>JAVHKY010000013.1:8140000-9390000 GCA_035079385.1 Aspidiotus rigidus
TGTACTATGGGGAAGTATCAAAATATGTTTGACTAGCCTGATTATTAATGGGTAAAGTAAACTCCCATCTGCTTTTTCAGACTTAGCCACTTTTCTCCAAAATATATAAATATTCTCCTCTTCAAAATTTAAACTTTTGTTATTTAATAATTGTTGAAATTCTATTTCAAGTTCATACAGGTCTATTTTTTGATCAACATATGCAGCTGCACCAGCCAAAGTTCGACAAGTTTTCAAAGTTTTGGGGTCCAGAAAAGTAAACTGCTTAAAAGCTTTACCTTCATCACTGAAGGAAAATCGTTGTAGTATCTGTTCAAAGAGTTCAATGTAATAACATCTGACATTCAAATAAAAGGTATTCAATTTGTCTGGAGAAATATTGTTTTTTTCCACAAAGGCTGTCACATATGGACCTGCATAAATGTCCTGGATGGGTAAAAAATGTTGGGGATTTTTACACATCGCCAAATAACGAGATTCTACTGTATCAGCGTTCAAAAAATTTTTAAGTATAGTACGGCAGACTTCATCCATTCTATAATATAAAACATGAATTCTAGGACTTTCTGCCTGAAACTCCATGTTCAAATGACAAATCATAGGAAGCACATAACGTAAAAATCTTAGGTACAAATCAGTTTCTGGATGTACCACTAATACATTGACTTCATCAAGTGATGCTTTGTATTCAATATCTTTTTTTGTTAATTTGAATTGGTTTTTCAGTTTCAATAATTCATCATTAAAATATTTCTTTAAGGCTGGCAAAAGGTCAAGATACCTTTCAACACATGATCCCAAAGAGAGCCATCGAGTAGGTGCAAGCTTCAAAATTTTATTAATCTTCATATTTAGAACTTCTTGCACTCGTTGAAATTCACCTTGGCGTTTACCACTGTTTTTAAAATGACGATATACTTTAACCATAAATTGTTGAACATTGTATGGTAATTTTTGAGAGGCATAGAGGGCACATCGAGCAAGAGAATGACAAACACATCTCATTATAAATAAATTCGGGATTTCTTTTTTAAAAAGAACTGCAACTGATTTATTACATCCAACCAAGACACTAGCCTGATCAGCACCTATCGCGATCATATTTTTAGTGTAAGGTATTCCCTTATCAATGAACCAGCTTTTTATTTTGCGATGGATATTTACTGCATCATATTGAGTCAATTTTAACAAAGATAAAAATTCATCCACAACTGTCATATCATCACTTACAGTTCTGACAACTAAAGCAAGGTTCGAAGTAGCTGAAATATCTGTTGACTCGTCAAGTAATAAAGAAAAGGGACCAGACTTCATCTTTTCAATAATTCGCAATTCATCTTCATATCCAATAACTTTTTGAATTATTTTTGTTGCTTTTGTACGATTACATGTTAGTGATTGGATCTTCAGACAACCAGGATGTAGTTTTTCGTAACAACTTTTGAACAATGATACCAAATGATCAGCTAAAGTGATACTCGCATTGTGTTCCACTAAGTAAAAACAGAACAAAATTTCAATAATGTGTACCGTACGTTTTAACGCTCTTGAAGCAAAGTTTCCATAGTCCAATAATTGGCTTCCTTTGACAGCTTCCGCACTCTTTTTGTGCACGGTAGTACTCGCATGCCTCTCAAGTATTGACGTGCCACCCTTCAGGTCTTTGTTGCAACATGTCCAACGAAAATATTTGATACCTACAGTCGGGAAAAATTATTTATTAATAAAGTTTCAGCCGTGGAAACAATGAACTAAGTGTTTTAAAGTTATAAAGAAAAACTTGGCTTTCATTATCACTTTTTTTAAAATTAGAATTTAGAACGGTGCCGTTCTGCAAATATGGGCCATTTTATAATGTTTGAGCAATGTCATTACTCTCAATGAATCCATAGATCAAAAAACAACCACTGGAAATGTTTATTTTCGGTCGCAGTTTGAAAATATTTTTAGCTGACATTACCAATGGAACTAACAAGCAAGCGTTATTTTGAACTCAAGTTATTGATAAAAAAAACATTCCTGAATAATATGAGTGAACTAGTGCATCGAAAAAAACACGAAGAAAATAGAAGCCAAGTTTTTCTATAACAATAAACATCACTTATTATTTCAAGGTTCACCTTTAGTAGATTTTGTAACCCACGAATATCTTGACAACCATTCGGCTTGAAATTTATGTTCATAATGTTGTTTCTTCTTTGCCTTTCGGACGCTATTTTGTTTTCTTTTCTACGAATTACAATTTTTAATAAAATACAACAATTTTTACATTTTATTTCATACCTGGTCCAATATTTTCAATTTAAACAGTTACTTACTCGACGGTTTGAAATCAAACGATGGCTTTCATTTGAACTTGAAATATCGGGAGTCATCAGAGTTTTTTGAACTTGAAATATCGGAGTCATCAGAGTTTGCTGTACTTGAGAACGAGTTATCCTCATCCATTTTGACTTGCTGAAATCTGCAGTTAGTTTTATATTACTGATCTGTCACTGCTTCATTGCAAAAAAAAAAAAATGATTTGAAAGTGAAACTCACTTATTAGATTGTGGCTTGTCTTAGTTCTGCTTCTTATTTCTATCTTCGTCTTCATTAAAGACCCAATCACAGTAATTGTCACTTAGTTGTCGATAAATATTTTCAATGAACCGATAAAAGTCCCCACGCCGGAATTCGTTCGGTTTTGTAGCGAACGCGAACAGAACTTCCCGTATTTCAATTTCTTCCGATTCTTCGACTTCTCCTGGCGTTATAATACGTTCTAGCACGAACGCGTATTGATAAGGACAAGTCTTTAAACAATTTGCCCCTGAGCAGTCGTTCACGTACGTCGCGTACCAGCTCTTGAAATTTCCAGATTTGTAGTACAGGCCTTCTTTTTCGAATTTTTCGATCATACTGCATGAAGAGACAAAAATATCAACTGACGACATGAGAAATAATGAAAACTAAAAAATATCTGCAAACTACTCACTGAGTTTCATCCTCGTGGACATAGAAAGTAACTCGTAAATCATTCTTCTTCCATTGACGGCATTGAGTCTTGGAGTTCATTACTGTTTCAAAATCAAATTCAATTTCTAAATTCTATTCTATCGCACCGACGCACCCGTAAGAAAAAGCAGTAATAATCCTATACCACGACTCCACGAGGCACGAGTTCACAAAATGCATTTTGCATTTGCATCGCCTGCCTACTTCACTAATCACTTGACTAATTGACTTCCGAGTTCCGAGTTTCGAACATAAAAACGTCACGCGTCGATTGTTGATGTTGGCCGGCGGCCATCTGCTCAGCGCTGACTGCTGAGAAGTATTGGCGGGTGAGCCTGAGCCGTTTTTCTTGGTTTAAAGACAATTTCATTCATGACTGGCAGTGGCAAAGACTAAAAAAGCAATTTTTGAGCTCTGGAATTGCTTGAAGGACAAATTTCTCAGTTTGTACCAGAATTTTGTACCAGAATTTTAAGTTTGTACCAGCTGCGTACCAGAAATCATGAAATCACCAGAAATAGTACAGAATTTTTGAAATGTACCAGCCCTGGTACAAAATCACCAGATCTGGCAACACTGATACTGTCGTACAAGCCTACGGAACACCTGTGATTTTTTCCCGATTTTTTCGACGGGTGGAAGTATGTTTTCGAGAGGTGCGGCAGAGACTTTTGGTACACCCCTCGTAACACAGTTAAACATGTTTAATCATCACCAGACTAGTAGCACCGCTGCTGCTGCTACTACCTATACCTAAATAAAGAAAAAATTTATAAAAAAACACTCGGGTTTTTTTATTGGAGAAAAAAAACACATGTACGAGATAACAAACAACAACAACAAGAACAAGAGAAAAGAGATAATAGACTAGGAAACAAAAAAAAAAAAACACGTAGGTAGAGAGAGAGAAAACAAACATACGCGAGAGAATAGACTAGGAAAAAAAAAAAACTCGACTATTACAAACTTATATAAGTCGGCGGCGGCTCAACAACATCAACGTCATCATCATCCGCAGGGGGTGGAAGTCCGAGTGTTTCCTCCTTAACTACAACTACCATCGAAGATGATGAAGGTTCTACCGGTGGTGAGGGGGGAGCGGGGAATTGTTATTGTTGCGACCCTCCTCCTCCTCCTCCTCCTCACCGTAATTATCTTCTTCGGAGTAGTCTGTGAAATATTGTTCTAATGGCGACCAATCTTGTTCCGGTGAGGAAGACAATCGTTCTTCCATCGCGGTGTTATTGTTGGTGGTGGTGTTGGCGGTCGCAGAGCGCGAACAAGAAGGCTGCTGGTCGTTATGGAGGGGTCCGGATGCTGCGATTGTGGCCTCCTCTGACGGCCAACTGTGAGGCTGGTAGGCTGCCTGCTCCACAGGCTGCATGGCAGCTTGGCCGTCAGGTTGTATGGCTGCTTGGCAGCTACACGGCATATTGATGACGGATGACGGTGGTCCCGCGGAAGTGAAGTACGACGACGGTGGCATTGGCACGGATGACGACGGTGGTCCGGAAGTGAAGTAAGGTGGTTCGGAAACAGTGGTGGAAATAGGTCTAGGTCTTGGTGTATATGTCACCCTCGCGACTCTATCGATTAGGCAATAATCGACGCGTCTCCCGTCTGGCGGGAGCTGCGCAGCGCCTTCGTCTCGCCTTAGTTCTCGGGGATTGCGATTGTACATGGTATAACGGTGAGCGAGTCTCGCTAGATTTCTTTTGGCCCCTTTCCGAGAATGAAACCACGCTGCAGGCTGGCCACTACGTATGGGGGATAAGAATCCCCCATTTCTTTAAAAGCAAATTTTTGAACCAACTAGATGAAACGAGAGAAAGAAAAAAAAAAAAAAAAAAAAAACCGGAGAATCGTTAGCGTAAGTTTGGAGTAGGTGGTGGGGGACGAGAGGTGTGTGTGTGTTATACTTACACGTTTGTTTTTCAAGGCCACCTCGTTTAAGAGTAACACCTAGTCAATTTTGTAGACTTTATTCTCTTCGGCGGCGGCGGCGGCGGACGATTCGTCAATATCTAGTTCGGTGAACTAAGAGAGAGAAAACAGGCGTAAAAAAAAAAAAAAAAAAATGAGAAACAAAGGCAAGGTCGTCGTGGGTCGGAGCGTCGCGCGATGGTGTTTGTACTTACTCGATATATTGTAGCGTTATTAATTTCTTCCGGGTTATTCATTGCGGCTGCGGTGTGCTGGAATGCGTCTCCAAAATTACGCGGACGGGTGGGCTGGTAATGCTGCGGCGGCGGCGAGAAAAAAAAAATTCTTATTACTCCGGCGGCGGCAGGCAGGCAAAAAGACGACGACGACGAGACGATGAGAAGCGAACACGAAAGGAAGAAATTTTTTTTTTTTTAATTAATCTACTCGTCGAAAAAGCCACACAAATACGGCGGGTGCAAAAAAAGAAGAAAAAAAGAAAAAACGAGTCGAATTTCACCGCTGCGGTTCTCCAAAATACACAACAAATGTTTCAATTAGTAAGATGAGAATCTCTTCGATTATTATAGTAATAAAATTTTTTTTCCAAGTTTCCACAACCGCTCTGGTCAAGTAATGCGCGAATGAATGTGTCGAAAGATATCTCGCGTGTATACTAAGTATCTCTCTTTTATGAAAAAAAAAAATACAAATTAAACGACGACGACGAGAGATTTATATGTAAATAATTCGCGATAATAATTTCTCTCTCTCTCTCTCTCTCTCTCTCTCTCTCTCTCTCTCTCATATCTGGCAAGCCGCGCGCAGGTGGGTTGTTCGGGATAATTATTTGTCGGTCGGTCGTCGCTAGAATGTCGAGTATATTAATTAATAATTTTTTTTGCGCGCGCGCGTTACGGAATTTATCTGGCTGCTGCGATAAGAAGAAGAGAAGAGGAAACACCACGACGCAAATCACCGCCGGGGCGTCGTGCCAACAGAGAAGGTTCCTTTTTTTTTTTTTTTTTTCTCTTCCTTCTTTCCGGACAAAATCACGGCGCTAACATGTCGCAATTCAGGCATGTATGTCCATGGCACGACGTGCACGCTTGGGTACATTTCAAATCTGAAACAAAATAATTATGAAGCATTACTTCAGTTATCATCACAACTGGAAACTGTTCACTAAAATGCAGCAAAGAGTTTCTTCTTTTTTTTTTTCCTCCAAACTCCACCTTTTTTCCATAGACCAATTAGCAATAAGATCAATAATTAAACATCCTCAGCATTTTTCACATCCTCTCATACCGCTAAATCCAATAATCCACAAAACATAGCAATAGTTTTTTTTTTTTCAGACAAAATTCACTCATATTACCTCCAGTTTCTTATTACCGAGCTTCATTATTGGCCACCCTTTACTAATTCGTGTCGTGATCTAAAATAATTTATCAATTGGTTGCGACGAATTTCATTTGGATTCAAAAACAAGTTTCCATTGTTAGGTTCTGCTACTGGAATCGTTGGAATCATTGACCTTTTTATGGCGAGTTCCTGCTCACTTGTCACCCGAGGAATCCAAACTCCATAGAAAATGGCAATATTGTGTAGCACAGCCGTTGCTACTATTGTACTTCGGATCGTTTCCATTTTGCGTATTTGTACCCCAGTTTCGAGAATTGGAAATCTTCGTTTCCAAACCCCGTAACTTCTCTCGACGGTATTTCTTGTTACAATTAAAGATTCGTTGTACAAATCTTCAGATTTGTTTGTAACAATTCGCACAGGAGTCAGTAAGAGTTACATACCCCATATTTTGCATCGATTTGTCCACCGAGCCATGTTTGGATCTGAAAGTAGACGCGGAAACGGTGTAGCTTAGCAGCTCCCATAGTTGGACACATAGACCGCAAATCAATTTTTTTAGATGATCCTAAACGACCAAAATGCTGAAATCAAAATTGGTTGAGGTCGAGGTCTTCTGGTATGCCATACAACACAGAAAAAATCTTCTAGCCCGCTTCTTGAACCTCAACATTTGAAGAAAAAGGAGAATGGAAAACATGACTCTCTTCTCTTAATTCTCCCTTTTTCAATATGTTGTAAAGACTTAATTTCCCCTTTCTATACAGACTTGATGTGGAATCACAGCCTGTAAATGAATGGGCTAACACGATAGTATCTTTTATATCATCATTTTCTGTCTGAATCTCTCCAGTTGAGAAATATATATCTTCTTTTGCACCTTTTCCAGGTTTTAGGAATACCAGGTTATGATCTGTAGGAGTAAGGGCAACTGCTAATACCAACAGATCTATATCGTCGCCTACGACTATGACTTGGAGGTCCTCTTCTGCAGCTACTTCCACTGCCCTGTTCACAATGCGAACATCAGCATCATTTGATGCTATTTCAACATGCATTAGCGCTTCTGTAAATTTAATGCTGAGCATTTCAATCAATTTCTTTTTGTTGTTATTATTGGACAGGAAAAGATCTTGTTTCACATATATATGCATGCGCGCATCAAATTTCAAGTCGGGTATTCTTTTCATGTACCGTCGTCTCCGCTCAGCTCCTTTCAATCCGTCATCCTCATACCCATCAAAAATGACTGACACATTTTTTAATGAGTAATGTCGCACTATGTAGTTGAAGTAGACGTCAATTAGGTTTCCAAAAGTAATGTTTGATGGCCACACAACTTTGTATAAAAGAAATCCGCCATCTATTACATAATGACAATTTTGGAAGTCATGGACTCGCTTTCATGGAGAATTGAGTATAACTTCGACTTTTGAGTTTTCCTTGTCCCGGCTTCGTCGAATAAACTTAACGGATAAGGAGCTAATTCATACTGAAAATGTTTTTCCAATTCATCCTCACTACTTTGGAGGACGCAAAGTCGATGAAATAAAGTGAGGGGATTGAAGTGTGTTTTCTTCAGCTTTTCCACTTTGGAATTAGATACACTTGCCAATGTTTCAACTCTGTCTGCTCTTTTCATTTTATTGTCGGAAATTTTTTTATTTTCTACTTTTGCAAGAGAGTGGTTCCTCTTTCATACGCTCTGAATTGACAAGATCCACTTTGAGAAGGCTGCCATCCTCTGAAAATGACTGAACTCTTGCATCAGATGTTTGACTAGATTGGCACAAGCTACTTGTGGAATCGCTAAATACTGCATCGCCAGACACTGAAGAATAAGTGAAATTAAGGCTTCGCGTTGTACACTTGTTGGGTACGCGGCCCAGAAATTCCCAAGAAGATCCACTATCGTCATTGTTTGACCACACAGCGTTGGGGACGACAGAGGTTCCTTCGGTTGTTCGTCTTCGTTCTCGCTTAAACTTGGGGAGAGTGACCGACGGGCCCGTTTCGGCATTAAATTTGAGGATTGGCACAAGTTACTTGTGGAATCGCTAAATACTGCATCGCCAGACACTGAAGAATAAGTGAAATTAAGGCTTCGCGTTGTACATGTATCGGTTTCCCGATATAATACAAAACAACAATCGGTGCGATAATACAAAATAATCACAAGACGATCTGTACGTTAGTTTGGCTATTTATTCATTCATTTGGGTGTTATATAAGCGTTAGGCTTTGGAACTTTGCCTGCGAGTGTGCAGGCTTCTTAAATTACATTGCATTGTAGGCTATACATACGATAAATATACGATAAAATACTCGCATTCGCGACAGTACACTTGTTGGGTACGCGGCCCAGAAATTCCCAAGAAGTTCCACTATCGTCATTGTTTGACCATACGGCGTTGGGGACGACAGAGGTTCCTTCGGTTGTTCGTCTTCGTTCTCGCTTAAACTCGGGGAGAGTGAACGACGGGCCCGTTTCGGCATTAAATTTGAGAGAAGTAACTGACCTGGTTCCGGAATGGTCGATCGTTGGATAGTATTCTCGTGGACGGTTTCCTGGATTTGCGAGAAAATGAGGCGACACGCCTTTTCACAGTTTTTTGCTTGGGCGTAACAGTATCGACGATGGTCTTGTCTAAATCGTGAATTTCGCTTGGCGCGGACATATTGAGAAATAGAAAATTGTTTAACGAAGCGAGTACAAAAATTGCAACGAGCACTACAACGTACCATGAGAACGGAAAGACTAACGTACCTGTATGGCGTGGAGCGACTTATGTAGCAAGAGAGTATCAGTAAACACTTTTCCCCTTCGACATTGACGACGACGACAACGAAACAACGGTGGCTGCCGATCGTTGACGTCTTGTGACGCTACCACTCCAGAGCTTAGAGAGACCAAATTTGTCTCCTCAGGAAAGGGAGGATGTTCAGACAACCATGTAATTAGTTTTCCGACATCTTCTTTATCCCGTTTTCTTCTGGAGTCGCGCCAGTCGACATGCTGCCGGCAAACTCTTCAATAGCGGCACACACTTTACTTGTAGGATTCATATTAAGAATGAATTGACTTTTTACGCTCGATGTAACGCCTCGTCCGTGGATTAGGCCGCCTTTGCTATTCATCCTCCGCATCAAGTCCTGTTTGATCACCATATCTGACCATACACCGGCGAAAAACTGGTCTGTTCTCCTGATGGTGAAATAACCTTTGTTCCGAAAGTCCATCGCACTTACCTTTAGCGTATAATATTTATTCGCCGGCTCGGTGCTTTGCGTCTTCATGGAATGATAATAAAAGTAAACGCTGATTTCGACGTGTCGTTATTCTTCAATAAATGTAGGTTTTATAATAGCTTTTAACAGTTACAACTCGGAATTTTCTCTGCGAGTTTGTAGGTGACCAAATGGTCTGGACAACAATTTCTCTTACGGTTAAAGTGGTTGCTTAAGGGAGGCAAATGTAGGCATCGCATTCGCGACAACCTTCTTTAGTAAATTTCTAAAATCCCTCAGCAGTTAGAATTTCTGACAGCTGTGCCATTTGTTGTAGATAGGCATGCGCTTCTTTAGCATATTGGAAATGCCCAGCAGAATGGAAGTAGGGCAACATATTACAGACACATGTCAAATGCAAATTCCAATCTCCCATGTGTTCTGCCTGAAGAAAATTTTTCGCAAGCTCAATTTGTTGGACGTATTGTACCCACAGTTCGGCGGTAGGGCCTCGTGCTTTCAGTTTTTCTAAAGCGTTCTTGTATTTTGCAAATAAAGTCCGCAGAGCGTCACTATCATTTATTTCATCAAAAGATGCAATGACTTCATTATCAACAAATAGTATTCTCTTCTTCTGCAGTTAACTCTATGGTGGAGAATATAATTTGTAATAACGCTTCCTGAAGTTCCATATGCCCTCTCATTGCTCTTGCGTATGAATGACCGGTGAGAATTTTATCTACAGAATTTGGAGCATATATCAATTTAAATATTTCTTTTAAGCCACTGCCAGCCATGTCATATCCGATTCTTTTCCTATTTTTCCTGGACTATATGTTTTTTTCTTCTAATTTTAATTTGTACCCTTTTAATTTTATTTTTCCATAGAAGAATTGGTAAATGTTGATTAAATTTTCTATTTCATACAAAAAAAACTCGCGAAGTCCGAAGCGAAGTTGAATTTTAATAAAATGAAAGTCACACATGCCTCAGGGCAGCGGAGGCTCAAAAAGTGTACTCAAAGAGGGACTATACTACTTAATTTTAATTGTGAATAGACCGATTCCCAGGTGACGTCAATGAATCGAATTTGCGCGAATGAGTTGCGAACTAAGCAGGTTAAATGCTGCAGCTGCTTCTCCACAAAGATGTAAACAAACTTTTTGTGTGTTAATTTCCATAAGAATCACATAGCCTTTGAAAAAACGTGAATATTTCAAAAATAAACGATTTGTTTGGGACGAGCGGTCTTGTTTCATGAAATACAAACCTTTCACTTCCTTTATTGATATCGCTCATCATTAACATATCGTTTATTTTTAAAATACTCGGGTTTTAGTGAACGTTCCGTGATCCTTATGGGGATTAACACGCAAAAAGTTTGTTTACATCTTTGCGGAGAAGCAGCTGCAGCAGTCAGATCTAGTTTTAGTACAAATTGAATGAAATCACTGTCGTTCGTTCGCAAGTATGTCGTCACTGGGAATTGGTCTATAAGAACAACAAACTGACCAGGTTCTGTGCGGTCATTTATGTTTGAAATTCTTGACTGGTCATGTGTTTTGAATATAGGAAATTATTTTTTGAGTGTGAAACTAAATTTTTCTCACTCCGTTTAAGAATGAAACTGAGATTGGAAAAAAACAAACAATCCAAAAATCGACTCAAATTGACCCGAAACGACTGATGGGTTGAAGCTCGCAAACTTCATAAAGGTGTGATAAGGAAATTTACAATTTCGAAAATTCGAAATTATCACTTTCTATGCAAAACTTAATTTCCATCAGAAAAAAATCTCTGGCGACTAAAAATGGTACCCAATAGTCCTATTCTAACCGAAATTTAACGCAGATTACGAATTTCATGCTGATTCAGCAGAAAAACTTGACTACAAATCACAATTTCGAAAATTCGAAATTATCGCTTTCTATGCAAAACTTAATTTTCATCAGAAAAAAATCTCTGGCGACTAAAAATGGTACACAATAGTCCTATTCTAACCGAAATTTAACGCAGATTACGAATTTCATGGAAAAATCATTGTAAATTCTATAGATTCTATTGGGGCTGCAGACTTACTAATTATATCGCGATACTCTAAAGAAAACCTCAACTTTGGATACGTCTTAAACGTCATAGATTCTCTATCTAAATTTGTATGGAGAAAACTAAACGAATACCAAGTGAGGCCTGTATAAGTCTGAAAAAGCAGAAAAGCGAGCTGTAGCGAGTTTGTAAGGAGTCGACCGGTTTTGATCGTGCGCGGACGATCATCATCAGGAAGGATACTGAATTGAAAGTTGTGAATTAAATTGTCAGAAAACCACAATTCTATTAAAAGTGTTTGAAATTGGTCATTTGTTACCTACATTGTTATAAAAACTTAATAAATCTAATTCACTGAACATGATGAAATAATTGAAAAAATTTTTCAAAAGCTATAGAGAAAATGTTACTAATGGATATCAGAAGTTAGATTGTATATTTGTTGGAAAAATATACGAAGTTTGATACTGAATTGAAAGTCATGAATAAAATTGTCAAAAAACCACAATTCTATTAAATGTGTTTGAAATTGGTAATTTCTTACATTGTTATAAAAACTTGATAAAACTAATTCACTGAACATAGGTGATGAAATAATAAAAAGAAAATGTTACTAAGTGATATCAGAAGTTAGATTTTATATTTGTCGGAAAAATATGCGAAGTTTGATGAATTTTTAATAATAGACCAATCTCGCTAAATAAATATTTCTAATCAGAAGGACTACTCAAATTTTTTCTCAATATAATTGACCTTCAGTAACCCTTCAATATTCTTCAACGCCTTTTTTCAGCATCTCTACAATACTTGTGTGTATGTAAATAATTCAACCAATGACAACCGTCTGTACAATGGTAGTTAGTGAATCCAGAATGATACTTTACACTCAAGGTCGGATTTTGTGGCAACTGAAATCATGGGCACTTCGTTCATATTTTTCAATTCTTTTACTTGAAAAATGTAATCACATATTTTTTCAAAAGATTTTCTGTTGTCCATTGCAAACACAAATATAAATCCTTGTCCTTGCATGATGGCTTGTTTTAATATACAATATTCCAGATGTGTCCAAAATTTTTAGATTCATTATTCTGCCTGTAAAATAATTAGAGGATAATTATTTTGTTAAGGGATAAGAGTAATTAACATGGATACGTGAATTTAATAAATACTGACATTCACAATTAGTAACGTAAATGTTGACGTCATATATTCATGTTAGTTCCAAGAAATATCCTCTCTCCACAATACCTAGGTTAATAAAATATTGAGGGGACTTTAAGAAAAAATCCAATTATCATCGCTTGTTGTAAAATTATGTAGTACAATTTTGGGTTTAATTAATATCGTCATAGGTTGACTAGCCCCGTTGTGAATTGAAAGCAACATTTTTTTTTTTTAAATTGATAAATTTATGGTTGTCATCGTCGTTTGTTAGCAAATGAAAGCTCACAAAAACCCGTTGGTCAAGAAGCTGGTTACTAACATTTAAGGTGACACATATAGGCCCACAACTGAAGTTTAAAAAAAAAAATAAAAAACAAAAAATATTTACAAAAAAAACAAAAACAAGATTAACTAACCTGCAGGTACTGATCTGCAAGCCTATTGCAATATTATGTCGATTGATACAAAAGTGCACCTAACAAAAGATAGTGAGTAGTAAGGTCCCCCCTTTGGTACACCTGTACCAAAAGGGTGACTGTATGGATCTTGATCGTTGTCATCAATTGACATACATGTGTAGAGTATGGTTCTTTTTTTAATTTCTTGCAAAAGTTCTCTGTTTCTATAACTATATTTTATTAATTTTCTGTATTTTCTCGAGCTCACATCCTCGTTCGATAGGTGAGGGAATTTGAAACGTTGTCTGCTGTTTTAAAGAAAGTACGAAATTATTATTTTCTAAAATTAAATCAGTGTCGATAATCGCCTCGACGAGTTCACATTTCCTAAATTTATAATATTTCGCGATGCCGTAATAGGCGGCGATCTGCTTTAAAGTAATTAAATTGTTAGTACTTAAATCTAAACTATTCTCTACGACTAAGTTAATTTTTTTGGGGTTAGTTTGTTCTAACGCTATAATTAAATCTATTTTTTTTAACTTATAATAATATTTAATTCTATTTTCGCGAGCTCGCTCACGTAATTCTCTCACACCTAAGTTCTTAAAAGAACTGTTATTAATTGCGGAAATGAAAGCTTGTGTCATTGTACGCAGTGTGTATGTAGACTGAGCTGTCAAAAGACAATGAGAAAATCTCGTGAGGCCTAAAGACACAAAGAAAAGTAACTTGTATCTTTTTAGAAAACCACTAACATAAAAGAAAATTGTGCAATACGCAATTTGCTTTTTATTAGAAAAAATTAGAAAAATATTATTCATACAGAACTACAGTAAAATCTGCATTTTTTTTTTACTGCGATTGGCCGCGAGCTTACTTTTGCTTTCTTGGGAACTGAGTCTTTCAGTATCTCGTCATACATGATCTTTTCATTGTTGGTTAGTGGCACATAGTCAAGAAGCTTAAGGACGTCTTTCTTCTTAGCTAGGCTAACGTGCGATTCATATGGAAGTACTTTTGGCTTTTGTGTAAAATCTGATCTCAATTTTGCTTTTGTCGGGTTGGATCCATTGTACATCTTTGACAATAACGCTGTGGGGCAGTTTTTCTTGAAATACCAACGCCTACTGTCTCGCATCTGTGAATTTTTCATTGCTAAATTAATATCAGCAAGACTCTTATAGTCAAATATGGCCCAATATTTTTTCAAAACTTTCACTCTTCCGTGAGTCCGTAGGTATTCATAATACTGTTCTGCAGTTGCTACTACCTCTACACGGCGCAATACTTTTTCGATCCTTCCAAAAACTCTATCCGGCGGTAAGTAGCTATGCCCCACTATTGGGAAGTAATAGGTCAGTGAACGGAAAGGAGTGTCTGAACTATTCATGTACGACAAGAGGAAATTCAGCATTGTAGAATTCTTGTTTTGCGCTGGACAACTGTCAGAGTAAAGATGAAGATGACGATAACCACAACGTTCAACTTGTCTCCGTATTTGCTTCAAAAAATCAGCTAAAGCCGACACGACCTCATTGGAACCTTTACCGGAGTCCGATTCTTTCCAGACGTACGTGAACACGCTGTTCTCCCACGTAGTCGTGGATTACAAAGGTCAAATTATACGCCCATAGTTGTCTGGAATAGTAGGTTTGAGTGATGTTTGTCTTGGGTAGTGGAAAATTTTGTTGCATACCGGTATCAAATGCGACGCATAATACATCACATTTTCTTTTTGATTCTCTGAGTAACGAGAAAAAACGTTTAGCTCGAGTGACATGCAGCTTCTTCTGCTGTTTCTTCTCTTGTACATTGTGACCACTTTTGATTGCGTTCATTTTTTTGGTACAATAAGAACAGACATCTACTCTAGGATTCCCAAACCCAAGATTGTAACATGAGTGAAAAATTTTTGAATAACACGACCTGGAGGCAAGTCGCTGATTCTTAACTTTCCTCTCTTCTCTCCATATACGCCAAAGTTTAGACAGATTCAGTTCACTGGAGAGGTATTGCCGACAAGATTTGCCACGACCGTAGTGACTAGAAACAACGACCAACTTCGAAATGTGATCTTTTATGGACTGCTCAACCTCTACCTGAAATACTGTTCGCCGAGATCCTCCGCGCTTTTCACCTCTTGCTTCTCCTGTTTCCATAAACGAAGCACACAAGTTTGATATATGTTTCTTACCTACGGAATAGCAATGAAAGACTGATGAGTCTATTCAGATTTTTATCCATCAATAACCTACTCAAAGACTACACCTACCAATTCCGGTAATACTGCGGAATGTTGCTGCACAAACTGGAACTTGATTTCCATCCTCTTTTCAAATTGTGTACTGTATGGTGGTACGCTTCCGTGCTTCTTCACATCGTGGTCTTCTCTGTTTCGGACTTTGTGGAATAAGATAATTCAGCAGAAACGTGTCTTGTTTTGCAGCTGTATCATGTGCATACAAAAGGTCATGGAATGCTGAAACGGAACACAATATTAGTAAGAATAAAGGTACGAAGGATCACATTATTCTTGACCTCACATACCACATATTTCAGCACTTGATAGCAAATTCGCATGACACCAGATAGTATTTGCATGTTTGCAAGCAATGTGAGCAGGAAGTCGTGCTTCTTTGGAATTTCTAGCCCTCTTCCGTTTGTTTTTAACCCATTCATCTGAGTTCCGTCGTCGTTTACTGCCTCTGGGTGTCTCTATTGGCGTTTCTTCTGGCTCAGAATTATCCTACAGTATACAAAAAAATCATGTTGAAGTAGATATTCCCTGGTTACTAAATACTCTGAACTGTACAAAGATACTTTACCATCTTTTTCTTTCTTCTCGGATGATCAAAAATACTGATACTGGGTGTCTACTGAAAGTGAAAACTTGAATTTCTTGCCATTTTCTTGCCCTATGCTTCCAAAATTTCTTGCTACCTCATACGTCAATTTCCCCTCCCCCTTCCCCGTTCTTAAAAAATCGATGCAAAGATTTAAACATAATTTCTGAATTATGTCAAGCAAATGCAGCTCTCTATTAATTCTTTACACATTAATTTTTGTTATACTATTTCCCTACACAGAAAAATCTTACTTCATCTTTCCTTAGAGTACAAGTAATGCATAAAATCTGTCAATGAATGAACTGCAGTTTATTGAGACAGGTAATATGAGTAACAAATGTAAAAGAAAATGAATTCTTATGAGATATAGAACAAAATACAATGAAAATAATGATAATAATATGAATTCTTCAGGAAGTCTTCAGCCCTTGTTTCAACACTGCCACATTCTCTAACCAACGAATAGCGTAAAATTTTTTAGGAAAATTTTTTGTTTTTCCCAAACGTCTGTATTGAGCTCGTCTTGTTGGAAAATCTTTCAGGAGAAAATAACATGATCTTAGAAATTCATTCACAGTCCACGAGACTTTCTTGTGGGCTGTTTTATAACTACAGTAAAATCCGTTTAATACGATCCCGGGTAATAAGATTTCCCGCGTAATACGCTCAAATACGCTGGTCCCTTGACTTTAGCACGATTTTCAATGTAAAACTTCACGTTTAATACGCTGCACCTTCCCGCATAATACGCTCTTTTTATTCGTAATTTCACGTCCAAACAGTCTAAAATCTCAACAAGTTTGTGCATAAAACTTCTTTTATCTGCAAGATTGATATGATTTTTGCAAGTTTTTTCTTTCCTCTTTATTTAGGAAGGCTATAAGACATGTTCGAATAAGTCGTACACCTATCCAGATGGCGAGTTGATTTTTAACAACGACTAACTCTTGTTGTGATGTTCAGTGCTCTGTAGTGTTTTTGTGTACAATAACGTGATGAGTTGTGGTATTAAAAGGAAAGCTCTCTCAATTAACAATAAATTAGACATTTTGAAGCAGTATGACGAAAGGTACTCTGTAGAAACTCAGATAGAGATCGCTAAAAAACTCAACATTCCAGCTTCTACGCTATGAACGACTCTGAAAAAACGAACAGTAATTGAGAAAAATGCTGTACAAGGCGGCTGCAAACGTAAGAAGGTTAAAATTGGAAAATTTGAAGAATTGGAGCATATCTTACTCGAATGGTTTCAAGAAGCTCGCAGCAATAATTTGCCTATAAATGGGCCTATCCTCGTAGAAAAAGTACATGAGATTGCGAAAAAATTTCAATCTCTGATTTTACTGGTTCGTCTGGTTGGATCGATCATTTCAAGCATAGACATGGCATCGTGTACAGACAAATTTCTGGAGAAGCAGAGGCTGTAGATGAATCTTCGTTGGCTTTTTTCAATGAAAAATAAATTTCCGCGTAATACGATTTCCCGCCTAAGACGATTTTTTCGAGTTGTCCCTTGAAGAGCGTATTAAACGGATTTTACTGTATTATGAACAATATGAATAGAACATGTCCCCACATTCAATATTTTGCAAGCAATAGGTTCAGGAGCAGTCTTCATAAAATTAACAAAAATTCGAAACAATTTTAAATTCACATTCGGTCCATCCATAGCTAACTGTATAATTTTAGAAAGAGATAAACCAAATTTATTCAGCGCATCAATTAAAGACTTCAACAATGTTTCAGCGTCACACTCTTCTAAAAATACAGAAGTGAGATAACGTGTCATGAGTTTATCTTCCTTGATATCCCAAAATCGTACAATGAGGTCCATTTGGCCCTTACAGCTCACTTTATTTAGACTTTCGTCTATTGATAATGCGTAACAGTTCAGCATCGGTTCTTGCAATCGTTGAAGAAGTTTATTTTCATAGAAGGGCCCTAGTCCATAAGTAACTATATACGAAACTTTGTCTTTTTTCATTTTGAAGTCTGCTGCAATTTCACTATCAGGAAACATGACTGGGAACAAACCACTTTCAAACTCAGCATCTCGAACTGACTTATGACGGAGAATTCTGCTAACTGCCCATATTATTTCGGCTTTCTCCGCTTCCTTTTGTCGCATGAATTTATTCAATACAGAGGTGCTTGTAGATTTCAAAGGTTTCGATTGTTCTTGAAGTAAAGCTGGTGGACTGATAGCTCTTTTTGGAAAATCACTCCTCAATTATTAGTCGTCGATTCAATTTATAATTTTTTGGTCGAGTGGGCGGAGTCTCATAGCATTTGATTGTATAGTGGTTTGCATTTATCCGGAAAATATGGTTAGATTTTTTTGAAATCTCTAGACCCTTTCAAAACAGGACGGCTTTTTATTTTACTATAATTATAATAATTGTTTTCAGGAACACGTATCAAGATTAGAATTTCAACGATTGCGGTTATTATTACTAAAAAATTATCCTAATTCAGAATTGTGATGATAGTGGAATTATTTCAACGTTTTTTGTTTTATCTTTTGAATTCAGGATGACGTAAACGAAATGAAGGAAATGTTGAATTTTTTCCTACATTTAAAATCGACAAAAATCGACCAAAAAGTGCCAGATTCATTTAAAATTGACTAAAATCAACAAAAAACGACCAAAATCGACGAAAAACGACCAGATTCACTTTTACAGGTGGTGAGAAAATTTGTGGAAGCGTTCTGAGTAGATAAATGAAAGAAAAAAAACTTACATTTCGTCTTCTTCTTCTTCTTCTTCTTCTTTATCTACCGGTAGTTCTTCTTGAATCGAATCACTATTTCATAAAAAAAACTTGTTAAAAAAAAAGAACTGAGAACATTTCTGAGTATATAATTGAAAAAAACTTACATCAAATTATTCTCTTCATTATCTACCGGTAGTTCTTCTTTTTCTCTGTACCACCAGAAACTATTTCATAAAAAAAAAAACTTCTAGAAAACAGAACAAAGAAATGATGAGAAAAATTTGAAAAATAGGTACTCACCGGATCAGGAAAATGATAATACAAATTATAATTACAAATTCAAACATTTTTACAGGAGTACAGCTATACGTCTTAAGAGGTCGATTCGTATAATATTTTGTCAGAAGAATTGATCGAATGAATTGTACTTTGACGATACTTTTCTCTCGGGCTTATTTTTTCTGCATTATCTGATGATGTGAGCATAATTACCTGATACCGCTTTTTTCTACATTATTTGATGATGTGAAAATAATCACATGATACCGCTCTCGCTCTATCTCGATTATTGTAGACCTGTACGTATACTCGTGTAACTTAGTTTCCTTACGGTTAACAGAATATTAATAGAGCGACGATAGTAAAAATCAATTTGAAAAATGGTTGATTTTGTACCTCTTAATATTCAAGAAATTCTTGAAGGGTTTAGGGAGAATATGTTACCTGAACATGAAGAATATTTCAAAAGTTTTGATAAGTTTCAACAGAAATTCGTTGGTTCGAAATTAATTCTTAATAAATACGGTGCGGAACACTGGAGTACGTGCCCATGGTCTTGGGATTCTCCTTTAATCTAGACTTTAACAGTGGACTCATACTTTTTTCATTCAGTCCCCCTTTCTGTACAGTTCTAGGCTCATGGCAAAGGTTGAAATAATATAATTATTTTTTATTTTTATTCAGTGACGCGTTCCGAGAAAACCCGCCACTTGTCGGCAAAATGAAAATCGAGATTATGATGGATGTTTATTCTCCATACTTTTCTAGTCATTTTGAGACCAAAAACGTCTCAATCGGATGAAAATTTGCTGAGATATGAGGTTTTAAAGAACAGCGAAGAGAAAACTGTATTCTGAGAAAAACGCTGTTAAAGTTGTGACACTCGTTTCAGCGGAAAATGATTTTTTTTCGATTTTTTTTCACTTCGGGACCGGTGATACTAGACGTAATTTTTCATGCTGAAGATGATGGAATCAACCGAATTTTTTTCTAGACCATATTTGCCCACCATTTCGATGCGGATTGAAAAGAATAAAGCTCTGATATTGCAAAAAATCGTATTGGTATCAAAAAACGAAGGAAAAATACATGAATAATATCAAAAACAGATCATAATTGATAGATTATGAATTACCTTTCTTACCTCATGATTATTATTCAAAAAAATCGCACCCCAAAAATTATACTGTAGACAAAACAATACCAAGAAAATGAGTATACTACCTACTTCACAACAGTGAGTACTCACAAAAAAATTTGATTTTAGAAAAACGGGTAAGTAGTATGCGAAGAAATAGAGATACCGTCCTACTTTCGCAAAATGAGTACCAGAAAAATATAATCAGGTTTTCAAAAAATGAGTAGAAAAAAAAATGTGTTCGAAGCAAAAAGTAACAGTTAAACCTTCTTCGGGCTTCCTCGCGAACATTTGGGTTTGGGTGTAAGGAATTCTAGAAATGATGCGTCGGATGATGAATCTGTATCACGTGAATCTGAACTAGATGGATCAGGAACCGCGGGCTTCTTTGATGGCCTTCCCCGTTTCGTTTTCGGCGCTTCTGTGACAACCTTGGGAGGCCGTCCACGTTTCTTCTTCACCACTTCTGTGACCTTCTTTGATGGCCTTCCACGTTTCTTTTTCGGCGCATCAGTGACTTCCTTCGGTGGCCTTCCACGTTTCTTTGTCAGCAACGCTGCATCAGGTTTCGGACATAGAACGTCGCCAGTTGCTTCCGAACTACAGTATTCGCGAATGTTCTTGTACAAATATTCCTGTCGCTCAGGAGGTATTCCAGTGGAGGTTTCTTGGAATTTCGGATCTGTAATCGATAGATAATCACAATCAACAAACAATCCAATAGTTGAGCGTATTCCTACATCAGCAAGGGTTTTTTTACATAACACAGTTCCCGGATGCGTAATGTCGAATTCAAAATGGTAGTAAGACGTAATAGCAGGAATTTTTGCCCACTTCAAGTGGTCAAAAAAGTACTCTTGCCACTTCGAGAACGGGATATTCAATTTTCCTCTTTCGCCCGCAACTATAACTACTTCATTCACCGATGCGCTTTTTTCAACAACTTCCGCGAGTTCCTGCAAAGTAGACGCCTCCGCTTTTCGAAACTTCTGTTTGAACAACCCGAAGCACCAATCACAAGAACATTTTGTATGCCCAACCGGCATAAAAGAAAGAATAACCGTCTTGTATCTACCCTCCAAAATAAGGTAATTTAGATATCCCATAAGCGCGTTGTTTTTATTTTGCCAACAACAATTGTCGGCGTGCAGGAAGAGAGTTTCCTCCCCTAAACCATAATTCTTGAGAGCATGGTCTAACATACTGATAATATAACTAGAACCTTTTTCTACACTAGCACTCTCTGGGATGAGATAATTCCATTGTTTTTGTAATGTGTCATTCATTACCCCGAAAATGCATACTTTAAATCCGGCCAAGAAGTACAACGGTCCTGCCTGCATAGGATTCTGCGGTAGCATTACGAGTTGTGCCATGTCGAACGTAAAATGACACATATTCGCGTAAGAGCAAGGAATAGACGGCTTAATTTCATTAGCAGGGTCATTAGTGTACGCGCGGTAGGTGTCCTTCGATATTTTGACCTGATCGCGGTAATAACAACGCTCTTCCTCCGCTAAATCTAAATGTTTCTGCAGCTTTTCAATCAGTTCGCGTTTTTTGATAGTAGTCATGGGAGATAGAGTCATTTTTGCGTGCGATGTGAAATTTTGCTGACAAAACTTACACATATCTGTTTTCGGCTTCTGGATAATCACGTCTGGCAATTCGGTTTTCCATATTCGACAGAATGAAGTCAAGCCCACACTCTTCTTCTGGAGGTCCTCACAACCTTGCTTGTACAGCGCATACATTTCTGATCGCGTGCAACTCGCTGGTAGTAATTTGGCTGCCATATTCCGTTGAGTAGACCATCGTCCTGGTAGAAACACCGCATGCTGGTTCGCATAGTTGAGAATGAATTTCACGACATCCTTTCGAGCTGAATCAGCCAAGGCATGATGGGGTTTTCGATTTGTGTTGCCGTGCCGTTTCACAAGTGTACCTTCGCCCTTGTACACCTTAACAAGACGCTTATATCTGTCCTTCTTGATCGTATGAATGAAGAAAAACGTTTTCATACAAACTTCGATACCCTTCACGAGGAAACGTGAACGTTTTTGAACACGTACTGTAGCTTTCTTCTTGCTTCTCTGCGTAAAAGTACTTTCGGAAGAGAACGCTCGTAACTGCACTAGAATCGCAATGTCTAACTTGTTTACATGTTCAGCGTCATAATAATCGAGTTCTCTGCTCGCAGCACGTAACTCTTGTAATTCCAGCTCCGTGAACGCAGCTGAACACGGTCCACGATTGTATTTCTCGCAACCGCAGCTATCTTCAACGAACTTGGCTACAGTATCGATCTCCCTACTCGCAGACTCCTCTTCATCAGTATCTGTATGAAAATTGTCTGGTTGAACGTTCTGCATGACTATTGTATCGGCTAACTCATCAACATCATGATGTTCATCATCACTGGCAGGATCCTCGTTTTCATCGTCCATGTCAGAGGCCGCCTGGATAAACACACAACGTATTAATACACGCGGATCTGCTGTATTCCAATTTATCTTTCTATCACATCCTGTAATAATTACACGTGAATAATTTTCTTACGTTATCATCAGTTTCGTTTGCGTCTTCTCGGACAAAATACTCTTCCAGTACGGATCTACTTTGGGCATAATCCGGATGGTCTTCTTCAAACGGACATGATTCCACTTCTTCCATATTCGTTCGTAGTTTATCTCTGTTCTGGGCACAATATTTTTCACGTTATTCAAGAACTCGTTGAAGGTAGCCAGCTTGCTTATATCTCAATACACGGTCTACCGATTCTCATGAAATAAATAGCATCAATGGAAAGTAGAAGTCACTACGATGACATACATACCAATTTTAGCCTGAGTTTATCAATTTAAAAGGTGTAAATGAAGTAATGAAGTTCCGAATCTACGTACGTACAATACCGAGTACGCTTTACCATTCAACAGAAACGACACCAATCAACACCACACAACATCACCCATGATAAAATACATTCATGAAACCACTACCGTTCGTATAATTATGACCAACGAATGGTAACGATAACGTCATGAGAATACACAATTCGCTATTTCACTTTTAATTTGCAACCCTTTACATCGATCAACTCAAGTGCAAATGAGTACCAACGTAGTGTTGTTGGTTGATGTTGTTTCATAGGTAGTTTGTATCAGTTCGAGCAGCAAAACGTAACCTAACCTAACTGATTAACCGCGTACACTCCATACTATTCGTATGAAGATGGCAGCTATTCACATTATCTGAGTACAAAACCCGGAACTTCATTACTTCATTTACACCTTTTAAATCGATCAACTCAGGCTAAAATTGGTATGGACGTGATCGTATTGACCTCTACTTTCTATTGATGTCATTTATTTCATGAAAATCGGTAGACCGTGTATTGAGATATAACCGCTTGGTTTTCCCTTTGTTAAGCGCGTTCTAAACGGTCAATAATATTGACATCAAAATATTGACGTCAAAATAAAGGAAAGTCAGAAATATTGATGGTTTCATCCACACGATCAAAATATTGACGTCAAAAATAAGAACGGTCAATAATATTGATAGTTTCATCCAAACGATCAATGTCGATTCCCTAGACGATCAAAAATATTGCACTATCACAAGCACTATCAATGAAAATATTTTACAGGATTCTTATCAGGTCAATTACGTCCTGGCATTCTCGGTACCGTTGTATTCTTTGTGAAATAATTAGTGTTCTAGTATTTATTTAATTGTCTGGAAATTGTTTACAAGTATACAATGAACGACTATAACGTAGGAATTGCAGCTCTTGCACTGTATCTGTATTCGGAATTTGAAGATGAAGAAAAGAAGAGAAAAAGAGGAAGCCAGAAAGGAAGACGGTGGTCAAGAGATTGGTTATGTCGAAGAAAGTTGTACACGCACGAAAACCTCCTGAACGATCTTCGATTAACTGAGCCGTTGGATTTCAAAAATTGTCTGAGACTTAACAGTGAAACATTTGATAGACTTCTGGAGTTGGTTACACCGTTCATTATAAAGAAGAATACAAACATGAGAGAAGCGATTCCACCATCTCAGCGATTATCTGCTACATTGTTGTATTACGCTAGTGGACTATCATTTGAACGATTGAAATTCATCACATGCATATCTCCGCAATCTCTCAGTAACATTATTCTTGAAACGTCGGATGCCATAATTCAAGTACTTCGAGATTACATCAAGGTGAGTTGTTCAACTTTTTTATTACGCGACTGAATACGTATGAGACAAGAGTAGTAAAAATTATATGAAATTCAAAAAACATTACAACTAGTTTGCATTCACGGAAAACACAGTTATTCGAGAATACAAAAGTAGGAAAAACTTAAATGAGATAAGAAAAATTATTTGACAGTATAGCGGGTAACCCAACTTTGAAAGTAAAAGTACAAATAGTCAAGAGGAGTGTTCAAGGTTCTGCAATGAATGTCGGATTTATATATATAGAATCTTTACGAAGAGTGCCTTGAGCAGCCTCGAAGAGAACATCATTAATAGCTTTCTCAGCAAGGAAGCGTTGCTGGTCATCTAGTTTAGCAAGTTTGTAGGCCCATGCTTGTGCTGTGTGCGTGTATTCAGGGGCCAATCCTGGACTTAGTTGCGCAAAACTTGGTGACTGAGTGCAAGTACTGAGTTTGTCAACAGCTAATTTCAGTAACTTAGTTCGAGTTTCTGTGTTGTCAGCTGCGCCACGTTTTGAATTCTTTCTAGAGGATGTTGTCTGCGATGTAGTAGCACTTGTATCTTCCTGGTCTTCATACTGGAAATCTCGTAATTCGGATGGTAGTTCGTTATTACTGATATTCTATAAAAACAATACATATTTATTTATATAATTTTTTATTTACAGTTACCAGAAACAAAAGAAGAATGGGAAGAAGTTGCAAGTGAATATTTGGAAAAGTGGGACTTCCCTCATTGTGTGGGAGCAATCGATGGGAAACACGTTGATATACGGAAACCTGAAAACAGTGGATCCACGTTCTATAACTACAAGGGAAGATTCAGCATTGTCCTCATGGGATTAGTGAACGCTCAACATGAATTTCTAATGGTAGATGTGGGAATGAATGGACGTATCTCTGATGGAGGAGTATTACACCATAGTGCATTTGGAAAAGCATTTTATGACTATAAGCTACACTTCCCACCACCTGCAAAGCTGCTCAAAAGTAAAACACTAGTTGCTCCATACGTCATAGTTGCAGATGATGCCTTTATGCTTCACAGCAATATGATGAAACCATACCCTCACACATCACTGAAGAAAGAAGAAAAAATTTTCAATAAACGTTTGAGTCGAGCGAGACACACTATAGAGGATGCATTTGGAATACTCAATTCTCGATTCGAAATTTTCCATAGGCCTATAAATATGGAACCTGAGAAGGCAGCAACAATAGTTACTGCAATTTGCTACCTTCATAATTTTTTGTGCAGGCATCAGAGACCATCGTATGTTACTGGACTGTCATCTGTTAATCCAGAGACTGGTGAGCTAATTCATGGAGAGTGTCGAGTAACAACCTTACAGCCATTGTTCACATGTAAAGCAAGGAATGTTTCAGAGGTTGCAAAGGACATTCGTCTACGATTTACTACATACTTCTCAGATGAGGATGAGCGTCCATGGCTATATAAATTGTAAACACCCACCGCCTACTCTTGATCATCGTGAAGAAAACTAATCTTTTTTTGTGCTTTGCATCTTTTATATGCCTCTTTTTCTGTACTAACTGTAGTAATTTTTTTTTCTTTCCTGTCCTAGCGACTACCTATCATGAAAAATAAATACAATATTCACCAACCTGTTGCTGTTCATCTGCTGCTGATACATTGAAAGAGGTCTTTGAAGGCACTGGCACTTCATGATCGCGTAAGAATGATAGCGCTGAGTAGAACCACTTGTCAGAAACGTAAACGTCATCTCCATCCATGCCTGAGTGCCAATTCACTTCTTTCTTAAGTTCAGCACGATAATTTGTGCGTAAGGTGTTTAACTTTGTTTTCATCATTGCAAGAGTCGCGCTTGGATAGTATTCATTGTATTTCTCCAACAAACTCGCAAAATCGCTGTTTTTTTTATCACGATCGTGATAACTCTCTGAGGTAATCATCCATAAAGATGGTAGCGATCGGTAGACTTCTATGAAATCCAAGAGAAAAGCAAACGAAAACCTTGCAATTACTCGTCCAACTAAATCATATGATTTCGAACGTAGCTAACCACTATAAAATCATTGTTATTATCCGAACGAATGGTTATTATATGATCCGTTAGGTGCGCTAATTGCGCTGGGAGTGTAATAAAAAAAAGGCAAAAAGAAATTTGAAATAGTAGTTTGATAATTTGGAATTGTTTTTACCTCGTGTGACAATAATCCTGGGAATATGGAATTCGGGCATATCTTTTCATTTTCTTCTAGTAATTGTTCTAATTCCAAATCTGTAGCATAACAATTCAATGGATACACAGAATGACTCATTAAGAATGCATGATTATTTTCTTTCTTCCTCCTTTTTTTCTTGCTGTGCAGCCCGTTCGCTCTGTTTCTTTGTTGGTTTCGGCTGTTCAAACAGTACAGCGGAAATATGAATACCAATTTCACGATCTCATCAAAAAAGCACCAGACTATTCAATCAAGAAAATACTTACCATTATTCAGTTACCAGATACACCAACAGATTTAAATTTACAAATCGAGATGTTTCAGAATCGAGATGTTTCTTCTTCCACCAACTTGCCGGTACTGATAAACTGAAACACCCGCCACTTTTATTGAAGAGAGGCAAAAATATATCAGAACCGTTCTGATATATTTTTGCCCGGGTCAATATTTTGATCACGTTTCAATTTTTGATGCACTTGTCAATATTATTGTCACTCTCCTGCACACGGTCAATAATATTGACTGAGGCCAAATTATTGGTCAATATTATTGACCGTTTAGAACGCGCTTTAGTTCAGCACGTACGTATCTCCAACTTACCTTTTGATCCAATATCGATACTCAATCAGTATAAGTTCACAGCATTCTTTCAACAACTTCTCATAAATGAAAATAGAAACAACTTCATACGCATGAACAGCAGTTTGTCTCAGCGTTCATTTGATTTCTCGCTCTCTATCACGTTATCAGTAACGCCAAAATACGATCGCCGACAAGTGGCGGGTTTTCTCGGAATCGAAAATTCGTGAGCGCGCTACAGTTAACTGCCTATAGATCGCGTTATAGTGGTTGAACGACGCTAAAACTTTGTAGATATGTTGCCGAACGTATCTACAATGAGTTCGTAGCATGATCAAGAAAATGACAATTTCTTCCTTTTCTTCGTTTTTTCGCTCTCCTGTGAAATTTGATTTGCCGACAAGTGGCGGGTTTTCTCGGAACGCGTCAAATTTTTTTCCAAATTTTTTTCTTCCATACAGTCACCCTTTCGGTACAGGTGTACCAAAGGGGGAACCTTACTACTACAGTGGAAAATTTAAAGACAAACATAGTAATACAATGTAAATACAGATCAATTATCAAAATACAGCTCTTCTTTAGTAAAAAAAAAGAATGTAAATTTATAACCTCCTTACTTAGATCAAGTAGATTGCTGTTTTCAATTAGTCTTTGTATTACAGCCCCTGAATCTGGAACTGTTTTCATCCAATAGTTCTTCCCTTCAAAGATTGCATTGACATTATGCTGATAACAAAATAATCATTTCTTCCTGCAACCCTCGTGTCAATTCAACTGATTTTTAGGTCAATTAAATAGTGTACCATTTGTGGTCAACCTGGTACGACATCTACAGGCAGGTTTCCTTCTACTTGTACTTCTGGGGCTCCATTGCCATCCGTCTGGACCCCCATCTCCTGTCGCCCTCGCCTCTGGTTTGGCGTGTCATAATGTAACTTCCAGCTTTGGCGACTCCGCGGCACGCGGGCTGTACCTTTGTTAAACATAACTTACGTACCTATTTTGTTTGCTTTAAACGTCGTGCTCTCATCAGTAATCGGTCGTCTTGTTTACTTCTTATTTCTACGGTCATATTTATCACGTTCCGTTGTTCCGTAGTCAACTTGTCCAAGTCACCACGTATCAATAGGTTATTCAGTACCTCAATTGACATGCACTCTCTCGGTATCTGGACTCCTCGATGGTCATATTCCGATAATGAGTCACAGACAACTTGCAAACGCTTCAATTGATATTTTATTAGCTGTTAACAGTTCTCTCCACATCCTCGCATCCGATTGATCAAATGCAACCAAGTTTCCAATCAAGACAGGCCGGTGCATCTGCACGACCTGCCGTGCACTTCTCATGTGTTTGGAGTAGTGAACTTGAATATTTTATTTACCAATTATACATTCTACAAATTTTATGTCTTTAAATGGTTTCTCCTTAATTTTTTCTCCTTCCTCAGGTTGTCTTTCTCCCTTCTCATTGGCCCATTGATAGAATGTCGTGTAACCGCGGGAGAGAATCCTGCATTCCCTCCCTGACACTGCTTTCCGGTAATTTTTATTTTTTTGAGGTGTTTAGCCTGAAAATTCCTAGAAAGTAAAAATATGACATATTCAAAAGGTAAATTGAAGTTGAACAAAAAACTTACACATTTTGTAGCGTTTTCTCCTTGCTGTAGTTGTTCTTCGAATCCATCAAATGACAGTTATTGTATGCCTTTGCGGAACTTCCACTAAGACTCCTTCCACTAGTGAAACTACAATTTACATTATTGATGACTTTGAACGTCCGTTCTGAAATACATAAGACAAAATAGAACAAAACAAGATAATAAGACTCCTCATGACTAAATATATTAATCGACTAAATCACACAAACGCATGAAATATCCTTATTCTTGTCGTTGAAAACTTATCAAAAGTTTGGCAAACGGTGAGGGTATTTCTTGAGACTGCAATGAATAGCAGTTACATGCAATCGTAGACAGAAACTTTTCCTGGAAAGCAATAATGTAAATATAGGGAACTTACAATTTTGAGACCAGACAATAAGAAGTGCTTTTATTAAATCTTCATTGGAAATAGGCTCTTCATTTGCAAAAATTTTTTCTTTTTTCTCTCTAAATTCTCCACATAAATTCCAACTATGTCTTGTCTGGCCAAACCCTATGTTTTTCGAATTAATTCGGTTCTCCAAATTATTCATTTGGCAAACTTTCAACAAACAATTTTGTACTGTACAAGTAAATTGTAAACAGATTTCTCATTTCTCTAGTACATAATTATTCAAAATTTGAGTGAGCTTTGAAATTATGGGAATTGACATTGTGGATTATTGTATAGGTGTTGATCCGCAGTAGGGTGAATTAAATATCATTGTTTCTCTTTGTTTCAAAATACAAATTCTAATTCTTCTTCATCAAAATGGTATTGACTGAATGAAACAATTTTCCACAAATTTTTCACCATTTCCTGTCAGGCAAAACACTATATTATATTGCAACCTACATAAAAAATTTCCTTGTTTGAAATGATATCAGGAAGCGTCACTATTTTCTTTATAGAATTTACTAGTAGATGATCCCATTATCAAGATACATTGGGAACTCTCCATAATGAGAATTTTTTACACCATAATTCTTTGAGATACGATATGAACCACTATTTGATTAATTTTGTATCAAGTATTTAATTGTTATTATTACAATTATTGTTTGATGTTTCATAGAAACAAAATTTAATTTCATTTTATGTTAGTTCTAAGTGCCAAAGATCTTGTGAATATTTTTGATTAAACAATGTTTAATTATACCAAATTTGTTACTAAAGATGTGCCAGAATAAATGTAGTGAATATTTTTTAAAAAGATTGTCTACACGTTATTGGAATGGCTACTTCTCTTCTTGTAGGAAGGATGTTAAGAATTTATCACATCTTTTGTACAGGTAAAAGAAATAGAAGTCCCTAAATAGTTTTCTATTTCACGCTCTATTCAAGTCCCCCTTGTTGTCATATAAAGCTCGGAGATCGGTGTATACCTATAGCCTGAAAGATAGCCCCTTCAAGTAACTAGATATGCAATGGTTTTTCAAAGTCCCCCTCCTATCTTATCTAGCTCCAAAGTTTGGGTTTATGACGTCACATTCTGATGACTTCAAAGATTTTTTGTTTTTGTGTTTTTTTCCTATCCTGCGGGAATCAGGAAAGTTGAAAGAAACGCTGAAAAAGGTTAGGTTGGCTTACAAAGGTTTAAATAAAGCTGGTTTTCAGGGGCTCGTCAGTAGAAATTCAGCTGGATTCGGCTTTTGGTTCTCAGTTGGCTGCAATACTCTGCTGAAAACAGAAAAGACAATGACAAAGAAGGAGAAAGTGATTGTATTTGTAACACGCGCCGACCCTAAAAACTCGCTCTTTGCGTGCTTTGTTGTACGGTTGTGTGCTGCAGCTAACAGATTCAGCTTCCGCGTTCGGCTTGAACTTTTGACCTCGAAAAAATATAGCTTTGGCTTTAGCTTGTAGTTGTTCAAAACAAATTTAGCTAGCTTTTGGCTTTTCAATCGATAAAAAAATTGAGTACGATTAGGAGAAAAGGATCTCTGTTAGAGGTACACCGTACAAGAAGATGTCAAAGTTGAAGTTGCTAGAAAATGACGACTTATTTAATAAAACAGTAGAAAAAGGAGTAAAAGTGGTTGAATTTGATTGAAAAACATAGTAGTCTTGTACAAAATTATTAAAACTAAGAAGAGCCAAAAGTTAGCCAAAATATTTGCAGGGCTGAGATTCCAAATAAGGAAAATACAGAATCTTTCCGGATCCGGACCTCACCAGAAAAAATACGTGGTCTTTTTAGATTCGGATCTCAAAGAAAAAAAAATACGAAAACTTTTCAGATCCAGATCTCGCAGAAAAAAAAATACCGTCCAGATCTCTACAAAAAAAACAATATGGGATCTTTTTGGATCTGGATCTTGTTGAAGAAAAATATACAGGGTCTTTTCAGACCCGGATCTCACTGAAAAAAAGGACAAAATCTTTTTGGATCTGAATCTTTCTGAGGAAAAATATACGGGATCTTTTCAGATCCGGATCTCACAGAACAAAAGAATACGTTGTCTTGAAAGAAAAAAAAAACTGATCTTTTTAAATTTGATTCTTGATAAAAAAAAAACAAAATATGGGATCTTTTAGGAACTGTATGGAAAAATAACGGGTATCCCTTATAAAAATAGAGGGTACCCGTTGTTTTCTAACCTATTTTTGAGCATTTCAAAGGCTATCATTTGTCTCAGTTGGATCTTATGATACAGAATCTTTTTGGACCTGGATGTCCCAGAAAAAAAATACGGCAGGTATCTTTTTGGATCCGGATCTTGATAAAAAACAAAATACAGAATCTTTTAGGAACTGCATGGAAAAATAACAGGTAGGTGTATTCCTTAAAAAAATAAAGGACATCCGTTGTTTTTTTGACAGATCCTCATCTATTTGTGGGCATCTCAGTTTGATCTTGAAATATAGGATCTTTTCAGATCCGAGTCTCACAGAAAAAAAAAAAGTACAAGAACTTTTTGGATCCGGATTTTGCTGAGGAAAAAAGGACCAAATCTCGTTGGACCCGGATCTTGTTAAAAAAAAATACGGGATATTTTTGGATTTAGATCTCACTGAAAAGAGAGGCGGGATCTTTTTGGATCTGGATCTTGCTGAGGAAAAATTCACAGGATCTCACAGAAAAAAAAAAATACTGGATCTTTTTGGGTCTGGATCTTGCAGAACAAAAAAATACGGGATCTTATTGGATCCAGATCTCACAGAAAATAGAAAAATACGAGATCTTTTTGGATCTGGATCTTGATAAGAAACAAAATACCGAATTTTCTGGGAAGTGCATGGAAAAATAACAGGTGTCCCCTAAAGAAAATAGAGGACATCCATTATATTTTTGTCAGGTATCTATTTTTGGGCGTTTCAAAGGATATCCTTTATCCCAGTTTGATCTTGAAATACAAAATCTTTTCAGATCTGGGTCTCACAGAAAAAAAAACGAGAACTTTTTAGATTTGTATATTGCTGAGGAAAAAAGGACGGGATCTTTTTGGATCCGGATCTTGTTCAGAAAAAAATAGAGGATTTTTTGGATCCGGACCTCACTGAAAAAAAATACGGCATCTTTTTGGATCTGGATCTTGCAGAACAAAATAATAGGGGATCTTTTTGCATCCAGATCTCACAGAAGAAAGGACAATATAAGATCTTTTTGGATCCAGGTCTTGATAACAAACAAAGTACGGTATCTTTTAGGAAATATTGCATGGCAAAATAACAGGAATCCCTTAAAAAATAGAGGATATCCGTTATTTTTTCGAGAGATCCTCATCTATTTTTGGGCGTCTCAAAGAATATCCTTTATCTCAGTTTGATTTTGAAATACAGGATCTTTTCAGATCCCAATCTCACAGAAAAAAAACACGAGAACTTTTTGGATTTGGATCTTGCTGAGGAAAAAAATATGGTATGTCTTTGAATCCAGATCTTGTTGAGAAAAAGAAATACAGGATCTTTTTGGATCGTATCTCACAGAAAAAAGAAAAATACGAGATTTTTTTGGGTCTGGATCATGATAAGGAACAAAATACGGAATCTTTTAGGAACTGCATGGAAAAATAGTGGGTATCCCTTAAAAAAATAGAGGAGATCCGTTATTTTTTTTTGGTAGATCCTCTATTTGTGGGTATTTCAAAGGGTATCCTTAATCTCAGTTTGATCTTGAAATACAGAATCTTTTCGGATCCTGATCTCGCAGAAGAAAAAAATACAGGATCTTTTTTAATCCGAATCTCGCAGAACAAAAAAAGACAGGATCTTTTTGGATTCAGATCTCGCTGAAAAAAATTAAAGAATCTTTTTGGATCCGGATCTGAGACCTCAAAAATAAAGGATTGGATTTGGATCCCGTTTCAAAGACGGGTTCCAAATCTCAGCCCTGAAAATTTGGTTGCATTCAGCTTCTGGCTTCCAAAGGTGCCCTTAAAGCTGGCTTTTGGATTTTATCTCATCAGTAGAAATTGGGCTGAATTTGGCTTCCAGCTTTTGGCTTTTGACTGGCTGCCGAACACTGTTGACTGTTGTATGGTCCAGTGTCGCGTGTTCTGCAGGGAGGTAGGGCGAGCATGCGCATTAGGTAGGTGAAAAAAAAAAAAATATTGTAGTACACGAGACGTGGCTACAAATTTATGTGAGCTAAAAAATATGGCTCTATTCCTATATCATATTGCACACTTGTTCGCCTGATTTCTATTGTATTGGTTGATGCTTTACATTGGTCCTACAAACTCGGCGGGGAAATAAATAGATGTGCTGTTATGGTGTTGCCGTAAGATCAATATAAACCAGGTACCATACGATAAGAAACAGGCGAGCAAGTATGCAATATGATATGGTGAAAGAGCCCTATATTGTAATGTACTACTGAAATATCATCAAAATTTAGAGACAAGTGAAAAGTATTGCACAAAATTTTGTTTTAACCTCCCCTCGGGAACTTTCTGGCCATGCCCTTCAAGCTGACACTTCATGGAATCTTGCGAGATAGTTTTAAGGGAAAATTTTATCAAACTTCAAGTGATGTTCGGGAAAAAATGTTTTTTGCAAATCTTCCTAGATTGTTATCGTATATCTTCTGGATATTGATGAGATCATCTCAAATAAACTTCGTGTTGTAAAGAATCTCTGGCTGATACTAACAGTATTGTACGTATGCTGTGCATGCATCGAATAACGTCATAATTTGAAATGAAGGACTCATAATAAACTCAATCGTAGGCGATACTACGGCATGCAATAGTCGAAATTCGAAGAACTTAGTATAGTATAATGTTTTACGTCATCAGGGTATTCCAGTATTCGCGTATAATTCGGACGGAAATTTATTCTATTTGCAAGGACGAAATTATCACCTCCCGCAGTTTGAATTATGGAGATTTTTTCTTCTAAAGCGATCATATTAGCACCGAGTATTACACTGAAAACTCGTCGAAATTTCTTCTAACGCGAATATGATTTTTTGGAGTCTGATATCAGTGGTATTCGTGTGTGTCTTCAATTCTTCCGACGGTAAGTATCTTCAATATCGTAATGAATATTATAGTCTATCGAAATTTATGTCCTCAGGGGTATACAAGACGCGGGTACCTACTGTATCGTTTTTCACTATTCAAGTTTTCAATGGATCTTTCCAGTTTTTCGATATGTTCTTCATCAGAAAGGTTCAATTAGAGACGGTACGGAAGCAGAATTAAACATTTTTACCGACTTTTCTAACTAGAAAAGTGAGGTATTACACCCGTAGCAAGGTCAACAGGGGAGTGGGCAATGAACTTTCTCGACGTTTTAGGGGTCTTAGATCACAACTAGCATAAGAAAAAACACTCACGCAGTCGCGTGAGTAGTATACGACTTTTCTTCCCACAATGCAAGAAACATTGAGAGAGTCACTCCCTCTCTTTAAATTAAATACCAATGACCTGTCAATCATGTCAAACATTTGTATAATAAACAATAAAACTCAGTTTATAAATTCTATCACTACGATGTCACATCAACAGATAACAGAGTAAAAATACCTATAATCCAATAAGGAAACCTGAATTTTGTTATAATTTAGGCTAAGAGTCATCTAAAACCTACAAAACGTCTCCGCAGAAAAACCACTCCCCCTCCCCCTGTCCAAACTGCTACGAGGCTATAACAGTTGTTTCTAATAAAAAAGAGCTCTACAATCATTTTTTCCCATACCAACCCCTCATTCCTTCCCTCACGCTTCAACCATTCCAAACGTATTAACAAAATACCTCACTTTTCTAGCTAGAAAATTCGGTAAAAATATATAGCACCCAAGCCCGGTTTACTCGTTAGTCTAATCTCAAATCTCACTCAAAAAAGCCAGTCCAAATTGAAAATAATCTTTCCATCTCTTTTGACACCTCAAATCAACTATGAACCACTATTAATTATGTACCCATACATGAAAAAATGACAAATAAATCAATTATTAATTAAGAGTGAAATCACCCAGGTATAGTCTCGCATCAGCACACTTGATGAAGATTAAAAAATTGTACTTAATCATTCAAACTCAAGGTTTTCACTAAAATCAGTCGAATAACAAATTAAGAAAAATAAAACGTGAACCCACATTTTGGTCCTCATCCCAACGAAATTCAAGGCAAGAGGAGGTCATTTTAGCTCGGCTGCGAATAGGCCACACTCGTCTTACTCATATTTATCTTCTCACTAATCTCGCTCCTCCATCATGCCCTCACTGTCTCCAAGAAAATTTATCAGTTGATCATTTTATTTTCTCATGCCCCGTCCTGCAACCCACTCGAACCTCCCTAAATATATCTTCCAATATCAATGCAGCACTAAACAACAACTCCGAAACCATCGACTCAACCCTAACTTATTTACGCACCACTCAATTCTACAACTTCATATAATTCACCAAGAAATTCCGTTCGATCGCCACTCAATTCCACCAATACGTACCTAATTTAACCTAATTCAAGTAATGTTCTAAAATAAGATTGTAACGCCGAGCAAATAACCCTCGTGCAGTTTATAATGCTCGTAAAATAATAATAATAAAAAAAAAAAAAAAAAACTATTGACTAATAATAATGAAAAATAGCTAGAAAAATGAACAACTCGCCATTGCCACTATCCGTTCAAAAATAAATTTAACAAAACAAATAAAATTTGACAAAACAAAATTCAACGCTCTAGGGGCTGTGGGAAGCGAGATACAAGTGTACTAAATTTGAACGAAAAGGTTTCATCAGAAATAAAATCCAATGAACCCTTGGTAAAGAACGAACGAAGAATGAACCTGTCGAATGATGAAAGGTTCTTCACAATACACGTACTGATAACGAAAGTGGTAAACGTATAGGAAAATCCGCTTCTCCTAACGTAAGCAGCTACTCGCAGCTATTCGTAAGAAGCTACTCGTAATAGTGAAAAATTTTTGAAGTAAACATTTCTCGAGAACTACTCATCCGATTTTCAAAAAAATTGCAGGTGCACATCTTCAGATATACTACTACAATATGGCTAAGTTACAAAAAAATCCATCGGGTAGTTTCAGAGGAGTTCCGCGGACAAAAAAATCTTTTATATATATATATATATATATATATATATATATATATATATATATATATGTTAGCGTTAGAGTATGAAATTCAGTTAATGTATGATCTAACTAGGGATTACATGTAATAACAAGGCATTTCAGTTGGAGTATTGAAAACAATATTTTTTTTACAGATAAACTAGTGACTTTAAATAATAACTAGATATTTCATGCATTAACAGAAGACACTTAGCTAAAGTATATAAAAACAAAATAAAAAAGTGTTGAAAAATAAATTGGCAAAATTGTAAATTACAACTTATTTTCGCACGAGTTACTGTTAGTGCAACGAGAGTTACAGAGCAAACCTTTCTTTCGGCATGCACACCTTGTCCTCTTACTACTGGAACACTTAGTGGTGCAATTACACTTCACAGAGCCCTGCTTTCCACTCAGCGATAGTGAAGAGGCGGCCGTACGTAGTGAGACTGACGATGATGCAGCAGGTACTTCATTTATGTAATTTTTCTCTGCATAAACCAAATAGTGATCGTGAGTACAGGCATGTCAAGATACCACTGCGTGTCTCGCGTCTATCAAGATTATCTGCTGATCTCCATCACGCATGCCAGCATAGAGCGTGCATCTGTTTTTCCTCGATCTACATCTGGTATCTAGTACCTTTGCCGGCTAGGGTACAAGCCAAATTGCTCAAGGTGACACGGCAAACTTTTGTTTTCATTCCTCCTCAATAATTTCCTCTCAGAACACCCCTGACCTTCAATCAACTGTTTCCTCTTCGTTAGTTCATACATTAGCAAGTTATAACATTTAAATAGGCAAAATTTAATGCTTTAACGACCTGATTTAGTTAATGCATATAATAGCTAGTTCATCCGTACATTAACGAATTTCACACTCTAACGCTAACATATATATATATATATATATATATAAGGAAACCTGAAATTTTTTTTTATGCTAGTTGTGATCTAGGACCCCTAAAACGTCGAGAAAGTTCATTACCCACTCCCCCTGTTGACCTTGCTACGGGTGTAATACCTCACTTTTCTAGTTAGAAAAGTCGGTAAAATTTCAGGTTTCCTTATATATGTATATAAGATTTTTTGTCCGCGGAACTCCTCCGAAACTACCCAATGGATTTTTTTGTAACTTGGCCATATTGTAGTAGTATATCTGAAGATGTGCACCTGCAATTTTTTTTAAAATCGGATGAGTAGTTCTCGAAAAATTTTCAATTTGTTGAGAAATTTTGCAGTATTTCGAGTACCTTTTTGTCCGCGGAACTCCTCCGAAACTACCCGATGGATTTTTTTGTAACTCGGCCATATTGTAGCATTATATTTGAAGATGTGCACCTGCATTTTTTTTGAGGATCGGATGAGTAGTTCTCGAGAAATGTTTACTTCAAAAATTTTTCACTATTACGAGTAGCTTCTTACGAATAGCTGCGAGTAGCTGCTTACGTTAGGAGAAGCGGATTTTCCTATACGTTTACCACTTTCGTTATCAGTACGTGTATTGTGAAGAACCTTTCATCATTCGACAGGTTCATTCTTCGTTCGTTCTTTACCAAGGGTTCATTGGATTTTATTTCTGATGAAACCTTTTCGTTCAAATTTAGTACACTTGTATCTCGCTTCCCACAGCCCCTAGAGCGTTGAATTTTGTTTTGTCAAATTTTATTTGTTTTGTTAAATTTATTTTTGAACGGATAGTGGCAATGGCGAGTTGTTCATTTTTCTAGCTATTTTTCATTATTATTAGTCAATAGTTTTTTTTTTTTTTTTTTATTATTATTATTTTACGAGCATTATAAACTGCACGAGGGTTATTTGCTCGGCGTTACAATCTTATTTTAGAACATTACTTGAATTAGGTTAAATTAGGTACGTATTGGTGGAATTGAGTGGCGATCGAACGGAATTTCTTGGTGAATTATATGAAGTTGTAGAATTGAGTGGTGCGTAAATAAGTTAGGGTTGAGTCGATGGTTTCGGAGTTGTTGTTTAGTGCTGCATTGATATTGGAAGATATATTTAGGGAGGTTCGAGTGGGTTGCAGGACGGGGCATGAGAAAATAAAATGATCAACTGATAAATTTTCTTGGAGACAGTGAGGGCATGATGGAGGAGCGAGATTAGTGAGAAGATAAATATGAGTAAGACGAGTGTGGCCTATTCGCAGCCGAGCTAAAATGACCTCCTCTTGCCTTGAATTTCGTTGGGATGAGGACCAAAATGTGGGTTCACGTTTTATTTTTCTTAATTTGTTATTCGACTGATTTTAGTGAAAACCTTGAGTTTGAATGATTAAGTACAATTTTTTAATCTTCATCAAGTGTGCTGATGCGAGACTATACCTGGGTGATTTCACTCTTAATTAATAATTGATTTATTTGTCATTTTTTCATGTATGGGTACATAATTAATAGTGGTTCATAGTTGATTTGAGGTGTCAAAAGAGATGGAAAGATTATTTTCAATTTGGACTGGCTTTTTTGAGTGAGATTTGAGATTAGACTAACGAGTAAACCGGGCTTGGGTGCTATATATTTTTACCGAATTTTCTAGCTAGAAAAGTGAGGTATTTTGTTAATACGTTTGGAATGGTTGAAGCGTGAGGGAAGGAATGAGGGGTTGGTATGGGAAAAAATGATTGTAGAGCTCTTTTTTATTAGAAACAACTGTTATAGCCTCGTAGCAGTTTGGACAGGGGGAGGGGGAGTGGTTTTTCTGCGGAGACGTTTTGTAGGTTTTAGATGACTCTTAGCCTAAATTATAACAAAATTCAGGTTTCCTTATTGGATTATAGGTATTTTTACTCTGTTATCTGTTGATGTGACATCGTAGTGATAGAATTTATAAACTGAGTTTTATTGTTTATTATACAAATGTTTGACATGATTGACAGGTCATTGGTATTTAATTTAAAGAGAGGGAGTGACTCTCTCAATGTTTTTTGTATTGTGGGAAGAAAAGTCGTGTACTACTCACGCGACTGCGTGAGTGTTTTTCTTCCATACGCTTTTTAATCACTTCGAAATCATCGAAAATTCGTCTATTTTCTGATACTGTAAAAGTCTTGTGGAGCAAAAAATCGCATTTCTGTTTCTATATCGCCTTCAGATGGACTTTTCTGTTCAACATTTCCGGAGATCTAAAGAATTTTTTCGAAAATGGAGCTTTGAGAAAGTTTTTTGTGAAGTCTTGTCTCGCAGTGACCACTGGTATACAGAAGAACCGTACAGGGTATTTAGGGAGTGTGTACGCAACCTACCGTACACCGTTTCGGTGTTTCCTAACAGGCGAAGCACGCCTTTAATGCTGTTGATATCATCGAGATCCTTAGTCATCAGGCGCAAAACGAAAAATACTCTTCAACAACTGAGGACCTATCTGTAAGAGGAGCGTGTGTTGTTGGACGCCCTTTTTGCGGAGACCTCGATTTTTGTGCGTTTCAGATCATGAACTATCTTTTATATACTTTTTTTTTTTAACCCATGATTTTTTTCATCTCAGGAGAAAGGGCGTCCGCTATCCTCGTATTTTGAAGAATCTCTACTTTGTTCGTAACGAAATGTATTCAAATTACGATTGTTGCATCTTATAAAAGAAGAGTCGCTCTTTAATTTTTATTCTTCTAATTTTTTCGATTAAACTCGTTGTTGCGGAGATATTTTGAGCTGAAATTTTAAACTGATTTTTCTGTGATGAATTTTGCTTCGCGGACGCCTCTTGTGTAGATAGGTCCTCAACTGTTACAAAAGGTGAGTGTGTGCACTCTGTCCTACTACACCAGTGGTGGCGAAGCTTTTTAAGACATGGGTCGGATGCGATGCAAAAAAAATTGTGAGGGCCAAAAAAAAAATGTATTTACAAAATTTTTATTTCTTAATCGTATTTTCAGTACTTCATCATCAAGTTTCATATACTATTTTGATTTTTTCTTGTTACGTGCTGGCGGGCCGTACTTTCGCCGCCACTGTACTACACATACAGAGCATATTTTTCCGTGCAACATTTCTCATTTCCATCATTCCGTCTCTGTACGATATTCTAGATCCTCAAATTAGCAACATACAATCGCCCAAATTGATAAGACAAGAACCTCAAAAATAAAGATCTAGAGGAACTTTTATAAAACAACTTTTTGACGTGGAACACATCTATGCGCTGGGTGCGAAATTGAAAAGCGACACCAAAATTCGAGTCCTGAAGTGACACCAGAAAGATGACATGTGAACATCGATAGGTTAAGAAGAAAGGTCTACCGTGCGATGAAAAGTACATCTTCATGCCTGAGGTTGGGTACAAAAGCAAACTTTAGCCTACCTACCCTAAACTCTATATATGAGCTTCATTTGTTCTCACTACTACAGCAATATATTGGTAGGTTGATATTTTTTTAGAATTAATTCGGTTCTCTAAAATATGACCAGAAACATCTAACGACGACATACTCAACGATTAAAACGTACGGAGTAATTTGAATAGAGCCACAGAAATGAAAATACACCGGAGCGCTTTCGATTAAAAAAACATTGTCAACGGGGACGTGAAAGCAACTGAACCAACTCCGGCCGGCAACAAGAACTGCCGAGGAGGACATGACTGAACTAGCGAGTCATCACAATGTGAATCATACTCGCAAACTAATTCAATCAAACCCCACATCAGGTATGTACCTGTTAAGCACATTTAGGTTATCGTTATTCAGATGGCGAATAATTTCGATGTGTTCTAGCGCGGTACGTTTGAAAGCCGAGGACTCTCTATGGAGGAGGGACTCAGATCCCTCTATGAAACCATGGCCAGTGGTAATAAGATGGTCCGCCAAAGCCGAATCACCCAATTTCTTCTTTCCTACGCCTTCGTATGCTCATCTATTCCAATTTTGAGCTGACGTCCAGTCTCGCCTATATAGATTCCATTACAATCATTACACTCAATTTTGTAAACCCCGCTTCTTTCGACCAGTGGGATGGGGTCCTTTAACTTAACGAACAAGCTTTTTACAGTGTTCAGATTGTAAAACACTGACCGAAACCCAAATGGGCGGAGGACACGACCTAATTGGGAAGAAAATTTCCCCAGAAACGGAAGCCTAATCCAACGTTTCCTACTGGATTACGGGGGAGGGAGGTAGTGGAATCAAGGCATTTCCGAGTCAATTTCCTATGGACCATCAAGTCAATATCCAAGCTGATCTCGTTCACTCTGGCCAAGTGCTTTATAGTCAAGAGCTCCTGTTGAAAAGCGAGCTGACCTAATGGAATACTCGTCAACCGGTGGATATAACTATTAAAACCGGCATATTTGTGAGCAACCGGGCAGAAGGATCTGCCGTGGACAGTAATATCGGTCGAGGTATCTTTTTTATATATGGCGAATTCGTGGGCACCTTCTCTATTAGAGATAGTAAGGTCCAAAAAATTTATAGATGAACCGCCTACTTCCAACGTGAATTTGATGGATGGGTATAAACTGTTAAGATACCTGAGAAACTCCAAAAGGAGATCCCATTGACCGGTCCACAAACACAACACATCGTCGACGTACCTGTGCCAATAATATATATGACCCAAAAACCCCTGACCAGAGGAAAAGAGATCAAGCTCAAATTTAGACATCAAAAACCTCCGAAATGAGGGAACCCAGAGGAGAGCCAATAGGGATACCTACCTCCTCAGGAAATTCGAAAAATTTGCCTTCAAATTTGCAAAAGTTGGGAGACCAACAAATATTGAATAAATTAAAAAATTCTGCCAACTCTTCGTGACAGATATTAGATTGGATCAAAAGGTCTCCCATATGTTGCATGGCAGTAGCTCTAGGGATACTCGGAAATAAGCCGACAACGTCAAAGGAGCATAGGGTTGTAATCAGGCGGAAGAACGTCATCCTTAAGCTTATTAGCCAAAGAGACCGAATTCTTCACAGAGTAGGATGACTCAAATTCCACTCTAGATTCGAACCAACGGTCCAAAAATTTCGCCAAGAAGTACGTGGGGGAAGACAAAAAAGAAACGACCGGCCGCATCGGGGTGTCCCTCTTATGAACCTTAGGTAGCCCGTACAAGAGGGGCGGCACTGGATTGGGCTCAAGAAGTATTCTTTTAAGCTTAGGGGTCTTAATAATAAATTCACAAGTGTTTATAACACGTCTAACTTCTTTGACGTGATTTGGAAAATTGAAATCACCATCTTATTACCACTGGCCATGGTTTCATAGAGGATTCCGAGTCCCTCCTCCATAGAGAGTCCTCAGCTTTCAAACGTACCGCGCTAGAACACATCGAAATTATTCGCCATCTGAATAACGATAACCTAAATGTGCTCAACAGGTACATACCTGATGTGGGGTTTAATTGAATTAGTTTACGAGTATGATTCACATTGTGATGACTCGCTAGTTCAGTCATGTCCTCCTCGGCAGTTCTTGTTGCCGGCCGGAGTTGGTTCAGTTGCTTTCACGTCCCCGTTGACAATGGTTTTTTAATCGAAAGCGCTCCGGTGTATTTTCATTTCTGTGGTTTTATTCAAATTACTCCGTACGTTTTAATCGTTGAGTATGTCGTCGTTAGATGATATTTTTTTACTTGAGATAGGCCTATATCTCCATTCTGAATAAGAGGGTGTAGACTTAGGGTGTCTACCGGTCAAGTAAGTCAAGTAAATCAAGTAAAAGTCAAGTATTTGATAAAAGGTCAAGTAAACAAGTAAAAGTCAAGTATTTTTATTAACGGTCAAGTAAAAATGACAAAAAATTGTGAAAACAAAAATTAGGATGCCGTTGTAAGTGTTGAAACGGCGAGCAGGGAACCCGCACGATCCGTATGTGGAAGATCGTTCAAAAAGTAGAACCTAGAATAGACACCCCTGACTGTAACGAGAAAGAAGTTTTATAAATCTTCATTGGTAACCAATGAGTGCGCCTCTGGTTTTCTCAAAGTTTCCTTCTTCTAGTACAGGCAATAAGGAAAGAAATGTGCATTTTGTCATAAAAGCATGAAATTAGGTGTTGAGGTGTATGAAGGTGTAATAAATGATATTAAGAAGAGTGCCACGCAGAAAGTCCATTTTTGTGCTCCCAGGGGTCCACTTTTTGGGGGAGAGGGTTCATTTTGGAGATTATTGTTGCAGAAATTGGAAAGAAATGATGAAAAATATATTAATCATGTGATTTGTAGAAAAAATGGATCACAAAATTTTTCTCCTACAAGCACCCTTCTATTAAGGGCCTTGGGCCCAAAATTTTACAAAATTGTAAAAGTTATCAGAAAAACTTGAAATTTGGTATACAGGCAAAGGAAGAGGTAATGAATAATATTAACAAGAGTGCCACGCAGTAAGTTCATTTTTGTACTCCCAGGGGCCCATTTTTTGGGAGGAGATGCTTATTTTGAAAACTCATGTGCCGTAATGTAGAGAGACAAATTCTAGATCCCGTTTTTTCGAACATTATAAAGTTGTGAATATTCACATCTTTATTTTATAGACTCAAGTTTGGCAAATAATGTTCGAAAAAAACGGAATATAGAATTTGTCTCTATACATTACTGCACACGATAGTAATTTTATTCAATAAATCTTCAAGGCCACACTAGACGATCAAGATTTTCGTCAATTTTCCTGGTCAATTTTTTTAAAAATCTACTCTATACGATTTCTTGACGTGGAAACTTGAAGGTGCATCAATAAAATTCAATTCTGTTTGAATTTTATTGATGATACCGTGAAGAATTTGGTTTAAAACTCGATTTTTAAACAAATTGACGGGGAAAATTGACGAAAATCTTGATCGTCTAGCGCGGCCTTCACAATTTGCGTTTTCTTTTGTCTCATAATTTGTATAAATTAGGCCTAGTGTAATGAAGGCTAAAAACTTACATAGGCATCTGATGAAATTTAGAATTATGTGAAATTTGGAGCCCATGAGCCCCCAATGGAAAAGTTTATACAAATTCCGCGCACCATTTTTTTTCATACAAATCATCCAATGAATATAATTATTATGTTTATTTTTTTTTCCCAAGTTTTGCAACAATAACTCTCGAAATTATGAAGCCTTTGCTCCCCTCCCTCGAAAAAATGGACCCATAGGGGCACAAAAATGAACTTATTCTGTGGCATATTCTTGTTAATATTATTCATTACACCTTCCTTCACCTGTGTACTAAATTTCAAGTTTTTCTGATGAAATTTATGATTTTATGAAATTTTGGCCCGCAAGGCTCCCAATGAAAGGGTCTATGTATAGAAAAAATTTTTCGCAGCATTTCTTCGAACGACTCACCCAATGCAAATATTTTATATATTTTTTTTTCTAATTTTTGCAACAATAGTTTTCAAGATAAGCATCTCCTCCCAAAAAATGGGCCCCTGGAGGTACAAAAATGAACTTACTCCGTCGCACTCTTGTTAATATTATTCATTGCCTCTTCCTTTGCCTGTATACCAAATTTCAAGTTTTTCTGATAACATTTACAATTTTGTAAAATTTTGGGCCCAAGGCCCCTAATAGAAGGATGCGTGTAGGAAGAAAATTTTGTAATACATTTTTTCTACAAATCGCATGATTAATATATCTTTCATAATTTTTTCCCAATTTCTGCAACAATAATCTCCAAAATGAATCCTTCCCCCCAAAAAGTGGATCCCTGGAAGTCCAAAAATGGACTTACTGCGTGGCACTCTTCTTAATATCATTTATTACACCTTCATACACCTCAACACCAAATTTCATGCTTTTATGACAAAATGCACAATTCTCTAGAATTTTGGATCAACAGCCCGCACTATTCAAAATTAGGGATTTCGTTTGCTCATATATTCCTATTCATTTATCTACTTACTTATTGGTTTTTCTTTACTGTCACAGTACGAATTTTTATTTCTTCATTAATTAATTGATCAATTTATTTATTTATTATCTCGAGTTTTCTATTAATTTTTTTTGTAGTTTTTTTTTATTTGTTCGTTTATGTTTGTGATGTTAATTATTGATTCATTCATTCATTGTAAAGAGTTGAGTTATTTATTGATTTTTCCTTATTGCTGCGGTGCAAGTTTTGGTGTAAGTTTTTACGTGGAACACCTTTTATAGATCACATTTAAAACGACGTACTCTTTTTATTTATAGAGCATTATACTCGTATACAAAAGGTTCCTTTAAAGAAAACCAAAAAAGAGGTTGATGAAGAGTGCATCTGTACACCTGGTAAAATTACTTTGTGAGATTTTTGTGAAAGGTGGGGGAAGTCGACTAGAGGAGCAAGTTCACCAACTAAAATCATTCAGTGCGTTCTTTGAGTTTCTACTAGAAACCGGTTGTCTCAGTGTACAGAGGCGCCGACTTTGGAAAATGATTGGGGAGAGGGGGCAATATTAAGAACTAAATAACAAGTTAGGACAAAATTTTTTACAAATTGATAAAATTCATTTTTTGGGGTCGAATTATTGAGGGGGACGGGGCCAAAAGTGTCATTGGCCCCCCGAAGTCGACGCCTATGTCAGTGCAATTTGTAATTCGATTTATCATTTTGTATATTTATGGAGTGCATTTTGTAATTTAATTTTGAAAAATGAGTGAAATTGATTTTATTAAAGTGTATTGTACAGAACGAAAGAAATGAATTTTTCAAAGCTTTACCAGGAGATGGAAGTTGTTGTTTTCATATTAAGATCAATAAAGGAGGGGGAAAAAGAAAAAAAATATTCAAAAATACGTGAAAGACTGTCAAAAGAATCATCTCGCGGCTGGTATTAAATATTTAATAAAAATTTATTGAAAATCCATTCGGGTACCCTTGCAATGTGTGTGATCGACTGTGGTTTCTTAATGATTTGAGCGCTGTATACCAAAAATTTGTCTTGAATTATTGACACTAGAATTTCTCGAAGAAAATGTTTGTATTTTTGAAGTATGTCGTAATTTTGTTATAATTCTTTATCGCAAAATAAAATCTCTTATTTTTTTGGATCTAATGGTTCTACTTACCCGCAAAGTTTACTGGAAGGGAAGGGGAGATTGAGAAAAAAAAGGAATTTCATTACCAAGATTACAAAAAAAAAAATTGAAAAATGCTTGAGCGAAATTATACAATTCTATTTGTAGAAGTATTTTCAACGCTAATCACAATTCCGTTGACCGTTTTTCAAAATTAGCTCTGGTTATTGAGAAATGATCACATCAAATTCCCGCAATTTGTAGCAACGCGAAGTGTATGTTACCCAGCTACCAAATTTCGTAATATTTCTGGAATTCCCTCAATTCCTTCACACGTTTTCCAAAGTGGGAACACTTATTAATTATGTCTTATCAATGATGGGAACACAGATTGTTTGACTGGACGCACGATTTGCTGCATGAGTAATGTGCAGGCGCGCACATTGCGTGAATCAGTGTGACCAGGATGACCCGCATAAATTTCCCCTTTCAAACATCTATATTTAATCATGAAATGACACTCAGAAAAATGAGTAGCATATCAAGTGAAAATGTTGAGTGTTCCAAAGGAAAATATGAGCAATATTTATTTCTGTACACTTCTTTCTATATCTTGGGATTTGTAATGATATGATACAGTACCTATTCCAAAAGTGTCGGTTTCAAGTAATTTTCAAGCATTGGAACGCAATTTCTACAAAACCTACAGGACATCGCGAAAAGAGTCAAACGACATCGTGTTCAGCGTGAAAAATATCACAAAATTTGAACTTTGTTCATGTGTGTAATTTTCTCATTTTCCCTCTCAACTGAGTGTCATGTCACGAGTGTAACAAGACGCATTTGTGTTTTTCATTGATAATATGCCCCCCTCTGCCATAGAAAAGATGCGTCAGTTTTGCCTTCCATTAGCGAATAAAATTCACGCACTCTACTATACTTGTAAAAAGTATTCACAAAAAGTATGAAATTTAAGGTTCTCGAGAGAATCAATCTAGGAGGAATGACGATCTCAAGGCTATGATTAAATCGATTTGGCCCACCAAGTTACGGCTAGGCATACTGAACAAAAACTGCAGAATACTCCACCAAAGGGGTAAACAGAGGGAAAGCTACAAAAACCGCAGAAAAATATAGGAGTCGCGAGCGCTTTCGGCTAAACAACCATCATCAAGCAAAGATAAGAAGCAATTCTTATATTTTTCTGCGATTTTTGTAGCTTTTCCTCTGTTTACTCCTTCAGTGGACGATTCTGAAGTTTTTGGAAATTAAAATACTGATATTTTATGGAGTAAATCTAACTTCAGGCTCATCTTTTAAGTTTGTAATTGTAGAAGAATTCTAACTTTTTTTTTAAGCGTGGCATTTGCCTTTGATCATATTGTATGTTATTTAGAAGTGATAAACCATAGTGCAATTGGTGCAAAGAACGGTATAAATTGCAAAGAAGTGGATGGACCAGGCTGGACAATCAACAGTCTGCAAAATGTGACCTTGGGTAAGTTGTTCTTTTTTTTCTTTCTTCTTCCGGGAATCTGAATGAATAATGAGGTTGTCTCATTTGTCACATTGATGTTGACGTCAGTACTGTAGGTGTTTGGTGACTTGACTACTCGCAGACAGAATGTGTAAGGGTGTACTAAGAAACTATTGTACAATCAAACCAGCCTCGTTCGCGTTAGTTAGAAGAAAGCGATGATTGACCACATTAGCGTGAAGGGAGCAAGGCGGGGCGGGCCCCTTGAATTGCCATTTTAGGGTCGGTCCATGTCGTGAAGGCCGACTGTATTGAAATCACTTTTTAATAGGAAACCTGATCTATGGGTGGTTTTTTGAAAAATTTGCCGTGCGCCGTCCGGCCAAAAACTTTGAAAAATTTCGACTCTCGAGCTAGGAGGAGTACTTAAAAGGAAATTTTGACTTTCAAGCCATTATATGATAGGAAGGAAAGAGTTTTCGAAAAATTCTTACCTTCAGGCTACATATACCATGGTGCAAGGGACTCTAGAAAACTTTAGAATCAAAACCAGCTCAACCCATCGAACCGGTTCCTTACGTTCCTCGTTCAACTTCGTTAAGGAAGCCGGAATTTTTTATAAGATTTATTGTTTCATCAACCCCAACATTGCTGTAAATATCCCACACTATGCACTTATTTATGCTATGTTTCAATCCGATTGGAGTGAAAATGCTCGTAGGAAGGGGCATCAGAAAGTTGTACAATAATTCAAGCCTTATGAAATACATTAATACGCTTCTGAGTGAAGTTTAGAAAGAACAACGTCAAAACGTTTCACTAGCGTCTATTCAATTTTCGCTGTATTTCGACTAACGTTTTAGCTTTTGTTTCCGGCAAATCGTAATAAACGTACAAGAACATAAAAATGTTTACAAACATAAACAAAATGTAATTAACATACATGCCGACACTATCGACGATGGGTTCGAATATTTTATCCGCGAGGAGGCCGCCTAATGAGCCAGAAACTACAGCTAAACTCGAGCCTATGGCTTTGACATTCTGTGGAAGCAACTCGCCTGTAATGGTAGTCGTCAATAGACTAATCGGCCCATCTAAGCATGCGAAAATCGTAAACGAGCCAAAAAATGGCCAAGGAAAGTACGGTACATCATATATCAGCGCAGCGTAGTAAAGAGTGGCTTGGAAAGCGTGAATGGTCGCGACCAAAGCGCTGAAGAGTAGGAGAAGCGTACGCCTATTGAAAGTATCCATAAAGGGAGATAATAGGGAAATACTTGACAATCGTACAAGTCCAATTAAAACGGTCATGTGAGCTGGCGAAAATTCATTCTCCGAGAGCGCTAAGACCATCGTCGCGAACGAATTGACCACAGAAAAGCCACCCGCGAGCGCAAGAAAATTCACGATCACGACGACCCTGAGACTTTTCAATACCTCTGGAGAACGTAACATGATTAAGGAATTCTTTTCATTCTTGGTCTTCACTTCATTGATGTATTGTTTGATCTCCTTAAATTCAAATCTCGTCTTCGATTTTTTTAAATCGTATAAATAGTCGTAATTGTTTTCAGCTTTTGTCAGGTGACCTTTCATAATTAGATATTGCGCGGGCTCTTTTAATAAACAGGTTGATAAGACCACGATGAATCCGAGATAGCCGCCGATTATAGCGACCCACTCCGAGGAGAGGTAGGCTGTGAGCGAAAAAGCGATCAACTCGCCAATGTAGAAAAAGGAGTCAGACAAACCGTTGAAGATACCTCTCATTTTAGGCGAGCAATTTTCTCCGATATAGATGCTGGCGACCGCTCCACAAGATCCAACACTACCGCTGAAAATTAGACGCACAAAGTGATGCACAGAATCTGATCGACTGAAGAATATTAGTATCCACAAGGAGCTAGCTATTACAGCAATGAATATCAAAGTAGTGTTTCTGCCAAATTTGTCGAGTATCAGGAATATGAGGAACGGACTAAGACCTCGAATTAGGTAATCTCCTGTTACGATCCAAGGGTACTTGTCTGATGTAAGTGCAGATAATGTGGACTCATAAAGCATCGGTACTACCCAGCCAACACCGAAACCAATCATGAATCTGATTAGAAGAACTGCGAACAATTAAAAAGATATAGGTTAATGCAAGTTCACAGAACGTTTTACTTCAAGGCTGAGAGTCTTCGATACTGCACTGCAATTTGGCGAAAAAACGCTGATGCTATATCACGTCGGAAGAACGGAAGTATCTCAGTTCATCTCTCAGGATGTCCTTAATTTCGTGTTTGTATGTTGCAATCATTGGCACAAATGCGATCATCTATGAAGGTAATGAAAGCAGTTGTAATCAAGGTGAAATCCCCGGGCGACCACAACTCTCCTAACAAAGGATGAGATTTTATTCGTGCAGAGATTGATAGAGTTGTAACTTTCCCAACTTTTTAGCGATGTTTCAGGTGCTCCTTTGAACCTTTAATCTAAACACCATCTTTTAATAGAACAGAAATTCAGGATTTTCAAACTTTCAGCTTCTCAGCTTTTCTGTACTCCCCGCTTCTCTCATTAATTTTGATTGCTAGGTGATCAATAAACTCTTTAAAATTAGTTCAAATTCTTGTCCAGACGGTTAGTTATCTAAGAAAATTTTATTAAAAAACTTTATGCCATCTCCGTCAAAAAAAATTAATCTGGACCCCGAGGAAGAAGTACAATTACTTCGAAACGTCGGTCGCCTTGTGAAATAAATAAATAATTTTTTTGACGGAAGTGGCATAAAGTTTTTAAATAAAATTTTCTTAATAAACTCTTTGATACGCGACTCTCGACGTTGAGCATACAAGTAATTTACAATACGCCTCTACAGACATTTTGAACTTCTACTCACCGGGTATTGTTGCAAGAATCTGATGAAAATTCAATTCCGTCTTATTATTTCTGAACACCATTTTGCTTTTATCGCTCTGTTTCTTTACCCAACACCCTGAGAATTGACCAAGGAAAAATATTAAGTGCAATGAATTTTGAGCAGGTAACTGACGGGTGGTAAAATGTTTACATTGTTTATTTCTCTAAGCGCATGCATGAGCGTGGATACCAGCAGAATTTTGATAACAATGTATAAAAGAACTCTCTCTCTCTCTCTTATCTTTTCAGTAATTAATTTTGATACTAATCTTCACGGTCGATAAACACGATGTTTTAATTCTCATCTTTGACTTTCTTTGTAACTTCGATCTGGTAGACCCGCTATTGTGATTTGGCAGTCCGCTTGCGTATACTTAGTCCCATGTGTTTCTCATATTCTTCCTTCCCTCCTTTTAAGACCAAGTATTACACCAGTATTTGTAAAATATTTTTTCTTCTCATGAACGCAGCCGTTTACTCGACTTTCTAATGACCACCTAATTGATCTTGGTATTTTTCTAATACCCGCTATAGTTTGAGTTGTGCTATTATTTATCAAAAAATAAAGACAATGTTTACAGTGAAATTTTTGCGTGACTTGACGGTTGTCGACTCCATTTTGATTCATTTGTCACGTTGTCACCCCTTTCACACCACCCTTAGTTCTTGACGGACTTGTAGCGTTTTGTTCACCTGGTGACTTGCTACTCGCAGACAGAATGCATGAGCATAATTACATAATCGGGCGTGTGGAGAATCACATTATTATAATTACCCATGTTTTTTGACCCACAGCATCTTCATTATTGAACAAAGTACTCCTCTTTCATATTTAAAAAGCTAGGTCTTTCATCTTTGTAATAGTCACTTTCTTTCAGCTTGGGTGCCGGAGTTTGATCTGCAAAATGATACTGGTATACAGGCGCTTCTCTCCTCTTCATTTTATAGAGATTAGTAAATTTATTAATTTTATTAATTTATAGAATATTTTTTTTAAATTACGGTTAAAAATTCATTTATCAAACAAAAATCTAAAAATTCAATTTAATATTTTATTTTATTTCAATTCCATTTCTATTTTTAAAAATATTATCCTTAATATCTTGTATATGGAGCTCACTAGCTTTCGGAGTATACCGCATGGTAACCCAATTAGCTCTCAGAGTTGTCTAATAATTATTATATGTTTGTCTAACAAACTTTCAGGAGCTCACTTAGTCCGCTTGTGTAACTAAGCTAATTAGCTCTCAGAGAATACTTTAAGCCAAGGTAATTAGTATAAAGGAGTCTTGTTTTTATTTCTCCCTCTCTCTCAGGTATTGTTCCCTTTCATTATACCAACTCTAAGAATAATGATATAACTAAATATATAATAATATATTTATGTTGGTTAATTAATAGAAAGAAGTTATTCAATTCGGATTATTTATTGTTGAAAAAGGTAATAATTGTTCCACAGGTATCATAAATTTAAATTTCCAAAATTAAATTATATTACCTATTTCAAATTACTTTATTTTATTTATTTTTATATGATTGAAGTTTTTAAATAATATATTTATAAAATTTATTTAAATAAATAATTTAACTAAAATAAAGGATACCCTAAATATTATTGAATATAAATTTATATTAAAGATTATTAATTAAAATTGATTGATTTGGTGGTTTATGTAATTATTAATCCAATTATTATTCAAATTTTTCTTAATTATTTAATTAATTAATTAAAAATTGAATTTATATTAAATTATAAACAACAATGATTGAATTTTGAATAAAAAAATTATTATTATTGTTGAAGAAATAATAATTACGCAAATTTTAATTTTAATTATAATTGAATAATAATTAATTTTGTTGATGTTATTACAATTATATGAAATTATTATTAAGATTGAATCCAATCTTATTTATATCAATCTAAACTCAAATCATGTAATAAAATTTTAGTCAAACAGATTAAATTATAAAAATTCTTTTAATATAATTTTATTGATTCAACAAATTATTGTTCCAACAAGAGTTGAAATTCCTAGATGATTAATAACATTAAATGGATATAAATAAAATTCACTAATGATCAATAGGAAATATGCGATATATTAAGCTGAGGGTGGAGATTGCAGCATAGGTACCAGGGTTTCATTATACTAGCCCTAATATGCGGTATAGTAGGCTAAGAGAGAAAGCATATAGAAAAGCCTAGATCAGCTATATAGAATAAGCCTACTATAAAGGAGGCCTACACCTAGTATGAACCTAGAATAAAAGAGGATTACGTAGTATAAGCCTATCATAAGATTTGTATACTGCATAGAACAGTGAGAGGCCTAAGCAGTCTACAATACCATAAGAGTACTTTCTGATTGTTGAATTAATAAAATTATATTAAAAGAATTCTTATAATTTAATCTTTTCAATTAAAATTTTATTACATAATTTGAGTTTAGACTGATGTAAATAAGATTGGAATCAACCTTAATAATCATTTCATATTATTGCAATAACATTAATAAAATCAATCATCAGTCAATTATTATTAAAATTAAAATTTGTGTAATAATTATTTCTTTAACAATGATGATAATTTTTTCTTTAACAATGATAATAATATTTTTATAGGTACAATATTCAATTATTATTGTTTATAATCTAACATAAATTAAATTTTTGAAATAAAATTTTATTAGTTAAATAATTTAAGAAAAAATTAAATAATTGAATTAATTATATAAACCGCCAAATCAATTAATTTTAATTGATAATCTTTAATATGAAGTTATATTTATTAATATTTTTGGGTATCTTGATTTAGGGGTGGGGCTCAGCTAAGACATGGAACATGTCAAAATTAGTACCGAGGATCTAGGCGGCATTCAATATTTCTATCAAATGTCTTTTTTTTGTTTTTTTTTTCTATTTCTTACTTTCTTGAAAAAAGGATAGGGCCATCTAATTTGCTCCATTAAGTGATGTGCTGGCAGAAGCCGGAGAAGACAATACCAAAAAGGAACATAAAACAAGATCTTTTATTATCTGAACATCAGCAGAAATTCCTTTCACTCCTACGATATGCTCATTTTTAAAAGAAAAATAACTATCATTTCATTAAAGTTGTTTCGTTTTCAGATACATGGCCGTGGAAATGCCTAAACTCACGTTTCAATGGGAGTTTCCTGAATGAAACGATATTTAATGCAAGTCACTCCATATTCGAGGCTATCAAACAAGGTCAGATTGGTTTCGTTCAATTTTTCTTCGAAAAAGCGGGAGTTGATTTAGATGAAGCAGACAAGGAAGGACGATCGCCTCTTTATTGGGCAATTTTATACAGACGTTTCAATATCTCAGATTACATTTTTGAAAAAATTGAACTTACCAACGGTGCGACCTGGGATTATGTTGAAGCAGCGGCTGAACAAGGTCATTTGGATGTAATAAAGTACTTTCTTGACGAGAGGCAAATAAATAGTCCTTACCGAGCTGATTATAAACCGAGGGTCTTCACACTGGCTATAGAAAGTGGCAATTTGGCGCTTGTCAAATACTTGATAGAAGAAAAAGGTTTCTCCGTCCAAGACAACGATAGTCAGAAATATTCGCATTTAATATTGTCAGCGGGCGAGAGTGGAAATGTCGAATTGATAAAATACCTTATTTACGAAAAGAACATCTCAACGACTGGAGTCAGCCATACGGGAGAAACAGCTCTGCATAAGGCTGCAGCTGCAGACAAAGTAGAGGCGATGCGTTTTTTTGTCGACACTTTAAATTACAAGGTTGACGAAGCTAGTGATCTCCAGAAAACTCCTTTAATAGCGGCAATACAGGCGGGTAGCCTCAATGCGCTTAAATACTTGATTGAAGAAAAAAATGTCTCTCTAGATATTTTACCTTTCAGGGATCGCCCTAAAGACGCGATCAGTCTGGCTCTTTTCTTTCGCCAAACAGCAGTGGTTAAGTATTTGATACATTTCAAAGAAAAGACATCCAAATTAGAGGAAAAGTGGTGGATTGAGATGCTGTACGAAGTTGTCCGCGCTGGTAATTTGGACCTGGTAAAATATTTCATAGATGAAAGGATGATCAATGCAAGTACTAAGAACCACCTTGGTCAGAATCTCTTACACCTGGCTGCTATGTCAGAGAATGTAGATTTGATGAAGTATTTGATTAATGATAAGAAAATGATCGACAAAATCAACGAGGTAGACGAAGACCATAATACTCCTGCTTTATTATCAGCTGCCAAAGGTAATCTAGACATTTTGAGATTTCTGCTTGACGACAGTCACGGGGACTCAACGATTATTAATAAGCGAGGAGAAAATTTGCTGCACGTTGCCGCTTCTTACGAAAAGCCGCGCGAAGAATATTTCATTTCTCTTGGTCCCGATGATTTAGAGATGATGAAATACCTTGTGGAGGAGAAAAATTTCGATGTGAATGGAAAAACATATCGTGGGGAAACAGCTTATGATATTGCTAAGGAGCATTATCTTTCCAATTCTTCAGTGCTGAAATATTTGGTAGAGAAGATGAATCAGAAATCTTCTAAAGTGTAGGGCGTGGGGTTATGAATTAGAAATTATTGTTATGGAGTGGGTATGTTTAGATCTAAATTTGAATAAAAAATGTTTTACATGCTGTACCATTCTAAATTATCTCGCAGAAGCCTCTTGTGATATTCCACCTTCACAGGGCTGCTTACTTTAATTTTGAGCTGAGAGTATGATATTTGGTGTAAATATTCAGGATACCTAGACAAACGATTTGAGGAGGGCAAAGGATATGACCATGGACTCGGTTCATCCACTCTTCAAGGTCGCAAATGAATAAATAAATTAAATAAATAAATAAATTTAAGTCCCCCTCTTATGATATATAGCTCGAGAAAAAAAGCGACGGTTTTCAGAGTACATTTTGGCCGGACGTCGGACGGTAGACGGCAAATTTTTCAAAAAAAAACACCCTTTTAGAATAGGTACCCTGTTAGAATTTCTACCTCCGAGCTGATAGGAGGGGGACTTGAGAAAATTTCTATCTCCGAACAGGTTTCCTATTTGCCTCGATTCACACATTTTATGAAGGCAATCTCGAGTAGCTATAACGAAGTACGCTGCGAGTCTTTTTTTTCGTGAGCTAAAACGGTTAAATTGGCTTCACGATCAAGAAGCATACTTTGCCAATATTTTCTAGGATAGCAAAAAGAATTTCACGAGGAGCCTTGCCCCCATGTGTCCCCGCCCCCGTAGTTACGGGCTTGGATTTTAACCTTCAATATACTATATAAATATAAGAGGAGGCGGACTTGAGAAATTTCGATCATCGAGCGATGGAAATATGGCAGGGGAAATGGGAAAACTTGGACCAATTTATCGGAGAGGGAATTTCCAACAATTTTGATACCAAATGGTTGATCCTAATCGACTATTGCAGGCATACCCAGCCTACCATCCGCGGGTCAAATCTGGCCCGTGAAGATCCCGACTTGGTGTAGGCAAATAAGAAAAAAAAACGTTTTGCTGGAGCTCTGGACAAACATACTAAAAATCCCGCGTTTTCCCCCTGGTGCTTCTTTTTTATGGGTGTTCGAACCCCCCCAAAAATTAGTTTTTCGCCTATATCGCGCAAAATTGAAATTTTATTAAAAAATGTTTCAAACAAAAGTTGTTCCTCGTTAAATTTTCTACCAAATAACGTATTCAACTTTCAGCCTATACCAATTAGTGCCTTTGCAAAGGCCGTTCAAAAGAGTGCCAAAATCAGTTTTTCCACACGAATATGAGAAAAATATTATTTTATTTAATTTTCATCTTTTCAATATTTCTATCACTGCTCAAAAGATAGTCGTTACAAACTGTAATGATGCAAGACTTCCATAAATCAGCACCAAAACTATCTGAAGATTAGAAACACACAGCACATCCTTATATTTTTAACATCAAAACTCTTTTCTTGCAGACTAGTTGCTCTATCCTGAAAGCTGAATAGCTCATGTGATAGGAAAGTCAACGAAAACAACTTTTATTTGAAACACTTTTTCATAAAATTTCAATTTTGAAAGATATAGGTAATATGGAAAAACCGATTTTGGTCCTCTTTTGAACGGCCTTTGTACGCTTTGCCGGGGTACTAATTGACCTAGCCTGAAAATTGAAAAAGTTATTCGGTAGGAAATTTAATTTGAAACATTTTTCAATAAAATTTCAATTTTGTGAGATATATGGAAAAACTGATTTTGGGTCTCTTTTGAACGGCCTTTGCGAAGGCGCTAATTGGTATGGGTTGAAAGTTGAATACGTTATTTGGTAGGAAATTTAACGAGGAACAACTTTTGTTTGAAATATTTTTAAATAAAATTTCAATTTTGTGAGATTATGGAAAAACTGATTTTGGTCCTCTTTTGAACGGCCTTTGCAAAGGCACTTATTAGTATAGGTTGAAAGTTGAATACGTTATTTGGTAGGAAATTTAACGAGGAACAACTTTTGTTTGAAACATTTTTTAATAAAATTTCAATTTTAAGCGATATAGGCGAAAAACTAATTTTTGAGGGTTCAACCCCCGTAAAGAAAGAAGCTCCGGGGGGGGGGGGAAACGCGGGATTTTTAGTACGTTGTTCAGGACCACATCCTGAACCACTTTCAGCAAAGAAACGTTTGCTCCAGCAAAATGTTTCTTTTTTTCCAATATTGCTCTAATTTGCCTACTGAAATATGAGACGCACGCCTCCCATTTTACAAAACTCAATGTGGCTTGGGAGCTGAAAGAGAGTAGTCGTGTCTGTTATTATCGAAATGGAAATCAAAAAATCCTTCATAAAATAGGTTCCCTGCCAACCTCAGTTCACGAAGGGAATGAGAGTGACTTTGCGCGTCTCCCTTCTCCTTAGAGTTTGAGATTTAGATTTCTTCAAGTACCCTTCCTCTCTTCCTTCATGTACAGTTATAGATATAGTATTGAAACTTACCAGTTCCCCTCCTCTTCAATGTAACTCGAAAGTCGAAGTTTTTAGAGGCCTTTCCTCCTATAAAGTCGAAATTTTTCAAATTTTTAGAAATAGGTCAGAACCTCAACCCCCCCCCCTGGGAACGAAAAATTAAAGATTTAGTGCAAATTCCCGTTTAACTGGTAACATAATTTTGACCCACCCAGTACAGCTCGCCCTAATTAGGTCGACAAATCTCGGATGGGTGGCAGAAGGTGATAATTCCTCACTCCACAGTTCGGATTCCCTCCTAAAAATTGATCAACTTCATAGCCCCCCTGATACTCCAAAATCATTATATGATTGTACTCGTGATCCGTATCGATATTGACAAGAAAAAATTTGCTAGTCAAATCACAGAAGAGTATTTGTTGAAGAATCAGCTCGGATTCACTAAGAATGTCAAACATGAAAATTTAAACTTCTTGGTTATACGCCGTTAAATTTTCATCCCAAATTAGAAGCAATTACTCCAAAGATAAGAGAGTTCTCTCGTACATTGTTATCAAAATTCTGCTGGTATGTGCACTCATGAGTTTGATTGATGCGTAAAAATGTTCGAAGTAAACTCCGAGTCGCCTGCTCAATGTTCATCGGATTTCATATTTTTCTTCAACCATTTCTGAAAGTACACAGAGAAGTTGAGCGATAATAGCAAAATGGTATTCGCAAATAATAAGACGGAATTGAATCTTCATCAGATTTTTGCAACAATACCTGGTGAGTAGAAGTATTTCAATTTTCTGTAGAGGCAAATCGTAGAATATCAATTTTCGAGGTTAGGTACCAGAATGAAAACATGAAAGATTATCAGTGAAAGAGAGAAGTACAGAAAAACTGAGAGTAGGTCGTAAAAAATTCTTAGAATCTTATATCTAATGAAAAGTTTACTCGATAACAAGGTAGCTCTCAGAATTTTTACAAAGATCAGCGGCTGAACAGGAGTGCCGTGAAGCCACTTTTTTGAAGACAATTCTTCGTAGGAAATTTGGGGGGGCGGTTTTTTCCTTTGTTCTCGTAACATTATAGGGGGGTTTCTTCTTTTTTTTTTTTTTTTTTTTGCTTCTTAAAAATTTTTTGGGGGGCGAAATCTTCGTAAGCTTAGGGGGATCATGGCACCCCTGACTGAAGGCGAAATATCCAGAATTTCACCCGAAGTTAAGGTGACCTTATGGAAGAGAAGTGAAGGTTTATCAACCGTACGAAGGAACCTCACCCGAGCAAAAGCTTTTGAAGAACGCTTTTCCAAATCAAGGAGAACCTGACAATGAAGTGGTCTTTTGTGCGGTCGCTCGTAGTTACATACCTAAATTCATTCTAATATGGGTATACTAGGGTGCTAATTCGAAGCTACTTTTAACATCATAATTTGAAAGATATTTGCTAACGTTCTTCATCGCAGATTGGGTGTGAGCTTGCTCATAAGTCATAATATATCTTTCTGAATATTTGCAGTTCTACTGATAAGATTCATGATTGGTTTTGGTGTCGGCTGGGTAGCACCGATGCTCCATCAGTTGAAGAACTCCCCAGTGACTGCCTTCACGTCAGACCAATGCGCTTGGATCGCGGCAGGACATTACCTAACTCGAGGTCTGAGTCCGTTCCTCATATTCCTGATATTGGACAAATTTGGCAGAAACGCCACTTTGATATTCTCCGCTTTGATAACTTTCTTCATGTGGATACCGGTATACCTTAGTCGGGTAGCGTTCGTGCATTACTTTGTACGCCTGGCTTTCGGCGTTAGCGTTGGATTTTGCGGAGCGGCTGCCAGCATCTATATAGGAGAGAATTGCTCGCCAAAAATGAGAGGTGTTTTCAGCGGTCTAGGTAACTCATTTTTCTACCTCGGCGAATTGGTCGCATTTTTTCTCGCAGCTTACCTTTCGTACGAGTCGATCGCTATAAGCGGCGGCTTTCTTGGATTCCTCGTAGTCTTATCAACCTGTTTACTAAAAGAGCCCGCGCAATATTTGATAATGAAAGGTGACCTGACAAAAGCTGAAAAAAATTACGATTATTTACACGACTTAAAAAAGTCGAAGACGAGCTTTGAATTTGAAGAGATCAAGCAGTACATCAATGAAGTGAAAACGAAAAATAAAGTGAATTCATTTGCCGTACTATGTTCTCCGGAAGTACTGAAAAGTCTCAGGATTGTCGTGATTGTGAACTTCCTCGCCCTAGCGGGTGGTTTTACTGCGGTCAACTCGTTCATGACTATCGCTTTAGCGGGCTCAGATGATTTTTCTACAGCTCACATGACCATTTTAATTGGACTAGCACAATTGTTGAGTGTTTCCCTATTGTCCCCCTTTATGGATACTTTCAATAGACGTACGCTCCTCTTACTCTTCAGCGCATTGGTCGCGATCATTCACGCATTCATAGCCGCTCTTTACTACGCGGCTTCGATGCACAAAATACCGTACTTTCATTGGCTACTTTTTGCCTCGTTGACGATTTTCATGTGCTTAGATGGAACGATCAGTCCGTTGACGACTGCCATTTCGGGCGAGCTGCTTCCACAAAATGTCAAGGCTATAGGCTCGAGTTTGGCAGTGGTTTCTGGTTCTTTAGGCGGTTTTCTCGCGGCTAAAATATTCTTATCCATTTCCGACTCGTTCGGAATACATGTTAATTTCATTTTGTTTATGTTTGTAAACCTATTTATGTTCTTGTACGTTTATTACGATTTGCCGGAAACAAAAGGAAAAACATTGGTCGCAATACAACGAGAATTGAGCAGAAAGTAGTCAAAAACTTTGGTGTTGTTTTTTAATATTTTGTACAATTTAAAATTGTCTTCCTAAAAAAAAAAATCTCAAATCATACCGCTCACAAAAGCACGTCGTTACAGTTTCCTGGGGTTCCTTCATCCAGAAGTCACATTCCACTCAGATTTATTTAACAAACCACGGGTAAGTAATATCTTGGGAATCTTGAGAGCAATCTTGAGGATTGTTGAGACGATAATTCATCACGAGACGATTTTTAAAAATCTGTGATGGACTTTCATCATGAGCGACAAAAAAGTTCGATATTTTATTTCCCGATCCCATGAACCAGTATATAAATCTACAACCCATTCCACCCAAATTACTCTTTTCCGACATGACATCACCAGCTATTTACCCAAACTAAAATATTATATGAGTATATTTCTCTCTGTTTTCATGTTTTATCACGTTTCATAGTATAATCCACAATTTGCTGACTTATTATCATAAACATTCTCGTAACTTTTTTGCCGTTTACAGCGTACACCAAATTGTTTTGATGACGTATGCCCTCTCTTTTCACGCCCAATACTAAATTACTGTATACAATGTAGAAAATATAGGAAAAATACTTCGGTCCTGATCAATCTAAACTGTCGTCCTGTTAATTCGCGTTCGTGGGCCTATCACAATCATTAAAAATGTATAGTCGTATTTTCTAACTTTCCTCAAAAATTTATTCTTTTCTTTCAGCCCAAACTTTCAACTTATTGTAGGCATAAATCGGAACTCGACCTTCTCCTAGCCTCAGTTATTATGAAAGTAGTCTCTGATAGCTTGAAATAGGTCGATCATATTGAAACACAACTATGACATGATAATCATTTCCTTTCTGTTTCAATGTGAAAAAGCCCGCCAATAACAAGTTCACAAGTTATAAAATTTTTTTCAAGTCCCTGTCCTATCAGCTTGGAGGTAGAAATTTTAATACTTACTGCCGCACAAAATAGAATCGACGTATCTGCAAATCAACGATGAGCGAAAGAGGTATTTTTGGTGGAGTGGAAGAACCTCTTCTTCGCAGATCGTGGATATGTAGATACGTCCGTTCTACTTTGTACGGCAGAATAGGGAACCTGTTCTATGAGGCGTTTTTTGAAAATTTCGGTATGCGCCGTGCGCCGACCGGTGAAAAAATTAAAAAAATGTTGACTCTCAAGCTATATATGATAGAAGGGAGACTCGGAATAATTCTGACTCCCGAGCTACAAATACACAAACTGGAGAATAGGTAATTTCCTAAAGTATGACAAAGAACCAATTCTCCTGATTGTTTCAAACTGAGTTTCCTCAGATCTGCCGTACAAAGTTAAATTGACGTACATCCAAATCGACGATCAAGCAAACTGTATCTTTCGGATGATTTGTGCGAGTGTGTGAATCGTGATAACACAGTACCACTACTTTCATTAATGGAATAACGGAAAAATCCAGATCTAGGAAATTGGAGCTCTCATTCTCGTAGGATGAACACTCTACTCTGAATTGTGTTGAAATGAACGATGTTGGATGTACGTCAAAATTTTGACTTATATCCAAACCACGATTTAAGAACGCCAATATTAGAAAGAGGGATGCTTGTATCGGAAAACCAGTATGATAATTGGATTTCTCATTGAAAAATCTTCTTAGTAACGCATATTTACATCTCAATTAGCCGTATTAATCTTATTTTAAGAAAATAGAACTTCTTCCCGATCGTTGATTTAGATACACGTCAATCCACTTTGTACGGCCGAGAGATTAGGAACAAAGATAGACAAACTAGAGAATAGGTATCATATTACCATGACAGAGCCCCAATTCCGTGGTCTTAAGCATCATTTACCCCAGCTATGAACTGAGATGAACACAAACTGGAGAATAAGTACTTTCCAAACAACGACAAAGACCCAATTCTCCTGATTGTTTCAAACTGAGTCATCTCAGAGACCACAAACCAAGATAGACACAAACTAGATAATAGGTATCCTCCCCTATCATAACAGAGCCCTAAATCCCTTGTTTTGACTGAGATAACACAAACAGGAAAATAAGTACTTTCCAGTGGTATGACAAAGACCCAATTCTCCTGATTGTTTTAAACTGAGTTTCCTTTTTCTCGGAGACCAGGAGCCAAGATGAACCCAAACTAAAGCTTAAAACAAGGGAATTGAGGCTCTGTCATCATAGTCCCCTCGTACCATATATAGCTCGAAAGTCGAAATTTTTCTGTCCCTCTCCTATCATATATGGCTCCAGAGTCAAAATTTTAACAGGGAACCTGTTTTATGGGGGGCTTTTTGAGAAATTTGCCGTGCGCCGTCCAGCAAAAAACGGAAAAATTTGGACTCTCGAGCTATCATATATAGCTGGAGATTCGAGAAAAATTTAGACTCTCAAACTAAGTATATTATACTAAGATTATAGTGGTATGGGTAAAATATGCTGTTTAAAGGTGAAAATGGATACCGTTTTATCTCCAGAATTGAAAAGGTATTATGTCCATTTTCACCTTTTAAAAAGCATATTTTACACATACAGGCTGCTGACACACTCACACAAGTCCACAACAAAATATAACTTTCAACAGCCTGCAACTATAGAGTCTACTACTGAATGATATTATAAGTAAGTATGGGTTGCATGAGTGAATCAAAAAAGGTAAAAATTGAATCTAAACATGATACCTGCAGAGAATTGTTACTTCATACCTTTTTAATCCCATATTTTATTGTGTGTTTGTGTGAGTGTGTCAGCAACCTGTATGTGTAAAATATGCTATTTTCCAGTTGAATAGTCGAATCAACTCATTGGTCATTACTACGTTTTATCCTCAGAATAAGGTATCATGTCCATTTTCACCTTTAAAAAGCACATTTTACACATACTGGTTGCTGACACACTCACACAAACACACAATAAAATATGGGATTAAAAGGTATGATGTAACAATTCTCTGCAGGTATCATGTTTATAGATTCAATTTTTACCTTCTTTGATTCACTCACGCAACCCATACTTACTTATAATATCATTCAGTAGTAGAGTCTATTGTTGTAGGCTGTTGAAAGCTATATTAACAGGGAACTTGTTCTATGGGGGGCTTTTTCAGAAATTTGCCCTGCGCCGTCCAACAAAAAACTTGGAAAAATTTCGACTCTCGAGCCATGTATGATAAGAATTTTTTTATGTCCCCTTTCTATCATATATAGCTCGAGAATCAAAATTTTCCCAAGTCCCCCTCCTATCATATATAGCTCGAGATTCGAGAAAAATTTAGACTCTCAAACTATATATATTATACTAGCCTTATAGTAGGTGTAGGCTTTATTTATACTAGATTTATCTCTATCTAGATCCAGGCTTCCTTCAATTCTCAATACCAAATCCCATATGACTCACAAAACAGGTTCCCTGCGTTCCTCGCTTAGGAAGCCGTCGTTTTTAACAGGGAACCTGTTTTATGGGGGCTATTTGAGAAATCTGGCGTGAGCCGTGCGCCGTCCAGCGAAGAACTTAGAAAAAATGACGGCTTCCTTAACGAAGTTAAACGAGGAACGCAGGGAACCTGTTTTATGATTCGAATCTCTCCTATCATATATGGCACGAAGGTCGAAATTTTTCCAAGTCCCCCTCCTATCATATATAGCTCGACAGTCGAAATTTTTCTAAGTCCCTCTCCTATCACATATGGCGCGAAAGTCGAATTTTTTCTAAGTCCCCCCTTCTATCATATATAGCTCGAGAGTCGAAATTTTAACAGGGAACCTGTTTTATGGGGGGCTATTTGAGAAATCTGGCGTGCGCCGTCCGCCGTGCGCCGTCCAGCGAAAAACTTAGAAAAATTTCGACTCTCGAGAATATATGATAGGAGGGGGACTTAGAAGAAATTTCGACCCTCGAGCCATATATGATAGGAGAGGGACTTGGAAAAATTTCGATTCTCGAGCTATATATGATAGGAGGGGGACTTAGAAAAAATTTCGACTCTTGAGCTATAGATGATAGGAGGGGGGACTTGGAAAAAATTTGGAATCTGAAGCTATATATGATAGAAGAGGGACTTGGAAAACTTTTGATTCTCGAGCTATATATGATAGGGGACAAATTTTCCCAAGTCTCCCTCCTATCATAAATAGCTCGAGATTTTTTTTTTGTTTTTGTTTTTCTTTGTTCAAGCCTAGCATAAAACTAGTACATGAGAAGAGGATGGACGCAGAATCAGGAATTACGTAGGGATTTAGACGGATCTTTTCTTCATTTACTTCAGGTCTAGTAAATTGAGTAAGTATAGGTCTAACATAATGCTAATACTCCCTATAAGCCGAGATAAACACAAACTGTAAACTGAGTATCGTCTACATGTATGACAAAGCCGTAATTCTCCTGAATGTTTCAACCTGAATTTTCTCAAGCCATAAGCTCAGATAAACACAAGTTGTAGAATAAGTACCCTCCAGAAGTACGACAAAGACCCAATTATCCTAATGGTTTCAAACTGAGTTTTTACAGAAGCCAAAAGCGGAGATAAACACAAACTAGAGGGTAGGTATCTTCCACAAGTAAAACAAATCCTGAATTCTCCTGATCGTTTCCAGCTGAATTTTAACAGGGAACCTGTTTTATTGGGGGCTTTTTGAGAAACTTGCCGTGCGCCGTCCAGCAAAAAACTTGGAAAAATTTCAACTCTCGAGCTATCATATTATATAGCTGGAGATTCGAGAAAAATTTTGACTCTCAAACTATATTATACTAGGCTTATAGTGGTATGGGTAAAATATGCTGTTTAAAGGTGAAAATGGATACCATTTTATCTCCATAATTGAAAAGGTAATATGTCCATTTTCACCTTAAGAAAAAAATATTTTACACATACAGGCTGCTGACACACTCACACAAGTACACAACAAAATATTACTTTCAACAGCCTGCAACAATGGAGTCTACTACTGAATGATATTATAAGTAAGTATGGGTTGCGTGAGTGAATCAAAAAGGGTAAAAATTGAATCTGAACATGATACCTGCAGAGAATTGTTAGTTCGTACCCTTTTAATCCTATATTTTATTGTGTGCTTGTCTGAGTGTGTCAGCAGCCTGTATGTGTAAAATATGCTTTTTAAAAGGTGAAAATGGACATGATACCTTTTAAACTCTAAAGGTAAAAACGGTAGATTTAACTATCGAAGTGGAGAAAAACGTTAAATAGCATATTTTACACATACAGGTTGCTGACACACTCACACAAGTACACAACAAAATATAACTTTCAACAGCCTGCAACAATAGAGTCTACTACTGAATGATGTTATAAGTAAGTATGGGTTGCGTGAGTGAATCAAAAAAGGTAAAAATTGAATCTAAACATGATACCTGCAGAGAATTGTTACTTCATACCCTTTTAATCCCATATTTTATTGTGTGTTTGTGTGCGTGTGTCAGCAACCTGTATGTGTAAAATATGCTATTTAACGTTTTTCTCCACTTCGATAGTTAAATCTACCGTTTTTACCTTTAGAGTTTAAAAGGTATCATGTCCATTTTCACCTTTTAAAAAGCATATTTTACACATACAGGCTGCTGACACACTCAGACAAGAACACAATAAAATATAGGATTAAGAGGGTACGAACTAACAATTCTCTGCAGGTATCATGTTCAGATTCAATTTTTACCCTTTTTGATTCACTCACGCAACCTATACTTACTTTAATATCATTCAGTAGTAGACTCTATTGTTGCAGGCTGTTGAAAGTTATATTTTGTTGTGTACTTGTGTGAGTGTGTCAGCAACCTGTATGTGTAAAATATGCTTTTTAAAAGGTGAAAATGGACATGATACCTTATTCTGAGGATAAAACGTAGTAATGACCAATGAGTTGATTCGACTATTCAACTGGAAAATAGCATATTTTACACAGACAGGTTGCTGACACACTCACACAAACACACAATAAAATATAGGATTAAGAGGGTACGAACTAACAATTCTCTGCAGGTATCATGTTCAGATTCAATTTTTACCCTTTTTGATTCACTCACGCAACCCATACTTACTTATAATATCATTCAGTAGTAGACTCTATTGTTGTAGGCTGTTGAAAGCTATATTAACAGGGAACCTGTTCTATGGGGGGCTTTTTGAGAAATTTGCCGTGTGCCATCTAACAAAAAACAGAAAAATTTCGACTCTCGACCCATGTATGATGGGAATTTTTTTAAGTCCCCCTTCTATCATATATAGCTCAAAAATCAGAATTTTTTCAAGTCCCCCTCCTAAAATATATAGCTGGAGATTCGAGAAAAATTTAAGACTCTCAAACCATATTATACCAGGCTTATAGTAGGTGTAGGCCCTCTTTATACTAGCTTCATCTAGGTCTAGGCTTCCTTGAATTCTCAATACCAAATCCCATATGACTCATAAAACAGGTTCCCTGCGTTCCTCGCTTAACTTCGTTAAGGAAGCCGTCGTTTTTTCTAAATCCTTCTCCTATCATATATGGCACGAGGGTCAAAATTTTAACAGGGAACCTGTTTTATGGGGGGCTATTTGAGAAATCTGGCGTCCGCCGTGCGCCGTCCAGCGAAAAACTTAGAAAAATTTCGACCCTCGAGCCATATATGATAGGAGAGGGACTTAGAAAAATTTCGACTCTCGAGCTATATATGATCTAGGCTTCCTTGAATTTTCAATACCAAATCTCATTCGAATCATAAAACAGGTTCCCTGCGTTCCTCGTTTAACTTCGTTAAGGAAGCCGTAATTTTTTTCTAAGTTTTTCGCTGGACGGCGCAAGGCGGACGGCGCACGCCAGATTTCTCAAATAGCCCTCCATAAAACAGGTTCCCTGTTAAAATTTCGACCTTCGAGCCATGATAGGAGAGGGACTTAGAAAAATTACGGCTTCCTTAACGAAGTTAAACGAGGAACGCAGGGAACCTGTTTTATGATTCGAATGAGATTTGGTATTGAAAATTCAAGGAAGTCTAGATCATATATAGCTCGAGAGTCGAAATTTTTCCAAGTCCCCCTCCTATCATATATAGCTCGAGAGTCGAAATTTTTCCAAGTTCCCCTCCTATCATATATAGCTCGAGAGTCGAAATTTTTCTAAGTCCCCCTCCTATCATATATAGCTCGAGAGTCGAAATTTTTCCAAGTTCCCCTCCTATCATATATAGCTCGAGAGTCGAAATTTTTCTAAGTCCCTCTCCTATCATATATGGCTCGAGGGTCGAAATTTTTCTAAGTTTTTCGCTGGACGGCGCACGGCGGACGGCAGATTTCTCAAATAGCCCCCCATAAAACAGGTTCCCTGTTAAAATTTCGACTCTCGAGCTATATATGATAGGAGAGGAACTTAGAGAAATTTCCACTCCCGAGCTATATATGATAGGAGGGGGACTTGGAAAAATTTCGTCTCTCGAGCGAGAAAAATTTAGATTCTCAAACTATATTATGATAGGCTTATAGTAGGTCTAGGCCTTCTTTATACTATCTTTATCTAGGTCTAGGCTTCCTTGAATTTTCAATACCAAATCCCATTCGACTCATAAAACAGGTTCCCCGCGTTCCTCATTTAACTTCGTTAAGGAAGCCGTCGTTTTTTCTAAGTTCCTCTCCTATCATATATGGCTCGAGAGTCGAAATTTTTCCAAGTTTTTTGCCGGACGGCGCACGGCAAATTTCTCAAAAAGCCCCACATAAACAGGTTCCCTGTTAATGAGGGAATTGAGGCGCTGTCATGATTCTTTGGCTTGTGTCTATCTTTACTCGTGGTCTCTGAGGAAACTCAGTTTGAAGCAACCAGGAGAATTGGTTCTTTGTCACACGTGGGGGAAGTACCTACTCTCCAGTTTCTGTTCATTTTTGTTTGAAGCTTGGAAGAATTCTTCTTAAAACAAGAGAAATGCTGCTCTGTTACAACGGAGGAAGATACCTACTCTCCTGTTTATGTCTATCTTGGTTTCCGGTCTCTGAGAAAAATCAGTTTGAAACAATCTGTAGAATTGGATCCTTGTCGTACTTTGGGAAAGTGCTTATTCTCCAGTTTGTGTTCATCTCAGTTTATAGCTGGGGTGAAATGAGCTTAAACCCAGGGAATTGAGGCTCTGTCCTCATAGTGGATGACACCTATTCTATGTTTTGTGTCCATCTTGGCTTTCGGTCCCCGTGAGAACTCAGTTCGAAACAATCAGGAGAATTGGGTCCTTGTCATTTCTAGGGTGAGTACCTATTCTCCAATTTGTGTTCATCCAGGTTTGGAGCTCGGAAGAATTTTTAAAACAAGAGAATTGGGGTTCTGTTATTCTCTAGTTTGTGTCTATCTTGGCTTTTGGCTCCTGGTTAAATTCAGTTTGAAACAATCAATAGAATTGGGGCTTCGTGATATCTGTAGAAGATACCATCCTCCAATTTCTGTGCATATGATCTTCCCAAAAAATCCAGTTTGAAACAATCAGGAGAATTGGGTCTTTGTTACATTTTTAGAAAGTACTTATTCTTCAGTTTGTGTTCATTTCAGTGGGGTAAATTCATCTCGAAACAAGGGAATTGGGGCTCTGTCATGATAGGGGAAGATACCTATCTTCTAGTTTGTGTCTTTTTTAGCCGTAATACTGTAATCATAGACTTCAATATGGGGAAGAGCACTTGAAGGATAAAAGATCCAAAAATACCCAGCTAGCAAATCTCTTCTGCCCCCTTCCCTTGATAAGAACAGAATTTATCAATTTCTTAAAGCAGAGAATTAAAAATCAACTTTCTATAATATACAAGACTATTTTGTAAATCTTCATTTCTTGGATGTTCTTTATAGGTACAAGATGATACCACTACCTCGCTGTTAGGTGATGAGCATCATCAAGTGTATGTTCCACTTCCTGCTCAGAAAATTCTTCGTAGTATCAACTGTATTATACTACCTACAGGAGCTCGAGGAAAAATGGGCGGCATTATTGGAAGAAACATCTAGCCGCAGCAGGTAGTAGTAGATCACTATTTCAAGTGTCGTACATATACCTATTATGAGTAATGGTAGTCTATTGTCGCAAAGAAATACTCGTATTCCGCGTTTGTTAACTAATGCTATGAGGCTATGAAACGAAATACTTAGGTACTTATAATGAGTGCGCATCTGAATGTATTTGGACGACAACAAAATATTGTCCTTGATGTATACGTAGGCCATCAAAAATAAGAGGATAAGAATAATAATTGATTATTTTTCTTTCTACTCGACGTGGTACAAAGTAACTATCGTAGAAAAAATTATGGCTAGTTAATTATCTTCCTTCTAAAACTAAATGACTGTACCTACGCGAAAAAAATCACAGTTTCTGCAGAAATGTCATTCACACGTACACATTTCGTGGAGGACAATCTTTGACCGTATGTTTTTTTTTCTCAATGAAGCGTTTTACAATTTCCCCCTCCTCGCCTCTATACTGTTTCTTAACTTGAATTATGAGCAGATCTTATTTCCATGCTTTCTACGCATGATGACGCATAGAAAGCTCAAAGAAAACGAGTTACGGTAAAGTACTACAATTTTTTTTGCGAGTCCGGACTTCCCAGATGCGCGATGTACTTAACGTGAAACCTTTCTTCATAAATTAATTACGTGTGGGTACTGGTTACCGCTTGAATTTCAATATTAGTCATCCTGGTTGTGTTTCCACTCGTTCAAGCGCGTGCTTCAGTTTTTCAAATTTATGTAGCTGTACTTCTCTTTATTAAGAATATGGCTTCAAAAAAAGTTAGATGGAGTGTAATATTAGTTTTTTTTATATTGGCCACCAGTTCTGAACTTGGACAATCTAAAAAATACGTGTTCCTTAAGAATTTTGCTACTTCCATTTCGTTAGGTGAGTTTATAATGTAAATTGTCGTAATATTTTTTTTTTCTATGAAGGTACCTAACTTAAATCTTTTATGCGATCGGTTTAAAGGCGTATTGACCCCAGTGTTTCACAATCTTTTCATCGTTCGTACTTCTTACGAAGCAATTGATTTTATTAGATATCGTCTACGATGTTATCGAAACTATTATTCGATGCTAATTCTGTTCCAAAGAGCCCATTTTTCTTTCAGAAAACTCAATGTCTAAACCAGTGCCTGAAATAAATTTTGTGATTTATAACCTGAACTTGCTCGACAAAAAGTATGTCCAAAATGGTTTCATCAATTCCACGTGGCCCAGTCTTGAAAACGGTGGGCTTTTAGATTTTTTAAAATTGAGTTTCCAGTTTTCTTCTTACTTATCTCCCTAAAATTCCCTCAAGTTCGCTGATCTTGAAAGGCTTCAGCCCCATAATTTGTTTCAATTCCATACGCTTTTTATTTCACTTCGGAATCATCAAAAATTCGAATGTTGTAAAATTTTTTTGGAGCGAAAATTCGAATTTCTGTTCCTATATTACCTTCTGTTGTTGAAATTTTATGTTCAACATTTCCGGAGATCGAAAAAATTACGGTTTCCGTAACGAAGTTGAACGAGGAATTGATTTTTGCACTGAGAATTCAATTCAAAATCTTGAAAATTCGTAAGTTTTCCCGAGTCCCTTGTATCATGGTATTTTTTCATTTATTATGGCTTAAAAGTCAAAATTTCCTTCTGAAACCCTCTCCTATCATTACATTATGGCTCGAGGGTCAAAATTTTTCCAACTTTTTGGTTGGAGGGCGCACGGCAAATTTTTCGAAAAACCCTCCATAGAACTGGTTAGAGATTCGTTGAAAAATGGAACTTTGAGCAACTTTTTTGTGAAGTCTTGTGACTGCCCATGCACTACCAACAAGCGTCGTTTAGTGACTGCTGGTATACGGAACCTTGCATGGTATTTGGGGAGTGTATATGCAACCTATCGCTCACCGTTTCGGCGTTTCCCAACGTGTGAAGCACACCCTTTCAAGCCCCTTGCGCCTTAGATACGACTCGAGCTTCGAAAGTTCTCAATCTCTCGTCATGTGCGAAGTTGAGTACTAATTTCAAAATAATTTGAATTTCCGAAGCTCTCGATTACTCTCGTAGAGTCGACTAGTGGGTGAGGGTAAGGTATTCTCCTTCAAGTGCAGTTTTCTCAGAAAAGCTCAGAGAAAATTTTATTTTTGAAATAAGGTAATACTATTTTATAAATAGTACAGGCGATGAAAACACATGAAATTGATGGTTTTTCTGTTAAAATTTTGGTGTCTCGAACTGGATATAATTTTTATTGGTCAAATTCAGTATCCTGGATGACATATAAAATTCCCACCCGCAATACCTTGTCCTAAATATTTTTTGGCGCGTTTCAGGCTCTTTTAAGAATCATGCCGACCGGCAATTTGATGCCAATTCTTATAATCAACAGCGTAAATCTATTTCGAGTCGATTTGTCGACCGCAAATGGACTGGAAGTCAACGACTCATGTCGACGTCATAACTGAGTACACTCCCGATATTTAACTAATGTCGACTAGAAATCGACGTCGATTTCGAGTCGACTTCTTTAGATTTTTTGTCGACCTAAAATCGACTACTCTGTTGTGTCGATTTCAAGTCAATTTTTAGTTCTCTGGTTATGTAAGCTAGTCGACTTCAAATCGACCTCAAATCGCCGTCGAACTGGGGGCGATATTGAGTCGACATTTTCTGACTGATTTGAATCATCAATCTGTAGTCGATTTTGAGTCATGCTTCTTAAAATTTTGAATGTAATCTGAATTTTTACGTCGATAAAAATAGTCTGTATTTAGCGCTCGTAAAATGAAAGCTGCTTGATGACTCTAAATAGACTTGAAATCGACGCAGCAAAGCAGTCAATTTTAGGTCGACAGTAATTTGGAGAAGTTGACTCGAAATTGACTCGAAATCGACGTCGATTTTGGGTCGATATCAAACTGTCATTTCGGGAGTCAACTCAATTTCGACGTGAAGAAGAGCAGTCGATTCTGAGTCGACATGGACATGGTTTATCAGCTCCAAAATCGATTTTTTGTGAATTTCTCTAAAAATCGGGCTTCAATCGAAAAAAGTTTCAGCCAAAATTGTTCCTCGTAAAATTCTCTATAAAACAGGTCATTTGAAATTCTTTACAAGTATCGACTTAAAATGTTTGTCAAAAGTTGGGAGTTTTTAGGAAAAAATTAATTTTATGCAAATAATTCGAAATATCGAGCTCCAAAGAAAAAAAGTTTCAAACAAAAATTGTTCCTTGTTCAATTTTCAATAAGATGGACGGATTGAACTTTCGTTTCAAGTTTTTCGAGAGCTGTGAGCTTTTTGAAAGAAGTCGTTTTTTTTTTTGTGAATACCTCAAGAAATTGAGCCCCAATAAGAAAAAGTTTAAAGAAGCAAATGATGTAGGTAAAATTTACTATAGAATAGACTACCTGACCTTTATTGTGAGTTCAATCGTGAGCTTAAAAAACTTTCAAAAGTTATGAGCTTTTGGTGAATAAAAATTTTTTATAAATATCTCGAAAAATTGATTTCCAATAAGAAAATGTTGCCAATAAAAAATGTTTCTGTAAAATTTACTACGCATAAAGTTTGCCTGAACTTCATTGTAAGTTCAATCGTGAGCTTAAAAAGCTTTCAAAAGTAGTAAGCTTTCGGTCAATAAAATTTTTTTATATATCTCGAGAAATTGACTTCAATTAGAAGAAATTGTAAACAAAACATTTTCTTGTCTCCTGTGTGTGGAGTTTGGCTGAAATTTATTGTAAGGTCAAACGTGAGCTTAAAAAACTTTCAAAAGTTGTGAGCTTCCGGTGAATAAAATTTTTTTAAGTATCTCGAGAAATTGACTCCCAATTAGAAGGAGTTGCGAACAGAAAATTTTTTTGTAAAATTTCCTATGCGTGGAGTTTGGCTGAAATTTATTGTAAAATCAATCGTGAGCTTAAAAAGCATACAAAAGTTGTGAGCTTTTGGTTAATATCAATTTTTTACAAAATAATATTTCGAAAAATTGATTTCCAATAAGAACAAGTTGCGAATAAAAAATGTTTCTTGTGAAATTTGCTACACACGAAGTTTGCCTGAATTTTATTGTAAGTTCAATTGTGATCTTAAAAAGCTTTAAAAAGTTGTGAGCTCTCGGTGAATATCATTTTTTTACAAATACCTCGAGAAATTGATTTCCAATTAGAAAAAGTAGCGAACAAAAAATGTTTCTTGTGAAATTTACTACCCATGAAGTTTGCCCAACCTTTATTATAAGTTCAATCGTGAATTCAAAAAGCTTTCAAAAGTTGTGAGCTTTTGGTTAATATAAATTTTTTACAAATATCTCGAGAAATGGACTTCCAATTTTGAGAAGTTGCGAACAGAAAATTCTTGTGAAATTTCCTGTGTGTGGAGTTTGGCAGAACTTTATTGTAAGTTCAATCATGAGCTTAAAAACTTTTCGAAAGTTGTGAGCTTTCCCTCTGCTGGACCACAGTATGGCCCACGCATTTATATCAACGTGTACAATGCTGTCGTTAGAAGCCGTACTTTAAAAGATTGCGAGACTTGGAGAAATTTTCGAAGATGACCACACGTATCCGAGACAAGGGAGACTTGGACCTAATTTCGCTAATTATTTTTGACCTCGCGGAGTAGTCTCTAAACTCGGTCAAAGGCCCAGCCTGCTTCTAGACCACACTTTACTCAATGCCCAGAATTTTTCGGATTCTCTTCTCACATATTCTACTCGAACTTTCTCAAATTTCTTTCCTCTCTCATTTGTACAGGTGGTTGATCGACCTTTTTCCAAAGTGCTCGAGCGCACTTATGGCGAGAGATTTGCAGACAAACTCTCTTCCAGAAGTGAAAATTGTCTGCGAGGTATCACAGATTTTTTTTTCGAAAACTTTCCTCAACAAATTTGGTGGTTCAATCCTCTCCCGATCGGAAATTTCACTGAAAGTACCAACCTGATCTATACAGCTCAATGATCAAAATTTCTTTGAATTCCACTAAGATCTTTCCCTCTCCTTGTAAATAGAGCCCGGATTCTGTGGCATTAATTGTCAAATAATAGTTTGTTTCATTGCTTAGGATTTTTATTTTGCCAAAAAATGCCAAACAAAGCCAAAATTGGTTGGGTGATAGCGAAGTCACTTCATTTATATTTATGGTGGGGGAGTTTATGACAGAAGGAAGATTGTGGTGGAACGTTCTTAGATAACAAGAAAAGACTAATTCAAGATAAACAATTGGAAGTGGCAATGATCTCAAGGTTCCCTGCTCCCTATCCCTCTCTTGCTTACCGTCCTTCCCTGCGGAAAAACAAAAACCTTCGATGAAGAACGCGTCGAATATGAGTGCCCGAAAATTTCCTCTAGTTGGATAATTTCGCAGCTGATGAGAAAAAATTTGGGCTGAATGGGTAATGAGGTGTCTATTAAGGAAAGAAATAGTGATCGAAGCGTCCTGGTGCGCAACACGATGAATAATTTTACTACGTCAGAAATTGAAACTGATATATTTGAGTTAAATTTACTTGTACATTGCCTTCGTATGCTTCATTAATTTTACACCTACAATTACATCGATGATTTCAGCAACCAAAGGCGATCTTTATTGGGAGATGACACCATTTGAGAAATTTGATCACGAAGAACGGCAGGCTTTATGCAATACTGCGCTAAACAATGCATCCCTTCCTTCCATAGCGTACGATCATTATATTTCCAAAGCGCAACTGTATCGAGTCCGGTATCGGGGAGAGTACGAGTCGACTGTGATCATCGCTATAGATTGTCGTAGCTATCCCTCAACTTATTTGGGATATCTGGCCAACAACCAGAATTCGATCCAGCTGATTCTTGTCGAGGACCCTAATCACGTCTTTCTCGAAGAAACTGTCACACGTATGGAAGAATGTAAGTACCTCTCAATAACATGACCTTTTTTTTTTTTTTTTTTTTTTTTTTTATTATTACATGGATTGTTATTTGATTTTCAGCGAAAGATTTGTCTCGTAATGATGATCTTTCACACAAATTACGTTCTCATTATTTTAATACTGGGTTGGATGGCGAAGATCGTTGGAATCTATGTTTTTCTGCCCGCAATCGTATTCAGCAAGAAATTAAGTTTGTAGAGGGCCCCATCAACGTCACAAGAGATGTTATTTCTCCGCAAATATATCTTAAGGATTCAGTGAATCCAATCATAGCTATCAAGTGTCAAACAGTACCTACAATGTATTTAGCATTAAAATCGGCGAATGAAGAGAGCAAAATTGTGAAAATAATATTTACTGAGTCTGATTTGAAGAATCAAGGTTGGTACGATTGAATGCAACTTGTAAAACGTGGTTTGTGTAAAATAAATAATACTTCTTGTGCTCTGGCAAATACTTTTTCGGATGTTTCGTTCCTCAGCAAGTTCCGATCTATAGATATCTAAGATTCTTGTAACCGTTCTGTGTCGCGGAGTGAGAGTCTGACACGTTTGGTTAGTGATCTGGGAATGTATGCTGGTCGACTTCCAACCTGCCTCAAATTGAAGACCTTTTTGTCAGAAAGGCGTCGTACATTCAACGGACAGAAGTCTTCAATTGGTGTCGAAATAATCGATATTCTTTCTTTAATGATCGAGTTGATATGAAATCAGATTTTTGTTAACCTGATTTTGACTAATTAGTCGTGACAGTTTGTGGTGGATTTCGAGTCAACCTCTTGAAATGGGTGATGGAACGAAAGATGGAAATAGTTGGATGTTCACAGGGAGTAATATAGAGATGGAAGGAAGAGGAAATATGATGAAAAAATCTCCTAGCCCGGATCGAACCCGCGACCTCAGAGGTCGCGGGTTCGATCCGGGCTAGGAGATTTTTTCATCATATTTCCTCTTCCTTCCTCCCTTCTGAGTGATGGATCTTGAACCAATTATTGATCGCCGGCTAATCAAAGTTTTCATCTACAGGACAAAAGAGTAAACTGATCGACTTTGAATCCACATCAAATTCATTTCAAAACCTTGAATTAACGTACATCGACGTTATTGCAAAGGAGTCGACACTTTTTTTTGACTCAATTGTCACGTGGATCTGTAGCCAATGGTCAGCCACCCCCTCCGCCTCACAGTGCTTCATGGACTTGACTGAATCCGTATACCATGAATAGTCATGATTATAATTATAATGACGCCCATTGGCAAGGATGATGCTCGCAATCTTTGAATCTGAAATTGTAAAGGGTACCCATATGTTCTCTTGTTAAAATTTGTTTGTAGGTGTGAGGTCGGTGTTTTTGTGAGACTCGGAAATCAAAATTGTGTAGCCGTTCGTTTTATTGAAACTTAGTTTTCCCTTGTCTATTCATCCCTTGTTTTGAATATCTTCATATCTGTCTCGTTTCCTCCTGGACCTTGGCGTGACACAAAGATTTCTATCCAGACAACGGCCAGCTCATATGCGGAGTCGTTCCAAGTCGATAACAAAGTCGTAATTTTCAGTTTTTCATTTGCCAGGAGATCCCAAGGATTACATCGATGTAGAATGACAATATAAGCGACCACTGAAGTTGACGTTGGTAATTGGTAAAGTACAGAATTTTGACGTGTTTCATGTCTTCGCTCTGACCCTACCCTAATTTCAAAATTCGTGTACGCGTGCGTGCGTGCAGATGACCTTCGGACTCGGGATTTTTTTCTCTGAACCCTACCTTAATTTTGAAAGAATGTGCGTGCGTACTTGTAAGATCCCCACGAAAGCTGATAGCTCAAAATATTTTTCATACCAGACTCATACGATACCAAGAAAGGGGGCGAACAAGCGGAGCGAGTGAGCCCCACGAAGGGCAACAGCCCAAAATATTTCATATCAGTCTTATGCTAAACCAGGGAAGGGGCGACCGTGAGTGAGCTCCACGACAGCTGAAAGGTGATGGCCCAAAATATATCATATCAGACTTTCGCCGCACGAAAACAGCTCAAAATATTTTTCCCAGGAATGTAGATAACTGCTTCATAGGGTTTCTCAGAAGCGTCACAAAAGGCATATAGTTCAATGAAAGTAGGGGCAGAAGTGAAGTAATTGACCTAGTAGAAGCCCAGATTAACATATTTCAAGATGACTGATAAAATATAAGAGACATGAAACATGATTTGTATTTATTTGGCTATGCCAGAAAATTTTACAAAAGCTATAAGCGAAGATAAACACAAACTGGAAAATAAATATCGTCTACATAATATATGAGAAAGCCCTAATTCTAATGATTGTTTCAAGCTGAATTTTCTCAAGCTATATGCTAAGATGAACACAAACTGGAGAATAAGTAACTTCTAGAAGTACGATAAAGACCTACTTCTCCTGATTGTTTTGAAGTGAATTTTCGGGCAGAATTCGGATGCTAGTATCTTCTACGAATATAATAAAGCTTCAATTCTCCTGATCGATTCAAACAGAGTTCTTCTAGAAGCCAAGAGGATAGGTATCTTCCAACACCATGACAAAGCCCCAATTCTCTTGATTGTTTCGAGCTGCATTTTTCCGAAAGCCAGAGGTCAAAACCCAAAGCTGCGTCAGATATGTCTATCAATATATTTGCTAACATATTTTTGCTGCATATGACTTTTCATATATTTGTTAAATAATAAGAGGCCACATGGACTATGACTATTTATATATTTGCTCTGTTTAAGTTCACTTTTTTGGTAAATCACCTCATTCATACATATTGTAACGGGTGGATCACTTGTCTAACATACATACGCATATGCTGTTGAAGTTAACATGGACGGAGATTAGAGGATGGTATCTTCTGCAAATATGACAAAGCCCCAATTCTCTTGATTGTTTCAAGTTGCATTTTTCCAGAAGCCAGAAGTCAAAACTCGAAGCTGCTTCCAATAGGACTATCAATATTATTTGCAAAAAAACTTTACGTATGTTTGCTTCATATGACTTTTTAATATATTTATCGTGGTGGACCAGAAAGATGTTGCCAATTAAGTGGGAGTTTGCGCTAAATCTGTCTCGTAGCGCAAAAATGCGAAATGCTAGATGTAGGCCTATACTTCAAATCTACAAAATTTGTATCTCAATTTTATTCTTAATTTGTGCCCCTACCCAACTTTTCACGACTTTTCTGAGACGAGTTGTGGACCAAGATGTGCCGAAAATTTGACGCAGGTGTTGCCAAAGTTGTTAATTATCCAGGAATTTATGTTTATGATATGAAGAATCGCGTTATCCCGTATTCTCATATGATTCTCTGGTGAGCCCCCAAAAACGATTAAAAATTTCGGAGAAGTACTGAAATGGGTTAAAGAGCCCAAAAAAGGTCAAAATTGTTCAAAAATGAAAAATCGCCTAATGTATGAATTTTCTTGATTCTGAAATTAAATTAAGTACCGAGTCCGGAAGAAATATTGAAATGACTCTATGAAGTTTTAAAATGGGTGTACGGCCGAAGAGGGTCAAAATTTCCTTAAAGGAGGACATTTATCTAATTTTCAAAGTTTTTCTCAATTTTGGAGTAAATATCATCCCTGAGCCCGAAAAAAAAATCAAAATGACCCTACGAAGCAACACGAGCGAAGTACCCTCCAAAGAGGCTCAAATTTCCCCAATCTAAAACACGTTTTTCTCGATTTTGGGGTAAAAATTAGCCCTCAGTCCGAAGAAGAAAAAAAAAAAAAAAAAACCTAACGATGGGACTCTTTTCCAAGTTCCCTTCCTATCATATATAGCTCAAGAGTCAACATTTTTCAAGTTTCCCTCCTATATAATTCGAAAGTCGAAATGTTTACAATTTTTTTGCCACACGTCGCACGGCAAATTTCTAAAAAAAAAAAAAAAACATAGAACAAGTTCCCTATTAACAGGTTCCAGCCATTCATTGTTTGACTCCGTTAAAGAACCCGTGAGTTTTAATAAATTAGATGATCGTGGTTCATAATGATGATCAATTACTTGATAAAGTCAAACATTCTCCAAGTGTCGCAAGGTGGCCGACAATTTCAAATGTTCAAAGATCCTTAATTTGGGTGGAGTCCCCTCTCGGATACCTATGGTTGCCTTCGAAAATTTTCAAGTTCCTAAATAGTTAAATTAGATCAAACTAAACCTTCCTAACGTCAACTTAAGTCGAAATCCTCATATTAACAAGTCGAAAATTTCCCAAGTTATGAAATGGGTCGGAGCTCCTACTCGTCACTGTGTGGCTAAGGTTTCGATCGAAAAATTTTACAAAAATCCAAAGTAAATCAAAGCACCTCTTCCAGTTTGAACTACAATTTTTGAGCTGCTAGAAGAAATAAGCAGAGATTCATCGAACTAAACCAAATAATATTAGGCTGGATTTGGATCACAGAATCATTAATTACAAAAACTCAAACAAGGGATCGTTGAATTTCTAGTCAATTTACTTAGATGAGAACATATAGAAAATCTGAAATACTACTTTTTACAAAGTTTTCAAGCAATCTAAATTTATACTCGAAATAATTTTAAGAATTCCAATTCTGTCCTTATTAAAATCCCCTTCTCAACACTTTTTTTCGTATCAACAGCAGATAATTAATTCACTCATCTGACCCTGAGGTAGAGTCTCATAAGTTTCAATTTCACATAATAGGATGAATAACGAAATTGAGTACAATTAATTCGAGGACCAGCCTAAAAACTCTAAAGTGACCTATCGAATCGAATCACAAAATTACAATAGGTCTAAAAAAACATTTTGTTGCCAATCGAAATCTCCATTTTTTGCCTCAGTTCATTGAATTTTTCAATGTTATTATCTTTTAATTCGCGCTATTACTCTAAGGAGCCTTGGCCGTCAACAAACTAATTGTTGCCGTTGCCCAGGACGCACCACGTGGAGGTGGCTCCAATGCGTCCCAAGACACTAAAGATCCTAGTCCTACACTAAAGACGAAAAAAAAAAGGAATTCCCTATACATAGAAGACTGTGCACTACCACAACAGTCAACCCCGGCTAATGAAGATAAAATCCCAGCGAGGTATATCCGAATGTGGTGCGCTGTACCTACATCTAAAAACATGAGAGAAGGCGCAGGCACCCACGTCAGTCCGCCACGAATTACGAAGACTGTTTACAACTGCAACGTCTCAGTTACAACCTCAAATGGTTGCCTCTTCATTGGCGGAGTCAGTAAACTGAGTTAACTCATCCTGCGCCCCACCGCAACTTATCCGATCGTGGGTGCACTGAATAATTAAAAAGCACAATATCATCGCGCGCGCGGTTAATCCGCATTATGCGCTCAATGCACTTCCTGTAAGACCTAACCATCATATAAAGTTGTAGATAGAGTAATAGCGCGAACCAAAAATAAACAACACCTTTAGTCAGAATTTGGAGTTGTCGTGCCACCCGTGTTTCAGAATGGAACGGCCGCTACAAAATGACGATGGTTTCAATTTTAATTTTTTCAATTTAGAATAGGTATGATTGATGGTAGCACAATATCACCGCGCGCAAGTATATCTGCATTATGCGCTCAATGCACTTCCTGCAATCCACCTACGATAGCCAAACAAAATTTCTCAACATCTTTGTCAAACTTTGGAGTTGTCGTGCCACCCATATTTCAGAATGGACCGACCGCTACAAAATGACGATGTTTTCAACTTAAATTTGAAATGAAATTACAGTAATTGATCCAAAAGAAGAGAAAAGGTCGTAATTGACCAATACCGGTTGTCTAAACAGGAGTCGTCGGCTTACACACCCATATTTCAGAGTGCAACAGCTACTCCGGAATGACCGTTGGTATACTATAAGCCCTGAACATAATTTCGGATGAAAGAAGGTATGATTGATGGTAGCACAGTATCATCGCGCGCGAGTATATTCGCATCATGCGCTCAATGTACTTCCTGCAATCTACCTAAGATAGCTCGAACCAAAAATGAACACCACCTTTAGTCAGAATTTGGAGCTGTCGTGCCACTCGTGTTTCAGAATGGAACGACCGCTACAAAATGACGATGGTTTCGATATTAATTTTGATCTGAAAGAGGAAACATTATTACATGGATTAATTTGAGCCAAAAGGAAAGAGGTCGCAATTGACCAGTGCCGGTTGTCCAAACAGAAGTCGTCGGCTTACGCACACATATTTCAGAGTGCAACGGCAACTCCGGAATGACGGGTGGCGTAATCAAGCCCTAAAAATAATTTTGGCTGAAAGAAAGTACATTTTTTAATTAGAATTAGGTGTGATTGATGGTAGCACAATATCATCGCGCGCGAGTATCCGCATCATGCGCTCAATGTACTTCCCGCAATCCACCAGTAATAACGTGAACACAAATGAACAACACCTTTTGTCAAAATTTGGAGTTGTCGTGCCACCCGTATCAATTCAGAATGGAACGGCCGCTACAAAATGACAATGGTCTCAATTTAAATTATTATATGAAATGAAAAAATATTGTATCAAAATTCAAAAAGCTGGAAAGACGGCGGTATACTAGGCCCTAAAAATGATTTCGGCTGAAAGAAAATACACATTTTAATTAGAATATATTCGTGTTAGTATCCCAGTATGATTAGTTCAAGCAACACAAATGTACCGGTACACATAAGAAACATGCAAAAAATATGTCATGCACACGCGAACAAAACGAAAAACCGAACTGAGAAAGTAACGCGTCCACTAACCACACCTGCGATAAACATACTAAACTGGTTGACTGCTAAAAGGAAAGAGCGAACTACGCACTTGCTCGAATGCAAGGTAACGTGTGCAAACTTTACCAGTACTTTCTTGCCCTTTTGTTGAATGATTCAAAAGAAGGAGTGACTTAAGGGTATCCCACAGGTACCTGGAACTTCAACAATGCTTGTTTACACGATGTGAATGTGTTTATGTGTAGTAGCGATAACACACGCACACGCTCAATGAATAGCAACAGTTTGATTTGTTCCAGACAACATTTGAGGGGTAGAAAAAAAAAAGTAAAAAACACATAACAGGCGGGGTAGCCGCTTTATTCAGAACTGAACTCAATACAATTCCTTAAACATAGATGGGCAGAAAAAGATTGTGTTATACGCTAAGGTCATTGACTTCATGCTGCCAATCTGAGTAAGCTTGAATCATCTGACCACCGCGCTGTGAGTGTACGGATACGTGGATTGATATGTGTGCAAAGGTACACCGCATTACGTCCCATACGCTTAACTCGACAATGCAAACGAAACACAAAATATTTAAAAATGTTCATAATTGAACAGGTGTCAACAAGTCACAAGCGGAAAATTGCGATATTCTTCATATTCAGAGTTTTTTCCTCGCGACAATCTGAACTCGAGCATTTCATCCATGTGCTTTAGATTATTAGCCCTCTCTGCTTGTCTCCAGATCGAATCTAATACCAGTTTTTTTTAGCTTGGAACCCACCATCTCTTTTGTTGAGGTGAGATGTACAGAAAACGAGTGCGAGCACGTTCAAATTGTGATGTCATTATTTTCGGAATTTGGAAAAATTTCAGCCCCCAAGTCTTATGATAGGGGGAGGACTTAGGAAAGTTTCAGCTTCTGAGCTATATATGATAGAGCTATACACATATTTAAGGAGAGAGACTCGGAAAAATTTTGACTCTTGAGGTATATTTGATAGGAGGGGGATTTAGAAAGATTTTGATCCATGAGCTATATATGATAGGAGGGGACTAGGAAAAATTTTGGCTCTCGAGCTAGGGACGTGGACAGAATTTCCACTGTTGAGCTATATATAACAGGAGGGGATTTAGAAAAACGACGGCCTCCTTGAAATTGCAGCGCGTTCAAGTTCTCACGTCATCGTTTTTGGGACTTAGAAAAACTTCAGGGACTTGGAAAAATTCTCGGGACAATTGCAATCCTGCAATGACATCTATTTTTTTTTGTATTCTTCCTGGAAACTTAATTCTATTTTGAAGCACTCGGGTTTATGTCGACAGATTTTTAACAGGGAACCTGTTGTATGAGGGTGTTTTTTGAGAAATTCGCCGTGCGCCCTCCGGCGATAAACTTGGAAAAACAACCCTTGACGAAGTTAAACAAGGAACGCAGAAAACCTGTTTTATGAGTCAAATTGGATTTGGTATTGAGAATTCAAGAAGCCTAGACCTAGTATAAAGCCAGTATAAAGAAGGCCTAGACCTACCATTAGCCTAGTATATTATAGTTCAAGAGTCTAAATATTTCTTGACTCTCAAGCTCCATATATAATGATAGGAGAGGGTCTTGGAAAAATGTTGACTCTCGAATTATGATAGAAGGGGGACTTGGAAAAATTTTATCCTCCAAGCTATATACGATAGGATGCGATATTTTTCCAAGTTTTTCGCCGGACGGCACACAGCGAACATATGATAGGAAAGAGACTTAGAAAAATGTCAACCTTCGAGTAATATGTATGACAGGAGGGGAACTTGAAAAAATTTCGACCTCCAAGCAATACACGATAGAAGGGGGACTTGGAAAAATTTCTACTGTCGAGCCTAATATGGTGGGAGGGGGACTTAGAGGGAACCTGTTTTATGAGGGATCCATACCGTCACCACACTGTGACATCACAAGGCTGACCTATGCCGTCATCAAATAGTGACGTCACAGATCCGGACTTTGGAGCTATATGTCATAGGAGGGGACTTGGAAAGAACGACGGCTGCCTCGACGATTTTGAGGAGGTGTTTCACTTGTAAAACATGATACCGAAAATTACATTTCACTGTTCGGATTTTTAACGGATCTTCGTGTATAATTGCCATATTTTCCAGAAAGGTCCAACCAGGAGCGCTATCAAAGCAGAATTTTAACATTTTTTCTTATACTTCCTCAATTAAATGTTGAAATTGGTGACAATTCGTTTATTTTCTGTCGAGAGGGAAATCCTTCTAAAGTCAAAACTCACGATTCTGCTCCGTTAGGGTCTTTTATTGAACCCTTCTGTATAACATTTCCAAAGATTGAAGAAAATCGTCGAAGACGTGCCCTTGCAAAATCATTCCTTATCATTTGTTACATGGACTACCCACGCACGCCCGACAAGCGTCGCGAATTGACCGTTGGCTTACCGAACCTTGTAGGGTTTTTGGAGATGTTTATGCAACTCATTGTACACCGTTTCGGAGTTTTCGAACAAGTAAAGCACACCCTTAAACATAGAACGCAGGGAACCTGCTGTGAGTTGAAAAATAATACATAATATGACCCGTATTAGGATAACCCCTTCAAGTAACTAGACATGCAATGCTTTCTACACCAATTGGCTTAACCCCTTCAATGAGGCAGATATGCAATGCTTCAAACACTATAAGTCCCCCTCCTATCATATAATAGCTCCAGAGTCCACGTCATCTTTCTGAGTTTTCCGCCGGATGACGCACGGCAAACTGTACACGGCACGGCAAATTTATCAAAAAAAAAAAAAAACCTATAGAACCTGTTAAAATTTTGTCTTCCAAGCTATACATGATAGGGAGGGTAGGATGAGGACTTGAAAAAAATGACGGCTTCCTTATCAAAGTTAAATGAGGAACGGGGAACCTGTTTTATAAGTCAAATTGGATTTGGTATTGAGAATTCAACGTAGTATGAAGCCTAGTATGAAGGAGGCTCTTACAATAAACCTAGTATAAAATAGGACGACATCAGTGGCCTGGACCTATTTCAGGGACTTCGAAATGTAATATCTCGAGAGTCGAAATTTTTAATAAGTCTCTCTCCTCAAAATTTTTCCAAGTTTTTTGTTGGACGGCGCAAGGTGATTTTCTCAAAAAACCCCCCATAAAACATGTTCTCTGTTAAAATTTTGACTCTGGAGCTATATATGATAGGAAGGGGACTTGGAAAAATTTCAACCTCCGAGCTATATTATGATAGGAGGGGGACTTGAAGAAATTTCCACTCTCGAATGATGGAGGGGGACTTGGAGATATTTTGACTTTTGATCTATATATGATAGGCGGGGCACTTGGAAAAATTTCGACTCGCGACCCGGAATATAGATGGAAGGGAAACTTATGGTGTTTGAAGCATTGCATATCTAGTTACTCGAAGGGGCTATCCTAATGTGGGTCATATGATGCATTATTTTTCAACCCATAAAACAGGTTCCCTGCGTTCCTCGTTTAATATTGTTAAGGAGGGTGTGTCTTATTTCTCAGAATTTGAATTCAGAGATGCCATGATGAAGACCTTATTTTCATTTTTTCACTAATAGTGCCTATGGATCATCGCTTAAGAAGAAATCAGAAAATTTTCATTCGTCAAATTTTTTTAAAAGTAGAAGAGTGGCTTCCATGTTGCAAGCCACCAAAAATAGAAATTACAAACTTGCACAAAGAATTTTTAGTTGTCAATTAATGGATACACGAGTATGTGGAACATGCGAAATAATCATCAAATCTGCTCCCCATGTCAGAATTATTTTCTCTCATTCGATGCTCCACGCGAGATGACTGGGCAATATCCCACTCTGAAATCTCATTATTTCCTTGTTCAACCTCCACTTCCAGCATTCCCTTGGTATAAACTTTTCAGTGATATTCCCCGCTCTCTTATATTTAAACTCAGCCGTCTTTGTTTTGGACACAATCGACTCCCCGCTCACCTAAAACGTTTAAATCTTTCTGAATCTGATCTATGTCCCCTTTATCCAGATAATCCTTCTAAAGGCAACATCAATTATTATCTTCTGGAATGTTCAGAAATATTCAACATTGGACAAATATTATACTCCGAAGCCATCAATCTACAATCCTCTACCCCTCTCAGAGCCACCGACCTCCTATCATCCGGAAAGCCTTCGATTTTCTCAGACATTTTCAAATTTATTTCAGACCTACCTCCTTCCATCAACATTTAAATTCAAATCAATGTTTCCATTTTTCCTTCGATGTAAGGCCCAGTAAGCATCCTCTTTCCGACTTTTTTTTTTTTTTTTTTTTTTTTTTTTTTTACATTATTATGTATTTTTCCCCATTCTTTTTTTTCTTTTTTGTATTTAATCTTCTTTGTTTTGTTTGTTTTTGTTTTGTTTTTTCTTCTTATAATTACGGTATTTTTTTAATAATTACTTTTTGATTGGATGTACATTCAATAATGATGTTTCAAAACCTAAAAGTACTGGTAGGAGAAAATCTTACTGAACTCAACCCTTTTACTATCGTGAACGTTGTTCATTGATGGATTTTAATTACATGGATTCCGCCTGGTTTCTTTGGAATACTATTGTATATTCGTCTCCGATCCTACTTTAATGGCAGGAATGAACACAGTGGGATGAGTTGCACAACGAATTGTCAAATAAGTTTCTTGATAAATTCCGGTAGAAACTGACATGCGGAGTCTCCTCGTAATATAAAATATCGTAATGCATTAAGACCAATTTATTTATTTTTTTGGCTAAGATCGCCCATGGATTACCTAAGATAAGTTCTGAAAATTTTCGCGAAATTAGAAGGTTGAAAACAAGTGAAATAACTTAAAAATACAATTAATAATGAATGATGATATTTCAAAATCTAAAACGTACGAAATTGTAGCAGAAAATTATACTGAGCTTATCTACTTGCATTTTACTATCGTCAACGTTATTCATCGAAAGATTTTAATTTCATAGATTCGGCATGGCTTTTCCGGAATACTATCGTAAATTCGTCTCCGAGCCCAAATTTACCGGCATGAATGTGCATAATAGGATCGGTTGCACAACGGACTGTCAAATAAGTTTCTTGGTAAGTTCCCGTGGAATATGTGTAAAGTTCTGGTTTTCCAATACTACTCTGCCTCCGTCGAGGTTCATATCGAATCACCTTCTCCGCTTCGTTACAAAGATACCAATATTCCTTCATTTCTGATCGGCGAAAAATATGCGTTTTGTATGTCGTTGCATCTCTAACAAATGCGAACGATTCCTTCTCCGTGGCTAGAAATGAACAATTCAATTCAACCTGATCGTTAGAGAACGAGGATGAGAAAACTTGGACATGTTTTCGTTTATTATTGGAAGATGACATAATGGAGAAAAACGTATTGATTCGGAAGATAAAAGCTTGGAAATTTGAATGGAAGATATGATACCTCCATTAGCGGGGTGAGGATTTGCATGGCCAAAATTTTCAACAATAAATTTCAAACTCGAATGACATCGTACGGTAGGGGTGATCTTGACCTTTTTTTGGAGACTTACAAAAAAGTCCTCTGGGGAGGCCAAATGGAAAGAGATCAGGTTTCATATCTTTCTCTTTCTCAATATACAGCAAGTATTTTGCTGTTCAGTGTCAGTATGGCCGTGTAAATGGAATACTCGGAATGAATACTGATGCGCTTAACAATCTGCATCATCTGTACTATACCTTAATACATACGTCATGCCAGAGTGTTTGCGCTTATAAGTCCAGTTTGGAATGTTCAAAGGTGATAGCTTTTAAGGGGTTTGGTCTAGAAAAAATTTACTGTACAATATTTCAAGCTAATAGCTTTTTGGGGTATAGTCTAGTCTACTATAAGTCTACATTAGAATATTTCAAGCTAACAGCTTTTGGCTTAATAGCTTGGTCTAGTAAAACTCCAGAGCTTAGAATATTTCAAGCTAATAGCTTTAAGGTATTTCAAGCTTTCAAGCTAATAGCTTTTGGGTAACTCACTCGCTCCGCTTATTCGCTCCCTTCCTTGGTCGGGTATAAGTCCAGCTTAGAATATTTCAAGCTAATAGCTTCTTGGGGGCATGGTCTAGTATTACAAAAATTGACTAGCTCCTTTTATACAGTATACTAGTATATGCCTGGGATGAACTCGCAGATTTTTGAATCACCCACGGAGTAACAAGGGTGAGGGGTGGATGCATTCACAAAATTTCAAATTAGGGGTCTTCGCAGAGTAAATATATGAAACAGAGGCCTAGACTTGTTTAGGGCTAGTATAAAGGAGCAGCATAAAGCTATACTAGGATCACCTGCTAAAGAGTATGCGAGGGCGCACGCGCGGTGAACTCGCAAATTTCTGAAACACTAACGGGATAGAGATTTGCACCTCAAGATGTTCCCCTTCCCATCTCAGCCTAGGACACCTCCGCATATTAGGCTAGTAAATCTAGTATTTTCTTATTCTGACAAAATTGTCAGAGTTACAATCTAGTTTAATTCTGAAATCTGCCATTGTAACCAACGACGACTGGCGAACGCCTAGGTCTGTGGGATTTTAGAAAGTCTCATCTATCGACACTTGCAACAACTTTAACCGCTCCAAGCTCATCTATTGTCAGAGACTGCGGCCAGAACCGAGAACCTATCAAGCGTCACTTTCACAGAAGAAGAAAAAAGACAGCTAGACATAGGCATCAAGTACGTGCAGCCAGACAGACTGAACCAGTGCAGTGTATGCTTGAAAGTATGGCCATTACTGGCGAACAAGTAGTCCAAACCATGGAACATGACTTGAGACCAGAAGCCTGAACCAAATTGGGAAAGTGCTGTTGAACATCAAAAAGAATATGTGCGAAACTAATGACAGAACGCTGGTAATGCAGCGGAACGTCTCAAATCTACAAAAGTGGAGTCGTAAATCGCAGAGAATGGATATCAAGAGCTGACGAAGGACTCAACACAGAAGTATTAAGTTGACCTGAAAGCTGTGTTGAAACGGAACAATGTACCTGGCCAAGGGGCTTGTAAAAGTCCACAAAGCAAACCGTCCGATAAGACCCCTGGTTAACAGCGTCCAATCACCATGCTACAAGATAACAAAGGTCGTAGCCACATTCCTGAAAGAAGACTACCAGTTTACACCCAGACAAAGCATCAGAAACAACAGTGAGCTGATTGAGAAAGTAGACAAGTTGAAAATCAAGAGTAACGACAAGCTGGTATCCTTTGATGTGACAAACAGGTTTGGCACCGTATCAAAGGAGGAACTTCTCAGCCTACTCAAAAACAAAAGATACCATGGGAACCCCAATGGGGCGAAGTATGCCAACATAGGGGAAGAGATCTTGAGCCAGAACTACTGTCCCTTCAATAACAAGTTCTACAGTCAGGAAAAGGGACTTGCGGCGATGGGATCACCGCTGTCACCAATACAGGTGGAAATATTCATGAATGATATGGGAAACAAGATATTGAAGGGCAGCAAGTTCAGAAACTCGGCCAGATATGTAGATGATATACTAATTATGTAGTTAGACACTAATAGAGAGATTCCTTTTGGAAATGAATGCGATGAATGAGAGCATCAAATTCACTGTGAAAAAGGCAATGAGACCATCGTCTATTTGGACCCTACACTCAAACTGGAGAACAACAGGATAAAATACAACATCTACAGGAAGCCGACCCGTACAGACACCACCATCGCAAATGACTCCCACCACCACCCCAGGCACAAGTTAGCGGCAATCCAAAACTACTGCTATCGAGCAATTTCTGTCCACAACAACAACGAAGAGAAGAGGAGAGAGATCGAGATAGTAGAGCAGATCGCAAAAGCCAATGGCTACCATAGAAGTGTGGCGGATGGAATTCAATTTAATTAAGATAACAGTACTATAAAAACTCATGTTTAAAGCCTTGTTCTCCAGTTGCGACCCAACTTATGATTGGGTGACACACGAAAGTACTCTTGTAAAAGCAACTAATAAAATAGAATTGTGCACTTCAAAAACTTTTTCAACATTAGAGCTAGTATAAACTGATACAGGCCTCCTCTTAGAATGAGCCCCTAGTATAAAGGAAGCCTGGATCTAGTATAAGTCTAGTATAACAGAGCTACAAACCTCCTCTTGGAATAAGCCTACAGTAAGAAGGAAGTCGAGATCTAGTTTAAAGCTAGTATATAAGGACGCAAATTCCGGAATCAGGGGTAGGTCTTATGGTCGTACATACGCTCGGACGCAAATTTTGAAATTAGGGGGTTGGTAGAGGAAAGACATGAAACATTTTAAAGTTTAGAGTTGCGATTAAGGCGATAAAGAACTCATCTTTGATTTGGAGCTGAAGGCCTTGAAACTCCTTGTGTTTATTTATCAAATCTTTACTTTCAAATATGGATATGTACGTGTACGTTCGGAATCCTGAAAATCGAGTTTCTGTCTTGAGTAGTTTCTAAGTTTTCCCCTGTCTTATCTCTTATGGAAGAGTTTTACATCAAATATTGGTCCGATGATTTTAAAAGTACCGAAGTTAAGTGAATTTGGTTTGGGAAAAATTTTTTGTAATTTAAAAAAGGAGAATAAAATGTTGAGAGTATAATATGGTGACCTGCAAACCATCAAGGAAATAAACACTCTTCTATTCAAAAAAACGAACTGGCTTTGCTAAGTAGCGGGTGCAATGTTCTAAACCATTCCTACAAAGAAGGTACGTCTCCAGATAACTGAGAGCGACATTATTAAGAAACGCTAGTCATTTACTTTTCTCAAGTCACTCAAAGATACTTAACGGCGGAGTGGAAGAACTTTCAAAAATGAAAATTATTCTGCATAACAACGCTTATAAAGTCATAGAATATTTTATTTTCAAGTATTTATATTTCCACTCAACAGTCGAGTCTTGGAAGACCAATTAAAGGATGATATGTCATTCATGTGAAGTTGTGATTATGTTTACCCACAATTTATAGAACCCAAAACCTTTTGTTTCGGATTTAGAACAATATCTTCCTTCGGGCTAGTTTTTAGTTTGATATTCGATTTGAAGGATGGGCGTTTCTCCGATATCCCTGCCCCATACATTCCCAATCATAGGAACGGACCCACGGGGGGAGAGTACCTCATCCTTCTCTTCTCGTCCCCCTCCCTCATGTCGCTGTACTCAAGTATGATTTATTTGAATTTTTATAAACTTACCTTCTCGAACGGAAGTAAAAGTTTCAAAAGTGAAATTATACTTTTTCGACGACTTCATCGTTCTGATGTGCCACCGCTCTATAGGAATTTTTCCATAAGTGGGTAAGCCTATGTAAATGGTAGGCATGGTGTGACATTGAATCGCAAGAAGTTCCTCTTCGTCATCAAACTTGTATTTATGCGGTGGTAGTACTTGATCGGATGCCGTGAAAATGTGTTCCTTTATTTGTGGTATCTTTTCCAAACACAATTTTCCACGATCTTCCCATGTTAAGGAAGTCAGGCGACGATGTTCTTGCAGAATTTTATAAGGTTTTTGCACTAAGAGTAATCATTGTGTTAATTATTGTAATATTTACATAGTTTGACTTTTTACAAATTTCCTTTTCGGAAAAAAAGAAAAGAGTTTTGTAATTTTGCCCTTTTGATTCTTATGTACAGCATTTTTCACATCATTGAATATTCAAGAAAATTTTTATAAACCCAACTTCAACAGTTGAAAATATGCAAAATCTATGATGTTTATAAAATTATATAGGCAGTCAAAATATTGTCGTAACCTCAACTTTTTAGTATCGTAACCGACGTAAGAAATACCGATTGTTCAAACATCTTGAAACTGTTGGGGAACCTCATTTTTGTAAATCCACTCATTTTAAGAACCATTTTATCAGTCTACGAAGTTGAATATTCAAGTACCCTCAACCACACATTTTCCCACCAACTTAGTGACTGTAGAAATGATACGTTTTCTCAAGACCATCAATATACTGTATACGTAATTATTCCAAAATTTTTAGGGGGAAGAGGTCTCAATCCGGAGTTAGTAAAGCGTTCTTAGCTAATTGACTGTTAGCTCTACACTCTGTTATGAATTTTACAAATGGGAAGGTAAGAGAGATGTGACAACGTCTCAATATCCAAATACATCCAATTTGAATGGTTGATTTAAGCACTCATTTAAAATGGTAACAAGCACATCGTACCTTATGTTAATTTTTATCGGACAGTTAACACAATCTTGAAAGAGCTAACGACAGTTATATCGCGTTAAAATATGATTGAAAACCCCGCCCTTAAGATTTCTCCGGATAAGTTTTTAAAGATTATCGATGTAGAAGAGGAAGGGTGACGAAGCAATACGTCTGCACCGCTTTTATTTCTTTGATCATCGTCTGCTACAGTTAAGGCCTGACACCATTTCTAAAGCTATATCTTATAAATTATCAAAGAACGATTCATAAAATCAAACTATTTGATGTTGATGTTCACGTTTTGAAATCCCGTCAGAAATTTCTTCAGCCATCAAGTAAAGATTTAAAGATAGTACACAAAAATTGAAAGGCTTCCCAAAAGTACTGATAATGACCATACTCACTCATTTCAACTGATTTCGCCTCGCGAATGTAGTCTTCTTGTTGTCCATTCACAGCTACTTCTATGTTGTAGATTGTACTGAAAATAAGAACCACAAAATTAATTAAATACACATTCATTTTTCTTATTATTTTATTTACCCCCAAAGTGAATTTTCGAAATGAAATGGACGACGACTTCTTTCATTTTTTGTCAACTAGACAACGATAAAAGAAATGAAATAATCCTGTCGGGATTTACCATATGTAACTTATTTATTGTGTACCCAAATTATTGGGCCAAGTGGTGTTTTGTTTGCCACACTGTACAACATGCATCGGTAGTGCTCCTGAGATACGCGTACTACTGAGAACTTGGAAGTAATAATAAGGTTTTATTCAACAGTTGAAAATGTTAAAACTTTGACAAAACGATTTGAATCAATTGCTCTTCTTTGAACGGAACCTTTCAACATACCCAACCCAAGCCTATAATTCCTGAAAGTTCGACGATCCTCCTTTACTTGTCCAACTACTCATTCTCAACTCTCACCCTATCTATTCTCTGATCTTTTCCTCTTCTCGAGAGGCCCTCTCCATCACTTCAATATTTTCTTTCATCTTCAACCCGCATCCTGTATGTCCTCTGATTGTTACCACGCCATGAGGAACTTCAACTCACTGCATCTATGAAAATCAAACACTTCCACACTCACACATATTTACTCTCACTCAACTCGTGACTCTACTGCCTGCATTGTAACGCAGAACTATATTTATTAAGCAATTGTTGACTGTAAACCTATCAATAATCATCAACCCCAACTTGTATCTGTGAGACCTCATCTGCAGAAGATCACAACCCGTTACTGATCGTATTCCTACCCGATATTTTTATATCCATCCATCCGATTCCAGCCGCTATTCAGTATGCAAGGCAAAAACTCAACAAAATCATCTGTTCTTCTTTAAAAAGATAAACCATCTTCTTCTTCTTCTTGTAACGCCTTCTCCATTTAGAGGTTGGCTATCCAATCGGCTATCGGTATTTTGAAGACTGCTTTCTGGAACAGCTCTGTTTCCGAGCATCAGATCCACCGACGTAGGTCCTTCAGCCATGAGTTATGACGTCTGTCAAGCGACTTTCTTACATCTACTTTACTCTTGATAATTGACCGCAGTAATTCATATCTTTCCCCGCGCAGTATATGTTCCAGATATTCTTTTTTATGCTCTCTTATGCTATGCAATAACTCGGCCTCCTTCTCCATTTTGTGTAGCACTTCTGTATTTTTCATTTTCTGGGTCCAGGACATCCCCAACATTCTGCGATACATGTACATTCCCAGCGCCTCTATTCGTTTTTCCATTGTTTTGTTCAGGGTCCAACACTCGCAGCCATATATCAGCATTGTTAAGGAAACAATAAAGAGGAATACTCCGACGTGGAGTAAAAAAATGCAAACCGCAGAAAAAACCGCAGAATGAAATTTCGTGTAATTGTTAAGGAACTTTATAACAGGTATATGATCACACTGATAACATGTGTGGATCGCGTAGGTGCAGATCGCGCAATCGTGGAGTGTGGAGGTGTGGAGCAATGTTAATAGTATGGCTCCACGCTCCACAATTTCACGATCCGCACCTTTGCGATCCACACAGTTATCAGTGACGTGTGGTCATACCTATCATATAGTTCCTTAATCAGCACAGGGAAAATATGCTGATGCAGTTGAAAGATTCAGTTTTGGCTTTCGGCTTCAACTTTTGACCTTGAAAAATATAGCTTTGGCATGTGGTTGTTCAAAGAAAATTCGTTTCAGCTGGCTTTTGGCTTTTCAATCCATGGTAAAATTGGTCACGATCAGGAGAAAAGGTTCTCTGTTAGAGGTAAAAGAAGTCAAGAAAAAATTGAAGTTGAAATTGACAAAATAATATTAAAATGTCATTGCCAGATGCCAGGAAACGACAAACTATTCAATAAAACAGAAAAAAAAGTAGAAGTCCGGGCAATTAGTTTTTCAATTTCAAGTTTTTCTTTTGATTCTTGAATTTGTTTTGTTAATTTGTTTCATTTCTGTTCACTACTTTAATTTGATTTGCGGATTCCATCCGCACGAACGATGTGCCCGAAGTACCGCATTATGCGCGATAGAATCTCCGATGACAATCTCTTAGGGTTTCCGACTTCATTAAGGACTGAAGCGTTTCAATACGTAAAACTGCTGGATCTCCTCTTCATCCGCATCTGTCGTCGGCGCATAAATCTGCACCACATTCATTCTAACTGGGCAGGTGTTCAGCGTGACCAGTATCGCCCGGTCGCCAATCCCTCTATACGAGCTTACAAGGTGATTGAGCTTTTTCTGGATCATGACTGGCGTACACTATGTATGTAGTCGCCGCTTTCGAAATGACCTGACTGATTATAGTGCGTTTACGCTAAACCGCAAATTGGGATGTTATATCGCGTCAGTTCGTCCTGTACTATCTTCAATTTTCCGGGAGACAACAGTCTCCGTACATTCCATGTCGCGAAGCGGTTTGTCTCTCTTAAGCGGAAGCGCTGGGTAGGTCCGGTCACATATTTCACATTCTGATCCCGGACGCCAGAACGCCGGTTGCTAGCCGGATCGTATGGCACAACAATTTCCCTATTATTCGATATTTCATGGTTTTCGTGGGAACTTACTACCGGTGGTTTCCCCTTGCCTACCGGAGGATTTTCTGTCAGGTTTTACGGCGCTGGATACTCGCCGGCTCGCTCCAGGATATAATATCCTGTCTTGGGCTAGGTTGTGTGCGAGTGCTGGCGGTCTGCACGATATTTCTGCAGTCGGTGTTCGGATGACGGTATTTCATTAGGGGCCAACTGGGGGTTCTGCTTTAGCTCCTTCCTCGAAGACAGACTTACCACCTCGCACGACGTGGACGCGTAGAACTCCCCACCTTTCGTGTCCTCGACAATAGAACTGGTACTGTAAAGTCGGGAGTGACTACTTAAACTATAGAGATGGTGCCTTAATTGGCTTAGTACTGCAGCGGAAAACACCCTGTGCCCTTGCGGAGCACTGAAAAGTATAGCATTGTAATATTATTCTCATCCTTAGTTCGAAGTTCAGTCCCAGGCTCGCAAAAAGATTCTTCATATTTAAGGTGCGCACCTTGCCTGCACAATTCTGTATTTCACTTTGTGTTTATAGTCGTAATTTTCTTTCAATATCGTTCCGAGGTATTTAAAGGATGAGATACCTGCTCTATAACTACCTTATTGATTCGCAATTCTGATTTGACCGGTTCTTTTGAGAACACCACCATCATTTTTGTTTTTGCGGTATTTACTTAGTTCTAAAGCAGCGATTTGATGCGTTGGACAACTGCGTTCATTCATTATTTGTTGTAGCTCCATCTGAGAACGGATTATGATCAACGTATTATCTGCATTAATTGCCAGACCATTAACTCTTATTCCTGTTCATGGAGTGCTTCACTGAATACCGTTTCTGCATATACAATAAAGAGCATCGGTATAGTTCTAGATGATTGGCCGAAGGTGTTCAAAATTCGGTTCCATCCATCGAGAGCAGGCAGTTCGGACATTTTGTCAAGTAATTACTTTCGGAGTTGGCTCCAGTAAGATCCTATAGTTGGATGGGGTCTTACATCAGAAAAATTATCTCTATACCAATTTTTCGACCCACCAGTCCTGCTTTACCGACGGATCTAAATTTGGGACTCCTATTTAATGAATTCCCCAAATAGGCGCATTCATTAACTCCTGCGATCACTGTCATCCACTTCTCCAGCTGTCTCCTTCCCATAAATTCCGGGTGACATCAGCTTCCCAAAAGATGACGCTATTGTCTTTGCCGCCAAAGATTAGAATTTCTGACCCGGCTGACCCTGTACTAGTCCCTTCTTCTGACCTTAGAAATAATGAAGTTAAACGAGGAACCCAGAACCTGTTCTATGGGACGAATTGGTTTTGGTATTGGGAATTCAAATTGAAATCTTGGTTTTCTGAGTCCCTTGTGTTATAGTATACGTATTCTAAAAGAGCAAATTTTTTCAGGTCCGCCTTAACCCTCATAGAATAGGGTTTTCTAAGTCCCTTTCTCATCATATACTATGGTTGCGGAGAGTCGAAAATTTTCCAAGTCTCCCTCTTATCATATAGTATGGCTCGAGAGTCAACATTTTTCCAAGTCTCCCGTCTACCATCTATTGTGGCTCGAGAGTATAAATTCTTCTAAGTTCCTCGACCTCCAAGTTATATTATGATGGGCGGGTGACTTGGGCCATTTTTGCCAAAGATGTTGGATTTGAACCATTTTTGTTTTGGTTGGACGGCGCACGGCAAATTTTTCGAAATAACCCTCTATAGAGCGGGTTTCCTGTTCACTACTACCGATCCCTGAGACTTGACTCCTGGCATGAATTTTGGGAAAATCAGCATTCAAACAAACAAGCAGTCCCCTGAACTTGTTCCCGTCAAAGTAATCTCGAAGTAACCGTCATAAAGAAATCATTCCCTCCCACCTCAGAATTGGTCACCCACGTCCCACCTGGCCATAATTATTCACTTTTAGTTTACCTCAAAATTTATTGACACATCGAGTGCAAAATTTGGTTAATAAAGTTGATGCCTGTATACGTAGCTAATACATTAGTCACGGCGCAGCGCTAATAAATTAAAGAAGGTTGTATCTTAAAAGTAGAGAACTGAACTGTAAACTTTTGCAACTTTCAACATTTTAATCACTCATCGACGAATTTTACTTTCATGGATTCCAATTCGTTTCTCCGGAACACTATCGTGAATTCGTCTCCGACTCCCGCTTCACCGGCATGAATGTACATCACGGGATTGGTTGGACAAAGGATTGTCAGATAAGTTTCACTGAAACCTCCGCTCGAATACGTGTAAATTTGTGGTTTGTCTACCCTTGTCCCGTTCCATTGAGGTTCATATTGAATCACTTTTTCTGCTGCGTTACAAATGTACCAAAATTCCTTCTTTTCTAATCTTCGGAAAATATGCATTTTCCGTTTCGATTCATCATCAGCAAACGCGCGTAATTCCATGTCCCCGGCTAGAAATGAACAACTCAATTTAAACCAGGACAAAAACTTGGAAATTTGTTTGGTGCATCATTCCTAGATTACAAAATGGGAGATGAACTGTTGGAAATTTAAGATGAGTGAGAATTTTTGACGTGGAAATTCCATTAGCAGGCAGAGAACGGGTAATTCACACGTCATAAGAAGACATTTTCATTATCTTTTATTTAAAGTTGAAGGTCTTAAAACTCCTTGTTTTTACCAGTTTAACGTACAAATACTATAAACGATATCACTAGAAACTCTTGAGCACTTTCGGTCACGTGTATTTGGCGCCGCAGGCGTGCTTAGCGGCTAGTATTCAACATTTTAAGCTGACTAGCTTTTGGAAACTCATCCGCTCCGTTCATTCGCCCCCTTTCTTAGTCTAGTTTAAGTAAACCCCAGCCCAAAGACATATACATGTCAATATGTGTATATGCCTAGTATACTCTATATTAGGCAAGGACATTGATAGTCCAATATAGAGACAGTATCAGTTAGGAGCTGGAACTCCAAACGCTAAGGCAAGGAAAACCCCTACAGAAAACCATAGCTGCTGCCTTGCAGTTAGGAGCTGGAGCTTCAAAGACTAAAAGGGAGTAAACGCCGTCAGAAAATCACACGGAAGGCAAGGCGAAACCACGGGTCGCAAAAAAATACTGATGAGTGCGATAAATAAAAATGGCCCCGAGTCACGGCGCTCCTTATATGGGAGAGGGGTGCGAAGAATCACCGTTCGCGCGAACCAGGATATTCAATGAGGATTGCCGCATGGAATATCCGCAGACTACGGCAGTGTGGAAGATGGTTATACTCGAGAAAGAAATGAAAAGACTAAACATTCAAATAACGAGAGCAAATGAAACCCACTAGAAGACGAACGGCCATTTCAAAACGTCCAAAGAAAATAGCGTATATATAGCCAGTAATGAAGAAGAGAGGCGAAACGGAGTAGCAATTAATAGTGACCAAGAAATACGAGCAAGCGATCATTGGGGCAAGAATGGTGAATGACGGAGCTATGGTAAAAAGATTTGATGCAAAATTTACCCCTATCGACAACATACAGGTATATGCACCCATAGCCGAAGTAAAGTATGAAAAAATTGAGGAGTTTTACGCACATCTATAGAAAATATGACAACCTCTATAGCTATAAGAATGAAGTAAGATTAGGCGATTTTAATGCTATTATTTAAATTTTATAATGAAAATAATGTTTTTTTTTTTTTAACTAAAAGCTATTATTTTGTAATAAATTAGAAATTCATTTCTTCAAATCTTTAAGATATAAATAAATAATAAAAATATAATAATAAATAATATTTCATGATTATTAATTTCAAACATATCAAGGGGAAAACAATTATTGATTCAATATCAAATAAGATAAAAATAATTATAATGTAAGTAAAATTGTAGAAAAGTTAATTTTAAAATTGTTACCTAATATTTGATTTATTCATGATAATTATGATTATTATTTTATTTTTAATTAAAATCAACAAAAAAAATTTCAATAAAAAAATGTAGAAAAATTAAAACTAAATAAAGATAAAAACATTTTATCTAATTTATTAATTCATTTATTTAGTATGTACTTTAATATATATATTTAAAATTAAATTTATAAGATCATTATATTGCTCGTATTGAAATGAATTTCTAATTCTTTATTAAATTTTTAATTTGACAAATCAATGTTATATTTCAACTAAATAAATTGAAAATATTTTAGATATAATTTATTTAAAAAATTTATGAAAAGTTAAATTAAAATGTATTATTAATAATATCCAATATATATTATTAACTGAAAGATAAAATATTGGTAATCTTAAATTTTTTAAATAGGTAGGCCACATTGATAGGGACAACAGTTTCTATGGAGTCTCGGTTGACATGGGCTAGGCAATCGAAACGAGCGCAGAGAGACCCTGCTGCAATTTGCGGCTGCACAGAACATGGTCGTGACAAATACATGACTCAAGCAGCATGAAGTAAGACTATACACCTGGCAGTCACCTAGGGGAGAAACAAGGAATCAGATGGACTACATTATGGTGCAAAAAATTACGGCTTCCTTAACGAAGTTAAACGAGGAACGCAGGGAACCTGTTTTATGATTCGAATGAGATTTGGTATTGAAAATTCAAGGAAGCCTAGATCATATATAGCTCGACAGTCGAAATTTTTCCAAGTCCCTCTCCTATCATATATGGCTCGAGAGTCGAAATTTTTCTAAGTCCCCCTTCTATCATATATGGCTCGAGAGTCGAAATTTTTCTAAGTTCCCCTCCTATCATCTATAGCTCGAGAGTCGAAATTTTTTCTGAGTCCCCCTCCTATCATATATAGCTCGAGAGTCGAAATTTTTCCAAGTCCCTCTCCTATCATACATGGCTCGAGAGTCGAAATTTTTTCTAAGTCCCCCTCCTATCATATATAGCTTGAGAGTCGAAATTTTTCCAAGTCCCCCTCCTATCATATATAGCTCGAGAGTCGAAATTTTTTCTAAGTCCCCCTCCTATCATATATAGCTCGAGAGTCGAAATTTTTCTAAGTTCCCCTCCTATCATCTATAGCTCGAGAGTCGAAATTTTTTCTAAGTCCCCCTCCTATCATATATAGCTTGAGAGTCGAAATTTTTCTAAGTCCCTCTCCTATCATATATGGCTCGAGGGTCGAAATTTTTCTAAGTTTTTCGCTGGACGGCGCACGGCGGACGCCAGATTTCTCAAATAGCCCCCCATAAAACAGGTTCCCTGTTAAAATGGTGGATATAGTCAAGACCTATCCGGGAGCAGATGTGAGATTGGATCACCAACTTGTATGCGCTGGCTTTGGAATGCAACCAAGCAAAAGCACGCCGAAAGCTAATAAACGTATTTATGTCACCACAAAAGAACGCCAAAAGATAAAAAGCGAAGTACTCAGGACCATGACAGAGAAGAGAGAAAAGGATTCGCTAGCGGTGTAGAAGCAGATGAAAAGTTCCACAGTGAGAGAAGCACAGAAAGAACAGTAGCACAGGGACCGAAAATGAGGGAAAAGCACCAACTCTGGACAACTGAACGCACTCTTGACCTGATTAAGCTACGGAAAAAATCCAAATCAAAAGGCAATGAGAAGGAATACAGAGATTTAAATTGAAGACTACAAAGAGTATGCCGAGAAGACCGCGCGGAATTTATGGACCAAATATGCCAAGAAGTATAGGATAGTGCAGAGAGAGGAGAGGCAAAGAGCCTATACAAGAAAGTAAGCCAACTCTCCCGAAATTTCAAACAAGAATAAAGACGGCACAGTAGCTTGGGACAAAGTTGATAGGACTATTGCGAGCAATTGGACCGAGAGGAAGAGAAAACAGAAAACCGCGCTTCTCAGATTGCCATCTTGCGGAAGAAATAGAGATAGAAGCTGAGATTATTATACAAGAAGTGAGAGCCGCCATTAAGAGCCTAAAGAACGGGAAGGTACCAGGTGGAGACGGAATAGAGGCGGAGATGATTAAGGAGCTTTTCAGACGAACGATTCTAGTATATTGTACATATATTAGGCCTAGTATAATGTAGGCTAGAGCCTAAGGACAAAATGCAGTAGGTCGAGGCCATTGATGACGTCATAGAGCACCTCGTCATGCAGATTTCTGACTGACCCCCAGCCCAAAAACATGTCAATATTAGGACTTGTGAGTCGAAATTTTTCGAAGTCCAATATAATAGGAGGGGACTTGAACCATTTTTGCAAATAATATTGGACTTGGACCATTCTTGTTTTGGTCTCACATCCCCGGGCGCACGGCAAATTTCTCGAAATAACCCTCCATAGACAAGTTCCCTGTCAAAATGCCTACTAAAATCTCTGAGTATGAGTTATGGTGGGTTATTCCTTCAAGGTGACTGAGAGCAACAAGATTAAATCGCTGCATAGCAACGCGAGCAGCAGGGCAAGCTAGTTTAAGTAACCCTACCGAAACGAAAGAAAAACTTTTAAAAATCAAGATAGCGTTTGCTTTAAATTTAAGAGCAACCGAGCGTTATAGCGCCGGAAAGACTGACCTACTAAGAAAGCGACATAAGAACAACTTTGTTTGTTGAACATCAGTATGTAACGTACCATGTAATCCATCCAGAGAGGTGATATTCATTCTGCATAGATATTTTCCATACTGAGTCGACATCAATATTTAACATTACTAAATTTATGCATTGAGAAAAGAGTCGGAAAACCATAGAACCGTCATTTCATACTTAACAAATGTACACCATTTTTTAAAATTCAAAATTTAGATTCAGAAGAACAAAACTCTTTTGACTGAGCGTAAGAAGGACATCACATCAACCTTCAACACAATTTTGAAGGGCAAGCGTCTCTTCTATATCCCCGCCCCACTCATTCCCAACTAGATCTCAGACAACCAAACTAGACCTGGCGGAAAAGTACCTTGTCCGCTTCTCCTCGCCCTCCGTGTGTTCGTAAGAACGGAAGTGACACAAATGGGGTACGATTTATTTGGATACCTTTTTTAAATTTATTTGAACTTACCCGCGGTAAGTTCAGAAGCAGCTTCCAAAGTGAAATTATATTTTTTCGACGATGTCATAGTTCTGATGTACCATTGCGAGGGATGAATTTTTCCGTGAATAGGTACGCCAATGTAAATGGTAGGCATGGTGAGACATTGAATCGCAAGAAATATCTCACTGCCATCAAACTTGTATTTATGCGGTCGTAACACTAGATCATGAATACGATCGTCCACAAAAACGTGTTTCTTTACTTGTGATATCTTTTCCAAACACAATTTTCCGCGGTCTTCCGACGTTAAGGAAATCAGGCGACGATGTGCTTGTACAATTTGATAATGATTCGGCACTAAGGGTGATCATTATACGAATTATTGAATTTGCGTGGTAATACAATAATAAAAAATATCTGTATAATTCCACTCTTTACAAAATTTTAGTTTTTTTTTTTTTTTTTTGGGGGGGGGGAATTTGCAATTTTACCCTTTCATCGTTTTGATACCATTTCTGAAGTATTTTTTGGAGAGGTCATATTATGTCTTGTGAATGACTCTTTATAAAAGCAAACTTTGACACTCACGTTTTAAAATCTCGTCAAAAACTTTTCAAGCTATTGGAGGTTCAGGGCTATTCAAAAATTGAAAATTAATCCGGAATAACTGTACTCACTCATTTCAACTGACGTCGCATCGCGAATGTCGTCGTGTATTTGTCCATTAACATCTCTTTCTATTTTACAGATCATGATAAAAATAAGAATCAAAAAAGGAATTGACAGAAGATTCATTTTCCTCAATATCACCTTGAAATAAATTTTGAATATGATGAAATGAACAAAATTTTATTTTTTTGAGAATTTGACCACGATAGTACTCGTATAATATAGGAATGAAATAATTCTGTTAAGATTTCTCATGTGTATTTTCTCATATGTACCCAAGTTATTGGACCAAGTGTCTATCATTTGCCACTATGTTCATAATCATAAATCATCATACAGCATTGGTAGCCATCCTGACTTTTAAGAATTATTCATATACTAAAGTTACAAAAACTGTCTGCATCATCACCGTTGCCACGTTGGTCGAGCATAATTGTGATTTTAATAGATTCCATTATACAATGTCTGCGAGTAGCATTGTTACCAAACATACAGAATGTTTGCCTACTACAAGTCCATCAGTATCGTTTGGGTTGAAAGAAGCTGTCTATTAACTACAGATCAACACGATAAATGAGCCAAAATGAAGTCGGCAAGTCAATACCAATGTCGCTCCGATAGAAAATTTTGATATCCGATATTTTAATGATGTTTCTAGAAGCATTTTGCACGCTGCATAGGTTGCCGATGTAGGTTTCCTACAACTTGAAAGTTCCTTGGTACTGACCCACCTGGAATACAGTGCTGTATCATTATGAACCCTTAAAGAAGAGAAGAAGTTTATAGAAAAGTAGCCCAAATTTTCCTTTGTAACATAAAATATTTTCATTTAATAAGGTAGCACTCATCCTTTTTTTAAACTGACTGTTGAAGTCACTTATTATAATTATGTTATTGTTTTTAGTTTTTTTTAAATCTGTGTTCAACTTGCTTTTACACAGTCTATGGTGTTGTTAAATTCGTCAAAACAACTTTCTATTCCATCTGGGTGTGCATCAAGAACTGGGCCATGAACTGAACTTTTAGTATGCTCAGTTGTGACTTGCCTATCGCCAATTGTACTATTGTTATTCTATCACATATTCCCTTGAATATTTCAATAAACTTAACAAAAGGTGCACTTATTATGAATCCTACTCCTGTACAGCCATCGCGAGTTTGTGTGAAAAAATACACTTCAGTTTTTTGTATTTATTATAATATTTTCTTGTGAGCATTTTATCTCAGCTAATCCTGGAATATTGAAGTTATTATCTAGCATTCCCTGTTCTATATAGGTCATCTCTTAGGGATCGTGCATTAAGTGTGGCAATATTTTCTAAATTTTTAATAAGAACAAATGATTTACTTTAGTTCCTAATCATTGTATTATTTTTTGTAGTTGGTTCAGGTTTTTTGAAAAGAGTTACATTTCTTACTAGCGTCTGTTGCGTCGACCCGACTACCAAAGTAAGTACAAATTTTGGAATAAAAAGACAATTTCTTTCTGTTGGAAATTTTATGAAAAAAATGAATCGAACCGACGTACAAAAAAAATGAGACTATGTTCCATTTACTGGCAAAAAAGGAGAGAAAGTGCCCCCATGAACAGATTTAAGTGTTTCGTTTGGTGGATATTAAATTGCTTCTCTTCAAAAAAAATGAAATTGCTGATAAATACGTATTTTCTTATTTTGAAACAGGGTGAATTCAGAATTCCTGTACGTTCTTTCGTCCACATATAAGGGCACAAAAATATTGCTTACATAACCAAACCCTATTTTAAAAAAATATTACTTCAGTCACAATTAGAAAACAGTCGAAATTTTCCCAAGTCCCCCTCCTATCATATATAGTTCGGAGGTAGGGATCGAAATTTTTCCAAGTCCCCCTCCGTGACGTCATCAACCTCGCTCGCGTTCGCGGACGAAAATTTCCTGGAAGTACTCCTCAACAAAAGGGATAGCGCGTTCCCCGCTAAAAAAAAAAATGATGGAGATAAAAAATGAAAAATAAGTAATAAATACATTAGCCGACCCTCCTAACACTTTGTGCATCAGGACGTGTTTGATGTTTGTGATTTTACACTCACTATGTTCTTATCAAATATGGAAGATGACTCGAAAATAAGAGACACATTTTTGCTTGCAATACGAATATAATTACAGAAAAACACACCCAACAAAAAAACATTGCTAGTCAAAACCATCTCTGATGTACGAGCTAATGATATTTACTTGAAAGTGCAAAAGAGTGAGAATTTGAAATCATGAAAGCAAACAATCATTCTATTTAGCCTATTTTACAGTAATTAGCAGCCTTCATTCTTCATCCGATTGCTGTTCAAAGTCTTTGGTAGGGAGTGTGGGGAAGGACCCATCATTTGAGTCAAACATTATTGTAAATTTATTACCAACTCCCAAATAACCACCATGTATAAACATAGGTGGTCTGGAAGGACAAACGACAGTAAGGTATACTTCCTCTCCACTTCCGTACTGATACTCGTAAAATTTTGGTGTTGGTATACTTGCGATTGGCCATTCTAGCCTATATCGAATAATGTCCTTGGCTTCGTTACAAAGATGCCAACGTTCTGCTTTCTCCATGGCGTAAAAAACATGCTTTTCGGGAATCGCTCTCTGAATCGCAACTTTTTAAAAGAAAAAAGGAAAAGCACGATTTAATGGACAACTGAATCAAAACTTCGAAGTCTCAAAAGAATTAGAAGGAGGAAAAAATAGAAAACCAATGGCCTAAGTTGATAGAAGAATACAAGGAACCAGTTTTACGAGACGATTCTTTTACATGTTATTTTTAGGCTAAATTTAAAATTTAACTCATTCTTCAACTCCTACCCTACTTTCTGGATTGTATCCGCAGGCGTCCGCGTCCCTTTGACCATATCCAATTGTTGAAAACATTCAACTTTTGCAATTCACCCAGAAGACATTGATCCAAGTCTAAATACTTTTCCTCATGTAATTTTTTGAAAGTCTGTGCGGGACTTAACTTCTGAAATAGTACGTAACTTGCCTGTATGGCCTCTATCCTCCAAAACTAAACTAATGTCGCTCACTTTTGAAGATTCTAACCAATTTACTGTCGTAACATGTCAGCATGTTGATCAATCTCTTCTTTTTCCTTTCTAGTAAGCTCAATGATCTCGACCTGACATCACCTCGCCCTTAATTCCGATTCACCTTGACGTTCATAGAGGCTACTCTGATGACGTCACAGTCTTAGCAAATATTATTACACTAGGCAACAATTAAAAATTTTATGAAAATTGCTGAAGTGAGATAGGTTGTATCTAGAAGTATTTTTTGCGCTGATTTCAGAACCGTTTTCCGTTTTTTGATAGGAGGTCGCGTTTTCTTGTTATCACTTTGTTTAGTTGCCGCGCATCTTCGCGAGACGTAGCATTCTTTATCGAGCTTCCATCAACGATAGCAGTATCAACGCTCGATGAAGAACGCTTCGTCTCGCGACGATGCGCGGCAACTAAACAAAGTGATAACAAGGAAACGCGGCCTCCTATCAAAAAACGGAAAACGGTTCTGAAATCAGCGCAAAAAATACTTCTAGATACAACCTATCTCACTTCAGCAATTTTCAAAAAATTTTTAATTGTTGCCTTGTGTTATGCGCTACATTAGGAGATCTAAAACGGTGGGAGGGCGAAGGGGAGGTGACCGGAAGATGGTGGAAGAATGCATCCAGGCGTCTGAGAGGGACTTGGAGGAATGTTGACTTTTGAGCCAATACCAACCCACACCAAACCTTTCCTGTGTATCGATCAAATTAACCTGAGGGAAATGATGTAGCCATACTTCCCGCTCGATTTGACATTGTGTCTTGATCTTAATTAACCTTGAACTGCCTCGGAACTAAGCTAATGGTGTTTTAAACTTGACGAATATTAGTATGCTATACTTAGGTATACGTGAAGAGGGAAATGAGGATGCTGAAGAGCGCCTCAATCTTATTCTATTTCAATTTCGATAGTCGATCCCTGTTCAAAAATCAACTTTTTGGGAGTTGAATTTTTCGAACTTTCCTCGTTTATGCAGCCTAAATTTCAAATTTTTTTCAAATCCTTTATTTACACTGCAGCTTTCATGTCAGAATTTTCCAGAGTCTCAGAAATGTCGAATAAAGACATTTTTTCAAGAAATGGGTTCCCAGTAATTTTATATTACCCAAATGTTACCAGCAAATTGAATTATTGTACGTCAGTGATGTAGATGTCTCGAGGTAATTCCCGAAACATTCCAGTCATTTTACCAATGATTATAATCCTTACCGAGATAAAGTTGAGATATTTCAGACATTCAATTAGTTCATCCCCCCTCTCCCAAGAAAAAACGAGTACAAGAACTACAGTCTTTGGGCGACTTATTTATTTTAATTTAGTGCGCACCTACTTTGACGGATATTGTCAGCCGTTTCAATGACAAATTCACGATCAGGTACCGGAGGTACTTTCAGAGTTCTGATGTACCAATGATCGAGAGGAACATCTCCGTGCTTGGGTAAACCTATGTACATGGCGGGAAGGACTTCACAACGTATCGCGAGGAGTTCTTCTTTGTCGTCAAACTTGTAAATGTGTGTTTGGATTGCTTTTGTAGAGAGCTGCTTACAAACAGGTACCGCTACCTGAGATGTTTTCTCCGAACATAATTTTTTTATGTCCCTCCAGTCCATATCAATTAGACGACGGTGGGCTTCTCTTACTTTGTAAGATGTCGTCACTAGAGACAATCGTGAAGCATACATTAACTTTTCTTCAATTACATAATATACAACTTATATCAAGTACATCATCTTTGTGTATGTCACATATGGCTACCAAAAGGAAGAGAATTTGGAAGTGGGTGATTCAAGAAATGATTTTATTTTATTAATCGATTTCTTGTCGAACAGTCGACCATTTAGGAAAGTTAAAATATTTTTATTTTTTTACTCAATAACATATTTATACCTCGGCAGTCAAGAGTATTTGACTACACCATAATTTGGAACAGCCGAAAGACAATGAGAAGCTCCCCCCCTGTCCTTTGACCGTGCTTCAATGTTTTTTTTTTTTTCAAAATGGGACAACATTACTCAGTAGTCTATTCTCGTCAAAACAAGATACATCACGGAAATTAAAACCAAAGCTGCTACAACTCACGTAGTTTAACCGAAGATACCTCTCGAAAATAGTCTTGTACTTCTTGTCCGTCAGTGATAATAACCATTGTACCGATCACAAAAACCAGGAAGATTGAAGAGTATCTGGAAGAAAAATCCATTATTCTACAGAATTTGTTAGGTTAATGCTCTAAATTTTTTCAAGATGAAATCATATTTTTGTACGACGACCTGAAATCTGGCAACAATGATGAGGAAGAAATAATTTTAACGTAAAAAATGTCTTCACCGACTTCAATTTGCTATTGAACCAAGTGTGATTTTTTAGATAAAATGAATAATGTACCTATTTGTCTTTCTATCCGCGTAGTACTTGTACACTTGTTTTAAAGCTTAGGAAATTTCAGTCTATTTGTTATGGGAATCCAAAGAAGAAATTCTTCTTTCTGAGCTAAAATATTATTCAATGACACAAATAGGTACCTACCGCACTTTTTTAAAGTCGGCGCGCGGCTCACTAGTCTTGTCATTTCAAGAAAAGTAGTTCGAGAATCCCACCATCATAGTTGTTTGGAAAAGGAGGAAAAAAATTAGAGGCCATAGCAATGGAGAACCTGCAAGCCTCGTAACCCCGTGGGAAACAATTTGTCTTATTCGTCTTCAAGTATGGTGTAGATGTATTATAGATTGGGTCTCTCAAGATGTACAAAACCGATCGAAACTGTTCTGTAAAGTCTTGGTGGAAGGAGAATGCGAGGCTATTAATCACTTTGCTGAATACAACTACAAGAGTGCGCTGAAAGTTACCCAGCAGAGTAAAAAAAAAAACAGAACATTGTTCCCTCTGTGTTACACCCGGCACGTCTTGACACGCAGTGCGCTCTCGTAGTTGTATCCAGTAAAGTGTTGAATTTTTCAACAAGGTAAGTATTCATTATTTTCATATATTTACAGCCAGAAATTTTTTTAACATTGAAACATAAGTGTTAGGAACTTCTTCATTTTTCTGGTGAGAAGAAAACTGAGAAAAAAAATTTAACAATCACATGAATTTTAGTCCCTCTACACAAGTTGCTACTTTGCTACATCAGCTAGCAATTAGATATGGAGGGCACTGGCTAAAATTCTGTTCTTGACCTCTCAATCACTAGCAAAACGACGGCTTCCTTAACGAAGTTGAACGAGGAACGCAGGGAGCCTGTTTCATGAGTCAAATGAGATTTGATATTGAAAATTCAAGGAAGCCTAGACCTAGATAAAGCTAGTATAAAGAAGGCCTAGACCTACTATAAGCCTAGTAATATAGTTTGAGAGTCTAAATTTTTCCCGAATCTCCACCTATATATGATAGCCCCAGAGTTGAAATTTTTCCAAGTCCCTTTCATATCACATATAGCTCGAGAATTGAAAGTTTTCCAAGTCTCCCATTTATCATACAAATTTTTTCCAAGTCCCCCTCCTATCATATATAGCTCGAGAATCGAAATTTCAACAGGGAAGCTGTTTTATGGGGGGCTTTTTGAGAAATTTGCCGTGCGCCGTGCGCCGTCCAGCAAAAAACTTGGAAAAATTTCGACTCTCGAGCCATATATGATTAGAGGGGGAATTGGAAAAATTTCGACTCGCGAGCTATACGTATATGATAGGAGGGGTACGTGGAAGAATTTCAACTTTCGAGCTATCATAATTATATAGCTGGAGAATCGAGAAAAATTTAGACTCTCAAACTATATTATACTAATTTTCAATACCAAATCCCACTTGACTCATAGTTTAACTTCGTTAAGGAAGCCGTCGTTTCAACAGGGAACCTGTTGTATGGGGGGTTTTTTCAGAAATTTGCCGCGCGCCGTGCGCCGTCCGGCAAAAAACTTGGAAAAATTTCAACTCCTCGAGCCAGAAAAATTTCGACTCTCGAGCCATATATGTTAGGAGGGGGACTTGGGAAAATGTCGACTATCGCCCTACATATGAGAAGAGGGGGATTTAGAAAAATTTCAGCTCTCGATCTATATGTGATAGGAGGGGAGACTTAGAAAAATTTCGACTCTCAAGCTGGAGATTCGAGAAAAATTTAGACTCTCAAACTATATTATACTAGGCTTATAGTAGGTCTAGGCCTTTCTAATACTAGCCTTATGTAGGTCTAGGCTTCCTTGAATTTTCAATACCAAATCCCATTTGACTCATAAAATGGGTTCCCTGCGTTCCTCGTTTAACTTTGTTAAGGAAGCCGTCGTTTTTCCAAGTTTTTTGCTGGACGGCGCACGGCGCACGTCAAATTTCTCAAAAAGGCCCCCATAAAACAGGTTCCCTGTTAAAAAAACAAATTCGTGTTTGTTCTTATTCATTCAAAAATTCTACCTTGTTCTGGTCAGAATTGGAAAGCTAGAAAATAAACTTTAGCTTTTGGATTTTAGCTTTCTTTCAGCAATATAAAACTTTTGGCTTTCAACTTTTTTCTTAGTTATTTCATCTTTTGGCTTTCAATGTTGCAAAGTTGCAAATTATGTTTGGCTTTTGGCTTTCTACTTTTACCCCTCAGAATTTTTCGGTTTTCAGCTTTAATTTTTCAGCTTCGAGCTAGCTTTCCAACTGGTTTGGTTTGTAATCTGTTCACGGTAAGAAAGCGCCAAAAGAAAGGAGAAAGTTAGGTTACTTGAGAAGGGGTGTGCTACAAACTTGAATACTCTCTCAAATAGCCCTCTCTTTAACGTGAACGGACTATAACTTAATTCTTAGCGTTTGTTTGTCTGTCTGAATGTTAGCAAACCTAGTGGATTTTCTCCAAGGTTGCAAAAAAAAAACAAAAACAAAAACAAAAACATGTTTTTTTCAGTTCAAAACAAATTTTATGTTTAAAACATGTCTTACATGACGATTTTTAATTCCTTGTTTGAAACACGTTCTAAATGTTCTAAACAGTGTATTGTTTAAAACCGTTTTAAATCATTCAATTATTGTTTGGGACACATTTTTGAAGTTTCAACTGTCGTTCTAAACACATTTCGAATGTTTTAAACATCGCCTGGAAAAATTGTCAACTATTCATTTTTAGTGAAGAATAATAATGGAAATAATATGGAAAAGAACAAGGCTTTTAATGTATTGAAAAAAACAAGTTAAACAAAAAACGTTCTAAACATATTTCCCTTTAAAACACAATTTTGATTTTTTTGTGTGTTTTAAACATGATTTAAACACATTTTAAACATTGTCTGATTTCTTTCAAATGTGAATGTTGTAAACTGTGGAGCGCTATTTCAAAAGTGTAAGAGTTGCTAATAAAAAAAAAAAAAAAAAAAAAAAAAAAAAAAAAAAGCAATTTACAAAAACAATGAATAAGTCATTTGTCTCAGTTGTTTGCAAATTTTTGATACATTACAGGTCCGGACTTTGGGGCTAAGGGTATATATAACACACATGAACAAATTTCGAACTTCTGGTATGAACTTTAGAAAGTATTTTTGACGCTGAGTACCAGACCATTTATCGTTTTTTGATATTACCTCTCATCATTGTGCAATACTCATGTTTGGTTACCGCGGATTGTTGCGACGCATAACGTATCTTATCGAACTACATAATTTCAACGCGCGACAAGGTACACTTGGCTGTTCCAATGAAGCGCGGGAATCAAACATAAGTATTGCACAATAGTGAGAGGTGATATGGAAAGACGGTAAATGACATGATACTCAGCGTCGAAAATACCTCTAGAAATACCTTCTATATTTTATGTTTATTCCAAAAGTTTGAAATTTGTTCATGCGTGTTATAGGAGGGTATGAAAAAATTTCGACCTCCAAGCTATGTATGATAGGAGGGGGACTTGGAATGCCTTGGAAAGACATTCTGATTTTTGTGGTGTTTGAATCGTTGTATATCTGACTCATTGAAGGGGCTAAGTCGATTAGTGTATGAAGCATTGCTTATCTAGTTACTCAACGGAGTTATATTTCAGCCAATATACACTGATCACCGACCTATATATGATAGGAGGGGAAAATTTTCGAGCTGCTACGAGCTTTACCGGCCGGCTGGATGGTGGACTTTCTTCCGACCCCCTTCCCCCTGATAAAACAGGTTCCTGTTAAAATTTGAATGTACATGCTACAATTTCTTTTGGGCAGAAATACATTATGTTCGTTTGCGTGTATAAATATTTATTTCCCATGCGCAATGCATGTAAAAAAAAATCCACGCTTATTTTTAGTTGTGGTCAGATCCACCCCTCCTACGGTACGGTAATTAATGATTTCATGATGGCTACCTTGATTCAATTTGATATTTTTTAGTAAATTGACTCTGCTTGGGATTTGGACCCTAACTTTTACGACATTCGCTACCAAATTCAATGGATATTTTGGAATCATCCGAGACAGGTACAGGGCGACTGCAAATAACTTGACTCAGATGACAGCTTTTGCCATGACGCACTCGGAAAAGAGAGTTTTTTAAGACAAGAAAAAACGGTACCTTCCGTCAAACTTTTTAATTTATACCTTTTTTGTTTAGCGCTGGAGAGGGGGTTGACCCTCACCCCCCTGTATTTACACGTCTGATAGACGATTTTCCCGCCCAATCTGTTTTATTATTTGGCGGAGAACGTACTTTGTCTGCCTCCAAGGGGAGGAGGAGGCTCTGATTTTGTTCAAGGACTTGACTTACAATAGAGAGGGCTCCGACTGAGTTTAGAGATTTGAAAAAAATTTTCTGGAGGTCACTTAAATGTTTTCAAGAAGATTTCTAGAGAATTTTATAGAACGTTACCTGTTGCTTTCATAACTATTATAGGAGGAGGGTTCAATAAAGGAGATATGAAAGAAAATAGGAAAACGGAGTAAGGAAATATAATTAGCTGTAGAAAAATTTACAAAAAATGGATTCTACATGGTATAGTCTAAATAAGTCCTGGAGAAATTTCATTACCAAAACTGTGCAAAAGCTTTGAAAACAATTTAGGCACTACTAAAACAATAATATGATGGGAATCCTCGTGTTGATGAGGTGTCTATCTTGATACTGGAGATTTAGAGGTAGCTTTTATGATAACAATGCACTGTTTTTGTATGTACAGCTCAACGAGTAAAATCTCAAAATGTCGATTTGTTTATGAATTAAGAAAGAAATGAAAAAAATATTCGTCCTCACAAAATCGCTCTAAATCTCATCTGAAGACGAAACATTAAATTTTCTGAACACTATTACGAATTCGGTACCGCTTCCTTGTTTACCGGCATGTATAAACATGGGTGGTTCAGTTGGACAAAGAATTGTCAAGTACTTTTCTATCTGAGCTCCGAAGTTGTACTCATGGAAAGTTGGTACTGTGGGTAGGCTTTTCACCAGCCATAGAAGTTTATGTTGAGTCATTTTCTTTGCTTCCTTACAAAGATACCAGTATTCTATTTTTTCTAGTTTGTAGAAAATATGCGTTTGGGATGTCCACTTGTCAAACGAATCCGAAACTGGAAAAGTATAATCGATACCGCTCAATCTTCGGATAAAAGTAACACGGATGAAGCGTTTAAAAATCCTAAAACTTCTGCTGGTTACTTTTTCAAGATACAAATATACTCGTAGTTCAACTATGTAAAAAATTCTTCAAAAAAAGCTATATCCTCATCAGCCCTTTTCTGTTCACTTTTTTTCAAGAATAACGAGTTGAAAAGTATACATATCTCATTTTTGCTGATCGTGGGACTTCTTTCATCATTCAATACATTATTTGAGCAGAAAACCTAATTCATGAGTGATATAAGTTTTCAAACATTCTTACGTTATCGAAGAAAAGCTCCACAACTCGAAAAAGTAAACTGGAGGGCAATTTGCAAGAACCGCATAAAAATATACAGGAAGCTGCTCTATATATTTTTCTGCGGTTCTTGCAAATTGCCCTCCAGTTTACTTTTTCGAGTATTGTGGAGCTTTTCTTCGATATGTCCGACCGTAAACTTGAGAACCGGATCAATTCTTACGTTATATTGGCTCACCTTCTTTGATAGATAAAGCAATTTCCAAAGTAAAATTGCGATCTTTCAGCGGTGGTTTTATTGTTCTGATGTACCATTGCTCCCGAGGAATTTTTCCGAGTTTAGGCAAACCTATGTACATGGCAGGAACGGTGGCACATCGGATCGCAATAAGTTCTTCTGTACCATTAAAATTGTACGCATGTGCTTCCCCCACAATATTCTGCGTTGTTAGAAGTATCTGATTGAAAACAGGTTCTTCCATTTGGGATATTTTTTCCACACATAATTCTGCTCGTTGCTTCCAATTCAGGGAAGTTAGGCGATCATAATACTCATTTGGAATTTTGTGTGGTGTCGGCACTAGCGACAATCATTATGTAAAATTAGTATTCATTTAGATGCATAAATTTTAGTTCTTAGAAATTTCAGCTTCAGAGGAAAACGTTTTGAATGAAAGGTTTTGTACTCTGCTTCTATGAGCTAAAGTTGTATTGTATCTGAGAATTTTTCCGAACTGATTGCTATTTCGTTTAGTTTCTACGGTGATACGTGAAGCACGTTTACCTGAATTCTCTAGAAGTTGACTGTTCCGCCTTTGTATATTTCTGATTAAAACGAGGTTCCAAACAATGACAGCGGATCAAGGGAAGGTATGGCGTGCGAGCCCACCATGAGAGAGAGCTGGTTCAAGGCCTGACTGAGAGTAGGGAACCTAATTTATTTTCATACGAATAGAGGGCTAAGAAAACATTGGGGGTCGACTTTCCAGCTATGGAAGGGGATGTCTGGGAAAGTCTAAACTTGGCGGGAGATTCAACAATTTTGAAGTTTTCGAAGGTTGACCTTCCGAAAACACAAAGAAGAAGAAGAAATGGTGAGAGAGGACGTGGAAAATTTCAACGTTTAAGATATGAATGAAAAGGGAGATAGGCTTGGAGAGAATTGAATTTAATTCTGAGTCTTGAACAGAAGGAGAATAGGAAGAGTAAAATGAAAAATAATATTGTTAAGAAGATGAATAAGGAAGTTCATGTAAGTTCATGTTTATTTTATTTAATGTATTCAATAAAACCCACCCCCCAGCAACGAAAGAAATAAGCTACGAGATATTTTTAACAAATCTAAGGATATTTGTACATTCTAGCCTATATCGAGGGATTTTTCATTGAGAGAAGCTCAAAGCTCGTGTGAAGATGATTAAACAGACTCGTATTACATAGGGCAACAAATTAAAGCTACGTTACTCACCTAATGTGACCGATGTCTTCTCTTGAATATCATCTTTTTTGTTCTCTGCATCTATTTGACCGATTATGAGAATAAGAAAAACCGAGAAATAGACTGAACCCATGATTTTTCCAACTTGTATTTTTACTGCTATAAATTTTGTAAATCTCGATTTTTTTTTTTTTTCTCAACTGGCAAAATGGGAAAGAAGAAATCATTTTGCTTAGATTTTGCTATTTACCTTACCTATTGAAACAAATGTGGTTTCAAGACAACTCTATTTTTCTTTTGTGATGTAGCAGCGAATGAGTAGAGCATACGAGCATATGCACACGACCCTATACAGTAATTTATTATGAACTTGACACGGCTCTATCAAGTCAGACGGTCGAGACAAAAGTTCGTACTTCATCAAAACGTCGTAACTAAATCTAAGCTTCAAATTAATCACAACAAACATCCAGATGGCTCGATTCCCCTCAACTCGAGAGGACCGGACCTAACTAGCTCAATCGGGTCGACGTGAGCATGAATACATCTCTCTGAGGGTGTGAGTAACTGAAGATAGACCACAGTCAGTTTTTTGGTTCACCTTTTGAGATCACATAGGCTATACGAAATATCTTGATAATTGAGGCTAGCGTTGTCGTTGGTTACGGGTTCTACTTACTCGCCAAACTGAAGAAAATAGTTTGTCGTAATAATCATAAGTCTTGTAGCAAAGAGTCTACTTTTAATCGAATAAAAATATAACAGAAACTGAACACCGCTCATGATCAGAAAATATCTAATGAGCATACTAAGAATCTACTATTGAAAACGAGGACTGCTCAAGTCAGTCGATTAAGCCTAAGAGAGATTGGGACTATGGGTTACCTGAAATAAAATTTAGAAAATAGGACCGAAAGATTCATCGACGATAATTCGCAAACTGCAGCATTGACCTAGATATAATCACCTTCGTGTCTAATTCGTCGAAAACTGAGTATTCTCTGAAAAATGAGCTAATCCGATACTCTTCTACTAGGAGGAATAGAATTCGTAGACTTCGAATAAAATATTGGAATTCACATTTATATTGAATAAGCTAACATAATCTATGCAAACATATAAATACGATGCTTCGTATCACACATCAGCTAGGAAAGTCGTCGATCTATCATTATAATAAAAACATGTAATAGCAAACTTGATTTCGTCGATATCATGCCATTTTCACGAATTTAGGTGACTCTGGTTACCTTTTCCCTCTTTGTAGAACGATGTTAAAGCAACTACTAGACGCCAATTGAAATAATTGTAATATCGCCCACTCAATAAATACCCACGAAACTTGAGCGCGATCAATTCACGAGGTACCACGCGCAAATTGGATTTATTTTCTTTTATACTGAGTTCCGGGCACGAATCCTTCCCTCAGTCTGATGCCCTCGGAGTGTTCTACCCTTCGATGGAAACAGCCGGGATAGCTCTGGGTATCGACACCAAATTATGGTGAATGGAGATCAATAACACAATATAATTTGTTCAAAACATTTCGATCTCATCGAATAAAATTCATTTTTACATAATACACGGAAGTTTCCACTTTACGCATATTTTCGCTCAAAAACGTCCCTATCGGACCACACCGTCAAGAGACTCATGCTCGTTGTCGTCGACGGCACATCGACCGTGAACGGAGCTAAAATTCACCGCGAGTTAGCTTTTCGACGAGCAAGAAGCTCCTTCGAAGAACAAAAACCAACTCCTCCGCGAGCCGAGACTCACCGGTGAAACTCCAGCGAATTTACCCTCCCCTCACCAGTCATCAGCTTTAGATCCGTGCGCAAACGAGACAGCATAAGAGGTAAGGAACTATTAGAATACACGAGTTAGATAAGGATAACCAGGAAGGGGAAGTAGGAAAGATGCTCGCTACACAACGGTAGACTAGGATGTAACGAGACACACGAAAATGATTTTGACTATCTCGATTACACACCAATACTATCGCATCTCGCACCGTCGAACGAAAACCACCTATACAAAAAGTTCGCTCCACGTAATCGTCGCTACATTTCACTTTCGGAGCAGTTGTTATGTATATCGTAATACTGTACCTATAAACTACAAAACTGGTAAAATTATTACAATAACTAGCAAGTCCGGCGCGCCTCTTAGTTTTTTGTTTTTTCATTTTTATCTTATTCGAGAGCGCTATATAAACAGGAATAATTTTTAAAAATCTCGGTAAATTATCTAGATATTTCTACTTTGGATATTGAAAAAAAAAAAAGTAGAAATTCTCCAGACAACTTTTTTTTGGACCTGTATTCAAAATTTTTATGCAAACACAAAGTTCTCATGGCTACTTTTAATTCTGTTATTTAGGGTTTTGGGTAAGGTAGATACATGAAACAAAGGGAGTAACTCTGGGGTTTAAGATTATTTGGAATTTCTTAGTTAGATACACTATTTTTTTGTATCTTTTCATCTCATAGTTCAATTCAATCTGCTTAGTTTTCTTTTCAAGCTTTTCTTCTTTCTTAATTTCATTCAATTTTGCACTCTTTCATTCTTTACTTGTTCTTCCATACAACCTTTTTTTTTTTCTTTCTTTCTTTATCGTTTCCTGAGTCTTCCGAATTGTTCTCTGCCTCAGTAACACACTCTTCCAGTTTTCCCTCTCTTCCTATTCTTCTTTTTCAGTCCTCTGCATCCATCTCCTCCAATTATCCGTATGGTGATAATTGATTCTACGTGTCATCCTCTAATCTACAAATTTATGGAAGAAAAACGTTTTGATTCTAAGATTAGTTCATTCATTTCCCTTTTTCTCTTTCACTTTTTTTCTACATAAGATTTTTTTTGAAATCTTGTGTGTATTATATGTTGACAGTATAATTTGTTACTACAGTCGTTCCAATTTTCAGCGATGATTATTTCTTTGACCTCACTTTTTTACATGCAAATAATGTAACTCCTCCTATTTTTGAGTTGATTTAGTTGAGACTTTGAAAATCCCTTCCTTCATTTACCTTAATTAGAAAAAAATTTCTCAAGGCCCTCAATTTATTCCTTCGAGTCCACCCACCTCCAACTAACAGTTATTCTTGACATCGAGTCCTGATTTTTGTAATTCACTATTCTCTAGGGATTCTTCTGTTAAATCCTGATGATGCTAAGAGCATCTCCAGTTTTTTATGATGTCAACTACCTAACCTAAATCGAGGTTCAATAGGAAACCTATTCCATAGGGGGAGGGATTTTCGAAAATTTTGGTGTCTCGCCATCATTTACCTAGAACGATGGTTGATATTTTTCCAAGTCCTTTTCCTGTCATATATATCTTGGAAGTTGAAATTCTTCCATGTTCCTCTCTTAAAAAATATAGCTTGGAAGTTGAAAGTTTTTTAAGTTATCCAGTCCACTTGTCATAATTGCATAGGTCGATGTACAAAATGCGTTTTCAATTTCAACTCCTCTGATGGTTCAATTTTTTCCAAGTTCCTCTCCTGTCATATATAGCTCAATTCCCAATATTAAAAATCTTTTCAAATCTGACTCCTTTGATATTGAAAATTTTAACAGGGAACCTGTTTTATGGGGGGCTATTTGAGAAATCTGCCGTCCGCCGTCCGCCGTGCGCCGTCCAGCGAAAAACTTGGAAAAATTTCGACCCTCGAGCCATATATGATAGGAGAGGGACTTGTAAAAATTTCGACTCTCAAGCTATATATGATAGGAGGGGGACTTGGAAAAAATTTCGACTCTCGAGCTATAGATGATAGGAGGGGAACTTAGAAAAATTTCGACTCTCGAGCCATATATGATAGAAGGGGGACTTAGAAAAATTTCGACTCTCGAGCTATATATGATAGAAGAGGGACTTAGAAAAATTTCGACTCTCGAGCCATATATGATAGGAGAGGGACTTAGAAAAATTTCGACTGTCGAGCTATATATGATTTTTACTACCTTTCTCCAAATCTAGGCTTCTTTGAATTTTCAATACCAAATCTAATTCGAATCATAAGACAGGTTCCCTGCGTTCCTCGTTTAACTTCGTTAAGGAAGCCGTCATTTTTTCTAAGTCCCTCTCCTATCATATATGGCTCGAGAGTAGAATTTCCTATCCCTTATCTATCATAATAGAGCTCAAATGTCTCAATTTTTCCGAGTCCCTCCTGCTATAGTTGGCTTAATTTTCAAAATTTTATCAAATCTAATTCCTCTTTTTGGAACCCCTCCAATTTTGAATTCAATTCTCAATATCAAAACCAATCCGTCCCATAGAAGAGGATGTGGGAATTCCTTATTCAACTTTATTAAACATGTGATTGTTTTCTATTACAGCCTTCAATTGAACTTCTTTTGGTTGAATCCTAGAAATCTGATTGGAAGCTTCATTACAATCCTTACTATCTTATTATACAGATAATCTGAGAATCTATCACCTTTTTTCCTGTTCTACTCTTCAAAATCAACATACTTCCTACGAAGTATTTTCTCAATTATCCTCTGACCTGTGTAATCATTTCCAACACAGTTTCCAGCTCTCGCAACTACCTGTGTTAGTCAGTTCCATTTTCCAAATATTTCAGTTGCTTTTCTTCTTCTACTTCTTACAATGGAAGGGATTTTTGATTCAAAAAGTTGATATTGATAAGGGATCATCATATTTTGATGACTACTATTTTCTATTTTGCCTATTAGCTCTCCTTCATTAGATACTTTCCATCATTATGTGGACATTTTGACGTCATTAGAACTTTTTGCCAAATTAATTATCCTTCAATTTGCGAAGTGCTAAATTGTATCGGATAAAATGAGGTATGAAGTGCAAAGAGAAGGTCGTTACCGTTATAATATTAGGCTTTAGCTATTTTTTAGCTTAATTGTATCGGGTAAATTAGGATTTCGTCTGAAGCCTTCCTCTAGGGAACTGAGGTATGTTTTATGCACTACTTTTATTCCATTCTTCAGGGTTTTCCAAAACTCTTTATACTTGTTGATATTATTTATGGTAATATTCTTTTTCAACTTTCGTTGTGCCATTTTCTTAGAATCGTACCCCCTACTTTTCCTGAATACATCCCTCTCAATTTCTCACATGATGTGTCTATAGTTGGAATTCCAATTAGGTTTAAGCTCACACTTTTCTACGCTCATCTGTACAAAACGTATCTTTTATTTGATTCTCAGTTCACATCGGTTGCCCTCAATATGATCAAACTGATTGCGCGCCTAAAAACTGCACCCTTTCACTCAAAATTAAGAACCCCACCTTGTAACTACGTACTTACGACCATAAAAACTTTCATTATTTCTTAATCCTAGCTTAATTCTTGTATCACTCACATAAAAAAAAAACCCTGCAACAAACTTGGAATCATTAAAAGTTAACCTATCCTCAGTCTTCATTGAACAGAAATTCCCACCATAAAGAGGTTATTTTTGCTCGATATAGAATCGGTCACTCTCAACTTGAACATTTCCATCTCCTCCTGGGTTTCCATGCTCTACCTTCATGTAAATCTTATTATGCAGATAATCTGACGATCTATCATCTTTTTTCCTGTCCTACTCTCCAAAATCAACGTACTTCCCACAATATAATCTCAGTCTCATCCTCTGTCCCATGTAATCATTCCCAACACGGTTTCCAACTCCCGCAACTACCTATGGTACTCAATTACTCCAACTTATACATATCCATTTTCTTTCTCCTGCCTTAAAATTTGAGTACCACCATCTGACTCGATTGCTACCTCTTCTTCCAATCATCTTCCCTATCCTCATGTACTCCAGTTATTCTTATTTTCAGAATACAACCATAATACCATTTTACAAATATTTTAACCGCTTTTCTTCTTTTACTTCTTATAATCTAATTGAAGTGATTTTTATTCAAAAAGTTGACACTGATAAGGGATTCTCATATTTTTATGACTACTATTTTCTATTTTATCTGTTGGCTCTCCTTCATTAGATACTTATTATCATTATAATTATATGGACATTGTGACATCATTAAAACTTTTTGTCGAATTCATTTTTCTTGTCTCACGTCCAAGAAAGTTAGCTATTTTTCATCGAGACTTTGGACATCTAACCTGAGGTGGGGTTGTTGAAAGAGGCAAGGTAATCGGTGTAAGGTTGAATCGTTGTTACCGTTCAAAATTTATTTGAGGATCAGTGTGTTAGGAACGTGTAAAATAAATCCAGTACCCTTTGGATACTCCGTTGATCACTTTTCTTCTTTTTATTCAAAATTTATTTGAGAATCAGTGTGTCAAGGTATTCTGGTAGTGTCAATAACTCCAGAACTATCAAGTGGAATAGAACTTTAACGATAAATAATTATAATCTTGTCACAGTATGATAATTGACGTCGGATGCGATAACAGGAAAATGGAGAACTTTTACACGCACGTTTGTGATAATGAATCGTTGCACTTAAATAACCAATAATTAATTTTCTATTTTCTATTTTGCCTGTTAACCTTCAGTTTCATCTAATTCAAACATCATCGCTGTGACGTCATTAGAATTTCACGAATATTTTTTCTTATAATTTGCTAGGCAATTCATATATATAGTTATAGAATACACGCGTTAGCTATTTTTTAGCTAAATTGTATCGGGCAAATCAGGAATGAGAGGCAAAGGGTCATTTAGCTTTTTAGTATATTAGATGGTAACAACGCTTGTGTCGCCTTTGCAGCCACCCGTCTTCGGATGTGCAGTGGAAGAAGAAAAGGCGATTAAATGAAGAGTGACGTATTTTTGTGACACGTTTATTCTGCATATAGTATCAGACTGTCTGAAGAGGGTTTGTTCAGTGTGTACACCTTTCAAAAAAATGCATATTTACACTATCTATGTGCCCACTTATTGAATACCAGTCCCAGCCCATTTCTCGACAGCCCTTGAAGAAAGATCTGTACAGCTGTAAAGATAGCTTCTCTGACTCATATCAGCTCCCATCTTTTGATTCCTCTATTTTAGGTTTTAGAAAAACACCCGATAGAGCCAAATCCAGGCTGTAGTTTTGATGCAGGACAATTTTGATACTCTCCTTACTCGAGAAATCAGTGAAGAGGCCGCCTCGCATGCGCAAAATGCTCAAAAATTGTACATACTTGTATTTAATAACTTGTGTAACACAGCGCAAACCGACCCTAGCGAACCTGTAGAACACTGGTTACTTTTCAGCAGTCATTAGGTGGCGCGCACGGGTTGATTGATGGTCGTAGTTAAAGTCACACTGGGCAGGGCTACAATGTTTTAAATGAAATTGTTTCAAACAGTATTTTAAACATGTTTTAAACATGGACGGCACGTTATGAATTTACAATCACACGTACTCACGCAGAACAAAGCGTGAGTGCCTAAGGAGAAAACCTGGAGAAACCCCGCAATAAGCGCAAGGTTGTCATGTTTAAAACAACAAAATATGGACATTTTCCATAGAAATGGTAGGGTTTTGACCGAAATCATTATTAGTGGATAACAGTTATTGGTCTGGTCAGCTTCAAAATGAAACCGATTACTGGTTATCGCCTTATCAGTCACAATTAAGTATTTTTCTGAAACGGTCAAATGGTCATAATGGTCATGGATATTATTAAAACATGATTCGGTCATAATGGTTCATAACGGTCAAAAGAGAAAAATATTTGTTTGGTAGAAAGAACATATTTTAAACTAGAAAAAATGTTTCTGAACTAAAAAAGCTTTTTTTTTTTTCAAAGATAAAACATTGAAAAGAGGACTGTCAACAAAACCGCTATGACGGTTTTCAGCGAAACATTTATCGGTCAAACGGTCACGGCCAATGTAGAAGTTCCCTTCTAAACAGTTATTGGACAATCTGTCAACAAATATTTTTTTTCCTTTTGGTCATTGGTTATTGTTAATCACTAGAGGATCGAGACATCTGGCGTCCTTAACTGCTCTTTGGGTTGTGTGAGCTAGCGAGGTTTGAGGGTACACGAGGTTTTGAGAATACACGTTAACTCTACACAAGCAGTAAAAGGGTGTCAGCACAGAGACAAGAAGTTTGAGGTAGGTACAAGATATATGCGCACGGTGCGCTAGTGTTGTAACACGCCGGTGTATCAGGCATGTGATTTGAGATCAGCGTTAGTGTTATTTGTTGTTGTTTTTGCTGTTGTCATCAGCCAAAATATCATTTTCTTTGTCAGTATCTATACTTCTCTTCTCTGCGCTTTTGTTATTATCTGCCATTCTCACCTATGATACCTGTATATTCAAGATAAATTAATGTGTAAATGTACGTACCACATAATAACATGCAAGTATACACACGAACACAAGTACAAACGCAAGCGCAGACGCGAACACATTTTTGTTTTCAGCAATTCACTATTCAACTTTTTGGTCAGTAACCAGTTTGATAAGATATAAAGAACTCGCTTTTTGTTTTATTTTATCATGATCCACAAAAACAAGATGAGTAAGCTCAAAATTATTTTAAAGCAAAGAGAAAAATTTTAGACACAAAGTTGTTTGTTATTACACAGGATCTTCGGCACCATGTTAGTCACTAGAGGATCGAGACATCCGGCGTCCTTAACTTCTCTCGGGGCGGGGGGGGGGGGGGTGAGCTGGCGAGGTTTGAGGGTACACGTTAACTGTACACGAGCAGTACAGGGTTGCCAGCTCGGAGACAAGCAAAGTGAGGTATGTACAAGATTATGCGCATGGTGCGCCAAAGTCCTAACAATTATAACAGTTATACAACTGTTATTTCGAATAACCCAGTTGTCAGTCACATAAAGTATTTTTCTGAAACGGTCAAACGGTCATAATGGTCATGACCATTATTAAAACAAAACATGATTTGGTCATAACGGTTCATAGTGGTCAAAATAGAGAGAAACATTTTTTTGGTAGTAAGAACATATTTTTAAAGGGAAAAAATATATTTTTAAAATGAAAAAACATGTTTTAAAATGAAAAAACATTTTTTTAAACTGGAAAAAACATGTTTTTAAACTGAAAAAACATGTTTTTGAACTGAAAAAACATGTTTTTGGATTAAAAAAAGTAAAAAAAGGACATATTTTCAAAGTAAAATCATTAGAAATAGGACTGTCAACATGACCGCTATGACGGTTTTAACCGAAACATTTGTTGGTCAAACAGACGGTCAATGTAGTAGTTTCCTTTTAAACAATTATCAGTCAATCGATCAACAAACATTTTTTTCCTTTTGGTCATGGGTTATAACGCAGTTACGTAACTGTTATTTCGCAGAACCTAAGGAATACCGTTCTTAACATGTTTAAAACACTGAAAAAATATTAATTTTCCACACGTTTTAAACTAAAAAAAAAAAAACACATTTCACGTTCTTTTAAAAAAAAATCTAATTTTTTGCAACCCTGATATGGGGACTTGACAGAGTGATCGTGCGCTAGCATCGATACACGTATAGTGTGTAGTAGTTGTACTTGGCAGGTTTTAGTAGTTGTACGGCAAGAAGGTGACGATGCGATTTGGCTAAATATATTAGACGTGGAAAATGAAGTTGAGAAAATCGCGAATAACTCGAGTTGCTCCAGGATTGTTATTCATTGGCTCGATAGTATCGCGATCTTGATCAATATCAATATCTCCCTCTTGGTCCAAGTCTCTATACCTTGTCACCTGCAGCGACTCTTTTGCTGTCAAGTTCGAGTATATCTACAGACCCCCAGGGATGGTAAGCCGTTCCCAACAGCTTACGCTAATGGCTAAACCTAAAAAAATTTTTGCAACGGCTTCCGCTAACAACTAATGGCTGACAGCCTTTTAACGGCTAGCTAACAGCTGACTAACGGCCAATCGAATTTTTTTTCCTCATGTACGTCGAATCATCTTAAAATTTTGCGCTAAAATGACAAATGAAGACCATATTTGAACAGGAGTCATACTTTTTTCTATTATGCTACTTCATTTCCAAGTTTTTTTGAAACTACTCGTAGTGAGCTAAAATTATCAAATTCCTTGAAGTTTGGACAGTGGCTTATCTCAATACTAATTTTCTTTTTCTTTTTTATTGAGCCATCTTAGTATGGTTTTAAAAGCACCTTAAATGAAGTTATCTCAACTTTTCGCGTAATAGTTGACGTGAGAGAGGTTGCAATCCAGCGACTGTCTTCTAAATAGCTAGGTAGTATAATTACTCGTACACCAGTTCGTAAGGTTTACTCCTTTTCAGTCTTCCGACATCTTGGTGACCTCGACATTTGGCTGATTTAGTAGGCGTTTTTCGTATTTGAGGGCCCGCCTTTGGATGATCTCATCAACGACTTCTAGCCTCAGGTCTTTGTGTAGGTCCACGTTGGTAGTGTAGCGGTAGGCTTTTCTAATCATTTGCACAAATCGATTTTGGGCTCTTCGGATGATGGACGGCTTAGCACATCCCCGCAGTTCACAGCCATACATCCAGATGGGACGCAGTATTGCTCGATATAAGAGTATTAACTTGCTCTTCAGTTTCAGCTTGGAATGTTTCCCCAGTAGCCAATACAACTCTCGAGTTTTTTGTTTTATCTAGGCCGCTTTATGATGAATGTGCTCTCTCCAAGTGAGCTTGGAGTCTTGGTGGAGTCCTAGATACTTGATCGAGTTTTCTTGTTCCACCTGGGAGCCGTTAATTGATCTCAATACTAGTAGAAATTGAGGACGTATCTGTGACGGAGACCCTTTTTGCTGAGACCATGATTTTTTAGACGTTTCAGTTCATTGATCTTTTTTTTTTTTTTTTTTTTGTATGGGATTTTACCCACCTCTGTAAGAAGAGCCTCCGCGTCATCTCTTCTCTCCCGTTTCCTTTGAATTCAATATTCAACAGATTGACAATGTATTATTGCATCTTATAGAAAAAGAAATGCTCTTCGATTTTTATTCTTACACTTTTATTGATTGAACTTATTGTTATAAAGTTATATCCACTCAAAACTTCAAATTCGTTTTTCTATGTTTAATATTTCCTCGCGGAGGCCCTTTTTACAGATACGTCCTCAATTAGAAACCAAGAATAGACCAATTCCCCGTGACGACATACTTGCGAACAAACGATGCAGTGATTTCGTTCAATTTGAGCTAAAACTGGGCCTGCCTGCTGCAGCTGTTTTCCCGCAAATGTTAATTCCCATAAGGATCACGTAACGTTCACTAAAACCCGAGTATTTTAAAAATGAACGATTGTTAAAGATGAGCGGTCTTGTCTCATGAAATACAAACCTTTCACTTCCTATATTGAGATCGCCCATCATTAACATAATATCATACATTTTCGTGGAAACTATGTGATTGTTATGGGAATTAACACACAAAAAGTTTGTTTACATCTTTGCAGGGAAGCAGCTGCAGCATTCAACCTGCTTAGTTCGCGACTCATTTGCACGAATTCGATTCATTGATGTCACCGCGAGGAATCAGTCTGTAGGACTGAGGACAATAGTCTCTTTTGTTAACCGTTGGAAGTTTGATTTTGAATGGCTAACACCTGGCTACTGCTAATATTAACCTGATTGGCTAGCTAATGACCAGCTAAAATATATTGTGCAAAAATCACTCGGTCAACGGCTAGCTAACCATCGTCGGAACAAACAACGGACGATAATTTCTTCAAAACAAACAACTTGTGTTGCATTTATGAATTGCTACAGTTTTGAAGAATTTACTTTTCATTCAAAATGTTGATAGTCTTTGTCGTTTGAATGAGAAATTTCACAATCCCCGATTCGACATTAGCGCCCCGCTGTTCAAAGTTTCTCGCTCGCAAAACAACCCGCTAGGTTTGCTGACATCGCGGCAAACGTTGCAAACAATAGCAAACGAACGAGAACAAAGAAAAATTTTGTAAGTAAACGAGAATTGAAGGCAAACGAAATTTTGACAAACGCCCCCTGTCTGGTTCCTATAGATTCCTCGCATACAAAATTTCTCCCAAGTCCCGCTTCCGTGGCCCAGCCAGAGTGGCCAAATTATTCTACACTTGGATGATCGGACTCTCTCCTCATGTATATATCTGAAAGATCGAAGTTTTCTCTAGTACCTCTCCTCAGTATGTATAGCTAGAATGCTAGACGATCGAATTCTTTTTAAATCCTCCCCCACATTCCTATCGACTCCCTTAAACGCGAAACGCAGATTCTCTGACAATATTTATAGAGTTCTTATAATTTCATCGTCAATCTCAAAACTTTTTCTATAACCTTCTTTTTGACTTTGTAAAAAAGACTTTAACATTCAGTTTTATACTAAGACTAAACTAGAATTGTAATGCAAGTTAAAAAACTATAGACTTACTTACTAATGGCGATTTTAACAACAGTTTTTGGAGGAATATTCTAAGTTGTATTTTTCGCGATCTTCTAATTTCCTCCCCTTCCTGCAGTATTCAGTTTCTAAATAAAAGACTTGAATATGTCAAACAAAATATTGTACAAATATTTGTCAGTAGATTGCGAAATGTTGAGTAAACAATATTTCAATATTTTTACGCTTACAGTAAAGCTCCATATATTTCAGCGATCAAACTCTTCTCGAAGCGAGAACTGATTTGAAAGAAACCACTTTACCAATTTGAAATGATAATTTTCCTCTATAACGTCATTCTTTTTAGTATTGTGATGAGAGCGATATGCTTTGAAAATAAACCGGATGTAAAAAGATTTGTTGTCGTTTCTGGCGCGACTTCTGCTCTTTATTTCTATCCAATAATTGGAGGCCCGAGTAAGATCTTTTTCTATTCATCATTCTTGTGCATATATATCAGCAAATCGTTCCAATTCGTAAACGGTTTTGGGCAGATCAGAAAAAAGTGTCAACTTTCTATACAATTTGACTTTGGAAATTTTTCATGAAAGGATTGGTGATTTTTTTCTTTTTTTTTTCGTTCAAGAGTGCTTTTATTGTGTGCCGAAGCTCGATAGCACTACCAAAAAGAAGATCTGTCGGGATATATTCAGTAGCCGTGTGTTCGGTATGTTTGGAAGACGCCCGTACAAACTATCCGCGGAATCCAATATATCTCGTGTTTTCAGTCGTCATCAAGAGAACTACACCAGCAAGGAAATCGTAGTACCACCCATTTATGAAACGTCCAAACCAGATATCCCAGAACACGCGTTTCCTTGTTTAGTTCACGAGTTCGAGGAGATCAAGAAATATTTTGTTTCCAGAGAGTATAACATTAATGTAGAGACGAAGTCGACCCAAGATTACATCGCCGCTCGATTTATATTTGCGTATGTTGAAGGACAATTTAGATTACAGGGTCTGGTCGAAGACGCGGCAAAGACCGCAATATTTGGTACTCGCGAACAAATTGAGAACTTATACTTGAGGAGACGCGGAAAATATTTACCAAGTGAGTTTCTCCCGGCCCCTTCAAGAATTCTGTTTAGTTTCTTAATACGCAATTGTTTGTAATACAGCTCGCAGTCGAATAGAAGATCCGTTGTGCAAGCTGAGTTTTGCAGAGAAATTACGAGTTTGTGTGGCCGTTTTCAACTCGTTTTATTTCGACGGGGTACTCGAATTTCCGCATTCGATTATTGACGAAGTTGATGGAATCTGCACGAGAAGGACGATTTCATTCCGAACGCCACATGCGAACGCCGTTGTAAAAGCGGCCAGAAGAACATTCGAAGAGTGGACGATGAGTTGCGAATTTCCGGAAAGGAAAGAGAAACTCGAGTACGTTCTTTCGCAAGCCTACAAGACAAATCAAATCTTCGTTTACCTCGTCGATTCGTACAGCGGAAAAGTGTTTCCGGAAACTATAAGTGGTAATGTTCGACTGGCGGTCGTCGGTAATAGACTTTGGGACCCAGATAAGAGTGACGTTTCGTACGATGATGCCAGCCACGGGTATAACTCCGTTGTCGGATGAATTTTCCAAAATACAAATCGATAACCCTCTTGAAATGAACGAGATTTTTTTTTGAGTGAAATAAGATTTTGTCAATTCATACTACACGGGAAAATTTAGAGTTCTGAACCTTACAATACTTTATGGTATGAAGTCTTCTATGAGTCTACAAGCTAGTCCAAAATATCAAGAATTTATTGACGACCCATAAATTTGTTGAAATTCACAAACACAAAGTTGCTAGAGTCATAATTTAAAATAAAAAAAACGAGGATCAAAAATGCAAGATTATCTCTTAGTTCATTAAGAGTTGAAAAATTCTATTGGTTGTCCTAAAGACGGTTTTAATTTTTTTAGCGGAGAACCAGCTATCCCTTTTGTTGGGAGTACTTTCAGGAAATTTTCGTCCGCGAGCGCTGCCGAGGTTGATGACGTCACAGAGAGGGGACTTAGAAAAATTTCAACCTCCGAGCATTATACAACAGGAGGGGGAGGGGGACTTAGAAAAAGTACATGGCTATAGGGTCGAAATTTTTTTAAGTTTTCTGCCGGACGGCGTACAGCGTACGGCGCACGGCAAACTTCTCGAAAAACCCCCCATAAGCTATATACGACACGAGGGGGACTTGGAAAAACGACGGATTCCTTGAAATTGCAGCGCGTTCAAGTTGTCACGTCATCATTTTCGGGATTTAGAAAAACTTCAGGCTCCAAGATTTATATGATAGGAGGGGGACTCGGGACAATTGCAGTCCTGCAATGGCATCTAATTTTTTCTTCGCGTGATTCCAATAGGTAACTTCCATACATAATTCCATCAATCCAAATTCGTCGAAATATACGTCGCGACAAAGTAATTTGATGTATTCCATTCTTTCTTCCAAGTTGCAATCTGATGATGTCATAGATTTGTTAAACGAATCCGTTCCTCCAGGTTATGGCTATCCATAATAAACGCGAAAGGACGAATACTCCGAAAGGAGAGTAAACAATGCAAACCGCAAAAAATATACACGACGAGCGCTTTCGGTTAATAAACCATCTTCAAGCCTGAAATGAAAGCAACTGACGAACAGAAAAACTTGGTCATATTGTAGTATTATTAAATTTTCTGGCATAGCCAAATAAATGAAAATCATGTTCCATGTCTTTTATATTTTATCAGTCATCATGAAATATTTCAGTCTAGGCTTCTACTAGGTCAAGTGTTCGTGAGATATTATTCGTTTACCCCTTTACCTATCTTGGCGTCGTATAAGTCTTGTATGAGAAATATTTTGAGGTAATTGTGGGTGTTCTATATTTTGAGGTATCAACTTTCGGTGGGGCGACGAGCGATCTCGCTGTTGTATTGGAATGGTATGAGAAAATTCAAGTCTTTTTTGAGAAATATGAGGTAGCGCGAACTCGCTCCGCTCGTTCGCCCCCTGTCTCGGTGTTGTATTGGTATGGTATGAGACAATTCAAGTCTAGGGGACTTGGAAAAATTTCGACTATTCAGCCTTTATTTATTTAATTATTCAATTATTCAATTATTTAATTATTTAATTATTCAATTATTTAATTATTCAATTATTTAATTATTCAATTATTCAATTATTTAATTATTTAATTTTTAATTATTTAATTATTTAATTATTTAATTATTTAATTATTTAATTATTTAATTATTTAATTATTCAATTATTTAATTATTTAATTATTCAATTATTTAATACTAGCGGTTGTCAGCGCGCCTCCGGCGCGCCTGACCGCCAGCTGTGTGTTGAGTAGATATCAGTGTTTTGTAAATATTTCGATTTAACAGTAAGAGCTGAGTTGACAGGTAAGGGCTGTATTGCAGCAAAAAACGGACTAATTCATGAACCGTCGCAACATTAAGGAAATAGATGGACAGTAGGTAAAAAGCCTGCCATATCCCCGAAGCATTACATCAGTCTGTGTAGAGGCATGAGACGAACTCAGTCGGTTCCTATATGAGAAACCGGATGTAATTTTCTTAATTCTTTCTCGAACCCAGTACCTTTTCTTAGGTAGCTTCAAACTCTGACGACAATATTTACCTAATGTATAGTTACTCGTCACAAAAGAAGAGCAAATTTTCAAGAAATTATTTTACATAAACGTCTCCTTTCAAAATCGAAAATTGGATACGTAAAACTCGAATAGTCTCTGTAGATTCATCCAGAGCAACCGGTTTAAATGCTCTCTCTCTCTGTAAACACAATGATCTTGAATACCCATCAGTCAAAATACCAATAGTTCCAAAATTTCCTCCTAAAAATCTGGAATTGGGCTCATTCGAAAGGAAATTAAAGGGGCAACAATTTTTGTTCTCTTCAATTTTTCATAAAAATGAGTAAAACTCGAGTTATCACCATAACTTAATTTTTATAACTGCGCCGCTCAACGCGTTTGAACGGTAACGTTGGAACAACGCGTTCGATGGCAAGCTACACCACCACGTTTTTAGGGTCGGCGCAGGCGCTAGCCGACCGTATTGTAATCACTTTTTTCTTCTTCTTTCGTCCGATTAAGACGCTGACGTCATGATCGAGTGAGCCGTATGCTGTACAGTCTCGAGTCTTTGGCTCTTGGCGTGTTATCATTGCATTTTGCATTTCGATTGTATTCAACTGTTGTAATGGGTCGTAGGAATCACATAGGAACGGAACAATGAAAATAGTAGCCTCTTTATTATCGAACATTCGAACGTTCGCAATAATAAATTTGATATGTTCAAATTGCAAGTTTATTTCATTTTAATGATTAGGTTCAGATGACTACGAATGGAACCAAACGTCTTAATTGCGATGGAAAAGAATGAGAGTGACGAAATATGAATTCTTGAAATTGGTCTAAATAATGTGAATGGTGAAGCGGTAGGTAGAGCAAAATATGAAATGAATGATCGTTGGTCGGTATCTAATTACAATGATTCTATAGTCTCCAATCTGAGTTTGTAGTTTTATTCGATAGAACGTGAAAAGCTAAGTGGAAAGTATGAGGTATGAACAGTTTGAATGAATAATTATCGAAATTTTATTATTTCAACTTGCAGTCTGTGTAAGGTACGTGTATTTAGTTTCTAGTACCGGTTATCTTATGCCTGAGTTAGAAGCCAAATATCATCGAAATCAATATTATTTCGCAATGCAATGTTTACAAAGATGTATTGGAATCGAATTTTTTGGTTTTGACTGTTTCTTATGTCTTTGGGTGTTTGCATTGATCAGCGTAGGTATTAATAAATTTGATTTTACGGAATGTTCAAATTATAAATTTATTTTCCTTTAATAAATACAAATGAAACGAGACTTTTTACGGGAAACCGAAATGAATAATTGCAAATAAAAACCTAGGGAACAGAATGATTTAAAAGTCGATCATAGATCGCGAATGCGGTATTCCGGCTTTGTAGTCCGCAATTCAATTTTGAATTTTAATTTACCTATACTTTTAGATTCTAAGTATTTCTTTGAAGTTGACTACAAAGGTAGTATAATAATTACCTACATCGTTGGGTTTTGAGCAGACAAATGAAGTTGGTGGTGGTATTAATTAATCAAGGATTTCAATTCTAGGTAATGCTAGGATTTGTGTTACTGTTATTCTTATCTCATGACGAAAATATCAGCGTTATTTGTACTCAACAGTGGTTCCTTCAGGTTATTAAATAAATACAAATGAAACGAGATTTTTTATAATGCGATGGGAAACCGAAATGAATAATTGCGAATATAAACATAGGGAACAGAATGATTTAAAAGTCGATCATAGATCGCGAATGCGGTATCCCGGCTTTGTAGTCCGCAATTCAATTTTGTATTTTAATTTACCTATAACTTACTTTTAATTCTAAGTACTTTGCATTTGACTACAAAGGTAGTATAATAATTACATCGTTGGGTTTTGAGCAGACAAATGAAGTTTGTGGTAGTATTAATTAATCAAGGATTTCAATTCTATGTAATGTTATGATTTGTATTACTTATTATTCTTATCTCATGACGAAAATGACAGTTGTTGGAAGTTGGAAGGGTGTAATATCAGAGTTATTTTTACTCAACAGTGGTTCCTTCAGGTTATTGCTTATTAATTGTTGAGTGTTAACTTTTACAAATAGAATCGAAAAAATGTGATGTGAATTCTTGAAAACTTAGGTTCTCACAATGGATGAAATGGAATACAAATGAAAGGGAATGCCTTACAACGCGATGGGAATATGAAATGAATATATAATTACAAATAAAAAAGTAGGAAATAGGATGATCAAAAATTGATTGTGAATGCGATATCCTAGCTTTGTAATCCTCAATTCAATTTTAATTTGTACTTGGTCCTACTTTCTAGTTGGGTTTTAGCGCAGAGAGAGAATCAAATTAACACTAAAGACTGAATGATTGCTTAAAATAGGTAATAGCCAAAGACACCTGAGATCTGTGCACAAACCTCTTCCAGCTTGTTCTACAAGTTTCTTTTTGATACATATACCATATACTCCGTTCATGTTAAGAAAGGATAGAAATACGTACCTTGAGAACGGAACGCTCCAGGTAATTTTAATCAACCGTTCCGTTCTCGAGGTACATACTTCTATCCTTTCTTAGTGTGAATAGAGTATAATACATTTTTGTAATAATGATCAAATTCCCGCCGACCCTAGTACTACGTAGCTCGCTACTACGTAGCTTGTTTTATATTGAAAAAAGTCATTGTTTTCGCCCTTTTTTGAAATTACTCAGCACCTCCCCGTCAAATTTTTATTTTTATGAGTCTATGTGCTGCTCTGGGATGAGGACAATATATCCTGAAAGTTTGAAAGCGATCGGCCCAGTAGTTCTCGAGTTATAAACGGACAGGAGGACGGACGGACAAACTTTCTGCTTTATATATTAGATTATTTATTTATTTATTTATTTATTTATTTAATTATTTAATTATTTATTTATTTAATTATTTAACTATTTAATTATTTAATTTTTTATTAATCAATTAATTAATTATTTATTATTATTACGCGGGTGTACTCGCGAATTTCTGAATCACCCACGGGGTAGAGATTTTCTAATTATTAATTATATTATTTATTTAATTATTTATTTATTTAATAATTTTATTATTTTATTATTTTATTATTTAATTTTTTATTAATTAATTAATTAATTATTTATTATTATTACGCGGGGTGTACTCGCGAATTTCTGAATCACCCACTGGGTAGAGATTTCTCTTGACGGGGGGGGGGGGGGAAGGGGGGGTGTACTCGCGAGTTTCAAAATCGGGGTCTGGCGAGAGAAAAGACATGGAACATGTCAAAAGAAGAGCAAGGTATTAAGATTGTCCAAACGAGAAATCGCGGTGTGAATCATAAACCAGTTCGATCAGGCCATCTTCCGGAATGTACGAGTTGAGTACAGTGATGCCGTCGGTGTTGCGATGACGCATTATCTCTATATTCTCGAGGGCGATACGCTTACGATAGGAATTCTCCTTATGGAGGAGCTTTTCGGATCCCTCGCGGAAGCTGTGGCCACTGTTTATTAAATGATCAGCAAAAGCTGACTTCCTTAAGTGTCCCTTCTTCCAAGACTTCGGGTGCTCAGCTACTCTAACTTTCATTTGACATTCCAACTGGTAAACACCACTCCTCTCATCAACAGGTATGGGGTCCTTCAGTCTCACAAACGACCTCTTGACTGCGGTAGGGTTGTAAAACGTGGGTCTGAAGCCAAACGGGCGGAGGGCCCGACCCAATTGGAGGGAGAACTTCCCTAAGAAAGGGAGACTGAGCCAACACAAACGGCGATCACGGATCGCGTCTCGGGGAGGGAGGTGGTGGAATCAAGAAGGCTCCTCGTAACTTTCCCCCGAACCATCACGTCAACATCGATATTGACCACATTCACTCTGGCCAGGGGTTTTATTGTGAGTAACTCTTTCTTGAAGGCAGACTGACTCAAAGGAATACGAGTCAGTCTGTGAACTAGGCTGTGAAAAGCAGCCATCTTATGAGCAACAGGACCGAACGAATCACCGTGGACTAAAACATCGGTCGTAGTATCTTTCCTGTAAATTCCAAACTTATGGGTACCGTCTATTATAGAGATCGATAAATCCAAAAAGTTAATGGAAAATACCCCTATTTCCAACGTAAATTTGATGGAAGGGTACCAGGAATTGAGATACCTCAGAAACTCACCAAGGAGATCTGGGGGACCAGTCCAGGTGCATAGAACGTCATCAACGTACCTGTGCCAATAGTGAATATGATTAAGTAACACCTGGTTCGAGGAAAAGAGGTCAATTCAAACTTAGACATGAAAATTTCGGAGATGAGAGAGCCTACAGGTGATTTAATAGGGATCCCTACTTCATTAGGAAACTCGAAACATTTTTGCGAAGATGGTACGGTAAATTTAATATTACGACTAGATTAAACCTTAAGGTCCATTCAAGACTCTCTGGTATGCTCCTCCCCCTTAAGTTTGATTACTTCATGCGGGACGTCAATGTAAAGTGTTGGAAGTTTGAGGTGAACTTGAAGAAGAAGAAAAATAAGAAGTTGTCCTCCCTAATGAAGGGTAATGATGAGGTGGTTGAGGAAGAGGTGAGTGACGGTGTTGTCGTTCATAAATTCCATCCCCCCCCCCCCCCTCATAAATAATAGTCAGGTAGTGTTTAATAGTGACGAAACTGTCCGCCTTGAGAAAGGTTTGAAATTCAGTTTACCTCCCCTCAAGAAGGATGAAACCTTGGCGAATGTTGTTGCGGATCTTGCGGTTAAAATTGGTCCTGGTTTTAATACCCAGAAAGTTTGTGCCGAATTAGTCCGTAATAACCCTCTCTCTCGCATGAGTAATAAATTGGGAGGAGTGATTCAAGGTTTGAAGAGAAAGATGAAAGAGGAAGATTTAATCGTCACTAAGGCTGACAAGGGCAAGGCTGTTGTGGTGATGGAAAAGTCGGCCTATTCCTCTAAGGTCCATGAAGTCCTCCAGCAGTGTGGTGCTAAAGAGAGTGAGGATTTCAGTTTTCCTAAGCACATTAAAGAAGTTAGGAGTGTCATCAACAGGAGTGAGGCTATTATCAAAACTCCAGCTTTGAAAAAAGCCCTCCTTGTTCCTAACCCCACACCCCCCCTCCTCTACGGGCTACCCAAAGTGCATAAGAACAATACCCCGATGCGACCCGTTGTTTCTTTCGTCTCCTCTCCCCCCCCCATCTACCTCCTTACCAAATTCCTGGACCGTTGGTTCAAAAATCGCATTGATTTTGAATCTCCTCATTTGGTCTTGAATTCGGCCTCTTCAACTGACGTTCTGAAGTGTAAGTCTTCCCCCGGGAACGACCATCTGCTCGTTTGATGTTGTTGGTTTGTTCCCGAATATTCCTAAGGCTGCTACTATCCAGCGTATGGGTGAGCTACTCGTCAAAGCCAATATTCTTCACAATGAGCTTCATGAATTTTTCGATCTTCTGAATATTTGCTGGTCCCCCAACTACTGTAAATTTGAAGGAAAACTTTTCGAGTTTCCTGATGAAGTAGGGATCCCTATTGGATCACCTTTAGGCTCTCTCATCTCCGAAATTTTCATGTCTAAGTTTGAACTTGACCTCTTTTCCTCGAACCAGGTGTTACTTAATCATATTCACTATTGGCACAGGTCTAGACTGGTCCCCCAGATATCCTTGGTGAGTTTCTGAGGTATCTCAATTCCTGTTACCCTTCCATCAAATTTACGTTGGAAATAGGGGTATTTTCCATCGACTTTTTGGATTTATCGATATCTATAATAGACGGCATCCATAAGTTTGGAATTTACAGGAAAGATACTACGACCGATGTTTTAGTCCACGATGACCTGGCCAGAGTGAATGGGGTCAATGTCGATATTGACGTGATGGTTCGGAGGAAAGTTACGAGGAGCCTTCTTGATTCCACCACCTCCCTCCCCCGAGACGCGATCCGTGATCGCCGTTTGCGTTGGATCAGTCTCCCTTTCCTGGGGAAGTTCTCCCTCCAATTGGGTCGGGCCCTCCGCCCGTTTGGCTTCAGACCCGCGTTTTACAACCCTACCACAGTCAAGTGGTTGTTTGTGAGACTGAAGGACCCCGTACCTGTTGATGAGAGGAGTGGTGTTTACAAGTTGGAATGTGGGGATTGCGGAGGCTTTTATATTGGTGAGACCAGCCGCCAAATGAAAGTTAGAGTAGCTGAGCACCCGAAGTCTTGGAAGAAGGGACACTTAGGGAAGTCAGCTTTTGCTGATCATTTGATAAACAGTGGCCACAGCTTCCGCGAGGGATCCGAAAAGCTCCTCCATAAGGAGAATTCCTATCGTAAGCGCATCGCCCTCGAGCATATAGAGATAATGCGTCATCTCAACACCCACGGCACCACTGTACTCAACTCGTACATTCCGGAAGATGGTCCGATCGAACTGGTTTATGATTCACACCGCGATTTCTCGTTTGGACAATCTTAATACCTTGCTCTTCTTTTCTGTTCGTCAGTTGCTTTCATTTCAGGCTTGAAGATGGTTTATTCACCGAAAGCGCTCGTCGTGCATATTTTCTGCGGTTTGCATTGTTTACTCTCCTTTCGGAGTATTCGTCCTTTCGCGTTTATCATAGATCAATCCCTGAGCCATCTTGATCTGACGACGTCATAGATCACTTCCTGCAACATCATAGAACAATCACCTGGTTCGGAAGTCAACATTTTAACAGGGAACTGAGGGGTGTTCCGGAAAATTTGCTGTGCGCCGTGTGGTGTTCGTCAAAAAATCAAAATTGGCAAAAATGGTCTGCGTGCAACATCTCCCTTCCCAAGTTTTAGCGGTAAAAATAGTCCAAGAAAAGTCAAGATACCTCAATGTCTTCCTCCTATCATATAATAGCTTGCAAGTCAAAATTTTAACAGGAAACCGGTTCTATTTTTTTTGTCGCATGCTTTGCGTTGTTCGGAAGCTGGCAAAAAGTGACCTTCCTAATGAAGAATTGTGACTTCGAAAAATTTCGACTCTCGAGTCATAATATATGATAAGAAAGAAACTTGGAAGAATAAAACAAAACAATTGCCGGTCCGACCTCCGAGCTATATTTGACAAGAGGAGGACTTAGAATAAAAGGACGTTCTGAGTCTTATGGTGTTTGAAGCGTTGCATATCTGGCTCATTGAAGCGGCTATCTTTCGGGCTATATACACCGACCACCGAGTTATATGTGATCGTAGGGGACTTGAAAAATTTTTCAGTCCGAGCTTTGTCGGATGGCCGGACGGCGGATGTTTTTTTCAAAAAACTCACCGTATTCCTTTGAGTCAGGACGCTTTTCAAAAGAAACTAGGGACAATTGAGCACCTGGCTGGAGTGGATCAAGTGAGGGTGGGCATCGACCTGATGGTCCGTAGGAGGCTTACCAGAAAAAGCCTCGATTCTACCACCTCCTTCCCCGGGTATTCACACTTAGATGGGAGGAAACTTTGGATTAGACTTCCTTATCTGGAAAGATTTTTGTTGAAGTTGGGCCGTGTGCTCAGTCCTTTCGGGTTCCGTCCGGTATACTATAATACTAACACGGTAAAAAGTTTATTTGTGAAATTAAAGGACCCCATTCCTCTAGCCGAGAGGAGTGGTGTATACAGCGTGGCCTACAACGATTGCCCTGGAGTTTATGTAGGAATGACCGGCCGTCAGCTCCAAATAAGAATTGATGAGCATAAAAAAGCTTGGGTGAGTCGGCCTTTGCCGACCTTATCGAAAGTGACCACAGGGTCAAAGAGGGGTCTGGTACCCTCCTCCATAGGGAGAACTCATACTTTAAACGTATGGCTTTGAAAAATATTGAAATCTTACGTCACCGGAATAATGAAGACATCACCGTCTTAAACAGGTATATTCCTGATGAGGGTCTGGCTAGAGAATGATTCACACTTCGATGACTCGCTGGTTCAATCATGATCCTCAAGTGGGTTTCTCTGTCTTCGTTGTTGTTGGATTAGTCGCTTTCTTTCGTGCTCCGAAGATGGTCGTTTAAGCGAAAGATCTTAGCGGCTGTGATTAGTGTGGTTCAAATATTTCGCTACTCTCCCGGGAATACACCTTTTGTATCAGCAATGGTACTCAATTTCGAATCATTCTCGACGCTCCCTTAGACACTCGTGACATAGGGGTGGACGAGGTAGCTGGGTTTGTATGCTCTCTCGAACGATCAACTCCCACCCACACACCACAGAAAGTCGTGCTGTAAATACAATAGATATTTGTAAATGAAATAACTCACCTTAGAAGATCTTTTGTAATTTTATTGAAAAAATATTTTAAATAAAATTCCTAGTCCATTAGCAAAATTGATGAGCAAAAATCAAAATTCCGATGAAAGCTTACAGAAAAATGGTAACCAAAGGTCCATGGATGTCCAAAATTGATCAAAGTTAACTTGATGAGAGGTATTACATGCTATAAAGGAACAATTGTCTAGACAAGGGAGAGACATGATCTTTTTTCAAACAGATGTATGCAGCTCTCGTTCCTACAATCGATGATAATTATTTGAAGTGAACGGGATGCGCACCACTTTTCATCGCCAGTATCCCGCCTCCATCTCGCCACAGCCGAAAAGCATTATTGTCGTCGGCTCGAGTGATATAAAATTGGTAATTGTCGTAAACGCAATGCGCGACTGTTACCTGTTCCATTTCACCGGAGAGGAAAGAAAAATAAGGAGCGTTCTTAATTACTCTTTGCGTCATCAAGTCCGAGGCGTTCACGAGTGCGTATTTATACTCCTTGATGAATCCTGTGAGCTCGTTTCTCCTCACTTGCTCCAGCACTTCATCACATATTCGTTGCAAAGATTCTGCTGTAAGGGCATCCACCCAGTCCGAGGGTATATTCTTTGTGTCTGAAAAGAGAGAAATACAGTATGAAGGCACTGGTGAGTTATTTTAAGCATCAAATGCTGTACACAGCATTAGCAGTCTCTACTCAGCACAAGATTGACGGCACACCTGCGCTCCATTTTTCTTTTTAAGCGATTCTCGTATACATTAGGTTCCCCCTCTTCTTGTAATTTCGTCTTGCTATCAAATATTTCCCCTTTAATTTATATTTAGGCTTATATTGAATTTCTTAGTAGTTTTCTTTATGTAGCTCGGGTTTCTATTTTTGTTAGTAACTTATCCTAGTTTGTGATCTATGAGTTAATTCAGGCAAAGGCTTGAAGACTTGACATCCTTATCGACTCTTCTAAATTTGCTATTAATCAAAAATAATTCTAGATATTCAAGAAATTCAAAAAGTCAGAACGGTATTTGATAATTTGAAAATTCGCTGCTCCCGAACATTTACCACTTTTGGCATTAGCTTAAGGCACTTCTCAGTAATACAGTGCTGAATTGAATTGCAGGAAGAGGGTCTGACATCAGGATTACCACTGGGAGGATTATTTGTTTGTTACTCGATATCTTCCATTCTCCATTAACATTTAGTTTTCTCGAGAAGCTCGGCTTACAAGCAACAGCAACGTAGCAACCAGGTTGTTGCTTACTATTTAAAGTTGCCAAGTTACTTCTTATTGTATGGTCGAGCACTAAGCAAGATGATAGGAGTAGAGAACAGTGTACCAAGAAGGTAAAAGAGAGTAAAACTTTCAATAAATAGTATTGCTGAACATACCAGGATAAAATTTTTGGAATAATTTTTCCGTCTCGATTTCTCCAACCGTATATTCTTCTTCACGAAATTTTCCTGAAACAAGAGATACGTATTAATTTCAGAAAGTCAGACCCATTCATCTCCAAGTGGTGCGATTTCTTTGTTGTGAATGACGACGACGCGACGCCCCATTTCCAGCATATTTCGTTCCGATATTAATTTCTTCTTGAAAATCATGAAATTCGAAGTCCATATTCCCAGGCTCTCCCTTCCTTCTCAGATCAATTTTTGGTCTGGAAACGGGATGAATCGTTTGTGCTACGTTTGTGAATGTGCCGTCGAGCTTTCCGTGTGCTCACTCCTTCCCCTCCGACCATTTGAGGGGGTATACATATATGACCTGTTCATTATATTGGGCACGCGTCCCGATATGTGTTGTACCGTTGAAGAAATTAATTGATGAAAAGTATCACGCAGATTACGACAGAAGACGTCCTTTCTTTCTCAATTTTGGATACATTATAGCAGATAAGTGCCAGTAATTATAAGTAGCGACACTATAATTCCGCATTCAAATTCATTCATTACATTCGAAATACTTAGGTCTCAAGAAGTCAACCCGGTGAACATTGTTCCCATTTGGAGCCCATGAATGCGAAAGGATTTCAGAGATTTAAAAGGGGAAACAGGACTTAAAATGGGAATTAAATGGGTAGTTTCTCTCAGATGAAACCCTGGGATCCAAATTGGTTTAGGTTTATCCATCCCTCAAAGCCTGGGAATCTGAAGGGCATAAAGGGGGGGGGTCAAAGAAGTAGTTCTGCCATTTTTGTCAGGGCTTTAGAAGGGAGACAAATTGAACGCGTCTCCAGCAAAAGGGCCTAACTTAACTTATGCCTTTTTTCATTTTTTTCCTTTTTTCTACTCTTCATTGATCTCTCCATCACGCGGTAGAATGACGTGGCGCTCTCTATTGTAAAAGAGGAATAATACATCATTTAAATCTGCAACGTTGTCGTTGTCAAAAAAAAAGAGGTTGTCCATCAATGAAAAGTCATATTGTGTTAATTCCCTATATTCTTGTAGGTTGTGTCAAAAAAGTTTTGTAAACAATATTTTTTTTTTATTTTTGCCAAAAAAGTTTTGTAAATAATTTTTTCACCTATTATTTTTTTTCTATTTTTGTATACTTAAATAGGAAATTTATAGAAAATTTCACATGAATAAGAGTTTTTGTCACTTTAGAGAGAGATTTTCACGCAAAAATGACCCCCAAACAAAGTCATTTGAAAAGGGCCCTAACTTTGGCACTTTTAAGGCCCATATATTGTCAATGACTTGATACAAGGTTCATATTTTGTTTTAATCTCAAATTTAGAACGTACACTCTTTGATTTCATTCATTAATCAATCCCCTAGGAGCCATAGTTTTTTGGGGTGTAGCGTTTAAATTCTTTAGATGCGTTATTCTCAACACGGGTTTTTTCAAGTTAGGCCCTTCTTCCAGAGACGCGTTTGATTATTGTCAATGCTATTAACAATTCATTGTCAATACTAATAACAATTTATTGTCAATAATATTAACAACCATTGTCAATACTATTAACAATTGATTGTCAATACTATTAACAACTATTGTCAATACTATTAACAATTTATTGTCAATACTAATAGCAATTTATTGTCAATACTATTAACAATTTATTATCAATACTATCAATAACTATTGTCAATACTATTAACAATTTATTGTCAATACTAATAGCAATTTCCTGTCAATACTAATAGCAATTTATTGTCAATACTATTAACAAATATTGTCGATACTATTAACAATTTACTGTCAATACTAATAGCAATTTATTTTCAATACTATTAACAATTTATAGTCAATACTATTAACAACTATTGTCAATACTGATAGCAATTTATTGTCAATGCTATTAACAATTTATTGTCAATACTATTAACAATTTATAGTCAATACTATTAACAATTTATTGTGAATACTATTAACAACTATTGTCAATACTATCAACAATTTATTGTCAATACTGATAGCAATTTATTGTCAATACTAATAGCAATTTATTGTCAATACTATTAACAATTTACTGTCAATACTAATAGCAATTTATTGTCAATACTATTAACAATTTATTGTCAATAGTATTAACAACTATTGTCAATACTATTAACAATTTATTGTCAATACTAATAGCAATTTATTGTCAATACTATTAACAATTTATTATCAATACTATTAATAACTATTGTTAATACTAATAACAATTTATTGTCAATACTAATAGCAATTTCCTGTCAATACTAATAGCAATTTATTGTCAATACTAATAGCAATTTATTGTCAATACTATTAACAATTTATTGTCAATACTAATAACAATTTATTGTCAGTACTCAGATCACCTTGATGAAAAAAAAAAAAAAAGATATGCAATGTTTGTACAAATATTTGGACAAGTTGACGCAGATTTGGTTGAAAAAGGCGTTCAAAGATTGTCCTGTTGTGAAGAAGGTGGAGCCAGAAGAGAAAAAGATTGTTAGCAAAAGAGGTCGACTTGTATATCAATGCCAATTGTGTTAATTCCCCATCTTGTTATATAGGTTGTCCCAAATTTTTTCATTTATTACTATTATCTTTTTTTCATTTTTGTTTGAATAGCAAATTTATAAAAAGTTTCACCTAAATAAGAGTTTTTGTCACTTTAGAGAGAAATTTTCACGCAAAAATAACACCCAAAGAAGAAGTAATTTGAAAATAAAAGGCCTAACTTTGGCACTTGTCAGGCCTGTATATATTGTCAATAATTTGATAGAAAGTTTATGTTCTGTCTTATTCTCAAATTTAGAACGTACACTCTTTGATTAATCAATCCCCTAGGAGCCATAATTTTTTGGGTGCAGCGTTTTAAATCTTTCAACGCGGTTTTTCTCAAAACAGGTTTTTTCAAGTTTAGGCCCTTTTTCCGGATATACGTTCAATTGTTCACCGGGAATAAGAGTACAGGTAGGTATAGGATCAGCATAGTAAAGGGCGCAAAGGGGCGCGGACAGTTGCACCTGAATACCAGCTGACTTGTAAAAGGCCAAAGAAAGCCATAAAATACAGCAAGAGTGCTGCATAGAAAGAACTATGCAAAATGGCCGAAGAGGACCTGTTTGACAAGCCTTGTAAGACAGTGCTGAAGAAGCTAGAGGACCTCTCAGCAATGAGCCGAATGGAGCCGGCTGTTGTGGGGCAAATCATTGATGGCTTCTTCCCACAGCAGCCACCACCAATGGTAACGCTACTTATAGTATCAAAGAGTTGGATGCAGTAGTCAATAGACTGCGGGGTAAGTGTTAGAAGGCCCTGGGCCCGAATAAGATTCCAAATCCAGTCTGGAGCGCCATACGTTCAGTTAACCCAGCACTGCTTGTTGATACATTCAATGGGGTGGTTACTGGAGGACTGTTCCCTGTGCGGTGGAAGAAAGCCAGGATTGGGTTAATTGATAAGAAAGATGAACCACCTGGCCTGCCATCCTCTTATTGACCTTTTTGTCTGTTGGACAGTGTTGGGAAACTCCTGGAGAGAGTGATAGCCAATCGACTTGAGAGCTATCTGAAGGAACGAGATATAATCTCTAGTAGTCAGTACAGGTTTCAAACTAGACGCTGTACATCAGATGCTGGAATCAGACTGAAGAGAATAGCCGAATCAGCAATTGATGTGCGTCCGTTTTGCGCAGCCGTTAGCCTCGACATAAGAAATGCGTTCAACTTGATTCAATGGAAGAGGATATTGAAAGCTCTTATGGACGCCGAAGTGCCCGCGTACCTGTTCAGGATGATCAGCAGCTATCTTCGTTGTCGTAAAATCCAAGCAGGGGCTTCTGCTGGTTCAGTAAAGCGCTCAGTTACTCGTGGGATGCCGCAGGGGCCGGTCCTTGCCGCTGTTGGGGTGCGTTATTTTTAACGGGATTTTCAAGGTGAAGCTGCCACCGGGTGTTAAAGCTTATCTGCTATGCGAATGACACCTTGGTGGTATGAACTGCCGAAGCAATTGTAGAGATGGAGAGCAGAGTGAACCGGGCTCTAGAGGTATTGAGGGGGTGAGTTAGCTGGACTAGGACTTGCAGTTGCTAAGACGGAAGCCATTTTATTCACAACCCGTCGAAAGTTCAGTCCAGTCACTTTTTGCCTGCAAGGTATGGTGATTGAAACTAAGAAGCGTATGAAGCACCTAGGCATCTCCTGAGCTTCAGGCACCATTTCCTGATGGCAGCGGAAAAGGCAGGCAGGGTAATTGTATATCCAAGTCGCCTGATGAGGAACCTAGCAGGACCGAGAGAAGCAAGAAGAAGGATCACGATGAGCACCGCCTTGTCGATCCTCCTATATAGCGCTCCAGTATGGGCCGACTCGATAGATGGTAAAGATCCAACAAAGAGCTGCGCTGAGGTCTGATAGTGTGTACCGCACTGTCTCGACGGAGGCTCTTTACGTATTCACGTTCAACACCAATCCAGCTTCTTGCTAAAAAGACAGTGGTGGTGTTCAAAGCAAGAGAGACGACAACGACCAATCGAGAGGCTTTACGAGTCAAGCAGGAGGTCAGGCGCTCCTTACTTGCAAAAAGGAAAGCAAGCATTGCCCAGAGCTAGCTGCGTATGTGGACAACCCGAGTGTTAATACGCAACCGAGTCCATGGTCAACTGAACTTTCACCTGACGCAGGTGCTAAGCGGCTATGGGTACTTCAACGAATACCTTCATCAGAAGTTAAGGCAAGTTGAGCAGGCAATGTGTTTCATGTGCAACCAAGGGCGAGATGATGGACCACAACACACCTTATTTGAGTGTGCGGCGTGGAGACGGGAGCGGCACAAGCTTAGTCGGTCTCTAGATCGGAGTAGATGAAGCGCTTCCCTCGACTAGCCTGGTATCCACCATGCTAGGTTCCGAAGAAGCATGGAACCAAGTGGCTCCATTTGCGGCCACCATCATGAAGAAGAAAGTGGACCAGGTTATACCTAATAGGAGAGGAACTTGAAAAATTTCGACATCCCGCATGCTGTGACGTCACGATCTGATGACATCATTCGACCCCGACCCTATGACGTCGAGATCTGACGACGTCATTTTAGCCAGATGGTGCACGGTAAATTTTTCGAAAAACCCTTCATAAAACAGAGGTCCCTTTTAAAATGTTTGCTCATATCTATCCTTAAGCAACCGAAGGTCTCGGGGGAAGTACAGTTTTGTGTGATCGAGATCTCATATACTAGCGGGCATTAATTCATGTTTCGCTTAACAGAAATCAGTAACTAGTACACAAACTAAGTTATTTTGCCAATCGCATCGCTTCAATACAATCACATGAAAAATAGGTCGGTTATTAAAGAGTTCTAAACAGAAAATAAAATGTACCATTTCCATTTAATCGTTATATTTCGAATAATATATATAGTATGGACCATTTCTCAGATAAAATTTTCCAGTCGATTGTTCTTGCCGAACTGTAAATACGTTCCGCTCATCGGCGTTGATTAGAAAAAAATAATACCCAGCGTATACACATTTTATCAGCTTGACTTCAACCAGTTCGTTTTGTAGCTGCAATGGCGCGTTTCGAACTACCCTCCTGGATTGTAACTCCGATGGCGGTACACGTAAGTAGATATAGTTTGTGGACCTTTTAACGATCCTAGAGAGGACGTCGCGACAAATAATTTCATGCTCTTCGGACGTGAGTTTGTCGACTCTCTCCCATAAAACTTTCTTCGGATCTAAGAGAAAACGAACCAGTTAATACTCGGTAAATCCTGTCCGTAATACATCGCGGATGAATAGTAGAATTTTCCCATCGTAATGATCAACTTTATAAGTAGACTATAGAATAAGGTGTGAAAAATTGAAATGAAATACTGGTACACTATTGGAGTTGATGAAATAAAGATTTTGGAATGTACCAGCCTTATAACCCCAATGGTGATGGCCTATTTGCAATTAGATCAAATTGATTTTGGAAAACAGAAAACGAAAATTATAGGTTGACTATTTCTGAAAATTGGGACTGAACGGTTCTAAAGATCCTTCTCTACCCGCATCTTACCGACCTGTCACTCTAACTTCTGTCCTCGGCAAATTCTTTCAAAAAATACTGAAGAGAACAAAGTTTTGGTTCACAACTTTTTCCCCACAAAAGCCCAATTACTCTCCTGACTTGGACCTCCGAATAAGGAAATCCTCCTCAACTCGACCTCCGAGAGTGTTTCCCGAAGCTGGCGTCATTACATATCCTCCAAATTATACTCATATAACAGGCCTTTGAGGTAATTTACTCAAACTCCACCAATACCTTCTCCATGAAAGGCTCTAACCTAGTTCGAATTCAAGACTAGTACTTTTCTCACCAACCTATCTAAAACGGTGTTCTCAGGAAGAAGTGTGGAGAGTTCTTCTCTTCATAATCGCTGTAAATGACCTGAAAAAGAGTGTCAGCTTTCCCACTACAGAACGCCTCTTTGCGGATGACTTCAGTACATTTCTAACCTCCAAGGAAGAGCAAGACGACTCCAATTAATTCTTGACAAAATGATCAAAATGGTCATCTGACCCTGGATTTTGACTTTTAGACAAAAAATTCACGGGTTTTCAATGGAGTTAAACGAGGGGAGGCAAGGAACCTGTTTTATGGGCTTCCTTAGAACGACGTTTCGAGTCTTATGGACTTATGGTGATTAAAGCGTTGCATATCTGACTCAATGAAGGGAATAAGCCAAGTATTGCATATCTAGTTACTTGGAAGGGTTCCTTCGAGCTAGATAATATGATAGGAGTGGAACTTAAAAAATTCTCGACCTTTGAGCTTTGCCGGCCAACCGGACGGTGAATATTTCCTTCAAAATACCCCCGCAATAAAACAGGTTGCCTGTTAAAAATGTTGACATACCAGATCTATGACGTCATCAAATTATGATGTCACAGGTCCCGGGAACTTGAAAAAAAAAACTAATCCATGACGTCATCAGATTCATTATTCTTCAAGAAGCTCCGATTGATTAAAAAATCTAAGATTCCTTGATCTACTTCAAACCGCCATTCTCGACAAGAAGAAGTCATCCTAACCCGCCTCAGAATAGACCACACCCGTCTCATCCACTCTTTCCTTTCTTTACACCTATCACTCCCTCCATACCTATACCGCAAATGCTAGAGATCTGCCCGTTCAACACTTCGTCTCCTGCCCAGCTCTTGAATACATCCGGCAAGACCATCCTGTCTCTCTCTGCCTGACAAACTCCTTCTCAAACAGTCGTGAGGAAATCATCAGTTCAATAAACTAAGTACCTTTGTTTTCCCTATTTCTACAACACCATCTAATTTTTATTTATACTTTTTGTCCCCATTCGTTCACATCGAGCTTGTAACTCTAATTAAAAATATATATATACATGTATTTACTGCATTAAATTTATAATTACCCGGATGATATTCGACAAATTCTCCTTCCAGTCGTTTCATAAATCGTTCATACTCTGAGGCTAAAATGCAAAAATTCGCTATCAAAAGAAGTATTAAATATTGGAAGAAAATTAGGCCAAACGTTTTCGTGTCCTCGTCATAATGAGACACGTATTCGAGTTTCTTCCATACGTTTTAATTTAGATATACGTAAAAATCCCTATACACTTCGGATGGAAAATAACAGCCTGCGGTTCTATCGCCATTTTTTCCCTTATTTCTGCTAATTTAAGTCTTCAGCATGAGACATTTTGGTCAAGAAAAAGATCCAGTTGGATCCTTTATGTTCAAAAGCTGAGCTTTTGCCATGCCGTCACCTATTACAATCTTCATTTCAAATTCGTAACTTATCGTTTTCCATTCTTCTGAACGTTTTTGACCTCTGCAGTTAAATTACGTACTTCAGTCATATTTTTATTCATTTGTTCATCTTATTGATCAATATAATATTTAATTATATTCATGTAATCTACGCGAGTTCATATTTACGTTATTTATTTCTTCATTTTGATTTTGTACAAACTTATATCATTTTTATTATAAATTTGTAGGTATCATGCGAATTTTACGAAAAAAAAAAAAAAAAAAGAATGGGTACGACGAAATTATATGAAATTTCATTCATTGTGTGTTATTACACTTCTGATGAGGAGGATTCAAGATCATTGTTTCCAGTCAAAGTTCCGTTTTTCATTTTCTCAAGATCTTCATTAGGACAAGGGTCGTAATAGCCTGTGATTTCTTGAATTAACGTCAAATTCGCGCATACATGCTGTTCAAGATGAAACTCCATACACGTATCATCAGTCGGTTCTAAATAGTAGACGCAATGCGACCCTCTGCCGCCAGTTATGAAATTATAGTTTCGCTGACTTTCCTGCTTCTTCAACTCCTCATCTGTCAGATTTCTAACGTATTTGATCACATCTATTCGCGCAAAATCGCGTCTGTATTTCCCTTTGTATCTTAAAGAACATTAATGTTCAAAACATTTATCAGACCATCAGTTTCTAGCGGACCCTTTCCTGCGGCTTCGTGAAATTGTTTACAAAATAAGCTAACATTATCAAACTTTTCTGCGAACCATAATCTCCTCAGATGAGTCCATTCACGTTGGGTGTATATATCATCTAAAAAAACATTGTATTTTACCATCAGAAATATAACTATAGGTAATATTTTTCGCTGGATCTTGAATTACTTACTGCCATAGTATTCTAGGTACTGCTCCTCTAATTTCTCTTGATCTTGATCAGCATCTGGTACGTCCAATATTTCATGTGAATCTAAACCAGAGCGTACGGATAAAAGACAATTGCCAAGAAACATGTGTAACATCATGTGACTGCGAATCAGCTAGTCTCAGAGCTGAAGTATCGCAGAAAAATTTGAGAATAAAAATGAAAGTTTATGGTCTCTAGTGATTACTTACCTAGGTACTTTTGGATTTCAGCTGTTTATTCTGTATCTGTGAATGTATCATGAAAAACACATTTTGTATCTGCGGAGGTACGATCAGAACGTCAACTTTAGAACTCAAAATATACTTATTTGATCGAAGACAAAAGATTTGCTTGGAATCTATTTGAATTTTGTATCAATTTACAACACACTGAGTACCTATACGTAAATATTGAAAAGGACGTCTGATTTCGCAAAAAAGTGCCATGGGTAGGCTTAACAGAACAAGAATTTTAAACGATATCGGGATCAAGTATCCTATTACTGAATTTCCATTCTTAATTTCAACTTAAGTATGGTCGATCGGAGTCTTATTAATATAATTTTTGAATACTCTAATAATACCTACATAATCGGATCTACAAGAATACTATGTAGGTACTCTATTAGACTTCAAGTACTTCAAAGTGGTTTGTAAGCTACTATATGAATGAATAAATTCGTGAGTTATTATTATTTTTAGTTTTCAAGCGTCAACGAAAATCGTCATTTAAAAATATTGAATCAATACGTTTCTGTAAGGTGAGTACGGTTATCCATAATTAAAAGAAGAATGATGTTTTTGCGGTTTTTTGTATATCATGGCGATCAGTCTTCTCGAGTTATTCGTCATTTTTGTTTTTAATTAACTTATGGAAATATGTCTTGAAAAATTCCGGAATTGAATATTCTCGGTTGAATTTGTGAAACAAGTTTGAAGTCAAGTATTTGGAAATCTCATGAATTTGGACGAATACATTAGGTATAAAATTATTATTATTAATCTCTTCTCAAGTCGAGAGTACTGACGTACACTTTTTTTTTTTTCAAATAGGTTGAAATGAGAACTGACGAAAATATATCTTGAAACTAGAAATTACTCTTCATTGAATACCTAAGTAAGTAGATAATGTATATTTCTTGAATTTACAAAAAATATAATGTGTTACAAACCGTAGATATTTTAGATAAATCGCATAAATCGAGAGTGCGCCTTCGACGGATCGTCATTATCAAGCGAATGGAAAGAAGCGCGCTCGCGATTTATGCGATTTATCTAAAATATCTACGGTTTGTAACACATTATATTTTTTGTAAATTCAAGAAATACACATTATCTAAAACATGTGCCGTAACATTTTGGAACGTATCCGTGTTACCTAAGTAAGTATTATAATTATTAATAATTTTTCAAAAAATGAATCATTGAATTTCCCCATCACCTCCAATCTAATGTATTCTTATATTGGGTTTTTGTAAAAAATAAAATCATACAACTACGCACTGCGTAAAATTAAACTCGCATTTTTCAAAGATTTGAAGATAAGCAAGTTTTTATTTTTTTTTTTTTAAAGACAAATTTTTTTTACGTGTTTTTATTTTTTGAATTTTTCTTGCAAGACAAACTTCCTATACCTAAGCGTGCAGGTATTAATTTTTTTTTAATTTTTTCTATTATCCATTCAAGCTTTTTTCTTCTCATTCCATTAATGCCAGATTTTTCTGCTCATGTATTCTACATAATAGATACCACATTATTTTATAATTTATTTTTATTTTTTCATTCGTCAAAATTGGAACTTTATTCCTGGTTCCAAAGGGTGCGTTTCGTTCATATGATACAAGCATTTGTAATCTCTCATGTACGTACAATTACAATTCACAATGGACTCGTTTCCCAATGACATTACAATATCGATAGATTGCAAAGTATCGCAAAATGCTGCTTGCTAAAGTTCCTTTACTCTGCGTGCTCATTAAAAAAAAAAAATTTGTACAATTAATTGGAATTTCCCACAAGCGAAACTAACGTTCTAAAAACAAATCAATATTTTGAAAACCGAACGTAAGAAAGGTGGGACTCGGACTCTAGGAGGGATCAATTTCTTAGCAAAAGTATGAAGCTTTCAGATTATATTCCTTGTTTAGGTACATTCTGTTTTCATAATATTCATCAATCCTCTTGACATCACTATAACTGATAACAGTAAGTGATTGTGATCGATAGTACGCGTATCATGCGATGGCGCTGAGAACATTATTGACTCCCATGAGCTAGAATACACAGGGAAAAATTCGTTCATTTGTCAAAATTCAGAAGTGAGAAATAAAATTTGCTCCCCATAAGAAAACATAGGAAGCAAACCGATCATAATCATATGGAGTTAATTAAAATAGAGAAAGAATTGAGGGGTTAACAGTTCAATTTTGGAAGCTGATTAAGTACCTCACACATTATAAAAATAAACTTTTTTCCCCTCAATCCTTTTTAATTTTTGTTTAATTTCATACTGATCTTTGCTCCCCAGGTATTTCTTATGGGAGTAGAATTGCGATTGGAAGTATCAATTGGAAGTATTGAAGGTATATATTGATATTTTGTTATCACGAAAAACCTCGTTCCATTGAACAAATAGTAAACAAAGACTGATGGAATTAATGTTGGAAACTATCGAGACTATCGGTAGTTCGGTACTAACAATAGTTACCTATTGTTGAAAAAAAAAAAGAACGGGATAGTTTTCCAGGGGTGCTTAGCCAATCGCATTGGCTAAAAACTTAGCTAAAAGCTAACCCTCCAAATTGATTGGCTTCGGCTATCAGCTAACGGCTAACCCAGTCTCATTTTGGACCAAAATAGATTGGCTAATGGCTAGGAGCTAAAGGCTAACGGCTGAAAGTAGGGGTGGGAGTCTCTTCAATGTGGAGGGGTGAGGTGTGGGAAAGAGAAAATATTAGCCCCTAGCAATTCCAATTGGAATGGCTAACGGCTAAGCTAATGGCTAGCTAATTTTTGATGAAAATTGCTCGGCTAACGGCTAATGGCTTCCGCTTAGCTGAGCATCCCTACGATGTAGAACGGACGTCATAATCACAATCAGGAGAAAAGGGATGTCTGCACCAACGATCAGCTGGTTCTTTGTATTGATAATGACATAATGATGATAATGATGAGTCAATAACTCAGCTTGTTCTACCAGTTTCAAGTAATACAATAATTGTATTACACTACTCAACGGAGTAGCTACCTATTCTGCAAAATGCTAGTCATTAAGTTGATTGTAGAAGTATTTTTGCTACCGTACGTCAATCACAAGAAATAAGAAAAATTATTAGTAACTGAATTTCTAGAACATCATATCACGTTACGGAAACAAATGATATACAAATGATATAGTATGTTCCAAATAAGAGAGCCCGCTTTTGACAACAGCGCATATGGGCGATTGCTTATCAAAAGCGAGCACTCTTATTTGGAACGTACTATAGTTGGATAAACTCAAATAAGAAAATACATCTAGAATCTTTCTTCAGCGTATATCCTCCCTAAATGCATAACAAAAACAAAAAGTTCCATTTTGTTTGGTACAAAGTAGGTAATGGAAGTTTTCACTTACGGCTCTCGCGTTTTATAACCAATCCATCCACCTCCTGTAGAAAACAGAGAAAGATGAGAAATAAATTATAGTGTACAGAATAATGCAAATAGGTATCTAAAATTGAGCCATTATGGTACCAAAGTCTGTTTATACAAAAGGTTATTATATTTATTCAAAAATTTATTAATGTAGCTCTGCTGTGGTACATGGAACATATCCCCGTCCTACCATATCTCGCTCAAAAATTCAAGTTTTTCCAAGTCTCCTACCTATGTAAGACGCAAGACGTTATTTGCGCTTCTGCTACTCGCTATGATGACCCGGGTAGCGTGCGAGCTTAGATACAATGTAGGTACACTAGGACAAATTGTCAATTAATTTCCCTACTTTTAAGTTGGAATGCCCAACAAAGGTAAACAATCAATGAAATTTTTTGATTTTTGAGCTAGATATGTACGCTAATTACATGGAAGACCTGGATCAAACTATAAGTTTTAAGCATTACTTCCAAAGACTTTGAATAGGTTGGTAAGTACTTGAGTACCTAGGTATAATATTAGGAGTATTCTCTACTGATTCTAAACACCATATCTAAACTAGTTTCATATACGGCAATATAGCCTGTTTAATAAAAATTGTGTCTTGTACCTAATTAACAATAAGTTCAAAAACTCACTTTGGCTTTTGCTTCTTGTTTTATATGTCGGCCTGTGGACTCAAAATCCTTCATGTATTGATCATACTAAAGAAAAAATGTAACACATTATCAATAATTGTTGGAGTAGACACTTTTGCCGAGAATTAGAACAAATGCATTAATGTCAAAGGATTGAAACTTAGAAATGCGTGATAAATTACACTGTCCAACAAAAAAAAATTTCCTTTGCAGTAAGTAATATGATCAGTTTTCGGATTTATCACGTTATCAATTCTCATAAGAAATACACTGGAACGTTTTGATCATACGTTCAAATTGAAAACTTGGAGAGACATAAACAATTATTTGTTTTTTAGTTCCGAATTAAGAAGTTCTCAAGCATTTGAAAATGCATCTGCGGTTCTTTGTTTATTTCTTGTTTTCAAATCTGAACGTAAGATCAAAACGTTCCTGTGTATTCCTTGGTTATTGGACTTAAATGAAGTGTTTCTTTGTTTACAATCCGAGTTGATAATGTAGGGTAAGATTGACAATTTTAAGCGGGCTAATAACTAGGGTACGTTCGGGTAAACAGATATAGAGCTTGTGACATCACAATAATCTAGTCTATTCAAAATATTACCGGTATTATAATAATAATTAAGTTAATATTGATTCTCAAAAACTCGAATAAAACCCTTCCTACTGCAGGTTGGATTTACTCAATTTTTTTCTGATACAATCTCTTAGATATAGAGCACATAACTGCGTTGAAACTTGAAATAAGAAGGTTTCAATTTTCAATCTGAGCTATATTCTATTTTCTCTATCAAAGTTGCGCAGTTTTGGCATTATTCACAACTTCAACTCCGAATTGAGGAAAACTGAGACGTGATAGCGAAAAATGGGCAACGGAATCGTTCTCAGCGCGAAAATCTACTTAAGAATCACCTTATGTTTTCAATGTTGCTGAAACACTGTTGCGTACACACTTATTGATGGTCTCAGATTCTGAGAAGGTCGAGAGTGATAAGTAGCGTATTATATTTATTTAGGGCAATGGCATATTATCGACTGTATCTCTGAGAAGGAGATAATAATGGTGTGCGTTTTTTGAAGCCACCGAAAATCATGAAAACACTACTTTTTGTTGGGTATTATTTGTTTTTGTTTGTTTGTAAGAATGTAAATATGTTCTCATGCTCTCCTTTACAAAAGTAGGTCTTGAAACATGTCAAATATATACAGGGTGGGCCAAAAGTTAGTTCACACGGGCCAAAAGAAAGTTCACATGCAGTATCGAACGTTTTAATGAGTAATAATCGTATGGTGAGTCAGACGAGGCGTGTAGCATTTAAATTTTAGTCGTTTAACGATTCTACGATACAAAGTCCTCGATAGATCTAATTCCAACCCACCCCGACGAGTAGAGGTACAGGGATCCTCGACTAAAAGCTGCGCAACACGTTCGAGATTCTCCGGTGTTGTTGCAGTCATCAGTCTCCCTGAACGAGGTGCGTCCATCACACTTCCTGTTTGTTCGAATTTCTCAATCAACTTGTAAATCTGACGTCTAGAAGGTGCTTCGACATTAAATTCCGCTGGCCAATATCAATAACTCTACGAATACCCTCGGAGTAAAACGTTCTTACAGCAAAGGTACGCTGTTCTGTCGAATAACGCATGGCAACAATTTTCAACAAACGTACGAAAAGAAACGAAAATTCACGATTTCGAGGGCAAAAACAATGTAAAGGAGTAAGAGAGACAGAAAATTCGAGATGACGTATCACAATCAAGTAGAAACGAGACGGTAAGAGCGTGGTAGAAATGCACGTGAGTACGAAGCGTTAGAGAACACTGTTGCCAACAGTGTTTAGCCGATGGTCAGCGCACGAAAATTAATTCCCTCTAGCGCGTCGTTCAATGGACGTACAACCATAAAAATCGCATGAAGTCTTGGTATCAGTGTTACAATTCATTTCCGACTTCGTTCGTGATTCTTTATGTCTGGCCGCTATGCCGCTACGCTTCGTTTCGTTGAGTGGAGGGAGAAAAAATAGCGTTGTCGGCGATAACTCGAGACTTGTTCACGACATGTTGCGGTTGATACGAGTGTTCAACGAATTATTTTTTTTGTGGACTGTCTGAACGTTCGCTCTGCGGAATTTCAGCCTCATACGAATGCATTTCGTACCCGATTTTCGCATTTTTCACCTTGCATTTTTTTTTGTACCCACTATTATCGAATTTTGTGAACTAACTTTTGGCCCACCCTGTATGATGGTGAATAAGGATTGCACTACATGCCTGATTTCACTGCATCAAGTAGATTGTAGTGGTGTGTATTTCTTAAAATTGTCTTTAACACTGTATGGAAAACTTTTTGTTACTTCCTTCTGAAATCATAATACCCATGGAAATATTGATTTTAAAAGTACTCACTTTCAGGATTTCCGGATTTAAAGGGTGCGACTCTATAAAGCAAAAACAAAAAATATTAATATTGTTCAGTTCCTATTATGGAGTAGCCTATACGTATGTGCAACAGTCATAGTGACTTCAAAATAAAGTATAATTTGATTAGATGAAAAAACTCCGTGTATTCAGAGGTTTGGTAAAACGACGATCAACGTTAATGACAGACGGTTCTGTAGAGGAGAGAGAAAGAAATTGTGGATAAGTTCTCCAGAAAATAAAATGTAGAATAATCACTTCGCAGGTTTAGGACGTACCTATTTAATCAAATCAAACCTCAATATAAACATGCATAAAATCGATTAGTACCTAATATACTTATAAATATAATTATGTATATTTTTTGTTGAAGGTATGAAGATAAAGTAAATCATCTGTACATAACATGGCGGACACCTGTACGTGTCAGAGGACCGCTCTAAAGAAACTTTCCTCTCCTGCCTGAAAGAAGGAAACTGTAAGACGTTTCAACCTTCTCTCTCATCTTCAAAATATTGAAAACAAAATGACGATAAAATGACATTTTGTTGAATTGAACTAAAAGTCTATGAAATCATTTTGAACTGTGAAAAGAATAGCCTGAAGTTTCATTCACCCTCGACTACAATACAGATGATTTTTTTACCCGCTATTTTTACTGTCTTTTGAATGAAGTATTTCTAATCTAGACGTTCAAACTATTCGTGACCAGATGGAGCAAAGAATAATTATCAAATATGAAAACTGTAATATCGAATAAATACACATTTACACTTACCCTTCAATACAGCTAAAACAATTATGAAAATAGCGTATTCCATGGCAGCTACAAAGACGGCGAGTAAAATGTGAACACCAGATCTTACTGAAATTTACTCTCAAAATATGTAGTCGGTCATGAATACCCCTACGCAATGAATGCAATGCGCGAATACATACATCGTAACTTCCGAGACGTCGTATTCTGAAAATAACTTTCATTCTCACACCGATTACATATAATTATTGTGTACACGCGTGCTGGCTGGTTTAAGAATAATCTATTAGGGGAAGAAAAAATCGAAGGCGGAAGCTAGCAGTCACATTTTATATGCAAGCGATTGATAAAAGTTGAAGATCGATTATATCGATTCATGAAGCGTAAAAACGTTTCTCGTGTCGAACGGACCCATCAAAAGTTGAATGTTGCCTAATGTGAGACTGATTAATTATGTGTTTTTCTCGCTAATTCAAATTTTGCAGAGGAGGATTGTGTCCATCTGCACATCGTTGTAGACCTACAAGAGCGAATTTCAGTCCTAGAGACCTATTTTTTTTTTTGTTCGATAGCTTTCGGTCTCTCCTACAAATTTCGCTAGTAATCCTCTAGAAAATTTTTCCGACTGAAAACTGGATTTGTCTGACCTACGCGTCATTTATTTGTTTCCGCCAGAACATTATTTTCATTCGCGTTTGTCGATCTTGTTTACAAACTTCGAAGAGTCTGAAAATTGACCATCAATATCGAAAAATCCTCCATAAAATTGGAGTCATACTTTTTTAATTCTTTGGCATTTGTGTAGAACTGATAAAATTTTTCAACTACCTATTCATAGCTTGGAAGGCTGATAGGCTATGGATTTTTTCTACTTCTTTAAGCCTAATCGTCCGATTTTTCATCAACGGTCACCTTCAAAACTAACAGTCAAATTATAATAGAAATTTTCTTAAATTGAATTGGTAGGAAAATGATGATTCCAAAACGCGTGTTTCAACTGCGCTATCAATTTTTTTTTCAATCTTCTTATGGTAGTGTCAATTGAATTGGGGATTTTTTTCTTTCAATCGGTTTTTTTAAATTATTGTACCTTTTCTATTCGAACATTTGACTCGATTGTTGAACGTGATCGCAACCCATTTAACAAAAAATCTTATCACCAATCAATTTATAAAAATTCTATTCTCATAATTCAACAGTAGTAATTTCTACGCAAAGGTTGCTGGTACAAAAAAAAGAAGGAAAAAAAAAAGAAAATAATAATAAAACGACGTACATCGTATAAATAAGGTATCGGCAATATCGTTTCATAATAACAACCTTACACGTAATAGTGAAGTAATTAGATATAAAACGTAAAAATAAGAAGTAAAAACTGCCTAAATGGTATACACGATCACTCTGTTAAGACTAGGGTCAAAACCATAGAAATTTTACCAAACAAAAAAAAAAAAAAAAACATAAGAAACGATAATATAAATCCGAATTCGATGATCAATCGCGATACAGTCGCGCGTAAAAGTCGTGTAAAATGACAATGATGTCGATAAAAATAAAAAATAAAAAACTATAGGTCCGTAGTATGCTGATAAAGGCGTAATTTTCTCGCGAACTAAAAAAATGTCTTACAATACGAAAGTGAAATTAGGTATCGAACTTCCGCAAAGGACTTGACATTCTACTGTCTTAAAAAATGGTACATAACTGCGGGGTTTTGGTCACATATTATTATTCGTAAGGAGAAATAAAAAATAACAAAATATTATATTCGAACATCGTCTCGTGTTATGGCAGTGAAGAAATCACATTTAGAATTCCGCGTCCCATCCGGTGAGATCGTCAGGAGGCAAACCCTCTGTATCGGCTGGATAGAAGTCGAAATTCCTGGTATCAGTTACACTGCGAACTTTTGGTAAGATAGGCGGTATGAGCGTGCGGTTCCGTAAGCCTTCCCAATTGAAACCGTCAAACCATCTGGAACAAGTAAGTGTTGAAAGCATATTTAGAATATTTGGTCGACTAACCGAACTTTCGTTTGTTTGAGTTCAATCTTATTTTTGATAGTCAACACCTAGTATCTGAACTCATAATGAGTGAGTGAGGTGTAAGTAGAGCACTAGAGGAAATTATACTCAGGAGATGCCTAGAGAGTGGTGGTCTAGAGTCACAAGAATATCCCACCAATGCAGAGCGCACTGATGAAGCCAGTCATGCAACAAACAGTGATTGAAAAAGATGGTGCTACACTACAAGACTGATGAAAATCTCTTACAAATGAAAGAAGTTACATTTAGGAAGGTGCGGATGGTGTTCAATCTAGCCTAAACTATTTGAATGCAGGATAAATTTACGGGGAGGAGGGAAGAGAGAGGCGAGTAAGGCAGGAGTAGATGACAGATAGTCGAGTAATACACATGGAAGTCGAGTTTTTCATAGGGAAGAGAAAGACTTCTTCATCGATAGTGAAGGCGTAGCCAGTTTCAGAATCCGATAATTGAAAGTCATAAGCAATAATGGATTTGATGCGTCTAACTTAGACATGCTGGGAGATTTAAGTAAGTTAGCAAGGTCATGGCGAATGCGAGGCGTCGGGGATGCCCAGCAAGGAGGGATTGATGAAAAGATGGTAAAAACGACGGCTTCCTGAACAAAGTTAAACGAAGATTGCAGGGACCCTGTTATGTTCTACGGGGCAAATTCAAAGTCCTTCCGCTGGCATACACTATGATGTACAGGGTCATTATTATTTTTTAAATTTTTTTCAAATTTTAAATTTTCAAAGTTAATAAGTTTTGATTTTTTTTTTTTTTTTTGACAACTCCGAAACAACAATTAACTCAACTCTAACTTACTTACGATCTACTGACTTTTACAACCACGTTTAACTCTTTTTTTTGTTTTGTTTTATAATGTTTTATAATGTTTTTTTTTTTTTGTGTGTGTTTTTCTTTTATGGTTGGATGTAATAAAAAAAAAAAAAAAACTCCAAACGATGACGCAAAAAAAAAAAAAAAAAAGAATATTTTTGTTTTCCTTTATATTTTTATTTCATCTCAATTCTTTTACATGTATTTTGTTTTCAACTTTCCTTCCTTTCTACTTTATTAAAATACTAAGTCTATGTAAAGGCAGAACTATCTGCCGAGCAAATAGCCCCTTAGCACAGCTGCATTGCTTGTAAAAAAAAAAAAAAAAAAATTTCAATAAGAATTAAATTAGTTCTTAATTTAAAGTTGATTCAATTTTATATTTTAATATTTAATTTTATCTTAATTCCATTTTCATTTATATTTAATTTTAAATTTAGCTCGGAAGTCAACATTTCTATCCACATCCTTCATTAAAGAATGTGGGTCGTGCAGGGGCAAGAATTTTATATTTGAACATGATACCCTTTCAACACCAGGTAGCTTTTATGTCCATTGTTTGGAAAAATTCCCAAGAAAAATTGTACTCTGTGTAAATAGGACTTTCTGGCGTGCAAAAGATTTACTTTCCCTTGCAAAATCTCTTTTATTTTTTGCACGGGAAAATAAATTTTTTACACGCCAGACGTACATCTATTCTTGGCAATTTTTTCAAATCATGTTTATATTAAATCCTCGCCCCTTCTGATTTCCTCTCAAAACCACACTTGCTTTTAGTATAATTTTGTAGTACACTCTACTATTTTAGGCTACAGAAAACCATGGTTAACCTTCTCTATTTCATTGAAACATTGGTACATTTGGCCCTCAGGCATGTTTGCATCTATCCTTCAAAAATACAATTGCTAATTTGAGGTTGCTCAAATACTTGTTTGGGTAATGGGTTAATAAATATATACTATATCAGTAATTTTAAGATTCCTCAATATGCAAATCATAAAATATGAATGTTACATTTATATAGTTTTGAGTCAAAACTAGGGTTTTTGACCAAAATAATCATAAAGGGATAACGGTTATCAGTCCGGTCAGCTTTCAAAATTGAACCGGTCAACAGTTATCACGGTTATCGGTCAACAGTATTTAGTTGCATAGAGTATTTTTCTGAAATGGTCAAATAGTCATAACAGTCATGGCTATTATTAAAAAATGGTTTGGTCACAACAATTCTTAACGGTCAAAATAGGAAGAAACATTTTTTGGAAGGAAAAAAACATTTTTGTTGAAGAAAAAAACATGTTTTCATAGAAAAAACATATTTTTGAACTTAAAAACCTTGAAAATAAATATTACTGTTATGACTGTTTTGACCGAAAAATTTATCGATCTGATGATCAATTTTCTTTCTTTTTGGTCATTGGTTGTAATCATCAGTTATATAACTAAGTATCATTTTGCAAACCGTTGTTTTGAGGTTTCTGAAAGCTTTGTGATAAGTTCTAATGGGCATCTATGAAGTATAACAAGGAACTTGCTGACATAACTGCATCTTTGGGCTAAGGGACATTCAGAAATCTGCGTCACTCCGCATCACTCTCGATGACGTTATCAATAACCTTGACCTACTTTAGGGACTTGAAAAATTTCAGACCTTCAGTCATTATCAGAAAATAATTTTTATTGGTGGAAAAACCATAAATTTTGTAAAAATGAATTTACTGCCGTTTCCAGTTGAAGAACTTTATATGTATTTGTCTTATACTATAGGCCTAACTTAATACATATAAGACCTGTGACTACATATCTCTTATGGACTGAGCTAAGTCGATGTTTACCCGTGGAAAGATATGATAAGAAAATAAGATGCGGAGGACTCAACATAAACAACGCGATTGATTGCGGAGGGAGGAGCTGTTACTCTTCTGCGCACTCACCCGCGCTACCTACCACACGCTATACACGTTTCCACGCTTGTTTAACATTGCAGTATTATGGACAAAGCTCAGTCCATAAGAGGTATATAGTCAAAGTACAAGACTTACACTAACAAGCTGCTTTAGTGGGTTCAGCATTCATTATGCTAGGCGTAATATAAGAGTGATTTAAGCTTCTTATACAAATAAACAAGTGTGTACTACGCCTATAATGAAGGCTAAACGTACCATAGCAGCCTCGCATACAACAATTATATCGATAAATTGATGAATAGATCTTTCATTCAAAAACACATATATAATATGATTCAATGTTTTCTCTGAAAAAATGGTCGGAAAGGCTGCGTTTCCACGGAGGTTTTTGTAGCGGAACGCGCGTCTTTTTTGCTTGATGAAAAAAAAAAAAAAAGAAAGTTGTCGCTGTGCTGGAAAGTACTTTCCACACCTACTTTCTAGTTCAGGCGGTGTACCCCCACTTCTACCAGCATCTGTTATTTTGTTGATATCGTGGGTATTTGTCGTCACTGGGATTTTTACATGCGTCAGCTGCGTGCGAAGCTATCGCTCTAAACCAGGCCTGTCCAACCCGCGACCCGTAAATGTGTAAAAATCATGGGAAAAATTGAAATTTGATGCGGGAAAAAATGGAATGAAAAGAAAAATAATAAGAAAATTGAAATTTAATGCGGACAAAAATAAAATGAAAATAAAAGTAGTAAATAATTGTTATAATCACGCATGCAAATATACCTATAAATACCATCAAATGTATTAATCAATTGATTAATTATTAGCAAACATTTATAATTCTAATCTACATTCTAAGCCAGGTGCGGCCCGCGAAGATTTCAATTGTTATGGATGTGGCCCGCAGGGGGAAAAAGGTTGGACAGCCCTGCTCTAAACTCTTGACCTCTTGACGACTGTAGCCTTACAATATTATAATGCATGTTATTTGACTATAGACCTTTTTACACGCGACAACAGTCGTTGAGTCGTGTACTAGTGTGACAGTGCTGCCAATACAAAATGCACAGAACCTTTCCTTCCATCTTGCGGTAAAGCATCGTATATAATATATATTAAGGTTGGAAAGTAACCAATTCCGCCACTGATACACTAAAGAACGAAGTAAGCAATTTCTGAACGAGCGCTTTGGGAAACCGAGCCCCCTGCCGAGGAAAATTTTGTCCATGCCATGGCAATGCCATTTTTGCAACAAATGGCACAATATTGCCATTTTTTGAGCGTTCTGATATGTCAAATTTGAAAAAGTGGGCTTGGTCAGTTGTTCCGTCAAAATTTCAGCCATACGGCGTCAATTTTTCCCAGTAGGCGAGGCGGGTTACTTTTATCTCATGTGACGTACGCTATTCGACCTAAAATAAGTTCCCTGATAAAAGGCTTGAATTTGAGATGGTAGTTTAAATGCGATTCTAATGGAAGGAGCTGTGAGTTTTGGAAGCAGAGAGACTGAGAGGGGAGGAAACTGGGCTGCAGACGCAAGCAAGTTGGCGGCAAGCGATTGAAAAGGAGTACAAAAGCTTTAGCGCATGAATCTGAGCGTAAAGCTGGTGCACGAGTACTAAAGGTAGCAGATTGTATTGCATCCTGTGATTTTAGGGAGAATTTGTAATCCCATCTGTAGATTGGGGACTCGTAGTCCAATTGACAGAGGGTTGGAGAATGGTACAGCTAAAAGAAGAGCTTTCAGTGCGAGTGTGGCATAGATCAGGGCATCTGGCTACTGCAGGAGTATTTGAAATCGAAATTAAAACCAGGTTGGAGGCTGATCTAGAAGTTTTGGAAAAAAGACGTACGTGACTTTCATGGGACATGAGTGAAACTTTTTTTGCTAGAGAAACGAAATCCACGATTCGAGGCCCACGAGGAAATCTTATCGAAGGTGAGTTGGAGTAGACGTGGTGCTTGCTCGGGATTTGTAGAATCGAGGGAGTCACTGAAATTATCTGCAAAAAGACGTTCAGAGAGGGAGGAGGGAATGCAGTTTATAATATCATTCATGGCAATTAGGAAGAGACTTCCTGGGGGCCGCCATTTTGTACGGAAATGAGGAAAGAGTAGTGCATTCGGACTGATATGGATGAAGAAAGGACTGGAGAACGGAGGGTAAATCGCTCCGGAGGCCTACTTTGAATAATTTAGAGGAAATGTAGTGACGTTTGAGATTCCATTAATAGAGTTACATATTTTAAAGGAGCAGAGAGCCTGTTGTATAAGATCGTTTGATTTCTACTTGATTTTCTTCAAGTTTGATTTGCTGGCTGCAGTCGTAAATTTCTTTCTTCTTTCAAACCTATTTCTTATTTCTGGTCCCACCACCCTGATAGGTATTGAACAACCTAATCGACATAAGACGTATTTGACTATGGGAGAAGGAGAGGGGAATAGACCCCTACTTCTCTCCTTCGGAACACCAGTTTGATGAATAAAGCAGCGTAGTACTTTAGGTTAGGGTGAACCATTTCCTCAACCCCCTTCCGTTTAATTTTACAAGTTCGGATTGTAACGTCATAAGGGACTTGAAAAGGTTTGAACTCAGACTACTAGAACATAATCGTGGGTCCACGTTTTTACGATACTCACTTATGTTTTTGTATCTCACTAATTCCACCTTTTTGGTAACCAAGACGTTCAGCCGGATTGTCCCTGTAATATAAATCGTATAATTATTAGATACACATACATTTGCGGGTTTAAATTCGAGCGTGAAACTGAATGAAATATTCCTTACCTGCACAATTTTTTTATCAATACGCGAGCATTACGCTGTATAATTCGCGGGAATTCGATCGCGTCAATTCCTTTAAGTATTATATTGTAAGTCTTCATGGGATCCGCGCCGACAAATGGTGGGGTTCCTGAAGGCACAAAATCGAGCACGACGCGATAAATAGATTATGCACAAAACTCGAGTACCCACTGAATTCAAATTTTCTTACCCGTTAACAATTCGTACATGAGAACACCGAGCGACCAATAATCAGCGCTGATATCGTGGCCGCGATTCAAAATGACTTCTGGTGCCACGTACTCGGGAGTACCGCAAAATGTCCATGTCTTGCGACCGGGCTGAAATAACGGACAAGATAATTTAATTTCTAGATGTGCAGAGGCGACAAGGCACAAGAAGTGAACACCACTGGTCTCAACTAAGAGAGTCATAAGGTTTCGAATCTTTATCCCTCCTTAGGCTCTATAGTAAGATTCAGCTGAAGCGAGTTCGACACTCTTTATTTTCATGAGATTAATCGATTGAGAGAATCGGGTTGAAAGATGGACTCTGTTGGTTTTAACTTATCGACTTCCTATGCAGATCACAGTTTAAGATATTATTTTAAAAACCGCGTGTGACTTTAGCGGAGAGAACTAGAGAAAAATTTAGACGTAAGTTAGTTCAACGGAGGCTTGGGCTTTCTTAGGAAGCAAAACGCCGCTGCATACGAACGAAAAAACCTGATATCTGATGACTCCGCGAGATTTAGAACAATTGTAGAGGAGAAAAGTCATCAAAATTTTTCACATACCTGTAACTTTTTCGCAAATCCGAAATCAACCAACTTCACGTAACCGTACACGTCCAACAGCAGGTTTTCTGGTTTCAAATCTCTGTATATGATGTTACGCGAATGTAAATAGTCGAACGCCTCGACGACGCACCCTGTATAGAATCTCGTAGTGCCATCGTCGAAATGACTTTTGTCTCTACATATACAAAATAAAGCATTCACAATCTTTAGAAATACGCACATATGAGTGTAGAAGAAAGAGGAGAGAAATCTACTCACCTCAGAATGGTCCAGAGTTCGCCTCCAAGACAGGCTTCCATCAACATGTAAAGATATTTACGATCTTTGAAAGTTCTGTACAGTTTAACAATAAATTCGCAATTCGCCTCGCCCATGATCTCCTTCTCGGACATGATGTGTTGTTGCTGTCTAGTTTCGACGATCTGCAAAATAGTAGACGGACCATTAGTCTCGAGGTAATGAAGAAAGGAGAGAACACTGTTGAAAATACGAAGTCATCGACAATCTACTAGCTAGAGAACTTTGCAAGTACAAAAACCTTGGAAGTGCTACTTAAGAGGAATCTCTCATTAGCTACGTTAATCCAAGCAATGGGAGGATTTTCCCATATCGATTGTTTCGCAATATTTAATTCGAGGAATATTTTTTCGAGCATTCAACCTCAACGCACTTTCTTAAATCCCGAGAGGAAGCCAAAGGGGCGGATGTTGCGGCCCAACTAGGGCAACTTGATTCTTACACTTCGAAGTTTGCGGGAGAGGGAAGTAGTGAGATCGAGGCATTCTTCTGCGGGATAATTTTCTCGATGTCAAAAGTAAGGTTTCAGACTTGGCGAGAGATAACGGATCGTAACTCAGTACAATCCTTAGGAATGTGGATTAAATCATAAATAAAAAAATTGCAGACCGCAAGTTTGTACTTGATAGGGCAGAAGAATGAGAGTATCGACAGGTGTCTTTTTCTGAAGATACTGAACTTATGGTATCCTCGGATGATGGAGACAGTGAAGTCGTACCCCAATAAGAAAACCCATCAGAGTCCTAAGACTTAGTAGGAACCTCCTCAGCGTATGGCCACCTTTGAAATTCTAAGACAAAGGCTCCGTCCCCGTCGGAACTACGATTCACCGAATGGTTATAGCCCTGTATGAAACACTGTAATGGCGTCTGCCTCTGAGAGTTTTCAAAGATCGAATCGACAGTCATGCGTACAATTTGAGTACTTCAAATTGCATATTTATTCTCCTGCGCCTTACCATGTTGGTAATATTGGATAACGTTTCTAACATTGCTCTCATGGCTAGCTGCTCTCGAATGAAAATAAGTATGCAATCTAGCAACACTCATATGATTATTGTTTGAAACAAAACCAACAGGAGGATAAGTATGCAATTTTTAAACAGATACATTGCGTACAAGAATGTCAAATTTCCAATCAGAGATATCGCGTCGAAGTCATCGAAGGTGAACGACTCGACATGTTTCGTTTCTTCTCAAAGGAAAATGTGTTTTGTAAAGGGGAGGTCGGTCTCGCTATTTTCCTGAAAAATTGGCTCCAATGAGGTGAACGAGATATTATTAAAGGGGCTTGAAAAAATTTTCAATTTTTGAGCCTTACATACAAGAGAGAGCGCAGGCAGAAGATTATAGACTTCCAACTTACACACAAGAGGTGGTCCAAACTCGGAAAAAAATTGGAATGGGGAGAAGGGACAAACATTTTGCAGTGGAAGACTCGCAAGCTCATGAACTATCAAAGGTCTGAATAAAATCCGTTTTCCATTTTTCGATGTCTCCTCTCCTTAATATGTGCAATACTCCCGTTCAGTTACCGCGATTTGTTGCGAAGCGTAACGTATCTTATCGGGCTGCAAAGTTTCCATACGCGAGAAGATATACTTGCCTGTCGCAATGAAGCGCGGGAACTAAACACACGAGTATTGCACAATGAAGAGGGGATACTGAAAACGGCATATGATATTGTACTCAACGTTGGAAATACTCCCAGCAATATCTTCGGTAGTTCATGTTTATTCCAAAAGTTTGAAATTTGTTCATGTCTGTTCTTCACAGTGATGACGCCATCGAAGTCGGAAGCGGACGTTTTCTAAAGATGCATTCTCCCTCCTAAATAAAACAGGTAGTTGGAAACGCATACTGGACTGAGGGGTGCAAAAGATTTTGACAAAATTGGAAGATTGAATACTCAAAAGTACGAGCCATCATTAATTGAGGGTTAATCGGCACATAAGCACGTTTCGTTAGGCACACTTGCGCCAATCAACCCTTATTAGGTTTTGACAAACTCAAGGTTTTCTAGAATCCAGCCAAGAAAAAGTCCCTTGATCTAATGGCTAAAAAGTACAAACGTTTCCAAGTCCCATTCCTGTAATATATTGAGGCTTGAAAATCGAAATTTTTCCCTTACGTCAAAATTTTCTTTCAAGTACTTTTTATATATTATGACTCCATTGTCGAAATGTTTCCAAGTTCCTCTTCCTATTATATGTTGTGTCTTGGAAATCGAAATCTTTTTTGAAATCATTTTCTTTTCATAATATTACATTATGACGAAGTTGAAATTTTCCCAAGTCTCCCTCCTATCACAATATATTGTGGCTTGGAACTTGGAATTTTTCAAGTCCTTCTCCTATCATATTATACGTATTATGTATTATGGCTTGAAAGTCGAAATTTTTCCGAATACAAATCCCTTATTCGCCGGACATCGCCCGGGGTAAGGCTAATTTTTCGACCCCCGCATAGAACAAGTTTCCCGCGTTCGATTATTATTTGTTTTACGGTTGGAAGAGAGAGAAGGGCGGGGGTTATTTAGGAAAAACATTCGCTGTTTTTTAAAAAAAATTATAGCTCCACTTTAAAAACTTGTAGATATTTTTACTTTCGAGTCGGGAGCAGACGATTTTAGAATCCCAACCTACAGACAAAAGGTGGCGGACTCAACCTTACTTTTTTAAATTTATTATTCAGAATTATTAGGATAAATTAGTAATTAAAATATTTTTAATTTTTTATGACTAATTAAAATTAATTTTAACAAAAATGTCATAAAATTTTTCATAATTCATTAAATTATTAAATTGATAAAATAAAATAATTTGAATTATTATAATTTTTAAATAATAATTTTATTGAAATGAAAGTTATTTATTAAAAATTTTTAAACAGAATTTTGAATAGATAAATTGACTTAATAAATTTAAAATCAAAAAAATTAATAAAATTAAATAATATTGATATAAATTTCTTTAAAACTATTTTTGAAATTTTTTTTAAAATAATATTATGAAAAAATTTTTTATATTTAAATATTAAATTAATACAAATTAGGTATTATTTCTAATAAATGGATGTCAACTTTTTTGTTTATAATTAATTTAAATAAAAAAAATTGAAAATAACCATAAGTATAAGAGAAGAAGAGAGGACCACAAAAAGAAAGGAGAAAACTTTATATTTGTATTATATTCACCTCATTTCGACAGGAGACTTGGAGAATGCTAGTTCTTTGAGTGGCAAAAGCAAGCACTTTGAGGAATTTCGATCGTCCAGCTATATGTCATACGTAAGAGCAGGGTGAGAGGGGAGGGGAGGGGGGGGGTTAGAGTGCCAAAACAATGTTTACCGACCAGCGAAGAGTATGAAGGGGGAAGGAGAACTTGGTAAAACGGTTGTATACTTCAAGAATTTATGACTTTTCGTACGTATTTTTAATGACCTTTTCGTAGCATTTTTAATGATCTTTCTCCCATACAAGCTGCACGCTTTTTCTTCTCTTATTGGTCACCCTATCTAACGATTTCACAAAAATCATAGGTAACCTCAAAGCAACATTCACGACTTTTTTGTAACTTTTTAAATTTTCATAGATAGAAATTCATAACTTTATCATGATTTTCAAGACCAGTAGACACCCTGCGATCTATTTTAGGACTTGGAAAAATTTTGACCATACAGCTCTATGAATATGTGAGTGGAAGATTACAAAAACAGAGAAGAAAACTTGACATATTTATCTCTACTTGACAATAGATCCTATTCTATGGGAGAGAGGGAGGAGGTGAAAGCTCTGATCTGTTCCAGGAAAAAATTTTAGCCTTCCAGCCAAAGGTGCATATACAAAAAGGAGAGCGAAGATTGTCATTTTCAAAGATACGAAGATGAGAACTCGAAAAAACTACGGTCATACGGGTCCACGACCTTTTGCCCAGACGACATTTCGTCCATAAAAAAAATCGTTCAATGACACTTCGTCCAATTGTTTTTCGTCCACAAGACATTTTGTCCACTCTCTATTCCCATATTAGAAACTATCATCACCTTCCTATTATTTGTGACAATCATCACCTTCCTATTATTTATGACACAGTTACTGACTGTAGCCTTTTTCAAGGGACTTGGAAAACCTTCAAGCTCGGATCTTTCTGAAAAATTAGGCATTCCGTTGTCTGACAAAAAGTCAACTACCTTGACTTTAACGATTTCGATAGGAACTTGAAAACATTTCAACCATCAAAGGAGTTGGACTTGGAAAAATCTCAAATATGGAACTGTATATGACAAAAGGGAAACTTAAAAAAATTTCATCTAGTGTACATAATATGTATACACTCCGACTGAATAAGATTTTGGACAAAATTTGGATGAAAAAATTCTGGACATATTTTCCCAGGACAAAATGAGTCATGGACAAAATTTCTCGCGGACGAAAAGAGAGGGAGCCGGTCATCCGATTATGAATATGTGGGATGGTGGAAGACAACTTTCAGCTTTCGAGCTATAATTATATGAAAGAGGAGGTATGTGCTTAGAAAATTTGGATAGTCAGAATATTTCTACAGGGAACCTGTTTTATCAAGAGGTTTTTCGGAGAAAAAGGCCGCCGGCCGGCAAAGCTCGGAGCTCGAAAATTTTCCGAGTTCCCCTCGCGGTGATCGGTGTATGTAGGCTCAATGAGAGCCCCGTCAAGAAACTAGATATGCAATGCTTCATACACCAATTGACTTAGCCCCTTCAGAACGTTCTTCTAAGATATTCTAAATCCCTCTACAGCAAGGAGGTCGAATCATATAAAGCTTGGAAGTCGGAATTTCAACAGGGACCCGTTCTATGTTTTTTTTTTTTGAGAAATTCATTGTACATCGTCCGGCAAAAAACTTGGAAAACTTTCGACTCTCAAGCTATATATGTAGGAGGGGACTTATGGTGTTTGAAGCATTGCATATCTGGTTTATTGAGGGGGCTAAGCCAATTGGTGTACAAAGCATTGCATGTATGGTTACTTGAAAGGGCTATCCTAATGCGGGTCATAAAATGTATTATTTTTCAAGCCATAGAAAAGGTTCCATGAGTTCCTCGTTCAACACCGTTAAGGAAGCCGTCGTTTTTCCAAGTCCCCCTCCTATTATATATGTATAGCTCCAAAGTCTGAGCCCGTGACGTCATAGATCTAGTACGTCAACATTTTTCAGATCCCACGTGTCCCATAAAACAGGTTCCCTGCTACTCCTCGTTCAACTCCGTTGAAGTATTTCCATCTTCAAGTCCCTAAAGTGTGGGTCTATGACGTCACAATCTGATGACGTCGTATCAGTTTTTGACCTAACAATCGATTTTACATCATCTTTTGTCTAAGTACATTCAAAATGAGACCTTCGTCGTTACATATTACGAGCAACGCCTCTTTTCATACAGCAGCGGGTCGAGCAGTTCGTCCGCGAGAGTCGATTCGAACAGACATACGCGAGGTTACGTCTAAAATTGATAAAATTATCGACGTCGTACCTGACTTTTCTTCATTTGCTTCAACGCGTATGACCGCGAGGTATCATTGCCTATCTGAACGAGTTCAACACGCCCGAAGCCTCCGACGCCTAGAGTCGCAATCAGTTTTAGATCTTGCAGTCGAACGGAACGGAATTCTTCATTTGTTCTGTTCACACAATACGAGCGCCAATTATTATAAAATTGAACGAATGTAATAATTAAATTTTATATAGTAGAACTATAATATTATTTTCTATCTAATAGCGATGATATCAAGTTGACGTGCATCTTATTATAGTTAAGAAAAAATGTGGAAAATTCACACATTAGATTTATTCGAAACTTACCAATTATTTTTTCAACACTACTACCACCACCACTACCTCCACCATTCCCATCATCATCGTTGTCGTCGTGGTTAAATAGTAGTATCTTGTAGTTTAGTTATCCTATTTGATTAGTATTGTACAAGCCAGCAGCATGCGTAAATATTTTATTACATATTAGTTCGGTTAGGAGAGTTTAAAAAAGAAGTAACAAAACAAAGAAAAGGTTGTCATACCACATCCTCTTTCACACACTGACAGCAATGCAAGAGACGATGGATAACAATCACTAATTTACTGGTCAAAGATTGAAACAAAATTTAGTTCTCAGTCGACACGGATTTCAATTTCTTTCTTTTTGGGAGTGATTTTTGGAAAATTTCTCAAAATTAAAACTGTTGTGAGCGAAAAAAGTCCTCGTACTTCAAATGACGAAGAATTTGAAGTAGAAGGGGGAGAGAGAGAGAGAGAGAGAGAGAGAGAGAGCGCTTATAGCTAGCTTCAGACGGAGGTGATTGGAGCTGAAAGGATATGAAAGAAGACGAGAAGAACCTTATAATATCGAGAGAGAGGAGAGAGAGTGTCAAAGCTAACTTCCACGGCGATCGACGAGAGGTGTCCGGTTCAGGGGCGCTGTACCTGTGGGTTCTGCAGCGATAAGAGGAACTAGAGGGACCAGGTCGCACAAAGTGGACTGCTAGGCCAGTTGTACCCGTGGAGTCCGCAGTGTGCAGTGGGGAGAATGTACTGTTGTACTGCTTCGACGGCGATCGGTAAGAAATGGATGAGTTGGAAACATTGTACCCGCAGTTTGACGAGCATCGGGGAAGAGATAAAAATGGTCGGTGAGAATAGCGAGAAGCCTATGGAGAACCGGAGATCGTGCTCGAGCTAAATGGATGGTGGAATAGCCAGAGAGAAGACGGTAAGAAGCTGGAACGGAAAATATGAGAAGACGAGATGAATATGAAAGCGAGGTCAAACCGGAAAAAAAAACAGAAGTAAGCTGGAAAGGGGGGGCGTCCATAAATAAAGTGAGGCGATTTTTGTGATTTTTTGACCCCCCTCCCTCTTATCACGCGTGAGATTTTCCGAAATGTGTATTTTTGCTTTGAATACGTTTATCCGTGCTTAATCGCGTTTATCTAATTTTCTTGATCACATTTTATACCTATTCAAAAGGGACTAGTTTTATATAAGCCAGTTTAGCAATATTTTAGAATGTATTTGTGTGAGAAAAAAATTCAGTGAGATTTTTTGGCACCCCCCCTCCCCCTCACGTGAGTTTTGATAAGACTTGGGTAACCCCCCCACCCCCACCCCCACCCCCCCCACCCCCAAAAAAAAAAAAAGCCTTGCATGACTTATGGACGCTAGAATGTAATTCAGGAACTGTTTCGAGAGAACAGAATTCTAATCAATCTATGATAAAAAATTTGTCAATATTATTAAATATTAAATTATCAATTATAATAATTAGTATTAAATTTTGATTATAATAAAAATTAAAATAATTATTATTAATTAGAATTTTATTAATATAATAATTTTTATTTAATAAATTTATTACCAATTATTTTTTGGAAATAAATTGAAATGAATATTACAAAACAAATGTTTATCAACTCATTTTCAATTATAATATAAGGTTCTTTAGATGGTTTTGAACCAAAAAAAAAAAAAAATTAAAATCATTTATTAATTTTCATATTTATTAAATTAGAAAAATTTATTATTTTTAATTTCACAAATTAATATTTTTTAAAAATTGTTTTTAATAATACAAAAATAATATTAATTATCAATTTAATTTTTTTTTATATTTTTATTGAATAAAATGTAACTTTATATTGCTTTTACAATTTCAAATATCTTTATTATTTTAATTGAATATAATTTTAAAAATTTAATTAATTATATTTTCTATTTTGATTTAGTATATTTAATATTTTATCATTATAATTTTATCCATTAATTGGTAACAATATTATATATTTAATTTGAGAAAATAGATTCATTAATAATATTTTAATTAATCAATTTTTTTCAATTCATTTTATTTCAGCAATCATAATAATATTTTAATATTATCATTTATTCATTTAATTATTCTACATTTAAATAAATCATCAAATCATGAAAAGATGAGACGAACAACACGAAAGCGAGGTCAAGCCAGGGAGAAGTCACTAGTAAGACAAAGAGAGGCGTTAGAGAAGTTAGACTTGGAGCCAGGTCCGGCTGACGCCTCCAAGGTGGGTCAGAGTAGGGTCTTTCAAAGATGCGCGAGATAGATTAGATTTATGGATGTGAGGGTAGTTCGCGTGCGGCTTGCGTCGTTTGTTTCGCGTCATCAAGTTCTCTCTGAATCGTCAAACAAGTTGCCTATCACTGAACTTCAAGGTGCTGCATGTCAATCCAGGGGTACGAGTATAATTACAGTTTTCAGATACAGTATCGCTCATCGACATCAGAAGTTTGAACGAAAATCTTCGGTTCTATCGCTTCATCAGATGCTGTCATTTTTTCTCAAGTCTCTTCATTCAGTTAGAACAAATGGCTCACAACTCTCAAGCACACAGTCTTCGTCATTCTCTATTACTCTTCACTCACTTACAAGGATTTAAAAGTATTACATTAACAAAGCATAACAAGCAAACTCGTGAACCGCATTGGCTCACGCTGACACGCGGAACGTTTGCACCCAGTAAGAATTGACGAGCTTTTACAGAAAACTTCCGTAGCGAGTCAACGAGCAGCAGTTTTCTAGAAAAGGTCGTCAAGCGATAACCCTAGCACCAGCATTCGCGTAGATACGTATATAGGCGAGATTGAAAAACTCACTTTTTTCGTTCGTGGCCTTCGTCTCCGTAACGGGTGCGTATTTCATCCAAACTTGATATCAATTGGTTGAAGGTTTCTCGATCGATCACCAAACACGTAACATCTTCATCGTCCGCGATAATATTAGCGGTACGGAGATCATCCCTAAACAAGAGGAAAGAAAAACAAACGAAGCGATATTAATTAGCTGGCCACACTTTTTTTTGGTCGGAAATCAGTACAAAAAATAAGTAAGTATTCTTAAAATAATTGTACTTAATGCAATATACATGAAAGGTAGGCAAAGTCGTTCATACATTATTGATATACCTCTCTACTCCTTTCGAGGAGTAGTTATGATAAGTATTCTGAAAACTTGATATTTCCGATATGCTCGATAGAGATATTAAAATTTTGAAACGATGATCGAGGCACAAAGTTCCCCCCTCGGAGAGGCCTCTCGCACGTTGGCTTGTAGGTGTAATCGACAGTGGAATGGTTTTGCAGCTGCTTAGCAAGCGAGATATGCCCAGTTCAAGCCTCATAAGAAGAGTAAACGATGCGGCTGTCGGTTGTTGCAAAATTTCAAGCCTTATTATTGTTTGCTAATGTTTACCAAGTGTTTCAATCAAGTTTTTAGAGATTACTAAAAAGTAGAAGAGTGTCATTCGAATGAATGACATCCAAGTTTCCTCATGCCTCCATTCTCTATGACATATCTTCATCCATTTGTAATCTGTTCAGTAAACCAGACAAGAGCAACCACTGAAAGAAGTAATTTTTAAAATGATATTGTTTTTTTGGAGAAGGGAGGGGAGCGGTATCAGGAGTTACAGGCGTGTAGACTTACACCATCTGCAGCAGGTAACAACGTGACCAGTGGTGGCGATACAGTAATTTTAAAATTTTTATGTTTTGATTAAAATCACAAACTTGGTTGAAAATTGAAAATGTGCGCCAGTTCAATGAATTAAGAGTATTCAGATCAGTCAAGCGGCGCCAGTTGTGCGTTTTTATGACTTCTTCTAATCGCGTCCATCATTAGGAAACACTGAGATGCATTAAAATGACGATCAGGAGAAAGGTATCAATACCATATGTAGCACAAGTACTTTTCTCTTGATCGATACCTCCATTCAGACTATCGATAGTTGAAAAAACGACGGCTTCCTTAACGAAGTTAAACGAGGAACGCAGGGAACCTGTTTTATGAGTCAAATGGGATTTGGTATTGAAAATTCAAGGAAGCTTAGACCTAGATAAAGCTAGTATAAAGAAGGCCTACACCTACGTACTATAAGCCTAGTATAGTATAGTTTGAGAGTCTACATTTTTTTCGAATCTCCAGCTATATACGATAGTTCGAGAGTCGAAATTTTTCCAAGTCCCCCTCCTATCATATATAGCTTGAGAGTCGATTTCTAAGGCCCCCCCTCTTATCATAAATACCTTGAGAGTCGAAATTTTTCCAAGTCTCACTCCTATCGAAGAAAAGCTCCACAATACTTGAAAAAGTAAACTGGAGGGCAATTTGTAAGAACCGCAGAAAATGAAAAATAAAGGAAGCCGCGAGCGCGCTTTCGGTTAAACAACCATTCTCAAGCGTAGATAAGAAGCGACTCGACGAGGTGGGAAAAGAGAACAATCACAACGACGATTCTCCCCATCCTATCATATATAGCTCGAGAGTCGAAATTTTTCCAAGTTTTTCGCTGGACGGCGGACGGCGCACGGCAAATTTCTCAAACAGCCCCCCATAAAACAGATTCCTTGTTAAAAATTACGACTCTCGAGCTATTCATAATCAGAGGGGGACTTGGAAAAATTTCGACTCTCAAGCTATATATGATAGGAGAGGGACTTGGAAAAATTTCGACTCTAAAGCTATTTATGATAAGAGGGGGGACCTTAGAAAAATTTCGACTCTCAAGCTATTTATGATAAGAGGGGGGGGGGGCCTTAGAAAAATTTCGACTCTCAAGCTATCATATATAGGTGGAGATTCGAGAAAAATGTAGACTCTAAAACTATATTGTACTAGGCTAATAGTAGTCTAGGCCTTCTTTATACTAGCTTTATCTAGATCTAGGCTTCCCTGAATTTTCAATACCAAGTCCCCATTTGACTCATAAAACAGGTTCCATGCGTTCCTTGTTCAACTTTGTTAAGGAAGCCGTCGTTTTTCCAAGTCACAGAGTCGAAATTTTTCCAAGTCCCCCTCCTATCATATATAGCTCGAGAGTCGAAATTTTTCTGTTTTTTGCTGGACGGCGCACGGCGGTTGGTGCACGGCAAATTTCTCAAAAATCCCCCCATAAAACAGGTTCCCTGTTAAAACTATTGAGACTATCGATAATCCTAGGGGAAAAACTTTGGGACTATCTATCGATGGCACGGGAAAAACTTTGGGACTATCTATCGATGGCACGAAACTATTGACTATTGCTCATCACCACCGAGTAAACAGAGTTCATCCAAGAGAGCTGAGATACGGGCATCATCGAAATTCAGAGTTTAGGGTTCGCCTAACGCAGTCGACCGAGCGGTGAATCTGCAATACTCAACAATTTGCGTAGTGTACAGCTGTTTGCAGAGCTTGACGCGCACTCAACGCGTTAGGCGAACTTAAACTACAAATTTGGATGATGCCCGTATTTGTTAACGTTTCAAGTATAGCAAAGACAACCTCTGTTTACTCTACACGTTGCAAATATTATACAAAGAAGAATGCTCGATAGCCGGCGGGAAAAAAATTGGAGTCATTCGAGAGCATTAGGTTGCGAGCAGTAGATTGTTGGTTCTGCCGCACGCACAAAATCTCTGCGGTCAATCTTCAGCACTTTGAACAGGCTCTCACGGAGAGTTGACACTCAAACTCATTCTTCTCTGTACATATTCAATTTTTTGCAAAAAAAATGAGGATGTGAATTTATTCCGTATAAAATTTCCTTTCAGATGCCCATCCAACTTCCGGTGAATCGGTCAAACCCCCCTTGAGAATACATCATTAAGGGTAATATAGGGAAGGTTAGCCCACTTTGCCAGGCGCAACATTGGGTTTCCCAGACAAAAACTAGGTAAAAAAAATGTAATTTCAAAATTTGGTGGAAAAATTCTGAAAGATACCACATCTGAAAGAAAATTTGAAATAGAATAAATTTTGTTCTTTTGATTTTTTCGAGAAAATCAATATTTCTCGAGATATTTTGGTTTAAATTTGTATTGATTTGTATGGCCGTTGTAGGTGGAGGTCTAAAGTGACGTCATTATTGCGGGTTGCATCGCAAGTGGGCTAACCTTCCCTTTATTACCCTTGATACATCACCATTGAGTGCGACTGTGCTGCATCTGGTGGGATAAATTATCCCAAAATTTTCAGGGTACCGAAATTTAATATGGCGTACATGACGAGTTGGTGACCTCGTATTTCTAGGGGTCTGTCGTTGCCACCAAGCAGTAAGTCTAATTGTCTAAAAGGGGCTCCTTTATGTCATACCGGACGACGCGCTGCTGGTACGGTCGAAGTTTAGGCGCACAAATTGTAGAGCACACCTTGGAGTATGAATAATGATGTAGGGGCAAAAATAGTCATTTTTGAAGGTGATAGAGCGCGCTGTTTTAATCATACACAAAGATTTAGAATGCGTTTTACGTTCAACATCCTCTCTCCTCTCTGTAGTCGTTTTCAATCTTACAACACGTTGGTTTACGTGAGCAGCGCCATCTATATCACGCCTGCTACAGTACTATTATGTCTGCCTCTCCACTACTATTCATATTCAAAGGAGCACGCTGCCTGTTGCTGTAGAACGCGACCGCTACAAGTTTCGAGCTGCAAAGGGGACTTCGCGTTCTTTGATGCGGCTTCACACAGAGATCAACCAAGAAAGAGAGAAGAGTCGACGGTTCGTGTCGAATTTGACCTACTCCAGGATTTTATGGACAGTGAAATTATACTTTATCAACACTCTCGAGGTTCAGAATTATTCGGACTGAAAGTGACCTCTGGAAGAGTTGTCAAATAATCCACGAAAAATTCCTCAAAGTAAACCTAAAGCACTACATACAATATCTTTTTAGGGTTAATGTATACCCTTTCAAAACGTACTTCCATACAGCCTTTTCATTCATTTTTTCCCCAACTTCTAACTCACGTTCCAAGAATTTCACTTTTCTTGGCTTCCGCAGCCAGGATGTCTACCGGAATCAGACAATGAAAATGAAAATCTGGGACTTTTCAGGGACTTGACCAGAATTTTTTCAGAGACCTTTCCAAGACAATTATTTTCACCTCTTCACGGTCCATTGAAAATTATAAAAATTTTTCGTTCATCAATTTCAGAAGAAGAATTCTTTCCAGGTTAACCCATCTGAATTCCAGATCAATCTGGGCCCACTATACAGAATTTAGAACCTTTCCGGGCTCTCGGGGTTTTTCAAGACCGGTAGACACCCTGGCAATGAGGTTAGCCGATCCAACCTCAAAATACATTCCGAGCACTTCTCAATGAACTTAGAAGACCCCATGTCATCGTCAATTGGTGAATTTTCTCAGGTGAACCACAGTCCCGAATCTCACACTTGGAAAATAAGACTAAAGGGCACAGATGATGGGTGGCAGAGTGGTGCGTACATGAAAAAGGGGGTATTATTCTTAGATTCCACATCTCCTCTAAGTTACATGTATAGCTGGCACAAATAAATCTCACCCGAATTAACCTCAGAAAGGTACGACCTCTTCAGCTTTCTCCTTTTCTTTTATCTTTCAATACGAATATTCGTTCTAAGTTTTTCGATGCAAAATAGAGTGACATTTAGCGACTTTCTTAGCAATCTCAACTCAATTAGCAGGAATATCGAGTGACCTTAGCGTCGAGAAAGTCATCTCCGGAACCAGTCTGCATTCAATGAACGATAAACCATCACTAGCTCGAATTTCGTTACCAACTAATTTTATGGAGCGTAAATACATTACGACACGCTATTTAAAGTAATTCTTATAATATACCTACTGTATACAAATATAATGCACTCGGTCACAAGAATCAATTTTACTTTTTAACGACGATCGGTACCATCATTAGCTGAATTCGAGGCAAAGATTTCGATCTATGTGTATTTTTCACCGAATCGATCGTACGGAAAAAGCGAGAAACGAATTTTCTCCAATTATACACCGCGGTACGTTATATTAAAATCTTCCCGTTTCTCGTCAAAATGCGATAAGAAAAAGTGGAAAGTTGCTTCGGGCGAATAACTGGAGTTATATTATTGATTGATAAGTATCGATCGCAGCCACCACCAAAACTTACACCAGCTGGAAAACGTCGTCAAATCGCTCGCGACCCGGTGTACCGAGAAAAATGCGACCTTCGGTTTCGATTCGTCGATTTGCGTAATTTTCCTTCTCTTTTGTTGCGTCTTAAACGACGTGTATTTAAGGAATTCGGTCGAATGTAAAAGAAAGAGACGCGAAGAAAAAAGAAAAAGAATTATGTAGGTACTCGATAAATATTTCTACAATTTTACACCCGCGGATACGCTAGATAGGCTGGAGAAAAAATCCTTTCCTCGTACAGAAAATTCGATTCAGGTTAAAACGTACGAACCGAAAAATGTAGGAGAAAAAATAAACCTCTTCAATTAACCGTAAAACCGTCGAGAGGCGAGACGGACACAATATTATTCATCTCAAGTAAAACCTATAATACGTTCGTAACCATAAATTATAATGTAGGTACCATATAGTTGAGCCTAGCTATAAAATAATCCTATGTGGTAGCTACCAGACACTAAACATGGAACGAGAGAGAAAAAAAAGTACGCGAAATATTTGAAATTCGTTCGAGTCTCGTCGTCTGTATGTGTGTACATTCTCGCAGAATTAGGTCTCTTGCACACGAGAACACGCGGTCTATTGTTTACACAATAAACAGGTAATGTACGTCGGAATTATCGTTACACTTCGTATGAAATTCTTCGGCACCGGACAATGTACGCGTGAGAGGGCCTCTCCCTCGCGCGGTTCAGCAAATTCGCATACATTATCGTGTCATTATCAAAGCGGATGGGATCCCAAAACGTCCCACACGATGAACTTAAGATTTGTAATGTATCTATTACACACCCACACCCTCCAGTACAGTTATCTCGTACTCGTAGATCATCATACTTGAGGTCTGGCCACACTACGCTTCAAAGGAAAATAATTATAAAGCATGACTGACTGAATGGAGAGCGAAGTATTCATTCGAGGCTGAGAGGTAAAAGATTGTAAAAGTAAAGAGGTTGTTGAAATCGATTCGGCTCTGTAACCTTTATATTCAAATTTTTGAGAGAAAAGATCGACTGACGATTAGCGTCCAGAGTCCTAAATTTTCATGATCCAAAACGACCTTCAAACAGATGCAAGAGTGATTGATTCAAAAAATCATTGAAGAAACAATATTGGGAGTTTCTGATGACACTTTTTCCTCTTCGTCTTTCAAGGGATCTTGAAAACTTTAAAAAACTGACATGGAAAAATTTCAAACTCAGATTAGAAAGAGGGATTCGATAAAGCTTGAGCTCTTAACCCCTAAAGAGATGAGACTTGGAAAAATATGAGTTCTCAACCTCTACCTATAGTTTTGAACCACTATACAGGAGGAATAAGGAAAAATTTCAAATTCAAACCCTCATGGAGAAGGGACTCGGCGGAATCACTGTAGGACTGCAGCTGCGGGGCTCTCCATTTTTACACAAGCAGAATTATAAAAAGTTTAAAACTTCAAATGTTCATATTGAGGCTGGAAAGAATTCCAAACTTACGCAGGCGGAACCTCAAAAAAGTGAGTATGAAACGTTTACATAGAAGGAACATAGGAAAATATCAAACTACACAGAGATTCTGACCTAAAAATCCATGTAAAAGTAAGATTTGCAAAAGTTCGAACACTCAACCCTCTATAATCTATTATTATGAAATATCGAAAACTTGAAACTCTAACAGGGGGAAAATTTTACGAATATCAAGTTCTGAACTCCTATAGAGGTCTCTTGGAAAAAAATCGAGGTATGCAATTTTAGGATATAGAGAGAATTTTAAAACGTTCCAAGCTTCACTTCCACAACTGGGACTTTCTAAGAAATTTTGCTTTTTGAAACCTCATAGAGGAAAAATTCGAGAAAATTCATACTACAGAAGATATAAGAGTAACGTGGGAAAATTTCAAACGTCAATGTAGTAAAATAATTAGCATTCTAATTGAATACTGATGGAATGAATGAATAAAAAATTTAAAAAATTATTCAATGAAATTTTTTGAGGTAATATAAAATAATTCTTTCCTTTTTTTTATTAATCTAAATATGAAATTACTTCAGGATAACGGAATAATTAATTTTTAGTTCACTACCTCCATGTTGAATTTCTTATTCCAATGAAGTACTTTTTCTATTTGATTGATATGATCTTATATTAATGTATGATTTTTTATAATTCAAACATGACGGTTGAATACTTTGTTCTTTCATAGAAATATAACATCTATAAATTCAATTTCAATTCTTATTCATAATCATTCTATTATTCTTATAGTGATTTCATACTTGAATTAAAAAAAAAAAATTATCTCATATTAATCCAACAAAATTTAATTAAATTATAAATAGATAAAATTTTCAAGTCTGCTTGTCTTTGATAAAATATTCATTTATTTTTACTTTAATGATAATTTTTTAATGAAATAAAAAATGATATTTTGGCAAATCAACAATTTTGAAATTATGAATTTCCAATTCTTAATAAACACTTTTATTTCATATTTAATATTCAGTAATAACTGATTCTAATGTATTAGAAACTGATAATGATATAATAATCTCATTCAATTACCAATCAATATTACTTTTTTCATCTGTAGATGTTGTTCATTCATATTATATTTACTAAAGATATGGAAAAATTCAATTTAAATATGATTTGAACAAAATTTCTCATTAAAAGATGAATTAAAATATGTTTTTGAATTGTATATATAAAAAGAGTTGGGTCAATGTTACATGCTAAAGCGCGTCTGTAACTTTGTATATTATATCCTTCATACAAAGCCCTAAATCTTCATAGAGGAAGGACTTGGAAGCAATTTGGCGCCCTGAATTCTTATAGAGGTTCGACTTGAAAAAAAAAAAATTCCTTACAGTAATTTCATACTTGAGTGTATAAAGATTAAAAAATGGATCCCATATTACTTCAATAAAATTTGAATTATAAAAAGATAATTGAATTTCTACAGTCTGCTGGTTTTTAATAGATATCAAATTATTTTCAACAAAATGATAATTTTTTAATGAAGTAAAACATGATATTTTAAATATTAAAATTTTAGGAAATCGATGATTTTGAAATTATGAATATTAAACTGTTAATACAAACTTTCATTCATATTTATAATTCACATTTATTGTTAAGAAAATAATAACTTCGACTTTAATGTATTAGAAACTGATTTTTTTATTTTCAGATAATGCGCATTCATATTAAATTTATCAAAGAATAATTTTTTCTTTTTTTTTTTAAATTACTGTAATCTAAATATGAAATTACTTTAGGATAACGGAATGATTAATTTTTAGTTCACCACCTTGATGTTGAATTTTTTATTTTGATGAAGTACTTTTCTTATTCAATTGATATGTTTCTATATTAAAGTATGATTACTATCATAATTTAAACATAACAGTTGAATACTTTGTTTTTTCCAGAAAAATATAACATCTATAAATTCAATCTTTATTTTTATTCCTAATCATTTTGTTATTTTTATAGCAATTTCATACTTGAATTCTATTTTCAAAAAAATTATCTCATACTACCCCAATGAAATTTAATAATAAAATTTTCAAGTCTGCTTGTCTTTAATAAATATTGAACTATTTTTAATTTAATGATAATTTTTGAATGAAATAAAAGATAATATTCTTGATTTTGAATTATGAATATCCAATTCTTATCAAAAATTTCAATTCATATTAAATATCAAGTAACAACTTCGATTCTAATGAATTAGAAATTGACAATAATATAATAATTCCATTAAATTATCGATCAATATTAATGTTTCCATCCTTAGATGTTGTTCATTCATATTAATAATTTATTAAAGATAATAAAAGTTTAATTTAAAAATGTTCGAATAAAATTTTTGATTAAAAAATGAGTATGAATCAAAATATCTTTGTGAATTGTATATTCAAAAAAAAAAAAATTGGTTCTTGGGTTGAGTCAATGTTACATGCCATAGAACTTGTACATTTAGAACTTCATGAGTGCGTCAGTAATTTTGATTTATATCTGATGAACTTAGTTGTCAATGACTATACAGGTGGAATAAGGAACAATTTTAACTTCAAACGCTTACAAACAAAGGATTTGGTGAAGTTTGGTTTTGAACACAATCAAGCTGAGACTCAGAAAAAATTTGAACTATGAACTTGCGTGTTAAGGACGAGTGGAAGAAATTTGAAGCTCTAATTCTTCATAGACTAGAGGAAGGGCTTGAAAACATTTTGGCGATCTGAATTCTTGTAGAGGTTGGATTTAAAAGAATCAAACTATGAACCTTCACAGAGAAGGAAATTCAAAAATTTTGTACTCAAGGAGGAGAAACTCGGTAAAATTTCGAGCTTCAAATTTCTACGAAGTGGGAAGAACTTTTAGTTTTGAACGGACTTTGAGAAAAATATTGAGTTCTGTATTATTGGAAAGATTTTCAATTCCTAACTTTCAAAAAGGGGACTTGAGAAAATTTTGAGCTCTGAACCTGTAGAGAAGTAGGACTTGGAAAAATTCGGTCCATAAATCTCTATAAAAAAGGCGCATGGACAAATATCTAACACTGAACCTTCATAAAGGAGAGATTTGACCAAATTCGAGCTCTGGAGTACTACAGAGTCGGAACTAAAAAATATTTCAAATTCCGAGCTGCAAGCCCATATAAAAACGAGCCTTAGAGAAATTTCAAGCTTCAAAACTTTACAGAGGAAGGAGATGAGCTCTGAATCCATGAAGAGGCGCAAGCGGGACTTGGAAACAATTCAAGTCCCTTTATAGAAAAATTTCACGATTCAGACCTTTATAAAGGAGGGATTTGAGGAGAATTTCGATCGAACGGAGATAAAACTCAAAAATATTCGAGCTCCAAGCTTCTTGAGAGGAAATTGAGAAAATTTCAAGCCAAGCCTTACATAGGAGAGACCGGGTAAAGTTAAAGCTCTGAACTCACATGAAGGTGAGAATTGGAAAAATGTCGAACTCTGAACCCTCATAAAAGACAGGGGAGAATAAACTTTAGACCTCATATATGATCATTAAAGGAGAGGGAAGAATTGAAACATTTTGCTGGTGAGCTGAAAGTATAAGGAGAGGTAAGGACTGGGAAAAATTCCACTAAAACTGGAGTCATTTTCAGACGGAGGAAATTACCACCGAATATCCTCAACATTGAAAATAAATCAACTACTATGGCAGGAAGAAGAATTAGTCCAACATCTAATTAGATGCTGGTCATTTCACGATGCAAGTTCGCAGTTATTATAATTCTGAGTGACAAAGGCTTTTCTAGAAGCCATTAATGAATAGAGAATCAAGTAGTTTCGCTCCGCCCCTCTACTCAAGCCTTGGAATTTTTATTTTACTTTCTCCATAAAACGTGATACTAAAAATGATCGTACATGTTGTTTGAAAAGCTCAGCCTCGTATGTCAAATCAATCTACGACCCAGGGGAGAGGGGGATGAGCTCGAAAAAATGATGTCATACGCCCTTCCTAGACGGAAATAAAAATCAGTACTACGCCGAATAAAGAAAGAAATAAAGGGTTATGAGTTTAGTTCCCAAAACTCACCGAGCTCCCACCACAGATTTGGGATCCATGACTTCCACAAAGTAAAAATTTCTTCTGTAGGGCTCTTGCTTCGTAATTTTATTTTGCTCATATAGCTCGATTTATGGAGTGTACTTCAAGCGCAGGGTTGAAGACTTACCATTTCTACAGATCCTCCATCACACAAACGGTCAACTTTTGCCGATTTTTACTGATGTGCCAATCATAAGAATTACGTGAAGCAGGATAAAGGGAACTTTTAATAGAATATTCGCTCACCATTGAAAATAGTTGACAACAAAAAAAATTTAAAAAAAATACCAAAAGTAAAAGTTCAAAGTTCCTTTGGTTTAAGAAGTGTACGATATAAATAGCTTACTTGTACAGATTGATATCCCTTTTACCTGTTGTAATTAATTTATTATAAATAAATGCACACAATTACCGATAATTATTTTGTCACCTTCATCCCAATTGCCACTTCTTAACGATAAGTTTAAATCCGAGAAAAGCAATAACTGTTGGTTACAGGTTTTTTTTTTCCTACCTACCCAGATTAGGTTAGCCCGAATTGTCCACATTTTCCCATATGTGACGATTTTACTGGGGGTAAATGGTGCAATTTGATGGAAATTGTGATCAAAAAGCCCAGGGGCAATAGCGGCGTTAAACGGGTAAATGTAGATTCCACTATCCCATAAAAAAAGAAATGAATAACTGCAAATTTTTCAGAATCTATTTTTCTCAGTTAATGAAGCCTTCCTCAATCCCAAATTATGAACGAAATCCTGCAGTGTACTGAAATATCGTCGGTGACTTGTTTCAAGGATCCAATACAGCTGATTTCAGTTATCCTCCAGGCCCTAAATTTATTCAATAAACTTCAGCATAGATCGACAGCTGTGAAGTTGAATCACAACAAGTATACGCCTACTACAAATGGGAGGAAGAGAATTCTCGGGAGGTCAAATACCTTAGACCGAGCGACAGTCACATCGAATTGTACGGTCGACATAGATCGTTTATACCGACTTTGATGACTGTCAATTATACAGGTTTCGTGGACGAAGACATCAAGCATTTTCGCTCGCCGGACGCGAACGCGAGTCCAACATCATCGTGCTCCAAGAAACGCCAAACTTTTGGTAATCCTATACCAGCGAGCATTATCGTTATCTCTCTGCCTGAGATTCCTCGCATCTAACACCCGAACACGATGAAGACCCCTGGAGCGCGCACAGCGTTGTCCAGAACGATTATAATTGCAGCCACTCTGGACAATCTAGAGCACGATGTTTCACAATTTTCGCGCGGAAATGCCGCACACATTACAAGAACGTGTGTATACGTTGATCAAGTGTGTACGTACACGTTCTCGGGATAACGCGTACTCGGAATTTATAATAAATGCACGAAAAAGTAATTTACGAACGTTTTTGTACGTTCGCTTTAATTGAAATTAATATCGGCGAAGAAAGGTGTAGTGAAGGGGAAAGAAACAAAAACCTGAAGACAAACAAGAACGCGAAGCTCGTTGGTAAGGCTTCGGCTCGTAGAACGACATGCTCCAACGGTCGGCTACCTACTGCACTTATTATACGACAATAAATTGCATCCAGTATACACAATAGACCATTTAAAGATCTCGTCGACTCTCGAGTTTCACTCGCCTATCAGCGCGCGAACTAAAATACAGTAGCTAATAGTCTATACTCGATACTAACGCTACACAATGAGAACCGCGGAAATCAAGAGAGCGGCCTTGCCGAGCTGCCAACAAGAATGCCCAAAGTCTGTAAACAGTGCGGTCAAATTATATAATTTATCATCAGTGATAGGAAAATCGAAGCTACGTAAAGATGAGGATACGTATAATGGAAACGAGATGAAATCCCAACGAGTCTTCGCGAAAATTCGTTCACAGATGACATAGGCGCGAATTTTTTCTTCTAATGGTATTCGACAAGAGGGAATTGAAATACCACACAAAACGCGAAAAATATTTCTCATGCACAGTCATACGTAATCAGTGTCTTCTTCGAACGAAGGCTGGTACTTTGAAAAGTTTTGAGATGAATTTTTGAAGTTCCAAAATCAATTTTCTACGCCTAAGCCACTCGAATTGATTCTTCATGCGTTTTTGAGACACCGTCTTCCACAATCTCTATCATAACTTGAAAGACTTTGTCTGTCCTGACCTCCCCTTGAAGAAATTTGAAGTTCAAGTCATGCAATTTTTCTCAAAACTTTTTCGACTTTCCAGCATCTTCAGCGCGATGTGGTCCCACGAAGGGCCATTGGATTAACGTCCACCCTCTTGAAGATACCCATGCAGGTTCAGGTGTTAAAATAGCCACTTTGTTATAATATGAGTTTGTATGAAATATCAATAAGTATTAAATATCATGCATTAGCTTATATTTATTCTTCTCCGACCTGTAAAAGGAATATAAGGAGAAAGAGTAAGATTTAAAAACTGTTTCAAGATAGTCTTTCTGACGAGTAGAGAAAGAAGGCATCCACAGAGGTGATAATTGGAAAAATTTTGACCTTAAAACCGATGTACAGGTAGGACTTGAGAAAATTCGAGCTGTCACCCCTATACATTATAAAAACATTAAAAAATTTAGAACTTAAAACTCTTACAGAGGGAAAATGTTGTGAATGTCTCAAGTTCTGAACACCTATAGAGAGTCCTCTTGGAAGAAATTCTCCTGTATATAGAGAATTTTAAAACGTTTGAAGCTCCACTTCTACAATTGGGACTTGCAAGAAATTTGCTTTCTGAAACTTTACAGAGGTAGGATTCAAGAAAATTTGAGCTACAGAAGTCAACATGTCAGTAACCTGAAAAATTTCAAACGCAAATAATCAGCATTCTAATTGGATACTGGAATGAATGAATAAAAAATTGATAATTTTATTTATGAAAATAAAAGTTATTCATTAGGTAAATTTTATTGAGGTAAAATAAAATAGTTTTTTTTTTTTTTTAAATTAATCTGAATAATTATTATGAAATTACTTTAAGGATAACAGAACAATCAAATAATTAATTTTTAGTTCACTACCTCGATGTTGAATTGTTTATTCCAATGAAATACTTTTCTTATTCAATTGATATGTTTTTATATTATTAATATGATTTATTATAATTTAAAAATTACGGTTGAATACTTCATTTTTTCCGTAGAAATATGTGAGGCGATCTGAGGAACCATACCTAAACTCGCTCCTAATTGTTTTTCAGTCACAAACTTTTAGTACCTACCAAATTTTTTTCCAATTTTCTCAGAATTCACTTTTTAAAAATTGTAACTGTGAAAGATCATGTCTCAGAGAATTCTCAAGCCATGTGGAGAATTTTTTGTAGATTCAAAAAACTATCCTCTATTTAGAAATACAAAAAAAAAAAAAAAAAAAAAAAAAAATGAAGCTAGTTTAGGTATGGTTTTTTAGATCGCCTCACATATAACATCTATAAATTTAATTTCAATACTTATTCATAATTATTCTGTTGTCCTTATAGTGATTTCCTCTTTGAATTTGAAAAAAAAATATATATATCATGTTATATTACCCCAATAAAATTTAATTAAAATACCAATAAATGAAATTTTCAAATCTGTTTGTTTTTAATAAATATTAATCTATTTCTAATTTAATGATAATTTTTTAATGAAATAAAGGATAATATTTTAGGAAATCAATGATTTTGAAAATTATGGATATCCAATTCTTAATAAAAAATTTACTTCATATTTAATGTTCAGTAATAACTTTGATTCTAATGTATTAGAAACTGATAGTAATATAATAATCCCATTCAATTGAGCCCTTCTTTTCAAGAAGGGCGTAAATCGACTTACACCTTTTTTGAAAAGATATCAGAATTGTGTTCCTCACCCTACCTTCCGTTGTTTACCGAAATTCAGGGCTTGGAAGCATTTTGGCTGGAGAGGTTGGACTTGGAAAAAGACTCCTCATATAGCGATTTCAAACTTCAATTTAATTTTTTTTTTATAAATGGATCTCATATTACTCCAATAAAATTTAATTAAATTATAAATAAATGAAATTTTCGAGGTCTGCTTGTCTTTAATAAATATCAAATTTTATTAATTCGATGATCATTTTTCAATGCAAAAAAAGATAATATTTTAAATATTAAAATTTTAGGAAATTATGAATATTCAATTCTTAATACAAACTTCAATTCATATTATAATATTAAGTGATAACTCCGATTTTAATGTATCAGAAACTGATAATAATCCCATTCAATTATCAACCAATATTAATTTTTTTGATTTATTCAAGATATTAAAAAAATTAATTCAAATAATATGATTGAATAAAATTTTCTACCAAAAATTGAATTAAAATACTTTTGTGAACTGTTATATTACATCATCAAAAAAAGTTAGTTTTATGGTTGAGTCAACGTAATGTGCCATCGAACTTATAAATTTAGAACGTTATTAAGCGCGTCTGTAATTTTGATTTTAGAGGATGAACTTCACTGTCAATGACCATACAGGTGGAATATGGAAGAATTTTAACTTCAAATGCTTACAAACAAAGGATTTGGTGAAATTCGGTTTTGAACCCCAATCGAGTTGAGACTCAGAAAAAAATTGAACTATAAGCCTGCGTATAAGGACAAGTTGGAAAAATTTGAAGCTCCAAATCTGCACAAAGGAAGAGCTTGTAAGCATTTAGGCGCCCTGAATTCTTGTAGAGGTTGGATTTGAAAAAATTGAATTATTAACCTTCATGGAGAAGGAAATTCACACATTTTGTACCCAAACTCTCAAGGAGGAGAAAGTCGGTAAAATTTCGAGCTTCAAATTTCTACAGAGGAGAAGTTGGAAGTACTTCAAGTTTCGAATGGAATTTTAGAAAAATATTGAGTTCTGGACCATTGCCGCAGCTGATGAAATTTCATTTGAGCTTTGAAGCCCTGTAGAGTCGGGGGAAAAAATTCAAATTACAAACCCATAAAGAGCCAGGACTTGATTACCTCGAAATATCTTCAAAATTGAAAAAAAAATCAACTACTACGATGCGGAAAAGAATAAGTTCAACTTTTAATTGTATACTGATCACTTTACGATTGTTGTAAATTTGAGTAACACAGGCTTTTCTGCAAGCCAATACTACATAGAACATTGAGTAGTTTTGCTCCGCATCCTCACAAGAGCCTTGGAATTTTAAATTAAATTATTTAATAAAGTCAATTTTTCAAATTAATTTTATTATAATATTTATTAAATAAATCTCATTTTATAAATTGATTCATATTCATTTTCAAATTTGACAAATTATTTTACTTTCTCCATGAAACATGAGATTTTAATTTTATCGGTGAATTATAGTCTATAAAATAAAATCTAGGCTAAATTCACCCTTTATTTTTAACAAGTACAAAGTTAAAAATAAAGGGTGAATTTAGTCTAGATTTTATTTGATAGTATGAAATTTGAGGCTAAAAATGATCGTACATGTTTCAAGAAGCTCAGCCTCATATTTCTTTTTTTGTTTCATACAAATCAATATATGAGCAGGGGAGGAGGGGATGAGCTACCGAATACTAAGCTAAAAATGGGAGCGAGTGAGCCCCGTGAGTTACTCAGCAAATGTTTTGTCTACGTTACCTAAACTAGTAGCTAAGAATGGAGGCGATCGAGCGAAACTGAGCCGGTGAGCCACTCAGTCTAATATACGGTAGATTGAGTAGGCACTACCTTACACCAACCACTACATTTTGTGCGACTAGTATTTGATAAAGTCAACTACTTAGTCGAAGCAAAGACCTCTATGTTATATGGTTCTGTACCATAGAAGAAACATGGAACATGATCTACTTTTGATCATCTCCAACCTCACGCTTCTCGAACAGTCTTCAATTTCAATCTCAACTTCAAAATTATCATACTCGTTCAAGTTAGGGAGCTTCACATTCAAAGAATCTCCAAAAATAGCGACTGGAGGGTGTATTGTAGAGGGCGAGATCAACTGGACCAAAATAGACACGATTATTTATTCAAGATTTGCGACCCTAAGAGGAATAGAATAACTCCCGAAGTTCATCGTAGTTCATACGAATTCCTGAAATTAATGAAAATGGATTTTACACATTTTTCAAAAAATTGCAGGATAGTGAGCTCGTATATGAGGATAAAGGAAGAGCATTTAGTATTTACGACCAAGAAAGATCGGAGATTCTAACGAACTTGCGATCATTTTTTCTGTTACTTTCGATCGAATGATTTGTTAGAGATACTTAGAAGTTTAATTCACAATCAAGCAATTCCAGAATTGCGAACAAATTCACCCATCAGTAACATGAAAACACTTCAAATTGAGGAGGAAACACGACAAGAAATGAGGAAGAAAAGGTGTTCGAATATTGTGTACTGTACGAACGAGTAGGAAGGCCTAATTGTACTTAAGAATATGAGTTTAGTCTTCCACTTCCAACCCTTGCTGGATAGATAACTCTTAAGAATATGTTTTTAGTATACTTTAACCCTGACTAGAGTCAGAACTCTTAAAAATAAGTTTTTAGTGCTCCACTTCCAACACTAACGTAAGTCATTTTTTAAAGCTTCTTAATCTGAACTTAGAGGTGACAAAAAAAAGTGAAAACTATGTTTAAAATAGCCGATGAAGCTCAAATGTTGGCAGTTGAGAATTTCACATATTATTAATTTGATTAGTTTTCAGTGATACCTCCTGTAGTACCTCCACAATTACGATCCTGGATGTTCACATTTGAATAAGAATCTCGAGGAATTTTTGGGAGAACGCGATTCAAGCATCCCGGTATATGAAAAGAACGCGCGAGAGGTAAGTCAATAATGATGACGATGATGCTTGAGATGATAATATTCGTATAATGATTGGAATAGAACGAGAAAACGTGTTAGTATTATCCTCTTCATTAATGGAGTACGACAGTTAAAAATGTGAACCCGAGTACAGATACGTATATATCAACTCACCCTTGCAAAGCTTTTTCACCGAAGAAATCTCCTTTCGTCAAAGTACGAATGTACTTCTCCTCGTTCGTCTCCGGATCTTTCAACGTCACTTTGACCTGAAATGAGTGATAGATGAATGTAAACACTAATCACGATCAGATCAAAAAGACATACGGATAGAATCAAACTTGCCACTTACCTTTCCCTTGCTAATTATGAAAAAGGTATCTCCTCGAGCGCCTTGTCGAATTATATAGTCTCCAGCTCTGTAATACATCTGCAAAAGAAACGATAATATAGACGTCAATTTTAACGCCATCGTGGCCAATTGTACACAGCATCCAGCAAGAGCGAAGCGACGTTTTTCTTATTGTTTATGCGATAAGGTCATCGACAATTTACACGCATTCTACACCACTGTGACACACCGCAAAATGACGAGAACGTTGCTTATCTTTTAGCGAGTTTCGACACAGCACGTAAAGTCGATACACCGGTACTTTGATACGAACAATAACCTATAATCGAAATATCGGTCTTCAAAACTCGACGAGAACGAATAACTCGACAATCATTCCGAACAATCTAAGCCGGCACGTCGTAAAGTAACATCTTTTTATTATCCAATAGTCCCCTCTTCTGCGCTTTTCTTTCGTGATTTTTGTCACAAATGAAATTTTCAAACCAATAACGCGACACGTAACTATAATTATTAAGAAGCGAGAGAGAGAGAAAATGAAATTCGCTTCGAGTATCTACAATTATTAACAACGATTATGCGAAGAAACAGGTTCTCGGTGTTCTACGTGCTCATCCACGCGATCGGGAAACTATTAATAAGCTCCGTGTTTTTTTTTATCAAAACGACACATCGTAATTATCACTGTCTACATATAACGTCTATTGTGTACATCAAAATGTGAAACAATGTAACGATGAAGAAGTCTCCGTTATCATCGAGATTCACAGCGTCGACCACAGTTTTGAACGAACTCAAGATCCTAAGATAGATAAGAATTCCTTGCTCCGACTCCACGTGTACATACAGCTACTTTTTCTCACACTTCCTGCTCTCTCACTGACACAGAATGTTGACCAATCTGATCGGAATTTCCCTTCTCATGATAAACAATATTATCATTGCTTTCATAAAAGAAACAACAAATAATTTTTAAATTCGGTGCACCACCTTCACACTCAGTAGTGAATCCGGATTGCAAACGATTTCATTGTTTAAATAGAAAGTTCGCTTATTAGAAAACAACTTCTGCAGTCTTTGCAACAGATTGTGGCTCCATTGAGAGGATGGAATAGGAAATCTAGAAGCGAACGCACACCGACATCACCACCAAGCCACTTCTATCCTGAAGAATAATGAAGAGAGGACAAAAATCAGCAGCATGGAAGCAAAAACGGGAACTCACGATAGCACCATCTTAGATAAAAGAGTATGCAAACGAGGTGATTAAGGCATTTACTGGTCATGATGTGAATATAGGTGCTGGTGAAGAGAATAAGCAGAGCAAAGAGAGACCAGAAGGCCGAACCAGGATTGGGAAAGTACTGTTGGACATCAAGGAGAAAATGTGTTCAACTATCGACCGAACGAAAGTAGGCACAGGGAAGGAGATTCGACAAAACAATAGAAAAGGGATAGTAAGAACTGAAGAAGGTCCCAACCCAGAAATACTGGAAGACGTCGAAAATTATGTTGAAAGAGAATGGTGGTCCAGGCAATGAGAGGACGCTTGAGATAAGTCCGGTGAAACCAAAATTTAAGGGGCTTGTAAAACTCCACAAAACAAACGAGACCAGTTAATAGCATCCAATCACCACGTTACAAAATATCAAAGATCGCGGCTAGATTCAGGGCCTGGCGACAGGTGAAGAAGAGCCCAGGAACGCCAAGAGTCATGATCCGCCCCTGGCTAGATTCTTGGAACAGAACCACAAGTTACTACCTAAATAAAAGTATTAGAAAAAACAGTGAGCTGATAAAGCGATTGAACAAGGTGGAAATCAAGAGTAACAATAAATTGGTATCCTTTACAAGAGCAAAAAGAAAATGCAGAGGTGGCAGTCACCAGAACATGCGATGTAGTCATGCCCAGGCAAGATCCACCGAAGAAGAGGAGAGCCGTTTACTCGTGGATCAATAATATTGCCGAGTTAAGGAGAAAGTGTAACCATAACCGTCGGGTATACCAGCTGAATATTGGTCGCGACGGGGTACGAGCGGTTGCATCTGAATACCAGCTGGCTCGTAAGAGGCTGAAGAAAGCCATACAAGACAGCATGAGTGCTCCATGGAAAGAGTTGTGCGAAATGGCGAAAGAGGACCCGTTTGGCAAGCCCTACAAGATGGTATTGAAGAAGCTAAAGAACATTTCAGCAATAAGCCAAATGGAGCCGGGTGTTGTGAGGCAAATTATTGATGGTTTGTTCCCGCAGCAGCTACCACCAATGGTAACGCTACTAGGTAACGAGGAGGTGGTTGCAGCAGTCAATAGGCTGCGGGGTAAGTATTGGAAGGCTCCGGGCCCGGATGAGGTTCCAAATCCAGTTTGGAGCGCCATACATTCAGTTGACCAAGCACTGCTTGTGGATACATTCGATGCGACGGCTACTGGGGGACTGTTCCCTGTGCGGTGGCAGAAAGTCAGGCTAGCGTTTATTGATAAGAAAGATAAACCACCTGGCCTGCCACCCTCTTATCGACCCGTTGGTCTGATGGACAATGTTGGGAAACTTCTGGAGAGTGTAAGATCTATTTGAAGGAAAAATATATCATTACTGTTTTCAAACTGGACACATCAGATGCTGGAATCCGTCTGAAGAGGATAGCCGAGTCAGCAATGACTACGTGTCAGTTTGTTTTGCGCAGCCGTCAGACTCGATATAAGAAATGAGTTCAACATAATTCCATGGGAGAGGATATTGAAAGCCCTCATGAACGCAGAAGTGTTCACATACCAGCTCAGGATCTTAGCTGTCCCTAAATTCAAGCAGAGACGTCTGCTGGGACAGTAAAACGCCCAGTTGCTTGTGGGGTATCGCAGGGGTCGGTCCTAGAGCTGCTGTTGCGGTGGGGATCTCCAAGGTGAAGGTGTCCAATTGAACTTAAACATAAAATTATTTTATTATAAATAAATTTAGAGATATCATAATACAAATTATACCAAATCTACCTAATTTTAAAGTAACAAGATTAAAAAATCTGTAAGATTTATTGAAACCTCACAATGGAACTTTTAAAAATCAATAATTAAATACAAATATTAATATTTTTATTAAAAAAATTATCAACATTGATAATAATATTAAATCCCCTAAATTTAATAAATAAAAATTTTACTCATATATTTTTGAAAATATATATTATATTGAACTTTAAGATGAAAAAATTATTCTATATATAAATAATCAAATAATTAAATTTATTCGTTCATAACAATACCTATCTTTACTGATTATTAAAATTATAATAAATGAAATAATTCATAATAAATAAATAAATAAATAAATAAATAAAAATAAACTATCACTAAAATGATAATATAACAAAACATATTAAAATGAAATAAAATATAAAAAAAATGGAATAAAAAAAAATGACTAATAAAACTTGAAAAATTAAATTTAATTGAAATATAAGAATAAACTATACTTAAAAAAATAATATAAAAAATGGAATACAATTAAACCTAATTTAAAAAAATATCATAAATAAAATTATTAAATTAATTTCTCATTATTATTAGATGAAATTGATTAATAATTTACTAAAAACATTATTAATCATCTATCAATTATAATTAATACTATATAAATATAAATTAAAATGAAAAATAATTATAAATTTTATTAATATTATAATAAATATATAAATTATAAAATAAAAAATTCCATTATCAATATAATTATATAAAAAAATTCAATTTGAAAATAAAATAATAAATAAATTGATAATAAAATGTTTAATAAAAATTATTATTCGAAATTAATTGAAAATGAACAATTGGAAATGAAGCTAAAAGCTATTAAACTCATGATTTAAAAATTAAATTTTTCAAAAGAAATTTAAAATTAAATTTCAAATTTTAAAAATTAGATATTATTCTTCATATTAAAACTATTAAATAAAATATGAATATATTCTACTAATCACAAAAATATTAGATTCTTATATTTAATATTAGTTTATCAATAAGAATAATTATTCAAACAGAATTAATTAATATTACACTAATAATAATTTTAATAATAATAATTCATGATTATTATAGAATAGTAACTATCAATGCATTAATAATAATTTTTTTATAACTATACCTATTATTATTGGTTTGCTTGTGAGGTGCCGCAGGGATCGGTCCTTGGGCTGCTGTTGTGATGGGGATCTCCAAGGTAAATTGTAGCGCGGGGGGGGGGGGGGGTAACCGGCCCCTAGAGGTATTCATGCGTTGGATTGAGTTGGCTGGACTAGAACATGCAGCTGGTAAGACAGAGGCCATTTTATTCACGACCCGTCGGAAGTTCAGTCCACACACCTTTCACCTGTAAAGTGTGGAAATCGAAACCAAGAAGAGAATGAAGTGCTAGGCATCTGGTTTGACTGGTTTGACTCAGCGCTGAGCTTCAGGTGCCATTTCCTGATGGCAGCGGAAAAGGCAGGCAGAGTAGCTGCATACGTAAGCCCCCTGATGAGGAATCTAGGAAAACCGAGAGAAGCAGGAAGTAGGATCATGATGGGCACCGCCTTGTCGATCCTCTTACATGATGCCCCAGTATGGATCCACTCAATGAAGATACCATACAGAAAGAGAGAGATGAAAGAGCTGCGCAGAGGTGTGTCAGTGCCTACCGCATTGTCTCGACGGAGGCTCTTCGCGTATTAGCACATTCACCGCCAATCGAGCTTCTTGCTGAGGAGAGAGCGGTGGTGTTCAAGGCAAGAAAGAAGACGACGAAAAATCAAGAGGCTTTACGGGTCAAGCACGAGGCGCTCTCTGCTAACAAAATGGAAGGCAAGAATTGCTCAGAGTGAGCTGGGTACGTAGACAACCCGTGTATTCATATGCTCCCTTGATGAGTGAATGTACCGAGTTCATGGTCAGCTGAACTTTCACCTGACGCAAGTGTTAAGCGGCCGAGTACCTTCACGAATAGTTACGGGAAGATGAGCAGGCAACGTGTTCGCACTGCAACAGAGGGCGGGAGGATGAACCACAGCACACCTTACTTGAATACGTGGCGTGGAGGCGTAGTCAGTCTCTTCAAGAGATTGGGGTAGATGAAGCGCTTGCTCTGAGTAATCTGGAACCCACCATACTAGTTTCCAAAAAAGTATGGAAGTAGGCGTCTGCATTTGCAGCCACCGTCATGAAGGAGAAGATGGACAGAAATAGAATAGGCAAATGCAGAACGACGCGATGGCCTCTTAGAATAGGGAATTCCAGCCTAAAATGCTCCTCCAGGGCTGTCTACGACTCCATACTACCCTGAGACTCCGTTTGTGACCTAGCCTACGTACCTAAAATTTGGAATTTTTCCGCCTCTACAGTTTTTTGGACTCTCTCTTTTTTAGCACTCGAACTTTTCTCAAGTCGCCTCTGCACAAGATTGGAGCTCGAAATTTGATCAAGTCTCCAAACAGAGCTGATGACGTCATAAAGGTCGGACGTGGTCGTTTTCTTAACATTGTTCTAAAAATCAGACAGGGTGTTCCCCAGAGTTCGACTCTGGATCCAGATTACACCAGAACAAGATGACTTGAAACGACTTCGATTTTCGAGCTACCCACACTTGAGTCATAATAAAGAAAAATCCCATTCTCTAAGCTCTCCATTTTATGCAACTCTTCTACTCCTGTCTGTGATTTTGATGATATTTCAAAACAAATGCTTCAAGATTCCAGCACGATTCTGAACGTGATATGATTTCCCACAAACACTACTATCGAGAATATTGGTTTATACAAGAGACCTCGTTTTTTGCGCTATCAATAGCGGTGATTAACCGATGCACGCGCGTATTGTCGCACAATTTCTTTGATCGCGCGCAAATACAAGGAAGTTATTTTACGCGCGCTAATGTCGTAATCTCGGTAAATGCCATTTAAAATACGTCGTCTTCGCTGTCGCTGTTTTATCTTAAATAACTAAAACGAAAAACAAAAGAAGCGGAGAAATGCATCGTAATAATATACGTACCTCCTCGAGAACGTCCGATATTTTGATTAACGTGTCATCTGGCAAATTCTTGAAAATGGGAACGCTGTGGAAAACAATAAGAATTAACATGAAAAATAACCTTCCACTTGTAACACTAAAAAAAAAAATAAAGTGTACTTAATACGTAATTTTAATTGAAATAATTATTATATCGAGAATCACTTTGTGTTAACTTTTCTATGTACCTAAAAGTAGTTAAAAATAATCATTTTTCAACTTATAAAAGCGTTATCGCTCGCATAATGTTCTCGACAATTAATCGTACATTGCTTCTTTCACTTCGTCAAGTATGAAATCGAAGGCAAGGATTAATTGAAATTTATTCACCAATAATAGCATGTGATTTCATCCAAGAAACGAGAGAAAGAAAGAGAAACAAGAAGAGTGACAAAGAAATTCTCAATTACGACAATTTCAAGTTCAACGATAACAAATTGGCTAGCAGTTGCTAAATTTTGACGATTTTCAAAACTCCAACACCATAGCTTACGCACAGAAATTTCTTTGTAGATCATCAACTCCCACTTACTCTATTTAATCTTTACAGAGATCTGAATTACACCCCTTCCCTCTGTTACTTTCTCTCGAACAATATCAACCTCGACAAAATGTAATCCCTACTTCCGTTGCTCAATTCCTCTCAAATCACAATAGTTCGCATTTAAATTTCAATGCATTCTCATAATAATCATAATTATTTTGAATTTCACTCTTTTTCCAACAGCTTAGACATCACGATCGGTAATCTCATTTACTAATCCAAATCGCTTAGAAGAAATCTTAACCTTGAGGCAGCTCACAAAGTCTGCTGGCTTCACTTCGGTAATGAAATATTCTGACTTCAGTATACCAATAAGCACTCGTGAACAAGTTTCAAAATGTTGTTCTGGGACAAGAGAAGTTCTGTGATCAAAAATCTTTCTTAGAGGAGCGGCCTGAATCGAAGCAGGTATTTTGAATACTGGTGCCTCAAAACTAGCATTCAAGACACGAATCTAATAGAACATTTGAACAAAAGAATGAAAAATCCAGCTCAATTTGTTTTCTCTTCTCGTCGATGTTGTCCTTTTGATTTTAAGGTCTCTTCGGGAGGAACAGTCACATTCCGTGGACTCGTCTTCGAGTAATATTAGTGATAACTTGATAAGACTGGAACTACTTTGAAGAAACCGTCTTCATAGACCTTGACCTACTTTGAGGACAGAATTTCATATTATATGTTAGGCTACCTTACCTTCGATACTTTGTATGTTCGGTCAAATCTGCCCCCTATACAGACTTCCTCTATACTGAGCCTGACATATAGTATTTGTATGCTAGACTTCACTTTAGGGACGGAACAAATGTTCCCTTTGCTTGTACGAGACCGAAACTACTCTAACCGTTACGGTTTTTCAACAGGAAACCCGTTTTCTGGGGTTGGAAGTGGGGTCGAAGAAAAATGCCGGCCATCCGACTATGCTCGGTTCACGTTGAGAACTACCTGAACTGATAGACGCTTGCATTACAAAGAGAAAGAGAAATCGTACGCTTCGAATACAACCATAAATGACACCATAGGCTTATTCTAGGCTGTTAGAGCGAGTGAGCTCAGCCTAACGTTAGGAGAGTGTGAAAAGTCCCTTTCTTCTGATGTAAGTCGTGAGCCTCTTTCCTGATATCGCCTTGAGCCGACTATTCAATACGCTGCTTCAAATTCCCGAGATAAATGTCCACCCTCTTTGCATTAAAGAATTAGTTTCACTTTTAAGGATTTGCTTCTCCTCCAATATCTGTATCTCTAACAGTGAACTTTTCAAGTTCCCTCGGGCTATTGGAGTTTCTATTGGCTTCCCTTTGGGTTCCCTCATGGGTCATCTCTTCAAGGATCTTGTGGAGGGACAGGTCCTCAATGTTGGGCTTTCCCTCACTAGGCACGTCTCTCATTGGTACCGATATGTCGACGATATATTGTGCCATTGGCGTCTTGCATGAGTTCCTTTTCGTACCTCAATACCCTTTATCCCAGAATTGAGTTCACTTCAGAAATAAGGGTGTGAACTATTAAATTTTAAAATCTCGCCCTAACGAACATAAGTACAGCATTCACCTCAAGTCCATCGATTTGAGTTCCTTTTGTCACCCGACACATAAGGAGTTCTCTTTTATTTCTATGATTCACCGTCTCGCGTCCCTCCCTCTCAACCACAACTCGTTCGGCACCGAATTTTGTCAGATAAAGACCAGAAATGCCATCACCCTAGATCTTGACTTCTTGTTCAGGAGGAAGCTTGTGCTAAGAGCCTTAAACAGCTGACGTCTTTATTAAGGCAGTCTCCCCTTCCCCTCAGAAACTTCAAATGGATTCACCCTTCCTAATTGGGCAATTTTTCGAAGGCTTGGCCGAGATTCTCAAGTTTTGTAGCCTTAAACCCAACTCCCTTAAACTTCGCATTTTAGGTGCTCACTTGGGCCAACCCCTCTCTTAGGGAAGTGTGAAAATTATACATTATCCTGCACTGGGGGGCAAGCGTAGCGGCATTGGCAGGCGCTTTACATACGAGAAACTGAGCGAAACCTTTCACACGAACCTAAAGACTAGAAAGTCCACTTTCGCAGAGTACCTATTTGAGGCTGGTCATCAGTTTGACCTCAACAAATACCACCCAATTTGTTTTGTACAGAGGTTCCGTCTTCGAAAAACAATTGAGGACTGGTTAAATACGGTGATCATGTTTTCAATAAATCCCTGGGCTCATCCCTACTTACTTTCGGTTGCATCCTATTCAGTCTAGAGAGAAAGGGTTCGAGATTCAAGAGACTAGTACATATAATGAAAGCCTAGTATATCGCATATTAAAGCTGAAATGTCTAGTATTTTGACGTCGAAACCCCTACACTAATAATTTTCTATACTTGTTCCACAAGGGTGCAACCCATTTCAATTGACAATAAAACAAAAAACAATTCTGAAATCTGTGAGTTTACTCCTCTCGCTCCCTGAAATCTTCCAGTATAGAGAGACGAATTTAAGAACCGGGCGAACGAGCGAAGCGAGTAAGCCAGGCTGCTCAACACAAGTATAATGAGCAGATTGACTTATAAAGAAATGAAAAATGATCTTCATTCGTTGAACTACGTCAGAAAATTTTCATCATCGACCCATCGTCGACTTCGAAATTGAGTCGACTTTTGGTATAGACTGATATCGACTAAAAATCGATATCGTTTTTGGGTCGATTCTGCTTCACTGATCGGCAAAAGACTCGCAATCGACGACAAAATTTTGTGAATTTTGAGTGCACAACTTGGTAGGGTGTCAGAATTGAGGTCAAACATTAGTCGAGACTTGGATATCAGATTTTGATATCGAATAAAAATCGATATCGTTTTTGGGTCGATTCTGCTTCACTGATCGGCAAAAGACTCGCAATCGACGACAAAATTTTGTGAATTTTGAGTGCACAACTTAGTAGGGTGTCAGAATTGAGGTCAAACATTAGTCGAGACTTGGATATCAGATTTTGATATCGACTAAAAATCGATATCGTTTTTGGGTCGATTCTGCTTCACTGATCGGCAAAAGACTTGCAATCGATGACAAAATTTTGTAGATTTTGAGTGCACAACTTAATAGGGTGTCAGAATTGAGGTCAAACATTAGTCGAGACTTGGATATCAGATTTTGATATCGACTAAAAATCGATATCGTTTTTGGGTCGATTCTGCTTCACTGATCGGCAAAAGACTTGCAATCGACGACAAAATTTTGTGAATTTTGAGTGCACAACTTAGTAGGGTGTCATAATTGAGGTCAAACATTAGTCGAGACTTGGATATCAGATTTTGATATCGACTAAAAATCAGATTTTGATATCGACTAAAAATCGATATCGTTTTTGGGTCGATTCTGCTTCACTGATCGGCAAAAGACTTGCAATCGACGACAAAATTTTGTGAATTTTGAGTGCACAACTTAGTAGGGTGTCAGAATTGAGGTCAAACATTAGTCGAGACTTGGATATCAGATTTTGATATCGACTAAAAATCGATATCGTTTTTGGGTCGATTCTGCTTCACTGATCGGCAAAAGACTTGCAATCGACGACAAAATTTTGTGAATTTTGAGTGCACAACTCGATGGAGTATCGGAATTTAGGTCAAACATTATTCGAGACTTGGATACCGATTTTAATGTCGACTGAGAATCAACGTCGACGTTGCGTTGATTCGACCACTGTTGCACTGATCAAGCATGATTGAGATTCTCAACGGTCATTGTCATACATATCTTGTCTGCGAGTAGCGAAGTCACCAAACAGACCACAGCGCTATAATGAGGTGACAGTACAACGACTCTTGATCGAGGTCGATTCAAGGTTCATTTAAAGTCAACTAGCGTACAAATTGACGTAAAAAAATCGAAGGGGAAGGGGGAGAGAGAGAGAGTCGATTTTTAGACAGATGGAAAAATTCAGAGAAATTGATCTGGGATCAAGTTTAACAATATATCGACGTAATCTTCATCAAGAGCTTGAAAGGAATAAATGGTCGACAGGAGTTCATCAGGAAGCATTGAGAGACACAGCGCTTCATAAGAAACTCAAGAGGTTTTAGGACCCTACCTCCGAGTAACCGTAGATTATTACTGAGGCAAATGCTAAGATTCAGTGAACAGTATTCTATCAGAATGAGGACAACTACTTCACTCGTACAAGTAGTATGGTAATACAGAATACAGTGTGTTGTAGCACGGTTGTCCCACAGGCTCTGTAGTCGAGTCCGCAATACGCACGTATTACGTACGATTTTGGAGACAGCGGACATCTCATGACGGAAAATTATTATTTTTTGTCTCTCGTCCATATGTACGAGCGTCAACTACACTATCAGTAAAGTTCATTACCCTTCGCAGAATTACCTGACTGACAGCAGCAGTATACAGAGATAGTATTATATAGTAGCTACTACGTTGCATCTCCTTGGGCGATACTATGTTTTTTTGTAAATATCATCGCGTATAATTGATTGCAATTCCTGGTACTCGGTAGTTGGTATATACAGTAGTTACGAGTATGAGAGATTTACTGCACTATTGTAGATACGAAGCATATACGAGACTATATAATATATTGAAGACTAGAGAGATCGTGTCATACTCGTATATACATTGGAAAATGATATTATATTTCCTTCGTCCGTAAATATCTGATGTCCATAGGTACGTTTATATAGGTCTTCGAGATTATTATCATTCGTTGAGTCAAAATTTTCGGAAGACGTGCTCAGGAAATATTACATGGTGACTAGAAATTTATAACTTGCAGGCTCTCGAGGGTAAGAATGTACAAGAGTGTGATTATTCGATACATTTTTCAATCATTCGATAGGCCTACTATGGTATGTTGGAGGAAAGAAATTCGAGCCAGAGACATCAATGATGGTCTTCTAGAGAAATATCTTGGGATACGAGACGACAGAAGTAATTTTTGCTGTACTTTTCACGCCTCCGTTGTCAAGAGTATCTCATAAAAGACCCCTGGCAAAACGACTTTACTCGAACAACGGATCCGACGTTACTTCGAGCTGCACATCATTTTACCCACGAAGGAGGTGTAAGCTTGAAGTTACGTCACTAATCCACGGATCATCCCGTTACCGACTTGAAGATTTCATTATGAAGTAAATTTACCGCACACTTTTCAGAAAAAATACGAAAAGGAAAGTCAGAACCTGACAACGCCACAGGTGCCGGTATAATCTCACGAAGACAAAGAGGACAAAACCTAGGCAACACAATGAAGAAAACAACACGACGTGGGGAGAAAGATATTGCCCTATTATTGCGTATCCCTAAGGACTGGAATCTTTAGGTCGACATACGAATAACGGTAAACTACCAGAGTACTACGACTTTTACACTGTCTCCGACTTTGAAGCAAGTGGATGAAAAATACATCGACGGGACTCTCGCTAGTACCGCAGCAAAAAATATTTGCCGAACGGAAGAGAAAATCTTTTAGAAATTTCGATCAGTGGTTTTCAACGCGCAAACTTGACAATGCAATGCTTTAATATTTTTAGTGTATCTTCAGGAACGGCTCAGTTTATGCAGTGGTTCTCATTTGTTAACCCAGGTGTACAGATTTCAGACCATTCCTCTGTACCTTTACACTTAAATGAAGACTAAGTATGGGGATACGAGAATAATTCTGAAGCGAGAGAGAAGCTTTCGGCGTCGGCTCATCGGCTATTAGCACGACCCGGGAGTTCAAGATTGTATCAGGTCTCCCATTAACGAAATTCTCGAAGACTCTTTTCTTTCAGCTTACGACCAGTTTATCCAATATAGATAGTGGAGCAATCATTGCACTGGAGTCTATATAAATACCGCTCTTGTTCCCCGTTGTGACGGGATCTTTGAGCCTCGATTTGTATCTAAATCACGTCTTACGGTGTAAAAACTCCAGACGATGGCGAAAACTGTCCACAAAAGAAGCTTCTTTTGACTTTTTAACTACATATGAAGTAACGGTAGAAAGAACTCCGAAAAATTTCCAGCTCCAAACCCTCAGAGAAAATATTTGAACGATTTTGAGTTTTGAACCCTTGTAACGATGATACTTCTTTTTGAATTCTTCATACAGGAGGGGCTTGAAACAATGTTAGATTCTAAAGCCTTATAGAGATGGGACTCTAAACACCAATTTAGAAGGGCCAAAACCATACTTAATTCTAGTGGACTATCATTAGAATTACATTACTAAACAGCTTCTGTGTCTAGAGTTTGTCTTCAGTTGATTGCAAAAGTATTTTCAAGTCTGTTTTCCGTTTTTCGCTATCATGTCTCGTTTCTGAGTAATCACGTAAATTATGAAAAATCGTCATATTTTCAGAAAGTGATTTCACGTTGAATTTTCTTTCATCACAAATGAAAAGTTTAGGAAAATTCACGATTTCTATCCAGTAAATACGTAATTCGAAATTTTCTGGAACAATGATCGTGATAGCAGTATCGAAACACAATGTTTCGCAAGATCGCGAATCATTCATTTGAAGAATACCGAATCTTTCTTGACCTTTGACGTGAGGTGAAGGAAGATTCAAGCTATATATTCCCGTCAGAAAATGGTTGATTTTTAGTAAACTTTTGAGATAAATTGACCAAATTTTGCCTATTCATTCCAGTCGATTGTTGGTCTGATATTATTCCTACTAAATTTTTGACCATAATTTTTGGTTGATTTTTGACCATTATGCGGAACATACATTTTGGTCAATTTTTGATCCTTAAACTGACAATATAAACTGGAATTTTTCCTCGTTTCTTAGTCTGAATTTGATATTGTATTTATTACTCAATCTTGACTAAGATTTCCAGTCGATTTCTGGGCAGATATTCTAGGTCAGGAGATACTTGGTTCATTTTTAGTAGATTTTTCCTCAACATCCATCAATATTTTTACTCTCTTTTTTGGTCTAAAATGAGTATTATCGGTCGAGCCGCATAGTGACTCAATTTTGACCAAAATTTCCAGTCAATTTCTAGGCAGATATCCCTAGGACATATCTTGGTTCATAATCAGCCAGTTTGTTCCCAACATCTACCAATGTTTTCACTCTCTTTTTTGATCTGAAATAACTACATAATTATTATCGAGTGAGCCGTTTTATGTCTTAATTTGGACCACAATTTTCAGTCAATTTCTGGGCAGATATTTGGAATGAATCAACTGTCATATTGCTTGCAAACTCACAGATGAATAAAGAAATTTAAAATTGAATTTAAAATTTAAAAATTAATAATGAAGTTGTTCAATAAATGAACACACTCCACTAATCATAAAAATATTACGATTAATATTATATTAAATTTTTGAAATTTGATCAGGATTAAATATAATTATTTTTTAAATTTTGATTTTGTAAATTTTTCTTTTATATTAATTTTATTTGAAAAGTTTATAATTCAGTATCATTTCGAAAAAAATAATAAATGATCTTAATTATTTCATTTTTTTTGTCATAATTCATATTTGAAATTAATAATTTTTTTTAGAATTATTTATTCAATAAAATTAATATTTATATCAAGTTTTAATGATTCATATAAAAATTACTATTATAAAAGAACTAAAAAAATTTGAACAACTAAAATAATAATTTTTTATATCTAATTCATTTCATTTATTATATTTGACCCTTTAAATGAAAATATTAATTATTTAATAATTTTAAATAATATTTAAAACTTCTAATCATATTATTTAACCAGAATGATATTTGTTATTTTTTTAATTCAATGTTACGATCAATTAATAGAAGGTTATTTGGTTTAAATAATAAAATAATTATTAAAAAATAATTTTAAAATAATCAATTTATTTATTAAATTAATAAAAAAAAACAATATAAATTAAATTAATAAACATCAATTTGATCAATAATAAATTAATAAAGAATAGTAATTATAATAATTAAATTGAAAATTAAAATCAAATAATGATGTAGAAATTTCATAAATTAAATTCCAATAAATAAATATATTTAGATTCATTTCAAGGTATTTTTTCAATTAATTGATTCAATTTTAATTGTTATGAATCTGTGATAAATTCCACAAATTTCTGAACATTGTCCATAAATAGAAGGTTTAATAATTAATATTGTAATAATTTTAGACCAAAAACACACTCGTCTCACTACAACCCTGCTAACGAGATTACTATCTTCATTCTTCTCTTCTCTCACATGAGGGAGGCTTAGATGTAGACTGGTTTTTCCCATCAAAAGTGGTCCAAGTATAGTGGTCTTTAATATCACCTAACTAGAGACCGTTTTATGGCGTCTGCATTGCTCAAAAATTTACCGATCCGTTTTGTCAATAGTGGTCTATTTGTAGTGGTCTGTTAATATCGCTTGGAGACTACAACAGACTATTTTATATCGTTTACATTGCCCAGAAATCGACTAGCTGTTCTTTGGTCGGAAATGGTCAAAATGTAGTCAATTGATGACTGAGGATAGACCATTTTAAGGTATCTATATCACCTACTATTGACCAATTTTTTCAGTCAAAATTTTGTCCAAGTTGGTCTAAATGAAGTCTAAATATGATACTGAATGGCGGAAGTAAATCGACTGATAAAGTAGGTCTGTTATTGGTCACTCACCAGAGCGATCGCTCAGTCTATTTGTGGTCGATATTTAATCGATCTGGTCTATCGGGATGTTCTGAAAATATTTTGACGATTGTGACGTGGTGGCGATATCGAATAACGTTATCTCGGCATCGAATAATCGAAGTTAATGACGAACACGTAAATCAAATTATAAGGATCGAAAAATGACATTTATGTGTATACCCACGAAATCAGCATTTTTTAATGGCGCTCATCTTCATGCGAAGACGTGGTTGTTCATCTTTCGTGTTCACCTGAAGATTGACGCTATAATAAATGCTGATTTTGTGGATATAAACACTTTTCAATTTCATAATAATTACGTATTCATATCCACGTTTAAGCTTCCAGCTTGTGACATAAATTGAACTTCGAATCATACTCATGACCTCGCGGCTAAGATTTAAAGTCGACCATGAAACGTAACCAAAAGTACGCAAGAGAGACGACCGAACGTGACTGATAAAATTAAATTACGAACAAAATTCTCGACTAAGCAATAAGCGATAAAAAAAAAAGAATAAATACAGTATATTTACCTCTTTAAAAAGTCCGTGTATTCCGTCTGTTTGGTCAGACCTGTGCGCATCATGATTGTTTGGAAACATTGTCTCTCGATAGCCCATAATTTGCAGTCGGTAGCGGCTGTCAACAAAATAACACGATATGAATAAATAGAGAGCATCCAGCACAATACATCGTTGACCTATAATAATTCGCTATACACTTCCAGAACGTTTAAGAATCGAACAGAAAATATGGAGAAGTCGAACGTGACACGTGAGGCGATTCGCCATCATTCGTACTCGGCGACCTAACCTTGTGTCCGATAAAACTGATTTTTCCTAATTTATATACGCAAAAACTCGCTCTCGACAAAAGGAATACAAAGAAATTCGTATAATTGAAGGGCCTAAATAGTAGACGAATTAGATATTAAATATTACGCGTTTCAAACAAATCACGGCTCGAGTAATTAAGTTAACGTGACGAACCTGTACAGGATACTTTGTACTTTCTTTTGCGATTTCTTAGTGAACGAAGATACCACGGCATCTTAAAATACACACGCGTAAAATTATAATTTTCAAAAAATACACGAGTAGCGTAAATTGGTAGCTTGTAAAATAACAACTGATCTAGTACTGTACTATCGATATACTTGACGAACAGAGAATATCAGAAAGAGGGGTATAGTAGCTTTTATAATTACACAATACGTAGAGGGTGAAATAGGTATAGTCACTCGGAGAGGGAGAATAGAGAGAAACCTGTACAGCTACCCCTTCCAACGCAACATATCGTAGCATTCTCACAGCATGAGTCATCTCGTTAACGGGATTGCACACCTGCATTTTACTTTCTTAACGCCCCTCCGCTACGTGATGCGAGTGAAAGACTTTTCAAAGATTCAATCACTCGTTGTTTGACAAAATATTACTTCTTCGCGATCAAAAAGAGAACAAAGAAATCCACAGGAAGTACTTGTAACTTCGAAACGGAAACTATGCCTTGCCTTGATTCGTACTACAAATATCTCTTCCAGTTTTTATAATGATTATGTAATAGTTTTGTGACTCTTGCGAGGCGAGGTAGCGAGTGACTCGAATGAATTTTTGGCTTGCTTCGCTGGTGGTCTTAGAGACTCCCTTGGCAACGACGCTGAACTCCTCCATTGCTTCTGTTCTGCCACAGTGCAGTGCTTTCTTTTTCCTAGACTTTAGGAGATATTTCATTCTTTCGAGTGGTGAAATTTTTGGTTTTGGGTACATGTATTTTCTCGGCGTCACGATTTTAGCTTTTGTGTATTGCAATCACTTTTTTCTTCTTTGGGTCAGTTAGGACGCTGACGTCACAATTAAAGAATACAAAATACTGAAACAAAATGTCCTACAAAGGGAAGGGTGTGAAGGTGATTCACATATAATTGAGGATTTCAAATCTTTGATTTTGCGACTCATATTACTGTCCTTAGCAGGGTCATGACAAAAGTTACAAATATTAGAATGGTGAAATATTATCATCGTTTATGGTCGTTATTTCAGGTGATTACTTTTCAAATTAGTTGTTCGCATCGCTTCTACAGAATAACATAAAAGTGTTAAGAGCGGAATTCTCCAAAATCAATTAGAGCAATATTCATGAAATTCAGTCGGAAAAACGTCCACCCTCCGTCCGACCGGCAAAGCTTGAAGCTCGAAAATTTTCCAAGTTACCCTCCTATCATATACAGCTTGGGGCGGTGCACGTGACGACACAGTTTGATGACGTCTGATGACGTTGTAGATCAGTTTTTTTTTCCTAGTCCTGCTCCTATCATACATAACTTGGAGGAGGGCCCTATGATGTCATAGTTTGATAACGTCATAGGTCAGCCTTCTGACGTTACAATCTGATGACATCATAAATAAGTTTTTTACCGGGGAACCCGCTATCCCTTTTGTTGGGGGTACTTCCAGGAAATTTTCGTCCGCGAGCGAGAGCGAGGTTGATGACGTCACGGAGAGGAAAGCGGGACTTGGAAAAATTCCTACCTCCGAGCTATATATGATAAGAGGGGGACTTGGAAAAACGACGGCTTTCAAGTTGTCACGTCATGATTTTCAGGACTTGGAAAAACTTCAGGCTCTAGGGGAGTCGGGACAGCGGGTTCGAATTTTTCAAGTTCTCCTCCTATTATACATAGCTACAAAGTCCGGTTCTGTGACGTTACAATCTGATGACGTTGTAAATTGTTCTTTTTTCTTGGTAAATCCTCCCCTCTTGAACATAACTTGAAAGGCGGGACCTGTAACGTCACTGTTTGATATCATAGGTCAAACTCGTGATGTTACAAACTGATGATGTTATAAATCAGTTTTTTTTAAATTTAAGAATCAATTTGTCGGACGGAATATTATAAATTATCTGTAAGAGAGTAAGTCAGGCACTGCCGTCCGTCAGTTTTTTCAAGTTCTCCTATTATAGCTCTTAAGTTTGGTTCTATGACGGCACAGTTTGATGACGTCATGGGTCAGCCTTGTGACGTCACAATCTGATAATTTTTTCCAAGTCCTCCTCCTATCATATATATAAAGCTTGGAGGGCGGGCCCTATGACATCACAGTTTGATGACGTGAAAAGCCAGCCTTGTGACGTCACAATTTGATGACGTCATAGATTAGTTTTTTCCAACTTCTCTTCCTATTATATACAATTCCAAAGTCCGCGGTCTTGTGACGTTACAGTTTGATAACGTCCTAGGCAGTTATTACGTAAGTGCCAAATCTGCAGTTGTTTGTAATTTTAAGCTTTAATGGGTTAAATCAAATAATTAAATAATTAAATTTGAATGAGCTTCAAAACATACTTTAATTATTAAACTTGAATATAAAACACATAAACGCTACATCTTGTGATATCACAATCAGATGATCAATTTTTTTTCCAAGTTCTCCTCCTATCATATATAGGTTGAGGAGCTGGCCTTGTGACGTCACAATCTGATGACGTCATACCATAGTTTTTTTTTCCAAGTTCTCTTCCTATTAATTACACCGTTCCAAAGTCCCGTCTTGTGAGGTCACCATTTGATAACTTCATAGGTCATCCTTGTGACGTCACAATTGATAACGTCATAGGTCAGGCTTGTGACGGTACAATCTCAATTTTTTTTTTTTTTACAAGTCCTCTTCCTATCATATATAGCTTGGAGGGCGGGTCCTGTGACGTCACAGTTTGATGCCGTGAAAGATCAGCCTTGTGCAGGCATGGCAAACAAAATGAAAACAAAACTTCATTCCACAAAAAAAAATCATATTTTATAAACCATGAACGACATAAAAACAAAATTTAGCATTTAAAATGACCAAAACGAAAATGAAAACCATAAATCTGCAGGAAATTAAACTTGAAATAAATAAAAACAATCTTTCTGAAAAAACATGTTTTTCGGTAAGAAAAACATTTCTTATGAAGAAAAACATGTTTTTATTTTTATAAAAAAAAGGGTTCATTAAAAAACCTTTTTTATTACAAAAAACATATTTTTTTTCAAACGAATTCTTTTACAACAATCAAGATACAAAGAAATGAAAAATTTGCCAAATAACAAAACATTAACAAAAACAAAAAACTAAAAAAGTCGATAACAAAAACCAAAAATTTTTCGTTTGCCATGTCTGGCCTTGTGACATCACAATCTGATGACGTCATAGACGAGTTTTTTCAAGTTCTCTTTCTATTATATAATACAACTCCAAAGTTCGGTCTTGTGACGTCACAATTTGATAACGTCATAGGTCAGCCTTGTGACGTCACAATTTGATGATCATTTTTCTTTTTTTTTTCAAGTTTTCCTCTTATCATGTATAATATGGAGAGCGGGCCCTGTGACGTCATAGTTTGAGCTTGTGATGTCACAATCTGATGACATCATAGATTAGCTTTTAGTGGGGAACCCGCTATCCCTTTTATTGGGGGTACTTCCAGGAAATTTTCGTCCGCGAGCGCGAACGAGGCGACGACACGGAGAGGGGAGGGGGACTCGGAAAAACGACGGCTACCTTAACGAAGTTAAACGAGGAACGCAGGGAACCTGTTTCATGAGTCAAATGGGATTTGGTATGGAAAATTCAAGGAAGCCTAGACTTAGATAAAGCTAGTATGCCTAATTCATCGACTGACTCAGATACCTTTGAGTCAGGCGGCTTTTCAAAAGGAACTTGTTACTATTAAACACCTGGCCAGGGTTAATCAAGTTAGAGTGGATGTTGACCTAATGGTCCGGAGGAAGCTCACTAGAAAATGCCTCGATTCCACAACCTCCCTCCCTAGGGACCACCTTGACAGTAGAAAGAGGTGGATTAGAATTCCTTTCCTGGGCAAGTTCTCTTTGAAATTGGGACGAGTTCTCCGCCCCTTTGGATTCCGGCCAGCATTTTATAATCCTAACACGGTTAAAAGTTTACTTGTAAGATTAAAAGACCTCGTTCCTGTGGCCGAGAGGAGTGGAGTTTATAGTGTAGCGGGCAACGATTGCTCGGGTATCTACGTAGGCATGACAGGCCGCCAGCTCCAGATTCGGGTAGCTGAGCATAAAAAGGCTTGGGAGAAGGGTAAATTGGGTGAATCGGCATTCTCCGATCATTTAATTGAGAGTGGCCATAAGTTTAAGGAAGGTTCTGAGGCCCTCCTCCATAGGGAGAATTCGTACTTCAAGCGGTTGGCTTTGGAAAATATAGAAATTATTAGACACCGGAATAATGAAGACATCACTGTTCTAAACAGGTACATTCCTGATGGGGGATTGATTGAATTAGTGTATGAGAATGATTCACAATTTGATGACTCGCTAATCATGAATTTCATCTCGTGTTCCCCTGTCTTCGTTGATGTTGGGTTCAGTCGCTTCCGTTCACTTACGCTTAAAAGATGGTCAATTAACCGAAAGCGCTCGCGGCTGCTTGTTTTTGTGTGGTATCTTTTGTAAAACGCTACTCTCTTGAGTACAACCCTTTTTAATAATAAGTTCAACCATAAAATTGAGGAACGAGTTAACTTCTTCTCCTATCATACATAGCTCGAGAGTCGAAATTTTTCCAAGTTTTTTGCTGGACGGTGGACAGCGCACGGCAAATTTCTCGAAAATCCCCCCATAAAACAGGTTCCCTGTTGAAATTTCGACTCTCGAGGTATGTATGATAGGAGCGGGACTTGGAAAAATTCCGACCTCCGAGCTATATATGATGAAAGTGGGACTTGGAAAGACGACGGTTTCCTTGAAACTGCAGCGCGTTCAAGTTGTCACGTCATGATTTTCAGGACTTGGAAAAACTTCAGGCTCTAGGGGACTCGGGACAGCGGGTTCCCCGCTGCCATTGCAGTCCTGCAATGGCATCTAATTGTTTTCCATATACAGCTCCAAGGCCCGGTCTTGTAACGTCTCAATTTGATAACGTCATAAGACAGCCTTGTGACGTCATAATCCACATTTTTGTCAGATTCCAACAGATTCCCTACCACTCTCATTCAACTGCGTTAAAGAACCTGTTTAGTTTTTGAATCCCAAGATTATTGTGCTCAACCAGCCCCCTTAAGCTGATTTGATTTGTTATATTCTTCCTTTGCAGCTAGTTTTAGTGAACATAGGCACAATCCACGAGCACACAAGCTCTGAAATTAGGGGTGGAGCTGAGATCAAAATTTCAAGCACAAGCACGCAAGTTTCAAATGTAGGTAGACGGGTAGATTTTTCTGATGGACCAGATGAGTATAATGAGGAAGAATTGTAAGTTTTTTAGTAGTCGCTCCAACCAGTATAATGAGGAGAGGAGATACTTGAGATAAATTTCCTCTTCCGAATTACATCGGAATGGTTAGATGACAAGCTAAAGAAGTACGAGGGTTGGAGAGAGGAACTAAGGATCTTCGCTCACCTTATCCAACCTAGCACACGGAAAAGATCCCGCGATCAGCTAACAAAGTGAGTTGTGAATCCTCTTCAGTTACCAGAGGACGATTTCAACTAAAATGTTTTCAACATTCATGCGTTCTATTTGGATGATTAGTCCCCAATAAATTCAACGTTCTGGAAAGTATATTATATCAATGGAAATCGAAAAAACACTTACCTTTTATGGTAGCCGTGCGTTTACAGTTGTACAGAATAGCCAATTCTCCAAACACTTTGCCGCTGGCAAGAGTGCTCAAATATCTGCTTTCTCGAGACACTTCCACTCGGCCTTCTGCAAAATAAAAATAAATAAAACATATTTTTATTACAAATTCCGTATTATTACTCAATAAATATTCAAATTACGTTCGTTTAGGCATAATTTTGTTCAAAAATCGAGATTGGGGGAATTGAGTATATTACATTGTATGCAGAGTACGGTTATTCCATCAGCCTCAAGGCTGATACGTGGTTTCATTCGAAATCTTTTGAAAACGTCCCGCGAAAGTATTACTCGGTATTTATAATGATTATGTGCACGAGGAAAACGACGACCTCGCGGTCCACTATACACAAAAATGTTCCCAAAACAAGTAAGAAAAAACGTTTGATTCTTACAGTCACGCGATAAAATATAATATCACCTTTCGGTCCTTTTAGAGAATGTATTTTCGTCAACTGAAACGATTCATGATTAAGGTGTTACAGAGAAATGACGAGAACACACTGTATATTTATAGACTTGAATATTCTGCAGGACAATAGCCGCGTCCGCGTGTTTATTTCGGCGGCGCAATACGTGAGATAATTGAGCAAAAAAATGAGTAATGCTCGTCATTATCATTTCCTGGTTAGTTTGCTGAAACTGGATGATAATTATAGATTACGCATTAATGAAACTAGTGCACCTTTGACAACGAACATGAAAAGTGATAATTTTCATTGTTTTTTAAATTTTTACATCGTCGCGCTTCTCTCTCAGTGATGACCAACCGTCAACACAGCTGAGTGATGGTAATACTTCTATGTGAATTCTTTTAAGCACCTCTGAAATCGAGATCTCTTCTCTAACTTATTCCAACTACGTCAAGTTCTAAATCTTCATTACGGTCGGTATTTTTAGTTCATTTCAACTTACAAATACAATAAGTATACGAATCGACTGAGAAAACTTTTGCTATAGCAATACGACCAAGAAGCCCGAAATCTCGAACTTTGAGACACAAATTCGGAAAAATATCATTTTCTAGACTTCTAACCTCAGTCCTTCAATTTCCAAAAGGAAAAATTGGTTCGAAAACGTTGAAATCACTGGAAAGTATACGAATTTCTCGTCAATCATTGAACATTATTGATTGTAAAAAGAGATTTATAATTTTCGGAATGTTTCAAAACATTATAAATTTTTAAATGAGACAGTGAGGGGAGAGGTTAAGGAAGCTGTTGGGTTTTTTCGAAGTTCATGATCAGGTAGAGGACACTTGAGACGTCAACAGAATTAAGGCAAAAATCCTTACTAGTGGCTTCTATCTTGTGTGTCGCATGTGCAGCACCGCCCATCATCCATTATGGAGTAGGTGCGGGTTGCGTATGCATTTAATATTGTTTCCTCCAACACCGGAATCGACCCTTTCAGGTATAACTTCAGTGAAGTGGCTTCTTATACAACTTGTCTTAAGAAGCACTGCAACAACACTGGCATGGACTGATTTTGAAACGGCGTCACAATGATGGTAGATCACAAAATGCTTTTCGCTGGAGTTCCTTAAGACTTCGTTTACTTTTTTTTTTTTTTCTCTGTCATGTAATTAAGCACTTTTATTTGACTTACTTTGTTGCTGAAAACTCAGCTGGCACCAGGAAGTCGCGTTCACCACACATGAAGGGTGGACGTCCAAACGAAACGATCTGGCGAAACAGTTTTTTGTCACTTGTGTAGAAACTCCAATTGTTCAGATCGTTTCTTTTGGACATTCACCCTTTTTCCCTTGTATCCTTCACATGCATGCGCGTAACACTACAACCTTATGTGTATTCATCATTTGGAAGAAGGAATGAAATTCACTCACAATATCGAAAATCAATCGAATATCGATATGCAACATCGATACCTCTCTGCACATCAGTACCAACCGTCAATATTCGCCATCGAATTCAACATCGGTATCAACTATTGGTATCTAATATTAATATCAAACATTGGTATCTAACACCAATATCGACTATCATTCCGGATAGTATTCTTGAAATCGATATTGTGATCGTGTTTTAGAAATCGATTATTGACATAGATATTCATTGATTAGTCATGGGATCAGCTCATGAAAATTGACATGTTTCACACCTTTTCTCTCGCCGGACCCCGATTTTGGAATTCGCGAGTACACCCCGCGTTCGCGTGCATGTGTGCGTGCGCGTGCACATCTCTACCCCGTGGATGATTCAGAAATTTGCGAGTACACCCCGTGGGTGATTGAAACGAATAGCCACAACCAAATCTTGGAACGAACTGAACTTTTTTTCGAACGTCGTCCCGAATCTCAAATTTTCAACTAAGATCCTCGGCTAGCTTTCACTCGGTGAAAGTAAGACAAACAAAGAAAAAGGATCGATAGGATTTAAACACGGGTCATGAGCTTGATGGTGAATTGATTCTTATCAATACTTTCGAGGGTGGGGGCCAAAGGGACATTTGCAAATAAACCAGCGACATCAAATGGAATCAATGTAGAGTCAGGAGGGAGACAAAGTCCTTGATTTTTCCAATTAATACCGTAGAATTCTTGACCGAAAATTCTAACACGAAGTCCGTACTTCACTGAAATCACATGTTCAAATACTCCGCCAGTTTATATGTGGGGGAGGATACAAAAGAGACTATTGGTCTGACCGGAACTCCGTCTTTGTGGACTTTCGGTAGACTGTGTAATCTAGGAGGAATGGAATTCGTGACCTTGAGAGATTCTTTTTTGGAACGAGGGGGCTATTACGAACATACTTTCACTGATACGTCTACGATCATTGGCATTGAATTTAAGAAAATTTTTCTTCGATATGTCCGACCGTAAACTTGAGAACCGGATCAATTCTATTAATTGCGCTAGTGAGGCATATTTGCGGTTCCTTTTTTCAAAGTTTCGAAAGCGACGGCTGTCGTATTCGTCGCATATTTGGTTTCTTCGAAAGTGCCTAAAGTTGAGATTGAAACTTGACTTTGTGAATTTCCAACTCTATTCCGACTGTAAAATTACCACCCAGAAGCTTGAAAGTTGTATTACCAAAAAATGGAACAGATCTGAACTTCGGAGATGGTACGGCCAACTTAACATCACTATCAGGCTGAATCTTCTGGTGCATTCCAGACTCTCCAAATTGCTTCATCCATGTGAGTTAGATTCTTTTATTATAGCCGTTAACGATACGTGCCGTGTTTTTGAGGCTAACCTCAAGGCTAAGAAAAATGAAAAAATTTCCTCCCTTTTAGCCTCCAAGGCTACACCTTTCAAGGGTGATGTTATAGATGCTGGTGTTCAAAAATTTCAAATTGCAGTCGTATAGAATTCACTCGCGACGAGACTACTCTGTTGGAGAAAGGTTTGAAGTTTAGCCCCCCCCCCCCAATAATGCCGACGCTCTTGCGAACGTCGTCGCTGACTTAGCTGTCAAGATCGGTCCCGGAGTTAATACTTAAAAAACGTGTGCTGATTTGGTCCGTAACACTCCACTTCCGTGCATGAATAGCACTGTGAGGGTGGTGATCAAGGGTTTGAGGAGGAAGCTCAAGGAGGAAGATTCATTGCTCACGAGGGCTGATAAAGGGAATTCTATAGTCGTTATGGAGAAGTCAACCTACGTTACCAAAGTTGAAGAAGTGCTTTACCAGCGTAGGGCCATTGAAAATACTGACTTCAATTTCTCTAAGTACGTTAAAGAGGTCAGAAAGGTTATTAACGGGAGTTCTGTTCTAATAAGCAAGCCCTCGACTAAAAAATGCCTGCTTGAACCGAATCCTGTGCCCTCCCTCCTCTATGGGCTGCCTAAGATACACAAAAAGGATACTCCGATGCGTCCTGTTGTGTCTTATGTCTCCTCCTCCGCTTACTCTCTCGCTAAATACTTGGGTAGATGGTTTAAATCTCGCATTGAGTACGAGTCTACTTACTCGATTAAAAATTCTGTTTCCACAGCCGATAAACTTGAAGACCATTTACTTCCTCCGGGTACCACTCTATGCTCTTTTGCTGTTGTCGCCATGTAACATATGGGTGACCTCCTCGTTCGTTTTAATCCTCCTTACGAAGAGATGTAAGAATTCTTTAATTTACTTAATGTATGTTGGTCCCCCAATTTTTGCAAGTTTAATGGGAAATTCTACGAGTTCCCAGAGGAGGTTGGCATCCCTATCGGATCCCCCTTGGGTGTCGGAGATCTTCATGTCCAAATTTGCAGCTGACCTCTTCACCTCGGGCCAAGCATTCCTGAATTACGTCCATTATTGGTACAGGTATGTAGATGATTCTATGTGCATGGACCGGTCCCCAAGATCTCCTTGGTGAGTTTCTCAAGTATCTTAACGTTCAATATCCCTCCATAAAATTTGGGTTTAGGTAATTTCACCGACAACACTTTCACCTACGGTAATTTCACCGAATTTTTTGAATTTTTTTCACCGGTAGGTAAGTTCACCGAAGTGAACTTTCACCGAGATGTTTCATCGAATAATTTTTCACCGAAAACAAAATTCCAAAAAAAAATCGAAATATGTAATTAATTGTACTCTGTATAAAATTTCCAAATATGTAATTAATTGTACTCTGTATAAAATTTCCATGAGGAGAAAAACTTTTGATGAGGTAAAAAATTATTCACTATAATCGAACTAAAATGTTGTACACAAAGAATTAAAAATTATAATTATGCGCTCCTCCACGCAGGTACTGTACTGCGTCTTCATCATCGAGGAAAGCGGAATATCCCGAAACAAGTGTCTTAAAACGTAAGTCATTGCCCACACATTTCTTCTTCTTCTTTGGCTGAGTATGACCACTTATGTACTGTTCCACTTCCGCGTATGTTTTACCCTCACTGCGCCGGAAGTTGTCAATACAACGCCATAAATTTTCATGGTGACCGTACGTGAGGGATTCGAAGCCCCGATGCCAAGCTTCAACGCCATTGTTGGTCCGAGGCAAATCATGTAGCACGCTTGCATAACAGTTCCATAATTCAATGGGATACTTTGGCTTTCGCCGACCTTCCCTCGTCCTTCTTCCGACCCATGTATCTTCAAAATAGTCCAGGACTCCACTCGCTTCTTCCGGTATAATATCCCGAGCAACCAATGAATCGAAAGCATCCGCTACTGCTTCCGGTGGGACAAATGCAAGCGCGCACAGATGTCTCATACGCAAAGCAAAATCGGCATCGTGCTCGTACCTATGCCGGAGCCCCGCAGACTGAATGTGGCGGAAAACAGCCTGACAAAAGTGGAAGAAGCATCCGTGGCTTGTGGAGTGCGGGAATATCTTCTCGAAAGCTTTGATAGCAGCTTTTTCGAAATCACTGACTACTATTTCAGGGTTCAGTGCTGGATCTGCGTCACGCAATGCCCGCAGTAAGCGAATGTAGGTCTTCTTCGTTTTATTAGGAAGTAAGGCGTATACAGCTGGTATCGCCTTGCCATACAGCAGGAGGTGAATTGTATATATTTGATAAAATAACAGCGGGGTGTGCTTAAAAGTACCGTCAACAAACCATACTCGACGTCTTCTTAACATTTCCAAGCCAGCTGACGTGCAGAATACAAGAATTCGATTTTCTTCCTTGCCTGAGTCGTACAGAAGAAAAGCATGTCCTGCATCGTTGAGCGTGTACCTATCAGGAATTTCTATGTCACGTCGATGAGTCGGTAACTTTGGTTCATCATTCTTCGCACGTCTTTGATTACGCATATTCCGTGCAATATTCGTTAATTTAGGTAGCTTCCCAATGGTAGCCTGACTGCAGGTACCGACATGCGATCCAATTACAAAACTGAAAAATTGAAGACACCAATAACATACTTTCCATATTTTTCACAAGAATTATTATATTCATAACTATACCTTGGTGTGTCACGAGTGCTTAGTGAATGATCTGTCATTTCTTGAACTTTTTCCGCCGCTTCAATCATTGCTGCATCAGCTACATGATTATGTTGTAACGAAGATCTTGAAATTACACCATTGACAGTAATTATTCTTGCTTTGCACGAACTTTTCTGGTAGTAACTGCATTTCCATCGGGTAGTACTCTCACGCTGCGACTCAATGTAAAATAAGTGATTATCGTAAACCAAACGTGGTTGCTTCCGTTTTGATTGAATGTACTTCAACATTTTTCCAAAAAATTTAACGCACGTTCAACATTCAGTATCGATGAGACAGACAATCACAATAGAATTACTTGTATCTTGTACGCACCCAGGCGTTTTATCAAAAGCTCGTTTGAACAAGAAACACGCCACCGTGCTATAAACTGGACTTTCTTTACTGTAGGACGCTGAATACTGTGCGTAAGATACATTGGGTCCCCCAGATACATTCAGATTATCTGCCTTCAACCTAGCATTTTAGAATTATATTACCCGAATTCCATTTTTGCCTTCCACATTTATCGACAGTATTTCTTTTTTCTCCGGTGGAAAAATTATTCGGTGAAACATGGATCGCCACTCGGTGAAAGTTCACTTCGGTGAACTTACCTATCGGTGAAAAAAATTCAAAAAATTCGGTGAAATTACCGTCGGTGAAAGTGGGGTCGGTGAAACTGCCGCCCCCCATAAAATTTACCTTAGAGGTTGGAGGTTCTAATATCAACTTCTTGGATCTCACCATCTCAGTTAGAGATGGAGTCCACAAATTTTCAATATATAGAAAAGATACTTCGACCGATATTGTCGTCCACGGCTCGTCATTCTGCCCTGTTTCTCACAAGTTCGCGGCGTTTAATAGCTTTATTCAACGGCTAACCCGCATCCCGCTGAACCAGGCAGCTTTCCAAAAAGAACTTAATATTATAAAATACTTGGCTAAAGTGAATGAGGTCAACGTGGACATTGACCTTATGGTCCGGAGGAAGATCACGCGGAATTGCCTTGATTCAACTACCTCCCTCCCCCGCGACTCTTCTGTCGATAGCAGGACCCGTTTCATTAAACTCCCCTCCTTGGGTAAATTTCCTTCGAAATTGAGTCGCGCCCTCCGCCCCTTCAGTTTCCGTCCGGTGTTTTATAATCCTACGACGGTAAAAGGGCTGCTATTCAGGTCAAAGGACCCTATCTCGCCCCTTGAAAAGAGCGGAGTTTATAGCATAGCTTGCAGGGACTGTAATGGGATGTATGTAGGCGAGACTAGTCGTCAGATTAAAATTAGAGTGGCTGAACACCTAAAAGATTGGGAAAAAAGGCATTTGGGCCAATCCGCATTTGCTGACCACCTTATAACTAGTGGTTATGGTTTCAGGGAGGAGTCAGAAACCCTCCTCCACAGAGAGAAGGCTTACTTCAAACGCCGTGCTCTGGAAAATATCGAAATTATTCGTCATCTTAATAGCGACGATATAAATCTGCTCAACAAAGGGTTGGTCGAGCTAGTTTACGAGTATGACTCACAGTCTCATACTTCGCTAGTTCAATCATGATTTCTTCTCCTCCGTCGTTGTGACTGTTCTCTTTTCCCATCTCGTCGAGTCGCTTTTTATCTATGCTTGAGAATGGTTGTTTAACCGAAAGCGTGCTCGCGGCTTCTAGTGTATTTTTCTTCGGTGCTTGCAAATTGCCCTTCAGTTTACTTTTTCGAGTATTGTGGAGCTTTTCTTCGAAAATTAAAATCCTTTCGAAGTTTAGCACTATTGTTATTCAAGAACTTTTCTACCTTCTTGTACTCCTTTCGATCTAGGACAACAACTGAGTTACCTTTGTCTGCCTTGGACACCACTAGATCATTTGTTTTGATCTTCTCCTGTACGAAGGGAAGTTAGAGCACATAGACACGTAACCATAAAAAGAAAAGATAGTCTCGAAATCTCAGTTTAATATCGAATCACAAACAAGATGAAAATGAAAAGGTAACGAATTTTTTTAGGACCCGGGTGCGAAAAAATAGAGAACGAAAAAACAAAAAACCAAAAAAGTTTTAAAATTTAATTTAAGAGGGCCAGAAAGGAGGTCGAAAAGTAAAAGAGAAAATAAGACTATCTTTTCCTTTTATAGTTATGTGTTTATGTGCTGCAACTACCTACGAGGACAAAAAATGACCTCTTTGCACTGGATAGCTATTGTCTCAACCTTCGGGTGCATCGATAAGTCGGCGATCAAATTGGTCAAAGCTTTCTCTTCGGAAGGAGAAGAAAGGGCGATCTTCAAGCCTTTCTTCAGTAAATCCCCTTCATCTTCCTGGACCCTGGTTGTTCCAGGTTTGTCATGAAATAATAGAAATGATTTACGCACTTTGGTAACACACGCGTACACGGTGTCACCCTATCCATTATCCTTACCCTTCAGTGTAGCAACATTATCTGAATATTCTCTCTCTAGAGTGATGTTTTCACAACTGATTTTATCTTTAGTAGTATTTCTAACACTGTCGGATAACGCGGTGCGTCGTAATGCCTAGATTGATGACGAAAAATTTTGAATTGCTGCTAGTGACCCTTTTACCGCGAGAGGTCACATTTAATGCTACAGAATGTATTACTTTCGGTGTGGTATCTCAAACCGCTTGTTCCTGAAATAAAATTAGGATTAGATAAACTAGATATCGAATCGAACGAATCGAACTTCGTTCCTTTTTCTTAATCATATTGAAAATGGTTTCAAAGGATGACGAAAAATTGATGTAGGCTGTATGGTGGTGATAAATACTGCACTTTACTCGTGATTGTCTTTACTTGCAGTAAGGTTGTGATCGTTAGTGTTTCCTGCGTAATTTCTCTTCCGTATTTTTTATTTTCGTGTGATATTTTCGTGTATTATTCGGAACCATGATTCACCTTTTTAGTTCGTTGATGGGTCTACTGAAGACGAATTCAGTATGCATAGATAATAACGTATTCAAACTACATTGCAAAGTGACGGTCGTCATATTGATGTCGTTTTTGCTGATCGTCACATCGCGGCAATATATCGGTGATCCGATCGACTGCATCGTCGACGAAATTCCGTCTCACATAATGAATACTTATTGCTGGATCCACTCCACCTTCACGTTAACGAATAATAGTTTATCTAGACGCCTTGGACTGGATATGATATCACCAGGAGTCCGTAGTCAGGCAGCGAACAACGACGAAGTGAAATACCACAAGTATTACCAGTGGGTATGCTTTGCGCTATTCTTCCAGGCAGTATTGTTTTACGTCCCGCATTATTTGTGGAAGACCTGGGAGGCTGGACGCCTAGAGACGCTCTCGCTCAATCTATCGAACGTAATTACCAGCAATGAAGAGAAAGCGGAGAGCCTCAGCCAGCTGGTCAATTACTTCCGAAAAAATCTCCATTACCACAACTTCTACGTTTTTCGGTTCATGGTATGTGAATTTCTTAACTTCGTCAATGTGGTGGCACAAATATACTTTGTAGACTACTTTTTGGATGGCGAATTCAGATTGTACGGTACGGATGTGCTCAGTTTCGTAGACATGGATTTCGAACAGAGGGTCGACCCAATGACGCGGATCTTCCCCAAAATAACGAAATGCACATTCCGTAAATTCGGACCCTCTGGGTCCGTGCAGAACTTCGACGGAATGTGTTTACTTCCGATCAATATTGTAAACGAAAAAGTCTACATATTCCTGTGGTTCTGGTTCGTTTTTCTGGCGCTAACGACCAGCCTATGGCTTATCCACCAAACAGCCGTTGTGTTTTGTCGGCCTTTTCAACTTTTCCTTTTACGAGCTCAATCCCGTCGATCTTCAAAAAAAGACGTCGAGGCTGTTATGAATAAATGTCAGTTGGGCGATTGGTTCATATTATACCAGTTGGGTAAAAATATTGATGCCCCACTGTATAACGACTTGATGAGCGCGCTAATTCGTGATGATTTAGGCGAAGAACTCGCAGAAATAAAGCCATAGAACTCGCAGAAAAGTTACGTATATCTACACAAATTTACAGCACTACACTTTCGTATCAATTATTTTTCCTCTTAGCGTTTTGTATGCGCGCAACTCTTTCTTTGTTCAGTTTTTAATCTTTCAATTCTTCACATCGATGAATCTCAAAAGCAATCAACGTCCGCTCATCGAATACCTACCTCATAAATTACATTCGTCGGTCATAAGTAATTCATTTCCAGATCAAAATAGACCGCTTGAATTCGGAAAATAGAGTAAGATATTGCAATGAATCTAATAACTTTTTTTTTTTTTTTTTTCAAATATGTATTTATGACATAATTTGTCATAGAGTATCGCGATTATGACCCTCCATGAGAAACAGTGGAGAGGTCAATTATAATAGAATATTGGTAAAAACAATAAGGGAAGGTTTATTTAGTCTATGATAGCTATCTGGCGGGTCTAGAAGCATAATTGCTTTCACATTGGAGTGTCGATGGTCTTTTACTGTACTTATCAACAAATCTCTTGAACTCTTCGTCTACCGTGCATAGGTTAAGGTCCGCATGAAGTTGTTGAAGTACCAGGGAATTTGTTTTGAAACGAGGAATGACTAAGCGGTTGGATGTTTTGGCTGTTCCCCACAACGGCAAACCGTAGGTCCATATTGGTATGAAAATAGAAGTATACACCACTCTTTTGCTGTCCAAAGACAGGGTTGACTTCCTCCCTATCAGCCGTGAAAATTCACGGAATCTCAGATTCAGCTCGTTTCTTTTTTGTCGAATATGTTAGGGTCAATTTAGTTTCGAGTGTAAATGGAGTCCAAGGTAACGCGCTCAGTTTGCTTGCGGAACGAATTTGCCATAGAGGCTTGGTGGGATGTAGCTATAAGATCTGAGTGTGAAGTCGACGTGTAGTGACTTCCCTTCGTTTATTAGGATTTTCCATCGGCGAGTCCAGGCAGAGATCTTGTCTAAAGTCGTCTGCAGGTTCTTGACAGCAGTTTTATAATTTTTATGCCTGGCTGCCACAGCAGTGTCATCAGCGAATAGAGCTGTGAATGTATTATCACTTAAGGGGATGTCAGACGTGTATAACGCATATAATGTTGACCCCATACCACTACCCTGAGATACGCCAGCATTAACAGATTTAGGTTCAGAGAGGTGGTTACCGATATCAAGTCTGAAGAGTCGATCGGATAAGTAAGATTGTGATAGTTGACAAACTGGTCCGGAAAAGTTGTGGGACGTCTTGTGGAGGAGGCCCTCATACCACCCTTGGTCGAATGCTTTCGCCACGTCTGTAAATACCGGTGGACAGTATTGTTTGTTTTCGAGCGCTAGGTTAATTTGTTCGACTGAGCTATGTCTTTCACGAAAACCAAATTGTATGTCTGGTATTAGATTCTTGTTCTGAATGGTTCCATTTATTCCGGTTAAGATAGCCCTTTCAAAAATTTTTGACATAATAGGCAAGAGAGAAATGGGCCTGAATGAGTCGACAAGGAGTGGGTCTTTTCCTGGTTTTAAAATTAATATGATTTTAGCTGCTTTTCATTTCTGAGGAAAGTATTTCAGACCATACCGACGTTCATTAATTTAGTAAAATAGAGAATGCCCTTGCGAGGCAGCTCCCGCAACATATCTGCATTTATAAGGTTAAGCCCTGGCGCTTTTCTCGGATTGAGCTTGTCGGTCAATTTGGCTACCTCCAGCGGGCTAACAAATTTGATGGGTGACGGCTCCAGCTCGTTGTATGAAAAAATATTATTGAATAACAACTACGTTTATTATTTAGATTCCCGTTTCACAAAAATAATTAAACCTTTTCGAACCATCCTGATAGGAAGTACAAGAAACGTTGATATCTGACTCATTCACTGTGTACCTCGATCTGATATCAGCTGCTCTTTCATGTATCTGTTGTAGACTTTGTTCCATAATAAATTATTCTTCGATTGTGTAATATTTGTTTGTAGTTTATAATGTGACTCCTAGTTGAATAATAAAACCTTTTCGAACCATCCTGATAGGAAGTACAAGAAACGCTGATATCGTGTTCCTTGATCTGATGATATTAGCTGCTCTTTTATGTATCTGTTGTAGACTTTGTTCCATAATAAATTAGCCTATTCTTCGATTTTGTAATATTTGTGTGTAGTTTATAATGTGACTCGACCTAATTGAATGATTAAACCTTTTCGAACTATCCTGATAGGAAGTACAAGGAACGTTGATATCTGAATCGTTCACTGATGTGTACCTCGATCTCTTTTATGTATCTGTTGTAGACTTTGTTCCATAATAAATTGGCCTATTCTTCGATTGTGTGATATTTGTTCGTAATTAGACATGTTCTGTATAATTCACGATGCAATCATCAATATGAAAGAGAGAAATCTCGAACAGAGAGCTGGTAAAAGTGCGGTTTTCGGAAATATTCCTCAAACTTCCGTGCGTTATCCTATACTTACGATACCATAAAAGATACATAATGTGTGGAAGGGATCCTTCACTATTTAATGAGTAATAAAAATCACAGTGATATTGCATATACCCAGATACCTCTTTGAGTAAACAAGGTTTAGGCTATAATCTCCCCTCGAAGTGCGCAAAGGATCAGTCGAAGACGGGAAGATTGAATGGGAACCAGGTGGGTGTAAATGGGAGAACCGTAATCAAAGTAGGAGCGGGTTAGACTATTGTAGAGTTGAAGAAGAAGTTGGCGATTACAGCCGGTTCCGAATGATTTTGATAGGAGGGTCCAGGACGGTTTTGATCGAAGGTGAGACCAAGAAACATGGTAAAGAATTGGGTGGTAATTTTAAAGTTCTACAGACGGAGAGAAGGAAGAAGCGTAGGGCGTGAGTATCTTTACGAAATACTTCCATGGCTTTTTTCGTTTATGGAAATCGAAATCCACGATCACCCACTCGTTGTGGGTCAGTGGTCAATAGGAAGGTACTGAAAACATATTTGTTAAGGAAAAAGTTGACACTCTTTGTTAGGTCATTCACAACGATCCATACTTCTTTCTGCAGGACACTGGTTTTGGATGGGTTGGTAGTAAGAGTATAGTGTGAGGTGGAATCAAGAAATAGGGTTAACGACCAAAACGAAAAATTGCATAACACAGAGTTAAAAATTTCGACAGGCATTCACAACATACAAACGCGTCAAGCATTTTTGTTTATACTCTGAAGGGGGATTGTTACGTGCCCTATAATCAGTACCATTTTGAAAAGAACGTGAAATTGTGCATATGAATTTGTCATGAACCGAAAGATGAATTTTTGGTCGTTAACCCTATTTTCTTGATTCCAACTTAAATAGTGGTTTTGAATGGAGTCAAGGAGTTTGAGTAAATTGTCTCGAAGGCCAATGTCGTATAATCTGGACGAGATGTAGTGAAGTCAGACGCGGGAAAACGCTTCCTGAAGGTCGAAGAAAATGGAGTAGAGTTTCGAATTTGAGCGGAGGGTTTCCTCCAATCGGAGGTTTGAGTCAGATGTGGGATGTTATTTGTTCCAAGAATCATAATTTTTGATGTTTACTCTCCAAAAAGCGACCCATAGAGCAGATTCTTTGCCCTGTACGATCAACAAGAGACGAGGGTCGTAGATGACGACATCAAATCTCTTGTTCATTTACCTATTAATTATGAGGCGTCGTAACGTGAAAAGTAGAGTAGGAAGCCAGGGGTTTTCCGTTCCAAGTTCCTAAAGTAGGTTGGGGCCCTCTTCCTTCGGATGGCTGCGTTCTTTATGAATAATAGTTTTGGAATTTACTGGAAGTATCCCGACCAGAGAGTTGAGATCCGAAATCCGTAACCAAGACGGTGCTTTATTTTAGGGGTCTTAGATCCGGATCGAAAAAGATTCTACACTTCAAGATCCAACTGAGATAGAGGATATTCTTTAAAATTTCCAAACATAGAGAATTTGTCAAACAAATAATTGATATCCCCTAAAATAACGGATATACTCTATTCTTCGAAGGATATCCGTTATTTTTCTATGTAGTTCCTGAAAGATCCCGTATTTTTAAAGAATTACACAGAGGCTTTTTCTTCCACTTATTTTCATTACTCGCTTCAAGAACCGACGGTTCGACTGACTTGCAGTCATTATCAAGCGTCGGTTCTTCATAGGGCTTCTACAATGTTTAAATTTTTCATCGGTTTGTAGGACAAATACCACGAGGGCAAGAAAGATATAATGAGCGTGACGCCATCTTTCTGTCCTTCTTGCTCCATGATATTCGTCCTGCAAACTGATAACATATGAGGAGGGTTCTGACAGAAGGATGTCCGTCCCATAAGAAATACATTGTGCGGACGCCCTTCTGCCAGATACGTCCTCATATGTCAATCATTGTAAATAATGAAAATAAGCGTAAGAAATCGGGAGTAGCAATAGTTTCGTTTTAAAAAAATGGGCGATAGTATCGTTGATAGTCCGAGAAACTATAGATTGTTTGGAAATTCTTCTCAATATCAGGGCATTGGCGTGAAAGGACAAGTGAAGATTGAAAAAGTGCGCCAGTTCAATGAATTAATATATATCAGTTAGGCGGTACTCGAGTATGGTACCATATTTTTATGGTTTTTTTCTCGTCGCGGTCATTATCTGGTAACACTGGGATACATTCCTTGGCAGACTTATAAAAAATAACGATCAGGAGAAAGGTATCTATCCGGCATGTAGCATAGGACTTTTTCCCTTGATTGACATTTTCCATTAGTATCGATAGTTTCAAGAAAAACTATCGGTACTATCGATAGTCCGTCACTACCTACTAGTAGTGCTGACAAGCTTAACAGCAGCAGAAGCCGACTTTTGAACGGCTTTTAAGTCAGCCGATAGCCGATAGCTTTGACAGCACTAAGCCAAAAAGCAGCTCAAAGCCGATGCTGAATCAGTGCTGACAAGCCGAGAAATTGAACGGCATAATTTGGCTTAATAGCAGCAAAAGCTGACTTTTGAATTCAATTTTAAGGCTGATTATTAAAAACTTGAAGAAGTTGATGAAATTAGAAATAAGCCGATAGCACCTCATTGTGAATGGGCGAACGGCTTCTAAGCCAAAGCAAAAGTTTAAGCGGATAACGATCGGCTCGTCATCACTGCCGTCCAATATTTAATTGACGTACGTCACAAATCGCAATTTGCAGAAATAGGCCTTTTATTCATGGAAGAAAGATATCTTTCTCCAAAATGCGATTCGTGACGTACGTCAATTAAATATTGGAGGCAGAGCACTGCTTACCAGAGTTGGAAACTATCAATAGACTATCGATTGTTTTTGGAAAAAACTAACAGGACTAACGATAATTTTGTTTCAAAAAAACGGCGATAATATTGTCGATAGTTTGAGAATCTATTGATTGTTGGAAAATTTTTCCTTTTCTTGTCAAAATCACAAAATTGGTGCGAAATGACAAGTGAAAATTAGAAAATTGCACCAGTTCAATGAATTGAGATCAGTCAGGCTGTACCAATTGTGTAATGGGCGTGGCACCAAGGTTTTACAATTTTTTACAGTTGCGTCCATCATCAGGTAACACTGAAATGCATTCCCTGACAGACTTATAAAAAATAACGATCAGGAGAAAGGTATCTATCCTACAAAAAGCATAAGTACTGTTGCCTTGATCGACATTTTTTTCCTGGAAAAACTATTGGAGTACCAATAGCCTACATAGCGCCTTGGAAAGAATTTGGGAACTATCGATGGAATGAAACTATCGACTATCACCCATCACTATTTGCGGAATAAATTCACATCTCTAAATTTTTTTGAAAAACTGAATATTTACAGAGAAAAATGAGTTTGAGTGTCAACTCTCCATAAGAAACGGTGTTAAAGGGCTGAAGATTGACTGCAGCAATTTTGTGCGTGCGGCAGAAATGACAAACTAGTCAAATTAACGATCTTCTGGAACGCAACACTGACTACACGTGCATAGTCATAGCCATCTCTAGAATCAGGCCGGAATATTAAATCTGGCAACGTCGCGATAACGAAAAATACGGGGCCGAGTTTTATACAGGCTCTCATGGAAAAACCTTCGGAAAAACACGTTAATCATTGATTTGCGAACAGTATTCAATTCCGCGGGGAAAAAACTTATAGATACATGGAAAGAGTAAACGATTCTCGATTCTCTGAACTCGGTCTCGTTAAGATTGATCAACTATGAAGGAAGTTATTCGCGTTTTAAAATAAAAAGTCAGACAGAGGGCGAAGCGCGGTACATGTACCACGCTTTTCATTTTGAAATGCGAATAACTCGCTTTGTAGTTGATCAATCTTAACGAAACCAAGCTCAAAATATCGAAAAACGTTGGCTCTTTAAATGAAGTTCTTTGCATTTTCTTCAAAAACTGCATCATATTTGTGTAAAATCAACTTTTGCAATGTCTTTCCATAAAATACTACACAAATTTTAGCCCCGTGCAGAGTTGTCAAGTTTTGAATACTCCGGCCTGATACTAGAGACGGCCATGGCATAGTCAATGAACGCGACCAGTTTTGTGTTCGCTCCGTGCTGCATTCTGAATTTGCAAATTTGGGATCCAGTAGAAGCGCTAGTGGCGATTTCTAGAGTGCACTAGAAGATGATCATGGTGTTTTTGACCATAAGTACAGCTGTGCCATAAAAGGTTAAACATGTAAAATCAATAAATTTAATCAACTTCAAGTTGCGAGCCAATGACATATTTTTTAACATTACGGACACCCAAGTTTACAGAACAAAAAAATACAATACCGACCGGTTTTACAACGTACCATGCGGAATAATAAATGAATAAGCAATTAGCTAAAGGAAAGTCAGCTAATTGAATCTACAATCACTGGCTTTCAGTCAAGCCCACGCGTGGAAAGAGCTGAAAGCTATAAGCTAAGTTCAAGTCAATGAATGATGACTGGCTGGACATCCTGAAGAGTAATTAAGAGGTCGTACGTATTCAGCACAACTTCCCTTCCGTCATGTAATGCAAACGTCCATCGGCTCGGGCAATTCTTAACGCGATTCGAGTATACAACCGATATTCATTCACTTAGCCTTAACACACATCGTTCCCCCGCAAGCAGCCGCGTTCATCCCCTTGCCTTCCCGCAAGCAACGGCATTCTCATCATTCACTCACTTATCCATACACACAATATCTGCGTCCATGGTACAGGACTATCTGAATTCCAGGTTGAGTGCTGAGCGCTCCATCGGTCAGTAGGGTAGACCCCTGTAGTGGCCTCATTGACGGACATTGCACAGCGCGCGGAACCCCAGGAGAAATGGAGCCAGGCTACTCTCAATTCGAGCGCTCTGGACTACCGACGCGATGCCCTAAGGGGTGGATACCGGTGCCGGAGGTGCGGTTTTTCGGGGACCACTTTGGGCGTGCGTGCACGCTCATACGCCCCCGTCTCTCTTTCAAAGGCGATACATACAATATCTAACTCTAAGGTACTGAAAACATAAGGAAAAAATCAGCGATTGCAATAGGTTTGTAGCACGTAGAGTACCCAAAAGTGTATTCTGCAATATTTTTCGATCTACCAACATTGTGACGTTACAAGAAGTCTGTCCAACTCGTCTTATGGACCTTATGCGAGTTGTATTTGCTACGAACAAATCTGTCAAATTACCTAGCCATGTCGTCAGAACGTATTGTAATTGTTAATTCAGCAGCTACAGTCACAGAGAGAAGTGTGGACTAGTGCAATACGGTTGCGGGTCGAAAATTGTGTAACATGCGATGCAAACCAATGAAGTGAGTCACTTATCCGCAGCGCGAAGTTCGACGACAGCGTGAAAAACGAGTAACCTATCTATACTGTATCGTGACTCGACGGTCTAATGCCATTGTTATTCCAGATAAAAAAGCGAGCAAAACAAATCCGCTAGAATTCAATCAACAATTTCTGGGTGTACGAATGAAGTACAGATATAGAAAGAAAAAAGGTGTAAAACCAGTGTTTGTCGTGTGTATCGAAACCATTACTGCGAGCATTCGTCGCAAATATCGAATGTACTGGTGTACCCTGTCGTAGACCTACTTTTAGGACAATTTTTTCGTATACGAGTACAACACAGGATGCAAGAGTTCAAGGAAGTATGGGTTATCGATTCTATAAAATCGGTCACGATGCGGTGCCCCTGGAGGAAGTGGTATCGTATGCCACAATCATAAACCCTGAAAAAAATACGAGCGGAATGATACGAGAAAATTCCGCGACATTACTTGATTTCCAACAGATAGATAGGGAAAGAGAGAGCTTTTCCGCCCATTTTGAAGGATGTTCGTATATTCATCATGCGTACGTGTAATACGAGAACGAAGTGAAAGTGTATCACAAGAACAACACCGGCAGTTGACAAGTTAATCGAACGAACAAAAGTACAAGTTATACTCTTCCTCTTTTTATCAACGAAAAACGGATCTCATTTAAAGTCTCGTGTGAACGCACCGCATCTTATTTCTCATTGTGTTCTGTTAATAACCGCGGTCGTAAAAACATAACGCGTCGACAATAGACGCAACCGCATTTAGTCCAAATCGAGCTACCGGACCATAAAAGTATATACGTATAGCTGCATCATTCGTGATTTGGAGATTCGCTGCGAATGATTTTCGACACCTTCTACGGCGATGGAGCATTTTCAAAAACCGATCTATACAACTGAAGAACTGGTTTCTTTCTGAAAAACACATCAAGTTCGCCACCCGAACATTCATACTCTGATCTTGAATTCTTCATTCAACTCGTCTCTATCCTTCTCTAACACTTCGAAACTGTAAACGATGTTTATTATTTTTTTTTTTTTACTGCCGTACGATATTTTACTACCGCGTGCGAGTTTAAAAGACAAAAGAAAACGTGCTCCAATTGCTCGTAATGACCTCCTGCATGCTAATAAAATGCTTAGCGTATTGTTCTGAACAAGAAATTAGAGATTGACAACGAAGTCATCAATAAAATTGATTTTCAGCAAATTGTCGGGAATGGCTTGACCACGATACTTTCTTCTCTATCCTGTAGTCTTCTTCTTCTTGGAGTACTGTACCCCACAAGACCGTAAGCGATCACAACGCATTTGTAAGTGCGATCTCTCGCTCCATGTATCAGACCATCAACACGGGGGGGTGCCGAGCCAGTCTTCAATATTCTGAATCCCATCTGTTCGTCTTCTCCCCGCACTTCTCTTTCCGTCAATCTTTCCCTAGATTATCAGCTGCAATATCTGGTACTGTGACGCCATCTTTGGCTTTGTTCTATGTGGCGCCAAAATCCTCAAAATTAAAGAAATTATATGATGTAAATTCTTTGCAATAATTACCATCTCCTAAATTGGATATCCAATAATATACTTTTTCCCCAAACGGTAGCTTAGACCAGTCCTTGAGGCAAATTAACTTCGAGAGAGAAATGTAACTTGTAGATCAAAAAGAAATTGTTATCCAGCCAAAAATAAATCAATTTGTTCTACATATCATTCGATGCAAATCTAGGAAATTAGTCTTTTTGTAAATACAGATGAAATAATAAGAAGTTGGAGAAAAAAATTAGACTTTTTCATTTTCAAAATTGACTTCTTAACATTTGTTAGATAGCAAGGGAGGCGTGTAAGTGAATCCTTTTCTATTTAAAATTCAATAAATAAAATTAATTATCCAAACAACACCTAATAATTGATTCATCTACAATATCATTAATATTGTTATATTAATCAAATCAACAGAAAAATCTAAAATAATCAAAACTGAATACAAATATTTCATTCATTTATTTAATATATTTGATCCTTAGAATAAAAATTTGGGAAATAATTATTTAATAATAAAATTTATAATTATTGATCAATAAGAAATTTATTTATAGCAACAAAAATCATTGCATTTAATGTTGAAAACGATTCAAATTATATATTTTTATGATATAATTTTTCTATTATTTTTAATATTATGAATAATAACTACCTATAATTTTTGCTTCTGTAAATAATTACAATACCTATTATTTTTATGAATCTTTCAGCTGATAAAACTTCATTGTCATTAATTAAAATTTCATTGAATTTAATGGATTAATATCATCAATTTTATCAATTCCAATATGATGAATAATTAATATAATAATAGAACATTCGATTTATGTAATATTATCGATAAAAATTTGGATTTATTTATATAATGATTGCAAATTTTGTTATTTTAATTCAGTCATATAATTTATTTTTATTACTTTAAATATCATTTATTTATTCAATAATAATATTGTTTTAATTTTTATAATCATCAAAATATTATTTATTATAATTATTAATGGAATAACACAAAAAACTTTTATAATAGATTAGAATCCGGATTTAATAATAATTATAAAATTGATTTTTCTATAAATTCTACTCATATTAATATAATTATTCTTATCTTATTTGATATTGAATCAAGATTATTATTTCTTTGATAATGAATAATCATAAAATATTATTATCATTATACACCAATTATCTAGCATTACCCAAATTGTGGCAATCAACCTTGTGAGTGCACTAAAATAGAAGAGACTTCTGAAGTAAAATATCTGGGCTTAATTTTGAATTCAAATCTAAATTGGAAAAAACACTCTGAATATCAACAACTGAGAAAATTAAACCATCTTTTATACTGTTTGAGAGAAACTGTACCTCCGAGGTCAGGCTTAAAGTATATCGAGCATTTTATGAAACCTCACTTGCCTATGGAATAGAGTGCTGGGGTGCAGCTGCCAATTACATTAATCAACCTATTCAGATCCTCCAAAAGGAGCTATTAGGTCAGTTTCAGGGGCAGGGTTCAGAGACCATACAGCCCCAATTTTTGATAAATTAAAAGTCTTATCCTTTCAGGCTCTCCACACCCGTGGCCTTCTCTCACTCATACACCGGGGGATCATAGTCCCAACAGAAAAACATACAGGTTCCCAAAAATTACGATCCAGCCGCTTTAAAACACCGGCCTGGAAAAATAATAAGGCACGGATTCAGGCAACTCATCAGGCGTCAATTTATTACTCAAAATTACCAATAGACCTTCGTTTATACTCTGGGCATCCACATTCTAAGAAAAAACTGAAAACTTATCTTTTGGTTCCTCCACAAACGAAAAACAATAAATAGAAGTAGGAAACATAAGCACAAGACGGGGTGAGGGTGTCATGCGGCTATAAATAGTAAATTTGTGATAATAATTAGTTTATAAATTTATCTTTTTTTTTCCTTCTTTTGTTTTTATTTATTTATTTGTTTTTTTTATTTTTTTTTTCTTTCTCTTTCTCTTTCTCTCTGACCTACCCCTCCCCTCTTCAGAGTGTAACCGGGTGGGACCTGCAGCGGAAAGCTCCAACAAGTATGCCGCGGTCTCACACTGTGTACCATGGAGGCGGGGAAGGTCTGAAAGTTATCATGCCAGTATTATCTTATTGTTTTCATTCTGTTTTATTTTATTTATATTTATATATTTTTCATTTTTCTTTTTTTTTTCCCTCTTTTTTGGTTCTGGTCACCATGGTGTGCCCTTGTGGGACCCGCAGCGGGAAGCTTCGACAAGTACGCCGCGGTCCCACACTGTGGGCCTGGGTGGCCAGGCCAGTGGCAGCTTATTGTTTTTTTTATTTATTTTTTTTTCTCTCTTGTTTCTTAGAAGTTTTATTTTATTTTACTTATTCATTTTTTTATTTTGTATTATCCAGTATTGTTTATGTTTTATTTCATTTTCTATTTCATTATTTTTTTATTTATTTATTTATTTTCATTTTTTAATTTTTTTCTAATAATAATAATCCCACCCCTCTCGCTCAAATTGTAATTATACGAGCATGGGGTGGTGATTTATAATTTTTTAAAGAGTTTTTCATCTATGTTTTGTTTCAATAAAGATTGTTTCAATATTTCTTACATTTATATTTTATTACAACAATAATTGAAGTAAAAAATGATGGATTCAATTGATTAATATAAAGAAAATACAATATTTTATTTGCAATAAATCATTCACTTATATCTTAAATTTTTTTTAAAAATAAGTTTCTAATTTATCATAAAAATAAATGTTTTAGGGCCGGTTTTACCAACTGGAGCAAAATTGGTGATTGATTCAAACGACGATTAATAAAAATTAGCGATTAGTTGAACTTTCAGTTTTACCAAAATCGGCTTTCATTAGTCTGAAAGTGAAAATTATACTTTCAATATAAAATTTAAATAAGATCTTTATTTTTTCAAGTGTGACCACCTCTATGCCGTACAATAGAATGGGGTATATATAGCATTGCACTATAGGCTGTCTCACATCCAGGCTGAATGTTCTATCGTAAAGCAATGACCCTCATTTTCTTGAAAGCCGTTTGTGCTTGTCCGCATCTAATTGTCCAGGTCCAAGTCTTGGGTAATTGTACAACGAAGGTACTTGAACTTATTTACCCGCTCCACCTGTTCACCATTGATAATAATTCCGCCAGGCAGTGTGGTATTTGCTAACTACCATACACTTTGTTTTCCTCACATTGATATTTAGGTTGTATCCTTTTTCAGGAGAGTCCAGGTGATCCAGCAAGTACTGAAGGTTCTGTAGGTTATCTGCCAGGATTGCAGCACCTTCAGCGTAGCTTATGTTGTTAATAAATCTTCCATTATTCTTGATTCCCAGCGGGGAGAGTCGATGACTGATTCCTTGAATACTTGCTCCGCAGGGGAGAGAATATATGGCCCAGTCGCAAACTCTGCTGAATTTCGAAGTCCACATGGTCTTGATTTGTCGCCACAATTAGCTCAGCTTCTTGATTCCAGTACAGGTTCCTGATGACTTGTAGGTCATTTCTAGCAATCCCAATTCTCTCTAGAACTTTTATTAATTTTTCGTGTTGGACATTATCGAAAGCCCTTTCATATGAAGGTGTCTTATTCACCTCCCTACTTTTCTGTAGTAGGACATTGACTGTTGTGCTTCATCTCAACAACTCATGGGCATTTGTACGTCAGAAAACTTTTGCAAAGATTTCTGTGCTACCCATGAAAGTTTAACAGATATGGTGTGAAGTTTTCCGCGGTTCCTGCGTCCGATTTTTTTCAAACCATCAAGTACGTATGTTTCAGGCACTCCCTTCATTTCAAAGTACTGCTTTCCTGGTGAAATTTGTTATCTGAAGACACTGGCTAAATCAACTCGACCGTACAAAATGCAACCTGCCCACCAGCTCGACGTTTTCGGCAAAAATAGTAAAGATGGCCCATTCAATGTTAAATAATTGTTATTTTATTGTTGACGACGCTCTACCAGGCAGACTCCGAAATCACAATGGTCTATGCTGAATAAGTGCAGCGATTGTCTGGTAGGTGACAAGAGTCGCGACGTTGAAGACAATACCTACCTATACTTTCGGTCGAGTATAGGATTAATGGGAGCAAAGATTTCGAACTGTATACATTTTCGAAATTTCGTCAAACAATGGAACTCGAAAACCTGTGCTAGACGACAGCGACAGTAGCTGCGACGATTAGTGGAAGCGCTAGTGCGTAAACTTTGATGATGGTTGAGTGATTGTGTAGTCGTTCTGTGCGCAGCTCACTATTGTCTACGTCGTTTGTTATGCTCGGAATATCTCCGTCTGGAAGAGTTGTAACTCGTGCAGATGTTACCAAAGTCATCTATCCACTGTACGACGACACGCGTTCTCCTGATTACCCGCAAAGAAAAGGAAGTGAATACCGAACCCGATCCTATAGTCTACATGAAGCAGGAAGCGTGCATAAGTCGTATAAGATCGTGTTGTACAACAATCGATATTGCCTATTCTTGAACAATGAATCTCGGAGAACATTCTTTTAGGAAACCTACTAAAAGACAGCAAGAAGGATGAATACCCACCTGAAGTTCCGTATGAATGTTCGCAATCAAAATTAGAATATGGAAAGGCACAGAACGGGGTATTTTTTCAATGACAGGGGTATCATTCGCAGCCGCTTCTTGGTAGTTGGCGGCGTTCAGAAGTTGGTCAAGAAAATTATATTCGGTACCAAATATTATTGAAAGCGCAACTAATGCAACAGCAGTGATAATTTACCAGCTAGTCAAACTGAAGTGTCAAGGCCATTCACAGTCGTTGGAGTGGATCTGACTGGTGCCATCGACGTCAAGGGTACCAAGCACCGATCGGTCAAATTCTAAAAATGTTATGTTGTGATGCTTTGTGTGCTTCGCCACAAAAGCCGTGCACATAGAATGGGGTTCGGATTTGTTAATGGACGCTTTCTTGGTTGCGATCATTTTCCAACACCAGGAGGTGCTGATGTTTGAAAATAGATACCCAAAAAAATCTTCTGGCGGAGCCAAATAGAAATGAACTCAGGTCATCGGCATATGAAATTGGTTCCCGAAAGCAAGCAGCTCTCTGTTCGTTCCTACAGCGCTTAAGGTATTGTCCAAATTATTGGCGAATCAGCAAGTATAATTCTCTTGTATAGATCAGAGCCCAAATACGCAAGGCAGGATGCAATTAATATTATATTATGTTACACCTTGAGCTCACAGTAACAAGGTTCAAGGTATTTCGCTCCCGTTTTTGAGTATCCTTTTATGAACAATAATATAAAATATCATATCATAAAAGATATTACGACAGTTTTCCACATTCAACAATTATACCTATGTGGGTGCATAATTGGATGGTTTTTACTAGTAGTTATTGTAGATGTTTGATCGAGAAGGGATGATATTAATATTAATATGATGACAGGACATTTAATTTTTTATTTGTTATGGATAAAAATTTCAATTTATTATAATGATTGAAGTTTTTGTTATTTTAATTCAATCATATAGTATTTTCATAACTTTAAATATAATTAATTTAGTTATCATAAATTTAATTTTATAATTTATTCAATAATAATTGTTTTAATTTTTAAAATAATCAAAATATCAATATTATTATAATTAATAAATATAATAATTTAAATAACTTTTATAATAGATTAGAATCCGGATTTTATAATATTATAAATAATTTTAGAATTGATTTTTCTATAAATTCTACCTTATACTATAATTATTTTCATCTTATTTGATATTGAATCAATATTATTATTTCTTTGATAATCATACTTAAAATTAATAATCATAAAATATTATTTATCATTATGTTACTTATATTTATATTTTATTACAACAATAAATTATTGAAATAAAAAATAATAAAATTGATTGATTAATATAAAGAAAATACAATTTATTTGCAATAAATCATTTATTTATATCTTAAACTTTTTTTAAAATGAATTTCTAATTTATTATAAAAATTAATATTTCAGTCCGAAAGAGAAAATTATATTTCCAATATAAAATTTAAATAAGATCTATATTTTTTCAAGTATGACCACCCCTCTATGCCGTATAATAGAATGGGGTATATATAGCATTGCACTACAGGCTGTCTCACATTCAGGCTCAAAGTTCTATTGTAAAGCGATGCTCCCCATTTCTTGAAAGCCGTTTTGTACTTGTCCGTATCTAATTTTCCAGGTCCAAGTCTTCTGTAATTTGAATAACCAAGGTACTTAAACTTATTTACCCGCTTTAGGTGTTCGCCATTGATAATAATTCCGCCAGTCAATGTTCGACTGGTATTTGCTAAGTACCATACATTTTGTTTTCCTCACATTAAGTGATGTACGAGAGATATCATTTATTGTGATCATGAAAAGTGTAGCACCAAGGGGTGACCCTTGTGCAACTTTATTGGATTGGATGGGAACAAAAGAGAGTTCATTTGCCACTCCGACTTGGAAGGAACGGGTTCGCAGACAGTTTTCTAAAAATTGTTGGAATAGACCTCAATTTTTCATTTTGAGTCGTTGCGTGATGTAAAGACTTGCGATCGACGTTGAAATTTTCTATATTTATAGCGCCCAATATCGAAAGAAATGTAGCGAAATAGCTCTTAAGAACTGCGGGTTCATAATTTTCTAGTTTTTCAGAGATGCTTTATCGGAGGAAGCAATCGACTACAATTTTAACTACGAGGCTTTTATCCGTGAACGATTCGCGCTGTACTTTCTTTTTTTCTTCCATCTCGGGATGCAATAATTTTAAAAGCATTCTTTTACTATACGTGATGAGGGCAATTAAGAATAGAATAGATTGCTACATTTTATGCTCTTCATTGTACTACGTATTGTATGCGAGTAATTTCGGTTCGAGCTAGTTTCTTTAGAAGCGTGCTCTTTTGAATAAGTTATATATTCTGCTCGCTGACTTTAATACGATATTATTCCGAGAAGGAGAGTCGTCAAAACAGGTGATCAAGCACGTTGACATGCTGTATTGTTTTGCGTGGTTAGAAATGGACGCGATGACGAGCGTTCTTTCTAGTTTTCTTCATTATATTGTGTACTCTGTCGAATGTCGTCGGGCAAGTCGATTTTTAACCTCATGATAGTCGAGATCGGCCACTGGTTGGAGATGAGTTTGCGGGCTGGATTGAGGGGAAGAAGGAAGGTTTTGGACGATGATTTTACTGATATTCAAATACTTTCTCGTGTAGACGAGAAAGGGATACCACCAAAATCCAACCCCACTTGCTCATAACTGTTTTTCTCGAATCTGTATTCACTTTTTACATTCTTAGGAAAAATCTTCCCGTTGAACTTCAAGCCCGAAAATTTTCCCAACCTTCCACAATGAGGATGATTTTACAGCACGCTAGAGATTATTTGTCGGTAAATGGGGCAATCTAATGTCTAAAGGAGCAAAAATATTGGTCAAGGGGTCCTCGGGTAGTTGTACCGCTCAATTTCAATCGATTGCCTTTCACAGGGGACACTACCTAGAAAAGAGAGCATGAAAAACACGCGCTGTCGGTTTGAAGCTTAGATTTTTTGCAAACGATGCAGTTGTACGACTGTTCCGCACCGAAACGCGCAAAAATATGAGAGAAACTTTGATTTTTCAGTCACTTACTGTGATGAAGAGACAAAGGCAGTTTCGATCCCACACTCAAGCCTTTAAATGAGTCCAATAGCCCGAAGTTGGGGCGAACACTCAATTCACGGGTGCAGACAGTTCCCAGCGAAAGGAAGAGGAGATCATGAAACAAAATGGCTGGATAAATCTTACGTTCGAAAACTCATGCGAACCTCCCCTTCAATTCAACTGGACCATAATGAGATTCCTCGACCACAAAATAATCATTCTACAAACAGGAAATGGATTCGAAAGTAAGATTCAATTTTTCCTCTCATGAAAAATTCATTTTCCTCGTCTCTGCGAACACATTAGACAGACTCTTCGACATTCCGTTATATCAATTTCATTTTCTTTCCCCATTTTCGTACATTACGAGATGATAATTTATTACATCGAGCCACGTCAATAGGTAAATGAACCAACAACTCGACTTTACAATGTTTGCATCGATCATTAATTTTATCCATTATTCATTAATAGGTCTGTGTAACGATGTCGTCTACTTCCTGACGCGCTACAGAAAGTGAGATCTCGTTTTAATTAATTGAAAGGCTCATTCTCGTACACAGCGTAATCGATGCCCTACGCCACATAATCGTCGGTACAAATTGTGAACCACGATTATTCTACTACTGAACTGACTGATGATTGTAATTAGATATGGTCAGTTAGAGTTGGTTCCCAACTTGAAAATTAAACCCATCGTTCTGCGGAAAGCGAAGCGCGAGAATTGCGTAATTTATTTTTCTTATTATACTTCGGTCAGTGATGGGTTTCAATTTCACTTTTCTTCGCTCCCCTCACGAAGGAATTCGAAGCATCTCTTGAAACTTAATCATCGTCATGCTTGTTAATTTGGTCCGATGCTGCGTGTTTCATTCATAATATCGAAACGAAATGGGCAGTTCTGACTTCCTTCTAACAATTTCTACCACTACACGATGAGATCGAGAAGGAAGGAAAAATCCTTAATCCGTTGGGTCGGCTAAAACAAGAATAGTGGCGAAGTAAGCGCTATTCATTTATACCAATGAGCTTCAGAGCCTTAGTGAAACTAAATATTTTTTGATACTAAGGTGACTAATAAAAACGCTTCCTGTATAAAAGACCAACACGTGTGTTCTCCTAGAAATGATGCGCGGAAAATCTCCAAATGTAATACGTGACACTGATAAATCTGAGCTAAATGAGCAGTCTGGTCAGTTGGAAATGTCGAGCCAATCTTCAAGACCAACTAGAGCGTAAATATGACGTCGATGATTTTCGGTTTCATCTTCCAAAGATCTTTCTTTTTTTCGCTTATTTTATACTCGTACGTGTTTTCTGGACATTTTTTAATCATCATAAATGAGAACAGAATCGATAAACGTTACCGTCTGTCGAGCACCAGTCAGCTGCACGTAATCTTCATGACCTATTGTGAAATTAACAAGGTACCTACTTACTCAGATTATTGGGGGCAGCAGATGCGGTTCGCGCGTTGTAGTACGAGAAGATCATACCATTAAGAGTAGAGATGAGGTTCCCCGGTAAGACTGCTGTTTCTATATTGACATATTGTTTTTCATTCATGGCTAGAACAAAACTGTACCAACTAGTCCTCAGGTCTGGGAGCCTGAGAAAAGTCTCAAAGCTAAGCCTAGCCTATGACGTCATTTGTTTTAACGGAGAACCCGCTGTCCGTTTCATTGGAAGGGGGCAGGTATTTTCAGCGCATCCGCGTCTGATTTTTGTGACGCCATCATTTTTAGGGAAATGTCCAGCGACTTGGAATATTTTAAACCGTCGAGCTATGCCTATTATGACGTTCCACCAGGCGCTGGATACAAACGATAAAAACAGCTTGTACCGAAAATTTACAATAACATCGTATGCAATCACAAGAAAATGCTAAAGCGTAATACGAGTAATCAGAACAATTTTCATTCCAATACTGATCGTTAATCCGGCTTTACATATACGCGAACACAATTCCAGATATTTCCTCAAGCTTCTAAACGGTGGCCAAGTCGTCTTTTCTCGATCCTTCGTCATTCACACTTTACCCTCTTTACCGTTAACAAGACCTCGCATACGCAACACTGTCCTCTCAGCTAAAGAAAAAACTGCAATCACTACACCTGCAGGTTTATGGCAACATAATGTTATGCCATTTGGGATATGAAATACACCAGCCACATTTGAAAGTTTAATGGAAAATATTCTGCCGGGCCTCATTGGGATGATATGCCTTGTTCATATAAACGACACACGTATTTTTAGTAAGACTCCAGAAGAACATTTTTGAAACACCTGAGAATTATATTTGAGAAGCTGAAAGGAGCCGGATTGAAGTTATCCATGATGTTCCTGGTTTCAGAGAGAAGTCAAAGAAATTTAGATGTTATTGCAAAAACTGCGATGGCAGCGGGGAGCTCGCAAATTTCACAGTTCTGCGAGAAATGTGCTGATCTTACGAGTAGACGCATAAGGTCTGATCGAGAGTTCCAATTCCCTCGAGCTCCTACAATATACATGACTCAACATCATAAGAGTTGTAGTAACGAAATTTTTCCGAGTCCCCTTCTTATGCACTACTGACCGATTTGCCAAAATCCTCAAAGATAAAAAATGATTTGAACTTTAGTATTCTACTCGATTTGAAAGTAAAATTTGACGCTGATTCAAAAAAAAATACCTGCATATCTTCAAACTTACGATTTGATGACGTCATCGATCAGTTTTTGTGACGTCACGATCTAATGACGTAGGTCACTTTCTGTGACGTCACAATCAGATAAAGTCACGAACCAATCCTTGTGACGTCACAATCTAATGACTTCATAGATCACCCCCTGTGACGTCACGATCAGATAACGTCACAAATCGGTCCTTGCGATGTCACGATCTGATAATGTCACAAATCAGTCCCGGTGACGTCACAGAACACCACTGTGACGTCACGATCTGATGACTTCACAAATCACCCTCTGTGACGTCACGATCTGGTAACGTCAAATCAGTCCTTGTGACGTCACGATCTAATGACGTCAAGGATCACCCCCTATCACGTCACGATCTGATAACGTCACGAATCTATGATGTCACAATCTGATAACGTCACAAATCAGTCCTTGTGACTTTACAAATCCCCCCTGTTACGTCACGATCTGATAACGGCACAAATCAGTCCTTGTGATGTCACGATCTAATGACGTCATACAACAATCATTCCTAGCTCAGAAGTCAAAATTTCAACAGGGAAATTATTCTATGGAGGGAGGGGGAGAAGTATATCGAAGAATTCAACTTGCGCCGTGTAATGCAATCAGTAAAAATGGTCTGAGTCCCACCCCCCTCCGAGTTCCATCCAAATCTAAGAAAGGTCAAAATTCTTTCAAGAATCGCCCATTTACCAACTGCAGGTAGAAAATTTTCCAAGTCCCTTTCTTATTATCATCATCAAGGATATTTGTTCGAAACTGATGACATCACAAAAGTTGGACGCACCCGTTTTCTGAGGACCCGCCCCCCCCGCGCCCGCTCCTCAACGGATCAGATAGCGGTTTCGCCGCTAATACCTTGGGAAGATCATACCAGCCAATCGACTCAAGACTGAAGAGAAAGCTATGCATACCGCCTTTATTGACAATTCCTCAGCGTGGGAAAACATTTGCGTTGGATACAGACTGCAGTAATCTGATAGACAATTCTGAAAAAAAAACTAATCGAGCGAGGCCGAGCAGAATTACTGCGTCGCCAAAAGAGAATTACTAGCAGCTATCAAAGCATTTAAACATTTCCACAAGTATTTATATAGGCTCATTGAAAGCCCATCATGCTGCTTTAAAACGGTTAATGTCCTATAAAGAACCAGAAAGGCGAACTGCGAGATGGATCCAATATTTGCAGACCTAGACTTTTGATATCCAACATCGCAATGAGACGATCTACCAAAATTCCGACGCCTTATCACGAAGACCTTGCCAGGAAGAACGCAACTATTGTGATCCTGAAGAGCACTCGATTTGACATCAACTTAAATATGTGAGATACCAAACTGCAGAATCAAGACACGGCCTTCATTTTGAATAGAAAAGACGAAAACGTTCAACCAAATTGACAGGAGATCAGTTCCAGATCCATAAACTGTGAGATTCTGTGGTCTCAGTGGAACTTCCTACAGTTTGAACAAAGCATTCTTTACAGAATCTTTTCGAAGTCGACAGGAAGAAGTCATTAAAAAGACTTTAATACCAGAAGTGCTGAAGGCTGTTCGCAGCAATCAATCTCCAGGACATCTTGTAATAAAAAGAACGACGAAAGCGATACTACTGGTCTTTCTGTCGGTTAGATGCAGAAGATTGGTCGCGATGTTGTGTGTCATGTTCAGCAAGTAAAGGTCCCTCTACCCGAGGACGGGTAAGGATAAAAGTCCACAATATTGGGTATCCTTGTGAGCCAATAGCGGTGGATATTGCTAGACAATTTCTAGGAACCGATAAAGGGAACCGGTCTATTTTGGAGATTATTTCACAAAAAAAATTGAAGTAGTTGTGCTCCCAAACATGAGAACTGGTTAACGCGCTTTGGAGTACCTTACACACACCAGGGTCGAATTATAAAACTCATCCTTTTGTCTTTTCTTGATTCTTCATCATTCATGCTTCGTCCTGTTTACCGTTATCGTGATGTCGTATATGCAGAGAAAAGGTGACTAACTTCAATGCGAAAATTAAGGACAAAGCCACGTGAGCGTCAATCTCTTCTTTGTGTATATGCCACACTATTTATGAGGAGGAGCTCGAGAGAAGGACTCGGGGATGACGTCGTCAACCCAAGTTAGAAGAATTTGTCTAGGTTAGATTAAAATAAGTTTTTTAGGCTAGATCAAGATCAGAGAATGGCTTCAGGAGATATTTTCTGTTCCATATCGTACAATGTGATAAATATTCTATGATAGGTACTAAAATACAGTAAGGATAATACGAGTTGCCTAGCATATCCATATAATATTCACCCTCGCAAGGCCAAAGCTTCCCTTACAGCAACTTTCTTTTTCGAATGATAAATCGCTCGTGTTTTCCTTCCCCCAAAACTTTATGAAACCATTTCAGTCGGTTTTGTACAACTCACTTCTCATTTAAACATGAAAAAGAAAACATTTACGCCTGTCGTGGTGGAACGCGGGAACTGCACAATAATGAGAGGTGGCATCATTGTATTCAGCGTTGAAAATACTCCTAGGAATACCTTCGATAGTCCATGTGTCTCCCATAAAATTGAAATTTGTTCAAGTGTGTAATCGTGGATATCGGATTCAGTAATTGCTATTATTCCACTCGTTACCACGACCACAGAGCAAATAATAATGATGCCACTAACCGACTGATTTTGCACATATCATTATACGTTTTTAATTTAGTCTATTATCGTCTCATTGTGTTAAATCGACGTATACTTGATCGACTTACGTGCGAAGAGGTTGAATTATTATTCGCATTGTAACACTAATGCGCTTTGGCATCGGTTCGCGTATTCATAATGATGACCATTATAAATACAACGAATCCGATACAAACGATAAACTTAAGAAGATATCCTATCGCAGATCCACTACATCTCAGTCTAATATCATTACGTTGGTAATTCTGTATTAAGTTCAATGTTACATACGTTCGTGTATGCGTGGCCTCCTACCCAACCAACCACACTGACAGTTCTCTCAACGAATTATGATAATTACCTTCTTACGCGGAATAACGGGGCTTAGGATAGGCAAATTGAGAGGCTCAAAGGACTCGACAGCACGAACGCGAGTACGACGTTTCGACAAATTCGAGTAAATTATTACTTCGACTTGATTTGAGAAGCAAATGATAATATTATATCCAGACGATTGGCGCGTATAATACTGAACTACTTTCACTTTAATACAACTTTAATGATTTTTTTCTCATTTTCTCTCTGATTAATCGATTCGAATTCGTGCTGTTGATTTTTCTCGCACGTATGTACTTCTTTCTATTTTTTTTTCTCTCTTTAAGGCGGCGCGCGCGATAAACCATTCAACAGAAAGTAAATCAATAAACAAAGACATATAGGTACGATTTAAATTAATCATACGCGATGAAATACGAACACACACGCGAGGAAATGATTTGTTATTGTCTTCGCGAACGTGAGAGCAATTAAACTATGCACGGTTCAATTCGTGTTATACATTTCCAGAAACCGGATTCCCAATTCTGTGAGTCAGCGCGATGATGACGGTCGATCGTTGCGGTTATGACAGAGAGATCGCGCAGAATTCGAGTCAAGGTATATACGAATAATATCCGCCAAACTTTAAACAACCTCGTCGAGTTTACTACCCATGCGGAACACTGGAAAAACATTCGCACTCAATTACCCAAGTCGACGCAATTCATTATTGCCCAATATAATAATATAAATAACTTGTACCGTATATCACACCAACAATCTGGAATTTCTAATAACGTTGAATTATTCGTCTATCTTACACGCACATACAGAGACGGGCAGTACTTGACAATTACCTAATTTACGAAATACGAGACGTATATGCTCCAAATTTATACGCTGGCGAAAACCGTCACTCGTCCTTCTCTGAATACTCTTAGGGTTTCCTGCGAGTATTGCAAGTGAATATAGGCTACGGTGCATTCCTGTGTTTATTTTGTAGACTCAACCTCCTTTATTAATAAATAACTCGTTAGATACAGTTACAACATAGTGTCAGCATTCATCATCATTATGGGAATTGGCTAGATTTTTGCATAGATACGAGTAATACCATTTCGCCTTGCGATACAGAGTGGGCAAAAAATATTGAAGAAGCCTTCGCAATTAAGTTCGCTTGCAAAAGATTTTGCAAAATCATGTTACTTTCTTTCTATTTTTCGCAGCTTTGTTTTCTAGAGCGGTACACGTTTGCGCACAAGCAACTTAGAAACAACATGTATGTTTGCGCAAATGGAAACAACTTCTCACTTGTATCAGGCTTAGGACTGAGCAGGGTATGGTCATGAGGGGACTCGAGTCATCCGCTCCGTTTGTCTCTTTCGCTGAGCAGGATACAAAGTTGGCCAATAGTTTCGAACTCAACATCAAAGTGGATCAAAGATGGCGCTAGTTTCAACTCTACAAAAACTCGAGAGTGAGAGTCGGTCGAAATTCGAGTTGAGTACGGTCTAGAACCTAAGATTGAGACAATGTTAGAATTCAAAACGATCGATTTCCGCGCAGAACAAAATTCAAACTCCAAGAATAAGTCAAGCAAAATAGAAAGAGGGGCTAAATTCAGAACTTGCAGTCAAAATCAGCCGAAATTGGAGCTTGACAGATTCTAAAAAAAGAAAGTTGAAGCGGGGTCAAGTCATGTAGAGGCTAGAGTCAGCCTTTCTAATCGTCTCTTTCCCTGAGTAGAACAGGTCAAGAGTCTCGAACCCAAAAAAAGGCAGTCGAAGTTGAAGTCGAGTAAGTTTCGATCCTGTACGCATCATTCATCTCACTTTTCAGTGACATCATTCGTTCATATTCGGTTTGCGCAAACGTGTTGTCCGTCTTTGTCGCCTGTGACTGTATGTGCGCATACGTGTCATTTTTACCGCTCGTTTTTTGCTGAATTTGCGCAAACGTGTTACGGCCATTTTCTACTCTCTTCTTAACGTACAAGATATAAAAAGCTTCGCTTTCTTCTTCTTAGCTAATTGTGGTCCAGGTCTTGCTGAGAGCGATGATCCCTATTCTCGATGTGATTTTTTCCCTCCCGAGCTAGCACATTCATATTGAGCCGGCTCAGGGGCAGACTTTCTCTCAGTCGTTTGCCAATTCTCTTTTTTGTACTCCCCAATCTCCTTCCTTCAAGTCTTGCGTTCATTCGGGCGCTGCACTTCATCATAATCCAGTATGGTTCGAAAGGACCATCTAAATCTTTTTGTCAATCCTTTGAAGACTAAATCAGCCTCCCGGAGGACCGAATAGGTGCTACTGTACCTTCGTAGCTTTTACAGCAGTTCCAAGACACATTTCCCTGGCTGACCAGACGTATGCCTATTATTGGTCCACAACATCGTTGCGCTGAATGTTCAGTGGTCAGACCAGGTCCAGATAATTGCACAATCTCACTGTTTGTAATCTCGCGCTTGGAATATCATCACTCCTATAAGGTTTAGTCCGGTCTATTTCTGAATTGTGTCGAGTATTTTCCGCTTAAAGTATGAATTCTCCTTAGGGAGGAGACTTGCGGATCCCTAACGGAAGCTATGACCGCTGTCAAGTGATCGGCAATTGCTGATTCACCCAAACGTCCCTTTTTCCATGCCTTCAGGCGTTCGTCTAAAGTCACTTTCATCTGGCGGCCGGTTTCACCGATACAAAAACCTCTACAACCTCTGCATTCCGATTTATAAACACCACTCCTTTCAACAGCAGGTATACAGTTCTTTAACTTAACGAACAACCCTTTGACGATAGTGGCGTTGTAGGAGGCCGGTCTGAAACCGAACGGGCAAAGGGCCCGACCCAATTCGCTAGAAAACCTCCCTAGAAAAAGGAGACCGATCCATCGTAATCTCCGATCACAGATCATGTCTCGGGGGAGGGAGGTGGTGGAATCAAGGCTTTTCCTCAAATTTTTCTCCGAACCATCGCCTCAACATCAACATTGACACCATTCACTCTAGCCAGGTGTTTCATACTCTACAACTCTTTTTTGAAAGCAGCCTGACTCAAAGGAAAGCGAGTCAATCTGTGGGCTAAACTGTTGAAAGCTGCTAACTTATGAGCTACAGGACAGAATGACGCTCCGCGGACTAAAACAACGGTCGTAGTATCTTTTCTGTATATTCCAAACTCATGGATCCCATCTCCAACTGAGACCGACAAATCCGAAAGATTGATCGTAGAGTCACCAACTTCCAAAATAAATTTCATGGAAGGGTATAAAGAATTGAGATACCTCAGAAACTCACCAAGGAGATCTGGATGACCAGTCCACGCACAGAGAACGTCATCAACGTACCTGTGCCAGTAGTGTATATGATTGAGTAACACCTGGCCCGAGGAGAAGAGGTCAAGTTCAAACTGCGATATGAATACTAATTCGGAGATGAGGGAGCCCAAAGGCGATCCAATAGGGATCCCTATTTCATCAGGGAACTCGAAAAATTACTCTTCGAATTTACAACAATTCCAGGACCAACAGATATTTAGAAGATTAAAAAATTCTTGGGATTCATTATGAGGGATATTGAAGTTAACCAATAATTGGGCCATACGCTGCATGGTGGCAGCTTTAGGGATACTTGGGAACAGACTCACGACATCAAACGAGCAAAGGGTCGCGCCCGGAGACAGTTTTACATCCTTGAGAGCATCAGCCAAGGACACCGAATGAGGAGACTTATATTCAATACGGTTTTTTTGAACCAACGGTCCAGGAATTTAGGAAGGAGGTAAGTGGAGGAGGAAACGAAAGAGACCACAGACCGCATCAGGGTATTCGTTTTATGTACTTTGAGCAACCCATAAAGAAGATGAGGCGTAGGGTTAGGATGAAGTTCTAATAATAACCTCACTCCTGACTTCTTTGACGTAGCCAAGGAAATTGAAATTCTTGTTCTCTTTAGCCCCAGATTGTTGGAGCATTTCATGAACTTTGGCAACGTATGAAGATTTTTCCATCACCATGACTGCATTACCCTTATCTGCTTGAGTGACAATCAGATCTTTCTCCTTAATCTTTTTCTGCAGACCCTTGATCACACCTCCAATGACGTTATTCATACAAGGGAAGAGGGTATTGCGGACGAACTCAGCACAAACTTTTTGGCTACTAACCCCAGGACCAATTTTCACGACGAGGTCAGCGATATCGGTGAAACCGGTCGCCAGATGAAGGTGAGATTAGACAAACACCTGAAGGCCTGGAAAAAGGGACGTTCGGGAGAATCAATATTTGCCGATCACTTGATCAACAGAGGTCTTAGCTTCCATGAGGGATCCGCAATTCTCCTCCATAAGGAGAATTCATACTTTAAACGGGTTGCCCTCGAGCACATAGAAATAATTCGTCGTCTTCATACTGATGATATTACTGTGCTAAACACGTACATTCCGGAAGATGGCTTCATCGAACTCATCTATGAGTCACGTTATGAAGTTTGATTAACCTTGATGATCCGAGGTTTCTTTTCCGTTCTTGTCAGTTGCTTTCATTTCAGTCCCGATGATGGTTTATTAACCGAAAGCGCTCGGCTTTCTTTATTTTCTGCGGTGTTTGTAGTTTTTACTCCTCTTCGGAGTATCCCCCTCTCGTCGAAAACAGAGCAACTTCCCCGCTAAAAAAATTGAAACGGCATTGCAAACTTTGTAGTGGTAGCGGGGAACCCGCAAAACCTCGTGGCCTATGAGGAATAAGTCCCTTCCGATTAACACTCATCTTTGTAAAAGTCCTCAAAAATGCTGACAAAATGAATCTTTCCCAACTTCCGTAGACGAGATCGAGCTATTGAAATCACGTCAAGAAGATGATAAAAAATCCAAGCATACAAATTGGTTTAAAGATTAACACTCGACACCTTCTATCCTCTATTGTGTATAAATATATCTCGATAAACGTGCTGTATTTGTACTAATGGATCAGGCAAATGAAATGTAGATATCTAGTGTCGACGGTAAATAAAATTAAATCAGGTTCTGCTTAACGATTGCAAGGAGTAACGAGATTGGGCGGTGACGAGTCTCGTAAGATTCCGCGAGTATATACATAATGCGAGCAAGTTGTTTGGCTCTTTGCCTGCTAATAAAACAAATTGAACAGCAACTTTGACAATATGAATATTAAGTACGTTAAGTAATTTGTTTCAGTCGATCTCTTCTGCCAGCAACGAGGAGGCGTGGACGTGTTTTAGGATGACAAAGATGCCCTCTTCATCGAACACAGGTGAAAAGATGAACTCTTGAGTATTGTTCAAAAGTCTAATTGCAGCAGAGTAAGAGCGAATAATACAAGAAATTCAATGCATTAATTAGAAGGCCCTAAATTAGCTTCAAGAGGGGGAAACAGGTTCAAAAACTGAATCAATACGTTTTTGAAAGTTACAGTCATCCATACTTGAATAAAAAAAGTTGGAAATCTCGTCAACAGCAGTAAAGTTATAATCATGAGTCCTTTGACAAAGAAATCCACCACCTTTATGGACTGCCAAGGGTACCCCAATGGGGCCAGTCGTTTCGTTTGTTTCTTCATCCTTCCTAGCTAAATTTATAGATCGAGTTTATTTCTCCCTACTCAGTTAATAACTCTGGTTCCCTGACGGATAGGCTTTGCGGATCGACTTCATGTTCCTTTGACGTTGTCCGATTATTCCGAGTAAGATATATCATATTCATCCTGGCACAGTCTAGCAAAATCATGGATTTCTTTATTTTTGACCCAATATTTGAGGAAATTCGACACATTACAAAATCCATCATTTTCCAGACCAATATTTTCAATGTATAAAAAAATCACCAATTTCATCATTTTTGACCTAATATTTGAGGAAATTTGACACATTCAAAAAATCACAAATTTCTTCATTTTTGAGTCAATATTTCAGAGAATTTAATACTTTCAATTCTATACAAAATTTATGTAAGATTTTCATGTTTTCTGAGAGATTTTCAACTGATCATAATTATTCATCCTGACGAAGTCTAGCACAATCACTGCTTTCTCCATTTGTAAGCTTATATTTGAGACTACCACGAACCTGTTCAAAAAAATCAGCTGATTGATCCCGATTAGCAGTTCTTCAACAGCGCTCCACGTGGGCGTGATGAATAATAAGAACGATCAGCACCAGAGTACCGTTTCTACCGATTCCGTGTACTCCGTAACACAAACATTCATTCTTCTAATTCTTGGTCACACTGACTTGAGTGGTGTAGTAAATGACTAAAGTTGGCTAAACCTACAAAATCACTAGATGTGAATTCTAAAAGGGCAGGCACTGATTTTTACTTGATCATATCAGGATAAAATATAAACACAAATAAAGAACCACGATCTTTCTTTTATTACACATACAACTATATTCATCGCCTATAATTATCAACTGGCGGGATAAAATAGCAAAAAAGAAATAAAATAATACACATATACGTTAACATATATCTACAAACACGGACTAGCATTGAACTCTTGATCTTTCTAACGACTCTAGACTTGAACATACTGGTTGAACAGTACTTTTTCTTGTCGAGTATTTTATTGCTATTGGAAACTTATCGCCTTAATTACTTTTTGTTCTCAAAGTCAATGGGAGGTTTTATCTCAAACATTCTCAAAATTCCAAAGAGAAACTCGTATCTACAAAATTCCAAAGAAGAACTTGCTACAGAGGCACGGTCTACCGGCGGACAGTGGTACTTCCGACCGATCGGCTAAACGGGTGCTTGTATGTTTTACACTAGTACCAAAGTTCATATCTGTTGACTACATTTGGCCCTTCCTGATTCTCGGGCGTCCACAAACAAATTATAACGCCATTTGATTTACCATGGTCAATGTTCCAATTCTTAACATTGCATTACCATTATTTTGATGGAGTGATCTATGTACAGCTATTGCCATTTTGGTCAATCATCAGCTGTTAGGCATGGAGGATGGCTGAAACAAAGTCATACACAAACATGCACAAAACGACTACAATACAATTTTGGAATTTACATATGAATGAAAATCATACAAGTTATTTGATAAAAATGAATCTCAACACAGACATTACATACACAATCAGTAAAAAAAAAATGAACACAGGCAAAATACAACTTGAGCTTACACAATCTTTAAATTAACACGGACAATACAAACAAAATTTTCAATTCATACGTACAAAACAAAAACATATACAAAATGTACGAGTACATGATCAGAGAATAAAATAAAAAAAAAAACAACAAACAAACAATGGTCAAATCATTAATGAGATTGCAAACACATACAACAATGAGCAAAATAATTAAATCATACAATGGTCAAATCCTACCTAAGAGATCACAAGTAATGAACGACAATCTTCAAATATGAATAGAAACACAATCTTCAAAATTTGAATAAGGCATAATCAATGGCAAATACCCCAAAGAAGACTTGCTACAAAGGCACGGTCTAGCGGCGGACAGTGGTACTTCCAACCGATCGTCTAAAAGGGTGCTCTTATGTTTTACACTAGTACCAACGTTCATATCTGTTGACTACAGTGGTATTATCTTTTTAGCTTCCTATCAGGTCTAAGGAATTTGAGTTTTATAGTTTAAAAAGAAGGCCAGACAAGAATTAAAGTCATTCAAATACAGTTAAACGAGTTTTTTTTGTTTTTTTGAGAACATTAATCTTTTGAAACATTAATCATGAGCGAAGGTAAGTTGAGATTATATATCATCTACAAAGTGTTTTAAATAATTATATTTTGATGTCCATTCAAATTCTTACTGGGTTCACATTAGGTACGCATGCATACGATTATCAATTTTAATATTTTAGGTGAGTGGAAAATATTCTTTAGTGAAGCTGGAATTCCAGAGTCAGATGTGGGAACATACGCTTCAAAGTTTGTCGATAATCGAATTGAAATTAGTATGTTGGTCAATCTCACTAACAAGTATCTCAAAGATATGGGTATAACTCGAACGGGCGATATAATTTCTATTTTGAAGCATGCCAAGAATGTGAGTGAACTTCATAATTTGTTAATTGCCTTTATACCTTCTGTTTTAATCATTTTCTTATGATTGTTTAGACTGCAAAAACGAGTAAAGCAGCCGCAGGTCTATCGAGGAAAGTAAGTAAATCATTTGGTTAGAATTGTTAATCGTCTTTATACCTTCTGTTTGAATCATTTTCTAATGATTGTTTAGACTGCAAAAACAAGTAAAGCAGCCGCAGGTCCATTGAGGAAAGTAAGTAAATCATTTTCAGAATTGTTAATCGCCTTTATACCTTCTATTTTAATCATTTTCTTATGATTGTTTAGACTGCAAAAACGAGTAAAGCAGCCGCACGTCCATCGAGGAAAGTAAGTAAATCATTTGGTTAGAATTGTTAATCGTCTCTATACCTTCTATTTTAATCATTTTCTAATGATTGTTTAGACTGCAAAAACAAGTAAAGCAGCCGCAGGTCCATCGAGGAAAGTAAGTAAATCATTTTCAAAATTGTTAATCGCCTTTATACCTTCTATTTTAATCATTTTCTTACGATTGTTTAGACTGCAAAAACGAGTGAAGCAGCCGCAGGTTCATTGCGTAAAGTAAGTAAATCATTTTCAGAATTGTTAATCACCTTTATACCTTCTGTTTTAATCATTTTCTTATGATTGTTTAGACTGCAAAAACAAGTAGAGCGAGTCTTATGGCAGGTCTATCAAGTCAAGTAAGTAAATTACTTTCAGAATTGTTAATCGCCTTCAATTCTAGATGAACGAAAAATAACGTTGTATCACCCTGTTTTTGCTTTGGTAAATGATATCTCAATGTTGCAAATTGTTGCAAACTAGTAATAGGGAAAACATGAGCGGTAAGTAGTCACTTACCGTTCCTGGTTTCGTTGAGACGCAGTATGGGAGTACTCATCGCTCCAGTTTGGTGATAGACTGATAGGGTAATAGTGATTAGTGATACAGCATACCCACAACAAATGCGTGTACATTTCATCAGTTTGTATTCTTTATAATCACTTCAATAGCCTTTTGATTGAAAGTTGATTTCACAACTCAGTTTCTTTTATTTGTGTCGAGTATTATATTATATAATATGTCAAATGTACAACGTGCTCATGATGATTCAATTTTCAATCCTGTTGCTGTCAATGAATGTTCTGAAGACAAAAGTGACAATGATAAATTCATATTATTGATTTGTGCGCATTGAAAGCAATCATTTTGATCTCGTCTTTCTTTGTTTCTTCTTCAAATTTTCTAAATTGATATTTTTTTCCTCTGTTTTTCGTATCAATTTATGAATATTGAACAAAAAATTCGATAAAAAGGACTAATTCATTTTCCTTATCATATAGAATTAAAATAGTATACCCTACAGGATTGGCAAGTATACAATTGAATTGTGCGCTTACATTCACTTGGCTTAGCCTTGTTCCACAACTAGCGCACTTGTCAGAACCCAATGCAGACTGGGGTAGAGCCCTGGCAAGATCTAAAATATTAATGCCCGTGAGTTATTCTATTTATCCGTGGTATTCACTTTTCATATCATGTTTTTGATTGCAATTAATATGTTATGGTTTTCAGATCAATTTAGAGCGATGGGCTATTGTATACACTAATTGCGACAAATTGATTGTAAACACTTTCTGGGGGTGGTGCAGCGAAATAAGTAACAAACAGGGAATACGAATTAAAATGCCGGATTTCTATCCCTTTCAGAACGATAGGGCCCCAGCCTATTACGACTTGTCTACGGCAAACGCGCACTTGTCTAGATGGCAAATGCGCACTCGTCTATTGCAAACGCGCATTTGTCTATTGCAAACGCGCATTCGTCTATTGCAAACGCGCACTTGTCTATCGCAAACGCGCACTCGTTAATTGTATACTTACCGCTCATGTAGCGTAATATACTATTATACCTTCTGTTTTAATCATTTTCTTATGATTGTTTAGACTGCAAACACAAGTGGAGCGACTACTATGGCAGGTCCATCGAGTAAAGTAAGTAAATCATTTTCAGAATTTTTTGTCAATGGTATTCTGATTTCATTGCCAATATTTCCAAAGTATTTACCGAGATTTTTAAATCATAGTTCTATACACAAATTTTTGTGATTACCCTTTCATTTAATGCTATCGTTTTCAAAAATCGCTTTTCCGCGCAGTGGTATAAGACAAAATGCAGTATTTTCATTCTGCTATCATAGTTCCAAAATATTTAGCAGGATTTCTAAATTATAGTCATGATTGGGCAAGCTAGTCAAAATGAGTAACATTTGTACACTGGTATTGACGAGAATACGAGTCAGTAATCGTCATTGATAAAATCAGCAAGAATTTCCATGATTACATACATATTTCATAGGAGAATAGTTATCAACAAGTACAGTAGGATATTGTCAAGAAACTTCCCTGATACTGTTTTGTAGAGCTGTTAGAAAATTCTTCAAGTTGAATCGATTGTCTAGCTGGAAATATACTGGAACATTTTTGTTCTTTGTTAGATATAGGATATCATTGCTGCTATTCAAATCTGGATGTTGATGAAAAAACAATCTGGTTCTTTTTGAATGAGCTTTGATCAACTCAATACTGAACACAGGGAACCAATACAATTCATCAATTGATCCCATGACAGGTTGTTCTGGTGTTTCATGATTATACTACAATTCTTCAGTTTACAAGAAGAGGCAGAATTGAGAGAATCCAATGAAGTATTGTCTTATTCTTACACAAGTTGATTATGATTCACTGAACAATGTCTTTTCATTTCACATGCTACATAATCAATTATTTGATTTGTATTTAATGCTTGCACGCAAAACTAGAAGGTTTGAAACACTGGTTTTTTCAAACAATCCTATAGACAGACAAGTGTAAATTGTTTATTATTTCTTCGGTGACGACTTCCAATACTTGAGTTGTCATTTTGCAAGTGTATGAATGCTTATGTATGCATAATATTGGGAATAGGTCTTTGTATCTGGTCAGTTGACGTTGTGATTGAGCTCGCTAGTTGAAATGTGTAACATTCCGGTAATGACAAGATTGTTTCTTTGAAATACGTATTTCAAATACAAGTATCAAAATTCATCACATTTGTGATTGTAGGGGAACGCAATCTAAATTATCAACGTCAAAATGGAGTCAAATTGTAGAGACCACTTATATTAGCAAATAAAGTGCGATTAATCTTTTCAAACAACGTGAGAGTGGAAATTGAAGTGTTGAAAATCCTGAATAAAAATGGGGTATTTAGACTTGATAAATTATGGATTTTGTAGGTCTATCCAATCAGCTGATGAATACACATTTGTTTCCATCAAGTTCCTTCATCACAGTCTATCAAGAATAAAACCTTTCTTTTCTTCTAAAAATGCACAATATTTATTGGGGATGAAGTTGTAGAACAAATGTACAAAGGCGAGAATTGATTTCTTCAAGAAAATGTATCGAAGCATTAAAAATCATGAGACTTCTATTGTAAACTCCTACGTTACTGTCTCTATGATCATGCCGACAGCTTGATTTAAATAACATTTTTTTTTTTTTTTTTTTTTTTTTTTTTGTCTGAGCATTGTAAACATTTCCTCTGGGAAATCCTATTCTTTCAAATTGTTGTTAGTAATTTGAATTTCCTTTTCTTCAATATCATTTTCTTCACTTTATCTATACATAATTTTTTCTTCTTCCAATTTTCTCTTATATTCTGTTGCTTTTCATCACAGATGGAAGAAGAATACATTTTGAATGAAGCGTTGAAGAATTTTCATGCAGAGATCATTGTAAGTTATATTCTATTAATAACTAAATTAGCTTTTCTTGAAAAAAGATTATAAAAAATTTCTTCTTTCACAAGATGAAAAATGTAATATCCAAAATGTACATTGGAGAGACGGCGGTTCAAATTCAGGAGTTAATTTCACACATCTCGCAAAATGATCAATTACTACAATCATTTTGCAAATATTGTAAAATGACAAAAGAAGATTTCAATAACTTGATACATAAATGAAAATAACCAAGCATGTTGAATGTATGTGTAGTGTATATAGTCTGTATTGCATATAGTGTAAATAGTAGAAGTTAGTTGATAATAAAAGGTTACCACAATAAGTCTAGTTATTACAGTGGCGACAAGGATTGTAAGGAACACGTTAGTACGCAAATGGTTCTAACGTTACTTATGTAAATGTTGAAAATGTTCGTCAGTTTTCCATTTTTTTTCTGTAATGAAGAAGACAGCTAAAGGTTGTCAAAAATTAAGAAAATAAATTCGTGTTGGTGCTAATTCTGAAAGTGCTTATGATAAACAAAGTAGTGCAACACTAAAGATAGTTTATCGATTAATGGTGACTGTTGGTGCTATTAAAAGCTTCCAATTGGGTATTAGTGATTTTGGTGAATGGCTAGAACAATTTGAACAGTTTACATACTATAAAACGAGCGGCATTCTTAACCTTAGTTTGAGAAAAGGGATATCCTGTGATTCAAGCGTTGTCAACGCTGTAAAAACCTTCAGAAGTATATTACAACAACTTGGTGGCAAAATTCAAGAAGTATTGCGATCTAAAACCATTAGTAGTGGCTAAAAGACCAAAATTTAGATCGAGAGTCAAGAAAGAAAATGAAGCGCTTCACAAGTTTGTCGCAGAAATGCAGCGTCTGGCACAATCATGTGATCTTGGCATAGATCTAGAAGAAGCCTTAAGGGACCAAATAATGTATGGTGTAGAAAACTCAAAAGTTGAAAATGAAGTTATTTAAGGAACCAACGCTTACGTATTTGAGAATGATCAAAATAATCAAAGCCTGGGAAGGTGCAAAAAGAAGTTTAGCGCTTGGAAACAAGGGGGAAAATCCAAGTCAGAGCATTACAGGTCAAGTTTGATTGAAATAATGCATTATTGTCTTGGCGGAGTGAAAATTCAAGTACCAAGAAGGGTAAACAAAAGAAGAAATGTTTGTGCTGCGGCTTCTCTAATCATTTGTTTGAAAATTGTTATCATAAGGATAAAACATGTAGCATTTGTAATTGAAAAGGACATTTGAGAAAGGTATGTTTCAAGAATCCAAATAATAGTAATTGTAGCCCTAGAGCAAAGATGTACTTATAAACCAATTTTAAAAATAGAAAGAATTCCAACCGTCCTACAGGGGATAAAAGGAAAAAAAATGAAAAGAAAACAAATTTTATAAATTCATATGATGATTCAAAGTGTTTCTAAAATCAGTTTGTGGTAATATCAGGGAAGTAATAACTTCTTCTGAAGACGAGGCACCAATATTTATCAATCTAAACATAGATGATAGGATAAAATTTCAATTAGATAACGGCTCACCAATTGCGACTATTGGTAGCAATTTAGTAAATAAGTGGTTCAAACAATGTACAAAAAAGTATGGTAGTAAAATAAATATAGTTGGTCGAATATATGTGAAGGTAGGATTAAGAGACATGCTAACTCAAAGTTTGCCTATCCATGTAGTAGAAGGAGATAAGAGTATGCCTCTTCTAGGTCAAAATTGGCTAGCTCCTCTTGGTCTTGAAATTTCTATAAAGCAAATTGTAAATAACAATAAAGGAGCAAATGATGTAAACGCCTTGTGCGTAGAGTGTAAGCCAGGATTAGAAATATCTGGGAAAAGAGAAGAGTTATGTTGTAAATTTCCATAATTACTGAGAAATTGGGTACGTACAAGAAATGTATTTTTTCATTAAGAGATAAAGAAAAACTTGGACCTAAATTTTTTTAGCTAAGGCTGTTGCCAATTGTTTTTAAGAATAAAGTAAGTGAAGCAATCGATAAGATGGTTTCTGATGGAAGATTTATGCCTGTAGAAGTCTCAAATTATGGGACACTGTTACTTGTAGTACCAAAACCAGACAATCCTGATTTGATAGTAGATAAATATTCAATACCTCTGCCTGAGGAATTAATGCAGCAAGTTGCCGGAAGTGAATATTATTTGAAAATTGATCTTAAGCACGCGTATCAACAATTATTGTTAGATATAGAATCTTCAAATGTAGAATTAGTAAATACTCAGCGCAGGTACCCGGAATGTAAAAGGTGTCCACCAAAACATTTAACCTATTCTTAAGTTTGTAAAGATGTGTGCTAATTATCCCAGAGTTGGGACTTTTTTTTTTTTTTTTTTTTTTTTTCTTTACGTGGAGATATGTAGTGTATACTGTATAGTCTATATTGTACATAGTGTAAATAGTAGAAGTTGGGTGATAATGAAAGGTTACCATGATAAGTCTAATTGTTACAGTAAGAAACAAGAATTTTTCGATTATCTGAAATATCCATCCAACTTGGATTTTTAATAGGCTTTGACGGCATGAAAGATTTCATTGATGCGTATGTAAACGCTGTGCAAGCTTATTATTATTATCTATCAAGAAATCCTTAAATTAACAATATTACCAAATCATTGCAACATTGTTGTATGCGTGACATATGTTGTACCTATGAAATTATATGAATTTATTATGCATTTGTCGCTAATTTTTCAATAAAAAAGTTACATTTATTTGTTTTATTTGTGTTCAAACTATCTTATTGATCATCAGTGGTCTTCCTGGTATAGAAGTTATACAGACTTGGAACAAAAAATTGTGACTTGCTAAAAAGAAGAAAAATTTTTGATTTTCTAAAATTGAGTACTCAGTTGAATCCTTCCAAGCTGCTAATGACCAATATGTAATCAAATTCTTCTTTATTTCAATTTCCTTTTTGTTTATCTACTTTTATGACTAGGTTATTATTTGAAGTGATACGAACTTTTCTTGTAGAATATTTAACAATTTTATTATTATTGCAATATGATAAAACTCCAGTTTCAGGTTTTTCAAAAATACCAAAAGGGAATCTCCCATTTTCATCCTGATTAATTAGTATAATATTCAGATTTCTTCCATAGGGGATATCATATTTTATAAGATATTTATTAATAGTTTTCAAGCTTATATTATATTTCTCCCTGAAAGACTTTTTTGTATTATTTATGAAATCATATTCTCTCATCAATTTGATTAGTGTTGCATGATCCGTTATTATTTATTTATAAAATTTTTGAGAATGGTAAATGGTAAAGAAAAAATAAAAAATTTATGTAGTTACATTAACCTCAATAGTTAATTCATTTAGCTCAGATGTGAAAGAGATGATGTTTTAATTTAAAATATTTAAAGACATTAGTATGAGTATCAATCAACATCAGACATTGCTAAATCATAAATATGAACTTGATCAAAGAATTTCATAAAGGAATTAATGAGAAAAATGTTGATGATGAAACTAAAAAGAATTATAGAAAACTTGTTAATGCAATTTTTGCTCCTGCTCGTGAAGCAAGATATAATAAGATACTCTCTCAAAATTTATCAAATGATTTAATAAATCTTCTGAATAATAGTAAACATTTGGAAGAAGAGAATTATCAATATTGAAAGAAGAGAATAGTAGGTTGCTAAAAAAATATAATGAAACATCTCAAATTAAACCAGTTAAATATGATTCTGGTTTAGATATATCCGTAACAACAAAATCATTTAATTTATTACCAGTTTCAGAGTTGATGAAAATACAAAAGAAGGTAATGAAATGAAAATAGACTTTGGTAATAAGTTCATAAGAGTTGCTGTCAAAGCATCAAATATTCAGTCCAAAGATAAAATAGAAAGAATTTATGCAAAGAATAGTGACCTAAAAAAACAAAAAATAAATAGTCTACCTAGAACTTAACTTGGAGTCGTTATATATTAAAGAAAAGGTCTATTTTGAACATAGATATTATATAAATGTTTATTTTCATACCTATTTCAATAGATGGTCGCGATGCGAGTCTCAATAAAATTACGGCTCATGTTCATATTGAATAATCTATTCTACCAAAATTACAAATCACCCTATAAAATTTACACTTAATAACGGCAGTTAGCCATCTTTGAGCAATAAACAGAAACTAACGGCAAACGATGACCAATCATTGGTCATCGTTTACCGTTTGTTTCTGTTTGTTGCTTGAAGATGACTAACTGCCAAAAGCGCTCACGCTATTAAGTGTCAATTTTATACTCAAGGCTGAGGCTAATAGCATTGCAGAATTTACTGAAAATTTAGGACTTGATTTTTCTGATTTTATCATTGAAAATGGGTATATTAATGTTGATAAATCTCTAAATAGAGTATATATAATTTATCTTTCTCTTTATATAAAACAGTTATTTATTTTTGAAAATTAAATGAGTTAAATGATCCGAAAATATTTAGAATCCTATTTTCCTAAAATCCCCACATATTGTACACTGATTACGCCAATTTCCTTTAAAATGCCAGGTTTCTTCTTTACATTTATAACAAACAAGTGTGATTTTATCTTCATAACTTATCACTTTAGCAAGAGTGATTTTACATTGAGTACATGTTCTAATTTCTTTTTTTAATGTGGCTCTAATTTCTTCCTTGATAACAAATAATGTTTAGTTGTTTTATTGGAGGGTCTACAAAATCTCATTGAAGTTTTCATCATGTTTGTTAGCTAATCTATATCTAATAACTTATATTATTATTTCAATTTCTTATGATTTTATTTAACACACTCCCCCTCTATCTGTTTGAATTGAATAATTCTGTTTTTGGAAGAACAATGATGAATGTTAGAAAGCATGTAGATATAAAATTGATTTCTGAAGGTAATAAATATACAGAGTATGTTTCAAAACCAAATTTTGAAAAATCAACATTCTTTGGTAAAAACCTTGCTGCAGTAAAGATGAGAAGGACTGTAATAAGATTCAATCAACCAATTTATGTGGGAGTAGCAATTTTAGATACTTCAAAAACGTTAATGTATGATTTCTACTAGATTGAACGAAAGATATGGGGATACTGACAAACTTAATCGTACAACATTACCCATATCACAGTCCACGCGGCGAAAAAACAAGAGTAGCTTCCAAAAGAGTCGGATGAAACCTTTGATTTTGCGGCAATCGGAGTCGCGGGCAGACGAGCTGGCCGGCCGGGAGATAGTAGCGAAACTCAGGAAGATAGCCCATAACTCCTAGAATCATTCTCTTCATCGGGGTCGCGCTATACCCCTATGGCGTCCACTGAGGTAGGCAGCGGCTACAAGTTTATACTCACACCTCTCGATGACGTTGAGAAAGGGAGTCTTGCTAGAAGAAAGTAGAAGATGCATCATACTCACGAATCACTCCCTGTGAGCAGGCAATACGTACACCACACGTACTTAATTAAAAACAACAAAGTTACTCTCGAATCCAAAACGAGCGCTAACTCGCGAAACAGGGAACAGGATCAACAAATGTCACAGCTAACGGCGAGACAAGAGTTTTGTGGCAACACGTATATGTAAGAATGAGAGTTCGTCTCCCTACTAGCCGCACATCATATCCACTAAAATGCTGGGATACCACGTGAGTTGCTCTATGAGTCCGATTACGCTTAACCACAACACGAAACTCGTAGGCAGAAACCGCAAAGCGAACTGACATTGAAACGGCGCGAAAAACCTCACGTCGAGTCGAAAGAGCTATCGCATCTCCTACCACCGATCCGGGGATAGAATAGACGAATCAGGTTTATCAAACAGCATACCACCCATTGATAAACCTTGGAAAGATAGCAACGCGAACGCTGCTAGCTAAATAGGACAGGATAAACGTTGAAACTTGATAAGTTCACGCACTAAATGAACAAGTTCGAATAGGCGGAACAAGGAGAGAGAGAGAAAGAAGGAGAGACAGAGAAAGGAGAGAAAGGGAAAAATGACAAAATCGGTTTGTAGGTAAGAGAAAAGATAAACACACGCATACTAGCACACACCTCCCTCTACAGTATCGTTCACCGTAGCCCCTGATGTGACATCACAATGTGTTGAAAAGTTTCTAAAATCAGTTAAAAATGAAGTAATATAACAAATTCAAAGGGTTTTTTTATACGTGCAAGGATAGATCTATGCAAACGAGGCTTTTCCCGCACAAATTGTTTGCGTAATAAAACAAGAATATAATTGAAGATGGTGAAAAATTGAAACTACTCAATTCTCTCAAATATAATCTTAAAAATGGAGAAAGCAGTGGTTGTGCTAAACTGCGTCAGGATGTAAAAATCACACAGAAAAAGTGAAAATTTCACCTAAATTTTTTATAGAATTGAAAGTATTAAATTCACTCAATTATTGTCTCAAAAATGAAGAAATCGGTGATTTTTCATACATTGGAAATAGTGGTTTGGAAAATGAGGTATTTTTTGACTGTTAAATTTCCTCAAATGTTAGGTCAAAAATTAAGAAATCGGTGATTTTTTATACATTGAAAATATTGGTTTGGAAAATGATGGATTTTTGAATATGTTAAATTTCCTCAAATGTTTGGGTTAAAAATGAAGAAATCCATGATTGTGCTAGACTGTACCAGGATGAATATGATATATCCACTATTCTATCACATCTCCAAGACTGTCGCTATCCGAAATATGGGCGAACTGCTCGTCAAATCTGGTATCCCTTATGAAGAATTACAAGGTATGTCAAAAAAGTTCTCGGACGATTATTTGTATGCGCCAATTGGCAACACTGGCGAGGAAACCTAATTGAATCTTGTTTTGTTGTACTATCGACCATCAATATTCGAAAATTTCACGTTGATTCATGGCATAGTTTGTCATAAATTAATTTTTTGAGGAATGTCCTTGAGGGTCCGTGCCAATTCCGTCTTGATGTCTTCTGTAGGCCCCAAATGCTCCCATCCCATGGCATTTCATAGTCGGTCAGTTAGGAAAAAGACCCTACAAGTCAAATCAGGCGAGTACAGGGGGTGGTCAAGCACTGGTGTTTATTTTTGGGGAAAAAAACCATTGCTACCGAAGGCCGTACCATGGTCGTACATGCCAAAAAAACGACGGCTTACTTAACGAAGTTAAAACGAGGAACGCAAGGAATCTGTTTTATGAGTCAAATGGGATTTGGTATTGAAAATTCAATGAAGCCTAGACCTAGATAAGGCTAGTCTAAAGAAGGCCTAGACCTACTACAAGCCTAGTACAATATAGTTTGAGAGTCTAAATTTTTTTCAAGTCCTCATCTATCATATATAGCTCGAGAGTCAACATTTTGCCAAGTCCCCCTCCTATCATATATGGCTCGAGAATCCAAGTTTTTTGCTGGACGGCGGACGGCGCACGGCAAATTTCTCAAAAAGCCCCGCATAAAACAGGTTCCCTGTTAAAAACCTTCATGGTTAAATTCATGCATCAAAAATCACAATTGCATGATCAAACGCTTTTGTGACTGCCGCTGATACTACTAGCAACATCTCTCGGCGATTTCCGGCGAGTTTCCGCTTCATACTGTTAACGACAGATAGCGCGCACGCATAAACCGGTTTACCAGCATATGCAACAGCTGTTACCGCCTCTTGCCCCACCCTGAAACAACTGAACTCGTTGTAAAACGCTGCACGCTTCTTGGTGGACTCTCCAAACACAGCACATAACATATTTTCAATTTAGCATTTCCTTTTTCTGGTTTTACAAGGAATTTGATGACAACTTAATGCTCAACTTCTTTTTTACGCAAAAAAATTGGCCTGAAATCGGTACGGACTCTCAAGGACATTCCTCAAAAAATTAATTTATGACAAACTATGCCGTGAATGAAGGTGAAATTTTGAATATTGATGGTCGACAGCACTTTTGCCAGTGTCGCCAATTGGCGCATACAAATAATCGTCCGGGAACTTTTTTGACATACCTCGTAGAGGAATTTTTTGACCATCTAAATTATATATGTTGGTCTCCTAACTTTTGTGAATTAGATTGAAAATTTCTCGAGTTCCCAGAAGAAGTAGGGATTGATATTGAATCTCCTTTAGGCTCCATTATTTCAGAAGTGTTTGTGTCTAAATTTGAAATCGATTCGTTCTCCTCTAGCCAGGTGTTTTTGAGTCACGTCTACTATTGGCATAGGTATGTAGATGACATTTTGTGTGCGTGGATCGGTCTTGCAGAACCCTGTAGTGAGATTCTTGCTTATTTAAATAGCCAATACCAACCCACAAAATTCACGCTGGAAGTTCGTGGCTCATCTATATAAACTTTTTGGATTTGTCCATCTCTGTCAGCGACGGCGTCCATGAGTTTGGCATTTCTAGGAGAGAAACATCGACTGACATTGTCTTTCTGTCCTCTTGCCAAAAGGATTGCTATGTTCAATAGCTAAATTCCCTTGAGTCAGGCAGCTTTCCATAAGGAACTTGTGACCGTCAACCACCCGGCCAGAATTAATCAGGTCAAGTTGGACATTGAACTTATGGTCCGGAGGAAGCCCAAAAGAAAATGCCTTGAATCTACTACCTTCCTCTCTCGGGATTCGCACCTTGATAGTGGAAAACGTTAGATAGGACTTCCTCCTCTGAGCAAGTTTTCCTTGCAGTTAGGGTGTCCTCCGTCCTTTCGGATTCCGGTCAGCTTTTTACATCTCCAATACAGTTAAACCGTTATTTGTCAAATTAAAGGACCTCATTCCTATGGCCGAGAGGACTGGCGTATATAGCGTAGCCTGTAACGATTGCCCTGAAACTGCATCCAGTTCGTCAATATGAGCGCAAGATATGACAATCACAAGTGCAAGATTGACCGAAACTTACAAAATCAGGGTGTCTACCAGAATTGAAAAATGGAAATAGTTGACATTAGTTGACCTTTTTTCAATATTTTATTTGACCTCAAAAAATATAAAACTCCCCCTCCCCCCTCTCCAAACTAATATTGTAATTTCGGTATTTTTTTTTTGTTCGTTTGCAAGAATTAATATTTTATTGAGAAAAGTGTCATTTTAAAAGTCAGAAGTTTGTTGATTATACCTTGATATTGTGCATATAGGAAGACATGTGAAAAACATTCTCTACACAAAATTATGCATTTTTGGACTTTTTAGTTGACCTACGGATAGAAAAGTTGACTTCACTTGACTTAGTTGACCACGTTAAGTTGACTTTAATTGACTTGGTTGACTTAGTTGACCTGATAAACACCCTGAAAATCGTTCCGAGCTTTCTCGAATTAGTCGCTCTTCCAGAGTTCAACTCTCCTTTCCAAGGAAACCCACAACTAGGGAAACGTGTGCCTTTCGCCGAACTAGTTCACCTCGACGAGACATTTTCCGTCCCAAATTTCCTTCGTCCACCGTGCGGCAACAGTCTGATGACCACGTTAAGTCTGTCGTAATTTTTACTTTCATCTGCTGGCCGCACTCACGCGAGGCATATACGATATTACAGCAACAAAGCACCCGCATGTTAATGCATTCGTAAACACAATATTACGTGATGGTGCATAAATGAAATTCGCCGAATAAAAACGAGAAAAAAATGCAAACGTACCTACGTATGCGTACTTCGCAAAAAAAAAAATATATGTACCTCGTGTACATTGTGCATTATTATACGCGCGCCTACTATTTTTTTCCTTTCTTCTGCTTTTTAATCCACACGGGTAATGTATTTTCACAGGACCTTGACAAGTACGTGTGCACCAGAATATAGCTGACACATGTTCTTCGTCTTCCCACGTAAAACGGTACAGCGTTTTAAAATTCGCTTAGATCACCGGTGCGGAAGAAGACGTACGTAACATTTTTCATTTTAACGTGGTCACTAAATATATACGACATCTATATACAGGTTTCACTATCTCGAGGTTGTGCCTTCTCTCAAACCCGGTAATATCGATATGATCGCATCTATCTCGCTTTCCCAGCCAGCCGCAGTCATTATAATTCAGACTACATTCTCCGTGCATCTCGTGACATTCGGAAGCGATTTCGTAGATACTTAATTCGACTATAAATACGATTGAAAAATAGAAAAATTTCAAAACCGTTATCTAATTTCACTTTCGAAGCTTCCGATTAAAAATTTAACAGCACTCCCGATAGAAGAGATGTACGCATACTAATAAATTCGGCGCACTTTCTATACCGAGTGCGTATATTTATGATAAAATCTCCAGAAAGCGTAACATCAAGCGAGTATTTTATGCATTACGCAGTCCATCTAATGACTGGTCTATAATTTATAAAATTACGTACTAATCGATGTTCGAATACGCATAATATTCACACGAGAGGGTGGAGAGGAGTTGGTAACGATTTCTTAAAATGTTTCACGACGATGAAGCCAGAAAAGAAAATGTATATTTCGCCTAGAGGAGGAACAAATCGTTTCTCTCCCAAAGAACGCTTTATAGGCGCCATGAACACAGTTTTTACGAGGTACTTTTGACAGTCGAAGTGCTAAGCGACTTCTTTGACATCATTATAACACTAGAAAAAGATAGGGAATCCTCTTTGACAAAGTGTACACATATATGAATTGGAGAAAATACCAGATCTGAAACTGAAACTGCTGATCTGACATGCCAAAGATCGTAAGGATTAGTGGAAAATTGCATCCCTGTAAGTAATGGGTCACCAAAGTTGAACGAATGATGTTGAAAACTTCTTACAAATTTGGCTTTTCTACCCCACATTAGTCCATAGATACAGACTGCATTCTTTCAATAACATTCGAACAGAAATAGATACATACGAGTAGAAGTAAACCCTCATACAAATTTGCGCCTCGTGAGGAACTTTCCCATATTTTACAAATCCAAAGATGATACGGCTCCTGTTTTTCAAATCGGTCTCGAGCACTCATGAGCTAAGAGTGGATTCTATGATAATGACGTATCGGGGAAGGGAAATTTACGAAAAATCACACGTTCTTTTTCAGAGTTAGACGTGGGGTGCCTGGGAACCTGTTTCATGGGACACGTGGGATCTGAAACATGTAAATCGTGACGTCACACGGCTGACCAATGACGTCACCCAATTGTGACGTCACAGGCTCGAACTTTTGAGCTATTTATTATAATACGAGCCTCGAGGTGAACTTGAGAAAAACTGATTTATGACGTCAACAGATTGTGACGCTGACCTGTGACATCATCCAACTGTGGCGTCAAAAGAGCCCGCCGTCCAAGCTATAAACGACAGGAGAGGACTCAAAAAAATTTAGTCTCTCGAGCTATTATGATAGGAGGCTTGGAAAAAAAAAGATCTTTGAAGTCTTCAGATTGTGACTCACAAACCCCACTACCCAAGCTATGCAGCGACTCAAAAAAATTTAGACTTTTGAGTTATATATGATAGGAGACTGATTTAAGACGTCATCAGATCGCAGGGTTCCCACTTTTTTCAATTACGAAATTCACCGACTTTTCCAGGTATTCTTATCCATGACTTTTTTTGCAGCTTCATTTGCTCGTTCTTTATGAATAAACTTTTATTTTTTTTCTTTATCGCAAATCGCGCGGAAATTGAATCAAAAATAGGGATTTCCCTGACATCTGAGAAATTTCTCAAAATTCCCTGACTTTTCCAGGACCAAAAAAATCTCTGACTTTTCCCTGACTTCCAGTTTTTCCAGAAAAGTGGCAACCCTGGATTGTGACGTAACGAGACTGACCTATATGATGTCACCAAACTGCGACGTCACAGACTCCGTCATCCCAAACTTACAGGAGGCTTGGAAAAAAAACTGACCTATGACATCATCAGATTGTGACGTCACGAGGCTGACCTGTGACGTCATAGCTCAACAAAATTCAGACGCTAGAGCTATTGTGGGCTTGAAAAAAAAAAAAAAAAAAACTGATTTATGACGTTATCAGATTGTGACGTCACAAGGCTGACCTATGACATCATCAAACTGTGACGTCACAGACCCCGCAAAAAGATATAGACTTTTAAGCGATATATGATAGGAGGCAAACTGATTTACGACGTCATCAAACTGTGACGTCACAGGCCACATCCGCCAACCTAAGGAAGTTTCAATTGCTCATCTATGTATGAGAGAGGGACTCGAACAATTTTGATCATTCTGCTAAATATACGAGGGGTGGGGGAGGATGGACCTTGAAGGAAGTTTGACTTTCTAAGACTAGTAAAAACGACAGCTTTCTTCATGAAGTTGAACGAGGAATGCAGGAAACCTGTTCTATGGGTCGAGTTAGTTTTGGTATCGAGAATTTAAATTGAGATCTTGAAAACTCTTCAGTTTTTTCGAGAACCTCGTATCATGCTGTATACTGGGTGGTCCAAAAAGACGTTAACGGTAGAATGGGCATTTGAACTAAATTTGTTGTAGAGCAAAAACACGAAACTTCTAGACGACAAATTTGTATCCCAATTTCATCTTCAATTTGCGCCTTTGCTCAACTTCATACGACACTTCTGAGCCGAGTTATGAACTAAAATGTGTCAAAAATTGACCCATTTGCCATGATCCGTAACAAGAAACTGGAAATTCTCCCATTTTCAAACTTTGTATGTTTACTCGAGTAGTATTTTCGGAATCAGTGTTGAATTTCATTTTCAAATCAAGTAACATATGAAAGTTTGAACAATTTTAAATTTGGCAATCGGTCGAAAATAGGCACATTTTAATCCATAACTTGGCTCAGGAAAGTCGCAGAAAATTGGGTAGGGGGGCAAATTAAAAATAAAATTGAAATACAAATTTTGAACATTTGGAGTTTACGTCTGACATGTTCTGCATTTTTGCGCTATAACAAATTTAGTCCAAAATCTCATTTAACTGTTGACATTTTTTTGGACCACCCAGTATAGTGAGAAAGTAAAAAATTTTTCAAGTCCCTTTCTTATCATATATTATGGCTCGAAAGTCAAAATTTTTTCGAGTACAAACCCCTCCAACGCAAAATTTTTCGCAGCCGAAAAATAAAAATTTTTCAATGTGCCCCTCCCTTCATATATTTTTTCCAAGTCCCTTGATTGTTATACATTACAGCTTGAAATAAAAATTTTTCAATGCTCCCCTCCTATCATATATTGTAGCTTCAAAGTCGAAATTTACCTAATGTGGCTCAAAAGCCGAAAATGTTCCCCTTTCCAAATCATTTATCAGTGTAAGTCAGTTTTTGCCCGATATCGCGCAAAGCATGGCAAATTTTTCGAAGAACCCCCCCAGAACCGTGTCCCATGTTGAAATTTCAAGCAATCTGCTACACATATAAGAGTGGGGAGAGATGGAAAAACAGGGAAAATTTCTAATACTTATCCATTTATGTATAAGAAGTGGGGTCTTGAAAAGTGTCTAGGTAAAATTTACACTTCAAATCCATAGATACGAAACGAAAAAATTCCGATAATCTACACTAAAGAGAACAGGAGGGGATCTCGAAGAGACTGTGATCGCTCGGCTACAATATATAGGAGGAGGGGCGGGAAGGGGACTTGGAATCATCGAGCTATAAATGATAAGGACAACCTGGAAAAATTTGGCCAATGGAACATCAATCAAATCAATTCTTGAATTATTGCAGACTAGGAGCATTTTTGTGAAGATGAAAAATTTGGTTTCATCTAAAATCGTCAGAAACTTTCGTGCTCACTTTGATCAGTCGGAGACCAAAATTCTCATCTACTGATCCCACGCTCACAAACTCAACAATTACAGACATGGAGAGAGGAAAAGATCACTCTTCAGGGGGCAAGGGGGGAAGTACCCCCTCAAGAAGCTCATAAAATCAAACATTCTCGACATTACCTGGGAGCCGCCACACATGTGATACCAGAACTAATCCATTTCAAAAGCTCCACGACCGCAACAAAGGTGTCTTAGATTAAAATTTAATCAAACGTTACCTGGACACGATGTATGGTGCTTTTTGCTCTCCACATTCGCCGACGAATTATTAGACGGTTCCGAATCGCTTCCCCTTCGTTTCGAATGCAGTATATTGCCGGTACGACGTTTACGAGAGCCGTACGTGTGCACAGGAACTATTAACTTCGGTCGCGGAATGAGGAAACCATTACCATGATCGACGCTCCCCGTCGCGGACGGAGTTCGCGGTGAACTCAAGTTCACCACGTGATTCGTCGCCGCAGCGGCAGCTTTCTCACGTACGTAAGGTAAGGCTACGCTCTTCTCCAACAAGGTCGGAGTACGATACAATTTCGTGCGGGGCGACTTCTGCATGTACCCGTTCGAGGTACTCCCGCACCCATTGACAACTTCCGTAGTATCTTCGTCCTCCCAGCAATCGTGTACGCTTCCATTAGTGTGTTGCGTAGCGAGCGAACTTAAAGACTTCCCATTTGTCGACGACGGTGACTGGGGAGACGGTAACGACTTTTCCGACGACCCAGCCGCCGTATCGACATTCAGTTGACCATTCGAAAGCATCTGCGGACAGCAACGTTGTCGTCCGTACGATCGAACTCCGTTGGACGCAGGATCCGTGCTGTCACCATCTATGGACGAGCCGTTCTGACTGTGGTGGGTCGAGAGGTTATTGATGTAGTTGAACGAATGGCTGGCGATTGTACCGTTCACCACGCTGCAGAATGCTTCGCCATTCGTTAAGCCTTCGTTGATCGGTACGAAGGCGCTGGAATCTAAGGTGTTGGTCGTCGCTTCGACGATATTCGGTAACACGTCCAAAGTTTTCGTATAGCCGAAGGCTCCGTTCATATGATGATTATTCTGCGGACCCCACAACTGCAAGCACTCTTGCCAGTTCGATTCGTAATTCATGGTCACCTCTTTTTCGATACCGTCGTCGTCGCCACCGCCACTTTCGTGAATGAGGGCTATTTTACCGGGATAAGGTTTGATCTTCATCATTTATCATGCTTTCGCAAGTGGCAGAGTGGTTCCCGTGCTGCACGCTTGAACTGCAAAGAACAAATTTGTACACGATTAACACTACGTCCCTACCGAGCCAATCAATCACTTCTACAGATGCAACTCCAACGCAACAATGAAAGATCTGCGAAACCTTGTACCTACAGGACCTATCGACGATATACCCGTATTGTGTCAAGTAAGTATAACCAGTATATCTGGTCTATTGTGTAAACATTACGTATCGATGCACAATTAAAAGAGCAGAGATATAGAATAGAGTACACAGTATAAATAATAATAATATCATTCTAGTACAGCCACTTCGTTTCAAATTTTAACAGCGTAATACTCACATGCGTGTTAGGTTGTATGGAATTTATAAAAGTGAAAGCACGCGAGCCGAAAGATATCGAGAACCAGTAAAAAACATAACAAACTTGCTGCCGCGGCTGATGGGCTATCGAGAGAAAGGCCGCTAGCAATTTTGTTCCATCACGACAACGAGAAAACATTTATTGGGTAAAGATAACAGCGCGGGTGATTGTTGTGACAGTGCCACTCTCAAAAAAATTTGAACATATTGCGATGCACGTATCAAAATTCCAGTCATTATGACAAGGTCAATCTGACCATAAAACCTGCTTATACGGGTATCTCTTGATGAGTAATACTGCAACGACGAGTGGATGCTGTTCTTTTCGTACCTTATTCGCGTCCCACGAGATTGAGTTTCTACCGCGCGCGCTCGTTAAGAAAGGAATAAATAATCGGAACAATTTTTTATAACTATTTTCCCTTTCATTTTGTGTATATTGGATGGTACGTTGACCTGGGCGAGGCGGTCTATCGGAAAAAACCTCGACCGAGGACCATCCATTAGATAATTCCATTCATCGCAATCGATGCGATTCAAAAAGTAATACGGCGAAGTTCATTTGTGAAATGGAAAGGATCCGGACGGATAGGATCTAGAAGATTGATCTGTTTTTTGCTGACAAGTATTTTACGGAATCGTATTTCTCTTCAATGGTTAGCGTGTGCGCGAACAATTCCGAGAGAAAATATGATGCAAAATTTATACGAGTTTAATTTAGACGGTTAAACGACACGTTATTAATCTTTACTAAAGCCTTACAGACCATGACGGGCAGCATTCGGATCATTATGAGAAGAGTGCCAATTTTAAACGACCAACGTGCTCGGCAAAGATGCTAAATTCAAATTCACGAATGAAAGTGGTAATCATTTATCATGATGAAGATATCAAATTCTTTAATGTGTTTCTTTTCGTCACAGAGGCTATAGAGAAAACTTTTGAATTTGTACAATTTGTTGAGTTGGTAGTTCACTGGGCTTAAAGAGCGACTACCTGTAGTTCTTTCTGTACAGAGGGTGATATTTGAAAGTTCAGATGCACTCCACAGTTTTTTTACTAATATGAAAACAATTACGAGAAATTGTATAAAATTGGAAGGAAGAAAGACGGGAACACCCACGTCAATAACGAACTACAGCAAATCAACATCTTGGCAATACAATGTTTTTATCACCACCATCGTTACCGAAAAATTTTCAGATCGTTCACAATACTTTTTCGGAAACACCAGGCTACACCGTATAATAAATACAATTTTCTAGTTTTTCATGCTTGTACACACCCTGTTTGAAAGAGTCGAGATACTTAGTCGTTTCTTTTCACTCATTTGTAAAAATATAACATTCAAAACTACTCCCAGGTTTTTCGGTGAATCGTATTGGTATTTATACATAGCAAGTATAGTGACAAATATTTGACTCACGCCGGATGCATAAAAGCTCTTCGTTAATCTTTTTCACGGGAACCAGTCTTCAACATGTGCTCGAGAGGTGACATAATACACTAACGTCATCCATGAATCATCACACTACTGCATCCGATATTCTTCGATTTTTTTTTCGAAAAATATACGCCTCAAGTCTCTCCATCAAAGATGCCTGAGCTCAAGTACAAAATAAACATTTGAATAAGGGAACCATCTTTGTTTCAGAGTCTTATTACATAAAATTGATCATCATTTGTCGTCCGGCGTTCCGAAGTCTCGTCAGTGAGAATTTATTCCTACTTTTGTCTCCATGAAGTCCATACTCTTTTAGGCACGGTTTCATGTCAAGTTTCCAGGACGTCTTTGACTTAATTTTGAGCTACATCTCCGTGAGTTATATACAGAAGAGGGGAAGGGAGGAAATCAAAAATTTGCAAGTACAGCCCGCGTGCGCGTGCGATATTGGTACCATTTGTCGGCAACATTTCGTCCACATTTATTGGCAACATTTGTCAACAACATTTGTCGCCAACATGTTGGTAACATATGTTAGCAACATGTGGTCAACATGTCGGAAAAATGTTGGCCACATTTATTATCAACATTTGTCCAATTTTCAGCAACATGTGATGAACATGTCAGCAACATTTGTCGTCAACATGGTCGGCGTGAGTAATTAAAAATTTGTCAGCAACATGTGATCAACATGTCAGCAACATTTGTCGTCAAACTGTCGTTAACATTTGTTGGCAACATATGAGCAATATGTGGTCAATATGTCAACATTTGTCGCCAACATATTGGTAACATATGTCGGCAACATTCATCAACATTTGTTGGCAACATGTCGGAAACATGTTGGCCACATTTATTAGCAACATTTGTTGGCAACAATTGTCAGCAATATTTGTCACCAACATGTGGTCAACATGTCAGCAACATTTGTTTCCAACATGTTGGTAACATATGTCGGCTACATTCAACATTTGATGGCAACATAATTAGCAACAATAGTCAGCAATATTTGTCGCCGACATGTCGGCAACATGGTCGGCGTGAGTATACGATACCAAGAAAGGGGGCGAACGAGCGGAGCGAGTGATGAAATATAAGAGACAGAAGATCAGGGTGGTCACTTATTTCTATTGATAAATTTCTTTGACTTTTTCGTGACTCCTCCCTGAACATTTTTCGATTTTTCCTGGCGAAATTCTTAATTTTTAAAATAGACTGATTCTCTAATGACGTCAGTGATAGGAATACGCGCAAATAAGTCACAAACGAATTGTTGCAGGTGTTTTCTTTCAAAATATAAATAAAACTGTTTTCAGTATTAATTCCCATAAAGATTAAGAAAGGTTTGCAACAACGCAAATATTTCGAGAATCTACTGATTTCCTTTTTAGGACAAATATTCCCACAAAACTTAAAATCACCTCGCGTGACTTTAAAACACTAGACGAAAATTCTGATTCCGGGAACGAAGCTACAAATGTTAATACCCCATCAATTCTACATCAATCGACCATTAAGAGAATTTTTCAAGACTGTGACATCGCCTAATGACATCAGGCTAAAGTTTCAACTCAACTAAGTGAAGCTTCCGTACGACCACACAGTTTGTCGCACGTACGTAGAATAACGAATAGGATTCACGAGAGTATACTACTGTATAATTTAGGTCATAATTGTACTTTTGCAGCATCTTCCGATTTAACGCTCAATTTACCAAAATGACCCAGAGCAGGTGATATTAAAGAAAGAAGAAAGGATGTTGTTCCCGCTATCTACAATTTACCTACCGTCAATGTACCGCTACAGACTCGAGCGTTTCGAATTTAACGAAGATTATAAAAGAATTACCGCATTTTTTGGTCCCAATTTGAAACTTTAGCGCTCGACGTGAAATTTTTGTTTCAATGTCAATATAGAATCCCGTAGTTTCATTGTTCAATTAAACGCGTTATACGCGGTAGAATCTTCCCGTTTAGACGCTTCCGTACAAACGATTATTAATTGTCATTTCCTTCGGCTTGATACTCGTGTTTCGGTACAGAAAGAAAACTAGTCATGACTGTTGTAAAACATGCATGATCTTATTCCTCTTTCTAGTTAGTTCACTTTCACTGCGCAGGGACTCGTCACATTACTTATGTGTACACGCAAACGAATGATTTCCTAATATGTGATAGTAATGAATGATGATGGACGGTACAGTGCTATTCTATCGCCTCTATCCTCATGGTCTTCACTTCAACATCGATAAAAGAGGGAATTGGTAAGCATTGTTACCGGGGCCAGTCCTAATATGACCGATTTTATGCAACTCTCTGATTATAATTTTTCTCGATAAGATTTATTTTGATCCTGGACACATTTCTGGCCAAGCCAAGAGCCCCTATGTATTCGCAAGGGGGTGGGAGAGAGTTTCCATCGCGGCAAGTTGTGACTTCACGACTCAGAATACACATTCTGAGCTAGGAGTCAAGTATCAGGGCTCGGTGATAGTTTCTGAAGTCGGAAGCAGGGCTGAGTACAGAGTAAGAAATTTTGTGGGATAGAAGGGAATCTTTGACAGTAAAGACAATCGCGTCATGTACCGGGAAATTGATGTGAACCAGAATCCACAGGAAGGAGACAGATGTAGAAGTGGATGATAGAGATGCGCTGATTAGGGCAATTAATTGAAATGAATAAGAGTCTTGTATAGTCAGGAGTGATGAATGTGAGTCAGTCAACAGTAGGAATTTGAGCTGGAGACGAGAAAGACAAGAGTATATGGCGTTTCGTTAGGTAGTGAAAATGGAGGCAGAATTTTTCAATCAACGACTGAAAGAAGCTCCAGATCGGTTGAAAAAAGTAGGAAGATGAATTGAAGAGACCCGGATGCTGAGGGGTATGACGAATCAGTCTTATTTCGCAATATATTTGCTTCCGAAAGTTTTCACAAATCCATGTAGCCCTAACCCTACATTATTCGTTCGCCCAATTCTTATTGTCAAGATACTTGCTTTACGTTAGGCTCATGACAGGGGGAATGGAATATGCAAGAATAACAAACCTTTTCTCCAGCCACGAGACTAACATAAAATAAGTACCATTAAAGTCAGAATCAAGCAACTGAATATGGGAAAAGAGCCATTTATAGTACGTTTTAATTGTTTCCAGTCTAATGATCCTCTGGGAAAAAGCCATTCTCTGTTAGGGACATGATTTTCAGATCAACGTTGCTACGAACCCGAGAAATCTCGACTAGCTCCCAAATTATACTATTTATTTATTTCTTGATGAGAGCTGCCAGTATTTAAAAGGTATTCTATCTAGCGCGTACATAAATCTACAGGTAAACGATTCACATATGAATTGACCCACATTGCGCTTTTCAGCGAGTCGATCTGATTAAACGATTTTCCCACGGATTACGTAAAACTTCTGTACCGCGTATAGCAGCGGGCAAACCAACGATCGTGTGGTGTTTAAAAATGAATTTTTTTCAACTCTTTCCGCCTTATTGTATCGAGCGGCAACATTTACAGAGGCCTATCGTTTTGTACCGTCGGTTCCTAACACAGCCGAATATTATAGCGTACAATAGGCTCGGACAATTATTACAAAATTAACTCCGTATGTTTGACGTAATAGCGCACGTTTGCACCTCGTTGGTATCGCGCGGCGCGGCTGAGAGAATTCCCGCCATTTAGGTTTACAATATTTTCTAGGGCGACAATACCGCGTATGTACGCACTTTTTCAGAACGAGCGCTGTCTAATTATCTTCATCGAATCGCGTCAGTTTTGAAATATCAGCGATAATTAATCAAAAAATTTTTGTACCAAAACTAACAGCATATCGTGATGTCTATAATTTGGAGCTGTGCGCCGCTCCAATCCACACTCATCATTATCTTCTATACGCGTCGAACGTAATATTATCATTATTTGAATATACATGCCGGTGCCCTTTTCTCGAACCCGTCAGAATACATGAATGAGTAACGAACTGTTTTTCTGATGAGTGAATTCGTTATACAGCCGCCGGGGGGCCTTCTACAACATTCACCGGTTTCACTTTTTGCACTTTACGTCAATAACATAATACTGTAATCATATTTGAAAGAATTCGAAAAAAATTTTACCTTATGTCGATCACGCGCTAAGCTATATTTAGAATATATAAATATTATTCAATGTTTACTGGACAAGGCCACGGTTAAGAGAGAGGAAAAAGAACATCGACGTATAAGTTACTAAATATAGTGTACTTCACGTATCACACTTTCAATTCTTTCAACTCCCTCTCTTCACTCATCGTATACGGTGTATAAACTGCTACTTGTGCTTCCTGAATAATAATATAGAGGAGAGCGTTCATCTTTCTATGCACACATACACGGGAAAGTCGCCGATTAATTCCGGTACAAAGCGTAAAAATTTCGAAATAAATGCATTGTTGTTTATGTTGTAGGCCTGTAGGATGTACGTAATCCAGTATATATCAGCAACATGACATTGTATAGACGAGTAGAGTAACTTTCAAAAGAGGACCTAGATAAATTTCGAAACTATGTATGATGTTGCGAGACGGTTAATCCTACAACGAATATATTAATGTTGAGCGTGGACAATTCTATAAACACAGCTGAAAATGAAAAGTTGAACCTTTCTAAGAAGTTGATCAACGAGGAAATTGAATAAGCTTGGCATGAGAATAGGATTATAAATGATTTACCCTCGACAACCTGCTTCGATAGTGCTAATCTCCATTTTCGTAATCCTGAATTCCCGTGGGATGACAACATATTTTGTATACAAAGTCATCGATGAGATAGAGAATCTGCGAAGAGTTCTCAGGAAAACCTGCATACGACGTCTCCATATGATGGGCGCGGCACGAATTCAAATTGAAGAAGTATGACCAAAAAAGAAGAGCATGTTCGAACGAGTTTAAAGCGCCTTTATTCATGGAGAGGAATACGTAAGAAGCTCAACTACGAGAGGATGAGAGCAGCTGACCCTTATTTTGAAGACGGACAAGAAACCAAATTAATCCACAGTTTTGAACTGTACACGAGACTTGAGAGAATTTCGAAGTTCGAGCCCATAGAAAAACGATTACAAGATTGCGAAACTTGAAAGATCAAAACGACATTATCATAAATTTTGATGTTCAAAGCAGAGTATTGCACCCGAAAATTTCAGCTTCGGCTTGAACTCGGGACCTCGGAACATTTGACTTTTGAAAAAATTCAGCTAGCTTTCGATTTAGTTCGACTGGCTTAATTCTGCTGATCAATATGCGAGTTCATGTGAAACGATCAGCAGAATTGGGGCTTTAATACAGCTACGGGAGGTACCTATTCTCCATATTGTGTTTATCTCCATTGAGGGATTACACTTGAATGGCTGCACTGCTGAACAGGGATGCTCAGCCAATTGTATTGGCTACAAACTTAGCTAGTAGCTAACTTCAAATAGATTGGTTTTGGCCATCAGCTAACGGCTAACCCAGTCTCATTGGCTAGCTAAGAGCTAGCTAATTTTGGTCCAAACTAGAATGACTAACGGCTACAATCTACGAGTTAACGGCTGAAAGTAGGGGGGAGATCACTCCAATGCGGAGGGGTGAAGTGTGGGGAAGAGAAAATATTAGCCGTTAGCAATTCCAATTTGAATGGCTAACGGCTAAGCTAATGGCTAACAAGATTTCATTAGCTACCTAATTTTGGATGAAATTTGCTCGGCTAACGGCTAATGGCTTTGGCTACATACTTAGCTAAAAGCTAACCCTTCAAATTGATTGGCTTCGGCTATCAGCTAACGGCTAACCCAGTCTTATTGGCTAACTAACAGCTAGCTAATTTTGGATGAAAATTGCTCGGTTAACGGCTTTGGCTTAGCTAAGCAGCCCTGTCTAGCAGTGCATTTTCCTATTTTGAGGGAATTAAGAAAACTAGAAAAAATCTGACTCATTTTGGTTCTTGGCTTTGGAAGGTTCATCAAATGAAGCTGGCTTTCAGCAGGTCAGCTTTGCTCTTATCAGTAAAAATCCGTCTTTCAACTGGCTGCAATACTCTGGTTCAAAGACTATCTTGGTCACTCTTGGAGTTTAAAAGGGGAAAAACTCTTTCACCAACTGCATAAATTGACACAAGCAGAGAACCTGTTTCATGGGAGTTTGAACGGATTTCAATCAGGTTTGTTAATAAATAATGAAACAGTTACTGAATCTTAGTTCCATCGTTAGAAAATCGATCCCCTCCTCATATATACAAGATTGAAGGTTCTTTCAAGTTCCCCTCTTACATACATAACTACAGAGTCAACATTTTTCCAAGCCCTACGGCAACCAATGTCGAAATTTTTTCACTTACAGTAGGTCAGAACTCCCGCCGCCACCGTAAACACAATTGAGCCTGGCAAGTAGGCCTCCAAGACCATGAGTTCGGCTCAGAATTACAAATTTTCGAAATCTCACAATCATGAATATAGCTAGTCCTTAAAGTAAGTCAAAGATAAGATGGGAACAGGAAATATAACGATAAAATCTCCCAGCTCGGGCCAGGACAGAAGTAGTTATCGCACACGTGATGTAAATGGGGGGTGGCGGTTTCGATTCTCGCTCGGGCCAGGGATTTTTTTCGTCATATTTCCTCTTCCTCTCTAGCTCATAACATCCTGTATGTCAGAGCCTCCGCGACAGTTCGTCACGTCCGGCAGATATTTTCACCAAAAGCCTCCTCCCCCCACATAAAACAGGTTCTGTGTTAAAGAACTGATCTTTCCCCCTTGAGAACCAATGTAGCCTTCGCTAACACCTGAGACCGGTCGATGAATAATAAGAGGGAAAACAAGGAATGAAACGGAAACGAAGACAATGACGCACTTCAGGATGAGTGCCCCCCACGTCACAGATGGTTGGTTGTCCGATGTGCCCGCGACCGGTGGAGCGTTCTTTGAAAAAGATGCTCACTGAGGACCATTACCAGAAGGGAGACCTTCCCGTATGTTTCCGGAGTGCCAACAATGAGAAATTTTGATTGGAGGCGATCATTTTATAGGTCGAAAGAATCAAAAGAAAACGAGATAGAAAAAAGATCAAGAACTCCTAGCAAGTTGATTGGGTGAGCAGGAAACCTGTTTTATGGAAGGTTTTTAAGCTGATGATTTTAATAGTTGCTTAGGGTCCCACTAAAAATTTTACACCATTTTCTTCGACCTCTGGGAAGTGTTTCTATGCGTCTCCAAATTATATGACATTGGCCTTCGAGATTCACTCAAACTCCTCAAATCCTTTTTCCACGACCGTGTCTCTGACGGTTGGAATTTAAGACCAATACTCTTCCCAACAATCCTTCCAAAATGGTCTCCCATAGGGAGATCTATGAATTGTTCTTCTCTTTCTCAATGTTAGTCAGTTATCCTCTTACCAAACGCCTCTCGGCCGATGGCATCAGTATTACCCTACTGACCTCCAACCTCCAATGAGCAGCAAGACTGCTCCGATCAATCCTTTTCTCCCGAAGGTAGACATTTTTCGAAGTCTCTGAAGCAAGTCGAAGTCCTGCCTTCTTCACCACATTCAATGTTCATTTTTACAACTTTTTAACGCACGTATTTTTCGCAAATCCGCCTTCGAAACCACAATTTACCACCCTCTTTTCCACACAGATGAGTGGTTGAAAGTTTCTCAAGTTCCTCGACTGCTATAGGATTGAAAACGCACCCAAGGAGAATAATAATAACTAATACATATTTAAACATTATCCATCCTTAAAATGACCCTCTTCAAGTGCGTACTTGTATAACCCCAGCATGTCGACGTATGCAGTAGAAATTGGATATAACGATGTCCAAGGGGATCAAAATTTCAATCGTTAAATCCAATCTATCTTTAAAAATGATAGAAATCATGTTTTTATTCATAGCAGCTAGGACTCGCTAATTTAATCGTTATAAACGGTAAATCGCTAAAAGCGGTATCGTTATTCGTGATTTCTCGTAGAAATCACAAATAACGATACCGCTTTTATAGCGATTTAAGTGATTTATCGTATACAACAATCAAATTAGCGAGTCATAGAAAAAGCATAATTCCTTTTGCTTTCAACGATAGATTGGATTTAACGATTGAAATTTTGATCCTCTTGGACATCGTTATATCCGATTTCCACTGTATCTCAACCTAAGGGAAAAAAAAACAACGCTGAATACAAACATGCATAGACACAAGAGTTCAGACCACGGAGTTTAGGACCCACTCGACCTGAAGAAGATAGAAAAAGATGATTGCAATTGGAATACTGTCGGCCTTCACGGAACGGGCCGACCCTAAAAATGGAAAATAAAATCAGTGTCAATAAAATGTGCTTTATAATGATGAGTTCCTCGACGCATGTTTCAGAAACTCGATCATGATTGTCAGGTTTCATCCCTCTGATTTTCCCCTCGCCAATTTGTTGACAAAAACATTCATACTTCATCGAATGAATTTTTAGCCAGTTACGTAATTCAAAATTGATGAAAGTACCAACGACGGAAGGTAAGACCCTGAGTAAATACTTTGGACAACCTTCAAAACCTTCATCTCGAGTGCTGAATCGTCGCAGTACAAAATTACAAAAATACTCGAAATTTTCAAACACATAAAATAGACGTAGTTTAACCTTAATTGTCTGTATAATTGCCTATTAATTGAATTTCGAGTTTCTGTATTAGAATTTAGAAATATTTTTTGGCAAATTTCCGGTGTAAATAAACATTTTTACCGAGAAAAGATCGAGTAAGAGCAAAAATAGTGCTCTCGGTGCTTCCTTGATAAAGAATTACACGTTTAAAAAAAATAATAATAAAATTAATTTTATGCTTTGCGACGCGAAGCTAATTAGCGCATATTATCCACTTCTCAGCATGAAGTACAAAAGAATACGAACAAAAATAGTAATAATTTACGCGGAAGGTGTGTCTCGAAAATTCTGTCGCTATGATTGAGAAAAAAGAAGTCCTCGAAGGGGTAGCACCACTTGAAGTGCTCTCCATTCAAAGATAAATGTTCATCCCTCAGAGTAATCTGTTGTCCAGTAGATGTTAATCTTGAAAATCCAGTTTTTATAGCATTCATGATTTACACAATACCGTGACCATCAATGACGTCATCTGTGAATGTTCCCGCCCGCATCTCCATCTCTTCTCGACCGGGATGAAAAAACGATTCCACGTACAACGAAACACAGACTTATTTCGAAAGGGTGAAGCCAACCTGAATTATACGTGGAATTAGAGAGAGAAAGAAAAAGTTACAAAATGGAAGTAGACGAGAAAGGCAAAGCAAAGCAGTCTCCTGCTCAAGGTAATCCTTAATTCATTTCATTACACAACCATCTCATTTGATCTTCCCGCGTCGAAAACAGGCTCGAGAAAGGAACATTCACAATTTAAGTACCGAATTTATTTCCAAAATCGTAGTCTACGATCCGTTATAAGTATACAAATTTTTATGACATTCACGACTCTTCGTCCTATTGTATCCGAATAGTCGAATGCGAGCAGTTTTTATACGAAAGTTTCTAAAATCCTACAACGATGCTTCGTACCCGTCGACCAGCTAGAGCTAGAAATACAATGTTGATACAGTTAGAATATTCCCGATTTTCACTCGTTTTATCGTCGAAAAAAGTAAATTCAAATTACTCGTACGCAATTTTAATGCGTTTGTGTAGGTCCCACTTTCGACCATACATATATATACATTTTTTTCTTAAGTATCGCACGAACGAGTTCAAATCGTGAAAGTATTTAAAGACGAAACTCTGCTCTAAGACGACGACGACGATATCCGACAGCGATAAACTGTAATAGTTTTAGCATCGTCAACAGAGCGGACCTGATTGGTACCGTATATTTCTGTACATTCACGAATGACGACAATTTTGTGAGCTTATATACGATTCGATATCGCAGATCTTTGTGTATAAATTAAATGTCAGTGAAAGTGAATTTTCGACAACTTTTCTCTGTAAAGGTCGAGTCGCCTTTTTCCATCGATGAAGAGTGTGGTGGCACGGTGTGGATCTTCGGTTAAGAGGATTATGGGACGAAAACTCGTTAAATTACACTTTTTACACTCGGTGCAATAATTAACTATTCCTGAATGAAAGCAAATTTTTATGCATTAGTTTATTCTCGAATTACGAGTTGGTCGAATCGTATATTTTCACTTTTTTCGCTTTGGCAGAATCTTGTATTACGTGAATATAAATGTTATAATCTTCTTTCCGCGAAGTCGACAAAATTATTCTTTTTACGACTTTGTGAATGAAGCGTCTGCAATGCTGCATGACGATGTGGTAAATTGCCGGATGATTACTGCGTATAATTGTCCGAAGTTCTAGTTCCTAGACTGCAAGAGCAAGCTTTGAGATCTTCTTTCCCAAAAACGAGAAGAGAAAGAAAGAATCGCGTTACTCAATTTCACTCTCGATTCTAGCGTGCACCTGAGATGGCTGGAAAAAGTATGACAAGTTCTTACTGCTCTCGCCAAATTCGAGCACGTGAAGCGAGAGCCTCGCTCTTCGTGCATCTACTCAATTCCTCTGATTCTTGGGCAAATTTTTCCCTTTACAGTCCTAGGTAGGTAATATCATGTTTTGCACTGTTATTCGATCAGTACCAACAAGCATATTCAAAATATATTTTAATATTGCGAACGAAAAAAGACATGCATACATTATGAGACATTTTTCGCACGATTTTTCCATCTGTATCGTAATGTTGATACGTAATCGTCCGGTTACCTTAAGAAGAAAAAAATTACTATCAACCCCCACTTATACGTATTGACAGGCTTGCCACATGGTTCAACTTCGGGTCTCTACAAGTCACTGTTTATCATTATCACATCTATAAAAGACTCAACATTAGTGAATAACAAGAGATCTGAAATATCTTACGATTGCTATTCCAAATTCAAATATCAGATTTCGCCGCTCCAACTCCTGCACGTAAGAAATACAGCTAGTATAATAGAGCCTAGTCCAAGTCCAGTATATTGTATGTTAAATTTTCTGTACTAGAAAGGCGTACGGATGCCCGGACGCAAATTTTCAAATCAGGATAGGGCTTCAGAAGAAACGCGAAACATATCAACATTTAGAAGGGGCGACTCAAAATCGACTCTAGATCGATGTCGATCTGAGCTATAAATTCGAAATTTGAAATCAATAGTGGTGTCCAGCTCTTTTCATACACAAAAGGTATTTGCGAATATTTTGCAGTAGTAAAATAAGAAAATGAATTCAATTTCCAAAACTGGTAATAATACATTCTGATGATGAAAAATTTTCAGCAAAGAACCTTCATCTGTTCTAATGTTGCGCGGGAAAATTGTGGTCAAAAAGTTATCGAGAGGCGCCCATATTTTTTATGTAGAATTGTTCTTAAGAATATGGGTCAACTGTACTTCCACCAGAATAACTTCTGTTTGTACAATTATTCCTTATTTTTTCCAAAGAATCGGTATAAAATTGCGCAATATAAACATACACTTGAATTCTATATTCTGGCTTCAAAACTGATATTGTCATCGACTTTTTTTTTTTTTCCCCTTCTTTTTCATCCTTGAAATCTCTATTTTTGAATGAAATAATTTCTGCGATTGGAATTTCAATAGTTATTCCAAAAAACACCATTTTCGAGTGACAAACCCAACTAACTGGGTATACAGGGTGTCCACTTTTTCTCTAAATGAAATTTCATGACTTTTCCAGGTTTACCAAACCATAATCTCCACCAAAAAGCAAAAAAAAAAAAAGAAACAGAAGGAAGAAAAGAGGAAAACTTCTTAGCTCGAACTTTTTTTGACGTATCTTAAAAAATTCCCTGATTTTGGGTCAAAATTCCCAAAATTCCCTGACTTTTCCAGGTCTCACAAAATTCTCTGACTTTTCCCTAACTTCCAAATTTTCCAGACAAGTGGACACCCTGGTATAAGGATGGAACTTCATGGACTAGAACTAATAGATTGCGATATATTGCGTCAATCGAGAATCGGAGCTTGATTCAGTGAAGCATTAGGTTTTACATAATGGAAACTTTAGCTGCCAATATGCGCCAATAATAGAGTTATAATTCATTAAATAACACAAGTTTGTAACAAAATTTGAAAGGAACATCGTCAGTTGGCGGTAGTGGTAGAATAACACTGCCGCCGCTGTAGCTGCGTGATAATGCAGGCCTTATATTAATGATAAGAGTGAATAGAATTTGAGCTCGTTTCACAAAATATAGGATGACTCTCATTTTCAAGAAAAAATGTGTTATTTTTTGTGAAAAATATGTTTGTTGAAATTATACAAAGAAATTATTGTCAAATTTAGATTCAGTGGTCCAAAAAATGAATAAATGATTGGTTCACAGATTTTCACAACCAAACATGTTTTTTAACTAGAAAACATTTGAAAAACATGTTTGTTACAGTTTGGTAGCAAAATTGTTGTCAAATTAAGATTCAAAGTTCCAAAGTGAAATACTGACACTCTCACAAAGGAAAACAAAAAAACATTGTTTTTGCTAAAAAAACTTTATTCTTTTTTTTTTTTTTTTTTTGTGTGAAAAACATTTTCGTTATAGTTTGTTAGCAAAGATTTTGCCAAATTAGGATTCAGTGATTCAGTACGTAAATAAAACACATTTTCACAAAAAAAAAATAAAAATAAAAAAATAAATAAATAAACTAATTTTTCCTTTAAAAAACATGTTTTTTTTTTTGTGAAAAACAGGTCTTTCACCAAGGTGTCTACCAGAATTGAAAAATGGAAATAGTTGACATTAGTTGACCTTTTTTCGATATTTTATGTGACCCTAAAAAATATCAAACTCCCCCCCCCCCCCTCCCCTCCAAACTAATATTGTAATTTCGGTATTTTTTTCTTCGTTTGCAAGAATTAATATTTAATTGAGAAAAGTGTGAAGTTCGTTGATTTTACCTTGATATTGTGCATAATATAGGAAGACATGTGAAAAACACTCTTTACACAAAATTATGCATTTTTGGACTTTTTAGTTGACCATGTTTCAAAAAAGTTGACTTTAATTGACTTAGTTGACTTAGTTGACCTGGTAGACACCCTGTTTACAGTCTGGCAGCGAAATTTCTGCCCAATTTCGAATTAGTGATCCGAAACATGACTAAAATAATAACATTTTCACGAAAAAAATTCAAAAAATATTTTTTTTCCTCGAAAAAACATGTTTTTTGGTGAAAAACATGTTTGTTGAAATTATACAGTAAAATTATTGTCAAATTTAGATTCAGTGGTCCACAAAATGAAAAAATAATTGTTTCACAGAATTTCACAACCAAACATGTTTTTTAACTAAAAAACATTTGAAAAACATGTTTGTTACAGTTTGGTGGCAAAATTTTTGCCAAATTAAGAAAGTTTCAAAGTATCCAATACAGGAGTAAAATACTAATATTTTCACAAAAAAAAAAACAAAAAAACATGGTTTTTGCTAAAAAAATTTTTTTATTCTTTTTCTCTTTGTGAAAAATATTTTTGATATAGTTTGTTTAGCAAAGATTTTGCCATATTAGGATTCAGTGATCCAATACGTAAGTCAAACCTATTTTCACAAAAAAAAAACAGTTTTTCCTCTGAAAAATATGTTTTGTTTGTAAAAGACATGTTTTATAGATGAAAAACATGTTTTTCTCTGTGAAACCCGTGTTTTTTTTTCGCGAAAACATGTTTTTTTTTTGTACAAAACATATTTTTTGGCGAAAAACATGTTCGTTGAAGTTGCATGATAAAACTGCTACCATATTCGGATTCTGCTACCAAAAAAACGAGTATAATCGAAGTCCTGAAGTTTTGGCCGCTAAAAATTATTTCTGGATCAGCGTGCGTTGTGGGGAGGAGGTCCCTCGGAAAACATTCGCGTCCGACCTTTATGACGCCATCAATGACCTTGACTTATTTAGAAACTTGAAAAATTTTCCTGGACTGAGCAAACTTTTGAGCTCGGAACAATCGCTACAGGCTAAATATAAGGAGTATTTTAGGCTAAAACTCCTCATGTTGAAATTAGATTTCAGCTATCTGTGAGACGTCATGAATTTCCGTGACCTAATTCACAGACTTGAAAAAATTTCAAGTTTCAATCCTCAGTAGAGGACGGGGGACAGAGCTTAAAATCTTTGTAGCCTGCGACTTATAGAAGTTGATGTCAGAAAGGATCAATTTGCGAAAAAGAAGGTTGACGAAGCTTTGAAATTCCTTCTCCCGCGCTAGAAAGTTGTGATTCCGAGTCTCATCAATAATACTAGTGTTGTACTGTGGAAAATCTGCGTAAGCTGGCATCTCTTTCCCTTTTCTCTGTCTCTGTCTCTCTGGAAAATAATTTCACATTATATAGAAGTTCGTCTACATCAAACGTAGACTGTACGAAATTATTACATCAATAGCAAAGTACGTATTACTGTGCAAGTTGATGACAGAAAAAACTTTTAATTATTTTTTTCTCTGTGGGAAATATTATCATACTTATTTTTTTACCATCAGGAATACAAAATAAGCTAATGAAGCCGCATTGTTTTTATTGCTCATGTTCAACAGACATAGTGTAGTAATAATGAAGCGGCAAAAACTACTGTGTACGTACTAACGGATATGTAAATTAAGGGGAAAAAATATGTACTCATAGGAAAATATACTTGTACTTATTTGCGTCAGTTCTCCGGTGTATCATGTGGTGTCATCAAACACATTATGATAGATCGATTTTCTCTCACTCTGTTGTGCGGTAGAGGCCTCTTAATTTGATGTGTTCATAACTCATCCAAAATGAACGGATGCAGGGTTGCCAAGAGCAAAATGAGCGCGACGGAAAACCTGTTACCAAGGAGCCCGCGCTGAAATTTGTTTCTCACTGCTATGGGTTTGCAATCGTGAATTTTGAGAATCCGTTCACCCCCTCTCCTCGGCCCTATGCAGATGACGATGAATTCCTTAAAATTTGAAAACTTACAACTGGAGAAGGTTGGGAGGATACCCGTGCTAAATAATCAGAAGTAGAAAAACTGTTAACCGGTTAATTTTAGGGATCGAGGCCCAGAGCAGAGATGATAAAAGAAGATGTCTGTTATTACTCTTCGAATGTACCTAGTTTACAATAATACACATGTTAATGAGGCTGTTGAAAGGTCGATAGTTAATGTCTGGCGGTATTTTACACGTGTCTAACAATTTTCATTTCTATCGCACCGTTTCGTGACTTCTTTATAATTTCAGTTGTGCGCCACATTGTTATGCCATAATGCCTTGTGGCTTCTTAAACATAGTTCTGTGTTCACAAAATGACTGCTCAAATAATGCTACCTGTAGCTCCCGATAATGATGTAGCCAAAATATTTTTGATTTTTTAGTTCTGAAGGGGTTCACTTCTCACCTCCTGCCCTCGATTTTGGCTTCTTTACCAACTCCCAGGGGCGTTCTGATTTCGACAAGAAAGATTCTTTGGTCTCTGGTAGCTCTTGCCCGTAAACATTCCAAATTTTGGCTAGACCTACTTCGTTGTTACGTTCAATTCTAGAACTATTCCGTTGTGTTGAAAATGGAGGAACTGCGATGTTTTGAACATGGATGAAAGAATAACAATTGAAGACCTTTGCGTCCATTCCATAAGAAATACATTGAGCGGACGCAGCAATTTTTCGCTGATCAATATTACAAAGAAATATGAGTCCAGATGAAACGACTAGGAGAATCGGGCTCTTGTCATCTCTGTGGAAGATACCTATTCTCGTGACTGTATTCATCTTCATTTGTTCTATACTGAACCTTTTTGACAGAAAGTTCCTCAATTATTGCTTTAGACGTATTGCAAAAGCAGATATTTTGGTTGCCTTTTTTCCGCGACTAAAATTGCTATTCAAAGAAGTCTAATCTGCCTTATACAGGGACTAAATCACATCCATTACCCTGCAGCCCATACCATTAATTTTCTCCCTCGAGAGATTTTGACCCTCTATCCTCGTGATGACAGCAAATTTTCTTGAGTGGATCTCAAAATATCGACAATTAGTTGAAGATAGAAAAATGAAAAAATACTCATTGACGTTGAGCATCCTCCCTCTCCTTCCTCCATATTTCTACCATGAATATCAAGTTAAGGCGAGGTAAGTTACTTCCTGTTTCTGAGTTTCTAGTAAATTTTTGTGAAAATAAAGCACACTGGTGCCGCTCCCCCTCACCATTCATTTTTTGAGTTGACTATCGTGAAAATGATTGTCTAACTTTGGGATCTCACTTCTTTACGCTCCTCGTTATCATTTTGTGTTCTCGATGGGTGACAATGTGTCAAATTTTCGAATGCTATCTGGAAAAACTGTTTTATTTATAACATGAAGTAAAACCCCGTTCAAGTATTTTTGCTTTCGACTGGAGTAGAATGCTGTCCCAAAATTGGAAAAGAAGACAGATTCTGTATTCGTGTTGATAGCAAGAAAACGTACAAATATACGTCAAGGCACTTGATAAAATGTGAACTAAATTGATCAGACTTCGTCACCTGCTAGAATTCGAAGGTACGAAGGTCGGTCATGAATGCACGAAATTGGTAATATGGAATTCTGGTCGTCGTAGGGTTTTTTCTTACATCGCTGAAACGGGCGCGGCGAAAGCGATTTCAGAGTCTGATTACTGACTGCATGTCCTTGAAATTAAATTGAATTTCAAAATTTTTCAACTCGTTCATTTTTGCGGGGTAAGGGCGTCATGTCTTCTATTGTAGTCTAATACAAAAATTGGTCATCCCACATGTTCAAACTTTCTAGCATATTTTTGGGAAAGGTAGATTTATTTTATGTTACTTGTGAACATTTCACGACTCGAGTATGATCTCGTGTGCTCAGAAGATGCAGTAATCATCTAATGCGTAATTCGAGTTTTCGATTACGTATTGTACCTTCCTTCTGTCTAGAAGTTGAAATTCAGTCCTTCCTGTTTCCTTCATTTTTCGCTGGTATAGAAAGTTCGCGTCCCCTGCAGTGTATTTGAAAGACGAATTATCGTATTTAACTAGTTCGGATGCGAGTGCTATTGATCTCACGTGAGAGAGCCTTTTCTTGTCGTAAAATCTCTTCACGACGAACACAAGAAAATGATGAGAATGCAAAAAGAAAAGTCGGTATGCAAAGAATGAGTGTATCGAATATCTTCGCAAAGCCCGCCTACGTTCTTTGAAAAAATGTTGGAGAATTCTATACAGGTCTACTAAGCATCGAGGCGGTTGATTTGATGGCCACGGTGATGCGCGGTGACTTGAAGCGATGCTATCAGATCGTTAGATTTGATGCCCTTCTATACCAATTAACGCGAACGAATGATGATAACGAATAAGTTTATGTTGCGTTTACAGATAGTATGATTGTCTCGTTAGTTTTTTATATTCGAAAATACAATAAACACACGTATGAATCGCGAATAGTTGAAAAAATTATTGCATTCTTTGTTTCGCGCTACGAGTTTGAAAGGACGTTGTTGTTGCGCTCGACCTCTGTAAGCAACAGTTCGAAGAGCTGATAGTAAATCGTTTGAGCTTGGATTCTTCCACTACAATTTTCGAGGATTGAGTTGTCAAGTAAATTGCTCTCTCCCGAGCGTCTTACTTCTTCGAGGTTACTTGAACCATTCGTCATGATATTGACATATTGTTGGGGGACGGAGACTTTTGACAAAGAGCAGAAGTCGAGTCTTGATACAAATTCTGGATACGATGTGCATTCGTGAAAGTAGGATATACAAAATTGTTTGGGACTCGGAAATTGAAGTAGACGTTAAGCAATCTTAAAAGTAGAATTACGCACGAAGTCATTAATAATATTACGTAGAATTGTAGTAGATATGTTTTAAAAGTGTAATCTAAACCTATCCTCGGGTAAATCGTAATGAATTGCGAGAACTACTTCGCGGTTAAAGCATTGATTTCGGTAGAATGAAGCATATTATGCGAGATATACGTCGAGGTGATTTCCGGTTCTAATGTGGTCGCGTACGAAACATACGTAATGAAGATCGATATGAAGTTTTTGGGCCTTACTCGAAATGATGGAATGCTGAAAAACATGCGAGGACACAACCTTCCACCTTAGAATGGAATTGCAACCAAGTTATCGAGTCCGAAAGAATTGTGAGTCACTGTCGCTTATGATTTTCTAAACAAGAAATGTTCCATCAAAGAGGAAGAGCAGGAGGGTGTTGCTTGGGAGAAATGTGTCGCTCTGATTTACTTCAGGAGCTTGGAAAACTATCGACCATCGGAGTGTGCAGGGGTTGGACATGAACACCTCCGATATGAGAGAACCCAAAACTGATATTGATTTTGACTATAATGACTCCTTCCAGAAACAATCGAGATACCAGCAATATAGTTACGGCTTTTGATTACATAGGGCTCTATTGTATCCATACCGGCACCGCCATTCTCTACAGTCCATGGGCCATAATAGAAAATAATGGCGTGGAGGGACAAAGCGTCACTTTGGGGTATGTTAGTAGGGGTGATACTTGATATAAAAAACGATGATATACATCTGAGAAGAGCAGCTTTTCAAATTGACGGCCAATTTCAAAATGGTGGATCGGTCTTGTGAATAACTCATATTGTATGGGTCAAATTTTTTTACTTTCCTTTTTCAATAAAATAAAATAAGGCCCCGAATAACATATCCAACTTCCCGTCCCTCACATCCTGTAATGAATTTCTTTGTGGCACGTTTTAGCTCCCTAAAATCAATGTTTTGCTAATAACTTGAAAAGTTGGGTATCAATCATGAAAAATGTTCCTCGTGAAATTTGTTATATAAAATACCATTCAAATTTTGCTGTGCGTCCAATTATCAGCTTAAAAAGTTCGTCGAAGTTGGAAACTTTGGAGAAAAGCCAATTTTTCAGCAATAAATATCTAAAAAATCAAACACCAAAGTAATGAAATTAAATTTCAAACAAAAGCTATTTATTGAAAAATTTTAACGGCAAAATAGATTGCCTAAACTATCTTCCAAAGTTTGTCAAAAGTTCTGAGCTTTTGGAAGGAAATCGATTGTTTTAGGGTGTCCAGTTTTGTCACTTTTGAGTGACTTGGTCACTTTTTTAGGCTTCAGTCACTTTTAGGCATTTTTTAAAGAAAGTGGTCACTTTTGTCACTTTTTCATCCATACATGAAAATCACAAATTTTTCCGGTGTTGCCAGCACTTGGTATGTAAGTATTTAATGTGTTTCCTACAGATTTTTTTTTAATGTTGGAGCTCGCAATAGACTTTTTATGATGATCATTAGCTCTACAATGAAGATGTAGTGAATTTTGCGAGAATCACGTTTGGGTTAAATTTTTTCCTCATGAAAGCTTTAGTTTGGAGGATATTTGGAAACAATCACCTTTCTTCCAAACACTCAGAACTTCCGACAATTTTTAAAAGGAAGTTCAAGTAGTCCATTTTACAGACAATTTCAAAAAGAACATTTTTTGTTTGAAAGTTTTATTTCTCATTTAAACTCAATTCTCCAAAATATTCATCTAGAAGCTCACAACTTTTGGAAGCTTTTCAAGATTATAACTAGACTGACAATAAAGTTCAGATGGTCCGTGATGTAGTAAATTTCACGAAAAATATTGAACAGCTCATTTTTTTGTAATATTCAAAAACAATCGATTTCCTTCCAAAAGCTCAGAACTTTCGACAAACTTTGGAAGAATATTTAGGTAATCTGTTTTGTAATTGAAATTTGTCAATAAATAGTTTTTGTTAAAAATTTCATTCCATTCATGTTTGATTTTCTAGATATTTATTGCTGAAAAATTGACTTGATCCCAAAGTTCCCAACTTTCGACGAACTTTTTAAGCTGATAATTGGACGCATAGCAAAGTTTGAATGGTATTTTCTATAATAAATTTCACGAGGAACATTTTTTATCTGAAACTTTTCATGATTGATGCCCAATTCTTCAAGATATTTGTAAAACATTGATTTAAGAGAGCTAGAACGTGCCACGGAAAATTCATTACAGGGTACGAGGAACGGGAAGTTGAATATGTTATTGGGGGCCTTATTTTCTTTTATTGAAAAAGAAAGGTAAAAAATTTGACCCATACAAATATGAGTTATTCGCCTTTTGCTACAAGACCGATCCGCCAATTTGAAAAGCTGCTCTTCTCAGATGTTCATCATCGTTTTTTATATCAAGTATCACCCCTACTAACATATCCCAAAGTATCGCTTTGTCCCTGCGAATGGCGCATTTTCATATGGCCCATGGACTACTATGATGAGCAGACATTTTTAGATAGAATCCAAATCCCGTATGATTTTGGATGAATTAAATTAGATTTTTTAGTAATTTATTTAATAATAATTAGTATTTTAATTTGTAGAGGTATAATATATTTTAGAATATTTATTTGTAAAGATATATTTTTTGATATAATTTATCTAAATAAACTTGATAATTTTTTTTTTTTTCTTTTTTATACATCATATTTTAAAATTTATAAAATTTTTATAAATTAATCTACGTAAAATATGTAAAAATATTAAAATAAAGATTATTGAAGTTAAATTTCTATTAAAAAAACGAAATATTCATCCATAATTTAAATTATAAAAAATATACATGAATTAAAAATATTAAAAAAAAAATGTATATACCCTCCTCATCCCTTTTGTTATTTTGTTACTTTGTTATTTTGCTGTACTGTTTTGTTGTTTTCCTCTTATTATTACTATTTGTTTGTAAAATCAGTTATAGGTTATATATTTATTGTCATTGTTTAAATTCTTCAAAAAATCACGCTGCCGTCTTGTTGTCTTGTTTTCATATTCATTTATTCTATTTATCTTATCATCTACTTACTTACTTATTTATTTATTTATTTATTCTTTATTTTTTATTTTATTTTTTTCTTGTTTTTGCCGTTATCTACTTTTCTTTTAGTTACCTATGTAGTAGTCCGCTCCCTGCTCGCCCTATGTATTAAAGGGCACTAGGAGGTGTACAAAATTTTGTATCATGATTGTAATGTACTGGTACAATAAATAAATTGAAATTGAAATTGAAAAATTGATTATTAATATTAATGCATAATTTAAATTTTAATTCAAAAATTAAATTAAAAAAATTTTATGAAAATATTTTTAATTAAAACATTTACAAATTTAAATATTATATGAAATATTGGATCATTAATTATGTTAGTTATATCTATTCAAATTTTTATTGGGTTTTTTCCAATGGGGGAGTGAATTTCAATGACTTCATCAATGAAATGACAATGTTTCTACTAATCATCAAAAATGAGTGAAGTAAAAGGCAGAAATTACTGTATAGCGAAAGCGATGTTCAGAAGAGTAACTGAAATTCCAACTGTCAAAGTTCCTAAACACACATTTCCGAATAAAAGATACAATTCGGCCCTGTTAACTAACGGGGACCTCTCTAGACACACATTTTCCATTTTCAGCATCTGTTAAACATCACTAATGCGGCACGGTATCGTCTCCGTCATCGAAGGGAAGCTGGAATGAATAACCCATACTAGCTGGGTACCGTAGAATCACAGTTTAATGAGCATTTGTCTCGTATGCTACTCGTATCGTCTTTCTCATTCTTCGCCGCGCTAAAATACAATAAACCTAATCTATACTGGTACTTGTTTAGCACGTCACCCAGTAGTACTCGTGTACATTTACACATTAGTAAGACACCCATTATGAAGTTCCGAGTTGTATACGTCGAGATCCTGAGTCACAGAAAATACACGAATATCATCAAGGAGCGAAGGTAGTACCGGTAGCACAATATTTTCAAGGCTGCGTACACGCAGTCGTTTCGTTACGTAAAATAGAATGCAGCCGGATTTTTTGAAACACGAGTCCTGACTAACCCTTTTTGGAAAAATTATGAGTCGTTTCTATACCTGCGCGCGGAACATTCACTACGAAGTTGAGCTGAAACGCACAACGCCTAGTTTAGATACAATTGACACGACAAAGGAACAGAGAGGGTTGGAAAGAATATGACGTGCAAGCAAGATTGAAGGTAATCTATCCAATTATCGTAGAGAATTTTCGAATTTTTTTTTACGATTTCGAAACGTGCGATATGTTGTAGGAGTAGGTGACACTCTCGAATCATTCTCTCCAGGGCCAAAGAACACAACAAAGTATAGCCTCTACACAACACCCACAATATTAGAAAACATGATATTTTGCCTTCTTTTGTCATAAATACCTGGTTTCGAAAAATTAGATTTTACTGTATATAGAGTTGATGCAGAACACGCGTCGAACTTGACAGTCCTTCACGAATGTAGAATATTTAATCTTACGAATCAAGAACGTGAAGCGAGAAATTTGCTATTCGTGCGTTCACTATTATAGATTTGTCCTCAACTCGTTCGAGACGCACATAATTTTATACTCGGTAGCTAAATTCTTATTTTACAGCCCTTGGTAGACAATACGCAATTTCTGTATTCTGATGATGCAAGTTTCATTATAAGATAATTATTTTAACACCTCGACTCTCGAATTTCAGGTATTTTAATTTTTTAGAATTCCTCCTGCTCCGTTTGTAAATTACTGACAGACTATATTAGACCACGACGTCTTCAAGAGACTTTCTGGCAGAGCCAAATAAGTAAAGATCATTTTCCATGTTTCCTAGTAAATGATATTCTAAGGGCACGCCTGATTGTAATACAATCATAGCTTAGCTTGTGAATTTTTCTCACAGAGACGTACAGGGGCGTTCTAAAACTATAAGCGTGGAGCGCTGCAAGATGAGCCATCTTCCCCAGGGGGGTCACTCGTTCTTGGTATACTGCATTATGAGCTGTCTTATTGACAAGGGAGGGAATCACTCGCTCCGGTCGTTCGGGGGGTTCTTGGATTAATATAGGTCTGGTGTACTGTAAGTTGAGCTATCTAGTCTACGGGGGCTCACTCGCATAGATTTCAACATTGAACTACCCATACAGGCCAAACACCAGGCCCCTGACATACTGCAATTAAAAAGCCTACACTAAACAACTTTTAGATTACCTGGATGAGGGGACGTGGATTGAAATCGACAGAATCAGGTTCGGGGTTGGTTGGTGACGTCATAGTTGGAGAGAGCCTCAGGGTCACAAGAGAAAGGGCCTAGCTATATACAAGATTATCAAGGGCTAGACCTAGTATAAAGTTAGTATAAACTGCACAGAACAAATAGTGTTCCAGAGGAAATCTAGACCCAGTGTAAAGCCAGTGTAATTGCGGCTTAGACCTACTATAAGATTGAGGTATTCGAGCTATTTTTCCCAAGTTGCAAGATCATCTGCACGCACGTGCACACAAATTTTGGATATAGAGTTGAGGTCAAAACAAAGACATGAAACATGTCAATAAAAAAGTGACCAGAAAGCGACTTCAAAAAATTAAAATGTGACCAAAAAGGGACTTCATGACATGATTTTCTCTCCTTGGCCTAATCAGTAACTGAAACTTTTATAACATGAACTTATCGAACAAAACTTTGGAGTTAGAAGCAAATCTATGGTAACAATAAGAGAGAAAATACAACTGAATGGTGATGACTAATTTGAAACTGAAAGTTATGGCAAAGTATGCATCAAGAAAAAAACCATCGGTAAAATAATTATAGCGCATTGACAAAATGAACGACGCTTTTGATTTGCAGTCTGCTGCACAGCTGCAGAACTCTTGAACTGCTGCGAAACTGCATAATTCAGTTTTGATGATAATTCTTACGTACAATTAAATGCATATCATTTTTCAGATTTAATTTCTTTTACTCGTTGGTTTTTTAATTTCAATTCATTTTTCTTTCCAATTGCACTGGTTTATAGAAAAAGTGAACTTAATTACCATTTTAAGCAAGAAGTGACTTTTAACAGGGAACCTGTTCGATGGGAGGTTATTTTGAGGAATTTGCCGCGGACGTCCAACTAATACAAATTTGGTTCAAGTCCAACATCATTGGCAGAAATGGTCCAAGTCCCTCTCCTATTATATGAGACAAGGACTTGAAAACGACGGCTTTCTTAACGAAGTTAAAACGAGGAACGCAGGGGTTGAATTGGTCTTGGTACGAGGTATGTCAAAAAAGTTCCTGGACGATTATTTGTACGTGCCAAGTGGCAACACTGGCAAGGAAACCTAATTGGATCTTGTTTTGTTGTACTATCGACCATCAATATTCAAAATTTCACGCTGATTCATGGCATCGTTTGTCATAAACAGAGCCCGGATTTTTCGGCCTTAAAAATGAAATTTTCGGTATTATTCGGCATTTAAAAGAAAAAAATGAAAAAAATATTCGTTTTTAGTGCTTTTACAAATTCACGCCCAGCATTATCCAATTTACAACCAAAATTACATGATTTTGACAAAAATAAAAGCATTTTGGGGATTAAACTCATCAAGAAAAAATCCTAGCAATCTTTCAATTAAAATATTTTTAATTTTTCAACTTTGGACTAAAAATTATATTGTCAAAAAAAAAGGTCAATTTTCACCATGATTGCTGAATTTTAAGGAAAATTCACCTAATTTTGTCCGAAATTGTATAATTTTGAACGACATTCAACAAAATGGTCATTAAACCCCGTTCTCGGCATTTATTCCATTTTCGGCATTTTTCGGCAAGATAAAATTTGTTTTACAGGCCCCCATTACCCGTAAAAAGAACTTCTATTTGATTTTCAAGCTTTCTACCCTTAGCAAAATGATTCGACAAATGCCGAGGAATCCGGGCTCTGGTCATAAAATTAATTTTTCGGAGGAATGTCGTTGAGGGTCCGGAGGAATGTCGTTGAGGGTCCGTGCCGATTTCAGGCCAATTTTTTTGCGTAAAAAGAGGTTGAGCAATAAATTGTCATCAAATCCCTTGAAAACCAGGAAGAGGAAATGCCAAATTAAAAAAATATGTCATGTGCTGTGTTTGGAGAGTCCACCAAGAAGCGTGCAGTGTTGTACAACATGTTCAATCGTTTCGGGGTGGGACAAAAGTCGGTAACAGCTGTTGCATATGCTGTTAAACCGGTTTATGCGTGCGCGCTATCTGTCGTCAACAGTATGAAGCGGAAACTCGCCGGAAATCTTCGAAAGATGTTGCTAGTAGTATCAGCGGCAGTCACAAAACCGTTTGACTATGTAATTGTGATTTTTGATGCATGAGTTTAACCATGAAGGTTTTTTGGCGTGTATGACTACGGTACGGCCTTCGGTATCGAAGGTTTTTTTTTGCCCAAAATCAAACACCCCTATATTCGCCTGATTTAACATGTAGGGACTTCTTCCTAACTGACCGACTAGAGATGCCATGGGATGGGAGCATTTGGGGCCTACAGAAGGCATCAAGACGGAATCGACACGGACCCTCTAGGACATTCCTCCAAATAATTAATTTATGACGAACTATGCCATGAATCAACGTGAAATTTTGAATATTGATAGTCAATAGTACAACAAAACAAGATTCAATTAGGTTTCCTTGTCAGTGTTGCCAATTGGCGCATACAAATAATCGTCCGGGAACTTTTTTGACATACCTCGTAGGTTTTGAGAATTCGAATTGAAATCTCCAAGAGTCTGGAAATTTTCCGAGTCCCTTATATCTTGTTATATAAAGCCTGAAAGTAAGAAGTCCTCTTCCTATCATATTATATGTTGGCTCGAGAATAGAAATTTTTCATGTCCCCCTTCTATTATACACACATTTGACTGGGAAGTCAACATTTTTCAAGTCCTCCAAAAAGTCGAAATGTTTGCAAGTTCAAATTCTTCATTAGGGCAGGTCAGCTTTTGTTAGACGCCACACCGCACACGGCAAATTTTTCGAAAAAAAAAAATAAATAAAAAATAGAAGAAATAGAAGAGCAGGCTCCCAGTTTAAAAATTCCGACTTTCGAGCCATAATATACGATAGGCGGGGAGCTTGGAAGAACGTCAACTTTCGAGCCACAGGTTATGATCATAGGAGGGCTTCGAAAAATTTTGATCATAGGAGGGCTTCGAAAAATTTCGATTCTAGAGCCATAATATATGTTGGGAAAGGGAGCATCAACAGAAAACCTTTTCTATAGGGGCGGGAGGAGGGGTAAAATTGGTCCAAATCCCTTTCCTACCATACGTAGCTCAATGGTTGGACTTCGAAAAATGTCGACTCTTGAGCCATGATAAAGAGGGGGACTTGGAAAAATGTTGACTTTGGAACCACCGTATAAAATTATACGAAAAGGACTAGCCGCAAGATAATCTTGACTCTCGGGACATAATATATTATGATAAAAGGGGGTCTAAATGATAGAAAGGGACGTAAGTTAAAATTGAGAACTGCTATCGAAAACTTCGAGGAAGACTTGGAGTAATTTTCCTAGGGTTAAAATAGACGGTACAAACATATTTGCAGCACGTATTAGCCCCCCTCTAAGAGGGAGCATTTCTCCTCCTCTCTACCCGCGCATTACTTCTCAGTTTTAAATTACGGTCGTAATTTTGGAAACAAACTAATCTTCCTCAATAATCAGTGTAGCGAGCCTGAGAAAATTCGTCGGCTCAACTCTCTGACTTTTTCACTGGCTCACCAATTCCTTGAATTTTTCCTGTTCCCTGTGACCATCAACACGAACAATTATCGAGCTCGTAATAGCGAATCGAGGGAGGTTTGAAAATGCTACAAGTAAACTTTGAAAATCACACGGAAGAAATCTGTGGAGTACTACGCCAATTTTTCGCAATGGCGTACCCAGGAGGGAGCGGACGACCTGAAAAATTTGTCTTAAAAAATATCAAAAATAAAGAAACGGGTAAAGGTATTGTATGGAATTTTATTCAAAGCTCCATCCCCAAAAATTTTATGGCTACGCCAACGATTTTCTGAATACCATAAATCGGGTATATTGTCATTGTAAGAACCTCAGACCAAGCACGTCGACTGTCGATTTCGAGTCATAAGCAATGTCGACTTGAAGCCGACTAAAATTCTATGTCAAATCAACATCTTTACCAATACCTACACAAATACAGTCGATTTTAAAGGTAAATCCACGATTTGAACTCGAAATATCGTCGATTCAGGAAACAGTTGACTACATTTCGACATAGATTCTTAGGCCACCAAAAATATGATCAATATGAGTGAAATGTGAACACTAGGCAGAAAGTGGTAAAAGAGCCGATTTAAGCACAGACAAAGAAAAGCACTTGAAAAAATATTTTCACGCATCTTGTTCATATTCGGGGCACCACAATCACATATTTCATCCTCATTATTATTATTGCTGCTCTCGTTCTAAGAATTTCGTTATCGGTCTCTGTACGTCTCCAATAAGATCGATTCCATCGCACAGCGACAAGTCACTGGGACTTTTAAGACCGGAGCAAGAACAAAAAGTTTCGCAGATCAACGTTGGAGATGCTACTGTAGTTACGCAATACAGACCCAGAATAATCGAAAATTATTTCGATTTCTCCAGGCTAAACAAAAGTTTGGTAAATTACCTCAAAATCTACTTGACCACAATTTCACGACAGCCAAGAGGTCCAGGATTGGATTTCCGACACAAATACCGGCTAATGTACGGCCCATCCGCTAACAATGATATTGTTCACAAAAACACTCCCGACCGCACACAGATCGATTGCGAACTACACAGTTTTCAACGGTGACGAAAAAGCGAAAAAAGAAAGGTTAGAAAAGGTGAGAAAACAACAACAAGAACAAAAAAGATCGCGACGATTATTATGTAGAACGAAACAACGACGATCTTTCACATCGAGACTGAACGACGTCTGCATAGGTCACAATCCATTCACGCTACTAAACAACTCTCGAGCACTTCTGGCGTGAGATAAGAGGTACGGTATGGTTACGTCGCCCCGCCGCCAAGTCAGCCGGCGGTGGGTAGGTAGAAGAACAGCTGTGAACACGCTGCTACGAAACGCTGACACAGCCGAGATCGCGACTGGGACTTCACGCGAGAAGAAAAAAAAAAGGTTTAAAGATCGTGGAAAACCATTAAAAAGATTTTAAAAGTCTAGTCTGTAACACCCGTGCGTCTTTGAGATGGACATTATAGCACTTGAACAGCGCATTATCACCGAATAGTGTAATAATACAACGACGTCTAAATATACGTTATACAGGAAAACTATTCAATAATACGTACGTGTGTAGTACTGATCCTAAAATAAATAGAGTAGGCAGTGTAATAAACCTGACGGTAATGCTTCTTTCTTTATTCTTTTTTTCAAAGAGTGGATTTATTGAGAGGAAGAGAGCGAGAGATACGGGCGGCTTGACCTCACCGCCGATTACGAAACGGACCAACTAATCGTATACGCGGTAATTTAATTCGTGTTCACGGCCACATATCGCCTCCAAAGCTGTGCATACAGCATCATATCGGATTCCTTTTCATTAGGAACTTATATCATTCGTACACGGTGCAATATCAATCAACTTACGGTCGTGTCCATTAGTACACGAACATATATACAAATAAACTGATTTCAAAGAGCTCACTTTTGCTTTATGAAGTAGGACCAAGGGCAGAAGTCATCATGATACTCGTCGCACGAGAGGTGAAGAAAACAGGGATAAATACACGCCGTATTAAAATAGTATTAGAAATGTATCCTAATCTTGAGTCATAGAATCTGCTCCTATTTCGAGAACCGCAGCGTCACCGACAAACTACAACACCTACGGTTTGGACAGAATTTGAGCAGTATTTTTTTTTATGGGTATGCATCCCTCTTGTTGGAAACTATCATGTTTGACATCGACTTTCTATTCATAGTCAAAGAGAATCACGTTCTGCTGCCATGTAGAAAAGTCGAAAATGGTCAGCAGACAGACAAAGGCTTGATTAACTTCTGAATGAATAGGGGGATTCTTCTTCAACAGTAATAGCTAAATACCCTTCTCCCTATAATCAAGCATGATTGTGCTTCACTCTGACGAATGAACAGCGTACCCTTATTTGACGATTGTAGGTTTGATCACAAAACAGTGAACCACCAGGAGAACTGAATTGCTCCATTCACTGGTACCTATACGCAAGGTTTGGAACGGTCGTGGCTGGACTTTTGAAGAAGAAAAGAGGAGTATCCATTCCACTGCTACACGGCCTCTTGAATCACTTCTGCTGGACATTATGGCGAAAGGACGATCCAGATCTCTTCATCACGTTTCTAGAGAGCACCGAGACAACGTAAACTCAAGCAGATTCCAAATTGTGACAATGCATTGTATATGCAGAGCTAACACTCGAGACAATGCGCTATATGCAGAACCAAGCAGTTCGCATCCACATGATGTATCCTGGGTAATACTAGAGGAACTGCAGAGGCAGATCACATATTGGAATGTAGATCGCACATGCAAGTAGCACCCTATTTTCCCAAGTGGAGAACATATAAATAGTAGGCCACTAATATATACAGCCGGAAAAGAAATCACGGAGCCCTTAACTCCCAACTTTTCCCTTGGACCCACAAATATAGGTGCAAGTGGTCCAACTACTGCGACCTCTGAAGCATCCAATTCAATACCTCAGTACAAGCAGGTTTATGCTCTGGTTGAAGATTTTCAGAGTTGCTTTTATAGTAACTATTTACAGAGCATGTGAGGTCTCCTCAGGGGAGTAATTAAATTCTCTCTTGAAGTCGGAGATTATAAAAGGACTCAATTAAAACGGTCCTAATGGCCATTAGGTGTTGTAGATCGATTGGATCTGTGGAAATCTCACGTTTGGGTGAGCGTTGTAGATTGGGCTAAGACAAACAAAAGTACAGGTCTAGCGCACTGCAAATCTGTTAGTAGCTTCACCAAAAATAGTTGCTGACTCGAGAAAAAGGTCATATCCCCCAAAATTCCTAGTTTAAACCCAGGTCTTCCAAGAGTGGAGTCTGAGTGGAGCTGACTAACCCTTCAGGCACTCCAGCATTGACAGATACTTCCTGCCACTGTGGAACCTCGGAGGAAGGTTGAAAACTATCGTATTCAATACCTTGGACTTTCTGTATGTAGTCAAAGAGAACTATCGGCTATCGGTTTTCCCCACAACTAAGGGTTTTCCGGTTTTTCCCATTACTTCCTATACATTTCTTAGAACGAGAGAGATGCTATCATTTTGGTCTACCAGTTACGTTGTCCGTTATTTTGCTACATATTTTGTCTGGCAAGGCCAGTCAACAGGAAGAAGTTGGAATTTTCAAACGGTCTCAAAACAAAGACAAGACATCAGAGTTTTCCGCAATTTTCATCGATTCAAGGACAACTTCTCGTACATTCTGTGATAAAACCTAATCACCAATGTCGCGGAGCACAGGCAACTGCTTATGTACGTAGGTATGAAATTCAACATGTTTAACACTCCCATGTGGAGAAATTCAAGTCAACCCAGTCTGCTCTAAAATTTTAAGGACTACAACTTTTACTCTCTCCAATTTTTCAAGATACTATTGTCAAAATTTTTCAACCTCCTATACACGCCTGCGTTACGTTTTACCTACAGCCCGCCGCTTGTGAATGCAAGAGAAACACAAAGAGATAGAGATCAGCACTTACATTAGTTCGCTCCCAATCGAGAAAAACAAAACGAATAATTAGGACTCGCTTGTATGACGGACTTCAAAACATAAAATATTCCGACAGTCGAAACAGGAAATTTCTATTCAATTATTTGAGTCAAACAGCGCTAGCACCGCGCACAATGAAAACGGGACAATTGATGAAAGTTTTCTTAGATCGATCTGAATCAAGATGACTTGAAGAAAATTTTACGCCCTACAAGTTTTGTTCTTTCAATTTTTCTCCCAAATTACTTTGGTCCCAAGTTATTTCTGAGACTACTCAATGAACATCCAAATGAGAAAGTCGCATTGATCCTATTTTCAATTTGGTCGACCGCAACGTCCCTAAGGAATGGCCGACGCAAATTTTCAGGTCGCTATTTGAACAGAATCGCAAAATCCGATTTGGTAGCAGAGCGTGGCCACAATCCATGGACCTCTGAGTTACGTTATAATTCTCGTTTACGCGAAGAAAAAAGTACTAAACAAACAGCATTAGATCATTTTGTGGGCAACTAAGGTACGTCACATGTTGACTCTTTACCTAAAATCCTAGAGCTGAAAAGTAAAAACAAAGAAATGCAGAATTGAACACATCTTCAGACAAGATCACGCCTCTCAAGGTACTCAATCTATATAGAAAAAAGGCAACGCTAATATTCTGATGGAATCAATTGAAATCCAAAAGAAAGACTTGGAGATCCCAGTTTGGAGAGAGAAAGCTGCTCGATATCGTCTGCAACTAGAGCAGCAGCAAGACAAGATCCAAGAGCTACGACTAAAAGTTTACGGGCTTATCAGTGGTAACTTCAAGCTGAACAGAAGATGAGAAAGCAGTGTCAAGAACAGCGGTAACAGATAGAAAATGTGAATAAGCAGCTGCAAGAGTGTAGATAGATGAAAGGCTTTCGAAGCTCTGAAGACGTCCTTTAGTTGTTTAGACAGCAACCACATCTGCAACGGAAGCAGAAGCAGCAGGAGATATCTGCGAGTAAAGCGACGAGAAGAAGGTACAGCAGCAGCAATCGTCACACAAGTTTTAGCCTCCGATCACTAAGAGCTCTCCTTCTGCCTGTATGGAAGTTGATATACTGGACCCAAAAGAAGAGGGAGTCACTTAGAGACAACAGCCTAACGCCATAAAGAAAGAAGGGAGGTCGCCGCCTCAAATCCCATTGAGAGGAGCAAAAATTCTTGCGTTTCTTCTTCTTGAGTAGCCAAGTTTTTCTATATTTCAAGACCACGACTCTTTCGTGGCACTTTTGAAGGGTAACAGGTAAGAAAATCTCAAAATACATTCAAGATCGAGAAATTGTTCTGTTCTTCGAACTTATGAGAAAGAGAAATGAATGCAATTTTTTTTACCTCGACTCACTCATTCTTGATCGAACCCGTGACTGATATTCTAAAATTCGTTTCCTTCAATGCGTCCACCGATATTAGGCATAAATATTTCACAAACTTGTTTTCTTTTATTTTTTCATACACTGCACTGTGGTATTCATAAAAGAAAATAATTAATTTGATTTCGAATAGTCGAAAAACTATTTTTTTACAATTTCAATAAAATGCATAGCACACATTCTGAACGTCAGGAATAACAAAATTGCCGATTATCCATCCAAATCACCAAATTTCGATTGAATGATACACCTCGCCCATTTTAATTGAGATGATTTTTTTTTTCTTTTCCTAACTCGAAATATACTCAAATTTCATTCGAATTTCGGAATATTACTTTCTGCGATGCTGATTTATATACCACGACGCGGAGTTCAAAGTCTTCATTTTAAATTTTTTAAATCTGGGAACAAATAATCGTCCTCTCGATACGTATACGGGTCTATAAACGTAAGTTATTCGATTCTCTTCTTTCACAAAAATTACTACCACGACAGAGAAAGGAGGAAAATTCCTCGACATTCAAATTTTACGACTCTAGATAAACCCGCTACGCATTCTTGATGATTCGATTCTCCTCCACAAGTATACAGATTGCATATTATCAATAAGATGATGATGCGGTGGCGAACAATCGGTCACTTATGCAACGCTGATAGATTATGAAAACGAAGGCAGAAGATTGTCAGTTCCGTGCATACTTCGAATGCCGTATTCGGCCAAATGAAGGGATAAAAAATAAGAATGACGTAGAAACCATGTAATTTATCGCAACGTTATCTGTTTGCTGATGGAGAATTTCTTGTCCAATATTAATGAGCCTACGGTAGCTTTAGTTTAACGTCCTATCTTAGGATCATTTTACAAACATGGTAGTAAACACTTCTTGATTCCATAGGCCTGTACGACGACAACTTTCGCAATTTGGTGAAGAACAATGATAATAAATTGTGACGTAGCCGGACGTTACGCTACAAGCAGAATTTCGGCTTCTCACAAAAATATAATTCGTCGACGAAAAGAAGAAAGGAATTTTGAATCAGCAGACGACTTGTATCGTTTTTTTCCCCGAGGAAAAGAGCAGGCGATATAAAGGTGTTCCAAAAAATTTCATAATTTTACAGAATACAATTTCATAAACTCCTTCTAATAAAAAGAAAGACAACTTGATCCGTCTAGTTCTGCGACGTTGATTATTGGCTGCGTAGAAGCGGTCAAAATTACTGACACATTAGTAGACTTTGAGATCTATTTTCAGTAATCAATAGGAATTGAAGTACACTATACTAGAAGGTAATAAATCCAGAACCGATTCATACTTGCGCATTAATCAGTTTCCATTTAGGGAGCAGCCTTAAAGTCTGCAAGAACCCACTTGACGACAGCACCTAGTTTCACGACTGAGACGCCCAAGAGGGGCACAAGGCCATTATAAACTCCAGACCATCGAATTATAGTCCTGTCGCGTAAGTAAACCCTAAATCATTTCTTGGTCAGATCTTCAGAGATTAGAGGATTTTTTATAGTGAAATCGAGCCTGTCAAGTAGCATGGTCTCATACAGCAGATCGTCTTTACCTCAACATTCTCCGAGAAAGGAGCATTGACAGCCTAATATAAAAGTTCGCGATTCTTGTATTCACGTCTGTAAAATACCAGAGCCATTGATACTCGAGGTTAACACGTCCAGAAATCAACGAACTTCAGTGGATTCGTACTCGCGTCAATTATCCAGGGAGTCATTCGACTCGGAAGCGGCCGCAAAGTCTGAAAATTCTCATTTGAAGACAGCAACCAATTCGATGACTGGGAGATGAGCGCAGGACCACATTGGCATAAAGCGGAGCCGTTATAGAATCGAGATCATCGAGTTATCGTCCTCAGGTTGAGGAGGTTTTCGTCGTAACTTTCAATCATTTCCTCGTTAGGTCGTCAAGACTGCACTGGTGAACCTTTGTAAAAGTGAAATCGAGTCCATTCATTCGGTCAAATGGTATAATCTCATGCAACAGGACGTCAAGTTTTTTGCCGTCCACTGGAAAGCAAGTTACCCCAACATCCACCAAAAAAGGAGCAAACAGCAGTTAGAATTCTTCAATATAAAAGTCGACAATGATAGTAGTCACGCCAGTAAAAGACCAGGGCCACTGAAGTACACTTGGAGATAACGAGTTCAAAACCAGGGCTGAGAACCGGAACCAAATACCGCTACAGGAAGCGGTTCTCCTCCCTTTAGGATTCTGGAACCGGAACCGAAAGGAACTGGATGATCTTACTGTAGAGTTATGGAACCAGAACCGAAAGAAACCGGATCTTGCTATCGGGTTGCGGAACCAAAACCAAAAGGAACCGGATCCCACAATTTAGCCCCTAAGAACCTTTATAACAGGAACTGCTAGAAAAAAAAACATGCAGGTGATTCTGTCACACATTCCCACTAATGATAGTACCAACCAACGCCTTACACCTATAGAGACGTTTGGTTTTTTGGTGAGTAGGAGTTGAACTATTGGACCTTCCACCTTCGACATTCTAAATTTTCCAAGTATTCAAATTTAAGGTAAATAGTTATAATGGCCCTTAAGAAATGATTTACAAATTATGCTCATAATCAAAGCTGAGAACCAGAACCGAATACCGCTACAGGAAGCGGTTCTCCTCTCTTATTTCTATAATTTTGGAACCGGAACTGCGAGGAACCCGGATCTCACTATTGGGTTCTGGAACCGGAACCAAAAGGGACCGGGTGTCACTATCGGGTTATGGAACCAGAACCAAAAGGAAGAACCGGAGCCCACAATTCAATTCAAGAACCTTTATAACCAGAACCGTTGAAGAAGAAAATGAGGGTTCTCAGCCCTGTACAAAACTCAGCCTTCACACTTCACGAGAGCTCAAGTCTTACCAGATTTTCTCATATTATCCCTCAAGATTCCCATTCCAAACATTCAAATCGATCTTCCTTAATATTATGGAAAAACTTACTGAACATTTCGCATTTCAGAACTGTATAAGAGATTAGAATAGAGCGCACTTTGGTAGGAGCGATTTAACGTCGGAGAGCAGCGCTGACCAGACAGTCAACATTGGCTGAAACTCGCATTCTCAGCTCAATGGCCTTTCCTCCCTTTGAAATAAGCTGCTGCTTGGCCTAATGCTGTCCACTTTATCGGCTATTGGCAGGCTTGAAAGCCGTTCAGACATCGATCGATTTCTAACAGAATTTCGATTAGAATTTTTGCAACTGAAAGTATGCTGGCTTCAAAAATGTTTGAAAGTTTTCTTCTGCTATTATAAGGTCGTTAAACTTCTTCGGATGCACTGCCAAACAGTCACTCCAACTTCTCGATCCATTCACGTCATCTATAAACTTTCCATTTCGAACATTCAATCTTAAGACCTACTCTCCTTATGCGTCCATCCCGAATTACCAACACGTGATACTATGTAAGTTCCAAGCCTCGTCCTCATCTAACGTAACTGGCACCAGTCAACGATCGAGTGACCTCTTACAATGCATAGAGTCCACAATTAAACTTGAAATGTATACCGGCGCGGAAACAGCCTATCCCCTACAGGGAATAGATTTATATGATACACGTAATAAGTGGTTAATTACTGATACGTATTCTGGTACACACACGCTGCTTGTAAAATAAATCGATGAGAGAGAAAGAAAGTAATAGGCGCGTATATGCGGCATTCATCCGACTATTATACATTCGTCAATGTTTGACTTAATACATTTCACTTGATGTATAGCATAACAGCTACTTCCTGTTTCGGGAAATGTTATACCTATAGAAAGAAACCGTCAATTAAGAATAATACTTCCACTATAAAGAAGACGAATTACAGTTTCAGAGTACGATATATGAATTCGTAAAATAATACGCACGTACTTTTCACATGTTGATTAAGCACCTTCCTTCTTCCAGAATTTTAGAAGGAAAACACCATCACTCGTACGCGGTCCTATATCGACGACTGGAAGAAACGTGCGCGTTCTCATTTTTATGGCAATTCTCGAAATCGTGTCGAGATTCGAGTTCGACGTCCCGGCGTTATCCGCCGCCGTGAGTAATTAAGAAATTACTCCACGGTCTCCCTAAATTGTTTTTCTTCTTCCTCTAATTTAGCGCGATACATTTTATCGGAATCGGTCGAACGATTGTAATTACTAACGCAGTTTCTAGAACATTTCGAAAGTTAGCGCCGGCCGCATCATTATGACGATTTTTTGAATTTTCGTAAAGTCCGTCAACAGGTGATCTGGTTCGATTTCGATGGTAGCGCGTGAAAATAAGAGCGAAGAAGGAAGAAATTAGGAACGAAAGTGAATGGCAAATGAACTGAGCATAATTAATTACTAGTAATGCCGACCAAAAAGTAAATAACGATAATGGAAACGAGATTGAATGTTCGAAAAAAGAGTTTTGATTAAACAAAAAGTGATGATCTGTGTGAATCGGTGCTATTTACGGATGAACGACTGTGCGATTGTAAGGAATCTGTTTACATCGTAACCCTGTTCTAATTACTTTTGACGTGACTCGTCCGCCAGCGAGCGTATCCATTTTCCAATGTCGAATATTTCACGAGCAACGAACAATGCTGCACACATATCAAGGGCGCGAGAGGAATATACATTGGCCGTAAAATAAGGTTTTAGGAATCGATAACGTCGACCTAGTAATGGACGACTAAATAACAGAAGAAAAAATGTATCGCAGATGATAGTGAGCGTTTCATCAGAAGTGCTGGGAAGGATACCAGGGTCTCATTCTTCAAAAGATTAAGAAATCAGAAACTCGGTCCATTATAAAGCAACAAAAATAAGTAAACTTGTACGTATTCTAGGAAAAATTATGAACTTTACAACGCTGCACTCGATACAATTTTCAATTTTTTCATAGCACGTCATAATTTTTCAAAACATTCTCGTTCAATAGCCACGATTCATTGTAAAATAAAAAGCCAGTTCTCACTGTTCAAGACCACTACCGACCAATGAGCGCCGCAATAATCCGTGACAGGTAAACGAAAACAATAGAGAAAAATTGCGACGTACTATCAAAAAATTGAGAAGCGGTATTGAGCTCAGCGTTGGAAAATACTCTGGAATCGGTCCACAAGGTTCTTTCTTTGCACCATATTTCACAATTTTTACCTTGTGAAATTGGTACAAGAGGAATAGGTATTGCACACTCAACTTGGCAATCCCTCAGCCATGACTTTGATAAAGACCAAGTATCAAAACAATAAAGATGAAGAGTTTCAAATGGCTCTTTTTTGCAACCTTCACTCCAAAACAAATTAATTCATATATGTTATGAACGAAGCATGGAAAATTATAAACTCTAACGAACGTAGACATTGCCAAACCTTGATATTTCATTGAATTTTGGTCGCTCCTCCAGGATCAATAATAAATTCCAATCTCTCCCGCTCTAATCGAAAAATCATCGATTTTGCAAATTGTTTTCAATCTTACCCACCATGAATAGTTACAGGCGATGATAGGATGAGAGAAAGAAGATGGGACTATACACATCGATTCTAAAAATTTTCGTATAATATCATTTCATTTTTGCACCCCCCCCCCCCTTTAGAAAAATGGCCAGTTACGTGCCTGGAGAGAACGGAGAAAGGGAGACATAACCTATTCAGAAGGGTAGTGATAATATCGAAGAAATTTTTACAACCAAGAAACCGGTCTCATCAAACCTTCTAACTCTACAAATTTATGAAAAAAAATTTATGTATTGAGTTTTGAAAGTAACCAAGAATTTCAGATTTTTTTATTGCAAGACCATTGTTACGTTATAAATTGGCTTATGATTACTAGACCTAACATGCTTCTAAAATGTAGTGGACTAGGACCAGAGAGATACGGAGAGAAGGAACGCGGGGTGTAGTATGACAACATAGGCCTATACTTGTTTATATTAAGCCTACATTATAGGCTGTTGGGGCAAACGAGTGAACCGGCCAGCCTAGAATGCGGTATACCAAACCTATACCAAACTAAAAGATAGAGGGAGCAAGCTCCATTTTTTCAGAACTTGGAGTGCAAAACCGGACTCCGGCTCCAGGGGTCCAGCTCTAGAGCCAAAATGGTCATTGTATACTAGACTTATACGAGTACTAGGTTATTATATAGGCCTATAATGAAGGCTATTTTTGCTATTGTAGTCGAGTATAAAATCAAATCGATATTTCGATACAATCAAGATCAATATATTGATATAATCGTGGTTGATACATCGATATAATCGAGATTGATACATCTTTCTTTGCAAACACCCAAAAACATATACATGATTATATGTTTTTCCATGACGTGGAGAAATTTACTCAAACTTTTTTTCTAAGCCCCCCCCCCCCCCATAACATATAGCTTGGGGACGGAGCCTGTGACGTCACAATTTGATAACGTCATAGGTGAACCTTGTGACATCACAATCTACATTTTTCAAATTCCACTGTTCCATAAAACAGGTTCCCTGCTACCCCTCGTTTGACTTAGTCAAAGAAACCGTGAGTTTTTGTTTGTAAGTCCCGCTCCTATCCCTCCTATCATATATACAGGGTGTCCACTTTTTCTCTAAAATGAAATACCTTGACTTTTCCATGACTTTTTCAGGTTTTTCCAGACCATAATCTCCACTAAAAAAAAAAAAAAAAAAAAAATCATGAAATTTTCTGGCATAGCCAAATAAATGAAGATCATGTTCCATGTCTTTTATATTTTATCAGTCATCTTGAAATATTTTAGTCTAGGCTTCTACTAGGTCAAGTGTTCGTGAGATATTATTCGTTTACCCCCTTACCTATCTTGGCGTCGTATAAGTCTTGTATTCTCGGTTGGTATTGGAGCGGGGTAAGTTGAACGTCAGTTCGTTAACCATCCGGCGTTAAAGGAATGAGTGTTGCTATGGAAAATGAAGAGTGTTACTGACTTGTGCGCGAAAAGTGTTTCTTTCTCAGAAGGGGAGGGGGTTGTAAGTTGTGTATTATCAGTACAAGAGATTGAATAAAAAATAATGGTTTGAAACCCCCCCTATTACCTGTCCAAAGAGCGTAATTTAAAAAATTCGTTTACCCCCTTACCTATCTTGGCGTCGTATAAGTCTTCTATGAGAAATACAAGGTAGCGCGAACTCGCTCCGCTCGTTCGCCCCCTGTCTCGCTGTTGTATTGGAATGGTATGTGACAATTCAAGTCTAGGGGACTTGGAAAAATTTCGACTATCCAGCCTTTATTTATTTAATTATTTAATTATTCAATTATTTAATCATTTAATTATTTAATTATTTAATTATTGAATATTATTTATTTATTTATTTTATGGGTGTTCTATATTTTGAGGTATCAACTTTCGGTGGAGCGAACGAGCGATCTCGCTGTTGTATTGGAATGGTATGAGAAAATTCAAGTCTTTTTTGAGAAATATGAGGTAGCGCGAACTCGCTCCGCTCGTTCGCCCCCTGTCTCGCTGTTGTATTGGAATGGTATGAGACAATTCAAGTCTAGGGGACTTGGAAAAATTTCGACTATCCAGCCATATATGATAGGAAGAGGGACTTGGAAAACATTACCTATCTTGACGTCGTATAAGTCTTCTATGAGAAATATGAGGTAGCGCGAACTCGCTCCGCTCGTTCGCCCCCTGTCTCGCTGTTGTATTGGAATGGTGTGAGACAATTCAAGTCTAGGGGACTTGGAAAAATTTCGACTATTCAGCCTTTATTTATTTAATTATTTAATTATTTAATTATATAATTATTTATTTATTTAATTATTCATTTATTTATTTATCTATTTATTTATTTATTTATTATTAATTCTTGTACTAGGTCAAGTGTTCGTGAGATATTATTCGTTTACCCCTTTACCTATCTTGGCGTCGTATAAGTCTTGTATGAGAAATATTTTGAGGTAATTATGGGTGTTCTATATTTTGAGGTATCAACTTTCGGTGGGGCGAATGAGTGATCTCGCTGTTGTATTGGAATGGTATGAGAAAATTCAAGTCTTTTTTGAGAAATATGAGGTAGCGCGAACTCGCGGAGGGGACTTGGAAAAATTCCGACTATCCAGCCATATATGATAGGAAGGGGGACTTAGAAAATTTTCTAATTATTAATTATAATTTCGACTCTCGAGCCATATATGATAGGAGAGGGACTTAGAAAAATTTCGACTCTCGAGCCATATATGATAGGAGAGGGACTTAGAAAAATTTCGACTCTCAAGCCATATATGATAGGGACTTAGAAAAATTTCGAACTCTCGAGCCATATATGATAGAAGGGGGACTTAGAAAAATTTCGACTCTCGAGCCATATATGATAGGAGAGGGACTTAGAAGAATTTCGACTCTCAAGCCATATATGATAGGAGAGGGACTTAGAAAAATTTCGACTCTCGAGCCATATATGATAGAAGGGGGACTTCGAAAAATTTCGACTCTCGAGCCATATATGATAGGAGAGGGACTTAGAAAACTTTCGACTCTCGAGCTATATATGATAGAAGGGGGACTTGGAAAAATTTCGACTCTCGAGTCATATATGATAAGAGAGGGACTTAGAAAAATTTCGACTCTCGAGCCATATATGATAGGAGAGGGACTTAGAAAAATTTCGACTCTCGAGCTATATATGATTATTTAATTATTTAATTATTTATTTATTTAATTATTTAATTATTTATTTATTTAATTATTTATTTATTTAATTATTTATTTATTTAATTATTTAATTATTTAATTAAATAATTATTTAATTATTTAATTATTTATTTATTTATTTATTTTTCGACTCTCCAGCCATATATGATAGGGACTTAGAAAAATTTCGACTCTCGAGCTATATATGATAGAAGGGGGACTTAGAAAAATTTCGACTATTTATTTATTTAATTATTTAATTATTTCTTTATTTAATTATTTAATTATTTACTTATTTATTTATTTATTTATTTAATTATTTAATTGTTCAATTATTTATTTATTTGATTATTTATTTATTTAATTATTTAATTATTTATTTATTTACTTATTTATTTATTTAATTATTTAATTATTTATTTATTTAATTATTTATTTATTTATTTAATTATTTATTTATTTAATTATTTAATTATTTAATTAAATAATTATTTAATTCTTTAATTATTTATTTATTTATTTATTTACGACTATTTATTTATTTAATTATTTAATTATTTATTTATTTAATTATTTAATTATTTATTTATTTATTTATTTCATTATTTAATTATTTAATTATTTAATTATTTATTTATTTATTTATTTATTTATTTATTTATTTATTTATTTATTTATTTATTTATTTATTTATTTATTTATTATTGATTATTATTATTACGCGGGGTGTACTCGCGAATTTCTGAATCACCCACTGGGTAGAGATTTTTCTTGACGGGGGGGGGGGGGAGGGGGGGTGTACTCGCGAGTTTCAAAATCGGGGTCTGGCGAGAGAAAAGACATGGAACATGTCAACCGACTATTGCCTGACTTTTAGATTTTTCAGATAAGTGGACACCCTGTAGTTCGAGAGAGGAAATTTTTCCAAGTCCCCCTCCTATCATAATAAAATTTGACTCATAGAACAGGTTCCCTGCGTTCTTCGTTCAACTTCGTTAGGGAAGCCGTCGTTCTTCCAAGTCCCCCTCCTATCATATATAGCTCGGTGTATACTGGGTGGGTCAGAAAAATGTTACCAGTTAAATGGAAGATAGCGCTAAATCTGTCATAGCGCGAAAACGCAAAATGTTACACGTATAGTTTAAATATACGAATTTTGTATCTCAATTATTTTATCTTCAATTTGAGCCATAACCGAAGTTTCTACAACTTTTCTGAGCCGAGTTATAGACCGAAAAGTGACAAAAATTGACCAATTTGCCAAGATTTCCATAATAAGACAATAAAAAATCCCCCACTTCCAAGCTTCATAGGGTTATTTGGGTATTTTTTTTTTTTCGGAATCAGCGTTTTTCACTTTCGAATCGGATAAAATATGGAAGTTTGAACAATTTTCAATTTTTGGCAAATTGATCAATTTTTGCCACATTTCGGTTTATAACTCGGCTCAGAAATGTAAAAAGTTGGTTAGGGACGCAAATTGGAGATAAAATTGAGATACAAATTTCGTAGATTTAATGTGTGCATCTAACCTTTTGAGTTTTCGAGCTGTAGTGAATTTAGTTCAAATTCCCATTCAACTGGTAACATTTTTTTGCTCCACCCGGTATAGCATGAAAGATAATCCCTTTGAGTAACTAGATATGCATTGCTTCATGCGGCAATTGACTTAGCCCCTTCAATGAGCCCGAACGACTCAGAACGTCCTTCAAAGACTCCCTCCTATCATATCTAGCTTCAAAGTTGGATCTGGGAAGCCACAATTTCATGACGTCATAGGTCAGTCTTGTGACGTTACAATATACACTTTTCAGATTTCACGTGAGCCATAAACCAGGTTCCCTGATACCTCTCGTTTAACTCTGTTAAAGAACCCGCGACCAAGTCCTCTTCCTATCATATATAGCTTGGATGGCGGGGCCTGTGGCGTCATAGTTGATGATATCATAGGTCCGCTTTTTCCACGTCCCCCTCCTATCGTATATAGCTCAGTAGTGGGTGTATATAGCGTGACGAGTAACTAGATATGCAATGCGTCATACGCCAATTGACTCAGCCCCTTCAAGAAGCAAGATATGCAACGCTTCAAACACCTTCTAATGTATTCCAAGTCTTCCTCCTATCATATCTAGTTCCAAAGTCTAGGTCTGTGAAGTCACAACCTGATGACATCATAGATGAATTTTTCCAAGTTCCTCCTATCAACTATAGCTCTCAAAAGTCCGAGCCTGTGACGTCACAATTTGATGACGTCATAGGTGCACCTTGTGACATCACAATCTACATTTTTCAGATCGTACGTGTCCCACAAAACAGGTTCCCTGCCATCCCTCGTTCAACTCTGCTAGAGAACCTGTAAGTTTTTATTTCTGAGTCCGCTCCTATCCCTCCCATCACATATAGATCGCGATTGAAAATTTTTCCAAGCCCCCTCCTATCATAATATAGCTTGAGTGGCGGGGCCTGTGACGTTACAGTTTGATATCGTCATAGGTCAGCTTTTTCCAAGTCCCCCTCCTATCGTATCTAGCTCCAAAGTCTGGGTCTGTGAAGTCATAATTTGATAACGTCATAGATGAGTTTTTCCAAGTTTCTTCTATCATCTACAGCTACAAGTTCCGGGCCTGTGACGTTACAACCTGGTAATGTAATTGTAAATGTAAAGCTTACTTGCACTTATTTCACAGGAAAAGGAGTTCGGTTATTTTATATGGTTTTGGGTGTTCTCAAGTACATAAACACTTCGAATAAGTACACTTTAAAAGCCAAAAACGTCGAAACAGCCGACTCCGGAGCCTGAAACTCAAGACCATCCGCTCCGGCCGGTGCTACCGGGCTCCTACTTTTCAGCTCCTTTAATCCGGGTATTCTCGAAGCTTGGACCCGGAGCCGAGGCCGAAAAATGGTTGGCTCCCCACCTCAACTAAAAATGGAGACGAACGAGCGGAAAGAGTGAGCTCGTGAGTCATTTAGCCTGACATACAGTATTCTAGACTTATTCGTATACTTCCATATTTTCCTGAAAGTGGCAACTTAATCTGACTATTTTTTATAGAACGGCGCGTCGAGTAGCCATTCAAACTACCAGGGAAGGGAAATGTGAACGAGCTCAGAGCAGGTCCTCCGGGATGAAGCAAACATATAAAATGTTACATTACCTGCCTCTAAAGAATAGATGTCAGTTTCTGTGTTACTTCTTTTCTTGAATCTTGTCCATTCCCATGTTGACTCAATCGGACATTCGAGAAAGAGACAATAAGATTAATGTAGCGAGATTAGATTTAAACGTACCTATTTCCATAACATCCTCGCAATACAGTTTATCGTTTCGACTCCTATTTCGTCATATTTCATTCTTCTTATCTGCTCGTAAAACGGTTTGTCCACTAGAATTATTTGTCGCCGTGAAAGATTGAGCCATTCTGAGCACGACTTTCAAAATAACTCGCGCGCGATTTCGCTGACGATAATCGACCAAACGGTAATTCGTGTGAAATATTGTTGTTGCCTTGTAGCACGACACAAAATTTACGATACGAATAGGTCATTAAACCATAATCGTACCGAACGGTGCGTAGGTCAACACAAGTAACGTTGCGAACTTATCTGTGTACGATTTTCGCACACTGAATGGGTTCGATGAAACGCTATTTTTGGATACATCTCCCAATCGTCCGATAGCTTCTCCCGAGGATGATAACGAGTACTCCATTCTTTTCACGTTCCTCTTACTCTCTAATAACACTACCGAAAAATTCTCCGTACTCGCGTACAGACGACGGTCTTACAATAAGTGTGTACGTACGATTTTAAAAGGCTTTTTCATATCAGAGTGACGGTTGTTCACCCGGATGATATGTGGTCTAGAAGTGTATACATGAGGTATTCGGAGAACGCAGTCGAAAATCCTATTAGTTCAAATTCGTTCTACGGGGGCATGGTTGGCGTAGCCCAAGCGAGAAGGCAGTAACCGATACCCAATCATGCGGCGACGGAACTCGCTCGAAGAGTCTTTTGTGCACTCATTGCGGGCCTTATTTATGACGAGTCGATTAAAAGATATACGCAGCCAACACACGAAGCTACGACGACGCAAATTCAGTGGAATGAAAGTCGTAACGTTGGTACGTAGGTTGGTTGACATAACGCGCGAGTCTCCGCGAGACGATCAGGGGACGAGGATACAAAAGAACGTGCAAAAGAGATTAAAGAAAAAGCATCTTTCGACGATGAAAGAAATTCGCGGAATAGAGAAATCGTATTAACGGTGGACTTTTTAAATGGGATTTTGACGCGGCTAATATAGTCGTGTTACAGGAGAGGCATGTCTCCCGGCTACCAATCAATTTTTACACTCGAGATCGTATTTATACGCACGCTGTTCGAAAAGCTGTAGAACAAAAAAACGTGCAAACTGAATGTGTTACATAATAAATAAATCGATACGAACTCGCTAGACTGCGCTTACATACGACATAAACAACTGCTCTCGAAAACGGAGCACGCAAAGTATTGCGTTTATCATCACGTTGTATTTATGCCCGCATGGAACTCGATCGCTGGGTTACTGATATTTACCGGGATTCGGGTCGTCAGGTTTCCTGGTTAGAAAACGGAATTGCTGAAGATGAGAAGATCTCTGAGTGCTTTTTGACGAACACCCATGAGGGATGTCTATGATGTTGTCAACCCTTGTTGAAGATCATGAACATGAAAGGTATTTGATATACGAGTAATAATTTCCGGGCAGCATACCGTCATCTCTGCCAAACAGCTCCTATTATCGACGTTATTCTAGCCTATTTACGTTTAGGCCACTCGACGGGCAAAATTCTTACAGGAAGGTTGTGTGAAGTTGGATACAGAAAGTGGAATGTTTCAGTTGAGTACGGTGATCATTTAAATATTTAGGGTTCGCACATAAATGGTAACAACGGAACTTTTACCCTGATCACGATGAAGCTCGAAGTATGAGAAGGTTCAGAATTCTGCCATTGTTTTTCAATGAAACACGCGAACAAAGGAAACTTTCAAAGTCATTGGTTCTTACGGATAAATATTGTCTTCATAGGAACGTGGTTTCAACATAAAACGCTCACCTAAGAAAAGCTTTTCAGCCTTTCTCATTAGGTTCTTACGGAACTTGAAACTCAGTGTCTTCTCATTTCGACCATTCGGCTACACACGCGAGGGTAACTGGCCTTGAAAGAACTAGGACTTCCGTTTTTCCTCGCCCTATGGAACACATCGAAGTAGTTGGTGAAACAGACGAGTCGGTATTTCACGCCACATTGGGAGGGAAGTTGATTCCGCGAGTCTTCGGAGTTCTTGCATTTGCACGCTCGCATTGCGCTGTATTGCGTCTTGTATTCATGCTTTAGACTGTGGGTCGGGGTCCTTGGGTCTGTATGGACTTTGAATATGTGATTTGCGATGAGAAAAAGATGCTCATTGCCCATTGGCGCAGGGATACCATTGCTCTCTAATTGGTCATCTAATCAGAGAGAAATGGTGTTCCTGTCAGTGGGCAATGAGCATCCTTTTCTCATCGCAGGTCACATATTTTCCAAAATGTTTTACTTGAAAAAAGACGAAATGACTTGAACATTTTTTTCGAAATAATTTACACTCTAAAAAGACGACCGACGTACCAAAATATGTTTGGAGTTCGAAAATCAAAAATTCTTTGAGATAGCCTACTTGAAAAAACGACCAAGTCCGAGAATATTATTGGACTTCGAATATTTTTGAAGGTAATTCACTTGAAAAAAAGACAAAGTACCAGAATATTATTGGACTGATAATATTTTCCTGGATGATTTACTCAAAAAAACAACACAGTCCGAGATTAATACTGGACTTCAAATATGTTTTGAGGTATTTAACTCGAGAAAACGACGAAGTACAAGAATATTTTTGGACTTGGAAAATTTTTTTGGTATTTTACTTGAAGGAAACAACAAAGTCCGAAAATATTATTGGACTTTATTTTTTGCAGTATCTTACTTAAAAAAAGGACAAAGTACCAGAATATCATTAGACTTGGAATATTTTCCTGAATGATTTACTTAAAAAAACGACCGAGTCCGAGATTAATACTGGACTTGGAATATTTTTCGAGATATTTTACTCGAGGAAACGACAGAGTAAAAGAATTTTTTTGGACTTGGGATATTTTCCTGAATGATTTACTCAAAAAACAATCGAGTGTGAGAATAATTTTGTACTTGGAATATTTTTTGAAATATTTTACTCCAAAAACAACCCAAGTACAAGAACATTTTCGACTTGGAAAATTGTTTTGAGATGTTTTACATGAAAAAACTATCAGTTATATCTCAGAAAATATTGTAAGTCAAAAAATGTTCCAAAACTTAATTATTTTTTGAGAGATCACGAGAAATATTCCAAGCCCAAAAATATATTCTGGTACTTTCTTGTTTTGTCATTTTCTCGCGTAAAATATCTCGAAGAATATTCCGAGTCTAATATTATTCTTGGACTTTTCAAGTAGAATATCCTGGAAAATATTCTCATACTTTGTTGTTTTTCTAAGTCAAATATCTTGAAACTAAAAAAATTTTCCAAGTCCAAAAATATTCTTGTACTTTGTCGGTTTCTCGAGTCAAATACCTCAAAAAATTTTCCAAGTCCAGTATTAATCTCGGACTCCGTCATTTTTTCAGTAAATCGTCCAGGAACATAACATGTCCAATAATATTCTGGTACTTTATCTTTTTTTCAAGTGAATTACCTTGAAAAATATTTGAAGTCCAATAATATTCTCATTTCTCGGACTTGATCGTTTTTTTCAAGTAGAATATCTCAAAGAATTTTTGAAGTCCAAAAATATTCTTGTACTTCGTCTTTTTTTCGAGTAAGAATTTTGGAAAATATTCAAAGTCCATACAGGGCCAAGGACCCACAGTCCAAAGCATGAATACAAGACGCAATACCGCGCAACGCGAGCGTGCAAACGCAAAAACTTCGAAGACTCGTGGAATCAACTTCCCTCCCAATGTGGCGTGAAATACCGACTCGTGTGAACTCGCAACCAGCAACAAAATGATAAATAAGGAAACTGGAGCAACGAAATAGAGAAAAAAAAAGAGGTTTTCTGACACAGCCAAATAAATAAAGTCATGTTTCATCTCAACTATAGTAAGTCACTTCAATTATATTTCAAGGTCATGCCTGCTTTGTGATGAAATCATGGCATAGTTTGTGAACTTTCCTCATTACGGCGTACGTTCCGTTCTGATATACTGCATTTTGATCTGTCTAGCTTACGAGGGTCTCATTCGCTCCGCACGTTTGTCCCCCTTCTTGGATTAATGAAAGCTTTCGAACTCACGAGGCTCCATATGGATATCAACACGTAATTAGCTCGTGACGTCATAACCATCCATGACGGCTGCAGGTGATGTCATCAGTGCAGCTTGAGCTCTCTCTCTCTTCGATATTCTCTCTTACTGTCGGTGTCACTCAGTCCGCTCGTGCCTCCCAACAGTCGGCTAATAGTAATACTGCTCGAGTCTCCCACATACTAAGCCTCTGAGTCATGGCTGATGAAGTCATACTTGCAGATTTCAGATTGGGGGTACTTCTCTGTAGCATACATTATAATATTGGGTTATACTGTACAGGAAACTGTACTAGGCCTACTATTAGGCTTCTAGAACTAGGCCTAACATACGTAGAGCAGAATCGGATGAGGGGAGCCATTGATCAGGCTCAGGGTCACAGCATGAAAGTCATCAGCTGATGAAGTCATGGTTGGGGGGTGGCCTAAGGGACACTGCTGATGACGTCATAGTTTATTATAGAGGAAGAGAAGAGATAGAGTATACAGGATCATCAGGGGGTGGGGAGCAACTTGCGAGGGGAGGGGAATTAGGTGCTAGTATTCAGGAAACTTCAGGAAAGACATGAAACATGTCGAAATATTCCATCAGGGCCAAATGAATAAACATCCTTTTCAATGTATTTAAATAAAAATCCTGTTCTATTAGGGGGGAGGGGGGGGATTAATTTCAGAAGTCGCATGGTGTTCAAACAAAACAAAAATGGGCCTAGTCCAAAAAAATTGGCAAAAATGGTCCAAGTTCACCTCCTATCATACATAACTCGGAAGTCGAAATTCTTACGAGTTCTCATGACTAAAAAAAATTTCGACTTTCGAACCAAAATATATGACAGGAAGAGGGCTTGGAAAAATTTTGACTCTCGTGCCATAATATAAAATAGAAGAGGGACTTGAAAACATTACTTTTTATATTTGCTTGATCCAGCTACCAGTCAACACAAAATAATTTTTGATGGCGGATAAAGGCTTAGTAGAGACATCAACCACCTGAAACATCTTCGTGACGTCATCAACATCCTTGGCGTCTACATACACATATTATATATTTTAAGCTAACTGGCTTCTGGAGACTCACACGTTCGCCCTGATTCTTGGGTCTGCAGGTGTGATAAGCCAACTATTCTGGATCAAGTCAAAGATTCCTCGCAAGAAGAGGAGGGGAACGGAGGTAACTAAGACTTGTACCCGCAGATTTCCAATAGACATCCGGAGTGTCGATGCAGGTAAAGACATTAAAACTCACGGGTTCTTTAACGGAATTCAACGAAGGATGGCAGGAAACCTGTTTTATGGGATACGTGGGATCTGTAAAACGTCGATTATGACGTCACAAGACTGACTGATGACGTCATCAAATTGTGACGGACTTTGAAACTATGTACTATTATAATATAAGAATAATAGAATCCTCAAGTGTACGAGCCGTAATGATACAAAGGAGGTGAAGCTGTCCCGATTCAGATCTGACGTATAAATAATAAGTGCACGTTTAGTGATATAAGTGCTTGAATAAACTATAATAAGAAAAGACTGATAATTGCAAGTTTAAATTCTATCTTATTTACAACGGATATTTATTTCAAATTCATTGTTTTGTGATCGTGAATACGGCCGATGAAGCTCAAGCTCCGTCTTCTAGTGGAACCCAGTCAAGAGAGCGCCCCGCCAACACAGACCTAACCGAACCGGCCGATAAGAAGAGTAAATCTCGTGACCCGCCTACCAACGAACCCCGGATCAAGCGAAACTCAGAGCCTGGAGGAATCGTAGGTAATTCTTTAGTCGTTTCTCATATTGGTTTTAATCTAACATTTCATCATTTTTCTAAATTTTTCATAGTTTATTTTGACCACTTTTTCCGTTTAATTTCTACTAACAAAATTATTTTCATTTCTTTTTCTTTTAACGAAAAATTTTGTGTTTTAAGTGGGTTATATTTGATATTATAATTTGTGAGTCACGACAAAAAGTTTTTTACTGTTACGTGTCTTGCGCCTCCTCCTCCTTTGTGTAGTAATATTATAATAGCAAAGGAACTCGAGAAAAAAATCTGATCCATGACGTCATCAAACTGTGACATGACAGGCTCCGCCTCTCAAGCATGTATGATAGGAGGGGGACTTGAAAAATTTTAGAGGCCCAGCTTTGCCGGAAGGCGGACGTTTTTTCCGAAAAATCAACCGATAAAACAGGTTCCCTGTTATGATAAAGAAGCCCAGCCCAAACTGGCAAATTTTCGATTGTATAAAGGCACAGTAAAGACATCAAACGGTTTCAACCTCTTTGTGACGTCATCATCATTCGTTGAATCCGCTTGTAACGACATCACTATTCGTGACGTCATTAGCTTCAATTTGCCTGTTACGCCATCAACATCCTTGACGTCATCAATATTCCTCTCTATTTCTCTTTTGGGCGAGCTGATTTCTGAATTAAGTTGATAGCATATTGCATGGTCTAATATAGCTTAGTATAGCCTTGTGTTGGGGGAATGTGATGTAAGAAGTACAGCGAATGCAAGCTCAACTCGACAAGAGAGATCATGCTTTAGATAGAAGGTGTTGAAGAAGATATCGATTTCTATCGGGGAACGGCCTTGTATGGTCATTGCCCATGTAGGTCATATGCAACCAAGCGTGGGTATCTGTGAAATGGCAGATGAAACCCCAAAACACGTCTTCACATCCTGCAGACTGTCTGAATTAGCATCTTCAGTATTACAAGTTGTAAAATTTACATATTTTAGTTACTGGACAATATAAAAGGCAGCCGAGACGTTGTAGGAATAGTAGGGAAAGTGTTGAAAGTGCGAACTCGGCCTCTCAGATTTCTGGATTGGGTCGATGGTTTGAGATTCTAAGTCCATCAAAGTGGACAGGAGTAAGGGGCCAACTCGGCTTTGTGGATTTCTATTAGTTGAAAGGAGTGTGTGCCGGTATGGAAAAGGACAGAGACTTGCTACGGATTAAAATGAGGCAGTGAACTACATAAAAGAGAGCTGCTGGAGATGATATATGTGTACATAGAAGAGAAGTTTGGTCCAACGAAGTTCACGGAATTAAAAAATTTGTCATTTTGGGAAACAGGGAAACTGAAAGAAGAGGCTACAGCTACACAAGAACAAAAATCATCAATCCCAAGATCCCCTTACAACGGCGATTTTGTCCCCGGTACAGTAATCAAGAGAAAAATAGGACAGTTCGATGACAAGAGAAGTGCAATCAAAAATATGGATTTCACCTCTGACCTTTCGAACCAGATTTAAAGAGACGAGCAGAGCGATATACAAGCAAGGCTGAATACCAGTGGTATTCATTGATAGAATGTAAACGGACAGCGACCGAAGACCACGACAACGTCGCCTAGCCTGGAGTACAGGAAATATCTAACAATGATGGAGCACGCCCGTACAAAGAGGAGTTTTCCAAGAAGGAGGAACAGATTCATAAATTGCTCAATCGCATGACGATCAGTTCGCGCGTTCGCATATTGTATCGAGGCACACAATGTCTGCGTACAGTAATTACGAAGTATACAAAAAAATATATAATCCAGCGAAATATATTCAGTAACGCCTCTCATGTGTCTCAACACTTAATAACGGAGTACGGTACTCACTTCTGCCCGGCTATCTTCATCCTCTTCCAAAACTTCATTTAGTAAAGTCTTCATTCTCGTTAATGATTTAGGAATACAAACACGAGCTGATACGAAGAGAGGCGGTTTCCAAGGTCCGCGTTATCATCACTCATCATCTTACGGTACTATACGGACCTCACATCGTAAATTCGATAAATTCTCAGTCCTACTTCCTCGTATCAGATTCGCATTCGAGAAAAAGAAAAAAACGACAATAAGAACCCACTAATTAACTGATAGCCGTTTAAAGAGTATTCTAGGTTACTGTCATGTCCGCCACTTAAGGGCTTTCTTCTTCTTGTCGCGTAGCGCAGTAGGTCGACAACAGGTGGTTTCGAATATTGTCTCCGAAACCGCGAGTAATTTCATACCAATTTAACATTACCACGACGACGGAAGAATCCGATTTATATTTTTACAACTGTACACCTCCAATAGATGGAGCGTCTTCTACTTATAAATTGTTCCCATTAAGGCCAAGATTATCCGCCGTTCCCGTACAACCGCAACGGGATCGTGCGTAGTTTTGGCGTTATAAAATTCCCAAGGAAATGAAAGACGGTAGTTTTACACGAACGCGTCGTATTTTAAACAACCACGCAATTTCGTGATCGACGTCTCTTATTCCAGAATTAGTAAAATGTTTCGCGTACATTATTTTATTGTAATATGTATATGACAGATGTCAGCATGCAAATATCGAATTGAGCGTTGCTGCAGAATCTCGAACCACGCTGAACGATGGATCGGACTCGAGAGCCCTCTCATGAGCTCAGTGATGGAATCTTAAAAAACCATTCGAACTTGATATTTTGGTGTAGATCAGATTATCCTTCCCTCCAATATTGATTTCAATAAGTGCAATTACTTACCCTCCATGACGTATACGATGCTACCGACATCGCCCTCCTTGATTATGAGGCTGTTGGCGGCATAGTCTACCGGATACATGCACTCGACAATTTCTTCGATCTGAGTGTCATCTAAATGTTTCATAAAATCATTATCTTGAATTGCGGCCTTTATGAGTTCACGAGAGCTGAAAATAAAACGAAAGTTGGTCGTTAGAAGATATCACAAATACATTGAGCCTCAGTTCGGGCCCTGCATACGCGGAATGAAGTTGCATTATCGCAATGCTATTCATGCAAAATATTTTTTTCAAAAAACAAAGAGAACAACATGTAGAAGCGCACGACATCCTTTGACAAATTACAAATGAAGGGCACATCACGACTAGGAACAGATTCCAGTCCAGATTTTACCTCTTTTTGTAATCCGTTACCGCGACACATTGAGTGCTCATGCAACCAACAATAAATTATTGTTTCCCATCGCTAAAACTATAAATATAATATCACTCGGTAATACTTGAAGTACCGAGTCCTTTTAATGTATTCCAGTGTAAGATCAAGAAAAGCGTATTTGTTGACTTGAACTTGCGGCCACACAGTATACGCTTCCTGATCCAGTATCCATAGTAATTCTCACTGGAAGAATAGATCATTTACTTTTACAAAGGCTTACCCAACTCTTAAAAAGTTTTCTCCAAAAGTTCTGGCTCCCAAGTAGGATTGCAGATGGCCCAAGTTTTACATACTTCAGAAGCTTTTACCAGTCTTTTATGGATGCAGATATGATTCAGCATCCAAAAGATAATCCAAAGAACTCTTGCAAAAGTAAAAACTCATAAGTTCTCCAACGGAGCTCAACAAGGGGTGGAATCCAGAAATGAGTTCAGATTCTCTTTCATAAAAATCAAATAAGAGTCGCGAGTCGTAATAATTCTATTAATAAAAGTTGATTATTGATCATAATCAAAAATGAAAAAATAAAATTTATATATTGAAAACTTGAATATTTTTGATAAATAATAAATGTATTAATATCAAACTTGAATATAATTACAATAAAAAAAGATAATTTAATTGATATAAACGATATTTTGATAATAAAAAAATTATTATTTCTCAATATTCAGCAATTAAAATTGATTATTATTCAACAATATGAATTAATTATCAAAATTGAAATCAAATAATGAATCATATCTAATAAAAATTGTAATAAACCAATGAATATTACTTTATTAGGTCTAAAACGAAATTGAATTAATCTTTTTATCTTCCGTTCAATTAATAAAAAAAAAAAAATCTCATCCTAATTATTATTAATAAAATTAAAATTGATAATTTTATTTATTATCAATTTATATGCATTTAAATTCTAAATTTTAATCATAATAACTTAATAACATTGAATTTTTCAATTCAATAACTATGTTTTGACTTATTCAATAATTTTGAATTGACGGGCAATATGTATATAATATTAAAATCAAAATTTAATTTGAATACATATAATATTTAAAATTCAATTTTAAATCTTTATGATCAATTTTTTTTATTGATAATTTTACTAAATAAATTATAATCGATTCAAATTTATTTACAAATAAAATATTGATTTGATTCATCATTATTTAAAATTTTCAATAAATAAAATCAATTTTTATTATTATTTTTGATAACCATATATAAATAAAATAAATTATGTATTTTCTATTTAATAAACAGATTCCTTTAATAATTTATTACCACCAAATTAATCAATTTTATATAAATCTTCAATGTAAATTTATATTTAATAATATTCTAGGGTAACTAATCCTTTATTTTAAAAATTATTTTTATTAGAAAATCTTTATAAAATAATTATTAAAAAATTTCATCTAAAATAATAAAATTAATTTAAATTATTTTATATTTTGTTAATAAATTTATTAATATTGTTTAACCGCTTAATTTTGCTGAAAAATTTTGACGTACCAGATCTATGACTTCATCAAATTATGACGTCACAGGCCTTGACTTTGAAGCTGTATACAATAGGAGGGGGACTTACGAAAATTCCCTCCAAGCTATATATGTGGGACCATAGGAGGGGGACTTACAATACCCTAGAAGGACATTCTGATTCTTATGGTGTTTGAAGCGTTGCATATCTGGCTCATTGAAACGGGCTAAGTCAATTGGTGTATGAAGCATTGCATATCTAGTAATTTGAGGGGACTATATTTTAGACTATATACATATGAAATCATCAAACTGTGACGTCACAGGCCCCGCTACCCAAGCTTCATATAATAGGAGGGGGTAAAATTTTCAAGCTCCGAGCTTTGCCGACCGGCCGGACAGCGGACGTTTTCTCCAACTCCCCCGATAAAACAGGTTCCCTGCTAACACAGCGTGTGACAAGAAAATAAATTATTTAATTTGGATCAAGCGCACACACGAGAGTCAATTACTCTCTTAATACACTTTAGCAGCAAGACTGCACGGATACTCCCATGAATTTATTTTGTACGCTGCTTCAAGTGAGAACGAGGGTCGTCAGCTTGATAGATGCTGGTACTGCTCAGTCTGACAAGGCGTTATGAGTAACCAAAAGTAAAATACAATCATACATATCTTTCAAAATTTTGACATCATCTTTTAGGCAACGTACAAATGAAGAACTTGATTTGTTATACGAGTACATATTTAATTACACAAGTGGTTATTAGCTCGGGAAGGAGTATTGGAGTTGAAAGGATTTGTAAAAGCATGTGGACCGTAGGAAGTTTTACTTTCTGTAGAGGGTAGGGGAGAAAGAAGAGACAGAAAATGATTTTTTGAAGTTCAGCAAACGACGGCTTCCTTAACGAAGTTAAACTCGAAAAGGGAGACGATCAGTATCATTATTAGACCTAGTATAATGGAGTTTGTTGGAAGTCTCACGAGTGGAGTGAGAAATCCCGAGAATAGAAGAGTGTAAAGGAGAGAGAGCTCAAGCTAATGACGTCACAGGCAGCCACTGTGGATGGTTATGACGTCACCAATGTTTATGTGGATACGGGGACGAACTTGCGGAGCGAGTGAACTCCCCCTGAGCTAGATAGTTCATCTTACAGCGCACCACATTTATATTGGCCCAAGAACAGGGGCGTAGGCCTCTGTGAGAAGGATTCACAAGCTGAGCCATGATTTCATCACAAAGCAGGCGTGAGCTTCAAATATAAATGAAGTCACTTACTAGAAGACATGAAACATGATCTTTTTTCATTTGTATCTGCCAGAAAATCTTTCTTTTCTACGTGGAGTTGAGAGGACCAAAGGTTGTACCATAAGATAATTAAAGAAGGATAGGAAGATTTTAAGTTAAAGTCAGGAGATGGAGAAAGATGAGTGATTGAATAGCAGAGTGAAGCTTCTTTGGCGACTAGGTTCACAACTTGTCTTTGAGATGGAAATTCTTGCAATGCTCTTTTCTCATACACCAATTTATAGACTTGAAAGCTCCCCAACTTATTAGCAGCATAGACACGATTCTGCAAGGGGGGGGGGATATTTTATCCGTAAAACTATCACTAAAAAAAGCTTATTGTGATTGTAAAATTATGTACGTGGGAAATTTTTTTCTAAGGTAAAGCTATCACCAAAAAAAAATTTTTAAAAAGTAAAAAAATCTTATTGTGGTAATAGAATTGCCCGGTAAAAGGAAACAATGGAGGGTCCCCATATCTACGCCGCTGTTCACTGAAAGCAATACCTTCTGAGAGCACAATCTGTTCTGAGTTTTTGATAAGGGATCAGTTTAACAGGCTGTGATTTCTGAAAAGTGGAAAATTCCTAAGTAGAAAAATTCGGGAAATCTCGATTGATCTATTATTAGAGTAAATAAGACAAGACTCGAGGAAAAGTTTCAGCCTAAAACTACGTATAATTATAAGAGCAACGAGTTTAATTTCAAGTGACAGAAACTCAAGTTGAGACACAAAAGAATTTTTGATGAATTCGAGATCATTAGCATCTCAAGGCCAAGGGTATGATTTTATTAATAGTGTTTTGTTAAGCTGCAAGAACATGAAATTTCAACCTTGATCTATTTTTAACGATTGGGATTTTTCGTCATTAAGATAAGGTGGTGTGATAGCAGTTGTCTTACGAGACAAAGAGAAAAATGTTCTTTTCGTATTATGCTGAGACAGAAAATAGAATAATTCTATCATGTATGCTCAAATATCATTACTGTGTTCGATTATTTTGATTTGAAATTCATGAAATGAGTTTATGGATTCCATTAGTTTGCGAAAGCGATGATAATAGAGCATTAATTCAATTTTTCGAATTTTTCTATCGAACAACACCCGACGGAAAGTTTTCAAGACATCAGGAAGCGACTAATGATTGAGAAGTTATTTGTAATATTTTTGACCGCTCATGTCTTGTACACAGATGAATATATTCATAAATGATACCAGCTATAAAAATTGTGTAACTAATGTTCTTCAATTTCGTCAGCAAAGAAAGAAAGGGGGAAAAAAAAACAAATATTTTGCATACTTCCGAAATATGATTGCAACTGCTTCCCGGACTCTAAGCAGAGAAAAACAATTTTTCGCATGAAAAAACTGAAAATAATTTAAAGACGTCGTCGATAAAGTATCGGGAATCAGGAAAAAATCGAAAATTCTTTCATAAGAATTGACGATACTCGTAAAAAGTTTATGTGTGAATACAAAATACCAACAGATGCTCAAAAATTTCGAAAATTCATTCGTTTTTCAACCCTTCTACGTGAAAATATCGATAATGGCGTCGTGTCGGAATCAGTACGATACTGGAGTCACGAACGGTGACGGAGCGCCTGAAAACATCTCGATAGACTACCGACCACCGAAGACCACACACGCCAATTGAATAGCTCGATAACTTTTTGAAGGCGTTACTAAAAATCGGATATTTCGCTTCTAAGTAATCGTCCACTCACAAATTGATAAAGATCTTAGGTCATCGCCTGCAAATTCTCACGTTCAAAATACAAATTTTCATTCGACACGCTTGAATGTGTTCATACGATTTCGATGGAAAAAAGCACGGGATAATTCTTCACTAGATAAACTTGTTTTGATATCCGTTCATGAGAATTCTTAAATCAACATAATTATCAATTCGAGACTTTTCCCTCGTTCTTTTTTTATCTTGAATTCATCAGGATCAATCACCGCTTGCCTCTCGTTTGGATGAGAATAAATTTGGGAGGCAATTTCAGACACTGGGAAAAACATTCAAGCTGGAGTTGATTTTCTCAAACTTTTTAGGTGCGTGACAATTTCAATCACAACAGTTGAAAGTTGGCGGCAACAATGGATAGAGAATGATTTCTGACAAAATTCAGATCCTATGAAAATTCTCGCGGACTCCTAATAATTCTCGTGACATCCACAAGTGACGCGCGAAAAACTCTGAACTCGAGATTTCTCGAAGTTCCCAGTTCCTGAACTGAAAGATCAGGATTTCCAGTATCTCTTTCATCTCCCTGCTCCTAGGGGAAGTAGATCTGGAGACTAAGGAGCAGAAACGCATACAATCGACCTGAAGGGCCTTCTACGAGCTTAAAAACCGTAACATCTGGACTCCTACAAAAATAGCGATCTTCAAAGCTGTTATAGTATCCAAATTACTGAATACCAATAAAGCCTAGGCGCTGTAACGAAGGCAAATTAAAGAATTAGAGAAGTTCTATCAACGTCAGCTGAGCAAGGTGTACACAGTCAGGTGGCACAATTTTGTCTTAATAAAGGAAATGCTGGACCGAGCTAACTGCGGCTCAACAATCATAGTGGGCTGGACACATTCGATGCATCGAAGACATCCAACTTATGAAGTCATTTTGCACAGTAAGCTTGAGCATTGCACAAGATTATCTGTCGGACAGCGGAAGCGCTATAAAGACCAACTGTACGCGATACTTCAAACACAGAAGCACAAGGATAATTCAGTCAGGCTTGATGGAAGGGTTTACAAAGGAACGAAGCCTAGCGGAAGGAGAAGCTCAAACACGGCGAATCCACAGCAGAATCATCACAATTCCAACATCTTAAGATTCAGAACTACCCGAAAAAAATGAAGGAGCAATGGTCGATTATAACTAGCTGTGGCAGAGAAAAGGATGAGTATTTTCCAGGTGCTCCATCCCCTTCTATACAATCTTCCAATAGTCCGGGAGGTAGACGATTCGTCTTTGCATTTCATGTTAAACTTATGAAATTTGGAATAAACGTTTAGAACACTCGAACGAAAAATTTGAGCCATGACGCCACGGTCCAAACCCCATAATGGCGTTTGCCCAACTGGAAGGAGTTCTTGCATATGAATGACCGAAATATTCCTTTTGGTTCGGATTCTTATGTAATTCGGACCGCCAAATTCAAAAAAAAAATTATCAAAAAATTCTTTTGACATTTTGGGGGCGCCTAGGGCTGATGAACCCTAAAATAGGGGTAAGATTGAAGTGACATATTTCAACATATTTTTACAAATATCCCTAGAATTTGGGAAAAATATTAGAAAAATTCTCCGACTGTCCAAAAGGCCCAGGGGTCTCACCCCCCTCCAAAAAAAAATAAAAAAAATTGAGGAAGAAATATATTGTGTTTTTTGGAAAAATCTCAACGGGTTCCGAAGTAGAATTTAGCGCAAAATCCGGGAAAAATGGTGAAAAAATTCCTGAGGCTCTCGGAGGGGGTTAAAAGGAGGTACAAACCCTGGAAAGTGATAAAAAATTTTTGCATTTCTTTTTCTTCTTTTCTTTTTTTCAAGTTCAACAAATTCTTATGTAGAATTTACCGTAGAATTCGGAAAAAATGGTAAAAAAATTCCTGAAGGTATTTGAGAGGGGCTAGGAGGACTAAAACCCTCAAAACTCGAAGTAAAAAATATGAGTTTTTGAGAACATTCAAACGGATTCTTGTGTGAAATTTACCGTAGAATTCAGAAAGAATCGTGAAAAAGATCTCATGGCTCTTCGAGGGAGCCGGGAGAAACATAAACTTCTTTGGGAAAAGTTGTACAATTGTAAAATTACATTTTTATAACTCACGTGAACTGCGTTTTTTGTTGGTTCGAAAGTATCTCTTAGCGGAATCATTAGTTTTTCTGATAGTTACTACTTTTCTGTCCGCCATTTCAATCTTCCGTCCTCTTCAAATTTATCAATTATTTATTTTATTAATTCTATTTAAGGCGGCAAGGTTAGGTTAGGTTTCGATCACACCTACCCAAAATGCTCTCCAACAGCGCTGTCTTTGTGCGGTTTATTAGGGTTTCCACGAGTGGGGGCAGTGCAGTGTCTAAAGAAGACAGGAATCAAAAATTGCCGGTTCCGCAAGAATGGGACTGGAAACGAGTGGCTGGGTGATATGCGGATGCCAGAAAGGCTGCTCTACGAGACACTCAAGTGCCAGAAGGCTGGAATACCATGCACTGATACGTGTGCATGTGGTAATGAGTACTCGTTTGAATAAATTATTTGTACACAGGCATTATACAGTTGTCATCAGGTTTGAAATATTATTTTGGTGAATTTATTGAAGTATTTCATATATTAGTAACACTTCGGTAGTTTCTGTAATATTTCAAGGTATATCTATTTCACGTTCTATGCAACAGAAAATCCTATATAATATTTCAGGAAAGTTCATCTATGGAAATGTAGTTCTACAACTTCTGTTCCAAGACGTTTATATTCCACCCCCCCCCCCCCCCAAGAGCCATGTGATCTTTTTCAGGATTCTTTCTGAATCCTACGGTCAATTTCACACAAAAATATGTTTGAATGTTCTAAAAAACTCATATTTTTTAATTCGAGTTTTGGGGGTTTGAGTCCTCTTACCCCCTCTCAGAGACATCCAGGAATTTTTTTACTATTTTTTCCGAATTCTTCAGTAAACTCTGCATAAGAATTTATTGAACTTGAAAAAAAAAAAAAAATGCAAAAATTTTTTCATAACTCTCCAGAGTCTGGGCCCCTTTAACCTCCACAGAGGGCTCCAGGAATTTTTTCACCATTTTTCCTGGATTTTGCGCTAAATTCTACTTTGGAACCCGTTGAGATTTTTTCCTCCATTTGTGGGGGGGGAGGGAGGAGAGGCCTCTAAGCCCTTTGGACGGTCGGAGAATTTTTCTAGTATTTTTCCCAAATTCTACGGAAAATTTCATAGGGATACTCGTAAACATTATTTTGAAATATGTCCCTTCAATTTTACCCCTATTTTACGGGTTATCAGCCAAATATCGGAATAATTTTTTGATAATATTTTTTCAAATTTGGCGGTCCGAATTACATAAGAATCCACATAAATTGCGAACCAAAAGGAATATTTCAGTCACTCATACGCAAGAACTCCTTCCAGTTAGGCAACCCGCTATTATGGGGTTCGGACCGTGGCGCCATGGCTCAAATTTTTCGTTCAAGTGTCCTAAACGTTTGGTCCAAATTTCATGATTCTAACATGAAATGCAAGATTGATCTTATAATTTGCACTAAGCCGCCGGAGAGTATCATATTAAAATAAAATTATCCGTACACTCTTCTCTTGAAAATTCAATTATATCATTCTCCTCTACTGAAAAGATTTGAACTCGAATTACTCGCAAAAATTGGTACATCCTTCATAGAGGAAAATATTACCCGACAGATACAGGGATTCGAAGAATAGTTTAAAAATGTGGGAGATTTGTTTGGTAGTACAATAGAACTAACAATAGTTCCCAACTTCATGGTCAAGGTTCGACGTGTGCTGTTGGAAATAAGATTTGAGCGAGCTCGAACATTTCAGGCCGAGATTTGATTGAACATATTATTTATTTTCACCTTCCGAGATGTACTTGAAAGTGAAGGTATAAGACAGCAAATAAATTGGCACGTCTAGAAGAATTTCAATAATCGCATAATTAATCAAGGATCTCTTCTAAATCTACGGCGGATGATTGAAAAATGTACATAACTCTGAAAAAATTTTTGTCAACATCGACTGTCACACTACACACACCTGATAAGAGCACTTCACACTTAATAACCTCGTTACGTAGGTAAATACGAATAAGTATTTGTATATACGAGCAAGAATGACCTTCTTGTTCTACCTCAACCCAAAGCACCTTGCTCGTTTCGACCCACAATATTACTGCATAATCTCCGCCACAGTATACTTGAGCAACGTCGAGTTTATTTAACTAATTATTATCATCTCAACGAAGCGAAATAAAATCAAGACGCCAACGTATTACGTTTAGTTCAGTGGCAGCGTGGAATAATTATAGACAAAAATAGCTCCATATATTTACACTTCTCTCTCGCCAGCAAAATAATATTTATCCAGAGAGCGAGCGGTACTTGACTTTACTCTTTATTAAATCGCGTATCTACAGATATGAATTAAGTTGTCAGTCGAATAAATACTCGTACTTCTCACGAACGCTTGTAATTATTATTCGTCTCAAGCTCCCGAAGGAGTTGGATTATGGAAACGATTCTACTTCTGGGTAAGGTAAACACTTACGACCGCTACCCTGATGGGACACAAAAGGAGTTCGAATTACTCGAGCTTTTGTTCATTTTCCTGAAAGATTTCTTAGGCTGATTCGATAGATCTCGAAAAAAGGATGGAGTGAAGGGAAACATCCAATGGAAATGTTTGGTCTCCGCACAGCATCAATCAGAAAACTGTTCTTTTTTTCTCGACTTCTGATTGGTCGATTGGGACATCCAGAAACTAGGTATGGTAATAGAATCAATTCTGCGAATTCGGAACACCCTTAACAAACAAATTTTGAGAGAAAATGTACGAGACACAGAGCTGAAGACGATTAAAGACGTTGAAGGGAACTGAGACTCTGCAAAGAATACGGAGTTCCCATATAAGGGTGCGGTGAGGGATCAAGAAATTTCGAACTCGGAGTCCTTTCTTGAAACTTTGGGCACTTCGTGTGACTCATCCTCTAGTATCCGGTCAATTTTTTCCGTATTCCAACCCTAAAAGTAGGCAGAAGGCTATCACGTTTCCGAGAGTCAGGTTGAGCAGAAGCAGATAGCCTCTTGCTCGACCCTCTTCTGATTCATGATTATAATTTTCATAATTATTTATGGGGGCGTGTGGTAGGTTGTACATGCTTCGGAATACGAAATCCATTGTATGATTTGTGGAACACATTGGAAAATGAAATAGATGCTACGTAGAAGATTGTTTCACATTCGCGTTTTGTCGTTTCCAAATATTCAAACCTCAAAGCTGAAAAAACAAAAGATTCTTTTTTCGATTGTTTAGCTAGACAAGAAAGAGTAACTAACCTCTGGTGACTTGCTGAACAACACAAAGCTCACAAATACGAATTTTGTCCGATTTCAATGTATCGTCTGACATACGACGAAATTTCATGGCTGTCGACATCACCCCAAACGTAGATCGGTACGAAAATAACAGACTATGTCTACAGCAAGGGCACTGTCAACAACGACCAACTGTATTTGAAGAATATGTAGACCACTGAACAATCTAAATATTATTATAATTTGGAGAGGTTCTGAATTCCCTCGGAAATTTCGTACTCGTACATCGAAGCTAATGTGGAAACCTTCGCCTCAAGCGTTATATAGGCAAAAAGAGTCTGAGGGACCTCTCTTTATCCTTACTGTGTCTCAATTGTGTATGAAGTTTGGTGGTTGAAATTTGTGAGACTTGTCGAACGAGGACTGTGTAGCGGTTGAAGACTATTCTTTAAACGCAACTCAAGTTGATAAAATCAGAAAATTTACTTCATAGCGAGACAGTATTGTTTAGGCCAAATCAAATCAAGAAAATGTATCTAGTCTTGCCCCGAGTAATAGACTTTACTCAATTATTCATTTTGTTCTTTTCGTAAAAGTTCATCTCCTGTTCCCTGAAGTGAATGACTTTCGAACTGTATATATGTGTACATATGAAAACGAGGTGAGGAAAAAAAATGTAAAAAGTTCGTCTAGCTGCGAGAGATGAGACCATCTTAACGTTCTTGACTCGAAAAGAATTGGGGATAGATTCGACATAAGTGTAAGTATTTGCCTGTGCAATACTTTAGTCATCTACTCTTTTCAAGACATTCATTGCTAAGAGGAACTCCTTACCATCCTCTCCGCCATTTTTCCCAAAATGTATGACTGATTTGGAGTAATCGACAAGAGATCCCTCCCGTTCTTGGTTGGGTGAAATGAAATGATCTACTGCGAAGGAAGAAGCCACGTAGATTTGAACGACCTCATCAAGGACGCATGTGTGTAGGACTCAGGAAAGAAGAGTTTGACAAATTTTCACGTATCCGCACTACATCGTATAGTAACGAGTGTAGTCATATTTAAATGAGAAACAACGATGTTACGATGGAGTTAGCTGAAACCAGTTTGGTGTGGGACACAGGCTGGATACACGTCGTCAACGTACAGAGTTGACCTTGCGCCGCGAATTGCACGCGATCGCGATTCGACGAGCGTTTCTGGCGTTCGTTTTGTGTATCAAGGTTCAATTAGGCGCAACAACTCTCATCATTCCGCGTGTTATTCAACCCGCGAAACTCCCGACAATCGACCGGCACGACCCACGCTTCAATAAGATAGAAATTGAGAGTAATTGAGGAAGCTGTCAGCTAGCGCGTGTTGATCTTTATTATTGAAGATGTATGCGAAAGTGTCCGTTGAGAAGAAGCAAATTGTCTAGTTCTCAATTCTGTTTCAATGTAATCGAATTGATGAATTTATTGAAATGAATGCGTCGGATCTAGCCATCCTAGATTTTTGGTCTGTTTCGGTCCCTAGATCTGTGTATGGGTGACTGTTATGTATTATTTTGATGACAGTTTTTGTCTTATTGTGATCGTTCCTCAGTCATCTATGAGGTAGTGGGGTGAAAACAGTTGGATAGATTAACTGATCGAAGCAACTCTTCCCGCTGTTTTTGAGGCAAAATGTTTTCGAATCCCTCTCCTGTATAAAATTAGTTCCTCTTGCTACCGTTTTTGAGTTGAGCTTCTTCAAGCCTCTTCCTGCGTGTAGTCTCAAAGTCGAATTTTCTCGAAGTTCCACGGATCGGTCCATCATTTTCTCTCTCTGTTTTTCAGTAGCAATTTTCTAAATTAGGTCAAGACCCTCTGGACGAACGCGGGTACGAAATTCCCTGTCGATATACCCTCAACAAAACCTCCTATCGTAATAGAATTTTTCTAAGTCCTCCTCTTATCAAATGTAACTCGAGAGTGGGAATCTTTCAAGTCCCCCCCCCCTCTATCATATGAGCTCGAGAGTAAAAATTTTTTCAAGTCCCCTTCCTATCAAGTCCGTGCTCGCCCATTTACGAAAGATACCTGACGAGCACAAACAAAGTCGCGAATTTTTATACGAGAAGAACGTCCACGCCGGAAAATTTAGGTTCTGAGGAGGGCAGAGGCTTCACGGCTGACAACCAAAAGCAATCCTGAAACTGCGATTCTCGTTTCCAAGAACCAAAACTGAATAGAACCGATTCCCTTGATTTGCTTTGAAGAACAACTTCCTTTGATTTTCTAGAAGAATTGGAAACTGGGAAGAACCGCTTTTTAATTTGTTCCAGAAACCAGGACCAAAGAGGACCATTAAAAAATAATGATTAATTTCGTTATTAATATTAATTTATATATTAAATACCATTTTGATTCAAAAATTAAATGATGAATGAAGAAATAAATAATATTTATTAATATTTTTTAAATGAAAATGTAGAAAAAAAAAAAAATAATAATTCTGATATAATGAATATAAAAATTGATAATTTCATCGACAAATTTACTTTAAAATTTTTATAATTATAAATGAATTTTAATAAATTGGAGTTTTAAATATATTAAACCAATTTATTTATTTAAAATTTTGTTTACAAATAATTTCTATTTTGATAAAATGATTATTTAAAAAACTTATGATTCAAATTATTATATTTCATTCATTTCAACAGCTATTAAGCTCATAATTTAAAAATTAAATATTAATGATAATAAAATTATTTTTGAAATTTTGATCATTTATTATAATTTTATTTATTCAAATAATGATAATTATTCATATTTAATTATATTATTTGTTTTTACAATAATTATATTAATTTCTGGATTAAATTTTATAATAATAATATTTTGATTTTATATAAAATCATCAAAATAAATTTATATTTAATAATATTTCAGGGTATCTAATCCTTTATTTTTAAAAATTATTTATTAAAATTTTTGCATAAATTATTAAAAAATTTCATCAACTTTGGTTACAGTTCGAGTATATTTTATTTTTTGATACTTAAATTACTTAAATTTAAAATGAATTGAATATTATTTAATGATTAGAATTTTTCATTATGGAATTTTAATATCATTTATTTATGATATAGAAAAATTAATAGCTTTATCGAACAGAATATTTCTCTAGTAATCAAAATCTTAAATTATTTATTCGTGGATGAATGAAATCTAACGATAATAATTATTAATGGAATTAATCAATTTCTTATTCTTCCAATAATAATAGGTATATTTATTTAAAAAAAAATATTATTAATGCGTGAAGTTTTCAATATATAAATTTTATTATTTTTTCTATTTATATGATTAATAATTTTATTAATAGAATCATTACGACTTCCATTTGATTTTTATGAAAGAGAGTCTGAACTTATTTCTGCTTTTCAGGGGCCGTTTCCATTCTCCAGGGCTGAGAGGTGGACCGTTATTCTCGGTTCCAAGATTCGGAACCGAAAAAATTAGTCATGTCAATTGGTTCCAGGAACTAGGACCAAATAGAACCGCTTCATTTCATATACTATGGGAACCGGAACCGAAAAGTACCATTAAAAAATGATCAGAGTTCTTGCTTTTCAGGATCAGTTCCTTTTCTCCAGGGTGGGCTGAAAGGTGGAACCGAAGAGGACCGTTTCCCTTGATTAGCTTCAGGAACTAGATCGAGACGAATCGATGTGTCTGATTTTATTTAGGAACCGGAACCGAGAAAAACCGTTAAAAAGACCTGACCTTTGTCAGACATGTGTAATGTAAATAAAAGAATTTAGAGAGATTTCGACAGGGATATTTCGATTTTTGGACCATATAAAGGAGTTTAAGAAATTTGGACTATCGTATTAAGCGAAAGACATGAAGCAATTTCCACTTTCGAGTTACACGTGCGAGAGAGAGGGGGGATGGAAATTCCAACCATTTACCTTAGGAGGGGTATTAATTATAATTCCTAAGGCCCCAAGAACTGGATTTCGAAAATTTAAGCATTGGACTCTATTATAAAAGAAAATTCTTTACTTGACAAAGTTAAAAAGGAAAAAAATGAAATTGGCTTAAAGTGCTGTTGTTTTTTTTAGCGGGGAACCTGCTATACCTTTTGTTGGGGGTACTTTCAGGAAATTTTTGTCCGCAAGCGAGGTTGATGATGTCACGGAGAGGGGAGGGGGACTTGAAAAAATTCCGACTCTCTAGCGATATATGATAGGAGGGGGACTTGGAAAAACTTCAGGCTCTAAGATTTATATGATAAGAATGGGACTCGGGACAGCTGCCACTGCAGTCCTGCAATGGCATCTAATTTTTGTTTTTTTTTTGGGGGCTTTTTCAATATTTTTTGTCATTTTCATCATTTTTTACTTGACCCTTACTGAAAATATCCGACTTTCACTTGAAATATTTCATTTTTTCTTGATTTACTCGACTTATTTGACCAGTAGACACCCCGCCTATGCATCAAAAAGGGCACGTCCAACAACTTCAATCATTGGGCTGTACAAGAGAGTGAGGAATTGAAAGATTCCAGAAGACGGAGCTAGGAGAATTTTCAACGTCCCAACTGTATATACAAGAGGAGAGGTGGATTTGGACTGATGCTCTAAATCGATTATCAAAACCGAAACCAAAATTCCGCCATGAAACAGTTTCTCTGCTGGCCTCAATAAACATGATTCATGAAATTTTTCCTTCTCTTTTACACTCAAATGACAATATCGAATAAATACAACAATGTATTGTACTGTTCACACATACTAACGCAACGCTCCATTCCCTCCTAATCCAGAAGTACGCATATACACACCAATACGGTCTATCGATACTTCTGCCAACTCCAAAACGTATTACAGGAGGTGACGAGACAACGAGAGCATTAACCCTAGAACGAGAAAGGGAAAACAGAGAATAACCCAAAAATTGTGTCTTACCAATTAGCCATCTACATGACAGTCTGCTATTCGTTTCTCCCTCGTAGTCAAATATAGGTCAACAATAAACATGGTTTACGCGTGTTGGATTTCCCCTCATTCAAGAATTCGTTAGTCGATATATGATAATGGAAACCGTGCCATAATATTCTATTAAATACTCGTAATGTATCATCAAAAGCTTTTTTCTCTATTTTTATCTTCAATCGTTCTTCGTTCTCACTTCGATATAATCAATTAATCAATTATAAACGCCAACGTAGCAATACGATAACGCTCGCTGTGCACTACAAGGTAACCAGTTCTAAAGCTGACCAAACTCTACGTTGTCTGTCAGGTCGCCGTCAACATCGTCATCACTCGCGAGTAGATACAAATTTTCATGCATAGAAATCTATTTTGGTAAAGCCATAATAATGATAATGCTAATAATATAGCAACCTATAAAATCCGCGAAACAGCCTAGAGCGTCGAAAAGTGTCACGATTAGCCACTTCAACACAATATACGTACAGTCGCACTTTAAGGTCAGTGAGCCAGCCCTGAACAACCTGCTCCGGAGTCGATGTTTGATTGCTTTATTCTCAATTCTTACCCGATAGTTATACACGTTATTGTTCGATTTTTTTTTCTTCTGTTACTATTGACATGATTTACTAGTACATAAAAATTGATTTGTTCTGTTGTAGCTCGACGTACGTACGTTCAGGAAGACCTTCATCTTCAGACTTCGGAAGTCCTTCGGGAAACGGATTAGGTACAGCGCGAATATACTCGAAGGTGTATTTGTTCATACGATCTTCTTCAAAGTGTCAAGAATCGTCATCATCGAAAATACGAGTGCGCTATAATCCGCAATCAATCATCAAAATTCTCATTGCATTATCACTAACTATTGCTTTACAATTGGCCCTTCAAACAGATTCAATATTGGAAGTTCCGTCGTCGAATGTTTTTTTATTTACTCTCAGTAAGACATGCATACTCGCATCCTTTTTATGTTGTTTACCCGAAGTCACTGGATATATGCAACGTATAGACCTTCATTTCTTTCACCGGATATCAAAAAAAAGTGCACTCGAGTATGATATTTTGGAACCTCACAGATACCGGAGGGAATCAGAATAGAATTCAGAATGTCTAGCAGAACTGGAAGACGAAAGTCGGGACTTTTCAGGAAGCCGTTCGGGATCTTGCCATAAGTCATTAGAGAGATTTCCGCTTCTCAACCACCTTGTAATCTAGCGACGGACTCATACGGTCGAATCAAACATCCTTGTTGAGATAGCTTTACGGAGTTATTCGGACAAGTTCCCAAGTATTCCGGGTTTCCAACCTTCGACTTTTCTTGGATTTCGCGGCTTTCTCTGGCTATCAACTTCAGCAACCCTTGAAAAGTCACGGAGGTCAAATGTGTAATCTCAAGCTTTGGGGTCTATACCGGTCTATGTGTCCCGCAGCACACACTAACATAAGGGTTCTACCAAATTAATACGTTCCTGTATGTTACTATTGTGGTTGATCATATTGATACAAAAGGTGTACTCCACGAGAGAGTATCGAAATATTTAAGCCACACTCATCACAGCCGCTAAGTTCTTTCGGTTAAACAATCATCTTCGGAGCACTAACGAAAACGACTAATCCAACAACAATGAAGACAGAGAAACCAATTTGAGGATCATGGTTGAACCAGCGAGTCATCGAAGTGTGAGTCATTCTCATAGACTAGCTCAACCAGACCCTCATCAGGAATATAACTGTTTGAGACGGTGATGTCTTTATCATTCCGGTGACGTAAGATTTCAATATTTTCTAAAGCCATACCTTCAAAGTATGAGTTCCCTCTGAAGGAGGGTACCAGACTCCTCTTTGACCCTGTGCCCACTTTTGATAAGGTGATCGGCAAAGGCCGACCCAAGTTACTCTTCTCCCAAGCTTTTTTATGCTCATCAATTCTTATTTGGAGCTGACGGCCGGTCATTCCTATATAAACTCCAGGGCAGGCGTTGCAGGCTATGCTGTCTACACGACTCCTCTCGGCTAAAGCAATGGGGTCCTTAAATTTTACAAATAAACTTTTTAACGTGTTAGTATTATAATATGCCGGACGGAACCCGAAAGGACTGAGCACACGGCCCAACTTCAACGAAAATCTACCCAGGTAAGGAAGTCTAATCCAACGTTTTTTCCTATCTAGGTGTGAATCTCTGGGGAGGGAAGTGGTACAATCGAGGCTTTTTCTGGTAAGCCTCCTACGGACCATTAGGTCGATGCCCACCCTCACTCGATTCACTCTAGCCAGGTGCTTAATTGTCCCTAGTTCCTTTTGGAAAGCGTCCTGACTCAAAGGAATATGAGTCAGGCGATGGATCAAGCTAGAGAAGGTAGCGGATCTTATGTACAGCTGGACAGAAGGATGACCCGTGGATTGTAATATCGGTCGACGTTTCTTTTCCATAAATTCCAAATTCATGGACGCCATCTCTAATAAAAATGGACTTTTGAAAAAAATTTCTAAAAAAATACTATCAAACAAAATTTTTTGTATTATTTTGAATTTAAATATTAAGTTAGTAAAAATTACTATTTCTGATAAGTAAATATTTAATTTCTTTATTTTAATATAAAATGAATAATATTTATTATTAAAATTGTAATGATAGAAATTATTCTTGAGATTTGAACTAATAAAATTATAATTAAAATAATTGGATTTTTAAATAAGAAAATTATTATTCTTACAAAAATAATTATTAATCTCAAAGAAATAATTATGAGATTGGAAAAATTTATTAAAATAATAAATGAAATAATTATTAAGTTTATCTTTGTAATTAATAATTTTTAAGTGACGTACAAAATCATTAATTATCATTTAATTAAAATTTCATTAATATTTTTCTTTGTTATAATAATTTTAATAGTTAGAATTCAATTAGTTATTAATTTAAATTTATTAATACATAATATGTATTTAATTATTTTATATTTCAATAGAATATTTCATTTTGATAAATTTAATGTATTATTTATAATTACAGATTTAGTAATTAGAATTTAATTATTTATTATAATTTCATCAATTTAAATAATAATTACTATTCATATTTGATTATATCATTTGTTTTTACGATAATTGTATCAATTTCTAGAATAAGCCTTATAATAATAATTTTTTGAGGAGATTTATTAGGTTTGATATCTTTCTTAATGTATAATAATAATAATAATTATGTTATTATAAAAATAAGAATTTCAGTTATATTATTTAATCGATTAGGAAATATTTCAATTTTAATAGTAATTTTTCAACTTTTTATTTATTTTAAAAATAATTTAATATCAAATTTTAATTTTAATTATTTTTACTCGGTAAGAAAATTTCACAAGCTAGGCCATGATTTTACCACAAGGCAGGCGTGGCGATAAAATATATGTGAAGTCGTTCACTAGCACACATAAAACATGACCTATATTTATTTATCTCAGCCAGAAAATACAGTTATTATTGTTGTTGTTCTCTTTCTTAATTAATACTTTCCTTACCGTTTATTTGGTTTTTCTTTCAACCCTTTCCCCCTCTCTTTCTATCTTCTCATCAAGTTTTACTGTTTATTCTCTCTTTCAGGAAGTTTTGGTCTTCTAACAAGGAACCTCTTCTATGGAGGGTATTTGAAAAATTTGCCGTTCGTCGTCTGGCGAATACTGACCTATGACGTCAGCAGATCGTGGCCGTCACAGAGACAATTCCAAAAAATTTCAAGCCTTTGAAATAGATCAAGGTCACTGATGACGTCATCAAGCATTCCTACCCCTCTTTTTCCGTTCCATGCAGTATACTAATTTTAAACTAGGCTTATACTTGGACTATGCCTCCTTTAGACAAGCTTTATATTAGGTCTAGGTTTCCTTGAACTTTCAATACCAAAACCAATTTGACGCATAGAACAGGTTCCCTACGTTCCTTGTTCAACTTCTTTGAGCAAGCCGTCGTCCCGACTAACGACTGACTGAATATTGAAACGCTTGAAAGTAAATCCTACTCAACCTAGGAATTTCAACTTCAACTTGTTTATTTGGGTCAGAAATTAAATTAATGGACTTTGATCGAGTTTATTGGAACATTTTTCAAATATTGGACTTTTATTTCGTTTATTGGATTTATATGGGGGAAGACACCACCAAGAACAGAAGTCAACTCCAAAAAGATCGTATTAGTGTGAGAGGAAGCCACTTCGCGGTGGAAGCTCGTATGGTGCACACAATACCGTCGTAGACGAACGAAGCTGTCACTGAATGCTTGGTCGAAGCGCCAAAAGCTCGTCGAACGAGAAATCTCTACAATCCCACCATGAAAAAGATAAGGAACCAGACGAACAAAATTTTCCCCGAAGCATTCAGAAAAATTTCCAAGTATTCCGGGTCTCTAGCCTTCCGTCTATTGGGTTTTAAGGTTTTCTGGTTAGAATCTCGTTTGTATCTTCGGGATTTCAAAAGCGTTCAGAGAAACGTGCTCTCTGGAAGAAAAGATACCAGACTTGAAGAAACGATCATTGCATCACGGATCACCAAAGCTGGTAACCTTCCTATTACTTCCTCATGTGGTCAGTCCATCGCTTCGGTAATCCCACTCTCTTTGAGTCACCAGATTTTGCAAGCTTTGTATTTGATGAAACGATAACTGTATCTTGGACGAACGTAGCTCGTGACACTCCTTGCTTGACTATCTAATGTGCCACGGCAAGCTTTTTGTTAAAAAAGGGATCCAATATCATCAGACACCTGTATGAACGATCAACGGATCAGCAAAACTGGTGACCTCTTATCAGTTACTTCCTCAAAGTGGGTGGTCCGTTCATTTTTGGAGAGTTGGTCGAAAATCTATCATTTTGTTTCTGTTTTTGCACGAAAAAGTGAGCGTTTTTCGTTCTAAAACGTCACCGAAACTTTCCTCGGAAAGCTAAAACGTCAGTCTCACGGAATTTTTCTTCTTCCAAATTTATATATTTCGAATTCACCTGCTGACCTTGTCACGACACAAATAGAATTTTAATAGTCCTGATAACTGCACTTACATCTAACTCAATTTCATACGCGAGCAGAGGTGAATACGCGACAAATTATTCGGGTAATTATTCAGCGAATATGACGGTGTCTTACACAAACAAACAAACAAACAAACAAGAAAATAGAAATGGTGAAAAATTCAAGAAAATAGTGAATATCTATTTTTTGTTCGATCGTTTCAAACGGCAAAAATTTCCATTCGAATGAAACTTCCTCCTAGAATATTGTTCATGTATCGAGTGTTAAAAGAAGTTTTAGGAAGCGTACAGCGATCCACAGAAAACATTCCCACACATGAACACGATTACCAAGTCTTACACAGAAGTTATCCACGCCATAATTGATTACTGTACTTGCGATGATTCAACAGTTACCGCGTGTGATGAGTGAGGGAAATGAGTTTTAGGTCTCATCCGTAACGAAAACCAAGACAAAATTGAAAGGTCAAATTTTATATTAGCAGAATAATAGGATATACATGAATACACTGCTGTTTCATGATGTCGCAGAAATGAAAGCACGGTCACAAAGATCGAAATAGACTTTCGGCTATACTTGAACTTACATAATTCAAGTTGACAACAATTATAGAAATACCAACGATTGATTTTTCTGGATCGTCAGACTGATTGATCTATTAGCAATGCTCCGAATCTACCGTGACACTATTACATGAACTAACAGGCACCCAAGAGTCTTTCTGCTCTTGGAATAGACCCGTAGTAGAAAATGGGAAACAAGCAAATGAACAGTGAAAGACAGATCATTGCTCTCAAGGGCATACAAAAGTACGATTTGTACCAGGTAAATTATCCCGCAGATTCCTAGGGTAGAACTGAGGCCAGGAATGGATCCAAATATTTGTATTTCAATTTACGATTTTCATTCTCAAGATTCTCTCCGGGAATACGCGCTCAACCAGCGTAGGTCACCAAAATTTTGTTAGCTTCAAGACTTTGTTTTCCAGCATTGATATCGGAACTCTACCAAACAATTACTCTTCTTCGAAAGGAGTGTAACAAAGCCAAAAACTTCCACGAACATCAATAATCAATTCATCAACTGTCACGACTTTTAGGCTGGACACGCAAATTACTTTCGTTCCTGTAAATAGATCGCATTGATCGAATTACACTCCTAGAAAAAGCTTTCAATTCATTTTGTGTCAAAGTACGAGTATAAGTTTGAGATATCGAGGTATAGTCTTCTCACACAGTTATTCAACAGAAAGGGACATCCCCAATCTACTAATTTTTCCCTTATAAAAATGTCTACTCACGATAGGAAGGGAAGAATCTACGAGGCCAAAATTTTCAACTCTCTCACGTACAATATTTCCCATCATATGTTCACAGCTCGCGCGCTCCAGGAAGAAGTCCCGAAGATGGGAGACTTTTCCATTACAGAACGACGAAGTCTATCATCAGGGCAAAGGGCCGAATCTCTCTAGTTGGACGTAAGACTAGCTCAGAGGAGGAACGTGGGAGATCGCTGATGTGAAGTGACGCATCTACTCAGGAGAGAGATTATCTCTCTTGGGGTGGAGGTCAAGACTGGGACAGCACTGACGTAAGATGTAATCAGTGATAGAAAACTGCTCCATCGGGTGACCACCCGGATTAGATGGGACATGAATTGAAAGAAAGACCCACAGAGATACGAACTAAAACTATTGTATGGTGCAAAACGTAAATGATTAAAGACTGATATCAATTTCCTACGTGACTCCGCGTCATTCAAGTCGTCGGAATCTATAGGTAAAGTTGAAGTTTACAAGTACACAAACCGATATCCCGAAGAAATCCACATAAAACCGTAGGAACCAGAGTCCACAGCAAACCCACCTCACATGCCTCTCCCCTATCAAAATCCATGTTCTTATGCAATAAGTAGAATTCCATCCACATCTAAGATGATCTTCATTCATTCAAATATGAAATAAAGTTCGGCAAACTAAGTGCTAATCACTTACTCGAGTTGATATTTCGTCCGGATTCTGAGATTCATTTGCCCGAAGTGAAATGTTTCAAAACCCCCTTGACTCACATACCAAAATTTACGCGACAGGTTAGCGGGTGTAAAAGGCATCAAACATCGACAGTCTGATCGAATTAATCCCAATAAAAAAATCGATAGTAAAAATTTGCAAATGCTGTAGTCGAAAAATTTCATCTCGGGGGCCGAATCGGTAACGGGCGTAAAACACAATACATCGATAAAGACTGAATTATCCCGCTTATTTCCAATTTCAATAATTAATGGTACGCTCCGATTGGCTTGGGGCATACATAACAGGGAAAAGAGGGTAGGTACCGATAAGAAGAATGTACAGGAAATATACGAGATGGACGTAGATACAACAAGCAATCGTTATCGAGTGCTGTCTCGCTCACTCTCACACAAGCAAGTTCTAATTCGCAAAATGTGATCACATCTCAGTGTATAAAATCTACACCTAATCTAAATACAGCCAGCCATACTTTTGACACGAGCTTCGATGTTCGTCTCGAAACGGGATGAAGAATGAAGCCTCTTTCATACATCATCCGAACAGGTCGAAATAGTTGTTTCGCTCATTAAAATAATTCGAAAATCTTCCAACTGTTTTTCAATATCTAAATATAGGTGAAGATAGTTTCAAAACTGGTTGCACGTTTTAATTTCAATCGCAATCAATTAGCTGGAAATCTATTTCAAGTTCTAGTAATTCTAGAATAATTTTCGACTATGCAGTTCTTTTCCGTTCGTCATCAGCGGGTCAGTGATCAACTTTGCACAGCGCGATGCTTTTTGCTCGACATCGACTCGAGACAGCGCGAGAAGTCACGTTGCGCTTCCCAGCGGGTCACGAAAAATAAACGTAAACACTGCGAAAGATTACGATATGCCGCCGAAAAAATGGACCTCGGCACCGTTGACTTCAACACGTAAAAAACACTTTTTACTCTCTCTATCGTGCGGCGTAAGACTTGAATTATTCATGTGAGATTGATAAATAGTATTTTCTTTAAAATTGAAGGAAGCTAGTATGTTCTTTTCAAAATCTCGTAAATAAATGCGTCACTTTTCCTTGCGTTGTATTAAATACCGTACAGTGGATAACGCTAGTGTCGAGCTACCCTCCGATTGAGAGGGCGGGAGGAGGGCAACTGAAAACAAGAAAATGTACCATGGTAGTATATTGGAGAATACTCGTATGAAGCAAATTTGGGCTTAAGATATCCACCGACCAAAAACACAATTCTACAAATTAGATGAGATGAAAAAACCCTCGATCCTGCTCCGTTCAAGAGTTATTCCAAATTTTTCATCTTCTCTTATATACTGCTTTCGATATTTGCTCATTTCTTTCGCAACAGAAAATGGAGGAAAAGCTTCTAAACAGCAAGCTAAAAATCCGGGACTTCTTCGGGGATCTATCATGATTTTTTCGGGACGTCTCCTACGCATTTCTATTCGAAATTCAACAAGGGACACATCCTATCACATGATCTTTCCGTGTCATATTTGGTTTTCCGATTTCAAAATGGACCGAGCTCGTACGTATTCTGGGTTTCCGAGCCCACTATGTAAAATCCGGCACTTCTCCGGTGTTCCGGTAGACATCGTGAATGCGTACGAACTTTTTCTTTTCTTTTTCTTATAAAGAAAATTATTCGACTTTCCAATTCTACGCCTTAGGAAGGGGGAATCGGGAAAAATTTCAGTCAGCCTACTAAGCATATAAGGGGATGTGAGGGAAAGAGAGCAGTAGAATATTGACCTTCAATCTATATACACAAGAGGGGAACTTGAAAAAATTCCGACAATGGAGATACGCATGGATGGAGGGGGAGGACACATATCGACTTTCGAGCTATACAAAGGGGGTGCGGGTTTGAAAAATCCTCTACTATGGATCAAGAGGAGGATTCAGAAAAAACTCGAATATCCAGATAAAAAGGGCAGCAGGGAAAAATGAATATATGAGGAAAAGTGTTCAAGAAATTCTGAAGTTCGTCAAATAATTGACTCTCGATGTCTACTCGCGCTGCTTTGACGTTCAAGTCATACAAAACCAAAGAGTTCGTCTTAGAGAGTGTAAACCATTTCTCCTTGAGAATGATAAAACTCAATGGAAGAATTGAAAAAATTCTTCTTCAAATTCATCCTGTAAGTCAACTTCCATTCATCACAGATCAACAAGAGATACGGCGTTCCTTTCAAACTTCTGAATACAGAGTGGCCTATTTCCATGATTTTTCTGACTTCTCCCAGATCTAACGCCCATTTTCTTGTGCTGATCGGAGTATTTTTCGGATTGATATCTACCTGACTTTCATCAAATTTTTCGTAACCTCCAGTATTTTCCAGAAAAGAGGCCACTTGCAAATGATACTCAAATTATGCAGTTTGTTCATGAATTCCAAGCAAAACAAGGAGAAACCTTCCCTAATCTGCAACTGACAGATCACCTAAAATTCTATCAAAGATCACCTTTGACTAAGACGCTTTTTGGGACTCCATCTTTTACAGGATTTATTCTCCATTAAGTCTCCAGCTGATGACTGCACTTAAAATTAAATTCTGTGACTCTGACGCAAATGACGGCATCAAAAGACAGAAAAATGACGTAAAATGCATCCATCTTATACAAAATGGAGTCCCATTATATTTTCATCATAGTGTATTACTTTGACTACTTCCTCCAAGCTGAAACCAAGTAATCGAGTTTTTTCAAAAAACCACAGAACGATGGGAGAAAGAAGAGAATATAAAATTTGTCGAGTATTTTGTACGGCCAAAATTTTTTCTACCTCATTTACAAAGACAAAGAGAAATTACACTCCTTCTTGCCTTGTGACGTCTCTAAATTTAATTTGCGAAGAAAGCGAATGACATTGACCTCTTGATCAGAAAAAATTTCGACTTTCGCAAGCTTATTTACGTTAGCTTTTGATATACTGAGCCAAACTAAGCTAAAAGCATAGTCTAACACAAGGTTTATACTATAGGCTAAGACAGTGGTTTTCAACCGGTGTGCCGCGGCACACGAACCCCTTCGAAGTGTGCCGCGAGATTTCGAAGGAATTTAAGTTCAAAAAAGTATCCGTGGATAAATTTTGGATCAACATCTCGCGAGAATATCAATTGCATTATGTAAAAAAGCGGTTACCATAGTACTTCCTTTTTCCGCCTCCTATCTTTGCGAACAAGACGTCTCAGCTCTTACTCATATAAAAACTAAGACGTGGGAGCGCCTTCTATCTGTCGAACAAGAAATGCGCGTTTGTTTGTCGAAAATCAGCCCCCATATTGAAGAAATATGGGGAAAATCATAAGCGCAAACGTCGCATTAGGAGATTTTTAATACTTAGTTCTTGTAGACATATTTGTCATACATTTCAAAAATTTTTAAATACCTACCTATATATTTTTAATTATGTGCCGTGAAGAATTTTTGTTATCTGAAATGTGCCGCCACCTCAAAAAGGTTGAAAACCACTGGGCTAAGAGATATCGGTACTGGGGCAAACGAAAAGAGCAAATGAGTACAAATTCCTCGTATGCAGCATTGTACCAGAAACTAGACTGAGGAATTTACTCTATCAATGACGTCATAAAGTAGATATCATCAAGAGCCCGACCCTAAGCGAGGCTAGCCACAGCCCCAGATCAACCTTGTCCCCTTTTTTCTTTCCGAACACCAGAAGACATACATGCATGATCCAATATTTCTCCATGAAGTGAAAAAATTACGTTTTGGGTGGGATTCTCTCTGTCTTTAGAAGATTACTTCCAAAATTAAGGACCTGGATTCGAAAATTGACGAATTAGAGAGAGAGGTTCACGATATGAGATCTAGTACGAACGAAGTTGTTAAAATGAAAATAAAGCTCGACGCATCATTCGTTGAACAACGGAAAATCACTATTAGGCCTACTTATACGACGTAAGCGTTCAAAAGTTTTGTACCGACGGTTTTAAAAGCGTGTAATGTTTCAACTTCCTCCATACGATTCATGGAACTCCCTTTCGAACACGAGTAAATGAGTTTTCCGGTGACATTGCTGAAATCATATCGCTCATCTAGACAGTGCTCGGCCATAGCCAAATCCGATGGTTTCTCACAGTTGTAAGCTGAGCTGAGGCGTGCCCGATTGGCCCACATACAAGGCATCGCACTTCCCACAAGACAGTTTGTACATGCCTGACGTCTCGTCGTGGGGAACTAGGTCTTTGATTTGTGGGATAACAAGGTAGAACCCAACTAGATAACCGTACCTCGCTAGTTCGCGCGCCAGTTCGTAAGAGAATTTCCACAAATAAGGTAGTCGGATCCAACGTTTTCGAAGAGAAGAAGGGAGATATGTATATTGATTAGCATGGCTTCAGCAAAGTAGAAGTCCTAGGCGTTTTCGGCGTACCACCTTGGATCGTATTCTTCATCTCAGAGATACGAGCAGAGAGGAAGGAGCAGCAGGCGATGTATGGCGGCGTTGATTGTAGCCAAAGGATGGAGCGAGTCGTTAGCGGTTGATACTCTGGTAAAAGTATCATTCCTGTAGATGAGAAACTCGATAGAGAGATTGGCTGGTCCTGGAAGAAGCTGCAAAGTGAGGTCAAGGTAGTTCCAGGAGTTATTACCAACTTCAAGAGCGAATTCCATGGCAGAATGGAAACTGTCCTTTCTGAGAAGCAGTTCTTGTAGAGTATCGTCGGTCTCATTCCTAATACACGGGAAATCATCAACATAACGAGCGTAGTGCAGTCGACTCGATAGTTCGTTTTCCAAATAGTCCATAAACACGTCCACCACTAACGTGGGCAACGGCCCTTCCATCGGGAGGCCATCTGGAAAAGGGTAAGTTTCCCTACGGAAGAAACACATGTTATCCTTGAGTCATAGGCGTTTGAGTTTCTGGAACTCAAGCACGAGGTCCGGTTGGAGGGAAGCCAACTGGAAAACGGTAAGTTTCCCCACGGAAGAAACAGATGTTATCCTTGAAGCATAGGCGTACGAGTTCCTGAAACTCAAGGATGAGCTCCGGTCTGAGACCTTGAGTGTTGTGAAAAGACCTGGGACCTTGATGAACATAGAAGACGAGAGCTCGGAGAGAAGGTTCGTCTGTACAAATCTTGGGCCAGCTCAATGGAGTTCTTTACATTTCGTTGAGGTGTAAATCCAGAGAATGTTTTTAATCACGAGGCTAGATATTTGGCTAGCCGAAAGAAAGGGACCTGTGAAATAGGCTACAACCAGACGGACTGGGTGGCTGACCTGGCCGTATAATCGAGGGATGTCGGGCGAAAAAAAGTTTCCCTTACTCTTCACGATTGGCTTTCCGCACAATTGCCGTCCACATTGCCTCAAGATCCGATTGACATCACACCCCACCGTCTACAATTTCCAACCAAATATTTCTTCAATTCCTAGCTTTTTCTCAAGGTCAGTCATCTTTCTTCCGGAGATGTCCAATGACGCCACCCAAAAAGATTTTCAAGCTCAATATGGTGAGTGAACGAGGTTCACAAGTTACTCAAAACAACAATGAAAGCCAACTGGTATCCAACATTTAAATCATTCATTTCAATAGCCAACTAACAAAACTCGACATTTGAAAACAGGGGAAGATTGAGCACTAGACTTTTTTCTCGCAAACCGTTACCACGAGCGAAATTTCGTGATATCCGGCCGTACCATTTCAGATAATAATTGTCTCATTAATGAGGGAGAGAAAACGCGAACTTCGTCGTTATCTCTATCCAATATTTGATCTTAGTCATAATTGTTTAATCTTGATTCGTTCAATTTAGGTCAGGTCAGTCGACGAATTGAAAACACACTGGATGATCGTACGGATCGTAAATCTCTTTTCTTTTCATATCTCTCACTACGTACGTACAATGCTTACGATACCATCGAATAGAAATCTCCAATCCAATCACTATCACTGGTCAATAATAGCGTAATACGGTCCGACGTTGGATCAACTTATCATTGTCCTGTCCCCCTTGAGGGGTCAAACATTAATGATTCTTCTCGAGCAAAAGCGTACTGAATTGTAGACTTTGCCATAAAAATTAACCGAGGAAGTAGAAATTGTCTACATGAAAGAAGTCTTCATTTCTTATAGCCATTCTTTCTACCCGCAATATCGCTGGAGGTAATCCACCTGTTAGATATAAGTACAGTACAACATGTTTAAATTACTATTTTCCCTCATTGTTTCGAATATACTGTATTTTTTCCATTTTTTTTTCTCTCTCTCTATTTCCTATCTTTCTGTTATTTATAAACGCGTATTCTATACCTACTGTTTTCACTTGTGCCGCTTTTCTACTAGATATAGCTTCAAAATGCCGTCTTTCATCCAACATTCTTATGGATACAAGTGTATTTTATAACTTGAGAAACGATATTTAGCATCGCACGTAACACGTAATAATCTTTATTGTGTTCACGCGTCCGTATGTTCATATTCTTCTGGTATAACTTTTATGAAAAGTATACCTTACGCATATTTTATAATAATATCGGAACAGGTTATACAAGTACGAAGATGAAAAGAAAAAAATTGATGTTACGCGACCAACGAACACGATCGTTTGCAACAGGTATAAATGCAGAAGAGCAGACGAGAAAAATTTGACGCTTTCAACTGGTCGTATTTTTCTTTTCAGAAAATCATTACACATACCGTATACTACAGTATCTAGACGTATTTATTTATCTCGATTATTATTTAAAAATATCCCGAGTTTCGAACCAGTTTTTTAGGCGTGGCTTATCTAGAAAAACGCGATTCTATTTATAAAGCGCGCGAACGCGAACGCTTCGCGTTGTCGATACGAATAATAAATTATAAAAATTGGCAAGCCGAAAGCAGAAATTGAAATACGGAAAAAAATGATAATGACGAAGCCGCGCGAATGGATTCCGCATATTATCGCGCGCGAAGTTGCGCGACTTTATTCGAGTTATGCGATACACGAAACGAAAAAAAGGGGTCATCAACCGATAAATGTATACGAATTAAGGCTTTATGAAATCTGCATGCCTGACATTCGTAACAACCGGTAAACTTTCGTACGCTGAATGTTCGTACGAAATTTGGATTCGGATTAGCTTTATATACGTGTATTTCAGGTTTCAATTGTTTGATAAAAATTAGGGCTTCGTGTCACGTAGTCGAGTTAACAAGTTTCCTCTTCGATTTTATGTCATTTTGTTTTGTTTTTTTTTTTAAAAAAAAAAAGCTACTAGGCTTGATAAGACTGTGGAAGGGAAAGGTTTTCTTCCTCAAAACAACGAAGACCAAGTGGAAATGAGGATCGTCGCCGAAGATTCAAATTGCTTTCCTATGCCTAACCTAGTTCTAATAAGGTAAGGGACATAGCCCCCTCATCATGATTGAGCAAATGAAGAGGCTCTGAATACATAGGTACTTCCAGGAATCGGATGGCCACTGTCCAGAGTGCTTAACAGACAGATGTCACGCTTCCATTCGGATGTAATAGACTAGCAGAAATGCTCGTCCTCTGGACGGAACCCTTGAACGTGCCAAACTGAAGCATGTTATTCCTTGAACTTATCAGCGGGGAACCCGCTATCCCCTTTGTTCGGGGTATTTCCAGGAAATTTTCGTCCGCGAGCGAGGTTGATGACGTCACGCAGAGGGGAGGGGGACTAAGAAAAATTTCTACCTCCAAGCTATATATGATAGGGGGGGACTTGAAAAATTTTGACCCTCTAGCCACATGATAGGAAGGGGACTTGAAAAAATTCCTGCCTCCGAGCTATAAAGGGGGACTTGGAAAGATGACGGCTTCCTTGAAATTGCAGCGCGTTCAAGTTGTCACGTCATGATTTTCAGGAATTGGAAAAACTTCAGGCTCTGGGGGACTAGGGACACTAATTTTTTTATTCATCTCCACGACAAAACCTCAAAATATTTTACGTTATTTACGTACCTAAGAATTCAAAATTATGTTTTTGATGAAAGGATTCAATATTTATTAGATAAATAATAATTTATTCCGATAATTTTGTTATTTATCTTCAGTAATTCTTGGATTCTAGAATACTTTACGCTCTAACTTCATTTTTTTTTTCCCCCCAATTTCTGTCCTTTCTCAATTTCCTTGTTTAAATCTTCCCACTCTTCCTCGATGTCATTTTCAATTAATCGACCCTGAGTTCAGCCGTCTCTTCTTTGTTGTATGCCAAGAAATTGACACCCTGCGAATTTGCATAATTATAGTTTTACATGATCTCTTCATATTCATATATATTGTTCTTCCACCATCTCTCATATGATTCCAGCCGTGAATTGTATCGAATGGTGACTTTGCTATTAATACTCATGGAGGTTATCTAAACTGTCTCTGTTTCATTTTCAATCCAAAAGACTACGCCTCTACGATAATTTCCGCTAATGAAATTCAGTAATATAATAATATTACCTTGTTTGATGGCACAAACAATTTATTCATCGATGGTCCTCCTTCACTCACCCAAAAACTCAACCTCAATTCAAAAAAATTATATTAATATTGATTTTATTACTAACCTATAATAGATTAAACATAAATTGTAATTAAAAAATTATACGAAAATATTTTTCGTCAAAATATCTTTAAATTTAAACTTGATACGAAATGTTGGATCATTAATTATATTTTTATAATACATGAAGCGAAAGTGCTGCGTATTGTGTTCGTTTTTTGTAGCGAAACATGCCGTTATCAGAACCGTGGCGAAAATGTTTTACCAGTGGCGAAAATGTTTTACCCGTGGCGAAAATCAAGTCAGTGGTGCCATTCGAAAAATTCGTAAACATTCTTTTTGAACGATAACCAATTTAAATTGTAGGCCTAAGTGTTTCTTTCACTACATGTATTATAAAAAGTACTGTTTGTAATTCGTGTCGAAAACAAACGATATTGGAACTCGCTTATCCACACTCGCTTTGCTCGTGTGGCTACACTGCGCTCGTTCCAATATCGTTCATTTTCGCCACTTATTACAAAATGTACTATAACAATATTTTATTCATATTTTTATTGGATTTTTCATTTTTCAATAAATTATTTTTCATATTCAATTAATTGATGTGTTTATCAAGTAATTCATGTATAATTTCTCATAATTGAAATTATGGCTGAATATTTCGATTTTTCCATGAAAATTCAACATCCATAATTTTTATTTTATTATTTCTTTATACCTAAAGTAGATTAATTTATAAAAATGTTATAAATACAAAAATATGATATTCTAGTTTGATTATTAATAATTTCTTTCCTCGGTTATTCACTAGTTTGAAGACAATTATTTATTAGGCAAGAATAATCATTACGAATTTTATTGCCGTTATTCCTTTAATCGGAAATAATATTATCTAATTTGAGGAAATCAATTGATTATTAATAATGATCAATTTTTTTTTATCAATTTTATTTCAGCAATTATAATTTTAATATTATCATTTATTCACTTGATTATTTTACACATCAATAAACCATCTAATCCTTCAAATTCAAATAATAATATCGACTAAATTAATTCAAATTCTTTATTTATTCTTAAAGATTTTTTTCAAATAATTAATATAATTTTACCATTAAAAATAAATAATTTAGATAATTTTAATTAAATTATAATATTTAAAACTCCTCCCAATTAATAATAAATATTAGGTTTATTTATAACAATAAAATCAATTATTATTTTATTTTTTTCACCAAATTTGAATAAATCAAAAATTTCTGATAATAAATTAATTTTAATTGGAAAAATGAATTTTCGTCTGTATTCCAATTATATTAATGATTTGAATTTCTTTTATTGGTTCTAAACCATCTAAAGAACCTTATATTGTAAATCAATATTAATAATTATTATTCATTTTCAAATATTTATTTTAGATAATCTATTTTCAAAAACTAAATTATTAATGAAAAATTATTAAAATATAAACAATAAATATAAAAATGCAAAAAAAAAAAAAGAAGAAAAATTGTCTTCATATAATTTTTATTATTAAATCATAAAGGAAACGAATAATAATAAAATATATTCAAATTCATAAAAATATTAATAAAATTAATAAATTAAAAATTTATATATAATTATTAAAAAATATTTTAAAATTATTAAATTAATGAGATGAATTATATCCAAATATTCTACTTTAAATAAAATAAAATTGTAAATTTGATTCATCTTAATTCTAAATTAAATCCAGAATTAAGTTCAGATTCACTTTCATAAAAATCAAATGGAAGTTGTACACTTTATGCCTCGCCTCGAGAAGCCCTCTTCGTGCGTTGGAAATTTCCTCTTTTCTCTATTAAATTGGTCTCTTACCTTTCGAGTATAATTCTGCTGTAAAATCCTAACTTTGTTATAACTGCAAACGCCCGACTTATCTTTGGGACACTTTACTCGCCAACTACAGATTTTTCTGCACTAGATCACACCCCATTGCTGGTCTTGATCCTACCTGATATTAAGCAGTAATTGCCTACTTAACACTTTTCTATCTATCCGAATTTTCCGTGATTATTGCAAGACAGAAAATAAAATATAATATTCTATTTTTTTCCCCAACAAATTTTCCGATTTACAAATTTACAGGACACGATCCTAATCCGTATAAAAATCAAACACATCCCACCCAACACTGTCATACTCTCACGCGTTCATTAAGCATTACAGGCACCCAACCCTGGGCAAACCACTGACCCTGGCAATTATTAATGAGCATTGACGACCCAATCGACTTCTCTTTATTTCCGAAAGTAATAATAATATTCACGGAAATTTCATATCCACCCGACAACATCAGCTGTGGCACTTATACTCATCAACAACAAATCTTGCATCATTCAATTTCATCCCGTCACAGGTCATATTCCTATCAGATTAATCACCCAACTCACATTTCTAATTTTCTACCCACCCGACCAATTGACCAGTATGCAATGCCGAAAACTCTACGTCGCATATGCCATAATAGTTTTGGACCACAAATCATATAAATTTTCTATTATAATACTTGACGAAGTCGTTGAACAGGCAGCGCAAGTTAGATACTCGACTTTTAATTGGTTTACTTGACTTACTTAACCAGTAGACATCCTAACATCACACCTTACTCCAGATGACTCCTCTGGAACCTCATATCTATTGCTCATCTCAGTTCCCATTCCCTCACATACGTAGCTCGAGTCAGAAATCAAAATTGTCGAGTAAATCTAGGTCACACCCACTATCATAAGGGCTATATCTCTAAACACTGCACTGATACTAAAATCAGGCCAACTGAGTCGACCTTTTCATCTACCTGAGTATCGCCTAAGCCTGAAAAATCGTTGGCCAATCTGCACTTTTAGACTGAAAACTTGGAATTTCTCCATGTCCTTAAAGTAAATCGATCACCTTTGACCAACCTAAGACATCATCGGAAAAATGACAATAGTGTTGGAATTTATGCCACGCTTTTCCTCACATCATCCCTATCTTCTGTTGATGAATACTTTCAGGTCAAGGAGACAAATATTCCCGCTTTGATTCTACACCCAATCAGCAAGATCAACATCAAAGAGTACGAAGCTACCAATGCATGCAAGTTTTGAGCATATCAGTGATAACAGCTTCATGATCAATTAAGACAATTTAAATGCATCGTGCAACACGATAACAAAAGCAGTAGGCGAACGCAAAATGAAACCTAATCACAAACTCAACATCATCTACGATACAGATTGAGTTCTCAACAATCTTTCGACGAAAAGGTGTTCGATATCGAATTAATAAGAAAGAGGAAAAACTAAAACTTTGTCTTTTTTTAGTATACAACTTGCAGTGAACGACAGAACCTTTCCCCCTTCTTACGGGTGATTTTTCATCAAAAGAATTCTCAAAAAACTACGATAGTTCCATGCGACAGAACTATTCATGTATTTCGATGGCGGTATTTTTTTAATGATAAATGATTCTCACTTAGTGCGGCAAATTGGATCGAGCCAAATACAACAGAATAACTTGTCATCAGAATGGAATACAAAAATATTAATAAGAAAGATCGTAATTCGTTTTCGTTATTCTATAAACTAAATTTAGCTCTGTAGGAAGAAGCTTAGTTTTTGTAGATTTAGAATATCACTATTCCAAAATACATAACATCGGATGATGAATCAGAAGTGTTACTAATTCTATCACGGAAGATTACAAAAATTGGAATCGAGCCAGCATTCAAAATATTTACTATAGTGAAGAAAAAAAAAAAATAGAAAATTAATATTCAGAGCATCTTTTGTTCTTTCATTTGTATCTCCAGTCCCTACTAGTTTTCGGAAGAAGGTGGAACTCACCACATACAGAGCTTCGACGTGATCTCGAATACCTTTTCTTATATAGACCCATTACCGGACCGGCTAACCGCTAGGATCGCTGCGATAGTTTTCCGTGAAACTGATAAGGAAGCCAGGAAAATTGAATGAGTGTCGGGTAAATATTAGTGTGCACTGTTGGTTCCACCCGTTCCCCTCCCCTCACGCTGGCCCTGCGTTCTATCGCCTAAGTTCATGATACATTTTAGGCTATACAAACTCAACTAGGTTGAAATAATTATGTATAGGCTATAAGTGGTCTGCAAGTGAAACTCGACCATAATATGATAGGAAGGGGCAAGGGGAAATTTTATTGTAAAGACTTTTACATCACATCTTTGATTCTGAATAACTTTGATCTACGTTAGGGACTATCTTCGAACGAGACCTAAACAGACCTAGAAACAAGCTCAATGACCTCGGCCTGAAGGATTCACTGTTGCAGAGGGATCCTGAATGACCTCAACCCACATGAAGGATTGTCGTTGGAAAGCGATCTGATTATGATTAGAAGAGAGAAACACTGGAGTGTGTGGCCTCGATTCCACAACCTTCAGAATCACTAATTTTTTCTAATTTTTTTTATTTTATTTGTGAGCTATTTGACTACTGCATAGGTCATCAGCTCGCGATTGTTGTTAGAGAAAAGGAAAGTAGTAGGTAGAGCGTAAGTATTAGAGAGAGTTAGTAATTGTTTCTGAGTTCTTGCATAAGGCAAGGAAGAAGAGACTGATGTTGAAAGATTGTCGTTGGTTTTGTAGGGCTGGACATGAGAATAGGTGTTGTACTGTTAGGTTATCCGCTTGACAGTAGTTGCAAGATGGAGGGAAGAGATTTAGTAGGAGGTGAGAATGAGTTAGTCGTGTGTGGTCAATCCTGAGTCGGCAGAGAATGATTTCTTCATAACGAGAATTTCTGTTTGAGGAGGACCAAGAGGTGGGTGAGTTTTTATAGATAAGGAGCTTGGTGGTCGGTAGGAGAGTCCAAAGATGATGCCAGGCATTCAAAATTAGGGAACGGTAATAGTTTTTTAGGTCGTACGATGGGGAAAAAGATGGATCTGTAATCTTTGGTAGTCGGGTAGCTTCCTTGGCTGCACGACCAACCTCGTCCTGTCCAGGAAGACCAATATAGCCAGAGATACAGATGAAAGTTATGGTTGATTCGATGGAAGCAAGAGTTTCAAGAATAAGGTGGATAAGTTGAGTTATAGGGTTTGTTGAGTGGATGTCTTGAATTGTTGAAGAGATGAAAGAGAATCAGTTAGTAAGATGTAATTGTGGCGTGGTGGTCGTTGTGTTAGTTGCGAAAGGCAGTAGTGAATAGCACTAAGTTCAGCAGTAAATACTAAAGCTGAGTTACGGAGTCATTTAGCGAGACCTAGTTCACTTTCTCTTCTTGCAGCACTGGTCCCAGTAGTTTTTCCATCTTGCGTTTACTTTTTTCCTATTATGAAATCGCGATCGCCTCAACCTAAAGATTAAAATGGAGCACATTTTTGACGTTGCAATTTATATACAAAATTATGGGACGTATAACTTGTTTAGAACCCATGGTTCGTGAGCGACTAATTACCTTGACTCAAATAAATTTGACTTATAATTATTTCGCCGAGGAGGGAGACAGGGGCTTTACGAGAGATCTAACCCCTCTCCCTCTTCGGCGGGCTATCTCTGGAACCATACTGTAGAACAATTTACTCAAAATCTCTTTTCTTCTTTTGCCTGATATTTCATATCCTCCAAATTATCTTTGTATGTTTTACCAACTGTTACGTCATCGTTGACGTTTCTCAGACTCGACCCCTTCCATGGGGCAACCTCACCTCTCTAAAGTTTTCTCCGTTAGAAATGTTTCGCTACGTTCTATTTGAGTCAATTACGAGTATCTTCGTCCATTCAAAAGTTTTCTCAGGTTCTTCTTAGGAAAATATCGTCGTTAGAAACTTGATTTGTTGGAATGTTTGGAAATTTGACCTCTTTCTTATGTGAATGAAAAATTGTGCGAATCGAACCGTGTGATTTTCAGAAAATTTTTCGGTTCCGGCGACGGAAAGTTCATGGGTGAACGCACGTTTTTATCCGTAACAGTTTATTTTTTCTTTCAATTTCTGCTCCTTCGATTGTAGATTTGTTGAGGGAATTTTTGTGTTTCGTCACTCGTTCTATAAAAAGAATGATACTATGTAAAAGTTATTATCTGTAATTGTATTTCTCGAATACAACTTGACATTCGTTCTAAAATCTAAAATTAGTATCCGTTAATTTTCTTGTCTTGTGTATAATTACTCGTTCTATTTTTGCACGAGTTCGATGAAAATTACGGCGTCTATGTTTAACGAGACGATTGAATTATCAATGAAAAAGTAATTCATATGCAGGTGTGTGTAAGGTATCATGAGTTCGCGTTTACATATCCACGAATACGTATGGTGACTTACACGCGTGATTGTCGAATGACGCGAATTTACACGAAATATCGAGCCTAGAAATCTAGCGGAAATAGAGGAAGGCGAGGGAGGGGTATAGCAGGCTGACGAAGTGTCTTATCGCAGTTTGCTAAAGAGGAAAATCTCAATTGTTTCAGCTTGTGTGTTCTCTCAAAATGTACGCGTATTGTGCGGGTACATCTATCGCCGAAGGTTAAGCGAACAATTTCAACATGAGTAGAGACACCATAATTATCGCGAGTCATTCACAGTTTGTACTGTTCAACTATTATGCTGCTGTAATTGTATTGTAAGCGAACACGAGGAGCAGGCAATTATTGAGCTAATCGAATAGTGTGTCAGAGGTATACGTTCGTTTTGTACTGATGAACTGTCAAGAGAGAACAGAAAACCTACATTCGCGTTACCAGATTGGGATGAGCTGATACAGGATTATTAGTCTAGGCCAGCGGTGCTCAACCAAGGCCCGCAGGCCAAATCCGGCCTGTGGAAAGCTTTCCATCCGGCCCACAACAAGAAATAAAAAAAAGGTGAAAAGGAAAAAAAGGGAAAGATGTAAAATGGCAAGAAAATTGATGATTAAGAAGTGAACAATATTTGTAACTTTTTAATGGGTAGGGGATATGAAATTGTGTGCCTCCTTTTTCATATTTTACTGCTGATCTGATAATTACCTATTAGAAAATCATGAGAATTTTTTTTTTTTTTTTGTGAACCGCGAGAATTTTCAACTCACTCTATGTGGCCACATGTGCAAAAAGGTTGAGCACCGCTGGTCTAGGCTAAAGAGATAGAAAAATAATTTTTTCTTAGAAAGCGGGCGTTTGCTGGAATGGATTGTGTAGAGGGAGGTATCGGAAAGCAAACAATAGAAATTAAGAAGAAACCAGAAAAAAAAAACAGGAAATGTCACTGGCCCAAGAAGATAAGCTCGAAAAGATCTTCTACACACAGGAATTCGAGGAGAAAAACGAGAATATTCTCTCACAGTGAGAGAAAAAGAATACTCTAAGCTCATAAATACACAAATGGCTATAATTACTTTAGCATCCCTCGCCATCTACAATACTCTATACCACAAAACCTCTGGAAGAAATCCATTCGGAAGTATATATCTCGTTCACCTCAATAACATCCGCAGATGTCCTCAACCACAGAAAATTCTTCATTCAAATTCTTCAGAGTTTCCTAAGAGATAGATACAGATCAGTTAGAAAACAAAATCAACTCTCCTCAAAATTCAAGATTGAAAATGGCGTCCCGCAAGGGGAAGTTCTCAGTGTCCTCCTCTTTCTGGTAGCCATCAACGACCTTCCACTCAACACTAAATTCCCTATCACCCAAAGACTTTTCGCAGACGACTACAGTTTCTCTCTCTGCGCAAACAACCCGAAAAGAGCCCACAGACTTCTTCAAGAAGCCCTAAATGATATTTCTACATGATCATCCGAGCGTGGATTTCAATTTTCTTAAAAAAAAAAAAAAAACGAACTTACTCATTTTCCACAAAAGAAAATTACCCCCTCCTATTCCTCCTCTCCAACTTCAAAATTTCCAAATCAAAACCACAAATTTAGTTCAATTTCTGGGCCTCTGGTTTGATCAAAAACTAACATGGATCCCTCATATCAAATCATTAAAAGCCAAGTGCCTCCGTTCAATTAATGTACTCAAATACCTCTCTCATTCCCGAACGGGATGCAATCGAAGATTACTTTTAAATCTATACAAAAGTCTCACTCGATCTCAATTGGATTACGGCGCCCCTGTCTATAACCTAGCCAGTACATTTGCTCTATCGTTACTCGAAACCATTCAAACTACTTCTCTAAGACTTGTCACTGGGGCATTTACAACCAGCCCACAGCTGAACCCCCTCTCTCCATTCACCGAGCCATTCTTTCATCAAACCTTCTTGTTTCAAGGTATCTCAATTTCCTGATCTCCCCATCTACAAATCCATTCTTTCAAAAACTAATCCGGTCTTCGTTCAACATCCAAACAAACACATCCGAACCCTCCTAGAAACCTCCTGTTCTCGCCGCTTCAAAATAAAGCTCTTGTTCCAATTATCTCTAATATTCCTCCTTGGCTGCTTCCTGTCCCTGACATCCGATTAGATCTTACAGAAGTTCCAAACAAAAAAATTCCATCTATAGAGAACACATTAAAAAAATATTAGATCAATATTCAGACCATACCCTATGTATAAAAGACGGCTCTAAGCTCAACAACAAGACGGCGTACGCATTTTCTATTGGTCGAAAAATACAAGCTCCGCAGCGTCAGCATTTACAGCTGAACTAGTTGGAATCCTGACCTGCGTGTCGAAACTCCTTCTAACAGACTGCCTCTCATCTCTCCATGCTATAAACGACGTTTTCTCTATCAACCCACTCATTCAACGAATTTTTTTGGCTCTTTACACATTAAAATCAATCAATGCTCACCTTACTCTAGTGTGGATTCCGGGCCATGTCGACTTCCCCCCTCACGATGCTGTTGATGAAGCAGCAAAGTAATTGACCACATATTGATCCCGGCTAAAGACTTGAAAAAACATTGCGGTTCTATGTCCTCTAATCTCTGACACTCTTCCTGGGAAAATCAATCCGATAATAAATTAAGAAAAATCAAAAATAAACCTCTAAATTGGTCAACATCCTATCGCCCTTCCAGGCGGGAGGAAGTCATATTGGCCCGACTAAGAATCGGACACACTCATCTCACTCACACATACCTTATAACAAATCATTTCCCTCCATCATGTCCTCATTGTCAAGACGACAATCTAAGTGTAGAACATTTCTTTACATGTCCTGTTTTACAACCAACACGATCTGCTCTCAAAATACCATCTGACACCAGCTCTGCTCTAAGAAACAACTCCGACTCCATCGACTCAACTTCAACTTACTTACGTTCCACCCAGTTTTACACACTTACTACTTTTAACATGAATAAACTTCAACATAAACTTACAATATACTTACCGTCACTTAAATTTAAGTTTATAATCCAAGCAAATAGCCCTTATGTGCGGCTAAAATGCTCGTTTAAAAAAAAAAAGTGAGAGAAAAAGAAAACTCTAAGCTCATAAATACACAAATGGCTATAATTACGTTAGCATCCCTCACCATCTACAATACTCTATACCACAAAACCTCCGGAAGAAGTCCATTCGGAAGTACATATCTCGTTCACCTCAATACCATCCGCAGATGTCCTCATCCACAAAAAATTCTTCAGTCAATCATACCATAACCTCTCACAGAACGATTTTAAAAGGAAAGTCCACCATTTTCTCGAATAATGGAGATATTGTGACGTCATTGAACAGATGTCGTACGGGTCATTTTCAAAATAAGTGAACCCTTCTTTCTAGTGATTTAGATATTAATCGTACCACCGATTCTCGTTATTTTTCTTTTCTCGGAAAATCATTCGATAAATTCTAATACGTTCGAAAGAAAGACGTAAATATCGTAGTGTTTACAAGTATTATTTGAACACGTTTCAGCACATCATTCCGAGAGCAGATAATCTAGGCAGATTTTATATATTTTCATCCAAACTATACATAAAAAACAGATGCGCAATAACAAAGCTGCAAATAACTCCGCACTTGGCGATAAAAATATTATAATAACTTTTAAGCTGAAGATATCTGGGACGGTGAAATCGTTCGTAAAACTTTATTCGTAGTAATTTCGATTTGCAGTACGAAAGTATTTATTTTCCAAAGATCGAAGTATACACTTTTGCCTCGTTTTTAGAAAATATGGTTTACGGATCACAAAAATAGCTTAGTCAAGCTCATAGCTATCATTAGAAGAGCATGAGATGATCCCAAGCGAGCTAATATAATTACGAACCACATCTTTTATGAGGCGAAGGGAAAAAATTGCTGCAATTCTAGAATTTTCCAAACATGAGCCCAAGATATTCTGGAGGCCTCCGACCATGAATCGGAGCTTGCCTTCTTATTTTTCTATTTTCTGATCAGGAAAATCCCTCAACTGACAAATAATTCTGTAGATCTGCGATCATTATTTTTGTCACCTGACTTTCCGATTCATTCCCCATGACCTTTCGAAGATTTTCTTCTCATTCGCTTGACCACATATTCGATTCCTGTACCTGGAGATAACTCGTGCACGAGCTAAGTTAAAATTACAGAACGCATATACGACATTGCACGCCAGATTAATTAGTATACTTTGCAAACAGACACAACAGTGTCTCGTGCACAAGGAAATCGTAGTAAATCAAATATGTACCTACGTAAATATACACTTGTACACACTTTAACCGCGCCAGCATAGATAAAACGAAGAGGAATTTTCAGAGTTCACAAATACATTCGTACATTTATTGTGAGCAGGTAAGCGCCCACGTGGCTCCAGATATAAATTAAATACACAATCATACCGCTTAAATATAATATTTATTTTCGAATCACACTATTTCATAATAACGTACATTTTCACTCCAATTTCATTGATGTTGTTACCGACTGAAGAGAGATCTTGCTCTTCAAAATTATCTCATCAGTTTGCAAGAATAAGTACAGGGGTGATAGTGGGCCAGCGATTTCAAACATCACAAAAATTTTTCAGACCATCAATCTGGGTCTTAATTTTAAGAAAGGAGTAGAAGTGTCGTCGTCTTTGTGATTTATATCGATAAAGACTCACCAACAAAGAGCGAATTTCGCAATGCCAATTACTATAACTGTGAAAGATCGCACCTAAGTTCAATCGGGTAATTTAAAAAATGGGTGGCGTCGCTTCATTTTAGAGCAACAGAGTTGTCATAATTCTTTGTACGCCGCCGTCAAACACACGCTAAACACTTGAAACAACACAATATTGTACTCGCACATGTAAATTTGTTAAAAACGTCTATCTCGTACCGGTCGTAAAAAAATGATTCGCGAATTCCGACAAAATCTAGATTTCGAAAAATTCCTATATCCAAAACACTGAAAAATTACGAGTCTCAAGACCCGTGGCCTCTTCCAGATTTTGTTTCACTTTTGAATACCGAAAAATACAATCGAATAAGTCGACAAACTTTTGAAAACGTCGATGGATTCGGGGGGGAACATAACTCGTTTATTTCTGTTTGTGGTAAGAAACACGTTTGAAAGATAAATGACGAATAATATTATCGTGAAAACTTGTTCGAAAATTTTGATATTTTTAGTTCGACGATGTACGAGACTACGTACAGCACGAATAAGAGTACGAAAAATATTTACATTACGGTACTTTCCGACATTAGGAAATTACTTCTCGAGGATAGAAAGTCAAATTTTCTTGAAAATGACGTATGTTGAAGATCGTCATGGAGTCGTAATCGACCGATCATAAATCTCTGCCAAAGGAACAACAGAGATACGAGTTCTATCTTTACACAGTCAAGTGCAGTATCCGAAAGCAAGTGATTCGATGAATATTTCTTTCTTTATTGGGAGAAGTAATATACAGCCTAAAGAAGGGCTTGGAACAGGGTGTCTACCAAATCTAAAGATTGAAAATATTGAACTTGCGGATCAAAGGTACAAGACTCAGGCGGAAGGGAATATCATTGAAGAGGCTCAAGTTGTAGTCTTGCTTTCTTCACTTTCATACTTTCATGATAAATACACCTTCGAGACCCCCAGGATAGTGCTTAAAGCGTCTAGGCGGAAACTCTATACTAGCATTATATTAGGTCTAAGAATTCTGTATACTGTATCCCAATTCCCCATTGAGCTGGGTCCAACATTTTATAGGCCCCAATATACAGTAAACTAGATCAACAAGGAGGTAGGTCTACACCTCCTTCATACTATGCTTAAACAAAGCGAGTGAGCCCCACAAAAGCTGATAGCTCAAAAAATATTTCTCATACGTAGTACTAGATTCAGACGACACCAAGAAAGGAAGCGAACGAGCGGAGCGAGTGAGCCCCTCGAAAGGCAATACCTCAAAATATTTCTCTTACAAGACCTATACGACGCCAAGAAAGGTAAGGGGGCAAACGAGTAATATCTCACAAACACTTGACCTAGTAAAAGCCGAGTTTAAAATATTTCAAGATGACTGATAAAATATAAGAGACATGAAACATGATCTTCATTTATTTGGCGAAGCCAGAAAATTTTTTTCTCCATCCTTGAAATCTCTATTTTCGAATGAAATAATTTCTGAGATTGAAATTTCAATAGTTATCCCGAAAAACACCATTTTCAAGTCAAACCCAACTAACTGGGTACAAAGTAGAAACTTCATGGAAGAGAATTAATAAATTGCGATATATTGCGTCAATCGAGAACAGAGCTTAATTTGGTGGAGTATTAGCTTTTAGATAATGGAAACTTTAGCTGCCAATGTGCGCCAATAGTAGAGTTATAATTCATTAAATAACACGAGTTCGTAACAAAATTTGAAAGGAACATCGTCAGTTGGTGGTAGTGGAAGAACTATGCTGCCGCCTCTGCAGCTGTGTGATAATGCAGTCCTTAATGATAAGAGTGAATAGAAGTTGAGCTTGTATAACAAAATTTAGAACGACTCTCATTTTCATGAAAAAATGTTTTCTTCTTGGAAAAATTGTTTGTCTCTAAAGAAAACCTGTTATTTTTTTGTCTAAAATATGTTTGTTGAAATTATAGAGTGAAATTACTGTCAAATTTAGATTCGGTGGTCCACAAATGAAAAAATAATTGTTTCACAGAATTTTACAACCAAACATGTTTTTTAACTAGGAAACATTTGAAAAACAGGTTTGTTACAGTTTGGTAGCAAAATTTTTGCCAAATTAAGATTCAATGTATCCAATAGAGGAGTAAAATATTTTCACAAGAAAAAAAAAAAAAAAAACAGGTTATCGCTAAAAAAAACTTTTTTTTTTGAGTGAAAAACATTTTTGTTGTAGTTTGGTAGCAAAGATTTGCCAAATTAGGATTCAGTGATCCAATACATAAGTAAAACACTTACATTTTCACAAGCAAAAAAAAAAAAAAAAACTGGTTTTTCCTTTAAAAAACATATTTTTTTTGTAAAAAACATGTTTGTTACAGTTTGGTAGCAAAATTCTTGCCATTATTAAGATTCAAAATATCCAATTAAAATATTTTCACAAGAAAAAAAAACGAGTTTTCGCTAAAAAAAACTTTTTTTTTTTTTTCGTGTGAAAAACATTTTTGTTATAGTTTGGTAGCAAAAATTTGCCAAATTAGGATTCGGTGATCCAATACATAAGTAAAACACATTTTCAAAAAAGAAAGGTGTTTTTTTCAAAGAACATGTTTTTTTTTCTTTGTGAAGAACATGTCTATTACAGTGTGGTAGCAAAACTGCCTAATTTTGAATTAGTGATCCAAAACATGACTAAAACGATAAAAAAAAATTAAAGAAACATCTTTTCTTTGAAAAAACATGTTTGTTGAAGTTGCATGATAAAACTGCTACCATATTCGGATTCTGCGACTCAAAAAAAGGGGATACTCGAAGTCCTGAAGTTTTGGCCGCAAAAATTACTTCTGGATCAGTGTGCGATGTATTCTCGCACAGAAAGAGTCTTTGGAAACTAATTGCAGGTAAATGATCGTAGCGCTCCAAGTAGTTACTCCAATGTTTACTTTTTGAACTGATTATTAGGGGACCAACAGTTTTCTTGTCAGCCTCACAATTTGGGCAGGTTATCAGCTAAGAACGCTACAAACAGGATTGGGACAATTTTTTCATTTGATCAATAATCAAGTGATCATAAAATGAGTCCAAAACGGAGCGATCTGGCGGAAAAATTCGGGCCGAACAGCGCTAGCCTTGCGCTGCAATTCTACTGAGCGGGTAGAGATAGAAAACAGGAATTGAACTATGATGGTATACAGAAAAAGAATGGAAATGCACTGTGTGCACATTGAAATAACACTTGAGAGAAGCAAATTTTACAAATAAGACACAGGATGACAAAACTTTCCATTCCACTTCATTCAAGATTCATTTTGAATTTTTCATTTCCCTCCCATGTACCGTTATAGTTAAATTACACCTTCAAAATCAGCAAGAGGAACATTACTGTTGGGCTTAGTTAGCGATCCCAGCGGATAGCCGACCCAGATCAAGATCTACAACGTAAAATTCCTTACAAGTTAATTTCTCATAAGAAACTAATATTGATCGCGCTTTCCTCCAACAAAACTGCCCCTTTTCCGTTAAACGCGATATTAGCGCCGACCGGCCCAAATAAACCACACATAGCAGAGACTGAATACAATGATGATAATTAACGAGGTGAAATGATAACGCAATAATAAACAGCCACACTAGACCTTGGAGTCACCTTCAGAAAATACGACCGAAGCCACAAGATGGCGCGGTGCAAGATGCACGTTTGTCCGGGGTCCACAAAATACTAAGTAAACTTTAACCGTGAATCTGGACAAAAAAATCATTTTCAAGTTTCGATTTAGCAGTCGTTATCAGCAATACAATTTTATCAGGATTCATGATGGCTTCACCTGGCAACTGAATTTTTAAACTAACTTAGGCTCTCTCCCGAGCAATAGACTGTTGTTCAACGAGTACAATTAACATCACAAGGTCATCATCGAGTAGATGTAAACCTTCTTACCACTTTCTTCCAAGTGTTTCCAGGAAATTCATGCGTTCTATTGGTCTAGATAGTTTGTATTTTATTTTAGCACAAAATAACTCTGGTCTCAAAGCCAAATCTATACAATATGTATTAGTAAAAGTCGAATGATTCCCACATGCTTCGACTAATTGACTTCAACATTCGCTGTTAATATTGAAACATTCAACTATTCATAATATTAATCAATAAATATTTTCGATGATGAAATGAATACAAATTCATGTTAGAATGATTTTTTAGTATGGTGATGATGGTGTTAATAATAATTCAATTCATTATCACGAGGTAGAAAGACAGGTAATAACGCCAACTATCATTCAATTGGAATTTTAAAGAGCTCTGATAGATCATCAATTTTTGTCAATTCGCATTACAGTTCTTTTATTGGCAGCTTTTGAAAAAATGGCGTTATTACTTGCAACAACGTTGATCTCATTTTCAACTTCTGAACGACAATGAGAAGATATTATTCACCTAATGAATTACGTTATGTCTCGAAGTCATTTTCCTCCCAAGGTAACCCCCATACAAATCACGATATCATCTGCCTAATGGATTGAGTTCCTGGACGTCATTTTTCAATCTGATTGAACCATACCTTATCATGGGAATCAAACGAGGACACCATCCGCAGAAAGTTATGTTTTAGATGAAGGCGGGAGACTCTTGTTAGTCCATTCATTTGATCAACTGCACGACCAATCCTAAATTGTAAAAACTCAAACGAAATCGAGAACTCACTAATCTTTTGATTCCATATTCCCTCGTTCATTTCAAAATATTCACGCATTTGTGACTAAAGTTCATTCAATTCTTTCATTATTACGAGTAAATTTTTATTTACAACTTTGTTAGATAATAAAGTGAAGTTACACTATTTTCAACAATAAGGAAGCAAAAAAGTACGAACTAAAATCTTCAAATGCTAAGAAGGCTTTGTCGTCAGTTTTTACTAGAAACTATAAACGTCACTCTTAATAATTTTAATGGAACAATAATTGTCAGTATTTATAGTATTCAAGTGACTAGTTTGCTATCGTCTCAGTAGTAACTGAGTCGCTTTGATTCTTCAAAGTTGTGGCAGAGTTTTACATGTAATTTTGAAAATTTCAAGGTTAAAGACATGTCAATAAGTCGTGAGCTGCTGATGATAAAAATCTAGCCCTCGCGCCTCAATTCATAATCGATTGACTCGATTTTTCAATTTTCATGTTTTCCCCCATTTGTTCTCAAAGTCATCCCTATACCGCTTATCTCGAAGTAAAAAGAAAATTACTACCAAATAAGTTATGAAATTTTTGAAAAAGTAAACAAGTTTATTTTTACACGTCTGACAAAAAAAAAAAAAAAAAAAAAAATTAAGAGAGGAGAACGAATATTATTCTCTAGCTGGTTTAGAAATTTTCTGGATGGGCACGACTGACTACGCGCAGAGAACAATTGTGCAAATATTTTTTGGTCCATTTCTTGAAAATTAAATTTTGATTGAGTGCAATAAACTACTAGAAGTCATTGTCATTTATTCCTCTAATTTTCTGAAAAAGAAAGACGATTATCACATTCCCGATTTAATTCACACGCCCGAATGAAGTACTAATGAAAAAAATGAGAGATGTGATCCTAATGATGAAATCGATGCCCGTAATGATTTCAATTGGCGATCGAATGCTCAGATCGGGAAAATATTCAACTCGAGGGTTAGATCTGCAAAAGAATTTTGAGAGGAGAGTTGAATTTCAACACGAGTCGATTTTTTAAAATAAGGAACCTGTTTTATCGGGGGTAAAAAGGACGAGCGCTGGCTGCCGGGCGCCGTCCGGTATAACGTGGTTGGAAGAATGTCGACGTAGGAGCTATAGATGATAGGAGGACTTGAAAAAATTCCATCTTTCAATCTATGATAGGAGAGAGACTTGAGAAAAATTCGAATATTGAGCTGTATCTGATAAGTGGAAAATTGGAAAAATATGAGCTTTTGATTTCAAACTCCCAAGGTGGTGAGGGACGAATTTTAATCTTTACTTAAAAAGACCCACGCATTCTTTAATGGAGTTATACAAGGGGTGGCGGAAATTTGTCGTCGTATGGGGCACGTGGGATCTGAAAAATGTAAATTGTGACGTCACAAAGCTGACCCATGGCGTTATCAAAAGAAAGAACCTGTTTCATGGGAAACGTGGGATCTGAAAAATGTGACCTTGTCTACAAAACCCCGGTTTAGCGTTAAATATCGATCAGAAGAAAAGGATCTAACACATGGGAAGGAAGATTCCTCTTCACCTGATTGTAATTGAACACTAAGCCGGGTTTCTGTAGACGGGGTCACAAATGTAGATTGTGACGTCACAAGGCTGTCCCATTCTATCATCAAATTGTGACGTCACAGGCCCAGACTTGAGAGCTATATATAATAGGAAAACTTGAAGAAAACTGATCTATGACGTTATAAGATAGTGACGTCATAAGGTTGACTTATCACGTCATCAAACTGTGACGTCCCGCCCTCCAAGCTGAATATGACAGGAGTGGGACTTGGAAAAACTGATCTATGACGTCATTAAACTGTGATCTCACAGATCCCGCCCTTCATGCTATACATGATAGGGGTGGGACTGAAAAAAACCGGTTTCATGTGAAAAAGTAGATTGTGACGTCTCAAGGTTGTCCTATGCCATCATCAAATTGAGACGTCACACGCCCGGACTTTGGAGCTATATATAATAGGAGAACTTTAAAAAAACTTATCTATGAAGTTATCAGATTGTGACGTCACTAGGCTGACTTATAACCTCATCCCACAGTGATGTCACAGACCCCTGACCTCCAAGCTAAATATGATAGGACAGGGACTCGGAATGATGAGGAACGTGGGCTCTGAGAAACGTAGTTTGTGACGTTACAACGCTGTCCTATGACATCATCACATGTGAGGTCACAGGCTTGGACTTTGGAGCTATTTATAATAGGAGAACTTGAAAAAAATGATTTATGACGTCATCAAACTGTGGCGCCACAAAAACCACCCTCAAGCTGTACACGATAATGTGAGACCTAAAGAAAAACTTATCCTTGACGTCATCAGATTGTGACGTTGCAAAGCGAACCTATGACGTCATCAAACTGTGACGTCACAGGCCAGCCCTATAGCTTCAGATGATAGGAATGAGACGTGGAAAAATTTCGATCTTCGATATGATAGGAGGGGGACTTGGGAGAATTTGCGAGCCCTGGTCTTTGCCGGCAGGCCAGACGGCGTACGGATAACGTTCTTCCGAAAAAACCCCCGATAAAAGAGGTTCCTTATTTGCCCCGCTTAACACAGTTAATGAAGGCAACCCCGAGCAGCTGACGAAGTAGGCTGCGAGTGTTTTTTCTGTTAATCATGTCTGAATGGCGATTTACACCAAAAAGTCTAGAAGTTGAGTTTTCTTCGAACTAAGCATTCAATTTCCACCGAGAACGATTCCGATACCTGGGTCCAGCTACAAGTAATAAGCGTTTTCTTTTAAGATACTGCTCCCTTAAAAACGGTTTTAGTGCCGGGTCCGCATGTTTGTAACATATTTGAGAACCGTATGAAATCGCTACCTCCATTGGTACGTAATCAAATGGGTCAATATCGCTATAAGAATTGATATTATTAATATCACAAATCAATATTTCGAGATTAAGTTACATACTACATACGTAGATTAAGAATAAAATAAATAATAATTATACTCCTTTCTGTGGCATACTTATACTAAAATGTCAGCGAGTTTCTTTTCGCAGACAAACATAAAAATGGGTTAGCAATTTTATGGTGGTTTCAAAAATTTGGAGGAGGGTCTCGATCGCCCTTCTCTTGTAGAAGAGTTATTAAATCCGTCGATTGAGATTAACCGATCAAGTTGTAAAAATGTGAAGCCAAAAACTGAATACATTTGTATCGGTTGCGTTTTACTACTGATTTTTACTTCGGTCGACCGCGAAATGTGTCTGACTTAGGGAAAAGGATCACGGTTCAAAATATTTGAGGAACACAGGCCACACTATTGACTTCTTTTTTTTTTCTACCCTAATCGTTTTTAAAATATGTACAAATAATTATAATTCTATTAATGAACTTCAATAAAAACGACTTAAAACATAGAAATATAAGTGAGTAAAATCATCTTCTTACGAGAATGTTCACATAAAATGCAACACATCAACGAGTCATAACATTTTTGTCTCATGAATCATACCAAAAAACTTTCAAATGTTTTATCTGATTTATTACAGAGTAGAAAGTGAATTTCGGAGGGCACTCGTTGATTTACGAGTAAGCTTCTCTCGAAAACAGAGTGCGTCGACAAAAGATTGAGGAATCAATATTACGAAGACTTTGCTCGTTCTCGGCCTGCGCCCAGAAGATGGATTGTTGGTTAGACTTTTTCAAATCGCGACTCATGAACCGTTTAAGAGGGCAGAAGTAATTTCGAAAACCCACGTTCGGCTGATCTGTACATTTGAGCCAAGCTAAATAGACGTTCTAATGGTCTTGAATATAAGAATTATACGTCGGAATTGTGATAAAGCTCTAAATTTGTTCCTAAAGGGAGTAAACTGAGGCGAAATAAGGAGAAAAGAATATGCGTAAGGGAAATTCTAAGCAAAAACGAAAGAGAGGGAGAAATGATGAACGATATAAGTCAAGAAAAATCTACAGAAAATAAGGAGACTGGAATAGTTGATAACAATTCAACATAACAGATACCAGAGATTAAGGATATTTGAGAAAAAAAAAAAAAAAAAAAAAAAAGGAAAGATACAGAGTAAACTGAGTTTTAGAGAATTTTGAAACATTTTTGTCCTCTCGTTGTTTTACACCGAATAAAAACGAAGAACCAAAGAGAAATTATTGAGTGCGAACGTTCACAGTTGATTTTATCGAGAAATTATGTTAATTTTCTGCATTCACAAGTGCAATTTTGCAACACAAGCAGAATATTTTAACTTTTCCTCAAAGTATGTGAGTAAAGAAGTCTACGTGGCATGCACAAATCGACACAAGGGTCCTGCTAAGTTTACCACACTAAGAGGAATAGGAAAGGAAATTTAGACAAGAAAGGAAGGCAGGATTTTCCTGAGTAGCACACGATATAACCTGATTTACTCGAGATACATACTCGGGTAAACACTTTTACCCCAAGTGCGCCCTCTCGCCAGCTGGCTGCAACTTTAAAACAATGAGACGACCTCTGTAGTGGGTCTTGAACAAATTCACTAGGTATGACGCATATTGTCACCAGTATATTAGTGTACAGAGATGACTGAACGAAAACCGGTCCAACTCCTCGCTTACTCACTACGGTTCCCACGGAGAGGAGTTGGTTGACTCAAATTCTAGAAAAGAACCTGACATTTTACTCATAACTGACAGTTTATAAGATGGCTGCTTTCCGCATAAAATAGTAAGGATGTGAAAAAGATGAGTAAAGATTGACCCAAGCGTACGACACTATATCAAGCGCTTTTGCGGCAAGACACGCCATCACCAGAATATAACGAAACTCCTCAAGATTTCACTATTTCACTCATACTCAGAGAGCAGAATGTAACACAGCACCATAAACTCTTTAAAAGTCGAGTCAAAGTAGATCCAAGTTTTTCAACTCTACTCCGGCATCATAGAAATCTCGAGCTAAATTGAAATAGAATTTTTTTCTCAAATCAAAACTAGAGCAGAATTACGAAGAAAGATCATAAAAGCTGGAAAACCAGAAAACTATTTATTAATTTGTTTACCACGAGCATATATCGTACTTTCACACCTTTTTTCATCATGTATCGATGCTGTAGAGTTTCATTTTCCGGCAAACCAATTTTATGACATAATACATACTAATTTTTTGAACAACGAATTTTCACACTTGCGTGCAAAACGTATTTCAATAACCTGCAGATGGTTTGTGAACCAAAACGTGCACGAAAACACAACTATACGATGTTTCACAAATTTTAGGCGAATTTGGGTGTTCCTATCATCATCTTCCAGTTTAATTTGGAGTCAGTTTGGCATTCAACTTCAGAAACGTACACGAATGATTTGATTTTAAATGGATTCAGCTTCTCCATCAACGTCACCTATCAATTTTATTACCAGTTAACGGGACATCGACTGCTCATAAATTATTCAAATCATATACTAAATGACCATTAGACGAATACGAGATTAGCACTCATAACTACAAATACGTAAAAATCATACTTCGGGTGGTGATTAACACATCTCCCACACCCAAGTATTTTTAGTGCGAAATAATAAAATATTCCAACTTTCTCATCTATATTATACTCGTATACGAGACGATAATTCCCAACAAATTGATCATTACAACTCTTCACAAACAGATGAGCAGTATCCTGAAAATTTTTCCTTCTTACATGAAAAATTGTGTCACATTTTGGACTCGAATTGCCTCAGGAATAATCATCGTTCATCACAGACTAACCGGCGGAATTGAGATTTTCAACGCCTGACGAGAGTGATTCGACTTTAATTTTTCGATTTAACTGGAAAATCCCGCCTATTCCGAGCTCATCATGACGATCTCGCATTCAGCATTACTGCAGGCTGAGCCTTGAACTTGACAAATAAGTACCCTAAATATATACGACCAGACGTGTGTGTATATATGCGTACACATTAAGTATGCAAGATACGTACTCTTTATGTATATGAAATAAATATTGTATAAGCTTTTGCCTGCTGTGTAATTAATTGAATTTTAAATAAAAGCGAAATTAGTGAAGCTTCACGGCTCACACCAAACGGGTAGAATAAATCACCGCTTATTCAGTAAAGAAAATACGAGTGAATTAACGAAACGAACAGATAATCGTACAAAAATTAGAGCAAATTCCACCAAAGAACTCATCTAGATCATCGCGCGATAGGGGTTATCTGGATAAACGTCTCGAAATCGAAGGAATTAAGCGACCAGGGAATCACAGTCGAATATTGACTTCAAAATCGACTTGAATTTTTAAATATTTACCATACGAATTCAAAAACTTGGAAATAAAAGCCATAAACTTTTAGATCGAAGTACAAAGATAAATCTGGGATTATTCGTGTCACCGAACCAACCTCAAGTACCTTACTGCATAATGTTATCGATTCTGTAGACGTCGAAAAAACTGGAAATATCCATGGTAAAATTGGTATTTAAAAATTTTTTCCAACAGATACTAATCTCAACTAAAATTCGACTTAGCAGAGCATCTTCTTTCTCATCCTATGACCTTCGAATAGCGATCGTATTTCATATTATCATGCCAGAATACTCAGAGCAAATGTAGAGATAACTTTCGCCAACACTTTCGAAAATTTTCATCGGTTATTCGCAGGTGTAAAATTCGTCCAACGAATGATTTTGAAAACTTTCTTTTCGAAATTCGGTTCATGCGATAATCGTTCGAGAGCGTTTGGAGGCTCCTAGTCCAAAAAGCTGGCAGTGTTGTTCTTTCGAAGTAATCTACGAGTACTTTTTTTACAAGGAATAAATCTAGCGAAATCGTGACCAAAGAAAAAATAGAAGTTCAAGAAAATTGAATCAACAAAAACAAGGAAACTGTAGTTTGCACATTGTGCGAAAAATTTGAACAGTTAGCAAAGTCACCCATCGTTAGAGCAGTGGCGACGACATAAAACGTGTCGAAGGAGAGGGGTCGAGATACACCATACAGAATTAGAGTGTTTCACCGGAAGATTTTTCACCTAAAAAAATTCACCGATCAAGATTCACCTACAGAAAGTTCACCAACAGATAATTTACCCAATAGAAGTAGGGGTTCACCACATGGTAAGTTCATAATGATGAAACAGAAAATTCAATTTTATTAATTTTTTCAATTTTTAATTTAATAAATCAATTTATTTATTTAAAAATTTCAATAAATAATCATTTTATTTCAATAAAATGATTATTTGAAAATTATTATTAGTCTAAATTATTTTGATTATAATTATTAATAATTCTTTTATTTTAAATATTAAATAAATCTATTTGTTCATCTGTTTTATCAATATTGATAATTAATTTATATCCAATAAATATTTGAATAATTAATATTTCTTGATATATATTATTATTTATTTAAATTTATATAATACATGTAAAATTTATGGAAAAATTAATTTTAAAATTATTTATATTATTAAATCCAGATTTTGATCTATTATAATTTTTTTTTAAATATTAAATTTATTAATTCATAATAATCAAATCAATTATATTTAAAATTAATACTTCTTCACTTTAAATTACTTTTAAAAAATATATTTTTTCATTGGTAATAAAAAAAATAATAATATTAATAAAATATATTTAAATAAAAATCAATTTTAATATTAAAATATAATGTTTAAAAATTTTAAATAAATATTTATAATTAATATATTAATTAAAATTTATTTCAGGTCATTAAGCTCACTAAGGGAGGCTAAATCGACAATTAGACCCTCACTCCCTTCCCCTCGGGTGGTAGAGCATATACTCATGATTTCCCTATCACCTCATTCAAGTAGCATCCATATAGGTCAATCGAAAGCTAGGGTTAGGTTAAACGGTGGGCGCCCGTAAGGGCACGAATCCGAGAAGGAATTACGGAACTTCAGGGGTTACCCAGAGAATATGACACTTTTGCAACCTCCTACTAACTGTCGACTTATTCGTCCCCTTTATTGAAGTGAAAACCAATTTGGAAAATAGTCAAGAATCTCAATTCATATTTGTATCATGTCTGACTTCAGATAACTCTCGAATCTATGCAATGCCTAAACGACTGTAGTGGTGGACAGTAGGGTAAACCGCGTTTTTGAGGCAAACGCGTTGGATCGAGTCAAACTTGCAATAGTAAAACGGAGGCCATATTATTCAGTTCAGTCCACCCACCTTTCACCAGCAAGGTATGGAAACCAAGACCAAGAAGGAAATGAAGCACCTGGACATCTGGTTTTCAAGCACCATTTCCTGATGACGGCCAGAGTAGTTATATACCAAAGCTACCTGATGAGAAACCCAAAAGACTCGAGAGAAACAAGAGAAAGGATCATGATGAGCACCGTCTTGTCGATCATCCTATATGGTGCCCCAGTACGGGCCCACTCTAGAAAGAAGTAGAGAGGTAAAGAGCCAAAGAAGAGCCGTGTTGAGGTATACACCGTCTTGACGGAGGCTCTTTGTGTATCGGCACGTTCACCACCTTCTCGAGGAAAGAGTAGCGGTGTACAAAGCCAAAAAGAAGACAATGACCGATCAAGCGGCTTCATGGGTCAAGGAAGTGGCTAGGCGCTCCTCACTTGAGCAAGAATCATTCAGAGTGAGCAAGGTAAATAGATTACCCGTAAGTTGATAAACGACCTTCATGAGTGGATGAACCGAGATCATGGTCAGCTGAACTCTCACGTGATGCAGGAGTTAAACGGCCATGACTGCTTCAACAAGTACTTTCGAAAGGTGAACAGGCAACTCGTTCGCACTGCAACCAAAGGCGCGCGGTCGATTACAGCCACAGACTAAACAGACCTCTGGCTCTCGAATCTATGATTCATTTCACAAACAACCTTGTTGTTTTCGTGTTGCAAGATACGAGAAAAACCGACAAGCACAAAAACTGTTTTTCAATTTCTCCTTCAAATTTGTTTGACCTTCAAATGTCCTACGTTACGAAAGTCTGTTAAAAACGACGTACTCCACAAGCAACGACATCCATTTTCGTTTCCAGACATAACCTGTGAATCATCGGCTCAACTACTATTCTCCTACCAAGAAATAGTAAGGTTGACCTAGGTAACTTCTGCTCGACAATTGTTAAATGAAGAAAATTCCGACGATACACTTTCTTCTTTCCGGTTCTCAAAGAATCCTTACAACCTGGAATCGAGTCCACATTCAAAATCGAATACATTATAAGACTGGTTAAAGAAAAAAAAAAACTGACCGTACGTAAATTTAGCCCAAGAAAGACACGTGAATAAAAAAACAAATAAAAACTCGAACGAAATGGAATTCCTGTGCCAAGATAAGCTAAAGCCCTTTTTATACCGAGTCAAAATAAACGTCATTACAGTTCAATGGAGTCTTCATTTATCTTTCAACGTCTACGGCTATCACGCGTATAAATAGGAATACCTGATTAGTAGGATTAACCTTTCTCTAATACTGTATAGGCTGTTAATCATCATCAGCCAAAATAATCATCCTCCAATCTAACTAATATTCTCGTTATCGTTTCTTCATTTGAAAGTGAAGAGATCATAAATTTTCGAACAAATAAACCACGAGTCGCATTAAAAAAAAAAAGTTTCTATCACCGTGAAACGCATTTATCTAAGCGAGGGATTTCTTCGAGTACGAAAATTGAGGAACTCTCTAAGTACACACACGAGGCGAGAAGAAACGTGTTCTTTGGAATATGTGCCAATAATAACAACTTCAGAAGATACCGAACGGTACAATATAATACTACTTCGGTTTCGTATGAAATGTAATTAGTCCATATGTTTGCCTTGGCAATGTTTTGAGCACATTCGTGCGAACGAATAATTTTGTTTGCTCGGAAAAATGCCGTTTATAAAATTTTTCACACGTGTTCTTCTTTCAAAATCCTTATCATGTAATCAAAATTGATTACATATTCATCCAAGGGTATCGTACAATCTAAAATAATTGATTTGATGTCCAACATATGGAATTGCAAATCAATTTAGATCGATGAGTTAATTTTTGCACGATAGTTCTTAAGATACCATTTACTTCGCGTTGCGAGGTGAGCACAAAAAGTACGCAAACGATATGCGAAATACTACATTTTGAACGAAGACAAACCTATCAAGATCTTTTCTTGTTGAAAAACTTAAAAAAATTGCGATTCTCATGAGAAGACTTGTACCTACTTCCACGATTTGGAAACGTTTTGACTTTCGAGCTGAGGGTACACGGAAACAAACTCACAGCCCATCTGTGAGCTGCTTGAAGTTGCTTTCATTAATCTTGTTAATCGACTCGAGGCAAACAGGAGACCTGTTTTACAGGAGTCATTTTTTATGAGCAGTATTAACTTTTGTTAAATTTGATTTTTGTAATGAAGGGTGAACTTTGTTCTTCACCACCTCAGTTTCCCTCTCATCATGTAAAAATTTCTCCAAGTCTCCCTTGAGAGTAGACATTTTTCCAAGCCCCATTCGTGACCCCGTCTACAGAAACCCACCTTAGTGTTCAATTAGAATCAGGAGAAAAGGAATTTTCTTTCTTCTGTAAAAGATCCTTTTTCCAGATCGATATTCAACGCTAAGGCGGGTTTCTGTAGATGGGGTCACGTATATGGCTTAGAGGGGGCCTGCGACGTCACAACCTGTTACATCTAAGATCATTTTCCAAGTTCCCTGCCCCGCCCTTTTGTATATAGCTCCAAATTCCAGACATGTGACGTCACAATCTACCTTACTTAAATCCCGCGTGCCTCATGAAACAGGTTCCCTGCTACCCCCCGTTCAAATCCGTTAAAGAACTCGGGAGTTTTTTCTAAGCCGGACGACGCTCGACGCCCGTCATTTTTCTTCAAATTACCCCACCATAAAACAGGTTCCTCGTAGAAAATTCTGAACATCAAGCAATAAGTATATAAGGGAACGGGATGGATTAGGGATAGGATAAAATTTAGTCTTTCGAGGAATTAATATTCCTACGGCGATGGGGACTGCGTATCTCCCTCATAAGCATACATCAGGAGTCGGGTTTTGGAAGAGCTTCGACCATTCAGCTTGCTATCTATAAGAGAGGAGGAATGAAAAAGATCAAGACCATGAAGTTTGAGGAGGAAATTAGAAAAATATCGAGCATCAATCCGTGAATCGGAGAGGAAACCACCTTGGAGTTCCCACGTGTAAGAATTTCCGCTTTCGAAAGGGTGGGAGGAGGAGAGAAATTCCGATTATCGAGCTTGTAGATCAAGAGGGATACTAAGAAAAATCTCGCCTCATAAGTATAGTATGGTTTCGAACGGGGCTAAGCCTCTGACCTAGTTTATGAGTTCCGAAAATTCTTGGGAAAATTTCGTCTTTCTGAAAGTTATCGAAGTCAAAAAATTCTCTGTGCGACGTGAGTTCCCTACTTTTCTCAATCCAGGTAATTTACGAACGAGATCTCACAAGCAGCAAACAAAGTTAGCTGCCAGTTTTCATTATAGGCCGAGACATCGCGACACTCGAGATAATTAACTTCCTTTCTCACCTCGATCATATGTATTAATTGTCGCGAATAAATACAATCCTCGATAATTCGTTACTCTTCACTCGAAAAATGATGTGCGAAAGTTTCAAGAGCTGCGCATTAGTTTATGAGTACCGAAGAATTAATTCTCGATTACATTCGCAGAGCTCTGAATACAAAGGTTAAATATGCACGAGATTTTCGGCATTAAAAAAATTTAAGACCTACGAACTCAGGTGTACTCGAGACTACAGTTTATCCCATTCACCTCCAATTAACAAACTGTGTATTAAAATAGCGAAACGAAAAAAAAAAAAAAAAAAAAAAAATCCTATCTTTAACTTACGAGTACATCTCAGAATTTGATAAAAAGGAAGCTAACGTACACTGAACTCGACAATTACCACGAAGATTGGCATCACATCAAAAATTGTAGTGTAGATATGTAACTTTTTGAATATCATACAAAAGAGAAAAAATTCGAGCCGATGACCTTTTCCTTCTGATACTTCTGCTCAAAGATCAATCGTGAGTCCTGATAGTCCAGAAAAAAAACTCACGGGTTCTTGAATGGAGTTAAACGAGAAATGGCAAGGAAACTGTTTTATGACGCACGGGGGATGTGAAGAATGTTGATTGTGACGTCACAAGGCTGACCTATGACGTCATCAAATTCTTACGTAACAGGCCCGGACTTTGAAGCTATATATATATAATACGAGGTAAACTTAAGAAAATCTGGTTCACCTCCCCGCTCAAATTACAACTCATTTTTCCACGCATTCATTTACTCCACCAGAACACCAGTCTCCTTCCTTTGGATTCCGGGCCACATTAGCCTTCCAGAACACGATGCGATCGCCCATGCGGCCAAAGATCCTATTCTCTGCCATAGAATTTCTAACCTCATATCCTCTGAGTCAATCCCCGACTCCTGGTATTCTGGAAAACTCAGTATTCGAACTAACTTAGAACCATAAAGAACCAACCGGTTCCCTTGACTTCCTAATATCGAACTAATCGACATGAAGAAATAAACAGAGTTCTCGACTAAGCGACAAGCCAAAAGTAGAGGTCATTCGTAGTTGTGCGATAGACATCACTGTATGGGTTGTTGGTTTCTCGCTTGGCAGGTTTTCACAGGAATCGGTTCAAATCATTTTTATCCGCCTCAAAATCTGTCACACACGTCACACCCATTCCTATCTCTTCGCGGGTCTTTGCTACTACTGTCAATGTTCCAAAAATATCCGCCTCTTTCTCACTATTTCTTCACGTCTTCCATCTGTCCTTCACAACAATTCCGCGCGCACCACTTACTTCTACTGTCTACTGTGGTCTTCAATCATCCCCCATCCCCTGCCCCAATTTTTCCTAAATTACCTCCCCGAGCTGATGACCACCAGAAAAGATGTAGAGCTCAGGTAAAAGAAGAACAAAATCGTGCCAAATTTCGACTCTGCAACAATTCGTGCGCCTTGACTAATATCTATCTCACTATCAACCTCACAGTCGGCAGTCTTTGTTGATGAAAATGTTCCTCGCTCGCAACCTTTCAGCATAAGATCCTCTTTTAACGCGTAGATTTACATTATTTTTGAGGAGATACCATAATTTTTCAACATGACATCACAAGGCCTTCCACACGATTGAATTGAAATTCTTGAATACCAAGACCCTTCATTAAACGTGTCTCGGCTCTCAAATTTCACTCAGAAAAAGCTTTGGCCTACTATATTTGCTTGATTTTTTCCACAGCCCGTGACTGCATTCAAGATGTAAATGTACGGGCTGTTAATCCGAAATTCTAGAGAATTGTGCATTCTGTAATAAAAGCATGAAATTTGATGTAAAGGTGTAATAAATGATATTGACAAGAGTGCCACGCCGAAAGTCCATTTTTGTGCCCCCAGGGGTCCACTTTTGGAGGGGGAGGGTTCATTTCGGAGATTATTGTAGCAGAAATTAGAAAGAAATTATGAAAAATATATTAATCATGTGATTTTTAGAAAGAATGTATTACAAAATTTTTTTTCTACCCACCCTTCCATTAGAGGCCTTGGGCCCAAAATTTCACAAAATTGTAAATGTAATCAGAAAAACTTGAAATTTGATATACAGGTGAAGGAAGAGGTAATGAATAATATTAACAAGAATGCCACACAGTAAGTTAATTTTTGCGCTTCCGGGGGCAATTTTTTTTGGAGGGGAGATGCTTTTTTTGAACACTATTGTTGCAAAAATTGGAAAAAAATTACATAAAATATATGCATTGGGTGAGTTGTTCGAAGAAATGCTGCGAGGGATTTTTTTCTATACCCTTGGGGGCCTTGGAGCACCAAATTTTACAAAATCATAGATTTCATCAGAAAAACTGGAAATTTAGTACACAGGTGAAGGAAGGTGTAATGAATGATATTAACAAATAAGTTCATTTTTGTGCCCCTATGGACGTATTTTTTGGGGGGAGGGGGGGGCGACAAATGCTTCATTATTTCAAGACTTATTGTTGCAAAACTTGGAAAAAAAAAATACATAGTAATTATATGTGATTTGTATGAAAAATATGGTGCGAGGAATTTTTTTATGTATCAAATCTTCCATTGGTGGCTCATGGGCTCCAAATTTCACAAAATTCTAAATTTCATCAGATGGGTATGTAAGTTTAAAGCCTTCATTACACTAGGCCTAATATACACAAATTGTGAGACAAAAGAAAAATTTGCCGTAATGTAGAGAGACAAATTCCGGATTTAGTTTTTTTCGAACATTATTTGCCAAACTTGAATCTATTTGTAAATATTTAATTTTTTGAGCATCTTGTTTTCTAAAATGACTACTTAAATGTGAAAGAATACCCCATATCTCAAAACACTGAGGCCCAAATTTTGACACATTTTGTACATTACCCATTGAAATTGAGACACCAAGAGATGCAAAAGCTAGCGCAGAATTATATTGTCTAATATTTTCTCGGAATTGCTTACATTCAATATGAATACCACACACAATTCCTCGATTAACGAAGGCACTTCAAAATCAAGATCAAAAATATTTTTTCCATTCCTTCGAACAACTCACCCAATGCATATATTTTATGTTATTTTTTTCCAATTACAATAGTGTTCAAAATAAGCATCTCACCCCAAAAAATAAACTTACTGCGTGGCATTCTTGTTAATATTATTCATTACCTCTTCCGTCACCTGTATACCAAATTTCAAGTTTTTCTGATTACATTTACAATTTTGTGAAATTTTGGCCCGAAGGCCTCTAATGGAAGGGTGCAAGTAGGAAAAACATTTTGTAATACATTTTTTCTAATAGTCACATGATTAATATATTTTTCATAATTTCTTTCCAATTTCTGCAACAATAATCTCCGAAATGCACCCTCCCCCTCAAAAGTGGACCCCTGGGGCAACAAAAATGGACTTTCTGCGTGGCACTCTTGTCAATATCATTTATTACACCTTCATACACGTCAACACCAATTTTCATGCTGTCATTCTTCCCTTACTGCCTGTACTACAATGAACCCGTAAGTTTGTCTCCAATTTCAATAACATCATAAAATATCAATCTAAGCACTGCCATAGGAGACATAATTTTGTTCTTTTCATTTCTAATAAAAACTACTTCTACTCAGAAATCAATCACGAAACCACAAAAGAAAAGTATATTTTCCACATTTTTTTAGCGAGTTTGCTTTTGATTTCTAGCTACTCATTTTCTATCGTAGAATCCCATCGACCATAATCGTAAAGTCTCATTATTAACGTGTTCACAGTCACAAGATCTACATACTTATTTTAATTGCATTCCTAATTCTCGAATCCGCATTTTATACTCTACTGTCATTTGTTTTTCGTATAATTTGCTTACACGGACAGTATTTTTCGTAAACACGCGCGTGCGTTATTGAAGGCAAAAAATTTTGTGCATGCTGCAAAATAGCTCGAGTTTTCTACATGAATGAACGTCTACATAATTTTCCCAGATGTGCTTTTTCTGTACATTTTACATAGTCTAAGTCTTCGAGAATTATTTTTCGTTCTTTCACGCTCAACTTGACAAATAAATAGCATCATTCAATTCGCACACAAAAATTAGATATGCGTGTATTGTACTACCGTCACACGATTTAGAAGCAAAAAAGAAAGAAGTGAAAAAAAAAACAATGTTTACTTCGGATTCAGATGTTTACAGCAAAGAGAACACGATAGAGAGAGAGTATGAACGAAGTCGATTACACAAAGTTGAATAATAATCAGTCTCTCCCCGATGTAGAATGACAAATTGAGAGAAGATGCTGATAGTGAACTTGAACGAACGTTTATTCAAAAAACAAGTGAAAAAAATTTTCAAAGCAGACAGGCGTACATTACCGACCTAATTATGCGTCGGTAGAAGGCTGTAACTTTCCGTTGAAATGTGCTCGATAAAAAAATATATTATTAATAACTGTATGGAAATCTAACCAGGCAATGCACGAGAGTCAACCTTCGTTTTACAAAACTTGAACGCGCGAGTTCATAATAACAGTCTCCAGTTTCAGACACAACACAGTACTAACCTTCGCGTCCTAACAAATTCATCAACTGGGTTCTTCGAGAGAACAGCTGGCACCTCTAAAGTCAGCCATCGATGAACGAGAGGCGACAGAAACCCATGGGTTCTTCAACGGAAGGGGACAGGGAACTTGTTCTATGGGGAACATGGAGACTTGAGAGAATTTTGAATCCCGAGCTATGATACAAGGGGTACTGAGAAAAATTTCGACTTCCAAGCTACCTACAAAACAAATTACAGGATTAGGACGTAAAAAATTTCGAAACTGGAGCTACATAATAGTGTAGGTAAATTAGAGCAATGTTGGGGAAAAAACATTTCGCTGGAGCAAACGTTTCTTCGCTGAAAATGGTTCAGGATGTGGTCCTGAACAAAATACTAAAAATCCCGCGTTTTTCTCCTGGAGCTTCTTTTTTTATGGAGGTTCGATTCCCCTCCCCCACAAATATTAGTTTTTCGCCCATATCGCGCGAAATTGAGATTTTATTAAAAAATGTTTCAAAAGTTGTTCTTCGTTAAATTTGCTATAAATGAGTTATTCAGCCTTCAGAAGGTTTTTTTTTTAATAGGGGTTTAACCCCCCCCCCCCCCCTTAAGATTTAGTCTTTTCCTTATATCTTGTCCAATTGAAATTTTATCAAAAAATGTTTCAAACAAAAATTGTTCCTCGTTAAATTTCCTACCAAATAACGTATTTAATGTTCAGCCTAGATCAATTAGTGCCCCGGCAGAGTCTGCAAAGGCCGTTCAAAAGAGCAGTTTTTCATACATCTCCCAAAATTGAAATTTTTTGAAAAAATGTTTCAAACAAAAGTTGTTCCACGTCGAATTTCCTATCAAATGAGCTACTCAACTTTCAATTCTTTTCTTATGGTGTTTAACCATCTACACTATACTTCTCAAAAAACATAGTATCATGCCTCAACCATAAGTTAGTAGCCTATTGTTTGAATTTTTGTTGAAAATAGTTGTTTTTTTTCTTCCTAGGATCAAAATGTTCACCAAAGTGTCTTGGGCAGACTTGCCTCAATGCTGGTGGAGTATTAGAGGTAGTAGACGTCATTGATGACGACTTGTAGGATGTATCAAGTCAGGACGAGGAAGCTGACCATGAGTCCAATACTGATGACGATTCCTCAGTAATCACAGGCAAAGAGTATGACGAGAGCGAATAATATCAAGTACCCCATCCCGAATATAAGGACTACTGTAAATCGGCAGGCTTATGTACACTGCTCCATTAGAAAGCGTAGAAAAATGGTAGGCAAGGCGTAGACGGATGGAGGAGCTCAAGTCAGGTGCGAGAAACCTCCCTCCTGGAACTGTGTTATAAAGCAGGGTGTCTACTGAAAGAAAATTCTGAAAATAGGTGACTTTTTTCAAAGTATGAGAGTCAAAAAGCAAGAAAAAAAAAAAGTCAAACTGGCTGAAAAAAAAGTTTTTTATTAGCGGGGAACTCGCTATCCATTTTGTCAGGAGATTACATCCTCAGAAAACGTCCGCGGTCGCGTCCGCAGGTTAGGTTAGGTAGGTTACGGGACTTGGAAGAATTTCGAGTCTCGAGCTATATAATTATGATGGGGGGGGGGGAGGGGGGACTTGAAGAATTTTGACTTTCGAACTACCGTCCGCCATCCAACCAAAAACTTAGAAAAATTTTGAGACTCGAGCTATATATGATAGGAGGGGGACTTGGAAGAATCGTGACTTTCGAGCTATATATGATAGGAGGGGGACTTAGAAGAATTTCGACTCTCGAGCTATATATGATAGGAGGGAATGTAGAATGATAATTTCGATTTTAATTATATGACAAGATTATCAACTCAGTTCCACACCACCTGAGAGGTCGAGTTAAGGAATTGCGGGTTCCCCGCTGCCATTGCAACGTCTGTAATGGCTTCTAATTGTTTTTTTTGGCGGAGAACCCGCTATCCCTTTTGTTGAGGGTACTTTCAAAAAATTTTCGTCGCGCGAGCGGTTCAAGGTTGATGACCTCACGGAGAGGGGGGGGGGGGGAGGACTTGAAAAAGTGTCCACTCTCGAGCTATACCCTATGATAGAATTTTCTATATGTTCTACTTTTTGAAAGGCCTTCCGTAGTGGAATACGGATCATGCGGGTTCCCGCTCACCGTCCTAATTTTTGTTTTTAAAATTTTTTGTTATTTTGATTTGACTGTTGATGAAAATACTTGACGTTTACTTATTTACTTGACCTCTTATCAAATACTTGATTTACTTGACTTACTTGCCCGGTAGACACCCTGTATATTACATGAAATATACTATCCTCATGGAGTAAGATTCAGTTGAGGAACCTACAGAAAAAATGTGCATAACACACCTTTCTCATGGACTAATTACTCTATTCTGAAACCTGAATAGCTCATTTGATAGGAAATTAAACGAGGAAAAACTTTTATTTGAAATATTTTTCCATAAAATTTCAATTTTGGGAGATATAAGGGAAAACTGCTTTTTTGAACGGCCTTTGCATGCTCTGCCGGGGCACTAATTGACCTAGGCCGAACATTGAATACGTTGTTTGGTAGGAAATTTAACGAGGAACAATTTTTATTTGAAACATTTTGTAATAAAATTACAATTAGACAAGATATAAGCAAAAGACTAAACCCCTATTAAAACAGAACCTCCTGAAGGCTGAATAACTCATTTTACAGAAATTTTAACGAGGAACAACTTTGTTTAGAAATATTTCTCAATAAAATTTCAATTTTGTGAGATACTCAATGGAAAAACTGATTTTGGTCCTCTTTTGAACGGTCTTTGCAAAGACGCTAATCGGTATAGGCTGAAAGTTGAATACGTTATTAGGTATGAAATTTAACGAGGAACAACTTTTGTTTGAAACATTTTTGTATAAAATTTCAATTTCGCGCGATATAGGCGAAAAACTAATTTTTGGAGGGTTCGAACCCCCATAAAAAAAGAAGCTCCAAGGGGAAAACACGGGATTTTTAGTATGTTTTTCCGGACCACATCCTGAACCATTTTCAGCAAAGAAACGTTTGCTCCAGCAAAATGTTTTTTTTTTCCTTATTTGCTTACACTATAGGGTTGTCGGCCAGGGGAAATTTCTGGTATCCCAACTGGCCCATGGACCATGAGAAGCTAACAGATTATCCCACTCAAATCTACCCCAAAGTTTTCCATTTAACAAAAAAAATTATAACAGCAGAGGTGAGAAAGGACGAAAGGTTTGCACCCGAGTCACATTAACTTGCAGATGAAGTGGTTTCAAGATTGTGACACGAGAAAAGGAATGAAGAGTTAGGCCTCTTCTAAATAGGTCCACACATACGTGCCAAGCATCCTTCTTATTCATCTTACTCCACATCGCTGTACCTGCGTAAAAGACAGCTCAAAACTACATCCTCCACTCAACGAGAAGCTTCGACGAGAATAAATAAAACTTCATTCTATAGATCGTCTGAAAAATTCTATCCTTCCGCTCACTGGCCGCCATATTCACGTCCGTCAACGAATTGTAAATTTCTTTAAATCGGTTCAAATAAACGCATTGATACAGCAGTCTTCATTATGATCAGCGTGTTTACAAGTCGTATCACTCGTTGGCGAAAAGGAAATTATACGAAAGGAAGTTCCGAAGAGACGAACATCGCACATTATACACACAATGCTATAAATCGTTTATCAAGCTCAATTAAGAGACCGACTATATTTCATTCATGAAAAATTCCAACTCGTAAGTTCTCATCTAATGACGGCCATCATCATCGTCGTCATAGCACAGACCTATGCTGCGTAAGTATGTATTATGTATTCGTATATTTTTGATGATTTCTCGTTATGAAGAACACCATTTCCAGTCGTCATAATAATATCAAAAAGGAAGCGGGTACACGTGTTAACACGAACGTATACATATATAGTCTCACTACTGATATCTTACACGACCAGAGGAATTTACGAATTTAATTAAGACAAATAAAAACGTGTTCACTCCTGGAGCAAGATATACAAACATCAATATTAGAGAGAGGAAATGCTGAATAACGAAAATATACGTGTATCCATCCGAATGTAGCACGCTGTGGGGTACAGAAATTCATCTTGAGATTATTACACTTCAACTCGAAACATTCCGTAATTTGTGTAGAAGATGAGGAAAAGTAAAGAGTCATACTCGTATTGAATTTCAGAAGGAATTTCTGACGATTTAACAGTTCGACAAAATCAATTCTCTGGCATAGTTTATCTATAACCTTCGCTCTCGTTTACAGACAAGCTTCGAACTATCTCTTTATGCATACTTTGTAATTATCATGAAGAAATTTCAAGGCGCTGCCGTTACTAAGCCCGACCTTTCGAAGTACACGGAGAAAATACTAGCTACACAGTCTTCCAACTCAACACCAAAAGATCAGGTCTTAATTTTGAAGTCTTGCTCGCAAAATGTCAACAGCTTCATCATTAGGAATCATTCCTGAGTCCTCCTCTCCCAGTCTCTTCTATTGGTATCTTCCGAAGCTCCTTCCCCGCCAATCACTCTACCAGCCGTCTCAATCTCTATAACATCACGGCACAATATTCTTGCGGCACAGGATTTCCAAAACTCCAATTGTATCCAAAATTTCTTTGCGGTTTGACATTTTCATGTCTCTACTAGTAGATGTTCTCTCTCTATAATTTCAAAATTTGTAGCCGTACAAAGATGACAATAGGAGGCCTCAATCCTCATTCCCTAAACTTCGGATCCGGAAAACGAAAGCTTTTATTTTCTGTCGGTGCTCGAGAGACTTCTGATATGCACAAAATAGTGAAGGTAAATAAGGAAAAACAAAATGTTCCTAGAGCAAACGTTCTTTTGCTGAAAATAAATAACGTATTCAACATTTAGCCTATACTAATTAGCGCCTCTGCAAAGGCCGTTCAAAAGAGGACCAAAATCAGTTTTTCCGGCTGAATAACTCACTTTATAGGAAATTTAACGAGGAACAACTTTTGTTTGAAATATTTTTTAATAAAATTTCAATTTTGTGAGATGATTTTTGTCCTCTTTTGAAAGGCCTTTGCAAAGGCGCTAATTGGTATAGTCTGAAAATTGAATACGTTATTTGGTATGAAATTCAACGAGGAACAACTTTTGTTTGAAACATTTTAAAAAAAAATTCCCTTGAAAAACTAAATTTGGGGCTCCAAACCTCCATAAAAAAAGAAGCTCCAGGGGGAAAACGCGGGATTTTTAGTACTTTATTTAGGACCAAATCCTGAATCATTTTCAGCAAAGAAACGTTTGCTCCAGCAAAATGTTTTTTTTTCCCCCCAATACTGCTCTAATTTGCCTACACTAAAAGGGGTTTGAATGTTCCTCGCATTATGCTGAGAACCACTTGGCTTTCCTAATTCTGATTTTTGCAGAGAAACAAAGTAGACGATCTTATTTTTGGCCACGTTGCAGAAAGTTCCTTATTTGTATGACATTCAGTGCCGGTTTAGAAACTGTAACAAGAATTGACATCATTCAAAAGCTAGAACACATCAGTCAGACAGTGCAGTGCTTATGATTAATTTTTCGAGTGGACAGAAGAAAATGGCAATGCTTTACTCAGTTCGTTCAAAATCTCGCGAGACACAAAAGATGGGCTTACGGTCTGTGGTAGGCCGCGGAATATCGGTTGAGTGACACTGTTCTACAGCTACGAGCTTCCAATCGCGAGAACACTTTCTATAACAAACGTATTTCACCACCTATCGCCGCCTGAAATTTCTCTTTGAAATTCTGGTTCTTATACCCTTTCACGAAGAATTTGCCGTCATTATTACACGTACGTTTCCGTCAATATTAAAAGCGACTCTTCTTGGTGACATCGTGAAAAACTAGCCAAAAAGAAGAACTCGCTCTCCTTAATTACTTTGATTATGGTCTATCAAGATCTTGGAAAGGAGGTCAGCAAGTCTAAACTGCTTGTGACACCATCATGAAAATTGCTGGGACGTCACAGAAATTGTTGACACTTTGAATTACTTAGGCAGCATAGTGACTAGCAACTGTAACATAGAAGCCAAAATGAACTAGCAATTCAAGAATGCAGGCAAAGCGGTGTTCAAACTGAAAATCAGGGCATTCTACTGCAAAGATCTTAAGAACTCCACCCAGATCGCCCTCTATAAAGCCACAGTGCTCCCTGTGAGTATTGGACAGTGTGCGGCATGCATTTCAAAACACTCGAAAAAATCTACGAGAGGCAACTACAAAGCATACTTCAAATCAAGTAGCAGGACGTGAACTCCAACAAGAGAGTGCTCGAGATAACGAATTGTGACCCTGTGGAGCAAGTGAGGTGCACTGGACAGGTCGAAAGAATGCCGCAGGAGAGACTCCCCAAAAGAAGTGTTAGGTGAAATCAGGTAAAGCAGGAGAACGCAAACAGAACGATTCAAGGACGTGGGGTTGCTCACGCCGGAGTCAACAACGACTGAGAAGCCTGCGGAGACAGAAACATCTGAAGACCAGCGATTCAGCGGAGCGACGTAATCTCCAGCCGTCAGAAACTCAAGGCTGTGGAACCCAGAGAAGCACTCGACTGCGGCCGACTCATCAGATCAAGGGTTAGACAGCCACAAGAAGTCACACAAGAAGCAGAGGTGAAATGAGGCCTGACGACGAAGAGGAACTATTTTAAGGGCATTGTCCAATGTCGATAATTAACCCCCTACAAAACAGATTTCGTGTTCTAACAGTGAAGCTGTAGCTGGAAGACCCACAGATAGTGACACACTCAATCGAAAATTATCAGCAAGTATCCAGAGGAGATATCAAAAATAGCAGAATAGAGACTTTCTTCAATTCAAATTACCATCACAAAGAACTGAAAACTTCTCTTACTTTGCTGTATGGTATACGCATTAGCCTCAGAACGAATTTCGAGCCGACTGCGCCCTCGGACGAATTTCACATTGAGGGTAGATTTCTCGACTAGTTTCACAGAAGTCTTCAACTTACAGTAGTATCAAGTTCGAGAAGTACGGGAGGAAGAAAATTGTTTTTACATTCTAGAACATACGTCTTTTGCTTAAATCTCTGGTGCAACGAACGAGAAAGTTGATTGCACTCGAAGAAGTTCTGACGAATTCGCGACAGGGATAAAGTAAAGATTATTAAACGAAGAGGAATGCAAGAATTTTAGAAATCCCACAGATAAGTGACCATCCTGCAAAGTCAAATCGTCGATGTCATCACGAAAAATATGAAATAAATTCAGTAACCGTAACCAAACTCCAATCATTTTTTATAGAAATTGTGAACGTCCGCACTTGAGAGATTGGTATTCCCTAAATTTCAAATATTTCTCAAACTAATTTATTCCCAGCTCGCTCCATGGAGCTCTGAAATCCTGTCTGCTAATCTTAGATTGCCTGGAAAATAGAAACCGTGTTAATGTAATACGACTCCCATGAAATTTCAAACGAAGAAAATATTTAGGGGTAATATTTTCCGCACATAACTTGAAAGATTATTGGTGATCAAAAGGAGAGGAAGAATGATTTTTATTCATATCAAGGGTTTTACTCAGGTCGACCAATCGCTACGAGCGTTACGATGGGTAAAATTGAAAACGAGACCAGGGCGATTTTCCCTCTAAAATAACTTGAGAAAAAAACAATTTAGAAAAAAGATAAGGAGAAAAAAATTGTAGAGTCTTAAATTTTCCACAAGTCAAACGTCACCCGCGCCGTTCATCAATTGTCCCATTTTAGCGGGGAACCCGCTATTCTTTTTGTTGGGTGAGAAAATTTCCGTCCGCGAGTCATTCGAGGTTGATGACGTCACGGAGAGGGGGGGGGGACTTTGAAAAAATTTGACTCTCGACCTATATATGATAGCACGGGGACTTGGAAAAACGACGGCTTTCTTGAAAACGCAGCGCGTGCAAGTTGTCACATAAGAGGGCGTCCATAAATTAGGGCATTTTTTTGGGGGGGGGGAGGGGGTCCAGCCAAGTCTCACCAAAACTCACGTGAGGGGGTGCCTACAAATCTCACGTAATTCAAGAAAATTACGTTTTTTTAATAGATAAACGCGATTAAGCACAGATAAACGTATTTAAAGCAAAAACACACATTTTAGAAAATCTCACACGAGATAAAAGGGGGGAGAGGGAGGGGTCGAAAAATCACAAAAATCGTCTCACGTAATTTATGGACGCCCCCTTATCATTTCCGGGACTTCGAAAAACTTCAGGCTCTAAGCTTTATATGATAGGAGGGGGACTTGGAAAAATTCACGGGACAGCGGATTCCCAGCTGCTGTCGCAGTCCTGCAATGGTGTCTAATTTTTTGTTGTGCGGTGTCAAGTCGGGCTGAATTGAAACCAAACAATCGAAGTAGCCAAGTCTTTGAGAAGAACTCTAGAATCACGATGATTAAATTGTAAAACGATAAAGGGAGAGGAAAAGAAAAGTGGCGAGGCGAAATCCACAGACGTTGAGGTAACTCGGTATTAATTTTTTCCACATCGTCCTCATGGTAGAGAGAATGTGACAAAATAAAAAAACAGACCAATTCTCAATTCTCAGGCGTTTTATCTCACTAACGAAAAAGAGTTTTCGTAGAGACCTCGAGTTTTGTAAAGCGCTATATTGCTAAAAAAATGTTGGACTTTAGGCCACTGACGCAGCCGGGGGCGTAAAACGTTTATAAAACAACGAATTTGGGATATGGTATTAGCCGAAAAATGTGGAGGAAGAAGACAGTCCCTCTCCTTGCTCCAGGCTAGCTACCGCCTTTGGAGGCTGACTGAGAGTAAACAGAACTTTTTTGCACTCAAATAGATCACAGCATTCTTACAGCCACAAAATGGCCAAAATATTTGTCGTGTGGATGATCATTCTCGTTTGAAGACAAAATTACACTACAAATACTACTTAGTACCGGGTACTAAACTTACCGTTCATTCTTCGGGTAAGTGGGAAACTTCTTTTGGCTGAGATCTTGAACGGTTTGAGGTTCGGCCGAAATTCCTTGAGCACGTTGTTTCCGCGGCCTTCCGAAACTGTTTCTGGCTGTAGAAAAGTTATTATTATTTACTGAACCATAATGATGGTTTGAGGTAGGCGAAACGGGATTACTGAAAGGAAAAACGCTTTGAAATTTGTCCAACTGCGATCGCAATTCCGTTATTTCGCCGTTACGTAAAGTCAATTGTTCTTCTAGTTCGCGGATTCTTTTTTCTCTTTGTTCCAGCTGGTTCTTGATTTCAGTCAAAGGGTCTTGAGCTTCGGTCGACATTGCTGCAAACAGCAAGAATAAGAAAATAGGAAAATTATATTCTCATTCGTGTAAAGACTCATACGAGCATCAGGTTTACGTTTGGAGGAACTACAAATATATTATGGTCTATTTGTGCGGTTAACAAGCTCGCGACTAATTTTCTACGTGATAAAAACAAGACCAAGATCGTGATAGTAAGTTGGTCGATTTCAATAGCCTATTGAAAGTCACCACTCAATACACCCGTAAGATACAGCACGAAGATGTCATGCAGGTGATATATTCTGTGTCAAGGATATCAGCTATATTATGGATACGTTCTGCCGGAGCGAAATGAAAATACAACGGCTATATCGAGTAACTCATATACATGTATGACATAAACCACGTAATACTTTCTCTGTCGATACAGTACTATCTTTCGATCTCAGCATCATCGGCTGAAACATCGAGTTATGACTTATGAGTAGAGGACAACCTCGCGCGATAAAGAAAGTTTAAATAGATATTCGAACTTCTAGCACCGCTCGGGTCAAAAAACTAAATACAGGTCTATAAGTATTCAATACACGGTAATTAGCTATGTACTTTTGAGCTTGGCAAACTTTTCTCGTCTCTTGGAAAAAGTCCTGTATACATATATTGATGATGATTAATGTGCACGCGAAGCTTGCACAATAATTTTAGAATTTTCGAAGAATACATGAATTATTATCAATTTACAATAGACGACGACAGGAATGAAAACGAAGACAACGACGTCGCTGACGTCAGTCAAAACCAACAGACAACATAATATGAACACAATTTCTTATTCATGTACGCACCTATGTACAGCCTACTCATTCTTGCATTGCTCCACGTCAATTATTTTCCAATGATTATGAATTTTTCTTGCTTCTCAGTAAAAAAAAAAAAAAATGATGTTACTTCATAATTCACTCGAGAACTTAATTACACGCTGTATTAGTTTTGAAAGTCTACACAAAAATTAAAACAAGACATAAACAACGTAATAAAAGATACGAACTACTCAACAATTTCATACTCGCGAATGCATTTCTCGATTACAGCCGATTTTTTCGAGTAGTCTAGAAAATCGAAGGGTCTCTCATCTATGAAATGTATTTCACCACGCTGACGGGACCAATGTGACATCGAAATCACGCGACTCTGATGAAAAATCGATTGATAACGATCGAGTATCTTATCAACAGTACGTGACTTCGAGAATACTTATTTGGTCTATAAATACATTTGTGCATTTATAATTGTATACGAATCTGACCTGTTTAAACAGCATCGCGAGTGTTCGGATAAGACGCACACAATACAGATATTGTTCTTAAATTATACTATTTTTCACAACAAGAGATGAAATTCACATCATAAGCTAAAAAATATACATGAAAGAGGGAGGGGAAATGATGAAGCAACCAAATCTGCATCGAGAAGAGCTCAAAAAATGAGTATGAAACGTTGAAAAATTATCCGACTCTACATGCAGGGGCACTTGGAGCGTCGTTTTATTTCATATTCTTCCCATAAAGGACCTCGTGGACGTCCGTAATCATTAATTCAATATTGCTGAAATACAATTTCACATAAGAAAATGGAACAATTTTCTTGTGCATTGAAAAAAGAAAGAAGACACTATGTGTAGTGTAGAATAACCGATTTTGAAAATTTGATAAAAATTTATAATAGAATTTACACATTCAAAGAACGTCAACAAAAGTATGGTGAAAACTGCAATGAGAACTGATACCATCTCTAGACAGGTGGAGTTCCCTCGATTAGGGGTGAAACCACAATTGGAATAAGAGAAACAGAAAAGAAGGGAACCAAAAATTTCGTCCATGAAGCGGAAATCACTCTTTGAAGCGCCTGAAAACAAGAAATTCGTTTCAGAAAATTGGGGGGTATCCTCTTTAAACAAGGATCGATATTTTCTGGCGTGGGCAAATGCATAAAGATCATATTTTATGTCTATCATAATACATGTTCGTTCAAATCTTGTCAAGATAACGAGAATGTATGTTGAACTGAGTAGCTCTTAGGGGCTCACTCGCACCGCTCGTTCACCCCCTTGGTCTAGAGTAAGGCTACCATACTGATATTGACCCATTTGATTACGTACCAATGGAGGTAACAATTTCAAATGGTTCTCAATTATGTTACAAACATGCGGACCCGGCATTGAGACCGTTTTTAAGGGAGCAGTATTTTAAAAGAAAACGCTTATTACTCGTAGCTGGACCCAGGTATCGGAATCGTTCTCGGTGGAAATTGAATGCTTAGTTCGAAGAAAACTCAACTTCTAGAATTTTTGGTATAAATCGCAATTTAGACATGATTAAAAAAGGAAGAAAACACTCGCAGCCGACTTCATCAGCTGCTCGGGATTGCCTTCATTAACTGTGTCAAGCGGGGCAAATAGGGAACCTCTTTTATCGGGGGTCGCCCAGCCGGCGAAAATTTTCTTCCAAGTCCCCTCCTATCCTACACATCTAGGTGGAGGTTCCCTTCCTATCACATATAGCTTGGGACGGGCCAGTGACGACACAGATAATTTTTTCAAAGTCCCCCTCCTATTGCATATAGCTCCAAAATCCGGGCATGCGATGTCACAATTTGGTGACGTTCCAAGTTCCCCTCCTATCATATATAGCTTGGAGGGCGAGGCCTGTGACGTCACAGATCAGTTTTAATAGGTAACCCATTTTATCAGGGGGTTTTTCGGAAGGACGTCCACCGTATGCCGTCTGGCCTGCCGGCAAAGATCGGAGCTCGCAAATTCTCCCAAGTCCCCCTCCTATCATATCGAAGATCGAAATTTTTCCAAGTCTCACTCCTATCATATATAGTTGGAGAGTGGGCCTGTGACGTCATAGATAATTTTTTTCAAGTTCTTCTCCTATTATATACAGCTCCAAATTCCGAGCCTGTGACCTCACATTTGATGATGCCATAGGACAGCGTTGTAACGTCAACAACATTTTTCAGATCCCACGTACCTCATCTTTCAACGTCCCACTCCTATTACATATAGCTTGGAGGTCAGGGATCTGTGACATCAAAGTTTGATGACGTGATAAGTCAGCCTTGTGACGTCACAAACTGATCACGTCATAGATCAGTTTTGACAAAGTTCTCCTATTATATACAGCACTAATGTCCGGATCTGTGACGTCACAATTTGATGACATAGGACAGCCTTGTGACGCCACAATCTACATTTTTCAGATCCCACATTCCCCATGAAACAGATTCTTTTCAAGTCCCACCCCTATCATGTATAGCTTGGAGGGCAGGACCTGGGAGGTCACAGGTTGATGACCTCATAAATCAGTTTTTCCATGTCTCACTCCTCTCATATTAGGCTTGGAGGGCGGGGCCTGTGACTTCATAGTTTGATAATGCCGTATATCAGCCTTGTGACGTCACAATTTACATTTTTCATATCTCATGTGCCCCATAAAACAGGTTTCCGCCACCCATTGCATAACTCCATTAAAGAATCCGTGGGTTTTTTAAAATAAAGATTAAAATTTGTCCCTCGCCACCTTGGGAATTTGAGGTCAAAAGTCCATATTTTTCCAAATATCCCCTTATCAGATACAGCTCAGTATTCGAATTTTTCTAGTCCCTCTCCTATCATAACTTGAAAGACGGAATTTTTTCAAGTCCCCCTCCCAAGCCAGTGCTCGTCATTTTTCTTCAATTTAGCTCGATAAAGTAGGTTCCCTGTTTAAAAAATCGACCCACGTTAAAATTCAACTCTCTTCTTGAAATTTACTCGCAAATCTAGCACTCGAGTTGAGCATTTCCCGATTTACTCAGCTCTCGGCCCTCAATCTGGGTCTAGTGTAAGTCGGGTGTGTTGCATGTTCATCTGACTAGCTCTTAGGAGTTGACTCGCTGGGCTCGTTCGCCCTCAATCTCAGTCTAGTATAATAAGTACTAGTTCGCCCTCCTTCTTCTAGGCCGACTATCTATGTTAGGCTACTTAGATCCCAGGGACTCACTCGCTCTGCTCGTGCACCGGTTCAAGTCTAGTATACCGTATGTTGAGCGATACCCGCTCGAAGATCTTTCTAGTGTATGTCTAGTATACTGTTTATTGAGCTAACCAGCCCTCACAGTATACTGTATGTCAAGCTGACTGGATGATGAGGTGCACTCGCAGATTTATGAATCATTCACGAGGTATATGAGGAAGGGGAGGGAGGAGGGGCTGTACCAATCTGCCCGTTAATTTGGGGAAAAGAGGGTGGTGCCGAGACGTACTCGCAGATTTTCAAATTAGGATAGAGCGAGGCAAAAGACGTGAAACGTGTTAATGAAGTATATTCTTTAGATTTGGCGCAGCTCCTAAAAGATCTGTTCGTCAAGATTCAGGAACCAAAAAGAAGCAAATTTCGAATTTTCACCAGAAGTAGGACGAAAGAGAAGTGGATCTCTACAATTTTCTCCTAGAAGCAGAACCAGAAATTTATTTGAAGAAGTAGAAGTGAAACAAAGGGCATCCCAGATTTTCTCCAAGAAGCAACACCAAAAAGAAGCAGGTCCTGGAATTTGTCCAAGAAGCAGAACTGTTCCTCTAAAACAAAAGAATATTTTTGAAAGTAACGGAGATCCCTGAAAAGAAAATAAGCACCTTGTTGCACAAGGTTTCAGGAGGGTTGACTAATACTCTATCAACTAGGGTGTCCGGAATCCCAGAGAAGTCTCGGAGTCCGTAAAGAAAGCCCGCGAACTTGGGTTGCACCGGGACTCAGATGGATCAACCCGGAAAAAGATGTTATTCCAAACTTAATGAGGAAATAATTGAAAAAATTGTAATAAAAAAAATTAAATTATAGTTTGAAATATGCCGAGAAGAGAAAAAAAACCTTGGAAAAGTCCCAAAAGAACCCTAACAAAGTTACCAAAAGATCCTGGAAAGTCCCCGATTTTCATTTTCTGATTCCGGGAGACACACCCCGACACATCAATTATTTCAATTTATCGATTATCGAAATTTTTAACATTTAATGTCTCGATACAAGATTCAGTCTACTCTAAACCCAGGACCAAGTATAGATCGAATCGCAGATCATGAACTCCAAATTAAAAATTATTGTCGATCAGTGATCCATTTCAGAACCATTTCTTTCCCAAGTTATAATCATTTGATTCATTTCCCAATATACAAACAAACTGCAACAAGAAAAGCTTGCATACTTTGATATTCAACATTAAGAAAAGCGAAGAATTTTTATACCCATGACGTTGCAAGATATTCAGTTTTCAATTCACTCGTTTTTAGACTAATTGGCACCAATTCAGTTCGTCCAAGAGAAGTTCGACAGAATAAAAGTAAAACGAACACTCAACGATGAGTTGTTATTCTCACTCTTAATACAAGCTCTAGTCATCTTCACATTTAAACAAGAATAAAGTACACATATTGAATCGTGGATCACAAATCATGAAAATTGCATACTTTTTATGCTCATTGACATCAATTAACAAATTTTTCATCCTTGTTTCAGTGTAGTTTTCATTTACTTATTGTTGTTGAGACACTCTTCGAGGTTTACTATTGCCATCTTTGTATTGAGAGAAATCATTGCACAGCATTATTTCACAAACAAAAGAATCAAAACGAATAATTTGTATAAATACAGATACGGCAACCTTAAATAAAATTCACACAATTCAATAAATATGCAAAACAAGCAAAACAAGAACGTCTTCATGAATTTGAAATGTGAACATTAATTCTATGAGTACCATAAATAGGCTCTATTGCATAAAATCGACTAACCAAAAATTAAAACTTACTAACAAAAATGAAATACTAAGAACATTATGTACTTATAGAAATGAACACAGAATTCTTGTATCCTACACCCAGACATCACATACGCCTTTGATAAGCGATTAAACCTTCACCAGGCAGCGCTACTGTGAGGGTGATTAAGCGACCTGAACTTTGATCAGTCGCTATAAAATGAATACATATATGACCTAAAGATGTAATTGTAGACCTTTCTGTCAAAAGGGCGTCCGTCTCATAAGAAATATATTGAGCGGACGCCCTTTTAACAGAAAGGTCCTCAATATCTTCTTCAATCGCATCAAAATTTTGCAATTGTATTTTCTTCTGGAAATTAGTCGACCGGATTTTTTAAAATCAAGATTTCCTCATTTTAAAAATATGAAACGTGAAGGTTATCGTCGCCAGGGCTACCAACTATTTAACTCCAAGTTTAATCACTTATGCCCACTATCCACAACGGCGCTGTGGACTATTGTGCCGGTACGTGAAACATGAGCGACTGAATTCTTACAAAGGGGAAAGGCCGGTCACACACTTGGACTACACTAGGTCAGCTATACGGAGCCAAGATACAGCCACCACTTCAGAGATCACACATCTGAACTTCCCGTAGTCAACTACTTCACCTGTTTTGAAAAAAAAGAGACTGTCATCACTCATTCCAAACAATCAATGAGCGATAGGCTATAGTTACCAAATAAAGCTCAATTTCATCTGCAGCCATGGTCAAGGTGTGTGATACTCCAGACTATACTTTCAGTAGGATGCAACTATGTTACTCACATTTTGTAGCCAAGGTGTGTGACGAGCCTAAGAAAAGTAATTTCAGCACAATCGACCTTTGCGACGCGGACCGACCCTAAAAATAACGGATACCTCACATTTTCTCATCAAGATCAGGAACCAAAAAGAACCAAATGCCATTTTTTTTTCCTTCTTCCAAGTAGCAGAACCAGAAATAAACAATTCTCAAACTTTTTCCGCAAGAAACGGAACCAAAATAGAAAATGAAACCGAATATCAGTGTTACTCTCGATCATCAAGATAGTCCACAATATTAGGCAAGGGCAGTATCGAGAAACGAAAATCAGGAAAAATCGCTTATTGGGTTGATTTCCGGGGTCCACCGACATGTTTTCCATTGGAATTCGATAATATTGAAAGAAAGATGAAGAAGTGCATCGAATTTTTTGAAACTACAAACGCGTATTAAAGGGGCGCCAAACAAAATTTAGCACCCTACCTCCCTCGCATCCTTGACTGCCATAAATATTGATATGTGAGGTCAATGGCAATATCTTGTAGGTAGCCTGCAGTAAAATGATTTTGGCACAGAAAATTTCAACAGAAGTTGAAAAATCTTCAGTCTTTTGTGAAACGTACTAAAAATCAAAAAAAGGCAAATTTGAAAACTCTTTGTCGGGGTTTCTAATCCGTCAAAATAGGTATAATTCTAATCCAAATTTTACATGGAACAGTTTCGAGGTATTTCCACCTCTAACTGCATCAATTTGCCCGATATATTGAAAATATTGAAATTTTATAGGGAAATTGGCTCCTTGAGGTAGTTCGGAGGGTCTGCAGGCGTGTCTCCCGATCGAATTCGAATATCGACTATATAAGATAAAGTACAATACATCAAATTTCATACTTCTATCAAAAGGTATAAAGTTTGCACCATTTTCAAGGCATATACTTATCGTCTTCACTATCGATTTGTACGAACATATGAGTGACTTCAAAAGAATTGGACAAAATTCGAAGTCCTATAAAAAATAACGCAAAAAAGCCAAATAATAGTCTCAGAAACGCTTCGATATAATACTGCGATAACGTCATTAGAAAGATGTCAGAAAAAAATTCTGCGTTTTGTACACTTCGACGTATGAATGTTGTCTTCACAAAGCTGAATCATCGAGAGTCATTCGGTATTATTGGCAAAATCGTATTTTTGTTTAATGAATCGATAACTACAACTTGTGCTGTTAGTAATACACAATCATTGCGAGAGTGTTTTTGATACAATCACGATACGCGTACTTCTTTTCCGGGCCATGTGTTATTTCTTGGCACGTGAAAATGAATCAGATTTCTTCATCACATCACTAACGGAAGCTACAGTATATGAAATTGTATTGGTGAAATATTCCATACAGAGAATTGAAATGTCATTCTTCTCAAACAATTATTGCTCCAAATAATAGAATTAATATTTATTCAGCTATACTTAATGAATAGAAATTCCCCCTACAATCAGGTTTACCCGACAGCCTACCTAGATCACCTGAAGATGCAGAGGGAAAACATTGCCCATTCTATGTGATAGCAACAGTCGCAATCTTCATTCAAGTCCATGAGAGGAGAATTTAAAGGAGGAGAAGGGTTTTTTTTTCCTGATTATTAGGTTAATTTTATAAATAATAAAAAAAGGCAGTCACAGACCCGTAAAAATTCATGTTCAATCAATCTTTACCGACTTTCCACCATTAGGAATGAATAATAGCAAGAAAAAAGAGAAAGAGTATCAAAGAAAATGCCAGGGGACGCCCGCGCCATCCAAATTTATACATAGTTCAAGTTCGCCTAACGCGTTGAGTGCGCGTCAAGCTCTGCAAACAGCTGTACACTATGCAAATTGTTGAGTGTTGCAGATTCACCGCTCGGTCAACTGCGTTAGGCGAACCCTAAACTGTGAATTTCAATGATACCCGTGTCTCGAGCTCTCTTGGACAAATTCTGTTTACTCTTGTACAGCGTGTATTGTAGTCATCGCAATTGTTTTATACATGCAAATACAATTGGTGTACAATGGGGGATATAATGGGATTCTATATTGTATGGGATCGTGTGCTCAGCTGATGGCTCCACTTGCATTCAAATTCTACAGTTCAGACGCAAGTGGCGTCATCAATTACAGAAAAATGATGCAAATTCAACCATCAGCTGCAGACGTCATTGATCTATTCAAGATGGAGTCTCATTATGTCTCCCAATACAGTGTCTTGAATGGGGAGGCCAATGAGGTCTTCTCAGTCGAGAGAAGTGGCTCAATATGAGTAGCGTTCGGTGAGCTGGGAGGTAGTCGTAATTCTGGAACATTCGAGGCCCAGATAAGGGAACTAAATCCATTTTTTTTCTTTGGAGTGCTGGATGAGGCAGCAGGAAAGAGGGAGATGAAAGCTCGCGTAGTTTCCTCTGGGCTATCTGCTGACCATTAAAATAGTCATTATTCTTATAGGCAAGTGGGATTTTCTCTTCTAAACTCCTCATGAGTAAGCTTATTGGGATGATAAAACTGGAGAAAAGAGAGGAAATCCTTCAGGGCAAGAATGTTACTCTATGGGTTGTCGTCGCCGAGAAAATGTTTTACAGCGATTTCTTCAGTTGTCACTTGCACGATAAGCACGCTTAAAATCGTCATGTGAATCTCAAATTAACCAGTGGAATGTTGAAAATATCGTTGTCGAGCATACTGAGAGGGAAGGTGGCTTTGGTCAATTCATAAACGATAACTCGAAAAGAGCGAACATTAGTCTGATGAGAGGGGTGAGACTCAAAAGACAGTACGTACCTAGATGCCAATATCCTCAAATTGGAGGTCACTTATGAGAAATAGCGATGGCGATAGGAACTTTGATGAATCAGTTTTTGGCATCGAAAGAGATGAACCTGGAAAACTTACTGAGAAAGGCAGAGTATGAAATTTTGCAATGAGATTGGAGGAATATTCAATGTTGTGGGCAGAAGCAAAAATGACGCGGCGACAGAACCAATCATTGAAATAGAACAAGTATACGATATCATAACTCTGTTACGAGAACGTTGCCAATGACCTTCACCTAGGTGAGGATAGAAGAGGAAATATGACAAAACAATCTCCTGACCCGAACAACCTCTCGTTTTCATGACGAGTGCGATAACCAATACGCTACCAGGCCCTAAGATTAGATAGTTATAATTTCAACCCCCAAGTCAAGTATAAACAAAGTTCGGACTGAAAATTATTCCGAAGACAAGAGGAGATGGGTGAGTGAATTCAGAGATAGTGAGTGCGTATATACCAATATTCTAAAACAGGAGATATAGTGGGGGCGCTAGGGAAATTGGACGAACAAATTTTTGGCATTAAAAGAGAAGTACCAAGACTCTCGGGAGTTGGACATCACAAAATTGGCCGATGAAATCGAAGGAATATTCGATGGTGTGGACAAGTGCAAAAGTGAGGTGGTATAAGGACCAATCATTGAAATAGAAAAAATGAATCACATCACAACTCTATCATTAGAACCTCATCAATGACCTTGACCTACTGCCGGACCTTAAATATTAACCCTTAAACAATCTAGGTCACAAGAGAAGGCTGGGAGTTTAGGCTGAAACTCTGGAGGAACATTAGTCTGGTGATAAGAGGGTCCGATAAGAGTAAATTCAGAAATAGTATGTACAGGAGATCACTTTGATGAGAGGAATAGAGATGGTGATAGGAACATTGATGAACAAGTTTTCTAAATGAAAAAAAAAACAACGGGTACCTCCTGGGAGAGGGAGATTACAGAATTCGCCGATGAGATGAGAGGAGCATTTGAAGCAAAAGTGAGGCGGCATAAGGACCAATCATTGAAATAGAAAACGTCGTCACAACTCTGTCACTAAAACCTCATCAATGGTCTTTACATCCTTCGGGATTTGAAATGTAGACCTTTGAGCTCGATACATTCAAACTAGGTCACAAGAATAGGCCCAAGTTCACGCTGAAGCTGTGGAAAAACATCAGTCTGGAGATAAGATAATATGATATGAGTGAATTCAAAATAGGGCATCACTCCGACGAGAGGAATAGTGGTGGCGATAGGAACGTTGATGAACAAGTTTTTGGTATCTAAAGAGACAAACCTGAAAAACTTACTGGGAGAGTTGGATTAGGAAATTTTCTGATGACATCAAAGGAGTATTTGATAGTGTGGGTCGCAATAGTAATTAATCATTGAAATGAAAAATGGGAATTACGTCACTACTCTTGTCACTAGATGCTCACCAATAATTTTAACCTACTTCAAGAATTTCACATTTTGGCCCTCGAGCTAAATACGTACAACTTAGGGAAGACTGAAACTCTAAAGGATATGCCAGGTTTTCTTCACTGCTGAGAAGCCTAACAAGCTTTTCGGCTTAGTAGCAGCAGAAGCCGATTTTTGATCGGCTTTCAAAGCAGCCAATAGCCGATGGGAAGATGATACAATAATCGAAGTAGATGGAGGCAACTCGATCGACTACAAAAACGGAAGGGAGTCCATCGAAAAACTTTTCAAAGATGATGATATGGGAAAGAAGTTCAGCATTTGATCCAAATCAGCGAACGGCTGACAAGCCAAAAGCTAAGTTAAAGCCGTTCGTGATTGGCCTGTCAGCACTACTTTTATTTTCGAGATTCGAAACTTTTGTACAAGCACACAGAACTGCGGTAGTTTTTTCAGAAGGGTGACGGCATAGGTAGATCTCGTAATTTTCTCATCACTTATCGATATTGAGCTACAATAGATCGACTTGATTTTGGTTGATAAGAGGGAACTTTTTCTTGATAAAAATGTTGAAAGCTGAGCTACTTCGTTGTCCTGCTGTTTTTCCTCCAGACAAATAACAGCGTTCTCTAATTGACGGTCTGTGGATCTTTCAACTCGAGTAAGCTGAGGCGAATATTGTTGCTTAGAACAATGCTTTTCCAGAACCGAAACAAAATGAATTTTCAATTTGTAGACATTTTCAATGAGTTCGAGTTTCATTACGTGATTTATTTCATCGAATCCTGCGTCGGGATTCAAGGGATGGGAGTAACACAAATATCGTTCACTTGTTCCTCGAGCATAATATTGTACAAACGGAGGTCTAAATACGAGACAAATGACCTTATCTCGTGTTAAAATCTGGAGAAGATGGAAGTATAGTCTAAAATGGAATTTCGATCTCTCGCTATCACCGAACGAGCATCGCCAGATACGAAACCTTTCAAGTCATACGGAGTGAAATATGAACCTTGACATAGAAACAAAACGTCAACACGACTCTCAAAAATCTTCGTTCATCATCCGAAATCTAGAGACTCTTCAGGGTTCTTATACGAATCAAATCGAGATTTATAAGGTTTCATAACTAAACGTTCGACGGTTCGAAGAGACGAGATGATAACGACCGTACAGGTGTCCTGCACGATGTTATGAAAGATCGCTCCAGTCATACTCGTGTCAGCTAAAAGAGTTTTGATATCGTTAGGTTGGAAAAAAATAGAACATTATTGCGGCGTGACACAATCGCCATCTGTTCGGAGAGTTGAATGGAACTCGATAGCGCAGTACTGACCTTCGTTAATATGTTGGCAAGTTACTCGGAAGGTATTTCGGGAATCGTTCAAATTGATTGCACTCGTTTGATCACCGCCTACTAGAAGACGGTCCGATTTAAAACAGCCGCATAGAGCGCGGAATTGCATAGAACCGAATAACACTTTCACTATCTTCTTCACACACCGAAATTACGACATTTTGATACGCGAGATCATAATAATGAAAATCGACATCGATAATCGCGCGAACCGCAACGATCGGTAGAGATTTATCGCGAGGTTCAACAATTGGGCAAGAACACAATCATGGTCGAAAAATCGAACAGGAAGAACGCGAATTTTCGAAAAAAAAAAAAATGAAAAGTTCACACACGAACGGGCAGCCGAATTTCAGGAGGACCGCATCGTACGCGAGACAACAGCAGCGGAACGAACGATTCGAACCAAACACTCCTTACCGAACGATCACATGATAACACACTAAACTCATCTCGTTATTCGTGTTCCGCTGTTATTATGCGCGTTTTTTGTTCATCGCCGAAAAAATGCCTTCGACTTCGCTTACAGCCGCACTCTAGAACTCGACTATGCACGATACAACAACTCTAACTTACATTATCTATCTTTTTTCTGCCGGTAATCCCCCACTCGAACGTAATTTAGAAGGAAAAAAAAACGAACGACAATACTACGTCTACTACTACTTGTTGCTGCACGCTGCGCATGCGTATCGTGTTCTATGAATAGACTTTCATGGTCATACGCTCGTACACATCTACAATCGGCGGTCGGAAACGAAAAACGTCGAATTGCTCGAGTACACTTTTAAAGAGATCGGCAATTTTTATTACTATTTACCGCTAATACGGCGTGATCGAGTTCGCGAAATGGAGATCAGAAACGATAAAAATTATAATGAAGTAATGATCCCGATGAGGAAGAGGAGTTGTCGATCGAAACACGTACACGAGTTACCGCCGCGCAGGTTTTGGAATTTCAAAAATTTTCAGTATGACCCGGTTTTTTTGGAATCCTGAGGGACGCGAATGTGCGAATGGATGTCTGCCGTACGAAGTTGAATTGACGTATTTCTTTTAATAAAGTTGAAACAGCTGATTCGGGTGTAATTAGCTACACGAAGATGATTTTTTACTGAACAATTCAATTATCATACTAGTTTTTTGATACAAGCATTTCTCACAATATTAGCGTTCTTAGATCGTATTTCAATCAATCGAGTTATATTGAACCTTCGTATTAATACAATTTAGAAAAGAGCACTCCTTACACGTGAAACAAAGCTTCGATTTCCAAGATCGCCACATATCCCTGTAATTCCATCAATGAACTAGTCGATTGAATTTTAAATATCAAATGATTTATCGGGTAGAAATAGGGTCCTAGTACAAAAAGTAGTTGGTAGTTTCTGAGAAAAACCTATTTGAAAATTCATTTTCACAAAAATACCTTGAAGAAGAACTTATGTTGGTTGGATTGTAGAAGATTGTCCGATCTACAGAATCGGTAACAAGAACCCCTTTGCAAGAGATCTTAGAAGGGTCGGCTCATTGTTTCTCTTTGAATGGACCGAATTTTCAACGCTGAACGTCGATCAATACACCTGATTTGCTGTTTGTAAAAGAACTACCCAAAATATTTCTGTCGAACATAATGACTCTCATAAGAAATACATACGGAGCAAAGATCATCATGTCATACTAATGAAACATACCTAATATGTATTCCAATTTTTAAAATCATAAGTACATACCTATTTCAAGATCAAATTTTCATTTCTTAATAATTTCTTGTTTTCAATCAGTAACATAATGACCTTTGCTGCAAATGTGTTTCTTGTAGGAGCCATTAGGCTCGATAGAAATACATCGCAGATGTCGATCAATGTTCAACATCAAAAATTTGTCCATCTTTCTCACCCACAACTTATTGGGATTTAAACTTGGAGTTTCAAAAGTTGTCACCCTGCATGTTATTGATTACTGAGTAAGTGATCATGATGATTTCACCATTAGACTACGGCAAAATTTAAACCTTTTCTAATCAATTGCGCTGTCGTTAAAAAATCGAATTATAATCAATTTAACTACGCAGAACTAGTTTCCAGCATTTTTTGCCCTCCTGAAGTTGATAGTATTTCCGTTTGAAACTATCCACGATCACTCATTCAATTTCACCCGCGCAGGTAATTTTGCAAAGCCATCTAGTGCAAGTTCAAACCAAAAATGAACGCCCAACAACAAATGAAGACCTTTCAGTCAACAGGACGCTTGTCCCACAAGAAATACATTGAGCGGATGCTCTTTTGACAGAAATATCCTCAAATGTATAAATTGCCAAATCCTGATCTTGATGCGAGAATAAACCAGGATGGCGATCAGTGTAAATTGAATCTTATATGGATCACAGATTCTACATTGACAATTGAAGATCAATTCTTTCCAGGACCCACAAGGAAAACGTTGACAAAGTAATATGTACCGGTATATAGTCTTGAACTATAGTCAACATCTTGATAAATTTGAAATTCAAGTACCAATTTACCCCACATGTATGTCCCAAGTTTTAATGTATTTTTCATTCTGACTAGGTCACCACTGCCGAACAAAATAGAATGGACGTATCTGCTCTCAAACGATCAGCAAAAAAAGATATTTTTGTCATTCTTGAAGGATCATTTTCCGCAGATTGTGGATATGCAGATACGCCCATTCTACTTTGTACGGCAGACCAGTGCTGCTCCACAGCATTAGTACCTAGTTGAAGTTATAATTCAACAATAACACTCGGACAGGGGTCATGTGTAATGTTGACGAAAACGCTTGTAAGATAGAATAAAAATCTTTAAATTGAAGCTCTTTACCTGTGTGCTTGTATGTTCCTTCTTAACAATAGAAGAATAAGAAGAAAAGGGAGGGAAAAAAACTTACTGATTGCTATCAATGACCCTTTTATTCTCCTTTTGCGTAGCATATAATAGCACCCAGTTTACAATTCACTCGTCCGTGACGTCAGCATCTTAACTAAGCTAAAGAAGGAGAAGAAGAAGAAAGAAACAAGCCCCCCGTACATTGCACAAGGTGGTAAAAGGGTCGGCCAATTTGAACTTGAATCTTGATTACAATTTAGGAGCTCTTTCATTTAAAATTCAAACGCCCAAAAATAAATGTATTGAACTGACCTCGCCTTACTTGACCCAATCCAGACCTTCTCTCTCAGGGTTGCCTCGGGAGCTTATTGTATTAGCCCAAAACTTGGCTTATGCACAGAGGCCTCAGAACCTCCACTTGATCAACTCGACATATTCGCCTCGAATTCAATCAGTCTCTTAATAAACCGTTCACAGCAAATCCCCTACAACCCATACGTACCACTTTCTCCCCTTAAGCTCTTCCTCGACCCGAAATACGTCTCGATCTCACAGAAATTTCCAAATCTGACAAAATTACTTGTACCCATCACGTCAGAAAATCACTCCGATAATATCCTCACTACACTCTGATTGGTCTAAAACATCCAATAAAGTAGCTTACGCGAGAAAATATTTTCAGAACACATCCCCAACATAGCTTCCATGGAACTTTTGGCCATACTTACCTCCCAACTCTCCCAACTGCCTCCAACGGCAGATTTCTTCTCCTTACGGACTCCCACTTTCACTTCATCCCCTTTACAGACGCAATCATACAGCGCATTTTCCTCACACTACATAATCTAAACTCAATCAACAATCCCCGCAGATATTGACCTCCATAATTACTCTGTACCACCCGTGGACTACAAAAAAGTTCTAAGTAAATTTCTCCTCTTCATGGAAAAACATATTATCTTCGGGCGTTCGTAAATAAATACAAATTTCAACAGGGAACCAGTTTTATCGGGAGGTTCAGGAGAAACGTCCACCGTACGCAGTCCGACCGGCCGGCAAAGCTCGGAAATCGACAATTTTCCAAATCCCCCCCCCCCCTATCATACATAGCTTGAAAAGCTGAGGCCTGTGACGTCACAGTTTGATGAGGTCATAGCGACGATCTGATGACGTCATAGATCCGTTTTTTGCAAGTTACCCTCCTATTATATAGAGATCCAAAATGCGAACCTGTAACGTCACAATCCGATGACGACATAGGTCAACCTTGTGACGTCGTTATCTACATTTTTCAGATTCTATGTCCCCCGTAAAACAGGTTCCCTGCCACTTCTCGTTTACCTCCGTTAAAGAGCTCCTGAGATTTTCCAAGTCCCTCTCCTACCCCTCCCCGCTCTCTGATATAGTTCGAAGTTCGTATCATATGTAGCTGGAAGTCAACATTTGTTTAAGCCTCCTCCTATCATATTCAGCCTGGAAGTCCAAATTTTTACAAGTCCACATGTACCTCTAAAGTCCAGATCTGTGGCGTCACAATCTAATGACATCATAGATTCCCCATAAAATAGATTCCCTGTCACCTTTTGCTTAGCTCCGTTGAAGAACCCGTATTTTTTGCTATAACATAACTTTATTGTTGCTGTACATTATCTGTGCTAGTAAGTATAAGCGTAGTATGATGAAAACTAAAGGTCAACATTTTAACAGGGAACCTGTTTTATGGGGGGCTTTTCGAGAAATTTGCCGTGCGCCGTCTAGCAAAAAATTTGGAAAAATTTCTACTCTCGAGCCATATTATATGATAGGAGAGGGACTTGAAAAGAATTTCGACTCCTTTGCTATATATATGATAGGAGGGGATTTAGAAAAATTTTGACTCTCGAGATATATATGATAGGAAAGGGACTTGGGAAAATTTCAACTCTCGAGCTTTGTATGATAAGAGGGGGACTTAGAACAATTTCGACTATCGAACCATATATGACAGGAGAGGGACGTAGAAAAATTTCAACTTTCGAGCTATATATATGATAGAAGGGGGACTTGGAAAAAATTTCGGCTATCGAGCCATATGTGATAGAGACTTTGAAAAATTTCGACTGTGGTGCTATATGTGATAGGACAGGGACTTGGAAAAGTTTTGACTCTCGAGCTATATGTGATGTGAGGGGGACTTGGAAAAATTTCGACTGTCATAGGAGAGGGATTTGGAATAATTTCGACTCTCAAGCTGATATGATAGAAGGAGGACTTGGAAAAATTCCTATCATATATAGCTCGAGATTCGAGAAAAATTGACTCTTAAATTAAATTATACTAGGCTTACAGTAGGGGTACGCCTTCTTTATACTAGCTTTATGTAGGTCTAGGCTTCCTTGAATTCTTAATACCAAATCTCATATGACTCATAAAACAAATTCCCTACAATCCTCGTTCAACTTCGTTAAGGAAGCCGTCGTTTTTTTCAAGACCCTAGAGTAGTTCATGGTCATCGATGACGTCATAAAGCGTCGCGTTACCTCACGTTACGCAGATTCTCACTGACCCCACCCCGGGCTAGGACAATGAAAGCTAAATTTACTAAACGAACTAGTAAACTGTACATTAGACCTAAGAGGGCTAAACTTACTAAGCAGGCTAAAAGCAGGCAAGTTAGAATAAGCCTAGTACAATGTGACTTATTGGCTGTGGTAATGCTGTGTTGTGACTGGTTCACTTTTAGAACATATCAATTCTCACTATACGACACCATGTTTTGATGAAGGCTAAACTTATTAAGCAGGCTAGTTGGTATGTCCAAACTCCTTTGTATCAAAAAAATTCCCGTCCCCTGGTCATCCTACATCAGAGGTACAAGACGGGAAGAAGTGATTCTTTCCCGTCTCAGAGTTGGCCACACAAAAATTACCCTCTCTCACATAACCAACCCTTATATCCTAACTCCTCCATCTTGCCCCTACTGACAACAAAACAATCCTCCTCTCTCAGAAACAACCACGAAACCATTTGTGGTACCCTACTAACTTTTACTCCAACATACAAACAAAATTAACGGTCTGCACTAATTTCATTCAACATTAACCTCTTCCCTCTCATCCTTAATCTATCCTTACTTACGTCTATGTAATAATTAAGGGCCGAGCTAGTAACCATATTGTAGTTTAAAAGCTCGTTAAAAGAATAAAATAAATGAAAAATACACAAGTACACCCTATATTTCCCTCATAAAAAATTAGGGATTTATGCCTATCATTCCGTATAAAGGCTCTCCCCACTCTTGTTAGAGTGTTCCTAATTTTGAATCCGACTCGTTCCACAAATATCTGCGGGATGCGCTTGTCTGCTCATTGTAATTACTTCTATTTGAAATTGGAGTCATTATAGATATTTCCCTCGCAGACACGTGCGTGAAAATTACTTTTTCTATCGAGTTACACATGTATATTGCAAATTTTTGTAAACCACTTCTATTTAAGTATAATTTTTCGAGTCAACTAACCCAATTTTTGCAAGTCATAACAGTGCGTATGAAAAAGTCCTAAAATACGTTAGATGTTCATTTTTTTAACCAAAATTTAGCTTGAACATAACAGTAGTGAGTAATTGAGAAAGACATTCCAGTATTACCGAATTTTTTCCATACGATGATATTTAACCTTGTTCAGGAATGTGAAGAGGATGAAGAGGGGCGAAGGTTCCATACGGAAAGTATTCCCGTTGGTAGGTCGGACCCCGAGTTTCATTTATATCGCCAATTCAAAAACATAAAATATGCAAAACTCAATGCACATATATGTACATTCATAAAAAAAAAGAGGAAGAAGACGAAGATTATTCCTTTATTTCAATATTTTTTCGAATAATTGCGCTAAAATAATTTACCGCCAAGTTATTTTTCCTATTTGCGAGTAGACTTCCGATTTAATGTTAATGTAGGACTAAAAATGATTCTACCGGACGAGTCAACCTTACACACAAAAATATCCTCCTCGAACAAAAAGCAGTCCGCATAAATTTCTTTTATGCGTATTCGCGAATATATTAATTCTATATTCTTACGCGTATGATGCAAGGTTTTTGTACATATCTGCGATAAACAGCTATAAATAATTCGACTTAAGTATAATGTATCCGATATCATTGCACTGCCGTATACGAGGGTATTTAGAATGATTCAGAGTGAGCGCGAACTTGAACCTACGAACAAAAGTGACGACGGTGGAGTGCGGCCTTAATTATCCGTCCACACTAAATGAAAATTTCCGTACAATAATTACATCTATGAAAATCGAGAACTAGAAACAATGAATTGAAAAAGCGAGATAATTTACGAGTTTCGCTTCACTTGGTGGGTTTTACTTGGCTGAAATTGTTAAGAAAGAGGCATCTGGTGGCGTACCTACGTCTTACTTCGTGTAACAGATCGATTTCACTGACAGTAATTTTTTAGTATTTGGTGAGTTTCGATTCGACTCACATCGATAGGGTGAACAGAACTTCAGATCTTGGTGGTACGCCGCAAAAATACAAATCATTGCTTTTCTTAAGTGCGTCTCGATTCAATATTCACGAGATTACGAGCGTCTCGAACTATACGTAAATTATCTCTCACTATTTTCGAGATTTCTCAAGAGTTGCTACAATCTCAACTTAGGTGCCCAAAACACCCGCAAGAAAATAACTGGTCAGAATTTAAACGCCCACAGGACAGTAGATGATGAAAATCTGATTTTAGGATTCTCGTAGTCACTATTTTCTTCCTCGGTTTCTCCTTTTTTTTTCTCTCTCAATGTTCCCTATTCAAGAATATGTTTGGCTGGGAAGAGGGGGGGGGGGGCTTAGAAAACCTCCGCGTTTGCGCCCAATATTTTTGACCTCTTCAATGGCTCATATTTTATTTGGGCACTTGAAAAAAATGTCGAGCTCTGATCCTCTTTAAAAGAAAATTTAGAAAAAGTCGAACTTTGCACGTTTGTAGAACTGTAGAAATCTTTTCAAGTCCTACTCTATTAATGGCTTAAATTTTCTCACCTCTCCTCCCATCGTATACGCACGGAAGTCAATATTTCAACAGGAAACCTGTTCCAAAAGGGTTTCTCGAAAAATTTGCCGTACGCCGCCGAAAAATAACCTACCCTAATAACGAATTTGGATTTCGAAAACAGCAAATGGACTCACGAGTTATTCTCAACCGTCGAGTCCAGACTTCAGCTGAAGGACTTCCACCCCAACTTCCGGTCCACACAAGCGATGACGGGACACGATGCCCTCAAAGCCTACCTTCTTAGCAGAAAATGTGCGACAGAGGACAGATAAACCTGCGGCTTTGCGGCTGAGAGTGCCAGACATTGCCTCATGGAATGCCTACATTTTATAAGCGGACGAACTAAAGAAGGAATAGGTAAAGGAGCAATTATTGCTTTAGTTAATCATAAATTCAAAGGAAATTTAGATCTTTTTATAAAAACACAAAATATAAATAAATAATTAATATTAGAATTAAAATTCAATATTAAATTATTTTTAGAATAAATAAAAAAATTTAAAAATTACTATTAAAATTAAAATATCTCCTAATCGATTAAATAACATAACTAAAATTCTTATTTTTATGATAATAATTATATTGATTATAATAGATAATTAATAAAAAAGAAATTAAACCTAATAAATCTCATCAAAAAATTATTATTATAAAATTTAATCTAGAGATTAATACAATACTATTGTAAAAACAAATGATATAATTAAATATGAATAATTATTATTATTTAAATAAATAAAGTTATAGTAAATAATTAAAATTCTAATTATTGAAACTATAATTATAATTAATGAATTAAATTCATCAAAATAAAATATTCGATTAAAATACAAATAATTAAATAATAATAAATTTAAATTAATAACTAATTAATTTTCAACTATTGAAATTATTATAACAAGAAAGATATTATTAAAATTTTAATTAAACAATTTATGATTTTGTACAGCATTCAATAGTTATTAATTATAAAAATAAACTCATTAATTATTTTATTTATTATTATAATGAATTTTTCTAATCTAATAATTATTTCTTCAAGAATAATAATTATTAACCAAGGAAAGAAATTATTATTAATAAAATTATTAGAAATAATCCAGAATATCATATTTTAGAATTTATAAAATTTTTATAAATTAATCTATGTAATATATGTAAAAATATTAAGATGAGGATTATTGACGTTTAATTTCTATGACTTATAAAAAATTATACATGAACAATATTAATAATTTTTTCATTTAAAGATCCAATCATTTTAATAATAATTTTATTGATTCAAATTTCAAGAATAATTTTTATCATTACAATTCTAATAATAAATTATTCATTTTATATTGAAATGAAAAAATTAAATATTTTGCTCATTAAAAATAATAATTTTTATTAATTTAATATTTAAATTTAAATACATAACATATTTTTGTTATAATATTATTTTTTAACAAAATTTTTTCAAAAATATTTTAAAAAAACTCATTATTATAATATTAATTGTATTATTAATATCAATATAATATTTATATAGTAAATATAAATTTTAATTCAAAAATTGAATTTAAGAAATGTTATGCAAATATTTTTAATTAAAACATCTACAAATTTAAAATCATATTATGACCATTCGACTGGGACTAGATCAGAAACCACCATATATCATATTTTAGACAAACGGTCCAGAAATTGTGGATTCTGAAAAATCCAAATTTTGCGGTAAGATCAAAATAGAGCAACACCCGCAATAGAGTAGGAGGAAGGGAAGTAAACGCCGCGGAAAGGACCCGAGCTGCAACCTAGGAGTGCTACCAACCAGAATCCAACTCCCTCGACAAACAAGCAAACACCAAAGAAAATGGAGAATGGAGATTACACCCACCTGATCTTTGTGACGTTATTACTTGAAAAAATTTGGAAATATCTACCTCAACGGGGATGGGCCCAGACTAGATTTTTCTTTCCGAGCGTAAAAACTAGACCATAATTAATATAAGCAGAATGGTCTCCCTCTTACTATAAATATTGATAATTGACGAATCAAATAAAAGTAGAATAAAAAAATATGTAATAATAGTCATAGAAAACGTCGTTTTATGTTGACGAGTTATGTGAGCGCTTATCGAGAAAACCTTCGCTGATTTCTAAAGTAACATAAGTTGCTGATTGCATTTCTGAAGGGGCTTACACGTTTTCAATTCCTCGCAGCTACGTGTTTTGCTCATTCATAAAAATTCTCTTCAGTATAATCAAACGTTAGCTCCTGAAGAGTTGACGACAGGTAATTGACAGCTATTTTTGCTGTTACTGATGCTGTAAATGAATCTTCACCGAGAACCTGTTCTCTAAGAGTGTTTTTTCAAACAGGGAATTTAGGATCATTCCGAGCACCGAGCATCCTGAAAGAATTTTGGCGTCCAAGCTGTATATCTGAGTGGAGAGGGGAATTCCGATCACCGTACTACATACACATATATTGGAAGACGGGATTCATCAATTTGGGCCAATAATCTACCTATAATTTGAGGGGAGAGGATTTGGGTAAATTCGACTGCTGAGCTGAAATATTACAGGAGGGGACCAGGAAAGATTTCCACCATCGAGGTTGTTGTACTCACGAGTTAAAATATTTTTCTCCCTTCATTTGAAACGAGCGCGAGCTCTACGCGAACTACCCGCAAATACAGAAAATACTCCTACCCCCTTTCCACGTGATCACGCCTAAAATACCCCATAAGATAGGCTCCGCGCTCTCTGGCAGCTTGACCCAGCTTCATCTCCTGCTTTCCTACCGACTTTCTCGCTTCTCTTCTCGCCTTCTTCTTTGCTTATTCTCGCAATCTTATCGGACTGTTCGCCACGGTGTCCGCGGGTATGATCTGCTTTTACTTTGGCTTCTCCATCTCTTTTGTCGTCTTTCCTCGCTTTCCTGTCCTTTTGGGCTATTCGTCGCGGTGCCCGCGGGTGTAGTCTCTCCTTTTGTTGTTCGCCACGATGTCCGCGGGTACGACAGCGTATCCTCTCGATTAGCCTCCGCGGTTTCCGCGGGACTGGTCTATTCATCCTGTTGCTCACGACGGTGTCCCTCCCTGCCTCCCTGCCTCTCTCTCTCTCTCTCTCTCTCTCTCTCTCTCTCTCTCTCTCTCTCTCTCTCTCTCTCCGATATTTGACTCAAGCCAACCGTCTCTCTCTATCTATTTGTCTCTGTCAGTCTCTCTCTCACACATACTTGCTATTAAGTTGTTATATCATTATAGAGAAAATACAATCCATCTTTATACACAAAAACCGACTTCTTCTTTATTGCGTAGCGCTGATCCGTCGCTCGATTCATTTAAGAGCTTTCCGAACCAGGAGGTTCCCTTTAACGCTTCATTGTAGCGCACGGACGGTTGTGCGCAACAAGATATATCGATCAGGAAAGGAGAGTCAGGAGAATTTTGACCTTCGACCCATAATTATACGAGGAGGGAGACATATGGAAACAATCCAATCATCAAGTTACCCATCATATAGATTTTGCTAATTTAGTGAAAAGTAACAGCAAGAGAGTCTAGAAAGATCTAGGAAAAGTTTTTGAATCTGTACACAGAATGAATTATTCAAAAGAAGAACGCGTCAAATCGCACGATTCAAGTGATTCGAAAGAATTTCCGCAGTTCTCGTTGTACACTACACGCCTGGATAGTTATTTTAAATAAATTTTGGAGAGATAACGGAATATTGACTGCAGACGATGTGAAATCGCGCTAGAGCTTTTTATAACCCCCTCGTTTCTATAAGAGAACATATTGACGCAAGATAACAACTTCCGTATTGAAAACTAATGATGGGATACAACGCTATTCTGGGTCTTATCTCGGCCCGACAAATACTACACAGGTCAAGAGGTCTAGAATAGGTATAACGATAAACACGAACGACGGGAAGATTGAAAGCATAACTCGATGAGGAAATTGAATCTCTGTCTGCACTCAAGGCTTCTAAGAAACGCGCACAGTATAGCGAAACTCAGAATAATGAGAAAAGTGAAAAAAATACAAATACGAAGATTGAGAGCACGATGACGTATGTATACGTTTTCAACCTCGACATTGTTTTCTATAAATATGTAAGGCTTATTTCTCTTATTAATTCAGCACAAGTTGTTATTAACTTTTCTCTTACGGATGGAATGAAAGTCCCAGACAAGGATTAATCAAGACAGAAAGTTACTGAACTTTTTTTAGACGTCACGGACAATAGACACAATTGGTTTGTTGGAACAAGGTCCCAACAAACCGCTTGTATCTTGATACATGAAAAAATGATCGCTTTATGAGAACAGCTCATTCCTGCTTAAAACAAATCAGGGAGCTGCAAACACTAAAAATGGTGTTTTAGGGCAAAGATTGGTCGATTTTGGTCAAGAAAAAGTCGAAAAAGTCCTCTTGAACTCATCTCAACACTTCGCGTCGCCGACTCATGGTCCACTTTGGTAAAAAATTGCTGATTTTTCGCAAATGTTAGTCGATTTTCGTCAAAAACTGGACAACAAATCGAATAAATCGTCGTGGTTGATTTAGGAGAGAAATTTGGTATAAAATTACTTTTGTCTCGAAGTTTTTCCAATAAGCGAAGTCTATTGTATTTTAAAACTTACATTTGAAAACATTCAACTCTCACCGTCACCGCAACCCCATCTTCATTCCGATAGCAGAAATACGAGCCATCTTCCACAACGCCAACTCTCTCCCTTCCCTCATCGCATACATAAATAAAATTAATTGTGTATTTTGTATTTAGTAAACAGGTTCCTTTTTTTTTTTTAATTTTAATTAACGAGCTACTAGCAGCCTGCCTTCAGGGCTATGAGCTCGGCTAGATTGTGTGATTATATGCGGATAAATTAAGACCGGAATTAAGGTGTCTCACCGAAAGATTTTTCACCTAAAAGATTTCACCGATTAAGATTCACCTACAGAAAGTTCACTGAAGAATAATTCATTTGATAGAAGTAGTGGTTCACCACATGGTAAGTTCACCGTGACGAAAGTTCACCGACAAATTTAATTTTAATTTCAAGGGCACTGCCGTCTTTAATAATAAACATACAAAATAACGCTAACGTTTCGAAGATCACCGTCTTCATCATCAGAGCGTTAAAGGTGCCCTTAAAATTAAAATTAAATTTAGAATTTCCGTCTTTTCAAGTTTTCACCGACAAAATTCGATTATATTTTTATTAATGAAGTTAATTAATCAGTTTGATTTAAGTTAAATAACAATAAAAAATTAATTTAATAATTTTATTTTTGATATTTTATTTGATAAAATTAGATTTTATATTATTTTTTTATTTTGAGATATTTTTTATTTTTATATTTCAGTTAAATTTGATTTTGAAGAAAAAAAATGAATAAAATAAAAAAATTTAATATAATTTTTGAATAATCTTTTTTTGAAATAAAAATTATTTATTAAAATTTTTAAACAAAATTTTAAATAAAATAAATTCATTTAATAAATTAAAAATTATAATTATAAATAATAAGATATAATTTTATTAATTTAATTATTTTGGTTTATAAATATTAATATTTTGATTCAATAAATTTTCTTTATTGAATTATTATTTATTTAAATAATTTTATAAACAAAATTTGGTACATCGAAGCATCAAATAAATGTCGAACAGCTGATTGAAAAAGGTGAATTTCGTCGTCGGTTTTGGTGAACTCAAAAAAGGAAGATAAAATTTCCTGACGGTGAAAAAAAAAAACTGACAGGCGAACTTTCCTGTCGGTGATGTGTTCATTCCTTCAAAAAGACTTTAACTCGGTGTAAAATCTTTTAGTGAACTGGTCGGATCCCTTAACATCGCCAAATTAATTAATTTTAATCAATAATCTTTAATATAAACTCATGTTTAATAATTATTACCGATGTCTGAATTATTTTCTCTTACTCGCCAATCTACCTAAGATGATTGGGCTCTTCAATATCATAATTCTTTCAATAATCCGAACTCACAATACTTACTCATCCAACCGCAATTACCATCATTCCCATGGTACAAACAATTCAATAATTTTCAACGCTCCTACATAATAAAACTAAGTCGCCTTCGTTTTGGTCACAACCGACTTCCTTACCATCTAAAAAGAATAAATGTTACGGATTCTGATCTATGTCCTTTCCATATAGATTCGCCTACTCGAGCAGACGCAAATCATATTTTCTTTGAATGTTCAGAACTAAAAACCTTTAGAAAGACATTATATTCCGAAATTTTAAAATTACGAATTCCCACACCCCTGAGAGCTATAGACCTTCTTTCTACTGATAACGACGATATCTTTCCTCACATTAAAAAATTCTTGTCACAATTGCGTGAACATACATCAATCTAAATCTACAACGAGGTAAGGCCTAGAAGCCATCCTCTATTCCAACCTTTTTTTTCTTTTTTTTTCTTTTTTTTACTATTATTTTTCCATTGCAAATTATTATTATTATTTTTAATACTTAATGTTCTCCTTATTACTGTCTTTAGTTTGATAATTTTGTCTTTTTTTTTTTTTTTTTTTTTTTAAATATTTGTAGCAATAAATATGGTTGGATTGTTAATAAAAAATAAAAAAAATATATTTTAGGGTATCTAATCCTTTATTTTTTTAATTGATTTGAAAATTTAGAAAATTAATTGATCATTTAAAATTTAATATTAATAAAAATGGAATTGAAATAAAATAAATAATTATTATTAAAATACTAAATTGAATTTCAACATTTTTATTTAATAAATTAATTTTTTCCTTTTTTTAATACATATAATTCAAATAAATATTTTTCAATAAAAAATTTTATTTAGTTATATTTAAATTAATTTTTTTATAATAATTATCATTAATAAATTTAAATATTTTAGCACCTTGAAATATGTATTACTTTTATAATTTTTATTGAAGTAAATAAAATCAATATTTAGTAATAAATTATTTTATTAACTATAATTTAAATACGTATTAGAATTTGTAAATAAGTTGTGGAATACCATCAAAATAGCGATAACAATGACCGCGGAAGAGAAACTAAAAGCAACAGAAATTATCGCAAAGAAAAAATAGATCCCTGGAAATACTCCAAATGATGGAAGACAGAAGAGCAGTAAAAAACGACGCAACTGAGTGCAGGAAAATCAACAAAAATATCCAAAAAGCGTATCGCACAACTAAGGAAAAATGGTGGATCGAGAAATGTAGCGAAATCAAAGAGTTTCAGAGAAGACTAAAGAAGTAACTGGTAGAACCGCAGAAAATATACCAATGTGCTAAGAAAAGTTCGATGTATCCTCGAGTGCTAAGAAATGCGAACAATTCCATTATGATAGGAGATGAAAACCCTCGCACTCATTTGCTATACCGTAGTCGCCAGCCAGAGCAGAATCAGTGGTACTGACTTTAGTTATTTCGAGAAGCATCGAATCCTAGCAGATACCACTAAAAGCGAAGTCTTACTTGTATGTTGATCCAGAAATTTTCAAGCTTCTGCTCTGGACAATAATTTAGGCAACTATAAAATCCAAATTCAAACAATTACGTACAAAAGTCACTTATTTAGACGTTTGTAAATTTCTACAAGATCGATTAATGTATGAGATTTTTTAAAGTTTCAAAACACAAACAAGACTACATTAAAAAAAAAAAAGAAGTTTTCTTCAATTGCTCTAAGCCGGGGTCTTTGCTTTATGAAAGATGTTTTCAACTTCAATCACCACCTCTTCCCCCTTAAAACAACTTTTTACCGGAAGGACAGCAGACGGTGGAAAACCGGGTCTGAGAGAAAATTTGGGTTTTTTCTTTGATCCGTTCAAGATTATAATAATCCCAATACCCTCTCCCTGTGTTGGGCCTGTGGCGAATGTTTCTCTACATACCTAGCTCTCCATAAAATGGGTTATTTAGGTGAAAAAAAAATCTAACGCGAGTCTTAATCAGTAGAAAAAGGTAGGAACAGAGAAGTATTCTCATGGTTAGTGCCACTTTTTCTTCATTCACACACCAACACAAGCGTGATTAACATGACAATAATATCTGTAGATCCTTAGAGATAGGTCATAAACGTCTCTTCATCAGAGGTTGTTTTGAATTCCCCCTAGGGTTGACAATCTCAAGATGCCAATCACCTTTTGAAGGAGACGACCGCGATTATCTGAAGCAGATGTTGATGTGACGAAATTTATAGTTTCTTAATACAGTAATTAGAATCGACACCAGATTATTTATTATCAATTCGAAAATATGAACAGATTTCGATTCTCTTCGAAGATAAATCAAGTTAAATCCTTTTCATCGAGTAACCGTTGAACTTTATTAGAAAACGTTTTATAATCATCGCGATAAAGCTCATTCGCTCGTCGCTTAAAATAAACCACAATTCCAATTAATCGATTCTGCTGAATGCATTTTCTTATTTTATTGTATACACTAAGTATGTATTTTTCAAACGATATCAGGTAATCAAAGAAGATTGAGATACACATAGATGCACGTGTGGTATGGGTATCGAGGTCGGGTTAATCAACCTTCCATAATCCTCATACAATGTAACACTATATACCCGTACATATTTCTTTTGAATGCATAAATTTTTATTGAATTATGGAAGTTGACAATCATGCACTCAGCAGGGGTGTCGTGAGGCCATTTTCATGAAAATGATTCTTCGTAATCAATTAAGGGGGGCCTACATAATTTTTTTTTTTGGCTATAAGAAATTAAAGTTTGAGGAAGGTTTCTTCATTGGACTAGGGGGATCACGACACCCCTGATCATAATGCACTGCGACGATTTTCAATCGATCCGCGGTTTTTTCATTACAATAGACCTACTAGGCTATACAGATTTAGATAAACTAATTCCTAAAATTGCAGCGCCGAACTAGAATATGAAAATTATCACGTCGTCCAAAAAAGCTATCAAGAATAGGACACTCACGATGAGAACATTCGTCGCGGAAAATTATTCAATAGGAGGGCTTGATTTCGGGAATACGAGGAAAAAACCCTGTTTTATGGGAGTCACTAGTGTGTATTGTCATTCCTATACAGCTTGAACTTCGTTCTTCACCACCTTGGTGGTTTTCCATCATAAATAAATGAATTTAATTTTAAAAAATGAATAAATAAATAAATAAATAAATAAATAAATAAATAAATAAATAAATAAGCAAGTGTAGTATGCTGTATATTAGGCCTAGTATAATGAAGGCTTTCGAGATCTCACTCGCTCTAGAAGCTCGAAAGTGGAAATTCTTTCAAGTCCCTGACCACGACTAAGAAATAGGCCTGATATGCGGAATAACTAGGCTTAATATACAATATACTAGGCCTATACTAACTAGCCTGAAACACAGCTCGGAGTCTCCAACCTACCATACGTAGCCCACAGGTAGAAATTTTTCGAAGTTCCACGTTTCGCCACCCGGCGCCCGTCATTTTTCTTCAAATTACCCTCCCATAAAACAGGTTCCCTGTTAAAAAATCACTATCACCTCTTTAATCTGCATGCAACCAGTTACCTACTCGTTACGAATCCGAAAAAGTTAATTCATATCCAAGAGCACAAAAAACTAAATATACGGGTGTAGGTAAGAAATAGTCGACGAACTCGTACCCAAAGTTCCAAAATGTCCCACCTTTCGTAACCATATAAGACCTTTCTATATTTGCGAGGAAACATTGTATCGATCAAAATATTTACTCAATCGTATGTAAAGTATAGGAAACATTGATCACGTTTTTCGTCAACTAGAAAGGCGAATTTAATTTTCAAATTTTACACTTACCTGAACCCATATTCGAAGAACTGCGTGGCTTTTCCGAAAGATCAGATAACCAACTTCTCCTCGGGAAATCGAAGTACGCCGAAAAATTTCCTCTTAAACAAATAATTTCACCATTAAAAATGCACTCCAAAAATCATATACACATAAATTAATCAATTTGCTTACTAAAGAGGGCTTTCAAGTACGGAACGAAGGATCATCCGTCTGTCGTAGACACGTACGCAGAAATGATTTGCAAGTTGCAACTTTTATCTAAAAGGTACGAGGTGTTCGTCGGGATTATTACTGTCGGTTCTACGTCAACTGCGTTCGCATTAGATGTGATAAATCGACATCGATGTTCATATCGGAAGACTGAGGTACATATAAGAGATAACTTCTCTGCAATGATAAAATATATACGAGAAACAGCAGAAAAATAGGTATAGGTACACATCCAATACTAAAGGCACGTGTGAGACGAGCAATTTACAAAGATGACGATGTTTGCGATTCGCTCGATTGAAATTGACGAGGTGATTTGTGCAAAATAACCAACAGATTTAGTCATACTTATTGTGAAAGATGAAAACTTTCGCGCAATCTTTTTCCCCTGACTTTGTTTTTCATTTAAGTGGAATTTCATAACGGTCGATGCAAGATTATCTACGTATTCTCCGTTAATAAACATAATTATCACAAATACAAAGTTTAGTTCGATCGGTTCGATGAAATGTGAGGTAGAGAAGGAAATACTTCGACGAGAAAGTTAAAAAATTCATTATGCAGCTTGATAAAGATTCTCGGGTACAGACTTTTTCATATAGGTACGCCTAAAAGTAGTTTTCATTTTTTTCCAAGTTTTCGGAAGAGAGGATAAGTAAACCAGCTCGAATAAAAATATGCTCGTTTAAACCATATCTCTCCGGGCTGCATCACAGAGTATTTTTAGCGGCTCATTATTACTTATCCGTAGATAAATGTTAAAAATAGATAGGCCGGCTACACTTCGTCTTGCGTGACAGCACAGAATATCTGCGAGTTTACCTATGACGCAATGCACTACATATTTTTATTCTCTTCCAATATTTACAAGGTTTCGAGCTAACTCAAGCTGAGGAAATGATTTTCGCGGAAGATTTTCTTCTCGAAAAAAAAAAATAATAAATAATAATCCTTAACAATTATGGTGTACGCGATTTACGCGGAATCGTAGGTCTCTGTGACGCCACGAAAATAGCGCAAATTCAACATTGAATCGCTGTCGAAAAAGTATCAACGCGCAAAATCAGCTGTATGGAATAAATCAACGGCGATCATGGCGCCATGAGATCATCTGACTTGCAACAAAGCTTAGGCCAGGCCTATAGCTGAAGGGATATCGTCGGGGCAGTCGTCTGTCAATCAAGCCACAGCAAAAAAAAAAGTGAGTACACCAGCGTAATCAATTTGTAAATCTTTTTAACGAAACGTAATTTTTCGCGAACATTATTTCTGTTTTTTTCATGTAAAGTGAACCTCTACTCTATAGCCTAACGTTTGTAGTTTATCGACTCTCATAAGTCTTACCTGGGATCCGGACCGGGTCATTATAACAATGAGGCAGTGATTCGGAAAATGTTATCTTAAAGAGGCGATATCCAAACAAAAAAACTCGGCGCTCCGCGCCTCGCCAATCGCCAGGGGGGCTCGGGGACCCCCCAATTGGTTTACTTTCAGTCAAACTGAATAGATAAGGCGTGGAACACGTTCTTTGTTTCGAAATTTTCTGGCATAGGCAAATAAATAAAGATCATATTTCATGTCTTTCTCAGTATATAAGACTATTTTGCGGTTAAATTTCTTATTTATTCCACCTACCCCACCTTCTTAGAGGAAGGAGAAGGAGAAGCTTAAAGAAAGTGAGATTATTTTAAAAAAAACTTGGCACTATACGTCTTGCCAGGAAGAATTAGAGAAATATTTTCAAAATAATATGTTTAATACTTAATCTGAACGATTACATGAAATGCAGATAATATTAAGTAATGATGTAAAAAAACCGTTTATGGAATATATCAAGAATGTATAATAAGTGATGTTATTGTATAAATAGGTATGAATGAAATGGTTATAGAGTATTAATGAAATGAACAACACTTCCATGAAAATGTTTCATGTCTTTATGTTTCATTAGTCAACTTGTATACTGTATATTAGGAATGAGGTCTAGTATACTAAGCTAGTATTCGCTCGTTCGCCCCCTTCTTCGTCTAGTGTAAGTCTATTGAGAATAAGCTAGTATACTGTATATTAGGTCTGGGTTTCATAGCCCTTCTCGATGGGTCCGCTCGTTCGCCTCCTTCTTTGTCCAGTATAAGTCTAGTTTAGAGCTAGTATATAAAGCTAGTCTAGTATGAAGCAAGCCCAGTATACAATGTCAAATAGTATAGCTCAGTTAGGCTAGTATAATGTACATTAGGGCTAGTATAATGAAGCCTAGTCTAGTATACTAAGCTAGTACTAAGCTAGTATTGCACACACGCACGCACGCACGCGCACGCAAATTTCGAAATTAGGGTTGGGCTCAGAGAAAAAATCTCAAGTCCCAAGGTCATCTGCACGCACACACGCATGCGCACGCAAATTTCGAAATTTAGGCCAGAGCAAAGACATGAAACATGTCAATATACAATTATAGATTTGTAAGTATGATTTAATTACATTTGAAGAAAAATTCACTCAGTAGATTGAAAGTACTTGAAATGACAATGAAGCAAAGCTGAAAGTCGAAATCTAAGCCAAAGTAATACTGTAGAAATGAATTGGAAGTACTCATGTATGGATGTAGTATTAGTAATGTACAAATGTATGACTTTTTGTAATCTATATGTAAGGTGAAGAGGGGCGGGGGGGAGGAAAAGTGAAGATGCGAAATTTTTTTTCAATATTTGCCACTGATAACCAAAATTGAGAAGAAATTTGAACCCAATGTAGCGCGTTAGACCAGGAAGAGGAGCAGTAGATAGGTAAGCTATGTACTGATCTTGGACAAATAAGCACATCAATTTCTATTTGTAAATGTCATCTATTCCTCAAGTTTCATATTATAATTTTATTTCTCTAATTGCGCTTATGGATTTCGATCTAGGAACTATGATTGTTGAGTATAAGTACCCTGGTAAAACTGAGTCAAAAAAAAAAAGGGGGGAAAATGATCAATGTTAAAATTAGAATTCATTCTTATTAAAACTTATTTTATTGTATATTTTATGGTGAATTTTGAGGAGATTAATTTTAGAGAATATTTTTGGTCAATAACAACAATATGGCGACTTTGTGAATTCGCGGATAAAGATCCCGCTAGGAGCGCTACTTGTTCTGCAAAAAAAGTGATCATAGTGTTTTCTGCCATAACACAACATACTAATAAAATCGTAATTCCACTGTTTTAAATCGTTCTTCATGAACATGCAGAGAACAAAAATTGTTGCCCTTTCAATTTTCTTTCAGATGAATGTAGTTTCAGATTTTTTGGATGACTTTTTTCACTTCATCACTTTTTTTGCAAGCTTCCTCAAATTGCCGTCATGGTAGATCTAGAGGGCGCCTCCTTGAAAGTGAGATTATCTTTAGAATTGAAAAGGTCTATGCGCCTCGCCAGGGGGCCTACCTTTTTTAAATCTATAGCTACCTAAAATCTGTTACTACCTAACATGGGATCCTATGGAAAATCTGTCGTTTTTATCTGTCGCTCGATTATGCTCGATTTTTCAGAAATACCTCCTCGATATACAAGACGTGTTCCCCGTCAAAAAATCGCAGCCCACGTGGTGAGCTGCTCGGGGTTGCCTTCATTAACTTCGTCGACACAGGGAACTTGTTTTAGGTTAGGTTAGATCTCACTTTGAGAACATTCGTTACGGAAAATGATTCAATAGGAGGGCTTGATTTCGGGAATACGAGGAAAAAAACCTGTTTTATGGGAGTCACTAGTGTGCATTGTCATTTCTATACAGCTTGAACTTTGTTCCTCACCACATTGATGGTTTTTCTTCACGAGGTCAAGTTCTAGGCGCATTTTTTTTTTTCAGTGGTTTCTCCAGTAGGCCTAAGCCACTTTGAGGTCCAAAACTTCTTTTTAATTTGAGAAGTTTGAAGTGAATGCTATGCTTTGCCCGGCTGCGCCTTTTTTGCATAAACCATAAACTCAATATTTCCTGTACGTTCTCTCCTAAAAGGGCGAGTTTAAGCAGTCCTCGCGTCGGCAGCCGTTTTGTCATATTGACGACCGTTTTTTCGACCAAAAGTGGGGGGATCATGAGTCTAGACTGCGCAATCTTCTACAGCAAAAATTTTTTCGTGCTCTCTTTTCTTTACTCCCAGTACCAACAGTGTTATGTACCTGCACCTTTGCACCTTATAGTTTTCGCGTATAAGTTTTCGTGTATAAGTTTTCGCGTATAAGATTTGCACCTTATAGTATTCGTGTATCTTATAGTACTAGCATATAGCAATCTACTCTCCTCTTTTGCACCTCTTATACATCTGTATTTATAATCCTATACGCACCTCTTATTTTACGCACCGTATCTACGTCGCTATTCCATCGACATACATATTTTATTTTTATGACTTTAACCGACTCATCTTTTTGCCCTTCTTCCAATCTGTATATCTATATTTCCAAAATGTACCTATATAAAGCCTGGCAGTGTATAATAAACGAACTGTTAATTCTCAAAACTTTAATTTGTTGGAGCCGCACATAACATTTGGCGACGAGGATGGGATTCTCTTGTTAAATTGGAGAATTTCGAACTTATAATTTTTCGTATATTTGAGATAATATTTTTTGAAACTTGAAAGTTTTGCGCGATTACATAGTGTGATTTTTTCGTTCTTCTGCTGTCATCGCACGTGAGTTTCCTATTATTCCTTTTTACTCCTTTTTTAACAGTTCCAATATGTACGAAAATTGCAAACTCTAAATACTTTGAGTTATCGTAAAAAAAAAAAAAAAAAAATACTCCTTTTGAATTTTTGTGGTCTGTACCATTTCTCAGTTTTTATTCTGCTGAATTTTTTGTGGTCTCTGTACCATCATTCAGTTTTTCTTTTCTGAATTTTTTGGTCTCCGTACCATTATTCAGTTTTTCTCTCCTGATTTTTGTGGTCTTTACACCATTATGCAGGTTTATTTTGTGGTAATTTAGCCATTTTCTCTCGGGGATTTTTTTTAATTTAGCCATTTTCTCTCGGGGATTTTTTTTATAATTTTGGACTGAGCCATTTATTTTCTACTGGGGTATTTTCTTCTAGCGGTCTCCAACTATTTTTGAATCAAAAAAAAAAAAAAACAAGAGAAGGTGGAGAAATAGTTTTTCTTCCCATTCCTATTTAGTGTGAGCTCCACAGTCTCAACAATTCTTATTTTTTCAGCATTTCTGAGGTTCTTTAAAGAAAGAGCAATTTTCTTCCTGTTTGGAATTTTCTTGAACCAATATGCCCAATTCCGACTCTGAAGTTCCCAAGACTAGTACGGTTGCTACTACAACCACTACGTCAACTTCACCTGCTTTTTCTGATGCTCTCAGTAATATGAGAGCTAGTCTTCAACAATTGAGTATTAATCAGGGAGTCAGTGGAAATCAACCACCAATTAGCTCAACGCTAGGGACTTTTCCAAGTCAAGGTGGAACAAGGCCCATTCCTCAAATGGGAACCTTTTTAAATCCCTCAGGTCCGTCAGGTCCGACTTATAGTAATCAATTTTACTCACAAGACGAATATATCAATCAAAACCAACAATCGGCAACGTATCCTATGAATTTTATAGGGTCTCTAATCCCGAAAAAATTTACTGGTAAACGAGATGAATTAAATAGTTTCATCATAAATTGTAATTCGGCGTATGAATTAATTCAGCCTTTTCAAAAAATAGCGTTTCTCTGTTGTGTCATGAGTAAGATTGAGGAGCCTTGTAAAAGTCAACTCCTATTTTTCCAGTTTGAAGAATGGTCACAATTAAGGGATAAGTTGAAACAACTTTTTGGTGAGAAAAAACTGTATTCCCAATATCTCGAGGACTTGAACAATATCTCGCAATATAAGGACGAATCAATTGTAGTTTTTCATAGAAGGTTGGAAGAATTACAAAGTAAGGTTTTAAACGCTTTGAGCACTACATCCATTGAGGACACATTGAAACCTGGTTGTATAGAAAATATTAAACAAGTCACTCTCTCGCGTTTTATCTATCATTCCAATCCAGAGATAAGTCGGTTTTTACGCTGGAAAGGAAATATTGATTTAAATACCGCTTTGTCCCAAGCTATTGAGGAAGAAAGCGCGATGAAAATTAGAAATCAAGGGAATAAAAATAATTATAATTCGAGAATAAATTCTTCTTCAAAGTATTGCTCTCATTGTCATGCTACAAATCATAATATCTCCTCTTGTTTTCAATTGAAAAAGGAAAAAGGGGGAAAAATGAATTATAATACTGGATCAAATTATTTGACCAATAAAAATAAAGAAAAAGTTTTCCATTGTACGATTTGTAATATGAGTAACCATTCAACTGACTCATGTTACCGTAATCAAAATTTGTCCCCTATTACTTGTGAATTTTGTTCCAAGGTGGGTCATCGGGCTGAAAAATGTTTTAAAAAACAACGTTTACAAGGTTCACGTGATCGTAATTCTTATAAGCCCAATGGAAGACATTTTAAGGGGAAAAATAATTCCAATGATAGGAATACACGTTCAGTAAATTTTGGAACAGTGCAACTTCCACAATCTACAGAAAATTGGGATGCTGAGATTCCAATAGCTCGAGTTGAACCAACTCCTCGCAATTCAGGAAATCCTACTTTAGGAGATTTAGCTATTTATACCATGGTAAAAAATCCCAATTATAATTTGGTCTACGTAAATTTACGTTGCCCCCAAGCCAAAACAGAAAAATTGAGCTTGCTTGTTGATTTAGGTGCTTCTGTCACCATTATAAAGGCAAAAGCCTTAAAGAAGGAAATAAGAGTAAATATTCAGGAAGGTTCTGCTTTAAAGGGGATAAACTTAGGAGAAGCCATGAGAACAGTAGGGACCACTATTCTCACTATTACTCCCGACGCAAATTCAAAACTGGATCATAAGGTTCATATAATACCATCAAAGAATGAAATACCTGTAGACGGTCTACTAGGGAATGACTTTTTCAAGGAGCATTGTAAGGTCATAAATTTTGAGAAAAATCAACTCGTTTTGAAAAGGTGTAAAGTGACCTTACCATTTTATGCTGTAGACGAATATGATGAACGAGAGAAGGAAAATTCCCAGGCCTTTATGGTGAAAACGTCGGAAAGAATTGAATCTGTGACTATAGTCCCCTGTTCAGAAACCATAGTACCTGTCCATATTGAAAATCCTGAGATTGGCGAAGGAATGATTCCTAAGCTTGAGTTACAAGGAAACGTATTCATGGCTCAAACTCTTACTACAGTACAAGGCGATAATAACGCCCTTGTACCAGTAATAAATACTTCTTCAGAAAATTTTGAATATAAACCTCTCTCCCTCAAATTGGAAGGTGTAGAGTTGAAGGTGATAGAGCCAGAAATTCCAGTCTTTAATACTGAGTTAAGTACAAAAGAGGATAAGACACTATTCGAAAACTATGATAGATCTAGAACCGCGAAATTACGTCAAGCATTAAAGTTAGATCATTTGAATCTTGAGGAAAGACGTTCCGTTGAAAAAATTTGTTTTCGTTATTCAGATATTTTTTATCTAGAAGGTGATTATTTACCTGCTACAAATCTTATGGAGCATGAAGTGCGAATGACAGATGAAACCCCTATTCATGTCCGAAACTATCGTATACCCGAAGCACTGAAGGGAGATGTTGAGAAACAAATTATAAAAATGTTGAAGGAAGATATCATTGAGGAAAGTATCTCCCCGTTTAACGCTCCAATTTTATTGGTGAAAAAGAAAAATTTAGATGCAAAAGGAAATCCTCAATACCGAATTGTGGTCGATTTTCGTCGTTTAAACGAAAAATGTGTAGCGCAAACATTTCCTTTACCACAAGTTTCTGAAATACTTGAGCTTCTAGGTAAAAATTCCTATTTTTCGGTATGCGATTTAGCAAGTGGGTTTCATGCTATAAAAATTGCGGAGAATGATAGAGAAAAATTTGCTTTTTCTACTCATCTAAATAAATATCAATTCAAACGCTTACCCTTTGGTTACAAGGATTCGCCTTCAGTATTTTTAAAACTAATGGCAATGGCCTTAGTAGGGTTAACTGGGACGCGTTGTTTTTGTTACATGGACGACATAATTATTTTCGCCAAGAATTTGAAGGAACACGAAGATAAATTAATTGAAATTTTTGAAAGATTGCGAAAATATAAACTGAGATTGCAACCCCTTAAATGTGAATTTCTTAAAAAAGAAATAATGTATCTGGGACATATTCTCACAGAACATGGTGTAAAACCTGACCCTTCCAAAATTAAAGTATTACAAGAATATATGCCTCCTAAAAACATTAAAGGATTGCAGTCATTTTTAGGATTTTGCAATTATTACAGACGGTTTGTACCAGATTTCAGTAAAATTGTTTTGCCTCTCACAAAGCTATTGAGAAAAAATGAACCATATATTTGGGGTAAGGAACAAGAAGAAAGTTTCCAACATATGAAAAATATTCTCACTAAAGATATTCTCTTACAATACCCTGATTTTTCAAAGGATTTTGTTTTGGCAACAGATGCTTCTGAATATGCGTTAGGAGCCGTGTTGTCTCAACTTGATGGTGACTCTCCCGAATCATTGAAAAATAATTTAGATAGACCTATCGCTTACGCTAGTAGGACCTTGAACAAAGCAGAGCAAAATTATTCTGTAATCGAAAAAGAATTACTCGCAATCGTTTGGGGAATCCGTAATTTTTCTCATTTTCTTTATGGAAGAAGTTTCTTCGTCTATACGGATCATAAACCTCTAAGTTTCCTTCTAAATTCAAAATCTACTTTCAACAGTCGTATCACACGCTGGCGACTTCACTTACAAAATTATAATTTTACGATTATTTATCGCACCGGCAAAAACAATAATGCCGATTTACTGTCTCGTATACGTGATTCACCAGTTGAAAGTACTACTGAACCATTGATCTATTTCGTACAAGAAGAAGAAAGCTATAAAAAAATGTTGAAACATAAAAATCTAGACTCCTCAAATCCAAGAATTATTACCGTTAGTAATGATTCGATATTTCTCAAAAATAATATTTTATTGTTTGTACCTGCTAGGCCTAATACTGTAGAATTGCAAGATTTCTTGAGAAATACTAGCAAATATGGTCTAACCGAATTTCCCTTACTTACGCAAGGACAAGTATCTTTTGCCAAACAATTGAAACGTAAAATCGTCTTAGCCGCATATAAGGAAGACTATTACGATTGGGGAACTTATCCGAATATTTTTATGGCTATGGTTACGGCAAGAGAGATAATAAAAATAAAAGGAATGAATGAACTTCATATATCACATATTAACAATGGTTATGAAAGAATTAATTTGGAAAAATTTAAACTTATTGTAGAATACGTTTTTCGTGCCGAAAAAGACATTAAGATTGTAATATGTCTCAATAAAAAGATTCAAGTGGAACATGACTTCGACAAACAAAAATTGTTGTCCGAGCACCATGACCTTATGTCATCAGGTCATCGCGGTTTTTGGAAAATGTATAACAATATGAAGGAATTATACGACTGGCCTTCACTCAAAGAAGATATAGGTCGATATTTACGTAATTGCTTAGTCTGTCAAACCAATAAACCAGATCGTAAACCAACTAAAATGGGTTTAGAGATTTCTTCAACCAGCCATCAACCTTTCGAAAAAATCGCAATTGATTTAATAGGAAGACTACCGGAGACTCCCCGTGGAAATGTTTACATCCTAACCATTCAGTGCGATCTTACTAAATATGCGTACGCTGTTCCGCTTCCAGATGGTGAGGCAATAACTATAGCGGAAGAATTAAACAAATTTATTTCACTTTTCGGTGTACCAAATTCTTTATTGTCTGACAATGGTTCTAATTTAGCTGGAGAAGTCGTTAAGGCATTATGTCGACTCTATAAGATTAGACATATTTTTACTAGTGTATATCATCCACAAAGTAATTATGTAGAACGATTTAATGCAGAGATTAAAACCTTTTTACGGCATTTTATTGCGTCTGATCAAACGGATTGGGACATTTTAATCCCTAATGGATTGTTTTTCTATAACACGCAAGTACATTCAAGTACAAAGTATACTCCATACGAGCTTGTCTTTGGACACAAGGCCTTTATTCCTACTTCTGCTCTCTCAGAACCTCCATTCAGATATTCATATGATAATTATTATGATCAATTAAAACTGCGACTCAGTAATACCCACCAGTTAGCTCGCTCTTCAATTATCGCTAGTAAGGAAAGATCCAAAAATTATTACGATAAGAAAATCAATCCTACAGAATTTCAAACCGGAGAATTAGTACTTGTAAAGGACATACCCAACAAACCAGGGAGAAATAAGAAATTGGATCCCATTTTTATAGGACCTTACCCTATTATACGAGTTCACGGGAAAAGTTCAGCCGATATTAAAATAGGCAAAAGGATTGTAACTTACCACTTTAATTTATTGAAAAAATATACAGGAGATTTCTATGATGATGTTCAAAACCTTCCTGACAATGATAATAAGTCTAATAATAGTAACATTGTACCAAGAGTACATAGTGTCTTTATATTTTTGTTGAGTCTTCTCTTTTGTTTTCAAGTTATTGGCGGAAATCATGTGGAAAGATTGAAGTACAATCCAGGTATCTACTTCGAGAATCTAGGAGACGCTTTAGTGACAAATGACCTATATAATTTATTATCTTTCCGAAATTTGAAAACTTATCAAACTAAATACATTTATTTAAATGCCTCCTTAAACCAATGTATTAGTTTTTGTAGAACTATACAAGCGCATGACCCCAATTACCATGACTGTTCGAGATTTATAGACTTAGACAAGGAATATCTAAAGCAGATGCAAGACAAGTTTAATGTTATTCAAAACCTTGTGGGACACTCTCTCGAAAATAATGCTAACATTCGAAATAAAAGATTTTTGGAATATGGTCTTTTCTCCCCTCTTTCAAAATTAAATAAATGGATGGTTGGTACGCCTGATGCCGACGACCATGAAAGGTATGACAATGCAATTCATGATTTACTAGAGGATGACAATAGCATTCATAAATATATCAAGGAATCAATCCAATTTACTCGAGACTCTTTGAAGGAATATAACGTTACCTTATGGTCGTTTCAAGATACTCAAAAAACCTTGAATCTTAATTTAGCTTACATCGAAACCTACATTAATGATCTGAAGGCACAAGTAGAACGACTTGACTTAAGAGAGTCTCTTGAGATCGCTGAATCCATGTTAACATCTGCCATACAGAGCACCCTCCTGGAATATTCGGAAATAATTGATGCTATTTTATTTGCTAAAAAGGGTCTTTTACATCCTTCAATTATCACTCCTGCAGCCTTTCTCGAGGAATTAGCACGCTCGTACATACCGACAGATAAGGCTTTTCCTTTTGAAATTACAAAAGATGAAGTGTTTCAATTTTTTGATATATGCAGAATTGACGCATTTCTTACTCCATCTATGTTCTTAGTCTTTTTAATACGAATACCGCTTGTCTCAACTATGAAGTTTGAACTTTATAAGGCCTTACCCTTACCAGTTCCAGTTGCTACAGATTCGGCAATTTTGCAATACATTCAACCAACTTCTGAATATTTTGTCATAAATAAGATTAAAACTAAACATTCAATGCTCAAGGACCTTTCGTATTGCTCTCAAGCCCATGCCAATTTATTTCTGTGCCATATTTCTGTCTTGGATTATAGTAATTCTGATGAAGTGGTTTGTGAAATATCGCTTCTTATTACCCGTTCGCAGACACTCCCTGCTTCTTGTGAGGTCAAAAACCTTGTCTCTGAACTTCATGTATGGTACCCTTTAAGAGGAAATCAGTGGTTATATGATTTAAGTACACCAACCTCTCTCACTATTGAATGTACCAATCAAAGTACTGTTCATGATTTCTTTATCGATAAAATAGGTATTCTCACTTTAGATAAAAACTGTCGAGCTCATACTCATTTAGGTATGGTTCTGGCGGGGACAGAAACTAATCACACTTATGAGCATTATATTCCTCCTTTTTCTTTGGATTTACAACCGAAGTTGTCATCATCTACACTTACTGAGCTTAAATTGCAAAAATTACGCTTAATGCATCTTAATATAAACGAATTTAAAGTTTTAGCCTCTAAACTTGATGACATGGAAAAGATATCGGATTATCACGAAAAACATAGCGACTTTTATCAGCGTACATCCTGGTTTTCGTATATAGCGGGATTTTTGCTGAGTGGTTTTGGCATATATTGGGTCTTTAAATTTTTCCCATTTCTTAAAATATTGTGACGTTCTACCAGTCACCGAATATCTCTTGACGCCAATAATAAAGAACAATTACGAAAACCGAGCTTTATTACTGGTACCGCAAGTACAACACTTCTAAACACCGTTAAACTGTAACACAATCGCGTTAAAGAACGAGAACACGTTAACTATCGCTTTAAGATTACAACTGAATCGCTTTATCGGGTTGCTGCCGGCTATTTATAGTCTCACCCTTATTTCCGGAATTCTCGAGATTTCTTCTAGAACGGCAAACAGGTTATGCAAGAGCCCTTACAATCAATCGAGCACGTTCTAGGTTGTTCAAGCGTATTCGGCGAAGTAGTTAAGCGATAAGTACGCTTCCTTGCGGTGTCTGCTATTATAGCAGAACGCCACACTTTCCCCTCCTCAGTTTTGAACGTCCCGTTCAAACGCCGGACTCCATACAGCTAGTCTATTTCGGTGGACTACTTTGAACTTTCTGTCCTGTTGGATGCGATAGATGACATCGTTGATTCTCTTCACGACTGTCCAAGGTCCTTCCCAATTGCACTGTAATTTTGGGTTCTTCCCTTTCTTTCTCTGTGGGTTGTAGAACCACACCCTATCCTGAGGTTCAAACTTGGTTTCATCTGCACAGATGTCATAGCGTGCCTTCATCCGGTCGCTAGCAACTTCTAAATTTTCCCTGACCAGCTCATGTACCTGCTTAAGTCGGTTCTTCAGTTCTTGTGTGAATGGCTTGACTTCTTGAGGTGGCTGAGGAGGGGTGCCCAGCTCTAAATCACACGGTAATCGAAGTTCTCTTCCAAAAATGATTTTTGCAGGTGTTTCCTTGGTGCTCTCATGGATTGAAGACCGATAGGCTAGCAGGAACAATGGAAGTAGCTTGTCCCAATTCCGCTGGTCACTATCAATTACTTTGGATGGGAATTGGTCTATTGTTTTGTTGAACCTCTCGACCATACCATCAGATTGTGGGTGGAGTGGTGTTGTACGAGTTTTCCTCAATCCCATCAGCTTAGCCACTTCTCCAAATACCTGGGATTCAAAGTTTCTTCCCTGGTCTGAGTGTAACTCCAGAGGTACTCCAAACCTTGAAATCCAGTTTTCCACCAGCGCTGTTGCAACAGTGACGGCTTCACAATTTGGCAGTGGGTAAGCATCCATCCATTTGCTGAAGTAATCTCCTACTACTAGAATATAACGATTACCTTGGTCAGTTTCTGGAAATGGTCCTGAGATATCTGCCGCAATCCGTTCAAAAGGGTATCCCACATTGTAGATTTGCATCTTAGCTCGGCCCCTAGTATTGGGCCCCTTACTGGCATTACATGTTCTGCAACATTGAATCCAATCCTCTATATCACTTCTACAGGCTGGCCAGTAAAACCGTTCCCGAATCTTGGCCAATGTTTTTGTTATTCCAAGATGACTACCAGATGCGTCATCATGAACACTCTTCAAGACATCCGGAACAAGTGCTTCAGGTATCAGTAGTTGACGCCGGTCTGATCTGCCATCTGTTGTTTCCCAGATCCGGTAAACAATTCCATTTTCTACTTGAAGCGAGTCCCATTGTGACCATAAAATCTTTAAATTTACTGACTGCGAGCTGATATCCTGCCAGACTGGTCGTTCACCTTTCTCCTTCCAGGCTAAGATGACCGAAATATCTTTATCCAGTTGTTGAGCATTTCTCATATCCACATTGGAATCTAGTTGTATGGATTTCACTGAGACTTCTTTCTTCACGTCATTGACTACAGTGCTTAGTTCTTCTTCAACTTTGGTCTGGAGGAGACAATCCTTGGCTTCCAACTCATAAAGTGGTATATCTCCACAGGGACTTCTTAAAAGGTCATGTTTCAGATCAATAATCAACCCATACTTTCGCATTAAATCCAGCCCCAGAATACAGTCATCTTCGATATCAGCAAGGATGAATTTTCCAGTTATTACCATTGAGGAAATCTTGATAGATAGCTCAACAGTGCCCTTGGTCCAAGCTTGTTCACCCATGGCAGTCCTGAGGCGGTATTTTTCTCTCCAATTAATGGATAAGCCTGGGATGTCCTTGACCAATTGTGTCTTGATAACTGAACCAGTAGCAGCGCAGTCCATGCACATGTCTATATTGCGTCCAATACTATCATTCCATCCCGATACATAAACGTTCTCACCTGAAGTACGCATTTTGGAAATTCTTATTTCTTGGGCCCTTCTCCTTGGCCCTAGAGTTGGTTGGCCCCTGGCAACTCCAGGTTGGAGTTTTCCACCTTGCAGTGATCTCCACTTAGGGCAACTGAGCTTGATGTGACCCTCTTCATCACAGTGGTAGCATCGACGTTTGTCTCCAGTTGGTCTGACCTTTGTTTGCTTCAAATTTGTGGAACCTCGTCTACAAGACGCCTTTCTTGCAGCTTCTACTTCCAGGGCAAAGGATAATGCTTCTTTCAAGGTTTTGCAACGCGCAATGCGAACTTGACTCTGAACCTCCCAGTCAAATATTCCATCAATGAATGCCTCAAGCGCAGTTTGTTCAATGGCTGACATAGTAGCTTCTGGGTAAGCTTGGTGAGTTAATTTTAGGATTTCACTTGAAAACGCTTGAAGACTTTCTCCATGGTTCTGTCGACGGTATTTCAGTTCTCTTCTCCTGATGGGAGCCAAGTGAGCTTGACCAAAGCGTTGTTCAAGGACCTCAACCAACTTCTGGTAATTCTTCTTATCACCCTCAGTAATGTTGGACAGCAGCTGTAGTGCAGCTCCTCTCAAGCTGACAATCAAATTACCAGCCTTGGCTTTGTCATCCCATCCATTGAGTTGAGCTGCAATTTCAAACTGTGATTTGTACAGTTCCCAAGAGATCTCGCCATCAAATGTTGGTATTTTGACTTTGGCCTTTGATGGTTCCGTAACTGGTATGTTTCCTTCATTAGATCCAGAACTGAAAAAAGTAACGCCTGGCGGATCCACAACCATGCTTACTGTTGGATTTCCTTCCAGTCTTTGAAGTCGTTCCTCTATAATTTTCCATTGTTGCCCAAATTCCTGTTGGATTCCCTCAACCTGATGTTGGATTGGTTCAATTTGGCGTTTAACCTCAACATCGATAGTCTCTCTGAGCCCATCAAAGATTTCTGCCTTATTCCGTTCGAGCTTCTCCTCCATCGCGTTCTTGTTCCGTTCGAGTTTCTCCTCCACTGCGTTCTTGTTCCGTTCGAGTTTCTCCTCCACTGCGTTCTTGTTCCGTTCAAATTTCTCCTCCATTGCAGTAAACCCAGTCTTCAGATCTTCTGAATTTTTAGCCATTGTATCGGTCAACATTTGCAGCATTGCACTCAAATCTATGGCTGGAGACTGCTTTGTTGGCGTACCAGTCCCAAGGTTTCCAGTAGCCTCGTCAACCTCAAATTCAAAATTGGCCACGTCCAAACCCGAGTCTTCGAATGCTTTTTCCAGACGATCGGCTAATTCATTTTTGGTTCCGCTAACAGAGAGGTTACGATTCCGGAGTTCCTCGCGGAGTTGATCCCGAGTAAGTTCATGAAACTTCTTCTTCACCATCTTGAATCACCACCAGTTTCAAACGCACAAAGTAGGCTTACGCAATCCCACTTCTGACACCAGTTGTGACGTTCTACCAGTCACCGAATATCTCTTGACGCCAATAATAAAGAACAATTACGAAAACCGAGCTTTATTACTGGTACCGCAAGTACAACACTTCTAAACACCGTTAAACTGTAACACAATCGCGTTAAAGAACGAGAACACGTTAACTATCGCTTTAAGATTACAACTGAATCGCTTTATCGGGTTGCTGCCGGCTATTTATAGTCTCACCCTTATTTCCGGAATTCTCGAGATTTCTTCTAGAACGGCAAACAGGTTATGCAAGAGCCCTTACAATCAATCGAGCACGTTCTAGGTTGTTCAAGCGTATTCGGCGAAGTAGTTAAGCGATAAGTACGCTTCCTTGCGGTGTCTGCTATTATAGCAGAACGCCACAATATTATGGAGAATAATAACTTGCTTTAATTCTAATAATCATCATCGTGGCGACTATTTCCGACCTCCGGCTCCACTGACTGAACGCGGTGAGGCTGGAGTCAACTTAAATATCATTACGGGTCCGAATGATCAAAATCGTTCTAATTCATCAAGGGAGGATGGTACTAGATCGGTCTCTTTCAATGTGCCTGAAACAATGGAACTTCCCGATCTCAGTAATAGAAGTCCTCGCCGTTCAGCCCGTTTATTCTCTGGACGTAATAAACAAAGTCATCGTTTGCGATTTTCGTAATATAGATTATGCCTCCTCTTCCCTTCCTTGTACGTAAATATCCTATACTCCTCTGTAAATGTACCTATTACATAATATCCTATGTATCCTAATGTGACTCACATCTTACAGCATGAACGTTCAGTATCTAGAAAACGAAAGTTCTAGCCTCCTCGGAGCGCTTGGTTCTATGGAACTCATTCGATACGGAGAACTTCATAAGTTCCTTGATTGTTTGTACGACTACATCGCCGCCGTCATATGGCAGTCAACGTGCGCTACGAATTCATGCACCATCCAAGTTGAACCATGTATGCGTGGGAATAGACCTCTCCTTCGCGGCGTTCTACAGCAGTGTCTCAAATTTTGTCGTTTGCATTGCGAATTACAAGTCCATCATACCGAAGATGTCGACAAATTTAAAGTCATAGTGAGCAACCACTTCCCGCCGGTGGCAGGATCAGGACTCAGTAACCTGAAGTTGATCAAATGTTTTACGAAAATCGCCGAAATGCAATTTACGCGCTATGAATACAACACTGAGGTCCGCTATCGCTATTACCGTCAAGTCCATGGCTTTATTTCGCTCTGTCTCATTGTGTGTACTCCAACTATTCCACCTACAATTCTACAGCTGCGTCGAAATCGCACGATTCTTCCCTCTGGTACCTCCAAAAACTACCTTCAGCTACGTTCTTTTCGCATGCCCACCGCTCTCACCTGGGCCGAAGATTATTATTTTGGCCACAAATACGAGCATCCCTTGGCTCCACGACTCTACGTTCACGAACCTGAAGAGTCGGATTCGACCATTACACAAATACTACCAAGCTCTGAGTTCATCTAAACGTTCTTGTTTTATTTATTTATTTTCTTTTTATTTTCTTTTATTAGTATTTTTTCTTTTTCTCCTTTCTATGATGTTTTCTCTCTATGATATATCTATATATCTATTTTTTTTCCTTTATGTATTCTTCAGGGGGAGGGATGTTATGTACCTGCACCTTTGCACCTTATAGTTTTCGCGTATAAGTTTTCGTGTATAAGTTTTCGCGTATAAGATTTGCACCTTATAGTATTCGTGTATCTTATAGTACTAGCATATAGCAATCTACTCTCCTCTTTTGCACCTCTTATACATCTGTATTTATAATCCTATACGCACCTCTTATTTTACGCACCGTATCTACGTCGCTATTCCATCGACATACATATTTTATTTTTATGACTTTAACCGACTCATCTTTTTGCCCTTCTTCCAATCTGTATATCTATATTTCCAAAATGTACCTATATAAAGCCTGGCAGTGTATAATAAACGAACTGTTAATTCTCAAAACTTTAATTTGTTGGAGCCGCACATAACAACAGTACAAAACTTTAAATGCATTTTTCGCGAAACGCATTTTTGTCAGCTTCCCAGGAGTATACCTCGAACGCGTTTCGGGCTACGTGGTTGCCCATCATCAGCGAAAGAACTAAAGCTAGCGGGAATCGTCCATGTAAAATCCGTTTGAGAGTATGTAGTGGACGTCGATGAGAATTTGCCTGTTTGACCTGGAAGCTTCTTTTATCGCAGTCATAGTTTCAACCTGTTCTAGACTATTTAGAATGTGATCTTCCTCGCTCCGGTCAATCAGGGGAAATGTAACACTATAGAAACGGTAGTTGTCTTGATGACAATGCAGGGCCATGGGGAACAGATCTGAACTTTTTTTTTTTGGAAGTACCGTCGTTGCGGTGTTCTTTAAGGCGTTTATCGAAGGGACGTCCAGTCTGGCCGATATATTCGGCGATGCAGACTCCATAATAGAGCTTATAGATGCCGGACTGGCAATGGTCTTGGACACGATCCTTGAGTTTGTATAAAGAGCTAACCAAAGATAGGAGATAAGATCCCATCTTATAATTGAAACGCTCTAGTTCCTAAGCCAGTAACATTCGAAGACAGTAGACGAAGCCAGGATGTGCGACTAGGTGAAGTGAGGGGGAGGAGATGCGTGAAGGCCGTATGCCAAAGTGATTTCCGTCGCAGCAGTAGAAGTTTAGGTCAGCAATTCGCTGAATGACGAGGGTTTCCTCTTTCATTGCAGCAGAATCCAGAGGTAGTTCTGCATACGGCAAACAGGAGGACTTCCTGAAACACAACGAGATTGAATTTTTTCCTAGTTTCCTTATGTAGCTCGGGTCGAGACAAGTAATTAAAATAAGCCAGGGACCCGCCTCCTTTAGAACCATTATTTCCCCCACCACCTCGTAAGATGAATCATAAACATTTTTTGACATTTTTAATATCTATACCGGGGGGGGGGGCAGGGAACCTATTTCATGTTCGATATTATCCTCGAAGGAACGAGCCATTGAATCAGAAAACCTACTTTATGGAGCACGTGAGATCTGAAAAATGTAGATTACGACGTCATTAGGCTGATCTACGACGTTACCAAATTGTGACGTCACAGGCCCGAACTTTGGAGCTATAAATAATACGAGGAGAACTTGAAAAACACTGATCTATGGTCTTATCACATTGTGACTTTACAAGGCTGACCTATGACGTCATCAAGCCGTATATGATGGGAGACGAAAAATTGATCTACAACGTCAACAAACTGCGACATCGCAGGCCCCGCTTCCAAGCCCTATATGATAAGAGGGGAAAAAACTGATCCATGACGTCATCAAACAGTGACTCATCGGCCCACCCAGCAAGTTATATACGATAGGAGGGGGCTTAGAAAAAACTCACGGGTTCTGCAACAGAATTAAACGAGGGGTACTGCACTGAGAGAAAGTTTGGAGACCATTCTCAAACTTTTAGAACAAGATTACTGGTCACCCAAGAATTTTTCAAAAGCGTGCTTGAATGCGGCAGTAAATCACTGAGTAATCAAATATTAGGGTAATTCTACAAATATAGGGATTTTCAATCTTTAAATTAACGCTTCCTGATGAGATATCGAAGGTGGGTTCCACGACTTTTTGTCCAAAGACATTTCGTCCATAAAAAATCGTCCAATGACACTTCGTTCAATCTTTATTTCTCCATAAGACATTTCGTCCAAAGGAATTTTCGTACGTCAGAGAACGTAGGAAGGCCGTACCACCACAATATCGTCCTAGTGTCTGGAATGTTTACGAAAGTGTGCTCCACAATGGACCCCGAACAAATAATGTCGTTGAGCGTTGGAATATGCGTTTCGAAAAATTGCTGGGAGTACTGTACACCATGCGTCCGTTTGGAAATTCCTGGAGCGCATTTAGAAAGATCAGAAAATGAATGAAACCCTCATTTTGCTGCTTCAAGGTGGTCACACGAATTTAAAGCACCCCGTTCCAAAAAAGTATACAAGTAATCAGGCGTGTATTAAGGTTATCGTACAGAATTATGAAAAATATAAAGATGAGAGTGAGGTTTTTTATACCTTAGAGCCATTTTGTATTGTTTAAATTACGGAATGTGCAACGTTCAGGATCGAGTGCGGCCTCAGATGAAGAAGAGTAGCATTTTTCAAAATAATGTAACATTATTGGTACATGTACCTATTTATGTCTACAAAAGTGATGTCATATTTATTATCCCATTTTATGTATTTGTAATTTGTATTATAACTAATACTTGTGACATGATAACAATAAATCTCGAAATCACACGTACATTCCTTTGAAAAAAGATTTTGGACGAAATTTGGACCAAAAAAAATTTTGGACATATTTTCCCTAGACAAAATGTGTCGTGGACGAAAAGCGTCATGGACGAAATGTCTGTGGACAAAAGAAGGGGGAGCCGTATCCCTATCCCGTACGACACGGTAATGCCATCAAAAAGAACACACCACCGAACGTCTTAACTCATCCTTTGTTATGAGGCCACTGACGCCGATAAATCTTTCAGAAATTTAACTACATGTTGCGTCACTCTTCCAGGAATTTCTTCTACCATGTCGGATCAGCTGTAGACTCATATTTCTCTCGAGCCACGGTAATGACAAAGAAAGTTTCGACGTACGTAAAGGATGCCACCCTCTCTTGCTGATTGTTTTTTTTTCTGTTTTTTTGAGAATTCGACCACATCCAAACCCTATGTCTCCATAATAGCTTGATTTTAGCTTCTTAACATTACAGCCGACTCCGCATCGAATCCAAAGAGGAAAAATATGTACTCAAGACATGCCACGGTAATGAGAATACGAATACATATTGATTTTTTTGGAGGGGATGGGAACGTTAGAACTTTCAAAAATTGAATACATTTATCCTCTGGAGTGGCTTCTAACCAAAAAACTCATGAAAACTGAAAAAAAACGCACAAGTGTGCTCGGATTTTGCTCGAGACAGTGAAGTCCCTCTACCTGTAGAATTACCCATTAAAAAATTTTCTGGTAATCAAGTCGGAAATAATCTCTTCTAAAAAAGTTATGAGAATGGTTACCGAACTCTTGTCACAAGGTATCATAACTTTCTACATTTTGTGCACATTCAGGGGTCAAGATCTCCTGAGACGCAACAATCAGATAGTTTTATCAACCAGTCTTCAGTTTAAAAGAAATTCTAGTACTAACGCAGACTGTAGAAATACGATCGTGTTAAAGAAATAATAATTGTATAAGACGCTTTTAATCCTGTCGTAATGATTGAAAATGACATCGATGCGGAACGAAATTGATCTTCAAGAAAATATAAATTCAAAAAAAAAAAAAAGCAAAAACTAGGGGGCACCCGGGTTTGAACCGGGGACCTCTCGATCTGCAGTCGAATGCTCTACCACTGAGCTATACCCCCAATGGCGTGTGAAGGACAATTTTTCATTATTCTAAACACAAATCAGTTTATCGCAACAGAATTTTTCACCATTTCTACTTTATCGAAGCAAAAAATACCTATAATAAGTGTTTAATAGTCTCATTACACTCGCCATTTTGTCACACAATGACGTACAGCTATGCTTCGTGACACGTACCTACGTCTTATCGCCGCTGTATACAAAGTTGCGATTTTTGAAACTTTCTCGGGTACCTAGAGTTTGACATCTTTGATGATTGTATCTATTAATCAGAAAAATTACATCTATTCAGTCATAATGAAAGAAAATGTTCTCGTGTTTTCTAATGGAGAAAAATAGTAGGTATGTGTGCAAGTGTAGGTACGTACAACTCGAATAGGCGACGTGAAACTTCGACGAGAGAAGAACAGATAGCGTTACGTCTCGATTATGAACTTCTACACCACTTGTAGATGGCGTTTATTTAATGTTTTCTCCAATATAATAATTTCCTATTCGTGCCGATAAGCCTACATGTTACATACCTACTTTCAAATTACACGAAAAAATATAATAATTATATAGTAGGTACTATAAATATTACTCAATGTTTTTCAATAATTGCAAAAATTAGGAGCAATTATCAGATGCATTCTATCCACTCTCATCACTTCATTTTTTTTTTTGAAGGAGATAATAATAGTTACCTTCAAAATTTCTCGCTCGAATCTTCAAAACGCTACATACGGTCATCCGAAGCCAAAGCTCAAATTGCGTAGCAGAATAATGATAGAAACTTTTCTTCACTTCTTTTTCTGGACGGACATCCTCAGACGAGCATACGGCCAACACGGGGGATGGGAGAAGTCCGCTTTTGACGGTCTCTGAGACGTCATCATTGACATTGACCCTACTTGGGAACCAGGAAAAATTTCAAGTTCTGACCCTCTATGGAGCGGACTTGAAAAAATATCGAGCTATAGAGATAGATCTCCAGGAAGGAGGGACTTGAGGAAATGTTGAGGTAGAACTCGCAGCTCACTTTGTTCGCTGCTCGAGATTGCCTTCGTCAACTGCGATAATCGAGGCAAACAAGCTTCTTGCATAGACTTTTAATTTTTGCCCTCAAACGATAATTAATCGATAGTACTTATACTATTCATGTAACGATATTTAAGTATAATCGATTTTATTTTATTATTGCAAGCCTTTTGTTACATCTTATAAATACGTAATATGTATAATAATGTATTACCTCTCTCAGAAAGCCTGGGAAGCGAGGGAGAGATAACCGGAAATCCTGCAATCGTACCAAATAAGGTAAGCTATAATGTAGAAGAGTCGAAAGAAAATTAAAAAATTCAGAAAGAATAAAAGAAAAAAAATGTTGTGTAGATAGGAATTTAAGGGGGTGTTGTTTCGAATGGAGTTGATAACAAGTACTCGATAGTCGGAGAAACTGGAGGCTTGAGATAGTTTCCTATTCTTTATGGATGGTATTGCTTGGGCAATAGTTCGAAGTTCGGTTTTATTTAATTCGTATAACCAGGAAACGTGACTATACTCGTGGATGGGCTCATTCATGAGGGGAGGAACAAGAAGGAAGTGTGAGAGGGTGCTCCACTAATTTATAGAAGAATGATTGAAAGTAAAAAATTTGTAACTTGGTCATATTGCAGTATTATTAAATTTTCTGGCATAGCCAAATAAATGAAAATCATGTTCCATGTCTTTTATATTTTATCAGTCATCATGAAATATTTCAGTCTAGGCTTCTACTAGGTCAAGTGTTCGTGAGATATTATTCGTTTACCCCTTTACCTATCTTGGCGTCGTATAAGTCTTGTATGAGAAATATTTTGAGGTAATTGTGGGTGTTCTATATTTTGAGGTATCAACTTTCGGTGGGGCGAACGAGCGATCTCGCTGTTGTATTGGAATGGTATGAGAAAATTCAAGTCTTTTTTGAGAAATATGAGGTAGCGCGAACTCGCTCCGCTCGTTCGCCCCCTGTCTCGCTGTTGTATTGGAATGGTATGAGACAATTCAAGTCTAGGGGACTTGGAAAAATTTCGACTATCCAGCCATATATGATAGGAAGAGGGACTTAAAAAACTTTACCTATCTTGGCATCGTATAAATCTTCTATGAGAAATATGAGGTAGCGCGAACTCGCTCCGCTCGTTCGCCCCCTGTCTCGCTGTTGTATTGGAATGGTATGTGACAATTCAAGTCTAGGGGACTTGGAAAAATTTCGATTATCCAGCCTTTATTTATTTAATTGTTTAATTATTCAATTATTTAAATATTTAATTATTTAATTAATTAATATTATTTATTTATTTATTTATTTATTTATTTATTTATTATTAATTCTTGTACTAGGTCAAGTGTTCGTGAGATATTATTCGTTTACCCCTTTACCTATCTTGGCGTCGTATAAGTCTTGTATGAGAAATATTTTGATGTAATTGTGGGTGTTCTTTATTTTGAGGTATCAACTTTCGGTGGGGCGAACGAGCGATCTCGCTGTTGTATTGGAATGGTATGAGAAAATTCAAGTCTTTTTTGAGAAATATGAGGTAGCGCGAACTCGCTGTTGTATTGGAATGGTATGAGACAATTCCAGTCTAGGGGACTTGGAGAAATTTCGACTATTCAGCCTTTATTTATTTGATTATTTAATTATTTAATTATTTAATTATTCAATTATTTAATTATTCAATTATTCAATTATTTAATTATTTAATTATTTAATTATTTAATTATTTAATTATTTATTTATTTAATTATTTAATGATTTATTTATTTATTTAATTATTTATTTATTTAATTATTTATTTATTTATTTATTTATTTATTTATTTATTTATTTATTATTAATTATTATTATTATTACGCGGGGTGTACTCGCGGGTTTCAAAATCGGGGTCTGGCGAGAGAAAAGACATGGAACATGTCAATATTAGAACTAGGTACATTGAATGTCAGATCTATAAATAAACCTGAAAATGTGTTAGAACTCGAAAGGGCTTTTGAAAACTCAAATTTAAAAATTTTAGGACTATCAGAGACCAAAAGATCAGGAGAAAAAATTATAATAACACAAAAAGGAAATCTATTGTATCATATTGGAAACAAACAAGGACAAAAGGGGATAGGTTTCATCGTCAAGGCTGAAGTAAGGGAAAAAATAAAAGAAATTAGAGGGATTTCAGATAGATTAGCCTTGTTGAAAATAGAAATGGAAAAAAGAACTTTAACATGCATTCAGGTACATGCGTCTACGGCAAAAGCAGAAGAAGAAGAAGTAGATGATTTCTACAACAAAATCCGAGATCTTCTAAACGAGGTAAGACTAAAAAAAGACAACGTAATAATAATGGGAGATTGGAACAGCCAAATAGGAAATAGAGAAAAGGGGGAAAAGAGAACACTGGGGAAGTTCGGATATGGTCGAAGAAACAAGAGGGGATGGCGATTAATACGCTTTTGCCAAGAATTCGATTTAAAGATTATTAATAGTCACTTTAAGAAAAGAGAAGGAAAGTGATGGTCATGGATAGCACCCAATCAGGAATATAAATCTCTAATAGATTATGCACGAATCCATTGTGAGGACAAATCAATAATAGACTACAATTTTGTAGGTATGAATAAGTTCGAGTTTTACACAGATCATAAGTTGTTAGCTTTAAAATTAAAAACTAATAAGATCTACCCACCTAAGAGAGAAAAAATGAACAGCAAAAAAATCAGAAATAGTGGCATGTACACGAAGGAAATACGACAAATTCTAGAAAGCTACGTAGTGGAGGAAGGTGAAGAGAACATGAACAAAATTTACGATGACATAGTAAATGCAATTAACAATGCCTTGAGAAACTCCTTAGAAAAAATAGAAGAAGAAACAAATAACCAAGACGAAACCGAAACTCAAATAAAACAATTACACAAAAAAAGAGCGACCATCTCGAGACTAATAAGGAATAAAATTAGGTGCAGAGATCAATGTGAAAGAGAACAAATAATAAGAGAAACCCTAGAGGGAAATAAAAATATTAAAAAGATGAAAAAGAGACTGAGAATAGGAACGCAATGGATAACATATTTTGAGGACAACGAAGGTAAAAAGATCAGCAATAGGGACAAAATCAACGAATTCATCTCCAAGTATTACGAAGCGCTCTATGACGATAATACAAACAAGACTTCGGCAAAAATTGTAGAAAAGGAAGATTAGGTACCAAGAAAACGAACCTAACTTTTTAATCGAAGAAGTAGAAAATGCAATAAAAGGTTTAAAGAATAATAAAAGCCCTGGACATGACAGAATTACCAGCGAACTCATAAAAGAGGGAGGGAAGGAATTGGTCCAAAAATTAACAAAACTTTATAACATAATACTGAAGACAGGAAAGGTACCAAATGAATGGAAACTCATAGATATAATAGTACTTTTAAAAAAAGGGAACAAACATAAAATAGTAAATTATCGTCCCATAGCTCTTGGTCTAACAATTTCGAAGATTTTTTCGAGAATAATAGAAAAACGCATACAAGTAATTTTAGATGCTCAGCAACCAAAGGAGCAAGCAGGCTTCAGGAAATCCTTCTCGACTACAGATCACTTACATAGTCTGAACCAAATCATAGAAAAATGCACCGAATACCAAATAGACCTATATGTTGCCTTGATAGATTACAAAAAAGCTTTCGATTCCATAAATCATCACTTCATGATAGAAACCTTAGAAAATCAGGGAGTTCCAAAATGTTTCATAAAAATAATAACAGATATGTATAATAACTGATGTAGAGGGAAGATACTTCGAAATCAAAAAGAGTGTAAAACAAGGAGATCCACTATCATCAGTCCTCTTTAACAGTGCACTTCAAGAAATTATTAGGAAACTAAATTGGGAGGAAAAAGGATCGATTATAAATGGTAAAAGACTGTCAAACCTTAGATTTGCCGACGATATTATACTCTTTGCAAATACAGAAAAAGAACTAAAAGAAATGGTCGAAGAACTAGCAGAACAGAGTATGCCCTCTAAGCTGGAAATAAGTGAAGGGAAAACGAAAATAATGAATAACAAGAGACTTTAAAACGAAAATTGCAAAATTTGAGGTAGTGACGGAAGCAACATATTTGGGTCAGATAATATCTTTTGAAAATAGAACAAATAAAGAAACAAATACGAGGATATCAAAAGCCTGGTCGAAGTATTGGTCACTAAAAAACATTTTCAAAGGTCCTTTTGAGAGTAACCAAAAATGTCTGATATTTAACATGTGTGTCGTCCCAACACTGACATATGGCTGCCAAACGTGGACTCTAACCAAAAAAATTTTGGAAAAAATAAAGGTAACGCAAAATACTATGGAAAGATCTATGTTAAATTTGAAGAAAAAAGAACGAGTGAAACTTTCGACAATAAAACAAAAATTAAAATATAGCACAGATATGGTAACGTATATAAGAAGACAAAAATGGAGGTGGGCGGGGCATGTTTCGAGACTGAAAGACGATAGATGGACATATTTAACCACAGTTTGGCAACCCCTAAACTATAGGAGAAAGAAAGGAAGACAGCCAGCAAGGTGGAGGGACGACATCACACAATTCATACAAAATAAGCGCTATTTGGAAGTAGCTTCAAATAGATTAGAATGGGACAGATTGCAGGAAACCTTTGCTCGTTACGGGCCGAGGAATAATTATTAATTTAAGTAATCGATTTTGTGAAACATTATATATTCCTCAATAAAGGATATCTATCTATCTATCTATAATAATGTATTAAATTAGCTTGGCCCGATATCGGGTATAGGCCTCCCTCAGCCTGTTCCATTCACGTCGGTCATGTGCAACACGGTGGCATAATTTGTTGTTGTCTAATAATTTTATTATGTCATCATCCCATTTGATTTTTTGTTTTCCCTTCTTCCAACCCATTTTTATGAACCAATTTTCAACATTATAAGTCCATCTATCCTCCTTTTGTTTAGCTACATGACCAGCCCAGTCTTATTTTAATTTTTTCTGCGGCGCACAAGAAATCTACCCTATTACTTAATTTTTTTCTTATTACTTTCAAATTTATTTGGTCTCTAAGCTTTATCCCTTAACTAGCGTCTGTTGTCGTCGCTACGCGTCGACGACAGCCGCTAGCAAGGTGAGTACCAACTTTGGAATAAGAAAATAATTTTTTTCTACAAAAATTTTCTGAAAAAAATTATCAAAAACGACGCGGCAGTTCACTAATACTAAAGGATATCTTTCTATTCACCAGCAAAAAGACTAACTGCTCTAATAGCCTCCAACGAACAGACAATATCTAGGTATTTCCTTTGTGCGGATACTAAATTTCTTCTCTTCTGAAAAATAATTATAAAAACTTCCCTATTTTGGAAACAGGCTTAGCTTCATTACATTCTTTGGTCCGCATGTAAGGCCAGTCTGCCCCATGTGGTGGCATTTTTTGAAAAAAATATATTACCCACTTTAATCAAACCCTATTTTGAAGTGGGTTCTACTTTGGTCGCATTTCTAAAAAAAACATATTGCTAAACTTTAACCAAACCCTATTTTAAAATGAGTTCCACTTTGGTCGCATTTCTTAAAAAAAAACATATTTCCAAACTTTAACCAAACCCTGTTTTAAAATGGGTTCTACTTTGGTCGCATTTCTAAAAAAAAAAAAAAAACATATTGCTAAGCTTTAACCAAACCCTATTTTAAAATGAGTTTTACTTTGGTCCCATATTTAAAAAAAAAATATCGCTAAAATTTAACCAAACTCTATTTTAAAACGGGTTCTACTTGGGTCGCATTTTGAGGTTTCCCTACTTTGTTTATTCCTTTCGACGATCCTCTCAATCTATCAGAATTTCTTTCTTTCCAGAAATGACTTTTTGCAACTTTTCCTGATTTGTTTTTTCTTTTTCATTCGAGTACAGCTCTACAATGCTTCTCAATTTCAGCCGTTCGGCATTTCTCATGAGAGGCCAATAGCGAACATCTTGATAGTACATTAAATCAATAGTGTAACTCTCCTTTTCACTGAACTTGTAATCAATTTTTCTCATGTTCGTGAAAGCTTTGTTGACAACATGTACACAAATATTCAAGTTGTATATCCGACTAACAGCAATAATCTCTATATGATCAGCAAAAGTGGCTAATTTCGACATACTTCTCACATACTTATCAACATTTCCCTTAATTATATAATTTGTAAAAAGATTCTCTCTTTTTCAATATAGTCGATGCACTTCTTTCTAATGCTGATATAATTTTCCTTAATAAAATACAAAATTGAATGAAAAAGGCAGTCTCCATCGCCTGGAACAGGCAATGCAAAGTATAATTCTTGCTTTTCATTCTTCACTAAATATTGTCTACTCAAATCAATCATTCTTGCATTATCCACCTTTTTTGCGAAGGAAAATATGACGTAACAATTCAGCGTTTATTTTTCAAAGGTAGCAGATTACAGTTTTTTATGACTTAATCCCTCAAGAAATGCCAAGTTTTTTCCAGAGGACAGAAGTTGTCAAACTTTCTTCTGTAAAAATTCTTATAAATATACTGAGGTACTGAGATTTCAACGTCTTCAAGTATATTATACAATTAAATGTAGGAAAAGGAAAAGAAAAAAAAAAAAAAAAGGAAAAGAAAAGAAAATAGGTACCTGATAAAAGTTTGATCTTCTTATTCTGTTTATCTGAAACAAACCAAAGAGAATACAAATTAATGATCATTCTAATAGAAAAAAAAAGATAGGTAGGTACTTCAAAGTTATGATACATCTAGACAGTATTTGAATTGTATTTCACCATTAGCATCTTGCATTAATTAAAAGTTGGGAATTTTTTTCAGATCATTTTTACACAAAACTTTTTCTTTAGTAGATTCTGCAAGAAAAAACATTGTGGTGAATTGGGTTCTTGAGAAAAATGAAGAAAAGAAAATGAAATAATTCTTGTCAAATGTTTGCTTTCCTGAAAAAATCTTTACACTTACAGGATAGGGGAATTTTCAACAATTCTTAGAAGGACGACATTCAAAAAATTTATGCGGAAGATTTAGACTGATTTACTCTGACAGCATGCAGCACTTGTAACGTCAGGTGAAAGTACGCATTCTGCTCAATCAAATCTATGATTAAGATGGGAACATTTTGATCATTTGTTCACACTCAAAAATAGGAATGACAAATACATTCTCATATACAGGAAACTTTCAAGATTCAAAGCCTTCATACAAATCACCCAATAAATATAATTATTATGTATATTTTTTTTCCAAGTTTTGCAAGAACAACTGTCTTGAAATAATGAAGCCTTTGCTCCCCTCCCTCGAAAAAATGGACCCATAGGGGCACAAAAATGAACTTATTCTGTGGCATATTCTCGTTAATATTATTCATTATACCTTCCTGTACCTGTGTACTAAATTTCAAGTATTTTTGATAAAATTTATGATTTTATGAAATTTTGGGCCTCAAGGCTTCCAATGAAAGGGCGTATGTATAGAAAAAACTTCTCGCAGCATTTCTTCGAACGACTCACCCAATGCGGATTTTATATAATTTTTTTCCTAATTTTTGCAACAATAGTATTCAAAATAGGCATCTCCTTCCAAAAAATGAGCCCCTGGGGGCACAAAAATGAACTTACTGCGTGGCACTCTTGTTAATATTATTCATTATCTCTTCCTTCACCTGTATACCAAATTTCAAGTTTTTCTGATAACAATTACAATTTTGTAAAATTTTGAGCCCAAGGCCCCTAATAGAAGGATGCGTGTAGGAAAAAAATTTTGTAATCACACGATTAATATATTTTTCATAATTTCTTTCCAATTTCTGCAATAATAATCTCCAAAATGAACCCTCCCTCCCAAAAGTGGACCTCTGGGAGCACAAAAATGAACTTTCTGCGTGGCACTGTTCTTAATATCATTTATTATACCTTCATACACCTCAACACCTAATTTCATGCTTTTGACAAAATGCACAATTCTCTAGAATTTTGGGTCAACAGCCCGTACTAAAAGAATCTCGTTCTCGTGAAAATTTTCAGCAGATGCACAAATTGATAGACCAGTATAAAGAACCTTGAAACGCAACGCAAATTCTCGTCTACTGTGTGAATTTCTGCCGTGCAACTCACGATCGCGATCTGAAAAAAAAAATCAATGTCACTGATTTATCTGAACTGAAAAAAACTATACGTCTCTGTAGAGGAAGACCCAGAAGAAAGTACCTTTTTGACTTGTACGAGAAATAACCGGAATCTACCTGTTAGTAATTCTAGAAAGTCCTTTCCTATTTTTAATGTCTGGTCACCCCAAAGTGTCAGTTTCCACTTCTCACATCGGACAGTTAACGTTCGAGGAGATTGGATTCAAAAATGAATGGGTATTTTTGAGGGATTCTCGATGCATGAAAGCATTTACATCATCGCATAATCTGTGGTAACAATTTCTCCCTATATGCATTCGAGATTGAAAATTAAGGAAACAAAAAATAACATATCGAGCTATCGACAAAATTTTTATTCAATTTCTTTTCACAAATAGCGAAATGAAGTCATTAGGGGTTGATGGTGTTATGCTTCCGTTCAACAATATAAATCTCTACCGCCAGCGTGCGCGACAAGTGCCGGCCTTATATTATCACGTTCCTCTCAAATTGACGTGTCGACCTAACTCGTATACACGTATATAACCATTCAGCAATCAAAAATTACAGCTCAATCATACTCTTCTCACGTCGCCACTCTGTTTGGTCTTCGCTTCCTTCTTTAATGTCATGATTGCCTTATTTCTCTCGCGTTCGTGATAAAATTCCATTAGAGGAAACAACCCCTAATTCCGGCGGTAACTATGTAGCACTTGCCAATTTAATCTGTTATTTAATGTGCTCAAAGAAGTCGAAGTGGAAAGCGAGCGAAAGAAAAATACAGAATGAGAGAACGAAGAGAATTCGTTGTATAAAAAAGAGAACGGGAGCGGAAAACGAGAAGAAAACGTAACAAATCAATTTTCGTCTCGCGAAACGCGAATCATTTACGCGCTTGACAAATTTACTGATTTCCACATCGCATCGCTCTAATAGCACGTTAAAATACCCAACAAGAAGGGATGAAGTCTGCTCGTACACGCGTGCTCCTTCCCCATGTAGACTAGCGTAGGCGTACATTTATGCTTTTAATTTGCAGCTACAGGAGGGATAGGATTATGGGATTATCATTGTCGGCGCGAAGTTGATTATTTCAAATCTTCATTCGGAAAATGAACTCGGGAAAGGGTGTTGATTCTTTGTGTAAGAGTATGAACGCCAATTACGAGATATGATACATCTTGGTGGGTGGAACAGGAGAAATTTACCCTGAAGGCGTTAACCACATCTGATATTGATGATCCTATTTTTTTTTGGGACTCATTGAAGAATTTTCTAAAAATATGTGGAAGCCCAAGGTTTCCAGGATGACCACTGCTTACAAAGTGCAGACGCACCTTTAACGGAGCAAATCTTTAGATGACGTTAATGAAGTCGATAAGAAGTCATTGCCACAATGGTAAGCATATTATCTTGGTCCACATTAAGCCCACTATATTATTTTGATTACACATTCTGTTTGCATCAAGTAGCAAAATCACAAAACCGACCGATTTCAAGAAGTCTATCAGGCAATTGAAGGTGGCGCTGTTGTGTGACTGCACATCGACGCGACAAACAAGTCAAAATGGAGCCCACAAGTATCAATTCGATACCAATGTCGGCGTACGTTGATTAAAAGTTTGAATTGAGGCTTTCGATTGAAGAACGATCAGGTCTAATTTTTAGAACAGTAAATATCTACATATATTTATTCGATATCGATTGAGGACCGCCATTTTGTGAGCGTTGGGATGGTATGAGTCAGCGTGGATGGAGACGCCGGAGAAAGTGGTTTTTCTGTAGACATGAAAGTCTGTCCGTATTATGTTCTTTTGTTCTACAAAGGAGATGGTGAGGTCTAGGTGATTGGTGCGTTCTTCTCCAATTTCAATGGTAAATTTCAAAATTGTTGAGTGCCTGGAGGAAATCCTGGAGGATCGTTTGCGGGCCACCCCAGATGCAGAGGGCGTCGTCCACGTATTTGGCCCAAAATCGGATGTATGTGGCGTATGAACTGGATTCGAGGAAGTGTCTTTCTGGTTCGTCCCGACTAGGGACGAGAAGGGGCCTCCCATAGGCACTCCACCAAGAAATTTGTACGATTTCTCTTTGAATACACAAACATTCTGCTTCATACATATAGAAATAAGGTTATGAAATTCATTAATCATGTCTGGATGAACGTTTTTCTGCTCTAGGTGCTTGATCATAATCTGAATAGTACGGGTGACGGGGGTATTGGAGAACAGAGGTCAATATGGAGTTGACAGGAAATCCTAGTGACTGTAGATTTGAAGCAAGCTCAATGGAATCAGTTATAGTGTAACGCGGTTTAAACTCGCATGTTGAACGAAACCAGGGTAGCTGGGGTCTGCGTAGAAGGCTACAATAGGGCGTATGGGATGCCCGTCTTTATGCAAATTTAGCTGGCCGTACAGCATTCAGATGAAGAAGGAACGAGCGTTTTCTGGAAGAATAAAGCTTACGTTTTTTATGGCGGAGCGAACAGTAGTATTGAACTTTTTGAACGGTAATAAACTGTTACGTGCGTGTAATTCTTCATTAATTTCATTACTAATGACTTGTAGTCACGAAGAAAACATCCTATTTACTATCAATTCATCCTCGAACCTGAAGGAGAAGAAAAATAGGAAGTTGTCCTCCTAATGAATGATAACGTTGATGTGGTTGAGGAAGATGTTAGTGACGGTGTTGTCGTTCAGAAATTCCATGCCCCCCCCCCATAAATAATAGTCAGGTGGTGTTTAATAGTGATGAAACAGCCCTTCTTGAGAAAGGTTTGAAATTCAGTCTACCTCCTCTTAAGAAGGATGAAACTTTGGCAAATATTTTTGCGGATCTCGCTGTTAAAATTGGCCCTGGTTTTAATACCCAGAAAGTCTGTGCTGAAATAGTCCGCAATAATCCCCTCCCTTGTATGAGTAACAAATTGGGAGGAGGGATCCAGGGTTTAAAGAGGAGATTTAATCGTCACTAAGGTTGACAAGGGTAATGCTGTTGTGGTGATGGAGAAATCCACTTATTCTTCTAAGGTCTATGAAGTGCTCCAATAGTTTGGTACTGAAGAGAGTGAAGATTTCAGCTTCCCTAAGCACGTCAAAGAAGTTAGGTGTGTCATCAACAAGTGTGAGGCTATTATCAAGACTACAGCCATGAAAAAATCCCTTCCTGTTCCTAACCCTACCCCCCCCCTTTACGGGCTGCCCAAAGTGCATGAGAATAATACCCCGATGTGACCCATGGTTTCATTCATCTCTTCTCCCACGTACCTGCTTGCTAAATTCCTGGACCGTTGGTTCAAACATCGCACTGATTTTGAATCTCCCCACTCGGTCTTGAATTCGGGTTCGTTAACTGACGTTCTGAAGGACGTAAGTCTTCCCCCCGGGAACGACCATCTGCTCGTTTAACGTTGTTGTTTGTTCCCGAATATTTCTAAGGCTGCTACCATCCAGCGTATGGGTGAGCTACTTGTCAAAGTCAAAGCTAACATTCATCACAACGAGTTCCAAGAATTTTTCGATCTCCTGAACCTTGCTGGTCCCTCAACTATAGTAAATTCGAAGGGAAATTTTTCGAGTTCCCTGATGAAGTAGGAATCCCTATTGGACCACCTTTAGGCTCTCTCATCTCCGAAATTTTCATGTCTAAGTTCGAACTTGACCTCTTTTCCTCAAACCAGGTGTTACTTAATCATATCTACTACTGGCACAGGTACGTTGATGACTTTCTATGTACCTGAACTGGTCTCCCAGATCTCTTTGGTGAGTTTTTGAGGTATCTCAATTCCTGGTACCCTTCCATAAAGTTTACTTTGGAAAAAGGGGTGTTTTCCATTAACTTTTTGGATTTATCGATCTCTATAATAGACATAAGTTTGGAATTTACAGGAAAGATACTACGACCGATGTTTTAGTTCACGGAGGTTCGTTCTGTCCTGTTGCTCATAAGATGGCTGCCTTTCATAGCCTAGTTCACAGACTGACTCGTATTCCTTTGAGTCAGTCTGCCTTCAAGAAAGAATTACTCACAATAAAACACCTGGCCAGAGTGAATGGGGTCAATGTCGACGTTGACGTGATGGTTCGGAGGAAAGTTACGAGGAGCCTTCTTGATTCCACCACTCCCCCTCCCCCGAGGTACGATCCGTGTTCGTCGTTTGAGTTGAATCAGTCTCCCTTTCCTGGAGCCCTCTAATTGGGTCGGGCCCTCCACCCGTTTGGCTTGTTTGTGAGGTTAAAGGATCCCATACCCGTTGATGAGAGGAATGGTGTTTATAAGTTAGAATGTAGGGATTGTGGTGGTTCTTATAATGGTGAGACCAGCCGCCAAATGAAGGTTAGAGTAGCTGAGCACCTGAAGTCTTGGAATAAGAGACACTTAGGAAACTCAGCTTTTGTTGATCACCTTATAAACAGTGGCCACAGCTTCCGTAAGAGATCGGAAAAGCTCCATAAGGAGAACTACTATCGCAAGCGCATTGCCTCGAGCATATAGAGATAGTGCGTCATCTCAACACCGATGGCATTACTGTACTTAAGTCGTACATTCCGGAAGATGGCCTGATTGAACTGGTCTATGATTCACACCGCGATTTCCTTGTTCTTCTCTTCCGTTTGTCAATTACTTTCATTTCAGTCCTGAAGATGGTTTATTAACCGAAACCGCTCGTCGTTTTAATTTTCTGCGGTTTTGTAGTGTTTAGTCTCCCTTCGGAGTATTCTTTCTTTCGTTTACCACAATTTGTCGTTTTCATTTCTTATGCTTTCATACTAAACTTTTCCCCCTATTTTACCACTACGAACTCCATCTATACCTTAAGACTGTATTTCGAGCAATCTCATAATTTTCCTCTGCCTGGGTTTTGCTGATCCTCTTCACGATTGAGGGGTTGTTTTTCGTGCCCTTTTAAATGCGTTTATTGCATTTTTTGCGCATTTTCCCACTTATGTGCCACAAATCTCAAGTATTCCCCTACTTTACTATTCCTCGAAATTCTACTCGCCTTTGATTGTCAAGTATCTCTTTGTATTTTCCTAATCAAAATTTGTCGTTCTTGAAGACTTGGATTGTTTTCTTTCACTGATTTTTTCCTTCTATTTTGGCACTTTCCCAATTCAATCTGCAGACTTTAGGTAGGGCAGCTTCATAATTTTCCTCTGCCTGGTTACCGCTGATACACTTCCTTTACCGTTCAGTCTGAGTAGTTTGTCTCGACACACGCGAATGACATTTGAGGTAATTTTTTTCTTATGTACCATTTTTGCTCATCTTACTAGTTTTCAAGTCATAAATACTATACTGTTTTATTTTTCTCGTCAGTGTGTGAGAATACCTTCTTAATGAGAACTTTGTTCTAGTAAGGGAAAAATCATATTATACTGAGTATAAAGTTTTTCTTTTTTGGTACCCTCATCTTTACCCTCGTTCCAAAAATCCTACGTTTGGTCTATTCTTTAATTAGAAAATACAACGAATTATCTGGTTACTAAAACTATTTTCTCGGAAAATACGTACCGAAGTTGGGAGTTTTGATGCTGGCGTGAAACTTTCACCTCTCTAATACGATTTACCATTTCGAGCTTACTACGTACGCGGTACGTATTCGTGTTCATGGTTTTGTCTTTCACTAATAATCATTCAACTATTTAATCGAATAATCGAATACGATATACGTGATAAAGGGTCTAATCGTATTGGCATGCCCTCGTTACGTCGCCGTTGCTGTCGTTACTGCCTTTACTAACGTTGTCCGAGCAAGCTGAAGTACGTCTCTACTTTCCCTTCCAAATGTTGACGTCCGCCAGCACTTCGACTTTCCGACGTTTCTCCACGAAAATGCGCTGAAATCCGAGAGTAAGGGTAATCAAATCATCGCCAATTGAGGCCCGTTAATTTCAGGGTTGTTTTTTCTCGCCATTCCTCTCCCGTACGAGTGTTTCTTAATAATGAAGGGTGCTTTCACTTTCCCCTTATCATCATAATAATATGAAGGGAAAATAATGTATGTTTTTTCCGTTTTTTGGATTGATGTAAAAAATAAGGCAAATTTACCTCTTCTTCAATAGATTTTCGGAACGAGAACAACACAAATGAAGAAAAACTCTGGCTTAGATGAAATTCCATTTCTGTTTAAGAGAGTTCCCGAGATCAACTTCTCTTTTCCCATAGATAGGTATCTGAAATTATCATAATAAATTAGCATAATTTTGATGAGAAGAAAATATTGATCCAAGTGTGGAAGATCAGCCAACAACCTCATGAACTTTTAAGCAACAAAGCGTCCGCAGAAAAATGTGCTGAAAAACTCTTTTTCGGTAGTGGTTGCCTGTGAACATATAAACCAGTTTTATGAATTAGATTTCTTAGATATTTTCCAACTCATATTTTTCCAATTTTACATAAAATTCTAAGTACAATAACAAGACTTCTATGTGTTCCTCCTTACATGACTAATAATGATTCCTTAAAGCCTCGATGTTGAATGCGTTGGTAAAAATTGAGATTTTTTCCTGCCCCCCCCCATTTTCTTCTCCATCGTTTGATTGAAACCCAGTTTTCTAAGGTGAGTGAGCCCGTCAGCTAGCTCCTGATGTACAGAATACTAAGTTTATACTAAGTTACTATAATGTTATGATGGTCAAGATAGACGTATCAGAAGTCGATATAATAACTTACAATTACTAGATATATTCTAGGACCTTGAGCCACTAACCCTAACGAACAATATACTACACATGTTCAAGGCCAAGAATGAGAGCGAAAGAAAGGTATGAGTGAGCCCGTCAGCTACCCTGAGATGAATATTTGGTAACCTACACCAAACTTTCGGGACAAGAGAATCAGTTTGCAAACGGTTCCCTAATGATTGGTTACCGATTACTTAAATTTAGCTTATCAGCGACTAATTGTTACCCCAAAACTCGCGGGTTCTTTAACGGAGTTGAACAAGGGGGGCAGTAAACCTGTTTTATGGGACACGTGGGACTCCAAAAATGTTGATAGACTTGTTGCGGGGACCTTGGAAGGGCGTTTTGGATCTCCAAGCTGTATATGATATGATCCACGTTCTGAGTCTTATGATGTTTGAAGCATTGCATATTTGGATAATTGAAGGGGCTAAGCTGATTGGTATACGAAGCATACTTGAAGTGGCTATCCTTTGAGCTATATACCGACGTTGTGGAATAAAAACCTCGTAAGTCGGACTTTTTTGCAAAATGGTTTTTTTGAAGATTCTTGAGTGAAAAAAATCGAGAAATCCGAATTTGTTGACCCCATGACTCTAAAATGCCCCAAAACGCTTCAAACTACTAATTATAAAAACACGTAAGTCGAGAACCAGATTTATTAACGCGAAAACCTCGTAAGTCGACATACGAGCTTATCATATTAGCGTGCGTGTAACCAACCGAACGACTTACGAGTATTTCAAAGTGGTTTTCTGCCGATGTGTGGTTATATCGTATCAGTCCTATCAAGACTAAACATGATTGTGTAGGTACTGTGTACCTTCGCACTCTCAAATGATTAGTGTTATTTCAGTATGATTGTACGACGTACGTGTCACAGACGAAAATTTTTTAAGGATAAGTTGAAATAATATTCAAGTTTACGAACTTATTTTAACAAACGCGGACGAATAATATGAATACAAGGGCGCGACGAATGCTGACATTAGCTTTAGAAAGTAAGTACCTACCTAAATTGAGCAATAGGCTATACTACCGATTTCATAAATTATAGACTATAGTTTAGTAGGCCTAATAAATACAGTCAAGTATTTAACCCGGATCACTGTCATAAATTGTGTAGGAGCTGAAGATGTCAAAATTCCGTCAAATGCGGAAGTCGATGACAAAATTCTGTCGAATGTCGACGACGATGAAGATTCGGAACTTAATACTGCGCTCCGGACGTTCACTTGGGTTCAAGCAGCACAGCGACAGCTGGTTTTAACGGAAGATGGAAATCTTGAAAAGAAGCCTGCTAATCTTCAAAGCGAATCTGAAAGCATGAAAGGTAAAATAATGCGTTAAAAATCGACAATTGTATGCCTATAGGTAATTACGGTACATTGATAAAAGACTTCATTCTACAGGACTAACAGATTCTATTGTAGAAAATCTGTCACATGGTGAGATTTGTCAGTTACAAGTCAGTACTCCTGAGCCCCAATTCTCTGTCGAGAATGAACAACCACTAGTTGAGAATGAGCAGATAGTTGATTTGGAAATGTTTGAGGCGGACCTTGATGGTCCATCCTGCATACCAAATACAGACGATCAGATATTAGTAAACGATTCTTTCGATGCTGACGGTAGTTTGGAACCATCGGAAGCAGACCCTGATGATCCTTCTTATATACCAGATACAGATGCTGAAGATGGAATAAGTGATCAAGGTGAGTACCTACCGACTTGGATGAATAATACGAGTACTTTCATATTCAAACGCCTACCTACTGATGATTATAAAATCGTTTTTCCCATGTAGACGAAAGCGCCAATAAGTCTAACGTAAACGAAAGCACCCCAATTGGTGTAAAACGGCGAGCTTTAAACGAAATTGATGTAAAGCCTTGTTCGCGTATGCAAAAAAATGTTCCTCAGTACTTTAGGTCTAGGGGAATCCGCTGTTTTACAATGGATTGGCGACAAAAGTCAAAGGTCTCGGTCTGACCAAAACAAACGACTCATTGGCTATTTGGGAAAGAGGAAAGTAGTCAAGGAATACCTTGAACTACTGCCAAAAATGCCATCTCACTATGTACGTGAGGATACGGAACGACTATTTTTGGAGCCCATATGGGAAAGTAAAGCTCATATTTATCGCGAGTACAAACTGTATTGCCTAGATATCAAGAAAGCTAAGCCAGTTGAGTTCACAGTTTTCAACGACGTTTTCGAAGAGCTCAAATGTAGCATCTTTAGCCCGCGAAAAGATCAATGCGATATCTGCGTGGGGCACGATTTGAAAAATCTTGATATCACTGACGAACAGTATGAAGCCATATTCAGAACAAAAATGAGGCTCAGGAAGAAAAGAAGAAAGATTTGGCGAATAAAGAAAAGAAATTCGTATTTTGGATGGATGTTCAGGCAGTGATGGTTTGCCCAGTTGTGAGAGCCTCGGCCGGCTACTATAAGTCAAAAATGGTCGTACATAACTTCACTGTCTACGATGCGCGAACTCAAGAAGGCTACTGCAACTTATGGGATGAATCGGAGGGGGACTTGAGTGCCAATGTGTTTGCAACGTTAATTACTTCATTTGTGGAGGATAATGTACCATTTGAAGAAGGGGACGAAATTATATTATGGAGCGATGGCTGTTGCTATCAAAACCGGAATTCGGTGGTATCGAACGCTTTGATTAACCTCTCAATGGAAAGAAAAATAACCATTATCCAGAAATACCTCGAGAAAGGCCACACTCAGATGGAGTGCGACTCGATGCACTCTACCATTAAACAAAAATTCCGGGAAAAAGAAGTTTACTTACCAAGTTCATATCTGACCTTCTGCAAAACAGCTAGAATCAATCCGAGACCGTATCGTGTTAAGTATTGGCACCATGAAGAATTTTGTGACTACTCCAAAATGGAATATTATCCGTCCATACGTCCAGGATCGAAGAAGGGAGATCCGGTTGTCGTAGATCTACGGGCACTGAAGTATGAACCGGATGGAATCTTATCATACAAATTACGCCATTCGGACGAATGGTCTCCGATGAAACGTGCCCGCAGATCGAAAAGTTTGAAGCCACAAAAAGCTCTCAGACTGTTCTCTCAGCGACACCGAATCGATCATACCAAATGGAGTCACATCCAGGCCCTTAAACACGTTTTACCTCGCGACACTCATTTGTTCTGAGATAATGTACCTCACTGAAGACGTGTAGTATCTCAGAACAGTATGAATATTTCGCATCTATATTAGGTACCTAGTAAAATAAGTTGATATTTTAAGATTTTCTTAACATTAATTCCTTCTTACGCTATTTTCTATCCAAACTTTTTACTTACACTACATAAATTTAATTCACATTATGATCTCTTGTATCTTACGCCTAGGTACATTAGTCTTAAAATTAAAATTAAAAATTAGCAAAAATAATTATTTCCAAGTTATCTACCTATAACTAAACTTATTTTAGAACAATTTTTAGGACATTAACGAGAAAATAATGCTTATAGTTCAATTACATCACGAAATTTTTAATGAAAAAATATTCGTAAGTCGTCTTTGTGACCAAGTATAAGAGTAAAATTTAAAATTAAAATCTTGTAAGTCGTCTTTTGTACATTCTAAAATCACGTATGTCGAGTAAGATTAAAATGAAAATTTCGTAAGTCGTATTTCGTAACTTCTAAAATCACGTAAGTCGAGTAACATTAAAATGAAAACCTCGTAAGTCAGTTTTAATTAGTATTAAGAAGAATCATTAATATGTAGCGACAACAAAACATTGACAAATCGTGTAGATATACCCCAAAAATATGATGGTGAATGGAGAATCGCTCTCGGAGCATAAATGAATTTTTAAAACGTTTTTTTCGCCTCCTGAAAAATTTCAATTCTCTGACTTACGAGGTTTTTATTCCAGAACCGATAGAGAAATATACTCAAAGAGAGTAACGAAACAATACAAGAACCGCACAATATTATAAACAGACCGAGCGCTTTCGACTAAACAGTCATTCTCACGGTATAGAAAGCGAGTCGCTTTCTATACCGTGAGAATGACTGTTTAGTCGAAAGCGCTCGGTCTATTTATAATATTGTGCGGTTCTTGTATTGTTTCGTTACTCTCTTTGAGTATATTTCTCTATGATGGATGACCGTAAAATTAAAAAACGTATTGATTCTATATACACCGACTTCTGAGTTGTGTATGATACCAGGGGGACTTGGGATACCTTAGATGGACTTTCCGAGTCTTATGGTGTTTGAAGCGCTGCATATCTAGTTACTTGAAGGGACTACCTTTCAGGCTATACACTTCCATGCCCTCATTATGATTCTGATACCCCCACCAGTCAATTTTTCTTTTCATGTTCAAGTTCTGCATTCTTTATGTACGTAGAACGACGTCATCAACGTACAGAGGACATCATCCATGAACAGAAAAATGATACAAATGTAGCCATCGACTGCCAATTATCTCTCACATTGAAATGTCTCAATCTTTTTAGCCCCCTCCAAAGTCAATTTCGGGAGCTATACCAACGACGAGATGCTCGACAGAGTGGGCGTTGAACGGAAGCAGCTGCTGGAAGCAATACTGGAGAGTAAAAGGAAATACCTCGGGAACAAAATCAAGAACGACGAATTATTCAATCGAATAGTCAATGGCAAAATAACGGGGAAACCGCCACGAGGAAGAAGACGCCACAGTTCGTTAAGCGGAATAGAACTATAATTGTAAACTGTGTATTATGAATATGTCGAGGGCAACCTCTAATTGTATGGAGAAGCCTACTAAATAAATAATAAAAATAAAAAATCATTTCGTAACCCCCAGACATAGCTTTGGAAGAGGTCGTCGAGGAAGGAGTTTTAAATTCCGGGACTGCGAAAAGGGGTATCGGCGTGTAGGTCAATTTAGGGGGCTGTGGACATGGATCTAAACATGGTACCTAGAGCTATGTCTTTTTGGATCACCAGGTTTTTCATTCACCAATGACGTTTTACTTCTGCGTATGATTTTCAACTATTAGTATCAATTCCTTGCTTTATATCTCAAGTTCGAAAATGAATAACTTTAAAAAACGTATCACTATCCAAATCTTGCGCCTTCTGGTCTCTATGCGCAGGAACTGTCGACTCTCGCGAGAATGCGAAGACGTATTCCGCTCAATAAAAACAAAAATTAAGTGTGAACGCCAGGGTAATTTTCTTCCGACCCTGCGCGCGATAACATCGTTCCGGCGTAACAACTTTTATTATTCAAGCTCGTTCTGATTATTAGATTCTGTCAAGATCGTATAAAATTCTACGTTCGTCGAATATATTCACAAAGACAAACGTCTGCTATTCCAACGAAAAGGGATGTATCATAATACCGCTGTATACAGCATCATAGTGGAGGAAATTACGCCACATCAAAGGACTGCTGCATCGCTAACATCTAACCCAATTAGGTTAATTACTTTTAGGAGCGCAGCAGCTCATATATTCCTAGCGTAATTGTATCAAAGATCCTTTCTAACGAATATGACTGTTACGCTCTCCTGATGCCATCCGCGTATTCGCTCAATTGCAAGAGTAAAAGTCTTCTTTCGAATTTGCATTTTCCCGCGCTCTTTATTCAATCTGTATATATCTCCTCGCCTTTTGCTTGTAACAAGTTATAGAAAGAAGGAAATAAAGCAGTCTTTTACATAGATACCAATGTTTGCGAGTACCTAGGTGCGTAAAATAGAAGAATTTTTACCGAAAAAAGGTCCGCAAATCTAATTGCCCAGCAACTTAACGTATTGGTTTAGTTTAAATGGACGTTGAACGAGCTTTTATTCTAGCTTAAGACTGCGCGTCTAGATACGGTGTATAGTACAAACGTGCTGTAATGTGCATTTTCATTGCTTGTTTTTTTTTTTATATACGCCGCACGCGATAAATTACAGAAGAATATACGCACCGAGACATTTTCGATCTGTTTTCTCTTTATTTTTTCCCTCCTCTCTGAAGAAAATTCGCCGTATCACGCGGCGTGTTTTTAGAATGAACCTATCAAAAATAGATTACCATCTTATTGCAGATTCGCCCAGTAGGGGTGATATCAATGCTGCTGCGAGTAGCTATAGAGTGCGATTCATTTCCCGTTTTGTCGTGTTTCCGGCGTGGCGCGTGCATAACTAGCGTTCGCTTCGCAGGAAGCATTACGTTATATTATCCGAAAGTCCTTCGACTTATCGCGATGAAACAACTCAATACGACAATTAAGTGAAAAACGCTTTATGCTTTGGTTTCAAATTACGTAGACCACCACCGTCAATAAATCATTTTGCCCTCTTTCCTATATAACTAAACAGTTTTTTGTGCACTAGTCGTGACGATAGTTATACGAACGAGTATACATTACAAGAGAAAGCGAATTTTTGGAAGATATCGATATCGTACTTACCGGAAGAATTTTAATTTTTCGGATCTAAAAAATGCTGAATTTGGAAATTGGTGTATGCGACAACGGAGAAAATTGGAAGACCTAGGGATTGAATACCTAATCGGTTCTGTAACTGATTCACAAATTGGATCAAATCCTACTGAAGAGACAAGAGTAGTAATTTTTTTTACTCGGGGCCACAAGAATCCCTTGAAGAGGACAGAAAGGTTGTAAAACACCTGCAATTCGTCGTATTCAGGTATTCTAGTGCTCCCAAATGGTAATCAAAAATATATCATTATAAAGGAAAACAGACGAGTTGTTTTTGGTCGATATTGATACGTTTCATGTCTTCAATCTGGTCTGAAAAATCTAGACTCTAGCCTTAATTCCGCAAAAAAGTCCGTACATCTCCATGATTGTGTGAGATTTTGAAAAAGTTTAGACCCCTATTGTCCGGAAAATTAAACCCTATAACACAATTCCAAGAAAACGCCCGTAAATTAGGCATCTTTCATTAAATTACTGAATTATATAATATAATAATGGAATAAGAAAAATTAAGCTAACGAAGGGGGGTGAGGAGGCTATACTTGGTGATATATCGTTCTGGAAGGAAGCACTTCGTGCTTCTTGAGAGTCAGTTCAATATTGTTAACCAGAACTACCGTCAATTCAGAGGGTCTCCTGTAAGAAAGGAAACAAGAATTGAAATCATCAATCAGATACCCCCAAAAGCTGGTAAAAACACAGCCATCGCAAGATGAAGGAAGAGGGCTAATTCCGCGTAAATATCCACACTATAAAATTCGACTGCATCCAGTCACATATAGGAGAGGGGAACTTGAAGAAAGTAGAATTTCGTATCGGAAGGGAACCATATAATAGGACGCGGGGGGCGGGGAAGTAGAGTATCATCAAGTTATAAATGTACGACAGGGTACTTAGAAAAGGTAGAATTTTGAGCTGTATATATGGGTGATGTCCAGGGATGGGTTTAGAAAACTAAATAATTACTTGAGAAAAGGTAGGATAATGAGAATAATTCTGAGCCATAGGTATCAGAAGGGGAACTAACAATGTTGAAAAATTTTTTCTAGGGCCTGATAGAATAATTATTATAGTGTATTAGGATACGTGTGAAGGACAGAAGGAACTTGAAAAATTTTCAACCATCAAGCTATGTATATTAGTAGGGTGACTAAATTGAAACTCTAACCGTAGTCATTACTTCAATCCACCCCTATATTTTTGCGAAGGTGTCTATACTAGAGCCCTATAATAACGAGTGAGGATATGGGCCGCCATTTTTAGTCGTTCAATGATTGATAACAGTTTACCGTGATTTGAAAATAATAAGTGAACTACTAGACTTTGTTTTAGAATACAGGTGTCAGTGCCAAAGAGAAATGCAAAACATAGTGCTCTTAAATTATACAAAATAATTCCACCAATCGTATTAATTTATCACCCTATTAGGGAAATGCAAGGATTAATGATGACTTAACGACTAAATATGGCGATCCATATCCTCACTCATTATTATAGGGCTCTAATCTGTACGATCATATGCGACTTGAAAGGAGGAGGTGGCAAAATTCATAAGCTGAGGAGGTAGAGGACTCATTCCGTGAAAATACGCGTTCTCACGACCGTTTTGTATAGGTAGCGTTGCGCCAAACTCGCAGATATTATAAGCAGTCGAGGGTGTTTAGCGATTTGGCATGTTCGTTGCCGTGTAACCGAGTGATCATTTGGGTGTTTTGGTCGCTTCTGGGTTTCTACACAGCGGCGTGAGAACAAGTTTGTATGACGAACCTTTGAGTATTATATGTGTATGAGAAGGGATGGATGCAGAGGCTAGGGGGAAAGTTTCTAAGAGAAAAACCACTGACCAACTGTCTTCACTAACCGAATGGCCCAAAATAGCGCCAGCAAAGTCTTAGAAGGAAAACCAGCAGCTTGAACCGGTACACAGCATAAGAAACGATTCCGAGACGATTGTAATCGAAAAACTGGACAATTTGGACATCAGGAATAGAAACAAGCTAGCATTTTTGGAAGGAAGCACTTCTTGCCTTGTTGAGAGTCAGTTGAATATTGTTAACCAGAACTACCGTCCATTCAGAGGGTCTCCTGTAAGAAAGAAAACAATATTGAAATCATCAAAAAAAATGGCCATCGCAAGATGAAGGAAGAGGGAAAGCTTTTCCTTCAAACGAAGAGCTGAAGTAGGTAAATGTCTCTGAAACACGTTTCTCTATAAAATTACGGCTCATTATGACAAATTCAAAGTTTATTTTTACAAATCACCGCATATAAATTTATACCGAGCGCTTTCGACTAACGTCATCTTCCGGGTGGACAAAAAGCAACTCCGCTTTTTGTCCACCCGGAAGATGACGTTAGTCGAAAGCGCTCGGTATAAATTTATATGCGGTGATTTGTAAAAATAAACTTTGAATTAGGTAAATGTCTGTCGGTTGGCAAAGGCTGTAACCGGGTAAGGGGGGGGGGGGGGGAAATGGCCTTGGTCGGAAAATGTTTCAAATGTCCGTCAAAATGTTGTCCCCAATAAGAAAACTTGAAATCCAAAAAATTGGACCCATCCGCTCACCTACATGGGCTGCAGAGTGATTTTTAGGCCTAAAATCCAAATGGCTATATCTCAGCTAATAATGGTCGCACAGCGATGAAACTTGAGGACCTTTTAGTATATGTGAACGTTCATCCATGGTATTTTTTTCAAAAAAAAACATTCATATTTTACCTAGTTTCTAGCTATAACAAAACTTCAAACTCGAATTAAAAAAAAATCGGGAAGGAGGCACCTGAGGAAAATCATTCATTTGAAGCGCCATACCCTCTACTACAACATACATGAGTACCATAGTCCTCGGTGAGGTGCAACATTCCCAAAAAAATCAATATTTAATGAATTTCTGTGATTTTTCCATGAATAGCGGGGTGAACTATGACTGCTACCGCAATAGACCACGAGAAATCAATGGTCAATGTTCGAGGTGAAAAATACGCACTCCTCCGTGAGATGAAATGGGAATGTTGATAGACCAAAAATATATTTTTAGTATTTCGTTTATCGATTTGGTCAATTCTTATGTAAACACGTCCACCGATTAGGTGGAGTACGTTAGATTGAGAAAAATAGTTGAAAAATTCTCCAGTCGCTGGAACAGTCTAAAAATAGAAGGGAAGTGAGAAAATCCACTTTTTCACCCTGGAGGACCGCGAGTTTTGGTATTTCATTCATCAAATAGGTAGAAATAGTACCAAATCCAGAAAATCAACTTTTTCAACATGGAGAGCCTTGATTTTTGGTATGTTGTTCATCAAAAAGGTCAAATCTTATGTTAATACCTCCACCGAGTTTGAAAAAAATAGTCCAAAAATTCTTCAGTCGCTGGAATAGTCTGAAAATGAAAAATTGAAAATATCTGCTATTTGAACTTGGAGAATCGTGATTTTTATATTCTATTTATCAATAAGGTCAATTTTTGAGAAAATACATCCCTATTTCGAGAAAAATTGGAAAAAATTCTCCAGTCGTGGGGACGCTCTGAAAATATTAAAAAATCAAAGATACACACCAGCCACAATGATTCATGTGTTACTTTTCCCCCCTCGAGTCGCAGCGGTACAAATTGTGTTACTGACAGCCGTGCACTCGCATGATGTGGAGGAATCCTTTTCCGAGACACAAGAAGACAATCATCTCCTTTGTACTGTCATGCTCATGAATTCCAATATTTGAAGCACTGTCACCTCAACTCGAGAGGAGATTCCTGCACTTCATGGAAGTGCACGGCTCCCAGTAATACAGTTTGTACCTCTACGACTTCAGGGGAACAAAAATAAACATTCAACACTTTAAAGTAAAGGAAATGAATCTTAGGGGTGGGTGTGTATCGGTTTTTTACTATTTCCAGAGCGTCCTAGCGACTGGAGAATTTATTGACTATTTTTTTCCAACTTGTAAGACTTATTAACATAAGATTTGACCTAATTGATGAAGAACATACCAAAAATCAGGGCTCTCCATGTTGAAAAAGTGGATTTTCTGAACTTGGTATTTCTTGACCGTTCCGGCAACTGGAGAATTTATTGACCAACTCGATGGATGTATTTACACAAGAATTGACCTTGTTGATAAACAGAATATGAAAAATCACGGGTTTCAATGTTGGAAAGGTGGATTACCTGGAGTTTTTACTATTTCCAGGGCATCCCAGAAACTGGAGAATCTTTTGACTATTTTTTTCAAACTCAGCGGACATGTTTACATAAGAATAGAACGAATTGTGGAAAGAAATACCAAAACTCATGATTCTCCTGGGTGAAAAAGTGGATTTCCCCGATTTATTGTCATTTCCAGACCATTACAGCGGCTGGAGAATTTTTTGACTATTTTTTTCATACTTGGCGTACATGTTTACGTGAGAACTGACCTATTTGATGATAATAATAATAACAATAATAATAATAATAATAATAGCCTATCTTACGCCAATTTGGCCAAAGGCCTCGCAACCAACGTTATTACGTTATGGTGCGGTTTTACAGGTCTACACTTCCCACGGTGACCAAGTCCGGCTTGGGAAGGTGACGAAATCAAGCGCTATTATTACTACAAACTTCGTTTCACATTGATTTTCCGTGCACGTGTATGCTTAAGATAGGGGATGTTGGTTTAGCCGGTTAACCGCGTCTTCACGACGCTGAACCAGTTCCACAACTTTCCCGTCTCGCGCATAAGCCCGTTCGAACGTTTAGATACTGCCGGTAATCTTCACTCCCAGATTAACCGATTCGTTGTTGATACGGGTTGATCGGCTCAGTGACGTTAACAGATAACACGATGGTAGAAGTAAATGTTCGTGAATTAACCTGTTACTGTTAACGTTTACTCGTAGCTGGGATTGAACCGCGGACCTTCGGAATACGAGGCCGTGATCTTACCACTACGCCACTGAGCCGCTCCTATTTGATGAATGAAATACCAAAACTCACGGTCCTTCAGGGTGAAAAAATGGATTTTCTCACTTCTCTTCTATTTTCAGACTGTTCCAGCGACTGGAGAATTTTTCAACTATTTTTCTCAATCTAACGTACTCCACCTAATCGGTGGACGTGTTTACATAAGAATTGACCAAATCGATAAACGAAATACAAAAATATATTTTTGATCTATCAACATTTCCATTTCATCTCATGGAGGAGTGCGTATTTTTCACCTCGAACATTGACCATTGATTTCTCGCGGTCTATTGCGGTAGCAGTCATAGTTCACCCCGCTATTCATGGAAAAATCACAGAAATTCACTAAATATTGATTTTTTTGGGAATGTTGCACCTCACCGAGGACTATGGTACTCATGTATGTTGTAGTAGAGGGTATGGCGCTTCAAATGAATGATTTTCCCAGGTGCCTCCCCCCCCCCAATTTTTTTAATTCGAGTTTGAAGTTTTGTTACAGCTAGAAACTAGGGAAAATATGAATGTTTTTTTTTTGAAAAACTATTCCATGGATGAACGTTCACATATACTAAAATGTCCTCAAGTTTCATCGCTGTGCGATCATTATTGGCTGAGATATAGCCATTTGGATTTTAGGCTTAAAAATCACTCTACAGCCCATGTGGGTGAGCAGATGGGTCCAATTTTTCGGATTTCGAGTTTTCTCATTGGGGACAACATTTTGACGGACATTTGAAACATTTTCTGACCAAGGCCACCCCCCCCCCCCCTTACCCGGCTAGAACCTTTGATCTCACGAAGCAATGAAAGAGAAGTCGCCACATGACAAATCATTACTAAAGGTAAAAAAGAAATCTTCACCCCTTTTTTTTCAACGGTACAGCCTTTAAACAAGTGGAACAGAGTTTTATCGAAACAGGAATAAAAGCTCTCCGTGGAAGCATTCAATAGGCTGAAGATTGAAGAGGCGCTGGAAAAGAAATTGGAAGTCTGGACTGTAAGGGCTACAGAAGAAAAACGGGGAAGAGGAGAAGGTGGATAACATGAAAATAAAAACGTTAAGAAAACACAGTATATTATAAGAAAATTAAATTTTTGTGCTGGTAATGGGCAGAAATCTCGAAATTGGGAACATAGACCAACCGAGAGAGCCAGAATCAATAGGCGGAACGAAGAGCGCTATTAGATCGCACCTTGAACGGAACATTCACACTTCTAGGAATTAAAAAGAGTCGTATTGTTTTCGACTTCCTTTGAATCATAAACAGTACAACCTACAAGATCTTTTCTCTAGAAAGATCGATGGAGGTGCTAATAAATTTTTTTTACCGAAGTAAGTCAAAGGAAAGACAAACTTATTTTCACAGCAATCAATGAGAGGCTCGAAGACGACACTGATTATTATTAAACTTGAAAGTACACTCGTGTAGGTTGTTACAGAAATATAGCGTGCACTAATATCTACAAAAAACAAGCAAATTTTTACGTGTGCCTAATTTTCACAAGTTTCTCTCGTTGTATGATTATTTTCATGTACTTATCCCCAATAAACTTCTTCAGACAGATCGTCGCACAACAGTAGCCTGATCGGGTCAACTCGAGCGAGACAAACGAAAGACAAACGTATTTGTTCAAATCTCTGACAACAATGCCAAGCACCATATGTGTAAGGTAGCCATGTCGCAACCCGCAAATCCGTACCCTGTTTACATGGTCGACAAGTAGGGAATCTTTCATCCCTTTATAAAGATAGAGAAAAAGCTGATCGAATTTTAAGCCTAAAGGGCTTATTAAATATTACAACTTCATTCGGTCACTCATGTGGTTTCAACAAAGGGTATTTAGATTTTTATTCTTCTCTCGCGCTCTCTCTAACGCTAACGTTTCTCTTATGAATTCTTTCCCTCTGTTATGAGAGCCTGCAATTAGCGAACTGCGCCATCTGTCGCGTCAACGTTACAGTAGCTAATCTTTTCTTAGCCCCAATAACTCTTCACTATACGCGGTAGTCATATCTGCCGTATAATATACTGAAGTGTACATACATACACACATATTGCACTGTAAAACGTAAGTTAAGGGTATGTATTGGGCATGTAGAGCACGTAGGGAAAAAATAACCCCTTGTTGTAACACTTGCAGTATATAATTCCATTATTAAACGTGTTTGTTTAGAGAGGGTGTTGTTTGTTAACGTCAAACGACAATTATGGTTTTGTGATCGCTTGTAAGCTGGTTAACGACGAGAAAAATTGATGGGTTTCCGCATTATGAATCAGTTGTGTACAGCCGTATTTGTGATACCGACCGCAGCTCGTAGTCGAACAGGTGGGTTGCAATTTCAAATCTCAGTATGACCCATCAGTAGAGCTCAAATATTCTATGAGTGCTTAGGTCAGTTGTAACGAGCAGGCTGCATTCTTCTTGGCAGGAGCCAACGTGAGGTGGAGTCGCTCAGTGAGTTGATAATAAGTACCCTTTCTTTTTTTGTTTCTTTCTTCGCTGCTGTTTTGCCTTTCTTCATTCTAAGTTCTGCCTCCACTAGACGATGGTCTGTTCCCTCGTCCTTTATATTCAGGATTGTTTCGTTTGCACTGCAGTTCGCGATAATATCATCGATAACGGACCCTGATCCTCTTGCTGCCCACTTAATCGTGTTTTGCCACTTAGCCATTCAAAATGCGTTATTTCCCCCTCTATCAACCGTTTTCCATTTCTGTTCACTGTATCCTCTCCGTACAGGCCTGTTACATCTTTAATCCCTCTTCTTCCGGTCCTTGCAGTAAGGTATCCGATGATGTACGTTATCGCTAAATTTTTTTGTTTTTCGAAGTGAGTTGTAGAATTCGTCGCTTTCTTCATCTCTTCCTTCCTCTGGAGCGTACACTCCTACGAAAGTTATTGATGTTCACGGTTGCTTCTACGATTCTACCCATCCTTATTCTGTATGAGCTTATCTTGTCTTTATGCGCCTAATTCCCAACAAGTATCATTAGCCCAGGCAGATTAGGTTTTGAAATGGAAATAAATGCCGGCAAAGGTTAAAATGGTCTCCTGATAAACATACTAAAAGTCCACAGCGATCAGAGAGCGGGCCTCCCCCAAAGGGGGTCACAGTACTACAAAAATTAGTTTTCTGAGAATAAATCGAAAACTAAGCATCAGAGAAAAAAAAGTTTCGAACAAAAGTTGTTCCTCATCAAATTTCCTATAAATTTCACTATATGTACGTCAACTTAGCCCAAAAACTCGAGCTGAAAATTTGGTTTGAAAATTGAGCGATTTTCTAAAATTTTTGATTTTAGTGTTAGTGTAGTCAAATTAGACAGGTTTCGAAGAAAAAGAACATTGCGACATAGTAAAGGTCTGATTGCTGGAAATGGTCATGTTCAAAACAACATACTAAGTTCTCCGCGTTTTTCCCCAGGAGCATCTTTTTTAAGGGGGTTGAAACCCCCTCAAAATCAGTTTATGTAAATATACCGCTTAATACGCATTTTAGAGAAGAAAGTCATCACTTGGAGTGCTGTTGTACACCAGCCTTTATTTTTAACGATTCAAATTTCTTTTTATGGCGCGTGGTGATTTTTCTGCTCTCGCAGTCAACCCAAATCGCTATATGTGTTCAAAAGCTATTTTGAACATTATCTGACAAGTTACTTGGCTGGAAAAGTAAGCTTCCAAATTCTTCAATTCCTTTACTAATCGGTATTGAGATTTGTAATTATCGTTGATTTCACGATTGAGTAGAAGTCTCTTTGAACGTTTGAGCCAGCTTTGAATGACGAAATTTTTAGGATTTTGTTGATCAAGTGTCCAAAACGAATCCGAGATGTGTTTGGGGGTGATGTAGTTCTTTCTACACATTTTAAGAAAGGAAATGGAACTGCGAGATTTAAGTAACTTGAGATAGAGTTTCAGTATTTCATTGTATATTTCATATACTTTCCGATCATATTTGGCGGTGATTGAGGAAAAAACACTAGCCGTATTCATACTGATTTAAACGCAGGTTTAACCGTAGTTAAAATACATATACATACTTAACAAGAGTATTTTTCAATCCCGTATGTAGCCCAAAGCAGTTGGATCATTAGTAAACACCTCCGCTCTCTTAGTAACAGCTTTGAAGTTGCTTCTAGCAATTATAACACCAACAAAGAAAAATATTTCTCGTACATTAAGGATAAAATTCCCAACGAACAGAAATCTGGTGTTATTTACGTGTTTTCCTGTTCGAATTGTCCCTCCTCTTATAAGGGAGAGACATGCCAAATGTTGAAGGCTCGCCTCTCTCAACATAAGAACGACGCCAGTAATCGCAAAGACAATACTGCTTTGGCCACTCATGCCCTGGAAAAGGGCCATGTATTTAATTTCAATAGAAATAAAATTGTAGGGAGTGAAGAAAACGACAAAACGAGGAAGATTTTAGAGGTTATTAATATTATCGAAGATGAAAATTGTGTTAATTTTAAGACGGACACTGATGGTCTCTCCGACGCGTACAAGACGGTGATTAAACGGTAGTCATCGGCTAGTCTCTCCCTCTATCTTCTTTCCGTTCGGTTGTTTCGTGTTTTTTCTGTATTTCACTTGTTGTCATTGTTTGATTTCCTGTATGTTCTCATTTATCATTGATCGCTATGCGATTGAAACGTCGCGAAAATAAAATGATTCTTCTTTTTTTTTTTTTAGTTCTGTGTGGGTAATAGTGCCATTTTATTCCTATGTTTTCAGCACCTGGTTTGTCTGCCTCCCTTTTCCTTTCCAGCAGGAACCTTGGTGAGATTTTCTCAGTGAACAGATGACGGAGCATATGGAAAAAGACGGTTTCCTTAACGAAGTTAAAAGAGGAACGCAGTGAACGTATTTTATGAGTCAAATCAGTTTTGGTATTGAGAATTCAAGCAAGTCTAGGACTAGTATAGAGCTAGTTTGAAGGAGACCTAGACCTACTATAAACGTAGTATGAAACAGGTCGTTATCATTTACATGGATCTCTTACAGAAGGGGAGTTGGGAGAATTTCTACTCTCGAGCCTAATATGATAGGAGAAGGACATGAAAAAAATTCATTCTCCAAGCCAATAAGACTCGAAACTTTTCCAAGTTTTTCGTCGGACGGCGCACGGCGCACACCCAATTTTTCAGAAAAACCCATGGAACTAGTCTACTGTTAAAACTACCGACATATATACTTAGGAAAGGTTCTTTCATAACATACAAGTAAGATAAGATTTGGCTACCGTGACGCGATAATAAATCTCATATCATGATGTACGCTGCAAGCTAATGATTATTTCATTAGTCAGTTTCTAACACCGCCGCGAAAACAATCATAAGTGCTGGTGATATGGTTCGCCCTGATGAATTAAATGACCGTGATGATTTCGAGAAATTCGAAAAAAGTTACTCGAATGATACAAATCCACGAGAGACGGTCGCTCACATGGCCGTTCAATGGGGACATCTGGATTTGTTAAAATATGGGCTGGAGAAAGAGTCGCGTCTTAAAGATAGGACACTGAGGACATTACTTCAAGAGGCAATTAAAAATGGACACCTTAAGATCGTCAAGTATCTTGTAGAGAATCATCAGGTGAACATAGATAATGAAGGATCTCCTTACAGATGGAATATCATAAGAAAGGGAATCGTTAACAACCATTTAAATATTGTCAAGTACTTTGTCGAGGAGGGGATGGAAAAAAACTCGCAACCCGACCTCACGTACACATATTATGAATTTCGATCATTATTGTTCCAAGCGATGAAATATGGACGCTACGACATCATCAACTATCTTACAGAGAAGAAAAAAGTGTACTTGACTTGGCTTGACGATAATAAGGAAAATATTTTGTATACAGCCGTGCGGCAAGGGAATCTGGATTTCATCAAGCATGTTCTTGACGAGAAAAAAGCGGAAATCGATATTAACTGGAAGAGTGAAGGTTATACCTTGGTACACCTACTGATAATCAATTTCAGGTCCTTGAAGGATGCAGAAAAAATTCTTCGATATCTAACAAGTGAAAAACATGCGGATTTGGATATTCCTCTGAGAGAGCCACGAATGACTCCTTTGTCCTACGCCGTTTCCCGCAAATTACCTCTTACAATAATTAAATGCATGATCGACAACGGTGCAAATCTCGATAAACAAGATATTGATGGTCATACTGCACTGCATTTAGCACTTTTTGAAAATATTGAACGTGCACTTGAAATATGCGAATACTTATGTACACACGGTGCTGACGTCAACCTAGAAAATGTAAGAGGTAAAACTCCTATGACAATTGCTTTAAAAAAATTAACGCACGAAAATAGAATGCTCGAAGTATGCAAACTCTTTATAGAATACGGTGTTAACGTGAATTCAACAGATAGAAGAGGCAATCATTTCGTACATATTGCAGTTATACTGAATAATTTAAATTTCCTAGATTATTTGGTACGTGAGAAACAAGTCGACGTTAACACTCCAAGAGAGACGGACAACATAACACCTCTACATTGGGCAGCCTTTGATTTCCGTTTCGAAATTTGCAAATATTTAATCGAGCATGGTGCTGGAGTTAATCTGAAGAATCAGAGGTATGAAACCCCTTTCGATATGAGTTTAAAAAACTTTTTCAAAAACAATGACTCTATCGAGAAAGAGAACGCCACCAAAGTGTGGAAACTTTTGTTGGAAAATGGCGCAAACGGGAACTGGACACATAAACAAGGCAATATAGTGCACATCGCAGCCACACACTGTAACAGGACATTCTTGGATTATCTAGTGCGTGATAAACAAATGGCCGTGGATGTTTCAAGAGAGGCAGACAGTTGGACGCCTCTACACTGTGCTGCTTTTCATAATAATATAGAAATTTGTAGATATTTAATCGAGAACGGTGTTAGAGTTAATCCGAAGAACTACAAAAATGAAACTCCCTTCGATATGAGTTTGAAAGAAGATACAAATGAATTTCAGCGGGCAGAAAATACGGCCCAGGTACGAAAACTCTTGCTAGAGAATGGCGCGAATGCGAACTGGATCGATGGAAGCGGCAATAAACTCGTGCACATCGCAGCCATACAAGGTAACAAGAGATTCTTGGAATATCTAGTGAGTAAGAAACAAGTCGACATCAATACTCCCAGAGATACAGACGGTTGGACGCCTCTACATTGTGCTGTTTATAGAAATAATATTGAAATTTGTAAATATTTAATCGAGCACGGCACTGGAGTTAATCAGAAGAACAAGGAAAATAATACTCCGTTTGATACGAGTTTAAAAACATTTTCAGTAGAAAATGAATCCGACGAAACAGTAGAGCAGGCGACCGATATATGGAAACTTTTGCTGGAGAATGGTGCGAACTTGAACTGGACCGATAATGAAGGCAATAAACTGGTGCATATCGCCGGAGTGCGTCTTCACAAGAGATTCTTGGATTATCTACTTCATGATAAACAATTGGATGTCAATACTCCGAGAGAGACGGACGGATGGACGCCCCTACACTGTGCTGCCTTTCAAATCAAGATTGAAGCTTGCTCATATTTAATACAGCACGGAGCTCGTGTCAACCAGAAAGACAATAGAGGTGAAACTCCTCTACATATAGTAGGAACAAAATTATTGGGGGACGATTACTACTCGACCTCTCACCGGCAGGAGATGATTGAAATTTGCAAACTTTTCATAGAGCACGGGGCGGATATAAACTCAACGGATAAAGCAGGCAATCAACTAGTGCATAATGCAGCCATGATCGATAATGATAGTTTACTTAAATATTTAATTGAGGATAAACATGTTGACATAAATACGCCAAGGAAAAAAGATAACTGGACGCCTTTACATTGTGCAGCCTCTAAAAATCATTGGGAAACTACCGGCTATTTAGTCAACCACGGAGCTGATGTTCGAGCCAAAAGTAAACGTGGGGAAATTCCTGTAAACTTAACATCTGATTCATATCTGCGTCGTTTGTACCTACATCCCAGTTACAAGATGAGGAGAAAGCGCAGGAATGTGATGAACTGCTTTCCAAAACTTTCGCAAAATCCAACGTTTTATCAAGAAAACACAGACGAAAGGATTGCTGGACCTGTAAGAAGAGAGGAGATATATTCTTCAGGCTATGATTTCACATACCAATTGCAGAATTTCTTCTCCTATCTAGGCCTAATGATGAGATATTTTGTGGGAGGGTCAATTAAATCGCCGCGAACTCCGCAACTTCGTCCATCGTTTGATAAAATTTACACATTAGAAAGTCGGATGGATCCCTTTGCTGTAAACGCTGTCAATTATTTCGCGAACGTTACTGATGCTTAGATTTCAAGATGCACTGGAGATAGACTAATGTAGTATATGAACGGGAAACCAGTTTTATTATTTGGTAAAAAACGTCCCCCATGAGAATGGGCGGCGATTTTTGTTTCAAGTAGAATGTTTGAAAAATTTTCTGGCTGATCATAAGTATCCAAGGCAGATTGAGCTTCGACGTAATTTAGGTCAAACCCGGGGTTTTCCGCGATAGCTCGGAATTAGTCTGAACATGGGAAGTTTGAGTTTTAAAAATACCTTCCCAGGCATATCTTATGTTCAACTCAAGGCCCCCTTTACAGAGGATTAGACCGCAAAATTGTTTCGAGTCCCGAATGAAGGTCCAGCGTATTGATGACGTCGAAAATATCGAACGTAAATACACAAGTCTACCTTATCGTCCTACTTCAATGTTCCACATTCGCATCAATTTGTTTGCCCATTAGCATTGCTGTTGATCAAGTATCTAATTATAACTACCTATTTGAAAATTTCAGAAAATAAAGTTTGTAGTAAATAAAAGTCTTTTACCGTGACCAACAAAAATTATAATATGAAAGAATTAACTAACACTTCCTTTTGCTGCCACAATTTCTACTCCTATAATATGCGAAAATTATTATTCAACGTTTTGACGGAATTAAGTCGTCATCTTCAGAAAAAACGAACTAAACTAAAACATGAAAGAGTGGACCGGTTAGGTTAGGTGTTGTAGTTCTGAAGTTAGTAGAAAAGTTTTATACGTAGTAACATTAACTAATAAAGGTGAGTAAACAGGCTTCATTACGACAAATATTCATTATTACAAAATAGCTATCTTTCACTACCTCCAAGGTAGCTTTATTAAGCACAATTACGACTGCTACCCTGGAGGTGGCATATGAATATTTGTGGTGATAAAGCCTTTTTACTCACCTTTTGTAGAAAAGTGTTTCTAAACCAAAATACCAAGAGCTCCATTGATGCTATATTGACTGGAAATTCACTTTTTCCGAAGTATTTGTCAAAATTGAATCAATAAACTGTAAGTGAACGTCCCTATTAGGTCGAAACTTGTCGACTCCATTTTCACACATATTTCTCGTGGATGTACAGTCAATTCCTACCGAGTTTCTATGGACTAGAAATCGACGTCTTTGTTGGGTCGAATATCAGTCGATTCATAGTCCTGGTCGAAAACTTGTTCACGATATGAAAAATCCTGCAAGCCATGCAGCGTGCGAAAATGTGAGCGTGGTATAAAATTCTTGAACATTGGTCACTAAATCCATTCAATATTATTCTTTCCAGGATACCTGGATATGGAAAGAAGTTTTTCATTCACAGAACATCGAACAAAAATTATTTTTCCCTTGCAGCTCTTACTAATTCGAAACATGCAAAATTCAATCTCGCAATTTTTTGGTGATAAATAACATTTTGGCTTATGGATTCCAAAGCTATGTTTCATGCACCCTCCACAGGTGCTCTCAATAGCGAATCATTCACTTGAAGCGTTCCGTACGTTTGGTGGCTTTGCTACTCGCAGATATCATTATGTAACGAGGACTCCCCAGCAATAGCAACTAGGAATTTGCGTCCGCGCGGTCATACGGGCGTACACCTTTCAACCTCACGGAGCAATCCAAAGCTACTTACCCGTCCAGGCTTCGACTAGAAGAAGATATTGCCGAACTGTGATAAACCACTTCACAATTTCTCCCCAAAATCCAACATATCCAAAATGTAGGCAGGAAAGCATCGCTGATCCTGTACACGAAACACAAGAAGTTTTCCATGTTGTGATTCCAGCTTTCAATTGCAAAATTTCTTCTTATTCAGGCCTAATAATGAGATATTTCGTAGGAAGTTTAAGTAATTTGTCGCGAGCCCCGCAACTCCCACCATCGTCTGCTGAAATATTACAAAGTCGGATGGATCCTACTGCTGTAAACGCTGTCAATTATAATTCGTAAATGTCGTTGACACTTAGTTTTCAAGATACCCTGGCATTAGACTAATACCGAATGTCAATGGAAAACTTGTTTTATTATTTGGTGAAGATTGTCCACGATGAGAGGCGGCGAGGCCCTTGGTCTTATGTAGGGACTTGAGTTCGCTGACCATAGGTATCAATAGTAGAATGACCGAATACGTAATTTATAAGGTATGGGAAAATCTTTCAGAGTCAAACGCGGTGTTTTCCGAGGTGGCTCGAAATTAGTCTCAATATCAGGAGCTTCAGTCTGAAACGCATTCCTGGGTATGGATTATACTTACCCCGGGACTCCGTTTTAGCGTAAGACGTTCCAGGCATAGCTTAGCGAATAGGTTTAGCTTGAAATTTCCCCATTCCTACTTAAGTTTCAGATCTCAATATTTTCTTCAGTCCTTCCATTTCAAAGGTTCATAGATCAGAATTCTCTCACTAAAAAGAAATTTCGGATGCGAATACAAACGTAGCGGGAGATTCACCCACTTCTCTACCAACAGAACAGCTAAGCAGGTTTGTTGCCGCAAAAATAATTCTCTGCCCACGTTTTGAATTTTCAAAAATCACGCACTTTGATTTGAATTGAAATTTTTTAAATACTTCAATGAATTTATACTTTCAATTTTTACTCCACAGTTGAGGTTTTTCCAAGTGCCTCTCCTATCATATGAGGACCGATCTGTAAAATGGGCGTGTTTCTGTCGAACGCCCTTTTTGCGGAGACCCCAATTTTTCGCGTTTCAGATCATAAACTGTCTTTTATAAATTTTTTTCTTTTTTTTTAACCCATGATTTTTTTCATCTCAGCAAAAAGGGCGTCCGCGTTCATATTTTCAAGAATCTCTACTTTGTTCGTTACTAAATGTTTATTTATTTATTTATATTGTTTATTTTTTGGGGTGGTGCCGACAACAGCCTGGGGGCCAATTACCGTCGATACCACCTTTACAAGAGGTCGATCCATGAGTCTTAATTTGACTCTAATTACGAGAAAAATAAAATAATAATAATAATAATAATAATAATAATAATAATAATAATAAAATTAAATAAAATAAAAAGGAAAGTAGCCGCGCGCACACATACACACATACACACACACACACACACACACACACAGGAGCATGACCAGTCGTCTCAAAAATGTATTCGAAATACGATTGTTGCATCTTATAAAAGAAGAGTCGCTCTTTAATTTTTATTCTTATAATTTTTTCGATTAAACTTGTTGTTGCGGAGATATTTTGAGCTAAAACATTAAATTGATTTTTCTTCATGGACCCCTTTGTACAGATAGATCTTCCTATATAGCTCTCTATCATCATATAACGGATGGACCAAAATAATGTTACCACTTGAATGGGAGTTTGCGCTAAATCTGGGGAAACACGCGAAACGTTAGGTGCACACTTCGATTTGTATCTCAAGTTCAAACTTTTTACAAGTTCCCTGAGGCAAATTATGGACCAGAAAGTGCCAAAAATGGATCAATTAGCCAAAATTCTCAAAAATTGAAAATAGTTCCGACACTTATTTGTATTTTACTCGACTCGAAAAAGGGAATTCGACGCTGATTCTAAAAAAATACTCGAATATTTCCCAAGTTGCCATTAGAGAAGTGCCCATGACGTCACGATCTATTAAGCCCCAACCAAGTTCCTGACACGTCACGATGTAATGACGTCATAGAACAATCCCTAGCTCGAAAGTCAAAATTCTTCCCTTTCTATCTCATATAGCTTGCAGGTCAAAATTTTTTCTACTCCCTTTCCTATCTTCATCATCATCATCATCATCATCATCATGAAGGATATTTTTTCGAAAATGATGACGTCACAAAAGTCGGACGCAGTCGCGCTCACAATTGAATCCTTTTTAGCCAAACCCAACCAAGCGACTGTGACGCCGACGCCGTTCGACGTCACGTACATGTACAGAAAAGAATTCGCGAATATTTTACATTGTAGCAAAATATGCAGTTTGATGATTCATATAGCCCGCATCCTCTTAGCAACAAAACTAACGGTAGAATAGTAAAACTCTCATTCTTAAAATATTTAGGATATGAATCAGCTAACCCCTATCTATCTTTGTATTAACGTAACGGTAAAATATTCTTTGTTTACCAACCTAGCGCAGTTTCTTCGTAAGTACTTTTTTAACTAGATTCATTCTGTCCCCGAGCTTCTTGATCAAATGTTCACTCTCATGTATCAGATAATAAAATAATTTTGACTTAACATTTCGAAATTAGTGTTTTAATTTACAACCATATCGTGCTTACCAGCCCATCACAGCGACATGATAACAATCTAGAGAAATGTTCCTTCATCATAAGCGGAGATTCTCCTTTTCCCCAGATCGTTATCATGTCGCTTGGTTGGGTTTGGCTAAAAAGGGTCCAATTTTACCTGAAATAGAGGTAAAAACTTGTGTATAGATAAATAAAAGAGGGGAAGACTATGAAACAACGAAAAACACAAACACTTCTGTTTCTTTTTAAAATGCATTTGAACTTAATATCCTTCCTAAAAACCAGAGTAGTTGAGCCCCGGTTGAGTTGTTGCAGATAGTGTTATCGGATTTGGTAAAATAGCAAAACGCTGGTAAGAATTCATCAAATACTATTGCTGTAAGATATCTTTAATGTTTTCCACTATCGCAGGACAGTAGGAAACGTCTCTGACGCCTTGTTCTTCTCGTTAGCAAATTCTTGTCTAGTTGTCACCTGGCAAAATGGCTTATTGTACGGTTGAACGCCATGTTGATGGGTACCAGTGCGTTTATTTGTTGCGTCCTTCGGACGTCGGCATTCAAAGCTCGGTATCTCCATCAGGAGCTAGCACTTGGCAATACCGACATGTATAACCCTATAGTTGATCACATTGAATTGGTTATATAACAAGTCGCGGTATCCAGGTAAGCAGCATTTCGAATTGCGGCAGGAACAGGTTCACATGTAGGTGGTGGCGACGTTGTCAGCTTCTTCTTGGTTCCTTGTTCGACTTTGTTGTTAGATCTTCTTGTTTCAGCCATAGATCTGCGCCAATGTATCAACTCTTGTGACTCGTTTGTATATTCCACCGTCAGCAATCCGAGTCGAGCACTAGATCTTTCGTTCTAGGTAATAATCAATACAATTTCTTCCCACCAGGCGAGTGACGTGGTAGCGTAACTTGCATCAAATATCTTGTATCATATGATTCTACAAGTTTAGTCGTTCCTGCGCTTGTTGGCTTCCGCCGACCTACTCACTAGCCGCTGTTCAATTTGCTCAGCAACATTTTTTAACCACGCTTATCGAGGCAACGATCGTCTCATCTTTATAGAAATCTTGTATTGCTAGAGCGCGATAGTTGGTAATTCAAATGATGCAGTAAAGTTGTGGGGTCACACTACTTCAAGTTGGATGTGAACAATTTTTAAAGCAAGACGCCAGGTTATACCGTGCGACCATAAGTAGATCTTGACTACGGTTTCAATTCTGCCAATCCGATCTTCTTCGGTCTCCCAAAATTGAATAACGTATCAGCTCATAAATACGTGGTGGTATGTGACAAACAATAAAGAATCATTTTGTAGAGACAGACGTAAAGCGTTCAGGTAGAGGGGGCCGGCAAAATATTGACTGTTTCCACCGATAAAGTGGCCAACAAATCACTGTATTATCTTTAGCCATTGCGTATGAATTTGTCAACGATAAACGGCAATGAATTTAAATTTGCGGCCGTTTCTGTTGCTGGCATTTGAATTGATTTAATTCGTTGTCGAGAAGATATTGACCGGTGTCCGAGAGATTACTGAGTGCGAATCCCACTTCTGATGTAAATCAAAAGATCATAAGAGAGGCTTCAAGAGATGGTTACTGTCCTCTATCATACAATATAATCGCTATCGTACTGATTGTACTCAGGCGTAGTAAAGTTGATACAGATTGTCCAGCGTATCAATATTCTAGTTACACACATACACCCCTCCAAAAAAAAAAAAAAAATGGTTCTCGTAGTACAGTGCAACCCAACTCCAGACAATATTTAACCGGAGCAACAATTCTCGGACGGAGAAGAAATTTTGATTTCAGCTTCTGGTTTGTTATTCTCCATTTTCCTTTCTTAGCAAGATTTTCTTGGTAAACAGTCGCCGGAGAATGCGGAAAACTACGTAGACATATAAGAAAGGGTATCATAACATACAACTGAGATAAGATCCGGCTACAGTGACGCCATTCTAAATCTAGTTATCATGATGTACTCACGATAACTGTTTCGAAAGCGTATGATTAATTCATCAGTCTGTTTATAATACCGCCGCGGAAATAACCATATGTGCCGTTATTATGGTCCAGCCTGCTGAATTAAAGAATCGCGATGATTTCGAGAAATTCGAAAAAAGTTACTCGAATAATACAAATCCACGAGAGACGGTCGCTCACATGGCCGTTCAATGGGGACATCTGGATTTGTTAAAATATGCGCTGGAGAAAGAGTCGCATTTTGAAGATGGGGTACTGAGGACATTACTTCAAGACGCAATTGATTATGGACATCTTGAGATCGTCAAGTATCTTGTCGAAAATCGAAATGTGAACATAGATGAAGGATGTCGTTACAGGTGGACTGCCATGAAGAGTGGTATTATTAACAACCATTTGAATATTGTCAAGTATTTTGTAGAAGAGGGAATGGAAAAAAACTCGCAACCCGATCTCACGTACACGTATAATGAATTTAAATCATTATTGTTCGATGCCGTGGAGCATGGACGCTATGACATCATCAACTATCTCACAGAAAAGAAAAAAGTCTATTTGACTTGGGTTGGTAAGGAGAAAGAAAATGTTTTATTTAAAGCCGTTCTAGAAGAGAATCTGGATATAATCAAGTATGTTCTTGACGAGAAAAAAGTGAAAATCGATATTAACTGGAGAAATGATAAAGGTTGCACATTGGTACACCTATTAATAATCAATTTCAAGTCGATGAAGAATGCAGAAAAAATTCTTCGATACCTAATAACTGAACAACATGCGGACTTGGATATTCCTCTGAGAGAGCCACGAATGACTCCTTTGTCCTACGCCGTTTCCCGCAAATTACCTCTTACAATAATTAAATGTATGATCGACAACGGTGCTAATCTGAATAAACAAGATATAAATGGTGATACAGCATTACATTTAGCACTTTTTGGAAATGTTGAACGTGGACTTGAAATATGTGAATACTTATGCAAACACGGTGCTAATGTTAATCTAGAAAACGTAGTAGGTAGAACTCCTATGAAAATCGCCTTGAAGAAATTACGACATGAAAATCGAATGCTCGAAGTATGCAAACTCTTTATAAAGTACGGTGTAAACCTGAATTCAACAGATAAAAGAGGCAATCATTTCGTACATATTGCAGTCATACTGAACAATTTAAATTTCCTAGATTATTTGGTACGTGAGAAACAAGTCGACGTTAACACTCCAAGAGAGACGGACAACATAACACCTCTACATTGGGCAGCCTTTGATTTCCGTTTCGAAATTTGCAAATATTTAATCGAGCATGGTGCTGGAGTCAATCTGAAGAATCAGAGAAATGAAACCCCTTTCGATATGAGTTTGAAAAACTTTTTCAAAAACAATCAGTCGTTCGAGAAAGAGAACGCCACCAAAGTGTGGAAACTTTTGTTAGAAAATGGCGCTAACGGGAGCTGGACACATGAACAAGGCAATATTGTGCATATCGCAGCCACACATTGTAACAGGACATTCTTAGATTATCTAGTGCGTGATAAAAAAATCGCCCTTGATGTTCCAAGAGAGACGGACGGTTGGACGCCTCTACACTGTGCTGCTTTTCATAATAATATTGAATCTTGTAGATGTTTAATCGAGCACGGGGCTAGAGTTAATCCGAAGAATTACAGAAATGAAACTCCCTTCGATATGAGTTTGAAAGAAGATACAAATGAATTTCAGCGGGCAGAAAATACGGCCGAGGTACGAAAAGTCTTGCTGGAGAATGGCGCGAACGCGAACTGGACCGACGAAAGCGGCAATAAACTCGTGCACATCGCAGCATTACAATGTAACAGGAGATTTTTGGATTATCTAGTGAGTAAGAAACAAGTCGACATCAATACTCCCAGAGATACAGACAGTTGGACGCCTCTACATTGTGGTGTTTATGGAAATGATATTGAAATTTGTAAATATTTAATCGAGCACGGTGCTGGAGTTAATCAGAAGAACAAGGAAAATGAAACTCCGTTTGATATGAGTTTAAAAAAGTTTTCAGTCGAAAAAGTGGACAAAGCGACCGACGTATGGAAACTTTTGCTGGAGAATGGTGCGAACTTGAACTGGACCGATAATGAAGGCAATAAACTGGTACATATCGCAGGAATGCGATCTAACATGAGATTCTTAGATTATCTAGTGCATGATATACAAGTAGATATTAATACTCCGAGAGAGACGGACGGATGGACGCCTCTACACTGTGCTGCCTCTCAAAACAAAATTGAAGTTTGCTCATATTTAATGAAGCATGGTGCTTTTGTCAACCAGAAAAACAATAGAGATGAAACTCCTCTACATATAGTAATAACGAAAATATTGGAGGCCGAACACTGGTCGTACAATCGTTACCGGCGGGAGATGACTGAAATTTGCAAACTTTTCATAGAGTACGGGGCGGATATAAACTCAACCGATAAAGCAGGCAATCAACTAGTGCATAATGCAGCCATGTTCAGGAAACCATACCTTCTTGAATATTTAATTGAAAATAAACTGGTTGACGTAAACACACCAAGAAAAAATGATGACTGGACGCCTTTACATTGTGCAGCCTCCAAAAATCGATACCTATGAAAATAGCATCTATTTAATCCATCAGGGAGCTGATGTTCGAGCCAAAAGTAAATGTGGGAAAACTCCTGCAAACTTGACATCTTATCCATTTATTGTTAGAGCCCTACAATCCCGTGACACGAATAGTTACCCACATGAATTATATTACGAAATGAGGAGAAATCGCAGAAAGGTGATGAACTACTTTCCAAAACTTCCGCAAAATCCAACGTTTTATCAAGAAAACACAGACGAAAGGATTGCTGGACCTGTAAATAGAGAGGAGATATGTTCTTCAGGCTATGATTCCACATATCAATTGCAGAATTTCTTCTCCTATCTAAGCTTGATGATGAAATATTTTGTGGGAGGTTCAAGTAAATCGCAACGAATTCCGCAACCAAGTCGGATGGATCCTATTGCATTGAACGCTTTCAATTATTTCGCGAATGTTACTGACGCTTAGATTTTAAGATGCAGTAGAGTTGGACTAATACAGGATGTCAACGGGAAAACTGTTTTATGATTTGGTAAAAATTGTCCACGATGAAAAGAGGTGACGATTTTTGTCTTATTTCTGAACCATGAAGAATTTTCTGGCTGATCGTAAGTCAAAGTCTACCTTTTTTGTTTTCTTAATCTTTTTATTTCCATGTTCAACATTTTGACAAAGTGCTAAAATACTCATCAATACCTTGTTTACCCATAAAAGAAACCAAATATGAGATGAAAACGAAGCGCGTTGCTTATTGGTGAGACACACCGCCAGATGAAGGTGAGGGTAGCTTAGTACCTGAACTCTTGGAATACAGGACACCTGGGAGAGTCATCTTTTGCTGATCATTTGATGAACGGCGGCCACAGTTTACGTGAGGGATCGGAAAGGCTCCTCCATAAGGAGAACTCGTACTGTAAACGTATGGCTCTCAAACACATAGAGATAATGGGTCGTCTCAACACCGACGGCATTACTGTAGGTACTTGAATTGTACATCCGGAAGGTGGCCTGTTCGAACTGGTTTATGATGCACACCGCGACTTTTCGTTTGGCCAATCTCAATACCTTGTTTCTCTCCTCCGTTTGGTGAGTTGCTTTCATTTCAGTCCCGATGGTTTATTAACCAAAAGCGCTCGACGTTTTAATTTTACTGCGGTTTTCTCCCTTCTGAGTATTCTTTCTTTCGCTACTATGGGTAACCGTAGCTACTATGGGTAACCGTAATTCGTTTAATCAGAATGAAACCTTGTCTAAAGAAAAACCTCTGTTTACGTTAAGAAAGGATACAAGTACGTACCTGGGCAACGGTAGGGTAGATGAAAATTACCTGCCGACGTTCCGTTTTCGAGGTACGTACTTCTATCCCTTCTTAACGTGAACAGACTATAAAAAAATCATTGCCCATAATATTCGATACGCGCAAGAACTCAGTGTTGCCATTGCAGCCACTTGAATATTTGCTGTTTCTGTTTCTTTTTCTTTCAATTTTTCTTTTAATTGATTGATTTTTTATGAATAAAAGTCGCTGATCGGTAACTTTTTGATACTACCCTTTTTATAGGGGAAGTTGGAAGAGGTGGAATGTCGACTTTTTTTTTTACATTATTTTCATTACACTACAGAACAAAAAATAATAAGCACCCGACTGCTGGTCGGCTGGAAGAGGTTCTTGCTAAGCTTCTTGACTTTCTGCCTCGACTCAGCGTTTGACTTCTAAGTTTCAGCTCTTATTTTATAATATACACCTTTAAGCTTTCAACTTGTCATCCATCTCTAATTTCTACACTAAATACGTGTTATTCTTCAGCTTTTAGCTTGATGCTTTTAGTTTCTCTCATTGCAATTATTATGTCATTATTTGGCTTGCAATGTTGAGATTTATTTCTGAGTTTCTGCTTTCAGCTTTCTTCCCACAACGTCTCTGGCTTTACGCTTTATGCGTTCTGGAGCTTCTTTTTGATTTCTTTGTTAATACTTGTCTCCCTTTGCAAAAATTTTCATCCATTTTATACAAGTGAACAAACATTCAACAATTTCTCAACTTATTACAGTATATTAATTATCTCGATCTTGATGCGAGTTCCAGTCACTGTCAAGTATAGGTAGGTAATGAGTAACTTGAAACGAACATCCAATAACCATGGTACCCAACGCTCCCTTTTCTTCTCAACAGTTTATCCATTTGGTCTCGATTTTATTAACTCTCTTTTTTCAGACATATCTGTACTTACTCCTCTTTGATAATTTAATATATTGTCGCATTCTACTCCACACTTCTACATTCATAATTATCATTCCTTGTTTTCTTCCAATATTCACATTCTCATATTTTTCTTGCTTATTTTCTTCAAATAACATAACGCATGAAAATGTATTATGATGCAACCTACTTTGCCGAACATGAACCTATCGCAAACCAATCGCATATGCAAATATGAAAAGATACAATAAGAAAATAGTATTCCAGACCCTCAAACTTACTCGTCAAACTAGAGCACTAGAACGATACAAGTGAAGACATACGCCATTTTCTATGGTTCACAAAACCCTCCAAGGTACAACGCGTCACGCGTAGCATCGCAGAGCAGCAGATTTTGGGTGTTTTCGTTGATCCGCGATGTTATGCGACAAGCGATGTACCTTGGAGGGTTTCTGCACGATAGAAAATGGCGTATGTCTTCACTCGCTATGCTACGCAATGAAACATTTCTTTGACAAATTGGATTGCGTATAACACAGACCACTACATAGGATTGACAAAGCAATAAACCGTCTATGATTTGAGAGACGTATAGGTAGTAAGGAAAGAAAATAACAATTAGTGAACGCGAGATTGAAACAGATACAATACCTTAGTTCAATATTGACTTCATGTTCAAGTATTGAGATACTACATACCCTATGCAATCATTCATTCTTTTTTCTCCAATACTCTACTTTTATTATTCATATTTTCATATTTCCCCGACCAATTGCAACAATGCAATGTCATTTTATCTCAATTATCACTTGAATTCAATTTGGTAAAAGCAAACACTCAACATAGGTAATCAAATAGATATCCATCAAGAAATGAAAATTTGAACGGCAAATGTAATTAGATTAGGACCGCAATTGTGATTACCGCAGTATACAAAATACAAACAAGCTGCCTCGCGCGCTATACGAGGCTGCAAAGGAATTTTTGTTGTAGCATTTTTAGGTAAGGCTTTATATACATTCAACATCTACAAAACAAAGGTATTCCCACTTGCCATCTAGTTCACTGTTCCCATCTAACCACTTTCTCTGATAATAAAATTCTACTGGAACTGGATAATTTGATTGATAATTGTAAATGAATTAGCTTAGATTTCAAACAATCAAAGATCACGTTCTAGTAGAGCATTCAAGTTCCTGAGAACCAAAATGTAAGTGGACAGTGTAGGCCTATAAAATAATTTGAAATTTTATAATTCACAAACAGCCAAAGCATACTGTCGATTAAAATATCTACCTCTTCCGACATTATCGAATACTTATTTTCTAATATTGTTCCGCGATTTGTGGAATTAATCTCACAGTTTTTCATTCAATTTTGAGCACTCTGAAAGTGACTACAGACTAAAACATGAGGACCTACAAAATAGTCCGACGATAATGAAAATTTATCTACCAGTATCGAACATTTTGATAGATAAATAAATATGAGCAGGTATCACTTTATGCGATCGAAAATTGCGTCTGTATCCATAATTCGAATCACAATTTTATTGATGCGCAGTCGATCAAGAACACATCAACCTAGCCCTTAATCCTCTTTTTCCTGTTAATGAGTAATGATTCTTTTGCGCTTGTTAGTCTTTTTATCCTATCAATTTCATTCACAAAAGAATGTTTATTTTGTATGGGTACCTAGGTACTCTCAGGAATTGTTCAACTTTTTGCTAATTAGGACTTTGTTCCAAATTTCATAATTCACAAAAAGCCGAAGTTAGATGCGATCACAAATCAATAATACTAATACCTACTACAATATTTAAGTCTTTTGATATTATCCCACGATTTTTAATTTTTTTTCCTTATTTTGGCCAATATAATTCTCAGATCAGTTCATGTTCATTTTCCATTGATTTCTAGGTAATCAATGATTATGAATGTTCCTAAATAAAAAATTAGTAAACAAACAAGTTACGCAGTACACAGTAGTACAAGCACACTCATTTGTAATCTTAGATTCCTCAGATTTGCATTGTTACATTCAGCCGTCAGCGCTCTTCAAGATTGGAACTCGAACTGAACCGCGTTATGCAAAAGCCGTCCAAGCGACACTTCATTGTTTTGGGGAAGAGACCTTTAAATGCATCATGACAGTGTACCCATTCGCCAGATTTAAAAAATGTCGCTTGGACGGCTTTTGCATAATGCGGTTCAACTATGCTGAAGAAGAAAAAAAACCTATATTGCAAGTGGTTCTTGACCTAGGAGCAAGAACCTGAAAATATAGAACAATTACACATTCGAATATCCGATTCCACGGTATTTTTCAGGGCTGAACACGATGCCGTCCTCCGTTTTCCGCTAAGATGTCACAATTTTCTGTAAAAATGTCGTTTACTTGCTGCGCAATATTGCGGAACCACTGCAGAACTCATCAAACACAGCAGTATTCAACACCCAAGTTTCATTTTACATTTCGCGATGGTCCGCGGCATGTAAACCAGATTATTACAGAAAATGGATCATGTTTTCAATGTTGAACATTGGTCGATACATCTGCAAAATATATCGTTTGAGCATAATGGCTCCCATAAGAAATATACATATGCATCAGAGCAAAGATCATCATGTTACTAATTGAAACCAAGAGAAAATTAAGAAATGAAAATTTGCTTTTGAAATACTTATGATCAGAATAACTGAAATATATTCGATTCATTCTTTAAATAGGTATTCATTATTTTTCATTAATGATCTTTGCTCCGCATGTATTTCTTATGGGAGCCATTACGTTTAAAGGATATATTTTGGGTACTTTTTCCAACAGTGAATCAGGTGTATTGATCAATGTTCAACATCAAAAACTTGATCCATTGTGAGGTCCTAGCGAAAAACGGAGGACGGCGTCTTGTTCAGCACTGAAAAATACCTTGGAATTGGATATTCAAATGTGTTTTGTTCAACTTTTTCATTTTTTGTTCCAGAGTGTTATTGAGTTGAAACAAAGCTTTATACAAAAAAATTCATTAACCGAAAAATATTGCATATACTTACCTACATCTTTTCGTTCAATGATTATAATTTGAGAAAATTACAGTACTTCCACTATAAATGCACTTAACAATCAGCTGTTCATAGAGTAAACATTTTGAAACCTGAATGCTAATTTTATGTGAGGAAAGCTCGTTTTACAGTACCTACTATTTTATTAATATCAAAATTCATGATAGTAAATAATAATAACTTACTTTAAAAAGTGTTGAAACAAGACACTCTACGACAGATTTTCATGCATGAAGTGCATGATATTCTGCAAACACACAATCAAGTTTTGATATGATCAAATTGTCCAGCCACACAAAATTGTATCCAGAGTTGCCTTAGGTAGAGAGTCTATGGTTGTAAGAGGTGGAAATACTTGTCCATTGAATACTTTCCAACCACAATCGTCTGGTCAGAGAATTACAAGCTTTGCAATGTGAGTATTATCCCATACACACACCTGTAACAAAGAAATTTGAAAGTTTGTAAGCTCGTAGTATAATGACAAGAATAATGTCTTAGGACAAATTTTGGTAACTCTACAAGATAATTACATCTGCTTATATTTGTAGCATTCTGTTTGTTTTGTGACTTTGCAACCCGTAGGAAGAGTGAGCAAATATGATCATATAAGGAAGCCCATTGAGAATCTCAATTATGCTTGACTACTGCAGTACTGGCCGAATCGACACAATGTCAATGTGGATATTCAATAGACATCAAAATCTGATACCAGAAGCCACGTAACCACCTGCGCCTACTCGAAACGTCAATCTTTTCTCTTCACGTAAATGTAACATGACATATCCGTATTTCATGGTAAAAATACTGATAGGTGCTTATATTTGTACTCTGTCGATGTCACCTGCAGTATTTCCATCATCCAAACAATTCAATATTCTCCTTGTTGACTGACAAAAGTTTGAATCACGCACCTAAGGCTAATAAAATAGAAGGAGGCGCTCTCTACATTTTCTGTGACGGTCATTTGCGGAAGCTTGCGAAAAGGTGATGATCTCGAAAAATTCATCCAAGATATTTGAAATTATATTCACTCGACAGGAAATTAAAAGGACTGCAATTTTTGTTACATACATTTTTCAGAAAAAATAATATTTTGAGAAGGTACAGTCGATTTTATTAACGTGCTGTCTTATGGTGAAAAACGCCATGATCACCTTCTCGATATCGACAACAGCGCCACTACAGATCGTTTTATATGCGAATAGCGCAGCTAATCAGTTTTTCTCTTCTAATGTCACCACATTCTAGCAAACTTTCATTTTTCTGAGATCTTCTCTTCTGACAAATGATACGACAGATTTTGACTCACTTCTTTAGGGGGCCAGTTTTACCAATTAGAAAATCGACGATTGTTTCAAAATAAAACTTAGATAAAGAAAAAAACGACCGAAAAAGATTTTATCAAAATTAAAAATCTCATATTTTTTCCAAATAAATAAAAAATTTATTTAAAATCTCAGTTTATCAATTTAGTGGCCATTAGTACCTAATTATACCAATTTTATATCTATTAATTTACGTTTAAAAACTTTGCTAAAACTGCATATGAAAGTTCATTTTTATTAACCGTCGTTTGAATCAATCGCCGATTTTACTCCAGTTGGTAAAAGCAGCCCCTAGTATCCAAATTTAAATGAATAAAGAGCAAGATAACTCGTAGGTATTCAAATTACGAAAAAATAATAATAGGTATTATATCGTGTGAATTTGATTTACCCAATTGAATTATTGAGTATGGACTTACGTTTACCGTTTGCTGGAAGTTTGCTGCTAGACTGTTGTTCTGCTTGAGTATGATTTAAATTAATTATTTAGCACGATAGAAACCAAATTAAGACAATGAAAAACAACGTACCTATACATATCTTATTTGATAATGATTATAAGGTTTGTAATTTTGGAATACATTTTTATTGTCGGTGACCGAATACTTCTTATGGAATTACGGTTTACGAACAAAGAAATGTATTTATGCGTCCGTACGTTCATCTGGCCCCTCCTTGTACACTACTGTTTGACATTCTATACAGGGCTTATACTAGGTCGTAGCCCCCTTCATACTAGCTTCATACTAGGTTTAGGCTTCTTTTATACTACAGCCTTAGAAGGCCTGTACTAACTCGATTATACTAGGATTAAGCCTAGTCCCAGTATAAGTCCAGTATAATATACTGCAAGAATTAAGCAGAGAGAGTGGGAACTCGGAAAATTTTCCTAGAAATTACTGGACACATATGCGCACCCCCAAATCAATAGACAAATTATTGGCCCGTGCGCTTCCATCTGCGAGTTTATCCCTCGTGGTTGATTCAAAAATATGCGAGCACACTTCTGCACAACCCTTCTTCCTTCAAATTAGTGTTTAAATATTTAGCACGGGACTTCTGCTAAACAAAGAGAGGGGCGAACAAGCGGAGCGAGTGACCCCCACGAAATCCGATAGCCCAAAATATTTTGTACCAGACTTATTCTAAATCAAGAAAGGGGCGAAGGAGCGATGCGAGTGAGCCCAACGAAAGCTGACAGCTCAAAATAACGAAAATAGCTCAAAATATTTTTCTCAAGAATGTAGATAACTGCTCCTTAGGCCTTCTCAGAAGCGTCACAAAAGGCGTTTAGTTCAATTAATGTACGGGCAAAAGTGAAGTAATATCTCACGAGCACTTGACCTAATAAAAGCCCAAACTAAAATACTTCAAGATTACTGATGATAAAATATAAGAGGAGACATGAAACATGGTCTTTATTTATTTGGCTACGCCACAACCTTCTTTTCCGGAGTAACCATTCTCGGAGAGAGAGGGAATTTCGATTTCAGCTCCTGGTTTGTCTGCCTTCTTCTTTTTCTCCTTTCAGGACCCTTAGCGAGATATTTCTCAGTGAACAGATGACGGCACATATGACCATGTATAAGAAAGGGTCTATCATAACAGACAACTAAGATAAGATTAAGCTACCGTGACGCCGGTCTAGATCTAGTATCCTGATGTATGCACGATAACTGTTTCGCAGGCCTATGATTATTTCATTAGTCTGCTTATAATACCGCCGCGAAAACAACCATGTGTGCCGTTGATATCGTTCGCCCTGATGAATTGAATAACCGCGATGATTTCGAGAAATTTGAAAAAAGTTACTCGAATGATACAAACCCACAAGAGACGGTCGGTCACAGGGCCGTTAAATGGGGACATCTGGATTTGTTAAAATATGCGCTGGAGAAAGAGTCGCGTCTTGGATATGGAGTACTGAGGACATTACTTCATGAGGCAATTGAAAATGGACATCTTAAGATCGTCAAGTACCTTGTAGAGAATCATCAGGTCAACATAGATAATGAAGGATCTCTTTACAGGTGGAATATCATAAGCAAAGGAATCATTAACAACCACTTAAATATTGTCAAATACTTTATCGAGGAGGGCATGGAAAAAAACCCGCAACCCGATTTAACGTACACATATCATGAATTTCGATCATTATTGTTCGATGCGGTGGAGTATGAACGCTACGACATCATCAACTATCTAACAGAAAAGAAAAAAGTCTATCTGACTTGGGTTGATAAGGAGAAAGAGAATATTTTGTACAAGGCCGTGCGTAAAGGAAATTTGGATTTCATCAAGTATGTCCTCGACGAGAAAAAAATAAAAATCGATATTAACTGGAGAAATGAGAAGGGTTGCACATTGGTACACCTATTGATAATCAATTTCGAGTCTACGAAGAATGCAGAAAAAATTCTGCGATATCTAATATGTGAAAAACATGCGAATTTGGATATTCCTCTGACGAAGCACCGAGTGACTCCGCTGTTCTACGCGATTACCCGCAATTTACCTCTTACAATAATTAAATGCATGATCGACAACGGTGCTAATCTTGATAAACAAGATATTGATGGTCATACTGCATTGCATTTAGCACTTTTTGGAAATATTGAACGTGCACTTGAAATATGCGAATACTTATGTAAACACGGCGCTAACGTTAATCTAGAAAACGTATCTGGTGAAACTCCTATGATGGTCGCAGTAGAGAAACTACCGCACGAAAATAGAATGCTCGAAGCATGCAAACTCTTCATAGAATACGGTGTAAACGTAAATTCAACGGATAAGAGAGGCAATCATTTTGTACATATTGCAGCCATACAAAATAATTTAAATTTCCTAGATTATTTGGTACGTAAGAAACAAGTCGACGTTAACACTCCAAGAAAGAACGACAACATAACACCTCTACATTGGGCAGCCTTTCATTTCCATTTTGAAATTTGCAGATATTTAATCGAGCATGGTGCTAGAGTTAATCTGAAGAATCAGAGAAATGAAACCCCTTTCGATATGAGTTTGAAAAACTTTTTCCAAAACAATCAGTCGTTCGAGAAAGAAAACGCCAACAAAGTGTGGAAACTTTTGCTACAAAATGGCGCAAACGGGAACTGGACACATAAACAAGGCAATATAGTGCACATCACAGTCACCCACTGTAACAGGACATTCTTGGATTATCTAGTGCGTAATAAACAAATCGCCCTTGATGTTCCAAGAGAGACGGACGGTTGGACGCCTCTACACTGTGCTGCTTTTCATAATAATATTGAATCTTGTAGATGTTTAATCGAGCACGGTGCTAGAGTTAATCCGAAGAATTACAGAAATGAAACTCCCTTCGATATGAGTTTGAAAGAAGATAGAAAACAATTTCAGCGGGCTGAAAATACGGCTGAGGTACGAAAACTCTTGCTGGAGAATGGCGCGAATGCGAACTGGATCGATGAAAGCGGCAATAAACTCGTGCACATCGCAGCCATACAAGGTAACAAGAGATTCTTGGATTATCTAGTGAGTAAGAAACAAGTCGACATCAATACTCCCAGAGATACAGACGGTTGGACGCCTCTACATTGTGCTGTTTATAGAAATAATATTGAAATTTGTAAATATTTAGTCGAGCACGGCGCTGGAGTCAATCAGAAAAACAAGGAAAATGAAACTCCGTTTGATATGAGTTTAAAAAAGTTTTCAGTCGAAAAAGTGGACAAAGCGACCGACGTATGGAAACTTTTGCTGGAGAATGGTGCGAACTTGAACTGGACCGATAATGCAGGCAATAAACTGGTGCATATCGCAGGAATGCAATCTAACATGAGATTCTTAGATTATCTAGTGCATGATAAACAAGTAGATATTAATACTCCGAGAGAGACGGACGGATGGACGCCTCTACACTGTGCTGCCTCTCAAAACGAAATTGAAGATTGCTCATATTTAATGAAGCAAGGTGCTCGTATCAACCAGAAAGACAATAGAGATGAAACTCCTCTACAAATAGTAGTAACGAAATTATTGGGGGACGATTACTACTCGCTGTCTCACCCGCAGGAGATGATTGAAATTTGCAAACTTTTCATAGAGCACGGGGCGGATATAAACTCGACCGATAAAGCAGGCAATCAACTAGTGCATAATGCAGCCATGTTCAGGCAAATAGATATTCTTGAATATTTAATTGAGGATAAACATGTTGACATAAATACGCCAAGGAAAAAAGATAACTGGACGCCTTTACATTGTGCAGCCTCTAAAAATCATTGGGAAACTACCGTCTATTTAGTCGACCACGGAGCTGATGTTCGAGCCAAAAGTAAACGTGGGGAAATTCCTGTAAACTTAACATCGGATTCATATCTGCTTAGTCTCCTAGATCCCGATCACAAAACGAGGAGAAATCGCAGAAATGTGATGAACTGCTTTCCAAAACTTTCGCAAAATCCAACGTTTTATCAAGAAAACACAGACGAAAGGATTGCTGGACCTGTAAGAAGAGAGGAGATATATTCTTCAGGCTATGATTGCACAAACCAATTGCAGAATTTCTTCTCCTATCTAGGCCTAATGATGAGATATTTTGTGGGAGGGTCAACTAAATCGCCGCGAACACCGCCTGGGCGTCCATCGTCTGATAAAATTTACATTAGAAAGTCGCATGGATCCTATTGCTGTAAACGCAGCCAATTATTTTGCGAATATTACTGACGCTTAGATTTCAAGATGCACTGGAATTAGACTAATATAGTACATAATTATATCAACGGGAAACCTGTTTTATGATTTGGTAAAAAACGTCCGTCATAAGAAGGAGCGAGGATATTTGTCTCATGTAGGAAGTTTGAAAAAGTTACTGGCTGATCGTAAGTATCCTAGGCAGATGGAGCTCTGAAGTAATGTATGTTGAACGCGGAGGTTTCCGAGATAGCTCGAAATTCGTCGGGACATGAGAAGTTTGAGTTTTAAAAATACCTTCCTGGGTATAACTTATGTTCAACAGATTCCACACTATAACATAAGATGTTTTAGTTATGGACCAGCTGATTCAACATCTCATAAAGATTCAGAGCTTAAAATTTTCCCACGTTCCTTCATTTGCGAGTTCCATGGCTTTAAATTCTCGAAAGTCCCCTTTAGAGAGGATTAGACCGCAAAATTGTTTCGAGTCCCTAATGAGGGTCAAGCTTTTTGATGATGTCGAAAATATCAGACGTAAACACAAATGTCTACCTTTTTCGTTTTCTTAATTCTTCTACTTCCATGTTCAGCATTTTGAAAAAGTCCTAAAATAACCGTCAATATCTTCTTCACCCACCGTGAAATCAAATATGAGAAGAAAACGAAGGGCGTTGCTTATTGGTGAGACACGCCGCCAGATAAAGGTGAGAGTAGCTTAGCACCTGAAGTTTTGGAATACGGGACACTCGGGGACACTCGAGGGAGTCAGCTTTTGCTGATCATTTAATACACGGCGGCCACACTTTGCGTGAGGGATCGGAACGGCTCCTCCATAAGGAGAATTCCTACCTTAAATATATCGCTCTCGAGCATACTATGCCAAGAAACAGTATACTAGGCGTCACCTCCTACCCTATCGTTGTATACTACTATTTGACATCCTACACAGGGCTTATACTAGGTCGAACCCTGCTTTATACTAGCTTCATACTAGGTTTAGGTTTCTTTATACTACAGGCTTAGAAGACCTGTATTAGTAGTCTATACTAATTCTATTATACTAGGCTTAAGCCTAGTCCTGGTATAAGCCCAGTATAACATACTGCATGAAGCAGAGAGAATGGGAACTCGGAAAAAAACGACGGCTTCATTAACGAAGTCGAAGGAGGAACGCAGGGAATCTGTTTTATGAGTCAAATGAGATTTGGTATTGAAAATTCAAGGAAGCCTAGAACTTGATAACGCTAGTATAAAGAAGGTGTAGACCTACTATAAGCCTAGTATGATGTAGTTTGAATGTCTAAATTTTTCTCAAATCTCGAGGTATAAAAGAAAGCTCCAGAGTTGGAATTTTTCCAAGCCCTTTCATATCATATAGGTATAGCTCGAGAGTCGTCTAAATTTTTTGCTGGATGGCGCACGGCAAATTTCTGAAAAAGCCCCCCTCAAAAAACTGGTTCCCTGTTAATTTTCCTAAAAATTTCTGGACAAACCTGTGTACCACCCTTGCTCCACCAAATTAATAGACAAATTGGTAGCCCGTGCGCATGCATCTGCGAGCTTATACCTCGTGGATGATTTAGAAAAATGCGAGCACACTTCTGCACGACCCATCTTCCTTCATATTAGTGTATAAATATTTCGCATGGGACTTCTGCTAAACAAAGAGAGGGGCGAACAAGCGGAGCGAGTGAGGCCCACGAAATCCGATAGCCCAAAATATTTTGTATCAGACTTTCGCTCTACGAAAATAACTCTAAATATTTTTCTCACGAATGTAGATAACTGCTCCACAGGCTTTCTAAGGAGCGTCACAAAAGGCGTTTAATTCAATTAATGCACGTGCAAAAGTGAAGTAATATCTCACGAGCACTTGACCTAATAAAAGCTCAAACTAAAATATTTCAAGATTACTGATGATAAAATATAGGGCTTTTCCATGTCGGCGCATTGCATACGTACTCTCCTACGTGTTATCGAAATGGTAGTATTTCTAACCTTGCTCTTATGGGTGTAGCTGGATTGCATACTCATTTTCATTGTGGAGTAGTTTGCCATAAGAGCAATGTTAGAAATACTACCATTTCGATAACACGTAGGAGAATACGTATGCAATGCGCCGACATGGAAAAGCCCTATAAGAGGAGACTTGAAACATGATCTTTATTTATTTGGCTACGCCACAACCTTCTTTTCCGGAGTAACCATTCTCGGAGGGAGAGGGAAATTCGATTTCAGCTCCTGGTTTGTCTGCCTTCTTCTTTTTCTCCTTTCAGGGCCCTTATCGAGAATTTCTCAGTGAACAGATGACGGCACATATGAAAAACTACCTACACATGTATATAAGAAAAGGTCTTTCGTAACAGACAACTAAGATAAGATTTGGCTACCGTGACGCCGTTCTAGATCTAGTATCATGATGTACGTATGCACGATAACTGTATCACAGGCCTATGATTATTTCATTAGTCTGTTTATAATACCGCCGCGGAAATAACCATATGTGCCGTTATTATGGTCCAGCCTGCTGAATTAAAGAATCGCGATGATTTCGAGAAATTCGAAAAAAGTTACTCGAATGATACAAATCCACGAGAGAGGGTCGCTCACATGGCCGTTCAATGGGGACATCTGGATTTGTTAAAATATGGGCTGGAGAAAGAGTCGCGTCTTAAAGATAGGACACTGAGGACATTACTTCAAGAGGCAATTGAAAATGGAGATCTCGAGATCGTCAAGTATCTTGTCGAGAATCATAAGGTGAACATAGATAATGAAGGATCACTTTACAGGTGGAATATCATAAGCAGTGGAATCATTAACAACCATTTAAATATTGTCAAATACTTCGTCGAGGAAGGAATGGAAAAAAACTCACAACCCGATTTCACGTACACTTATCATAAATTTCGCTCATTACTGTTCGACGCGGTGGAGCATGAACGCAATGATATCATCAACTATCTTACAGAAAAGAAAAAAGTCGACTTGACTTGGGTTGACAAGGAGAAAGAAAATATTCTGTATACGGCCGTGCGAAAAGGAAATTTGGATTTCATCAAGCAAGTCCTCGACGAGAAAAGAGTGAGAATCGATATTAACTGGAGTAATGATGAGGGTAACACATTGGTACACCTATTGATAATCAATTTCGAATCGATAAAGAATGCAGAAAAAATTCTTCGATATATAATAAGTGAAAAACATGCGAATTTGGAGATTCCTCTCAGGAAGCAACGAATGACTCCACTGTTCTACGCGATTACCCGCAATTTACGTCTTACAATAATAAAATGCATGATCGACAACGGTGCTAATCTGGATAAACAAGATATTAATGGACATACAGCATTACATTTAGCACTTTTCGGAAATGTTGAACGTGGACTTGAATTATGTGAATACTTATGTAAACACGGTGCTAACGTTAATCTAGAAAACGTAAGACGTAAAACTCCTATGACAATCGCCTTAGAGAAATTACCGTACGAAAATAGAATGCTTGAAGCATGCAAACTCTTTTTAAACTACGGTGTAAACATGAATTCAACAGATAGAAGAGACAATCATTTCGTACATATTGCAGTCAAACTAAATAATTTAAATTTCCTAGATTATTTGGTACGTGAGAAACAAGTCGACGTTAACACTCCAAGAGAGACGGACAACATAACACCTCTACATTGGGCAGCCTTTGATTTCCGTTTCGAAATTTGCAAATATTTAATCGAGCATGGTGCTGGAGTCAATCTGAAGAATCAGAGAAATGAAACCCCTTTCGATATGAGTTTGAAAAACTTTTTCCAAAACAATCAGTCGTTCGAGAAAGAAAACGCCAACAAAGTGTGGAAACTTTTGCTACAAAATGGCGCTAACGGGAACTGGACACATAAACAAGGCAATATCGCGCACATCGCAGCCACCCATTGTAACAGGACATTCTTGGATTATCTAGTGCGTGATAAAAAAATCGCCCTTGATGTTCCAAGAGAGACGGACGGTTGGACGCCTCTACACTGTGCCATTTTTCGAAATGACATTGAAATTTGTAGATATTTAATCGAGCACGGTGCGAGAGTCAATCAGAAGAACAAGGACAATGAAACTCCGTTTGATATGAGTTTGAAAAGCTTTTTCAAAAACAATGACTCTCTCGAGAAAGAAAAGGTTACCAGAGTGTGGAAACTTTTGCTGGAAAATGGCGCTAACGGGAACTGCACATATGAGCAAGGCAATATCGTGCACCTCGCGGCCCCTTATTGTAACAGGGCATTCTTAGATTATCTAGTGCACGATAAACAAATGGCCCTGGATGTTTCAAGAGAGGCGGACGGTTGGACGCCTCTACACTGTGCTGCTTTTCATAATAATATAGAAATTTGTAGATATTTAATCGAGAACGGTGTTAGAGTTAATCCGAAGAACTACAAAAATGAAACTCCCTTCGATATGAGTTTGAAAGAAGATACAAATGAATTTCAGCGGGCAGAAAATACAGCCGAGGTACGAAAACTCTTGCTAGAGAATGGCGCGAATGCGAACTGGATCGATGAAAGGGGCAATAAACTCGTGCACATCGCAGCCATACAAGGTAACAAGAGATTCTTGGAATATCTAGTGAGTAAGAAACAAGTCGACATCAATACTCCCAGAGATACAGACGGTTGGACGCCTCTACATTGTGCTGTTTATAGAAATGATATTGAAATTTGTAAATATTTAATCGAGCACGGTGCTGGAGTTAATCAGAAGAACAAGGAAAATAATACTCCGTTTGATACGAGTTTAAAAACATTTTCAGTAGAAAATGAATCCGACGAAACAGTAGAGAAGGCGACCGATATATGGAAACTTTTGCTGGAGAATGGTGCGAACTTGAACTGGACCGATAAGGAAGGCAATAAACTGGTGCATATCGCAGGAGTGCGTCCTCACAAGAGATTCTTGGATTATCTACTTCATGATAAACAATTGGATGTCAATACTCCGAGAGAGACGGACGGATGGACACCCCTACACTGTGCTGCCTTTCAAATCAAGATTGAAGCTTCCTCATATTTAATACAGCACGGAGCTCGTGTCAACCAGAAAGACAATAGAGGTGAAACTCCTCTACATATAGTAGGAACAAAATTATTTGGGGACGATTACTACTCGACCTCTCACCGGCAGGAGATGATTGAAATTTGCAAACTTTTCATAGAGCACGGGGCGGATATAAACTCAACCGATAAAGCAGGCAATCAACTAGTGCATAATGCAGCCATGGTCTATGGATGTAGTTTACTTAAATATTTAATTGAGGATAAACATGTTGACATAAATACGCCAAGGAAAAAAGATAATTGGACCCCTTTACATTGTGCAGCCTCTAAAAATCATTGGGAAACTACCGTATATTTAGTCGACCACGGAGCTGATGTTCGAGCCAAAAGTAAACGTGGGGAAATTCCTGCAAACTTAACATCTGATTCATATCTGCGTCGTAATTACCTAGATCCCGATCACAAAACGAGGAGAAATCGCAGAAATGTGATGAACTGCTTTCCAAAACTTTCGCAAAATCCAACGTTTTATCAAGAAAACACAGACGAAAGGATTGCTGGACCTGTAAGAAGAGAGGAGATATATTCTTCAGGCTATGATTGCACAAACCAATTGCAGAATTTCTTCTCCTATCTAGGCCTAATGATGAGATATTTTGTGGGAGGGTCAACTAAATCGCCGCGAACACCGCCTGGGCGTCCATCGTCTGATAAAATTTACATATTAGAAAGTCGCATGGATCCTATTGCTGTAAACGCAGTCAATTATTTCGCGAATGTTACTGACGCCTAGATTTCAAGATGCACTGGAATTAGACTAATATAGTACATAATTATATCAACGGGAAACCTGTTTTATGATTTGGTAAAAAACGTCCGTCATAAGAAGGAGCGAGGATATTTGTCTCATGTAGGAAGTTTCAAAAAGTTACTGGCTGATCGTAAGTATCCTAGGCAGATGGAGCTCTGAAGTAATGTATGTTGAACGCGGAGGTTTCCGAGATAGCTCGAAATTCGTCGGGACATGAGAAGTTTGAGTTTTAAAAATACCTTCCTGGGTATAACTTATGTTCAACAGATTCCACACTATAACATAAGATGTTTTAGTTATGGACCAGCTGATTCAACATCTCATAAAGATTCAGAGCTTAAAATTTTCCCACGTTCCTTCATTTGCGAGTTCCATGGCTTTAAATTCTCGAAAGTCCCCTTTAGAGAGGATTAGACCGCAAAATTGTTTCGAGTCCCTAATGAGGGTCAAGCTTTTTGATGATGTCGAAAATATCAGACGTAAACACAAATGTCTACCTTTTTCGTTTTCTTAATTCTTCTACTTCCATGTTCAGCATTTTGAAAAAGTCCTAAAATAACCGTCAATATCTTCTTCACCCACCATGAAATCAAATATGAGAAGAAAACGAAGGGCGTTGCTTATTGGTGAGACACGCCGCCAGATAAAGGTGAGAGTAGCTTAGCACCTGAAGTCTTAGTATACGGGACACTCGAGGGAGTCAGCTTTTGCTGATCATTTAATACACGGCGGCCACACTTTGCGTGAGGGATCGGAACGGCTCCTCCATAAGGAAAATTCCTACCTTAAATATATCGCTCTCGAGCATACTATGCCAAAAAAACAGTATACTAGGCGTCACCTCCTACCCTATCGTTGTACACTACTATTTGACATACTATACAGGGCTTATACTAGGTCGAAGCCTCCTTTATACTAGCTTCATACTAGGTTTAGGTTTCTTTATACTACAGGCTTAGAAGACCTGTATTAGTAGTTTATACTGATTCTATTACACTAGGCTTAAGCCTAGTCCTGGTATAAGCCCAGTATAACATACTGCATGAAGCAGAGAGAGTGGGAACTCGGAAAAAAACGACGGCTTCATTAACGAAGTCGAACGAGGAACGCAGGGAACCTGTTTTATGAGTCAAATGAGATTTGGTATTGAAAATTCAAGGAAGCCTAGAACTTGATAACGCTAGTATAAAGAAGGTGTAGACCTACTATAAGCCTAGTATGATGTAGTTTGAAAGTCTAAATTTTTCTCAAATCTCGAGGTATAAAAGAAAGCTCCAGAGTTGGAATTTTTCCAAGCCCTTTCATATCATATAGGTATAGCTCGAGAGTCGTCTAAATTTTTTGCTGGATGGCGCACGGCAAATTTCTGAAAAAGCCCCCCTCAAAAAACTGGTTCCCTGTTAATTTTCCTAAAAATTTCTGGACAAACCTGTGTACCACCCTTGCTCCACCAAATTAATAGACAAATTGGTAGCCCGTGCGCATGCATCTGCGAGCTTATACCTCGTGGATGATTTAGAAAAATGCGAGCACACTTCTGCACGACCCATCTTCCTTCAAATTAGAGTATAAATATTTAGCACGGGACTTCTGCTAAACCTAGAGAGGGGCGAACAAGCGGAGCGAGTGACCCACACGAAATTCGATAGCCCAAAATATTTTGTACCAGACTTATTCTAAATCAAGAAAGGGGGCGGACGAGCGATGCGAGTGAGCCCAACGAAAGCTGACAGCTCAAAATAATATATCATATCAGAATTTCGCCCCACGACAATAGCTCAAAAAATTTTTCTCACGGATGTAGATAACTGCTCCATAGGCTTTCTCTGAAGCGTCACCAAAGGCGTTTAGTTCAATAAAAGTACGGTCGAAAATGAAGTATTATCTTGACCTAATAGAAGCCCAAACTAAAATATTTCAAGATTAATGATGATAAAATATAAGAGGAGACATGAAACATGATCTTTATTTATTTGGCTACGCCACAACCTTCTTTTCTGGAGTAACCATTCTCGGAGGGAGAGGGAATTTCGATTTCAGCTCATGGTTTGTCTGGCTTCTTCTTTTTCTCCTCTCAGGACCCTTAGCTAGATTTTCTCAGTGAATAGATGACGGCACATATGAAAAACTACCTACACATGTATAAGAAAGGGTCTATCATAACAAACAACCAAGATAAGATTAAGCTACCGTGACGCCGTTCTAGATCTAGTATCATGATGTATGCACGATAACCGTTTTGTAGGCTTATGATTATTTCATTAGTCAGTTTCTAGTACCGCCGCGAAAATAACCATGTGTGCCGTTGATATCGTTCGCCCTAATGAATTAAAGAATCGCGATGATTTCGAGAAACTCGAAAAAAGTTACTCGAATGATACAAATCCACGAGAGACGGTCGTTCACATGGCCGTTCAATGGGGACATCTGGATTTGTTAAAATATGGGCTGGAGAAAGAGTCGCGTCTTAAAGATAGGACACTGAGGACATTACTTCAAGAGGCAATTGAAAATGGAGATCTCGAGATCGTCAAGTATCTTGTCGAGAATCATAAGGTGAACATAGATAATGAACGATCTCCATATAGGTGGAATATCATAAGCAGTGGAATCATTAACAACCATTTAAATATTGTCAAATACTTTATCGAGGAGGGCATGGAAAAAAACCCGCAACCCGATTTCACATACACTTATCATAAATTTCGCTCGTTATTGTTCAATGCGGTGGAGTATGAACGCTACGACATCATCAACTATCTCACAGAAAAGAAAAAAGTCGACTTGACTTGGCTTGACGAAAACAAGGAAAATATTTTGTATACAGCCGTGCGGCAAGGGAATCTGGATTTCATCAAGCAAGTCCTCGACGAGAAAAGAGTGAGAATCGATATTAACTGGAGTAATGATGAGGGTAACACATTGGTACACCTATTGATAATCAATTTCGAGTCTACGTAGAATGCAGAAAAAATTCTGCGATATCTAACATGTGAAAAACATGCGAATTTGGATATTCCTCTGAGAAAGCAACGAGTGACTCCGCTGTTCTACGCGATTACCCGCAATTTACCCCTTACAATAATTAAATGCATGATCGAAATCGGTGCTAATGTGGATAAACAAGATAGTAATGGACATACAGCATTACATTTAGCACTTTTCGGAAATGTTGAACGTGGACTTGAATTATGTGAATATTTATGTAAACACGGTGCTAACGTTAATCTAGAAAACGTACGACGTAAAACTCCTATGACAATCGCCTTAGAGAAATTACCGCACGAGAATAGAATGCTTGAAGCATGCAAACTCTTTTTAAACTACGGTGTAAACATGAAATCAACAGATAAAAGAGGCAATCATTTCGTACATATTGCAGTCATAATGAATAATGTAAATTTCCTAGATTATTTGGTAAGTGAAAAACAAGTCGACGTTAACACTCCAAGAAAGACGGACAACATAACACCTCTACATTGGGCAGCGTTTCATTTCCATTTTGAAATTTGCCGATATTTAATCGAGCATGGTGCTAGAGTTAATCTGAAGAATCAGAGAAATGAAACCCCTTTCGATATGAGTTTAAAAAACTTTTTCAAAAACAATGACTCTATTGAGAAAGAGAATGCTACCAAAGTGTGGAAACTTTTGCTAGAAAATGGCGCAAACGGGAATTGGACATATGAACAAGGCAATATAGTGCATATCGCAGCCACACATTGTAACAAGACATTCTTAGATTATCTAGTCCGTGATAAAAAAATCGCCCTTGATGTTCCAAGAGAGACGGACGGTTGGACGCCTCTACACTGTGCTGCTTTTCATAATAATATAGAAATTTGTAGATATTTAATCGAGAACGGTGTTAGAGTTAATCCGAAGAACTACAAAAATGAAACTCCCTTCGATATGAGTTTGAAAGAAGATACAAATGAATTTCAGCGGGCAGAAAATACAGCCGAGGTACGAAAACTCTTGCTAGAGAATGGCGCGAATGCGAACTGGATCGATGAAAGGGGCAATAAACTCGTGCACATCGCAGCCATACAAGGTAACAAGAGATTCTTGGAATATCTAGTGAGTAAGAAACAAGTCGACATCAATACTCCCAGAGATACAGACGGTTGGACGCCTCTACATTGTGCTGTTTATAGAAATGATATTGAAATTTGTAAATATTTAATCGAGCACGGTGCTGGAGTTAATCAGAAGAACAAGGAAAATAATACTCCGTTTGATACGAGTTTAAAAACATTTTCAGTAGAAAATGAATCCGACGAAACAGTAGAGAAGGCGACCGATATATGGAAACTTTTGCTGGAGAATGGTGCGAACTTGAACTGGACCGATAAGGAAGGCAATAAACTGGTGCATATCGCAGGAGTGCGTCTTCACAAGAGATTCTTGGATTATCTACTTCATGATAAACAATTGGACATCAATACTCCGAGAGAGACGGACGGATGGACGCCCCTACACTGTGCTGCCTTTCAAATCAAGATTGAAGCTTGCTCATATTTAATACAGCACGGAGCTCGTGTCAACCAGAAAGACAATAGAGATGAAACTCCTCTACAAATAGTAGTAACGAAATTATTGGGGGACGATTACTACTCGACCTCTCATCGGCAGGAGATGATTGAAATTTGCAAACTTTTCATAGAGCACGGGGCGGATATAAACTCAACCGATAAAGCAGGCAATCAACTAGTGCATAATGCAGCCATGCTCTATGAATATAGTTTACTTAAATATTTAATTGAGGATAAACATGTTGACATAAATACGCCAAGGAAAAAAGATAACTGGACGCCTTTACATTGTGCAGCCTCTAAAAATCATTGGGAAACTACCGGCTATTTAGTCGACCACGGAGCTGATGTTCGAGCCAAAAGTAAACGTGGGGAAATTCCTGCAAACTTAACATCTGATTCATATCTGCGTCGTTATTACCTAGATCATAGTTACAAGATGAGGAGAAAGCGCAGAAATGTGATGAACTGCTTTCCAAAACTTTCGCAAAATCCAACGTTTTATCAAGAAAACACAGACGAAAGGATTGCTGGACCTGTAAGAAGAGAGGAGATATATTCTTCAGGCTATGATTTCACATACCAATTGCAGAATTTCTTCTCCTATCTAGGCCTAATGATGAGATATTTTGTGGGAGGGTCAAGTGAATCGCCGCGAACACCGCCTGGGCGTCCATCGTCTGATAAAATTTACATATTAGAAAGTCGCATGGATCCTATTGCTGTAAACGCAGTCAATTATTTCGCGAATGTTACTGATGCTTAGATTTCAAGATGCACTGGAGATAGACTAATGTAGTACATGAACGGGAAACCTGTTTAATGATTTGGTAAAAAACCTGATGAAAAGGGGCGAGGATTTTTGTGTTATCTAGGAACTTTGAAAATTTTTTTGGCTGATTATAAGTATCCAAGGCAGTTGGAGCTCCGAAGTAATTCAAGTTGAACGCGGTGGTTTCCGAGATAGCTCGAAATTGGTCTGAACATGAGACTTTTAAGTTTTAAAAATACCTCCCTGGGCCTAACTTATGTTCAACTCAAGATTCCATACTATAACATAAGATGTCGCTGATGGTTTCATAGCTCACCACTCTTGAACATTGAGCATTAAATCCATTCAATATCATTATTTTCAGGGTACTTGGATATGGAGAGAATTCTTTCATTCACAGATCATTAAACAAAAAATTACTTTTTATTTGAAACTCTTACTAATTCAAAACATACAAATTTCAATCTTTCAATTTTTTGGTGTTAAATAACTTGTGGCCAATATAATGGCGGAAAATTTACTTTATATTTCAAAGCTGTGTTTCAAGAACCTTCCAAAGGTGCTCTGAATAGCGAATTCTTCACTTGAAGCGTCGGTACGTTTGGTGGCTTTGCTACTCGTAGATATCATTATGTAACGAGGATTCTTGGTCAACTAGCGCAGCAATACCCATCCGGAATTTGCGTCCGCACGGTCATCCGGGCACACACCTCTCAGCCTCACGAAGCAATCCAAGTGGACTATGCCTGTATGGAAGGGGGAGGAATAGCCTTATAGATCTCGATTGACTTTGATTCATACAGCGACCACCCTAATAACGTCAAAGGCTGGATAATTATTAGTCTATGCTACCCTAAATGATCCAGAGTGAGAACTGGATCGTACTCCTCCATGGTGAGCTTAAAATGATCTCGATTACAGACCCATAAAAACACAAGCTCGCTTGTGTTTCACGAGGCCCCTTGATATAGATTGACCAAGACTGATGTTGAGACGACCACCTTGATATCGTCAAGCCAAGTATTAGGACAAGATATGGCATTCCATTACACCATGAAAGGCCACCGGAGCACTCCGACCACTGGTTTTGCCTCTAAGGAATTTTATGGGGTAACGTACCTCATAATTCCTGACAATTTCAATAGAAAATAATTATGGACGTCATATCACAAATACGATTCGTGTACAGTGGAAACTGCTAAATGAATATCTGTCCCCTTCCCCCTCCTCTCGAAGTACGACTTCAAACACTGGTAATGAAAGATTCAGCTTAATCGAGTACATGCATGTATTCTCGTAAGAAGAGAGAAATAAAGATTTGATTGAAAAAAATAAATATCTTCTAAATCACGTAATATTCTTCTTCTGCTGGACGTCTGCGTCTTCTTCGACTAGGCGCTAGATTCTTCTTTACCTAACGGAATACAAAGGCATACCGTCAGTAATCGGGCGCACCAGCCCTACAAGATGGACCACGAGTCCTACGATTAACGTTTATGTCGAAGTGACGAAATGAATCGAGGCTTGTGAGACGTAGATGAATCAGATTTATTCGGCAGCCACGAGCTGCTGGTATTAGTACGTGTATCGAACATGTAGGCATTTAAATTAACGGACGTAAATAAATTTATCCCATATCTGCAGCCACAGGCTGTAGGTATTAGTACGTATATTTTATGTGTATGTATATCGACGTATAATTCCTATCGACAACCGGGTGATCTTCCAAATTTATGAAATCATATACGAGTAGGTATATTTCACTGACCTGATTATTTTCATCCATGGGTGAATTAAACACACCGAACGACGACACAAATTACTCCAAACGATATACATGAACCGAAATATAGAAATTACACGTACGACGGCAAAAAATACGCCGATTAAAGGACGCAAGAGAAAGGAACGAGCGAGAACAAGTGGCGGTTAACCAGCGAATGATGCAGTATTACTATTGACTGCACAATCCTGCTACTTCTACTGTGAGCGAAGGTAGTGACTCAGGACGATTACGAGTATGTTAGTCACAAAGAGAGCTTATCATACGCGTGGAAGCCAGCTACTCCTAGTACGTGTAAAGGTAGTGACTTTAGACGTTTGTATGAGTATGCGAGTCAAGATTATGACGAACAAGTCAAATATTTGACATTCCCGGCCAGAGGGAGTGCGAAAGCACTTGGCCTATGCCCTGCCTATGGACGTACCTTGAGTAAAAGCCTCAAGAGAGATGGACGGTATCAGTGGAGCTTTCTTCAATGGACATAGGTAGGGTATCTTCAATAGAAGTGGACAAAGTGTCAGGAGGAAGCTCCTCATATGGAATCTCTAGTGGGTATAGCATGCCCACAGATTTCTGGACGACCTTTGTTATGTATAAGGCGTTAGGGTCACGAGCTAGGGTTTTATTGGTGGAAACCCAGTCTATAGTGCGCACTTGCGCTTGAGCCTTTCGGCTATCCAAAGCTTCGATGATCCCGAGGGGCCACTTGGCCCTGGAGGCACTGTTATCGTCACGAACAATGACAGTCTCCCCCACCCGAGGAGTGAATTTGACTGAACCCTTGGGCGCAGGATGAGTACGTCTATAGTTATCACGCAAGAGCAGTAGATAACGGCTATAGAATTGAGTACGAAACATTTCAACAATCCGGCGGATTCTCTTGTAACCAAGGACAAGATGAGATGAGCTGGACTGGACACTGTCGAGTGATACTTGAAGCTCAGCTGCATTTGCAGCCTGAGCCGGACGTAAATATGTATTGGGAGTCAACGGAGGCGCTGTCTCATTTGGTGACATATATGTGAGCGGACGACTATTTACAATATCTTCTACTTGGCAAAGAGCCGTGAGAAGGTTGGAAAGATCAACTATACGCTTTCCAATGACGCAGGACAAGGAGTTTTTGACAATGCCAATGAGTCTTTCATAGACTCCTCCCTGCCAGGGCTGATAACCTGGTATGAAGTGCCAGTTGATGCCCTTTGATTCACAAAATTCAATTATTTTGGGATCATTCAGCTCCACCTTTTCCCCCACCAGAGGTTGGGTGAAGACAAAATTCTTCCCATTATCAGAAACAATAAAACGAGGTGTTCCTCTACGAGAGGTGAAACGGATTAGTGCTTGTAGGAATTGGTCACCGGACATATCAAATACAAGCTCTAAGTGAATGGCCCGTACAACTAGGCATGTGAAGAGGACGATATAAACCTTAACAATTTCATTATTTGTGGTACGAACTCGGAATGGCCCAGCACAGTCTAGGCCAGTATTGAAAAATGGGACAACAGGAGTGGTACGTACGCTGGGTAGTGGAGGCATAGGAGGCAATACATGTGGTCCTCCTTTCCACCGTCTACACCAAGGACATCTATGAATCACGGATTTAATAAGGGCACGACCCTTGGTTATATAATATTGTGTACGAAACTCACCAAGGGTTACTTCAGCGCCTGCATGACCTTTAGCTGAATGTATGCTGCCAATGAGAACTCGGACTAAAGGAGACTCCCGCGGCAGATATATAGGATGGGCTATGTCCCAATCCAGTGGAGAACGCTCCAAACGACTACGACATCGGATAATTCCGTCAGTATGCAAGAAAGGACACAAATCAGAAGAAATTGTATCTCCCTTATTAAGGTGATCTATCTCTTTTGAAAAATATTTTTTCTGTATCAGACGTATCAAAGCCAATTCAGCTCTTTTGTATGATTCGGCGGGAGTTAGAATTAATTTCTTATAAAGCCACGCAATAGGACGTAAACGACGAATATGATTTATGTACGATGTCCATGTACTATAACGCCTTTCAAACTCATCAGTTAGTAAGAAGACCTTAGTACAAGTACGTTTTGACAGAAACACGACAACGGATTTTAAATCTGAGTTGAACTCAGTTACATTGAGAGGCGACGAGGGCCACAGACGTTCCTGGGTAAGCCAAGAAGGACCCCGCCACCACTTGTCATTACATTGTAATAGGGACGCCTTCTGACCTCTACTGAGAATATCAGCCGGGTTATCGTCAGAAGGTACATATTTATATAGAATGCCCTCAGCTTTGCGCAGTTCATTGATACGATTCTGCACAAACTGAGGTTGGGTGTTGGAAGAGGCAAGCCATTGTAATACAGTAGTGGCATCAGTCCAAACTACTGTTTTAGCGACGGATATATTTAAAGCGCTACGGACAGATACGGCTGCTCTCTTACCTACTATGGACGCCATCAATTCCAGCTGAGGTATTGATCTGGGTTTTATGGGGGCGACGCGACCTTTAGAAAACACCAACTGGACCTCAGCTGAGTACGAAATCTTATGAGAAAGGTAGACACAACAGCCAAACGATAGCTTTGATGCATCACAAAATACATGCAGGTCATATATGCCTATTTCAGAGGCAGTATTCCACAAGTAACGAGGAATGGAAAGTTCTTTAATCTCCTGCCTCTCAACCATTAGCTTACGAAACTCGGTCTCAAGGTCAGGTAAAGGATCTTTCCATTTACATTTTAATTTCCAACATTTTTGGACAAACAACTTAAGTCCAAGTATGGCGGGAGCACATAGTCCCAACGGGTCGAAGACTGAGGCCATTGCACTGACTGCAGCCTCCAAAGATAATGAGGAATATTCCTGTTCATCTTTAAAACGTATGGACCATGTGTCCTTATGACGATTCCATCCTATCCCTAGGATGGATATTTCCCCTTCTTCATCAAGAAGTTTCTCAGAGGGTACAACATTAATGAAACTTTGGGAGTTGGACGTCCAGTGCCGCAAGTTGAAGTTTGCCAAAGCAAGATGTTCAGTCACGGCCTGGAAAATTTCGACAGCACGAGCAATATTTGGTACACTCATTATAAAATTATCGACGTAAAAGCACTTCCACGCTAATGCAAGTAAGTCATTATTGGCGTTTGCTAAATGTTCATGTAGAACCATGTTTAGTAGGAAGGGGGACGATGCTACTCCAAAGGGAGGACGAGTAAAACGATATGTTACAATCTTAGCTTGCCCAAGGGGGACATTGTAATCATCTGTCCATAAAAAACGGACAAGGTGTCTATCACCAATATCTAGGCCCATACGGAGAAAGGCCATCTCAACGTCAGAAGACAGAAGAATCTCACAAAGGCGAGCATTCAAAAGTATCTCCAATAAATTATTTGTTAGAAGGGGGCCAACATGAAGTTGATCATTCAGGCTACTACCTGACTTCAGTTTAGCGGACGCATCAAAAACTATACGGACGGAATTATTACGGACGAGCGGCCTATGAGGCAGGTAGTGAATTTGGTAGGGGCTCTCAATGGGAGCCACTTCTATGATACCAAGATGTAAATATTCCTGTATAATGTCATCGCATTGACGTAAAATATCCTCATCAGTATTACTTATCAAGGATTTTAGACGTGCCACACACATACGAAAATGTGTGGGTAAATTCAGCTTTGGAGTTCGGCGTGGCCACGATACCACATACATACCATGCTCAAACCGAGTAGTACGACGAAAATATTCAATCACCTCGTGATCGGTGTTATTTATTTCGGACGATTTAATCCCTAAAACTTCTAATTCCCATAGATGGGAAAGATCGGGTATTGTTTTGGATGATTCTTTAACCACAAGTGAACCACCTTTCACTTGGGCTAAAGTATTACATGACGGGGCCATTGGATAAGTAATCTTACCCGATGGCACCCAACCAAAAAACGTTGGACGAAGGATAAGGTCCTTACTTATTACTTTATCACGATTGAGACGTACGAAACGATTTTTAAGGTCGTTACCTATTAATATTTCTATGGGACGACGGACTGGACTAAATAGGTCCGGGTCCGCATAGTTATAGCCAGAGGGCAAAACCATTGCCGCGTCAGCATGAGGCGGCGATAAGGACGAATGGTTCACAACATAATCCGTAGTAAGTAGAACACATTGTATACAATTATTATTTTGACCTATAAAGGTCACTTCAACTTTGCTGGTGGGAGTTAAAGTACAGTCTTCTGTCCCAAAAGTGGAAACAGACAACATAAATGTTGAGGACGGGGCTATATTCAGCCTATGCAAAACGTTTGCATGTATATAGGACGTATCACTCCCACCATCCATAAATCCTCGCACTAAGGTGGTACGACCACAGAGGACTATATATGCTACAAAGGTTTCTAAAAACGTACCTTGTGTGGACGAGGTATCCGATGCCTTGTCCTCCGCCTTGGCGGATTTCTGGGCTGGCTCCTTACGTTTTCTTGTCGATTTAGTTCGCTCTTGCTCAAGTTCCTTTATGTATTGCACACACATGGGGGCCTGGTGCCCTTTAATGTTGCAATGGCGGCACTCCCGGTCACGAACCGAGCATTGCTTAGCCTCATGACGTAGTGAAAAACAGACAGTACAACGACGCAAATCACGGAGTCGCTGACGACGGAGGACGAACGATGGGTAGACATGGCAGTCTTTGGACGGGTGTTTTGCTGAGCAAAACATGCACATATTTTGAGTGGAAGGCCCTGTTGCTGTGGAGGACGATGGTGGCTGCGATGAGCTAGGATTCGGCTTCCTGCGTTTTGCAGCCTTGGTGCTGCGAGCCAGAGTCGTGGCTGGGACGGTTGCATCCTCAACTGGAGCGGCTTTATTGAGGCGACGTAACTGAATGAATTCATCTGCGGCCACACTGGCCTCCAACCCATTTATCAACTCCTCAATGGGAAAGTCTCTTTTGGGATACTTCACGTCAAGTTCCCTTAGAGCTTCATGGACGCGATGTCCGGGCATCTTGTCAAATATCCATCCATGTATTATAGTGTTGTCCGTGTGACCAGCCGTGGTCAACCCGACTAACAAGGACTTTATCTTGTCCAAGTTTGTACGTGTATCTGTGAGTGACGCACTCTGTTCATCGTATAGGTTTGGCAAAGATGCCAGATCAGCCAGATAAAATTGGATCAACTTATTGGGGTCACCATACCGAGCGTGAACCTCCTTCAAAGTGTCTCTATATTGCGACCCCACTTGGGGAAAGGACGCGATAAATTTTCTCGCCTCTCCACTGGAGGAGGTGAGCAGATGCACCACGCGGTGGCGATCCTTTAGTCCAGGATTATTATGTATTGTATTCGAGAAGTACTCCCACCAGACGCGGTAGGAGCGCGCGTCAGAAAGTTCTGGCGCCGCAATTTTGCGGTAACGGTATAAATCGGGATTTGTATCGCTGCTAGACATGGTAGCGGACGTGGACGCGGGAACATTACTATCATCTTCAGCAGCCTCGTAGAACACCATAGCTTGCTCCCGGGCTGACGCAATGTTTTGGATGGCTTCATCATAGTGCTCATCTGTCTCAGGAATTGCTGTCTTAACCAAGGTATCGAGAACAGCAGTTTCCTTAAGAATGGACGCGGCAAACTTACGTAGCCGTTCAGGTCGCTGCCGAGCAAACCCTTCAAGCATAGTAACTCGGGTAAGAACAACATTGAGTTTCAGCTCAAAGGTAGCTCGCGGAGTGAGAGTGGGAGAATCTGCTTCCCCACCCTCAGAGGCATTGGCAGAAACATTCGATACGTCAGAAGTATTCTGTAAACGAGCATACAAATTAGGAATTAGGACATTATCTCCTTGATCCTATTGTACGATGAAACATGTATGTTTGAAACAGGCTTGCCAGACTGAAGATAGAACAGACTCTACTATATTGGTAAGTGTGGGATCCCATCATTATGGACGTTTCACGCATATCCTTACGAAGGAGGCGTGCAATTTGCTAACTGTCATAATTGTGTAAGGATGAGTTACCTTACGGCTGGTAACCAGGTTGTCAACGTGCACAGTAGGACGAAGAGGGGATGCTTGGAATACCGTGCCCTCTTTGGTTCATCACCATCAAGATCAAGACCGCCAACACGGTTGAAGGCTCCTTGACTCACCTAGCCTTATACCGAAGTAATGAGCTGTATTGGTGCACTCACAGAACTATTCACTCTCATTTCACAATGACCATAAAGAGTAGCACTCTGTGAGTTATAGTACGTATGGCAACAATTCAATGCTGTGCAAAGTCATGTCGGAGAAATTTGAAGCCACGTCTCGACCTCTTCTCCTGGACGTTCTACCTTACGACTCAAACAACCATTTATAGACTGCCAAAAAGCTAAATAGTTGAGTTGTCTGTATATAGCCCAGACGCGCTGGAGTAAGAAATTCTCCGACTGCCGGATTCTGTGCTAAATCGCAGTCTATCGTTGCCAGCACCTATCCAGCAGCAGCTCGCGTCATCAATGTCCCATACCATCTCCCGAATTAGCTACTGGAATCGGATACTTGCTATGTCCGCTAGAAGCAGAAGTACGACCTATCTCGCGCACGAAGAAAGACAGGCTAAATACGTTGACAGAAGGTGCAAAATCCCTAATGACTGCCAATATTCAGGAATTTGCGACGACATGACAGGAACCAGGTGACAGTCTAATCCTGATTAACCTCTCTCACACGAATTCAGTTAGCAAATTATATATTATGATGTAGGTTTTAACCTACATGGACGATATTGCATTACGATGTTCATATCTTCAAAGAGCAAGTCTAATACGTTTATGATAATGGAGGTACGTTTACTCCAAATTAGGCAAAGGACGTTGAGTTGAGAGGCTCAAACTGGCCAAGAAGGGTCCCTCAACCCCTTGCATGTGCAGAGGATCGCGATCCGGAGTGAACAAACTAGTGGTTCACTCAAAGTATAACATTGAAGACGAGTAGAGTCACGGCTAGAATTCTCATCCTGCTTGCTCCGTATCTGGTGACCTTGCAACAAGCCCAGAATACTGATGGATCAACAAGAATGAGGATTCAGCATTTTTAAATTATATTATTCAAAGTACGGACGTTGCACATGCAAGTAATTGCCATGAAATGAGATATCCCTTTATAACAAGAGTCAAAGGGGTACCTGTACGAGAATGTTTCTGATTGAATGTACAAAATATGTATACAGCTAAATTTTATAGGCCGACTATGAAGCCTCCTATAATGCAGCAAGGACAAGCCTGTTTCATCAACAAGCTGAAGTATGTGTGGCCTTAAATGGTCACTGAGTACGTAATATGACATATAATAGTAATCTAACACATCATAATTAAGGGAAGATTCACTGGTCGTCGACAGCTTAATTAACTGAAAACTTTATATTGAGTGAGAGAGGAAGGCAGGGGGGGGGAACCACGCTCTGCTACCATAAGGAATTTTATGGGGTAACGTACCTCATAATTCCTGACAATTTCAATAGAAAATAATTATGGACGTCATATCACAAATACGATTCGTGTACAGTGGAAACTGCTAAATGAATATCTGTCCCCTTCCCCCTCCTCTCGAAGTACGACTTCAAACACTGGTAATGAAAGATTCAGCTTAATCGAGTACATGCATGTATTCTCGTAAGAAGAGAGAAATAAAGATTTGATTGAAACAAATAAATATCTTCTAAATCACGTAATATTCTTCTTCTGCTGGACGTCTGCGTCTTCTTCGACTAGGCGCTAGATTCTTCTTTACCTAACGGAATACAAAGGCATACCGTCAGTAATGTCAGTATGGACGAGGACGTTATTATAATAGATACGATATGTCCTGCAAGTGCAAGATAGTACGGTCAAATCGGGCGCACCAGCCCTACAAGATGGACCACGAGTCCTACGATTAACGTTTATGTCGAAGTGACGAAATGAATCGAGGCTTGTGAGACGTAGATGAATCAGATTTATTCGGCAGCCACGAGCTGCTGGTATTAGTACGTGTATCGAACATGTAGGCATTTAAATTAACGGACGTAAATAAATTTATCCCATATCTGCAGCCACAGGCTGTAGGTATTAGTACGTATATTTTATGTGTATGTATATCGACGTATAATTCCTATCGACAACCGGGTGATCTTCCAAATTTATGAAATCATATACGAGTAGGTATATTTCACTGACCTGATTATTTTCATCCATGGGTGAATTAAACACACCGAACGACGACACAAATTACTCCAAACGATATACATGAACCGAAATATAGAAATTACACGTACGACGGCAAAAAATACGCCGATTAAAGGACGCAAGAGAAAGGAACGAGCGAGAACAAGTGGCGGTTAACCAGCGAATGATGCAGTATTACTATTGACTGCACAATCCTGCTACTTCTACTGTGAGCGAAGGTAGTGACTCAGGACGATTACGAGTATGTTAGTCACAAAGAGAGCTTATCATACGCGTGGAAGCCAGCTACTCCTAGTACGTGTAAAGGTAGTGACTTTAGACGTTTGTATGAGTATGCGAGTCAAGATTATGACGAACAAGTCAAATATTTGACAGCCTCTTAATAGACACCAAGTTTCCTCTAAAGTTGTCCAATTTGGGGGAATTTTTGGGAATAAGATAAGTAAGTATTCTGTATGAGAGATGAAAGTTTTCGAGAAGCAGGCCCGTAACTACAGAATGGCGCTAAATGGGGGCAATACCTTCCCTGAGACTTTTTTGCCCCCTTAGAGAATATCGTCAAAAGCGTGCTTCTCAATAGCGAAACCAATTCAACCGTTTCACCTAATGAAAAAAAAAAAAAAAATTATTCAAGGACTGTAGCCAATGATTCATCGTATGACATTTCATTGTTGTCACCCCCCCCCCCCCCTAGAAAAATCAAAATCGCTAGTTATGGGCCTATCGAAAAATTTGGTCCTTACACTGGGAAATCATTTCAAATAATTGCTGGTCCCTCACTGATGACGATTTTTAGAAAATTTCTGCTTCCTGTATTTTTCATACGCCTTGTTAGTATTCGATTCGAATCTGTCAGTCGGTAATACTCGTAGCTCACCATTAAGCCACAAATTCGAAATTTTATATCAGCAACATACGAGAAGTGATGGAAAGTTTTCGTCAAGAATACAATGAATACAGAATGTACGTACGATGTCACAAAGATAGCCAGAAAATAATTCGCTTTTCGCGTCGAAAATGCCACGAAAATTCTTTTTCCTTTTTCATCATTCTTCAATTTCTCTCATACGCTCTTCACCTTATTTGCTTTTCTTTCTTGGCTCTTCTTCTTTTCCCGTTCCGTTCTCTTTTATCGGTACCGATAAATTGTCTTCGAAATTGACGTAGCCTCTAGATATAAAAATATGTTATGTCATTGGTAATACGCAGCATCAGAGAGCGTAGGTTTAAAATATATTTTCAATTTATTTTTTGCGTACCCCGGCTATATTGGAGTTGATACGTGAGCATAACTCGCGTATAGATATATATTTTCCAATTTAAGGTAAATTGTACCTTGTCAACCATAAAATAAAGCAACGAAATTGCACTATCCGTTTTTATCTCGTTTCCAGTAGTTTTCCTAATAAGAAATTTCCAAACGTTTCGAAACGACGCGGAATTCTCATCATTTCGAAACCGAAGTAAATATATGAACAAGTATACGAGCTTTCTACAGTATAGCTCCGCAATATCCCTATAAAATGTCTAGAAGGAGGGAAGAGAGGGGACGTATAATATATCACATAGCTTTGATCTAAAATTGAATTGATACGAGCTTATACTTTCATATTTTTTCATTTTTCTTCCTCGATAGAGGCACTAAATATTGGATAAATTTGAACTGAACAAGGGATTACGATAGATAACGTAATTTTTTCGAGCGTGTGGGACTAATTCGACATAATCCTACTTTTATTTCATCATCTCTACAATTAAAAATCAATTTTATAAACGTCTCACTCGTGAATTTCTCACGGAAGCTAAAAATTGCTTCATCGAATACCTAAATGTAGGTGAAGCTTATTTCGGATAATCAGAGAACGAGAAATGAAATTCATACTGTACCTTCAAATATATGTTGGGGTGTGTAATTTTGTATTTTTGGGACAGAGGTTGGTCAATATTTAGAACGAAGATCTGCAAACCTTATCACCAGAAGAATATTGAGAAATAAATAACAGCAACGGCAATTCGAACGTGTGACCTGTACTTAGTAGGAGAAAGGGGGCTACGCCTCGGCCACCTACTCAAGCCCACAACGATCTTGACTCACAGGGTCCTGACTTCGCATCTGTACTTATATTCCGGACTATCGTGGAATACCACCTGGATATGGTGGCAAGAGGACCGGAGGGCAACTAAAAACGAACTCTGAATAGAATTTGTGATAAAGCTCTTGAATTCAGGTCGCTCCTACTTCCCTTTCCTCTTCACTCGTCATTCCGATGCTCCCTCAGGTCAGCCCACTACCTCCCCTGTTAAAGTTTTGAAAGCGAACACCTTCACAGTGATATTAAACAGATAGAAAAAAGGATTACAAAATAACTCATAAATTTCTACAGATGTCAAATGGTTTTGGCAACTACCTAGCACAACTCTACTAGAGAGGAACAGGAGTTCGTGGGTTTTTCGTTGTTTCATAATCTTTTGATACGTTATCCTTCCTCTGTTCTTAGCTCGCAACCGATCTTCTTAGTCCACTCATGAAGTCAGAAACTGAACTCAAAATTTCGAGTCTTTCCACTGTATCTTCTGATGACGTCACCATCCAAGCTTATAAGGTCCTCTGACGACATCACGCTTAGAACTAAACATTCCTCCAAGTCCGTCCTAAATTCAGATTTCAGCAAAAATTCTTCTAAGTCCCTGATGACGTCCCTATCCAAGATCGTAAGTCCTCTGATGACGTCCTGTCGTGATCTGAAGTCAAAATTTTAACATGGAACCTGGTTTACAAGGGAGATTTTCGGAAAAAATGTCCTCCTCCTATCATATAATATAGTAAAACTCGGAGCTAAATCCCTCTCCACCATGTATCGATGTATATAGTTTAAAAGATAGCCCCTTCGAGTAACTGGATATGCAATACTACATTGACTAGTAGACTAAGCCCCTTCAATGAGGCAGATATGCAACGCTTCGAACCCTATAAGACTCAGAACATCCTTCCAAGGGGCCCCCTCGTACCATGTCATGATAGATCGATGTATATAGCCTGATAGATAGCCCTTTCAAGTAACTAGATATGCAATACTTCATTGGCTTAGCCCCTGCCCCTTCAATGAGCCAGATATGCAAGCTCAAAACACCATAAAACTCAGAATGTCCTTCTAAGGTATTCCAAGTCCCCCTTGTAAAATATACGTTCCCCATAAAACAGGTTTCCCTCCTCCCCTCGTTTAACTATGTTTAAGTACCTGCGAGCTCTTTTCGAAGTTCCCTTCCCATCCTTATTATAAAAGCTTGAAGGTCGTATCATGGAAGTCGAAATTTTTCCAAGTCCCCTTCCTATCATATGTAGCTTCAAAGTCCGGATGTGTGACTTCACAATTTGATGACGTCGTAGGTCAGCCTTGTGACTCACAATCTGATGACGTCATAGATCAGTTTCTTTCAAGTCCCCCTCCTATTATATATAGCTTCAAAGTCCGAGCCTGTGACGTCACAATCTACATTTTTCAGATTCTACGTGCCCCATAAAACAGTTTCCCTGTGGCGCTCGGGGGATGTCAAAATTTTCACAAATGCATCTTGTAGAACAGGTTTCCTGTCAAAATTCTTTCAAGTCCCTGATGATTTCACCATTCAAGCTTGTAAGTTCTCTCATGTCGTTACAATCTGAACTCAAAATTTCTCAAAATCCACCTTCTTCACTGCTTCATGACGTCACCATCCATGCTTTTAAGTCTTCCGATGACGTCACGCTCAGAGCACAAAATTTCTTACAGCTCTGCCTCCATCCAGATTCGAGCGAAATTCTTTCAAGCCCTTCATAACTTCACCATCCAAGCTTGTATGTTCTCTCATGACGACACGATCGGAGCAATCCTGCCTCTATACAGGTTCAACCAAAATTCTTTCAAGCCCCTGATGACGTCTCTATCCAAACTTGTAAGTCTTCCGATGACGTTTCGATCAGAGCTCAAAATTTCTCACAGTCCTGTCTCCATCAAGATTCAAGCGAAATTCTTTCAAGCCCCGTTACAATCAAAGCTCAGAATTTGTCAAAGTTCTGCCTCCGTACAGATTCAAGCGAAATTCTTTCAAGCCCCTGATGACTTCTCTATCCAAGCTTGTAAGTTCTCTGATGACGTTACAATTTGAGCTCATAATTTCTGGAAATCCACTTTCTTTTCAGATTCAAGCGAAAATTATTTCCCATCTCTTTATGACGTCACCACACATACTTGTAAGTTTGAGCTCAAAATTTTTCAAATGTTTGCCTTTGCGAAAATTCTATCAAGCTTTCGATTACCTCATTATCCAAGCTGGGTAGAAAAACACAAGGGACGGAGAAATGTTTTAAAAACTTGACTGACGCTAGAGTGAAATAATAAATTGCAAATTGATGAAAAAGTGACCAGAAAATTTTTTGGATTTGTCTTGCTACTCCTGAGGAAATTAACTCCGCCACCTATACTATTCAAATTAGTAAGTCCTCGAATTATGAAGACACAATCAGAGTTTAAAATGTTCCCGAATCCTTCCTGTGCACAGATTCAAGCTTCAATTCTTTAAAGCCTTCTAAAGAGGTCACCCTCAAAGCAAGTCTTCTGATGATATCACGATCTGAGCTCGAAATTTTCACAGGTCCTCTCTCTATACATATTAAGCTCCTGATGACGTCACCACCTATCCCTGTAAGTTCTGCCCTGATGACCATTGGTGAAGCCAGAGGAGAGAAATAGGTGGACACACCTTCTAAAACTTACAAGCTCAGGTGACGTCATCGAAGGACTTCAATGAATTTCCACTTGAATCTGCATAGATGAAAGGCTGGGAGAAATTTTGAGCTGAGAATGTAACGTCATCGCGTTGCTCTATTATTCAACATACGAATACATAACCAATAATCTTACAGAATTTGAAAGAAATTTCCCCTCCCTCTTCACGAATTCTTAGCGTCGCTACTCTTAATGACGTCACAATATTTTTCTATGTCTCTTCTCTACAAGAATTCGGAGCAAAAAATTTCTCCAAGTCCTCCTTTACAAAAATTGATTGGATTGAAGAATTTTTTCAGGTCTTCTGATGGTGTTACGATTCGAGCTCGAAAACCTTCCAAGTCTCCGTCCTAAAAATTATTTTCGAGTCCCGAGAGATTTTTTCACCGAAACGCAATGAACGCTCAAGAAGACTATAAATTAAATCTTATCCTCTCCTTTTCCCTCAAATTATAGAAGACAACAATTTGCCAAAATATCCATACAATTCTAAGAAAGACGGAGCTTCAGTATTGCTAAAACTTCCGAATAACGAAATGACAGCGTGAAAGTAGCAAGTTGAAAATTTCTTTATAGAATGGCGACTGTCCACGAAGGGTCAAAAATATATTATGTTTTCCTCGTCCGCATTATTTATCCCGTAAGGATTTCGCATGTAGTATCTTTGACAGTCTCGAGAATTGCGAACTATACACATTACTAACGCTTCAAAATTACGTCCAAAGTGGCTTTCCGATTATGGCTCTCAGCGTGAGCTGTAATAAAGTACGAACTGCTCGTCGCACACGTTATCCTGTCGTACAGTCGCAACTTCCTCTCGAAGCCAAGGTGTGAAATACGAGCAAGATTGCTACGACTTCATATAGACACGAAAAATAGACCACGCGACATTTAATTCCGCAACATTAGACGTTCATTGAAATCAACTAACCATTAAGTCGCTATTAAACGAGCTCATACTGCGCTGAATTTTGGAATGTCCGCCCCGAGAAGTTACATAATTCATAAAATGATTTTGAGAGAAAAAAAAATGAGGAAAAGAACACCGACGGAGACCACGCGCGTATAAAACGGACTGGTTGTCCCATTGTATCATTTTAAAAACTGTTTATCCGGACGAAAATAAACTTCAACAAGAGAGGAAGTTAGTAGTTCGAATTACTTGAAGGGTTACTTTGAGGTTAAAAGGGTGAGAAGTTGTTAGGGATGGAGTTTATATACTGCTTGTATCCACATAATACCCGGACTACAGATACGTACACGACAATACACATATATACATTATTATGTACTCTTACCACCAGCTTATGTATCACCCTCTTCGTCAATTTTCTCGCTATGATATAACGATGTACCGTTGTATTATTGGTATTCAATAGCCCGGTACAACTCGAGTCAGGTTCGGCGCGGCTTTCTTCCGTTTTTCCGTTTGTTTTTTGAAGCCGATCTCACTTTCCGAACGCAGTTTGATATTCCGCTAATATACAGTAAGTGCACCAAAATTATTTTCCACTGACTTCATCAAGCGACACGCGTGAAAAAAACGAGTCAATTTTTCAAGAGTGATAGGTACATATCAATTTCTCAACTTGAAGTGATGATAGATTTCAGCGCCCTGAATTCTTGCAAATTTTTTTTTTATTTTGGTGCTGCAATAACCACTAATATGCAATTCCGGGAAAAGCAGTTTGCGGCCCGACCTCGCATCCAGATTGCGGCTAAAAAAAAAAATAATGCAAGCATATTGCGGCCCAAAAATTTTTTCGAGTGACCCACATTGCGGCCAAAAAATTTTTATTTGCGACCACATTGCGGCCAAGAAAACGAAAAATGCGTGTAATACATCTCATTTAGCGTATTATCCTTTACCTCGTGGTTACTGCATCAATGATGAGTAGTCGATCTTGCAGGACTGAATGTGACGAATGAATAAATGAGTGAATGAATGAATGAATGGAATTACGATCAGTGTGATTTAAGACGCCTAAGTTTTCAACATATATTTTCGTGATACATTATGTACAGCAAACGTGGCGAGGAGCTGCGTGTCGTCGACGGGTACAAGTTTCGGTGGCACAAGAATTTGAAACACGAAGTGGAGCGATGGGTATGCACGAATAAATCTTGTACTGCTTTTATCAAATTCTCAGCTGGTAGGCAAGTAGACTCGAACTTAGATCATAACCAAACACGCGATCCCTCCAGCCGTCTACTCAGGCAGAAGGTGGCTAATGCCTGTAAGAGAAAGGCAACAGAGGACCTCTTCGAGAGACTTAGTAAGATGATGCGCCAAGAAATATCTGCCGATGCATTGCAGGTGTTGACGGAGCAGGATTTTTTTGGCCGCAAAATGGTGGCTTCGGGGGCCGCGAACTGGTTCCACAGTGGGCCGCAATGTGGATGGTTTTCAGGTTTTGGGCCGCAATCTGGATGCAGCCTGCAATTCACTGTAGTTCTATCAGTAGAAGTAAATCCCTTTTCATTCTTCAATCTGGAAAAGGTTTGGTAGGAAATGAAAAAAATGAAATTTCTTACCGAATTATCTTAAAGATGAAAGCATAAAATTTCGTGGAAACACTCGTAGATCGCACAGACGATTTCTTTGATTATGGTGACCATCAGAATTACAGAAGATCTACCATACAGATGAGAATTCGGATCATTTGAAAGGTAGATGCAAGTTCTGAATTAAAAGTGTATAACTTAGGCTTCACTAGGTCTGTAAAAAATAAAAATGGAAAAATTTTAATTAATGACAAATCAAAATAAGCGGTGAACATACATTGTATGAGCGATAATTAAATGCATTAATTTATTATCAAAAATCATCTCAACTGTTAAAAATCGACATTCCTGTAGGAATGCAGGTCGGCTGAGTGGTGACTGCTTTCGAGATATAATTTTCTCTCGTCTATGCTTACATAATCATTATTATGGTTGGTGCGCGTATCTATATCTGCGAGTTGCACTGCAACTTTGTACTGACTATCTTATATCAAAAGAAGCAATGGAGGGTAAAACGCACTCAAAATTACAGTTTTCCCAAACTAAGCGATTCAAGTAGCCTCTACAAGACCATTAGATCATTTAAATCTATTTGTAAAAAAACAAATCTGCACAAATCTTTTCGATTGCAGCGAGACCACTAAAGGCATTCAAAAAATCAAGAGTCCTATAGGAATACAGATCAGCAGACAACTCTTGGAATACAATCTACTCTCATCTACCTATTAAAAGCGTTGTGCATTTCCATATCTGCGAGTAGTACTGCAACGTCACAACGCATTTTAATAAATATCTCAATACTGTACGCTTGATAGGTACAAACAAAAGGTGATAGTCTAATCTACAAACTTTAAGTCACGCTTCAACTGGAGAGAATTTTTTTGATGTATGCAAGGGGAGAAAAGAGCTCTCAGAATTTTCATTTGCAATACAGAGTGTGATATTTCTTTGGTCACGCTTAGACTGAGCATAATGAAAGAGTGAAATGATTAAGATTGCCAAAATTAGACACAAGACGTTCCAGCTATAAACACTTGTTACAACAAAGAGCTTACTATAACCAATGGTGGCAACAATGCATGTGTACTAGTGGCTCTTCTAGAAATATTACCAGCAGAAACCCAACAAAATGATGTCAAATCAAAAAATGCACTCATTACACAATGAGTAGTGTTAGGATTTATAGGCCTACTGCATGTTCTTTTTGGTGAGCAATAGGCTAAATCTAATTTAAAATCCGGACAATCTAGCATATGGGAGACCCCCTGTGAAATTTAATGTGCACGTTTTACATTTACAAACAGATTTATACTTCTAAAAGATTTTGTGTCTATTTGGTCAATTGTCAAAATTTTCTTTATTCTTTGATCAAATTAGATCCTTCTCTGATGGTTGTTTTTTTTCTTATGGTCATTTTTGTGATCATCTTTGACCTCTTTTATAGTTGTTTTCAGTCGTTTGTGGTTCATTTTGAACAATTTTGTTGTTTCTTGTTGTGGGTCAATAATGGTCAATTTTGGTCATTGGTTGGTCCGTTTTGAAATTTTTAGTCAATTTTCATTGTGTTTTGGCCGTCTTTGGTCATTCTTATTGATTGAATGATTGAATTAGTTCATTTCACATTTTGATGACTCGCTGACTCAGTCATGACCTTGTCTGATGTTATTGGTTCTTGTAGGTGTTGGGTTCAGTCGCTTTCTTTTTTGCTTTGAAAATGGTCGTTTAATCAGTATCTGTGTTTTATTGCAGTTTCTGTACCTTTTGTTCTCATGTGAGTATTCCTCTTCAACTACCTAAGGAACTAAAAAATTTAAAATTATTGTGGGAGATGTAGGAGGATAAAGGACCACGTTTGAAGATGATCAAAGAATTTCTGATTTTTTATTAATTTTTCAAAATGACCCTATTTTTACACAATTCTTATGAAACATTCAAAAAAGTTGGCCTCTTGCTGTTTGGTACATGTCCCGGCCTTCCTTTGCTCAGTCCTCAATCACTTGCAAAAAAAAATAATAATAATAAAAGACGCGGTTGTCTTCATTCACATACAAAATTTCCTTAGATCTTGTTTGTTTGCGTTTGTTTGTAACGTTCACACTATGTTAGAAAACCTTTCAAATTTTTTTGACAAGTGGGAACACTGTACAATATTATAATGGTATTGACACTAATGCGGGAAACTTGTCCCAAGATTTAATGTTGTTGATGCTTAATTCCACTATGTTTGCTACAATGTTTTGTGTACATCACCACACTCCACCAAAGCTGTTACATGACTGTAGCCACCCTAGTACTGATGATTTTCTCTAAGTTATATGGAATCAAGAAATTCACTCAGAAGGATTTTTGTTAATTCTTCGCTTATAATAAATTGTTTATTTAAGCCAAGTTTCAGGTGTTGACAATGATTTCTGAAATTTCAATAATTTTTTGAAAAGCAGTGAGTTGCTGTCAGGCGTGGTAAATGTAATGAAAACGTGACGTTATTCAATAAAATAAATGATCTTTTTGGGAAACATAATGAAACAAAGTCAAAATTTTGAGTTCAGAATTAACAAAATAAAACAAAAAATCTTCCACAAAGTAAAACATGAACAAACAAAAGACAATTTTCTTGAAAAATATTTTTTGACGAGAAGAAAACATGTTTTTATCAGGAAAGATATGTTTTTATTAGGAAGATATGTTTTTTTCAAACAAAATTTGTTCCGGTTACCAAAACAAAAACAAACAAAAAATCAGTCGAATAAACAAATTGTAACTAAAACAAAAACTAAAAAATTTATCATTTGCCATTTTTGGTTGCTATGCTAAATTGCTATGTAGCACCTTGTTTAGCAGGGCAACTGATGACTAGCGCAACATAGCGGCATTTTTCTGAATTATATCAATTCTCGTCACAACAAACATTATGGTGAATACACAGGGTGCAAACTATATTGACTATTATTACTTTGTATATTGTTCCTTGGTGGGAACCAATCAGATGTTTTCAACTGCGGAGCGCTAATGTCAAATAAGCAATTGTAAAATTTTTCTTTCAAACATATTCCGCTATTGACGCGCTAGTATGACAAGGAAAAAAAAATTGACACTTTTAGAAGAAATGCAAATTCTTCAAAATTGTAGCAATTTACAAATGAAACAAACCCAAATTGCAAAAGGTTTGTTTGGTTTGTATTTGCTTCCAAAAATCTTTTGTTTTTTGTTTGCAGTAGCTTGTTTGTACGGCGTTTGGTTGTAAACTTTCAAACAAACATTCCTCCATGTCTGCTGCAGTGGAAACAAAGGGCAGAGTATTTGAAATGAGTATTGCAAAATGTTTGTTTGGTTTGTATTTGCTTCCAAAAATCATTGTTTTTTGTTTGCAGTAGCTTGTTTGTACAGCACGTTTGGTCGTGAACAAACGTTTTTAAACAAACATTCCCCCATGTCTGCTGCAGCGGAAACAAAGGGCAGAGTATTTGAGATGAGTAGTTTAGAATTATTAAAGGCAGTTGTAATCAGGCATGGCAAACAAAAATTTTTTTATTTTTGGTTTGTTTTAGTTATCAACTTATTTAGTTTTTTGTTTTTGTTAAAGTTTTGTTATCGGCAAATTTTTTGTTTGTTTGTTTTTTGATTGTCGAAAAAGAATTTGTTAAAAAAAATATATTTTTCTCGATAAAGATACATTTTTTTCAAATAAAAACATGTTCTCTCAGTAAAATTGTTTTTGTTTATTTAAAGTTTCATTTTGGGCAGATTTTTTGTTTTCGTTTTCCTTTTGTTAAATTGCAAATACTAAATTTTGTTTGTATGTATATCGTTTATGATTTCTAAAATATGGTTTGTTTTGTTGAATAAAGTTTTGTTTGCCATGACTGGTTGTACTGAGGAATCTTGTGAATACCTCAGAAATGAGTGGGTTACAGTGTGGGTATATTGGAAAGGATAAGCTGATGAGAAAAAAAAATGCATGTGGGGGACATGATCGACGCATGGGCAAGATTGATGGAATATTTACCAGTCATGTGGTTTTGACTGAATTACAGCAAGTTTGTTTAAAGTGAGATCTGATTTTTTCATTCTTTGCACTATATTTACAAATGATAGTTTGGTGCAAAGGATTTGTCAGTTTCAACCCGAAAAACCAGATCGACTGCAGTCAATTTGTTGTCAAACTGTGGTACGACTCTTCTTTGATTTGATCTGAATTTGATATTAGGTAATTGATATCAAAATTTGACGCAGAAGTAACCGCTTATTGATGTCAAAAAAGGTAAATTAGGAACAAGAAAAAAATTGATTTTTGTCACATTTTATTAACATGTGGATCAAAAGTGATCGAGGTGAAACAATCAACGATGGCCATCATTTGATAGTATTTTCATCACTACATATTTTCATTAACAAGCTATAAGCTAGACCTCGGGTTACAACGATTTTACATCAAGTTTTAAGAATAACTATGAATAATATACTTAAAAATTAATACAACGATGTACAATTTAGATAGGTTGAGACTGGGAGTGTTTAAAGGAGAGGAAGATGAAGCATTATATAGATGAAAAGAAGTGGGTATAAGACGGAGGTTCTGAAATGTGAGGTAGATGGTGACTGAGTTGTTTTTGAGGGCTTGAGGAGGGAAGAAGGGGCATTCAATGAAGAGCGGTACAGGGAATGAGAAGAAGTGATCGACGTTTAGATTGGGTTTGTGACAGTGAGGGTAGGAAACGGGCGATAGGGAGTTTCGTTCTTAATCTGATGATAACGGGTGGTCTTCATATTTAGAGTTTCTGAGGGAAAAAATTAGTGAACTTCAACCTGAGTGCAGCATGAAGGGCTTCGTCAGCCTGACGAACCCTGCGCGGTATTTTGAAAGACTCCATCATCAAGAATGTGTGCTCACGTAGAAATGTGGAACCAAAAACGCAGAAGATTTGTAAGGCTATCCGCCGCAATCGTAGATGAGTATTGCAAGCGAGAAGTGTGTAGAAGTCTATCAGCAGTTTCTCAACAAACAGATGTCGAAGATACAAATCAGCTTTTAATTCGATATAACTTTTATCTGAAAGTCTTCATTCGGCATCAAAAGGATTTCTTACGAATCGAAATCTTCTTTCATGCTGCCTTAATCTGCTTACAAGTCAATTGTTTCCTTCTTGGTTGGAGGAGCAGTACTTACAGTGGGTCTGCATTCAGAGCATGTTGGAAAATGGGCGAAATTTGCTTTGAGTGGCCCGCGACACTCAGCAGCAACTGAAATGCGGCCCGCTAGTCATGAAAGGTTTCCCACGCCTACAGTATATAAAGCTCCTAGTGTATTGTCTGTCAAACCTAGTATAGACTAGTATTCTGGGTAGTACACAGTGAAAGGCTAGTATGTACAGCATCTACACCGTCGTTACACATTTTGCGAGAGTTTTCGTGACAATTTTTCAAAAGTAACCCGATTACTGCAGAGGATGGAATTTTTCCAGGTCTCAAGGTCACGTTAAGGATTTTTGGGACAATTTTCCAGGAGTAATCCCAATCTTAAAAGTATACAGGGTGGACCAGAAAGATGTTACCAGTTAAATGGGAGTTTGCGTTCGTTAGACGTATAGTTTAAATATACGAATTTTGTATCTCAATTTTATCTTTAATTTGAGCCATATCCGAAGTTTTCACGACTTTTTTGAGCCGAGTTATGGACCAAAATGTGCCGGAATTTTACAGCAGGGGTTCCCAAAGTTGTGAATTATCAAAAAACAATTTTTCTGATTGAAAGAATGGCGTACTCTTCAAAGTGTTCCCTGATCCTGAAGTAAAATTTAGCGCTGAATCCGAATAAGATTGTTAAAAAATGTTGCGAAGAACCAAAATGGGTTAATGGGCCCAAAAAGTGTCAAAGTTTCCCCAAAATGATAAAACCGCCTAATCTTTGAAGTTTTTCTTGATTCTGAGATAAAATGTAGCGCTAAATCTGAATAAAATTGTTAAGAAATTCTGCGAAGCATCAAAATAGGTTGATGGGCCCAAAAAGGGTCAACATTTCCCCAAAATGAATAAATCGCCCAACTTTCCAAGTTTTTCTTGATTCTGAGATAAAATTTAGCGCTAAATCTGAATAAAATTGTTAAGAAATTCTGCGAAGCACCAAAATAGGTTCATGGGACCAAGAAGGGTCAACATTTCTTCAAAACGAAAAAAATCGCCCAACCTTCAAAGTTTTTCTTGATTGTAGGGTAAAATTGTGTGCTGAGGTAAAAAAAAAACTGTTGGACTCTCTTTGGCAAGAAACAACACGAGTTTTAGCGGAAGCATCCGCCTCGATCATACACGGGGCCTCAGTCGACCTTTTACCGCGAGTATGTAACGGGAAACGAAGTCGCAGGTATCATTCTCTCCTTTGCCCAAAACAACAGGAGTTTTTGCGGAAGCACCCGTTTTGAACATACACGGGGCCTCAATCGATCTTTTATCGCGAGCATGCAACGGAAAACAAAGTCGCCGGTATCATTCTCTCCTTGGCAAGAAACAACAGGAGTTTTTGCGGAAGCATCCACCTCACGGAGCCTGAATCGATCTATGTTGAACCCATCAGGAATCATTCGCCTGCCTCTTTCAAATACGGGGTCTTGGTCGTTCTCTTACCGCGAGCTCATGACAAAAGTTGAGCTTGACGGTATCATTCCCTCCTCCGGGTGAAACCACGAGAAATTCCGGGCATTCGTCTGCCTCAATCAAAGACTGAGCTGTACCCCATTGCTCATCACGAGCAAGACCGAATTTGCGGTATCCTTCCATTGCCCGAGTTAAGGAGTTTTTGCACTTTTGCCCGCTTCGTTCATAGGTGGAGCGTCAGTTGATCTCTCATCGCAAGCACGCAACAGAAGACAAACTCTGCGTTCTTTGACTGGAACAACAAGGGATTTCGCACTTTTTCCCGCTTTGATCATACGCAGAGCCCTAGTCGATCTCTCACCGCGAACCTTCAACGGAAGATGGATTTGTCGTCTCCCTCCAACCCCCGAATGAGGAGAATTTCCGCAATTTCCTCTTTCGGATCTGTCACCCGACGCTAGTTGACGGCGAGCACTCAACGTCGGACGAACTTGTCGACATTCCTTCCATCCCCTGAATCAACAATTTTTCATTTTGGAGATCATCTAGGACCATTTCAGTATTTTTCTCGGACTAAATTTTACTTCAGAATTGAAAACCACTCTTGAGGATTACGCAAATTTTTCATCTTGGAGGAATTTTGATTCTCTTTGAGCCCCTCATCCCATTTTGGTACTCCGAAGTATTTTTTTAAGCATTTTCTTCGGACTCAGCGCAAAAGTCCACTTGAAAATCGAATAAAAATTTGAAAGTTTGAACGATTTTCCAATTTGGGGAAATTTTGGCCCTTTTTTGGCCCATGAACCATTTTGGTGCTTCGAGGAATTTTTCAAGCATTTTTTCGGACTCGGCGCAAAATGCCACTTGGAAATCGAATTAAAATTTGAAACGAAAGACACAAAACTTACGTGCGGGGGTAATATTAAAGGAGGGGGGTTGTTGGTAAATGAAAAACTCAATAGAGCAGTCGTCCGGCAAGCGAAAGGTCTCGGGTTCGGATCCCGACGAGGTGATCAAATTTTTCGCTTGAGTTTTTCATTTCCCAACAACCCCCCTCCTTTAAAATCTGGAACAATTTTCCAGTTTGGGAAAATTTTGGCCCTTTTTGGGCCCATTAACCCCTTTTTGGTGCTTCGAAGAACTGTTTAAGCATTTTTTTCGGACTCAGCGCGAAATTCTACTTAAAAATCGAAATACAATTCAACATTTTGAACAATTTTCCAATTTGGAGGAATTTCGACCCTCTTTGGGCCTATTAACCCATTTTGTTACTTCTTAGGATTTTGTTACTATTTTTCTCGTTTTCCCCGTCCAAATTCACTTAAGAAACAATAATTTGATTATTAAAATTTTCGAAATTCAGCTCAATACTGTAAATTAATTAATTTTTAACCCCTATTTTGGGAACCCTGGCGATTTGGTGAATTTTGGGCACATTTTGGTCCATAACTCGGCTCAGAAAAGTCGTAGAAACTTCGGATATGGCTCAAATTAAAGATAAAATTGAGATACAAAATCCGTACATTTAAACTATACGTCTAACGTTCTGCGTTTTCGTGCTACGACAGATTTAGCACCAACTCCCATTCAACTGGTAACATCTTTCTGGTCCACCCTGTATACAATGCCAAAATCAACTTATATTCTTCTCATCATGTTTACGTCCCAAGTATCACAATTTTTACAAATTCGAATTTCGTTCTACACCATCGTGAGCGCGTGTACGGAAAATTGCGATAAAGAACGTTCCTTTTCGTTCCTTAGACGTACAGCAGTATTTCAGAACTACACGTATACGTAAGTACGCTTTTCATCTTCGAAACAATGAGCGAGGGAGTGTAGACGACGAAGAGGGTGAAAGAGTGAAATTAAAAAATGAAGTCTCGTAAGAAGCTCGGACGTGTATATAATGTAATTTGTCGGCGGCCAGGAGCTAAATACGCTATATATAACGAGCAGCTTTATAAGGCGAACGTAATTCCGTTGAACCTTAAGAGGATCACGTTGAGATGGTTTGCATATTATGGTAATGTCTGAAAATATCCACCGCCAGCCGCCGCCATCCGTCGAGAAAAAACGTAAAGAAATGAGCCTGTCAGGTTGGTGGTTTCTTCTACATACATCGCTATTACGGGACCCTAGGGACGCGTTCCCTCAACGTAGTCCTAAAGCCCGCCCTCTACCTTCCCCATTTCGTTAATGAACCGCTACTCGCCTCTGTCGCGAGACGCTCTATCTATCGGTATCGTTACCATTAAAAAAGAATCTAATTTAGTTTTTATACTATACTCGTATAAACTAATAAAAAAGAGTGGAAAAAAAATATAGAATAAGGAAAGAAAAAACCGACGACAATTGATTAAACTAGTTAACGCGATGTAAGATGATACTTTAATGGATTTAAAACGAAAATGGATGCAGATTAATGATAATAAAAAAAAAAAGAAAAAGAAGGAAAGAGGAAAAAAGTTTTCTTGTACATTAAATAGAAAAAGTAACGACGTTCTCGACGAAATAAGAAATTGATTTTTTTTCCTCGAATGAAGAAAACTTGAGATTCTATAAAAACTGTGTCATTCAAATTTTAGACGACATCATTTTAGTTGAAAAACTATAATCATAGCGGCAAGAGCAAAAACTGGTAGAAGAAGAAATGTCGCTTCACACACGGTTTCTAGTCTGGATTATCGAATAAGCAAGATTTGCAGATAAGATAATCAAAATTGTTGTAAATAGCTTACAATAATTTCTTTTCCAACAGTAGCTTGTTTTAAGACCCATCTCTCGGGCAAAAGGCAAACAAAGTATGGAAAACTGTCGACATTTGAAGGATTTAAATTGACAAGATTTTTCACTTCTAGTAGAAAGCAAAGAACTCCCTTTTAATGATGTCCATTTCTTTTCAAAATACAGCATGAGGAAAACGATTCAAATCAATGATCGTCAGCCTTCTAAAAAATTTTTATAAATTCAATAAGTAAATTTCTTCACTTTATGGAAAAATATTGCCACAGACTCCTCCAAATACCACATGGGCAACCACAAACAGTTTCCGTTTTTCAGAATCTAAAATTTACTTCATCATTTTCAAAAAAAGGAATCCCATTCCTACCTTTCCACCTATTTTCTAACCAAATTTTCAAATTCTCTCCCGCAACTCCGCTAAACTCCTTGGTTTACATTTTTATAAAAAACTCACCCGGACTCACCACGCATTTGTGCCTTAAATATAGCGAAACTTATCTCTCACCCTGTCAAAGACTGCAACAAAAAACTTCTTCTTAATCTTTACAAGAGTCTTACTCGCTCGTGGCTAGATTATGGAGCACCGGTCCATAATCCGGTCAATAAATCGGTTCTCTCTTTGCTAGACACCAATCAAACCTCGTCCTTGAGGATGGTCTTGGGAGGCTTTCGAACAAGTCCTAAACTTGGTTTATGCGCCGAAACTGCCGAATCTCCTTTTCACTTTCGTCGACTCATTCTAACCTCTGCCTTCTTAACAACTGTCTCTCAATCCTCATTTTTAATTCCATCATCAAACCAAAGTACAACTTCCCTTCAGCTCCCAGAAACAAATATATTCTGCTTCAATTCGAACACTCCCTCAGTGAACCTTTCACAGTTAACCCCTTTCTACCTATTTACAGGTCATCTTCACCTTGGAGCCCCACCCAACCGACCATCCGTTTAAATCTTACAGAATTCATCAAATCTAACAGTGCAGTACCTTCACCATCCACGTAAGAAATATGATTCAAAAATATCCTGATCACAATCTTTGTCTCACTGATGGCTCAAAAACTAAGAACAAAACGGCCTACACCGTCTCCCATCTCATCTGTAACACAGCCTCGATATTTGGCGAATTCGCCTATCCTTCCCACCTCTCTCAATTCCTTCCTTGTGACGAATTTCTCCTCCTCGCAGACTTACTTTCTTCGCTGCACTTCTCACTAAGCCCATACACAGTCTGGCAGGAAAGTAATGCGACTGGTGCTGTAAAAAAAAAAAAGAAAAACGCACGGAACAATCATAATTCATTTGAAAGGTTCAATTTTACATTCCTCCAGAGTCAATATCCAAATTGGATCGATTAACCAAAACAGGTTATTTTTAGAATCGTGTTCAATTTTCACGTCACAGCTGCTAAAATCTCTTAAACTGATTGAAAAACTTAGCCTTCCACTGGCACGTTCAAGAAAAAGTCGGCCAGGGCAATATCAAGGGAGTACAAGGGGGTGCATCACGGTGACCTCTTTTTAGCTAGAAATTTAGGGACAAAAAAAGCCGCGCAATTCTCTTTTTGCTTGTCGGTCAATTGTGCGCAAACCTTTTTTGCTGGAGTGATAATGGTACAAATTGTTTCCCTATCGCTTTCTAACCAACTTGATAACATTCTCACCGCTAACCCAAGCCGCTAACCGACGATCTTCCTTCAACGCCCCTCGCGCCGCACCAATATTAGCCGGTTTGCAACTGGAGCGCTCTCTTCTCATTACCTTCGCTCTGGTTTGCTTTTAAGAGTCGCCAAATCAGAGTTTCAAAGTCGCCCAACCATTGTCCAATAATTTGGAGCAGCTCCAAACAACTTCGGAACGGCTCCAAGCGGCTCTGGAACTGGTTTTAGCCCAAATCGTCCAGTTTGCGATCAGTCGCAAATTCCAATTTTTAGCCGCAAAATCGATTTTCAAATCGCCGAATCTGGCAACCCTGGTCGAGATAAATTTGTACACCGACTAAACACGTTTCTGTAGCAGTGTTTCATTATTTCTCACATTTTAGTAGCAGTTTTTTCACTCTTAAAACAAAAATTTTGTAGCGTAGCGTTTTGCCAAAGTCGTTTCTATGACAAGAGATTTCAAAGTATGTTATGCAAATATTTGTCACTCAACGAGCAGTGAACTGCTGACCATAATATATTATTGGGAGCTCGTTTATTAGGCTTCACGCTAAATAATTCAATAGTATTTCCTAGATACGTAGCACCACTATACTCTTTCCACAACAACAGTCGCACTACTTTTCTGTTGGACTGTGTAGGTATTCCACAAATCCACAAAAAATCCTCCTCACGCTCCAAACTCTAACCTCAATTAACATCCACGTCATATTCATATGGATACCCGGCCACATTGGCGTACCCGATCATGACGTGGTAGACCAGGCAGCTAAATTAGCCACCTCCTTCGATACTATCACTGATCATACTCCTCTACCTGTCGCTGATTATAAAAATCATTACCGATCACTCATATTAAATTCTTGGGCCAAACTCTGGAAAACCCAACCTTGAAACAAACTCCTCCGCGACTTAGAAAGACTACCACCTCCTGGTCAACCTCTTTCAGAAATTCTGAATGTGAAGACACCGTTATCGCCAGAGTAAGAATATAGGCCATACTCGAATCACACACGCACATCCCACGGACCAAAACTCTCCATCACCCGCATCCTGCCCTCACTGTCACGAACCCAATCTAAACGTCGATCACTTCTTCTCATTCCCTGTACTTTAATCCTTCGTTTTCCTCTACTTTAAACATCTTGCGTATATTTTCGTATATCTAAATCAACTACTTACTCATTTTCCATATCATTTCAATGATATAATTGTCTTATAACCCTTTTTTTCATGCAGCTCAAATTACGTCATTAGTTGATCACTCTCTTTGGCGCGCCACAAAAAGATTCAAGGGTCCATAAAACCAAATCCCACCCTTCAGAAATCCACAAGGGGTATGGACTAGAAGTGCAGACGCTGAAAACGCGGAAGTGTTTGCAAACCACATATAGCTTCTGCGTTTCAGCCAAACGATTCTATCCAAGACAAAGATGAAAATATTCTGACAGATCGACTTCTACATAGAACAGAAGATAAAACGTGTAACTTCGCGTGAGGTCGAACTGGAAATTGACAGTTGAAAAATAAAAACGCGCACAGCAGCAAACATACTGAATGAACTGCCTTAAAAAAGGAATAGTCATGCTGACACATCTAACAAACGATAGTTTTTGGCTGGAACATGTACCCTCCTGCCTCAAAATTGCGGAAATCGTAATAACGTCCCTTTCACTTCTAACTCCCACCTTCAAACTATTTGAGAGACTGCTCCTTAAACGCTTGAAACGTCTCCTTAATCTGCCTGATTTTCAGTTCGGGTTCCGTCAGAAGCATTCTACAATTAAAAAATGTCATAGAGCCGTCTCCATCATCGAAAATGCGCTGAAAGAGAAGAAATATTGTTCGACGGTCTGTTTGGACGTATCTCAAGCTTTCGATAAAGTCCAGCATGCGGGTCTCATCAGCAAATTAAGTTCGACCTTACCAAACAACATAACCGAACTCCTGCAGAATATTCGGAGTATCTCTTGGAGAAGCTAAATCCGCATTCTATCCAATCACAGCCGGGGTAACGTAAGGAAGCGTATTAGGACCCACTCTATATCACTGCGGACATTCCAAACTCGACGGACACCAGCCTTGCTGTCTTCGCTGGTGACACAACAATGATAGCTGTAAGCGAAACCCACAAGGAAGCCACCGCTATTTTCCAATCCACCCTCGATGGAGTCATCAAATGGACCCGCAGATGGAAAATACGACTCAACGAACTGAAGTCAACTCATCTAACTCAACTCTTATAGAAGAAAAGACATTCACTACTGGGTGTACATCAATAGTATTCAAGTTCCTCAAGCGAAAACGGTCCGTTATCTAGGTCTTCACTTAGACGCCCGTTTCAACTGGAAGCATCATGTGAAACAAAGGGCAATCCAGGTGAGTCTGAAGCTCCGCGAAATGTATTGACTAATCGGTCCAAAATCTCCACTAAGCCACTATCATAAAACCCTCATATATTAGTCCATCATTAAGCTGATAGGGATGTACGGTGCCCAAATTTGGGGGTGCGCTCCTCCGCTTAGCAGTCACTGCCTACCGCTATAAGCAAAATGAAGACATACATCGCGACTTGAATATACAGTATCGAGATATGGCCGGCCGACATGAAAAAAGATTACATTATCACACCAACCTCGTAGCACTGCAGTTAGTAGGGAGGTTAATGTTTCATTTATATGGGTGACCTTGCGCTGAATCATTAAAAAGTGCCACTCGATATACATGTCAAGAGGACCGAGAGGGTCCATTCCAGATTGGTAGCCATCTGGTTTACCGCTCCAGGAGCTGTGTGTGACTGCGGGTGGCATCTGCTTCAACTAAAACCCGCAATATTTGCAGTTCTAATGATCAGTGTACTTTTCTTGTTCACTCATATGAGAGAAAATTATGTGGGCTACAATTTTTGTTCCTATCGATTTGTGCCTATCTCAAACTTGGAAGGCGCTAATCATAAATTTCTGTTATTTCTATTCAGCGAGTACGTATTTTTTGCAGTTTTGTGCCTGTAAAATGAATTAAATCAGAAATTATTTATCATGAAAATTATTTATCTTTTGTTCACCCAGAGATTGGTTTTCATTTCATTTTGATCGGTTAATTACACGCAAAGATATGCCACATTATGTGGCCAATAGTAGGAAGTACGCCCAATTTTACAGTGTAGTGCGGGTTGCACAATTGTTGAGTGCTTTGTAAGAAAACCGCAATATCTCGATTCTAATAATGAGATATGTGTTTTCTTTTATGACAGATAAAATATTTGTGAACTACAATTTTTGTTCCCTTGCATTTTTGCCTATCTTGAACTTGGAAGGCGCAAATCATAAATTTCTGTTATTTCTATTCAGCAAGTCTGTATTTTTTGCAGTTTTGCGCCTGTAAAATGAATTAAATCAGAAATATGAAAATTATTTGTCTTTTGTTCACTCAGCGATTGGTTTTTATTTCATTTTGATTGGTTAATTACACGCAAAGATATACCACATGATGTGGCCAATAGTAGGAAGTACGCCCAATTTTATAGTGTAGTGCGGGTTGCATAATTGTTGAGTGCTTTGTAAGGAAACCCGAATATCTCGAGTTCTAATAATGAGATATGTTTTTTCTTTCGCTTATATGACAGATCAAATGTTTGTGAGCTATACAATTTCTGTTCCCTTCCATTTTTGCCTATCTTGAATTTGGAAGCGCAAATCATAAATTTGCATCATTTGTCAATTTGAGCTGCCACACAAAGAGATTTACCTTCCTCATTGTAATCTCTTGTGGTCATAGAAAAAATGACCGGAATGATATCCTCTTTGAAGGTAATAAGAGTGGCTTGACCTTTCCTCTCGACAGGTTTGTAAACATGGGCAGTCTTGAAACAATTTTTTTTTCAACCTAATGGGATGAATATCTGAAATAACGCCTGCCTCACGCACGTACTCTGATTGGAACCTAGCAAGTTGTGCAAAATTGAAAATAACTGGATTTGTATTATGTAGCTTAATGTAAAGGTTTTTGTTGTATTATTCCCAGTACTAATTTATAAAAAAATTATACGATCGTACTATTAAATATATGATTTTTTCATGACCCTTTTTTTCAGACAGCTTAAATTAGGTCTTCATATAAAATTTTTTTCACATGAATTACCTGTCAATTTTATAACTTTAGGTTAATTTTCATTTCTTTTCTCTCGTTCAATAAGTATTATATATTATTATTTTTTATATTATTCTTTCATGTATTCTTGTATTCCGAGCTAACGGCCCTAGAGCACCTTAAAAGCTCGTTAAATAAATAAAAGAATAAATAAAATTATAGGGTATGATTTCGGTTTAAGATGGCTCGTATACAGCAAGATATTGACGAAGAACTGATCTCAAGAGAGGGGCTAGCTAGACAAGGAGCTGTATAGAAGTTCCCATGACAGAAAAAAGTTTAGGGAAAAACGGAAGATTTTTTGGATTATTTCTAGCCATCATTTTTTTTCCCCCATTGTAACATGTGAGTAACAGAATTGATTTTTCATTTCAATTAATAGAAAATTTTCTTAAAAGCAGGACGGCATAGACGCGTCCGTACAATTTTTGGTATACGCCAATGTAACTGCACAGAGCGAGACAAGTGATTAAAAGAAAGGGGAAAAAAAAAAAAATTATAATACGTACACGAAGAGTCGACAAACCGCCGTCGAAGCGCGGTTATCGCGGTAAATATACGAAATTATAAACATCACGTTCGTCGTAGATTTCATTAAAGGGGTTTTCGGACTATTGTATTTAAAATAATTAAAGCACGTGTCGCCGCTAAAGACGCTATTAACTTTACGATAGACTCCGCCCTCGTAAAGTTGGCTGCGCGCGCCAACAGTTCGGCCAGTGATAAACTTCACAACCCACCACCATCGTATCATCGTCGTATCAGTTCTTTATTGGCGGGAAACGTAATTCACCCCTGCAACTCCATAGACTTGTCTGTGTATTCGCGACGACTTTCTACACCGAAATGTATAATATCGGAAAATCTGAGAAAATAATTCGTTCGTAAGTTTTCGTATTAGAAAAACTGATGAAAGCCGCCGCCGCCGCTAATGGAACGTAAAATATTATCATGAATTTTCTTTTAATTCGAAATTTTTTTATTTTTTCTTCAGAAAAGTAAAACGTGCTTACGCAAAACCATTTCGAACGCTGATAATTTTAAATCGGTATTTTTATTAAATTAATATAAATTAAAGTTTTGTTTTTTTGGTTCTTCCATCGCGAGTACTTTCGTTGTTGCTTGTTCGGTCGGTATTCAACAAAATTTGGCAGAATATTGGATGAACACTCGCTGGTAAGCATTGATTAGAATTCGTATTCATATATATATATAGTTGTGAATATCTTAAAGGTTTTGGCACAATTGACTCAAGTGACTTCTTGGATAACAATGCCAGTTACCAGCCTGCAGGGGCGAACGGAAAGAAGGGGAAGCCTAGTATATCAAGTCAACCGTGTAAAGCAAACTAACAAAAAAAAAACTAATTCCTGTCTAAGAAAATTTTCGTATGCGCTCCGGTCAGTCTGAATTGACAATAGATCAATAATTAATCCTCTCCACAGTCCACTGAAGATCAAATCATGCATGATAATGGCAGAACTTCGGAGAATTTACAAAAACAATCTGTTGAAAGATTATCATTTTGCCACTTCCACTTCAGTCAATTGTGCACGAGAGCATCGACCATCCTAGGCTTAGAATATTATGCTACAATATACAATATAAATATTAGGTATCAAGTTTCCCCGATGTCACGTAAATGTCGAACCCATGAAATCAGAGTCAGCTGTTCTCCTAGAAACTTTCTCTAGACAAATCTGACTCCCTTCAAAAGGTACAAGGATTCATTCTAAATACGATATGAAATTTCCTCGAGACTTTTGATGCGATTAGGAGAGAAACACCTTCAAAAATTTTTTCAGAAATTTAGAACCTTTTCTAATGACTCAACTTACGAAATACATTAGTGGAACGGTTAATTCGCACATGGAATTGATTTTGGTCGAGATATAAGAGAAAGTTGAGTCCTGAAATTTGGCAAAACCATTGCCCGAAAAATGACCGCCAGTTTTGAACGACCCAATTTTAAATAAATCAGGCTAACTCGAACAAAGTTCAACGGTCTCGTTAAAAATCTTCTATCGTAAAAGTTTTCAAAAGACAAATTTGATTGCGCAGCAACCTTACCTAAAGGCCGCATTTTGCTGTATGCCCGAATAAAGAACTTTCATCGCTCCCAGACGGTTTCCCAAGTTGAACGCCCACTGCTGTACTTTGTAATAATTTGTACAAAATATTCAAAAAAATAAAATTCATATGCACTCTTGCAGCCGTGCGGATTTAGAGGTACACTTTGAGGGAAAGGGAATCCCAGTGCGCGAGATATTTTCCTCCTTATTTCGCGCGAAAAATATGGTCGAACAGCCTAATTTGTGATTTTTTCTGGAGGTCAGGAAGGATATCTATTCCGTTTCATCTCCTTCCCCCGTAAATCTGTGCCTGATTTGAGATAGAATTCCTAAGAACAAAATTATTAGAGATTTAAGGGAATTAGAAACCGGTTTCCTGAGTAATGTGGAGGTCTGACAAGTTATATATTATGTTAAAAACGAACCCAGCGGTAAAACGTTCAAAAATTAGGCACGATACGAACGCATGTAGGTTAGAATGTTAAATTTCTTACAGGCCTGAATACACAAAGTTTCTTTCAAATCTCACTATAAAGAGCGATCTTATCTTTTGTCTCACCTCGAAAGTCCACATTCCCAGATCTCGCCCTCCGCTCATCACTAGAAATTTTGTTCAAGTTTCAAGTCTCAAAAATGACGTCACACCTTTTATCAGGCCCATCTTCTTTGCTCTTCGCTTTTCATTAGTCAGAAATTTTTTCAGCTTCCCGTACGATTTCGCTACCCGTTCATTTTGTATGCAAACCTCCAAGCCAAGTACTTCAAGCTTTATAAGGAAAATATCCATTGTTTGCTCAAAAACTTGAAGTTGCCGAAGAAAATGAGGCTTTTACCTGCCTATGGAACTTCAAAAAATATTCTTAGGTTGACCATATAGGTATCCGAGATTCAAAAAAGAAGAAAAAAGAATATGGGGAGTTGACAGAGTGTCGATCACAACAGCAAACTAAAAATCTGTAACTTTTTTGGGGACTTATCATAACTTTTCTGGCACCCTTATGCATTTATACTTCAAATTCAGCAAAAAACACATCCCATCACATCAATTTTCCTTGTCATATTTTGTTTTTCCGATTTTAAGATAGTTTTTCGGGGTCATAGGGACAAATTTCGCGGTATTTCGGATTTCCGGGCCGATTTCCCAAAACCCGAGACTTTTCTGATGTGTCGGGATTTTTCGGAAATGGGAAACACTCTGATAGGGGTGTAAATCTAGGCGACATAAAAAGAAAGTACAGGCTAGACGTGGGGATAGAGGGGCTCGTAACGCTATCTTGGCGAGAAAAGATGGAATTGGAGAAATTCCGAACTTCCAGGCAGTTTGTATTTATCTGAGAGGGACTTGGAATAACGAACTTCATTAACAAAGTCCATTGAGACGTGTAGGGAACCTTTTGTACGAGAAGAGGAGGGAAGTAACATACAAAATTTTGATATTTCAACTAGATATAAGTGAGGGAGAAGAGAGACTTGAAAAAATTCACAGGTTCTTTAACGGAGTTTAACGAGGGGTGACAGGGAACCTGTTTTATGGGGCATGTGCGATATGAAAAATGTAGATGGTGACGTCATAAGGCTGACCTATGGCGTCATCAACTTGAGACGTCACAGTTCCGCAGTTTGAAGCTTTATATGATTGGAGGGGGATTTGGAAAATTTTCGAACTCCGAGCTTCGCTGGCTGGCCGAACGGCGGAAGTTTTTTCCGAAAAAAAATTCCCTATTGAAAATTCAATGTATATCAAGAGAAGAGGGACTCGAAACAATTTTGATCCTCTAGCCATGAATATGGAGAGGAAGTATAACCACAAAATTACTAGGGGGGAGGGTGAGCTGCAAGTTTTCTGACCACTTTTTCCATTGATTACCTTCTCCCTTACAACTTTCCTCCAGCGCTTTCGAAACAAGGCAAATTTAGTTGGACAAAGTCAAATTTAAATTCTCATGATCGTTCTAAAATTCGACGATGATTTTAAATTTATAGAAACCCTCAAATAGAGGGGGGATATTTGAGATTGGGAAAAATCTAGGCAAAATTTGACAACAAATTTTTTAAAGAAGAGAAAATGGACAATTTTACGCACAAAATTCATATCAAATCCCAAAATAAAGTCTCATCATATAGTGGAAAATGGTGTTCCTCAAGGAGAAGTACTCAACGTTCTCCTCTTTTTGGTTGTCATTAACGATCTTCCTCTAAATGCTCACTTTCCAATATCACAAAGACTTTTCGCAGACGACTACAGTCTTTCACTTTGCTCTTCAAGTCCTCAAAGGGCCCACAGACTCCTACAAATAACTTTGGACAACATTTCCAGTTGGTCATCTGCTCGTGGCTTCCAATTTTCCCCAAACAAGACAGCCTTCATTATCTTCCACAAAAAGAAGAAATCATCTCCATCAATTTCCCCTCTTTATCTTCAGGATTTTCAAACTAAAACCAATAATTCAATAAAATTTCAGGGACTCTTATTTGATCAAAAATTAACTTGGACTCCACATGGCTGAAGAACATTCTAAAATATTTATCCCACCCCAAAACAGGATGCAACCGAAAACTTCTACAATTATACAAAAGCTTGGTTCGTTCTCAGCTCGACTACGGTTCACCGATTTATAATTTAGCTAACAAAACTAACCTAATATTTTTAGACCCAATTCAATCTATGCGTACATCTCTGAGACTGGTTTTCGTAGCATTTTAGAACCAGTCCAAAACTGAGCCTTTGAGCAGAGACGGCCGAACCTCATCAAATTTTTTTGTCTCCTTATCTCAATTTCCCCAACTTCCTTACATCAGTCCTTAATTTCTCACATTAATTCGATCTTCTTACGTCAACCAACGAAACATATCTGCTCAAAGCTAGAAAACTTCCTCAACCAAAAAACTAGGTTAAACTCGTTGTTACCCACATTCACAACTACACCCCCTTGCGGGTATTTCTAGGACCGGATATTCGCTCGGACCTAACCGAAACTCACAAAACAACCAACGAAATTCAGTTTATACAGCTAAATTAAACGCTATATTAGCTTCTGTACCCCACATTGCTCAACTGCAACCTCGAAAAATTACATTTTCCTAAACGATTCTCTCTCATCTCTCCAAGCTCTATCTGATCCGTTCTCAACCAATCCAATGATTCAACGTATTCACTTAGCTCTTCTTACTATCCACTCAATGAAGTCTCACCTCACATTTATTTGGATCCCGAGTCACATCAACTTCTCCCCTCACGATGTACTGAAGAAGCAATCTCCCTTTCTAAAATAACAGACCCTATACCATCACCCGCCCAAGATTTGAAAATTTTCTATTCAACAAAAATCTCAAAACTTTGGCTCCAAAATTGGCAAGATTGTTTTATTTTATTTATTTAAAAAAGAAGAAAAAAAAAAGATGTGTATGTAGACAATAACAAATTACATAAAATCAAAAAAGATCCGCCTCCCTGGTCCTCATCTCACAGAGAATCCAGACGGGAAAAAGTAATCCTCTCCCGTCTGAGGATAGGACATACCCGTCTCACTCATTCTTACCTCTTATTAAATCTTGCCTCTAGAAGATAATCGATCAGTAGAACATTTTTTCACTTGTCCCGCTCTAAAAACCATCAGGTTTGTCTTCAAAATTCATGAAACCATCGACTCTCCAATAATATTACAGCTACTCTTCCTCAACACAATCCCACAAATACAAGCATAACTCACTCAACTTACAACCATTACGAATCAGAAAGGTGGGTCACAGATCTTCTAAGAGTAGAGGTGCTCTCGAACCCTGATGCAAAGCTGCCACCCCGTCTTCCCTGTGTCGACAGCCGAGCATTCCGACCACTGAAGTTTGTAGACACCACTTCTCTCATGGAGAGGAACGGAATTTTTAGACTTACAAAATAGACTACGTATGGGTAATAGGATTATAAAAGGCGGGCTAGTAGCCGTAAGGCTTAAAGAGGTTGGAAAGCGCGGAAAGAACTCTTCCAAAAACGGTTAACGAACCCATCTCTCTTCCCCCCTCGAATCTGGCTCAAGCTGGAAGAGGGAAGTGGTAGAGTTTTTTCCGGACCATACGGTCAATGTCAAGCTCTAGACCATTCGAAAGAGCGAGATGCCTAATGAACTCCATATCATACTTGGTAATTCGAATATATAAAATTCGCGGAAGTGTTCTCGACGATATAAAAAACACGGCCATTTCTCTACCCCTATTTTCACTCGTTATGCAAATACGTATACATTTTATCCTTATTTCGTTATTCTAGTATTCGACGGGAAAAAATACTTGAATTGATTCCAATTTTATAAAACGTTGGAAAAATAGTCAAGGACGTTCGAAGAAAGTGAACGGAGTCAGAATTGGCGAGGTACCCAAATTTTCTTCATTTCTTTCAACATACAAAATAATCATCGGTTCGTCGCGCGAATTTTATTCAAATTATCCGCGACTTCGAGCCCCGTATACCTTTCAATCTCCAAGAAAGATTTCCTGTCTCTAGATGTGCTCTATACGTGAAGGTTTTATGCTGCATAAATAATAGCGCTTCGGTACGGCAACGCGTATACGAGAGAAATAAAACTAATTTTCAATTTCTACACTTTGTACGAAATCGTATTCGTGTTCGAAGCGTGAATCGAGGCTCTAGGAACAACGCGAAAATCATTTTGCAGAATTATACGTACACGAGTTTCATTAGGGCACGATGGGCCTATTTAACAGTCAAGTCGTTATTAAACGGACAAAAACTACCGGTAACGGCTATAACGACAGACTAAACTGTGTAATCCTGACGGGAATTAGTCGAAAAGGAAAACCTTTTTAAAGACATACAGTCTGCGCCGCCTAGCGTTGGAAATATACGACGGCTAACAAGGGAGAGAATTAGCTAATATCGTAATGTATTATTAAGGCAATTTCGAAACAAGGGGTTTAATATAATTAGAGAAGGCTTTGCTAAACCCACCGGCTTGCGAACCCCACAGTCCCAGGCACGAGATGTGGCCGATTATAAAGTGAACGAATATCATATTACAGTATACTCTATCCTAGCAGCTATACAGCATCAGTCAGTACGTTGCATTTTCCAACCTTTTCTCATTATTATATTAAGTTAGTTACAAATCCTCCGAGACATTCGGTGACTGCCGCGTATTACAACTTTTACTACCCGAGCTTCATCGCGCAAAGTGACGGCCAATTTCAACTCGTGCGTTTCCGTTACTTCCCTCCTCTTCATCCACACCCGCGCAAAAGGATAACGCTTCCTATTTTTTTGCCACAATATTCACATTTTCTTTCGTAACAGATTTACTGTTCTTAAAAAAAAAAAAAAAACGGTAGTGAGGAAGGAACCGAATTTTCGCAGACCGCGGGAATCCGCCACACCACTCTCTGCACGTTAATTATTGCTGACGTTGGCTTTACAGCTCAATTAAATGTTAGAGAGAGCACGTGAGAGAATAAATCAGGTGTAGGAGTAGAGAAAAAAATTCCTGTTAATGTCGTCTGCAGTCTGCTCTGAATTGACCCTGAGATTTTTTGCATCTCGGTTGTATAAAAAAAGAGAGTGAGAGAAAAATGAGAACAATCCAATTATGCAAAAGAACTTTGATGAAATGACACAAGATGAAATGAGAGTGAAGGTTATAGACCGAGAGAAGATTTTTTAATTGGAGGGATTTCAAATTATCGTACACTTATTTTTTGAGTATTTTGTATGAGAAATGACGTCTCTGAAGTCTGACAGCACTAAGTGACCGGAGACGAAAATGGCGTCAACCGCAAATGGCCAAAAATTGTTAAGATATTCAATCGGAAAGACTTATAGCTGAAATTTGTGTCAAATTTTAGTACAAGATGTACGCTTCCAGAATCGATCAATCTGGCAAAGTTGACTTCATGATATCATAGTTAAGTTTAAAATAGAAAAATATTATGGAAAATTGAATATATTATAGGTATGATATATATTATCAAAATTGATAAGAAAATTATAATATTATAAAATATATAATTTGAATCATTAATAATATTGAATTTGATGATTTTTTATAAATTAATGAATAAACTATTAAAAGTTGATGTAAATATTGATTTTATTAAATAAATGATTCTAAAAAAAGAAAAAAAAATTATAGTTTAATTACATAAATTATATCAAAAAATATATCATTACAAATTAATATTCTAAAATATATTATACCTCTACAAGTTACTTACTTATCAATAAAATTATCAATATTTTAATATTAAATATTATATCTGAATTATCATTCTTTTCCGTTTTTTTTTTATACATATAATTCAAATGAATATTTTAATTTATTTTTCAATAAAGAAATATTTTATTCAATGATATTTAAATTAAATTTCTTTATATAATCAATAAATATAATCATTTTATTATCTTCAACTGAATTTTTTTAAAAACATTATATGAGAAAATTTTTTATATTAAAATTTTTTGTTTTAACATAAAATCAATAATAATTATCTTGAAATTTGGTTGATATTGACATCTTATTGATTTTATTTGAATAGTCTAATTATTTTTTTATAATTCATTATATCAAATAAAATAATAATAAATTATAAATTTATATTAATAAATTTCAAATATAAAAATTTAATAATTATCATATTTATTTTGGGGATTAAAGAAAATTTTTATATGATTGAGCGGAATTTGGCCTTAAAATTGCAATTTTAACAATAAATGTAAAGAAAATCTGAACATCATAGGGTTCCTTACTGAATATCATAGAAAATATGTTACAACATACATGACGGAACAGAAGCACCGCTTGTAGGCGAGGGTGGGGTGGAAGCGCAGAGGCTATGTGATCGCTGATGATCATACATTTGTATCACGCTTTATGGGGTTCAATGTCGCTCACAATTTGGCAATTGCCAACACGTGCTTCAAATGTAAAGAGATTCACAAAGTCACTTGGATCCACCTGCGCTCAAGCACGGCCACAAGCTTGATTACATCCTGGTACGGCGAAGAAACCTCGGAGAGGTGATGTAGACGCGAGCAAAGAGGGCTGCCACATTTTACTGCTGAGCAGATTGATTTTGTCGCATCATAGATTGAACAGAAGCACGAGAAATAGAAAACCGCTCAAAATCAGTGTTTCGAGTTTCGAAGCTGCAAGACAGACATACTTTGGACGAATCGTTATAGCTGTGCAGGCTACACATAAGCTGGACGTTGAGGTCCAGTGACGCGGAATCAAGAACGGTGGGCTGGAGGTTGGTCAAAAAGTGCTTGGGCTCGCGCTCATATGGCAACCGGACTGGTTCAATGAATCCGAGTCGACAATTCGGTCCCTCATTGACAAAAGACGAAAAAGATTAAACGATCTCTTGGCTAATCCAAATGACAAACTCCTGGCGGAGCGTGCAGCTGAAGCCAAACGAATACTGCAGAGAGCAATCAGAGGGACAAAAAACGCTTGCCTCCCAAAGAAAGCTGGCGAAATCCAGAAATTTGCAAACGACCACGATATAAGAAACTTTTATCAGGCTGTGAAGCAGCTCTACGGCCCTGAAAAAAAGTCAGACTGCCTGATGAAGAATCGTGATGGGCAGGTGCTAAAGTGCAGAGTGGAGATAAATAAGCGATGGCGCGAGCACGATCTTCTGAACCAGGGCAAACCCGTCGACACTTGTGCAGCTGACCGCTCGTCACAATACCAAATATAGGAGGATTTGAATAACAAACTAACCTGGGAAGAATTTTACAAAAATTCCACAGAAATACGCATAGATAATACAGCTATTTGGTAGGTCGACGAGTGGCTGTGACTAAGAAGGCCTCAATGGACTCGCGCCTTTCAACGTAGGATATTCGACAGCAAAGGCATTGGCATCCCGACTAAGAATACTTGACAAAGTAGGGGCCCTGGCCATAGACACACTTATTGCTAAGAATCAACTTCGTTGGCTAGCGCACATTCAACGCATGGATAGGCAGCTCCCTAATATGGTCCTATACGCTGAACTAGCAGACGGGGAAAAAAAAGGGGTGGCCAGAAGATAAAATACAAGGACCGGCTCCATATTTTGCTTCAGCGAGCAGGAATTGCAGCTGGCGAGGGACAGGACCGCCGGGTGGACGATGGTCCATGAGTACCAGGGATCGGACTAAAACCGAGAAGGAACGCGTTGGATCCCGTCACCTTCATCTGCAACGATTGTGATCACTTCACGGCCGGACCGACAATAAGTGATTAAGTGACGTACAAGGAGAGCTATGTTTGTAAGACAAACCACTGCTTGACATACATGAATATATTAATCCCAACTTGAATATTCCTTATTCAACAGCGGAGTTTTACTAACTAGTGAAAAGAAAAAGGCTGCATTGAACTCGCGGGTCAAGTAGCGTTTCACCTCGTTGCGTTTCCGTCATGAGCGAAACGCGAGTGACGGGATACGTTTCACTTTGTATACAGCCTCTAACTTGTATGTATTTTGTAATTTTTTAAAAAAGAGGCAGTAATAAAAATGATTTTTTCCAATAAGTACTTCTACAAACTCCGTTAGAACTTTCAAAAATCGTATTCCCCCCCCCCCCCCCAACAAAAACCCTTTTCCATTAAATTCATTTGTTTCTCTGGAATCTTACATTCTTCTCCACAAAACGCAGTTTCCAATATAAGCTCATCTTTCAGAATGAAAATGGATAATTAAAAATACACTCTTCATGCAGTCAAGCCCCTTTTTCCTAACTTTTGGGTCAGATCCACCCACTAGATCTTTTGAAAAATTGGACAGTGACTCCGGCATCTCTTTCCCCCTCCTCTTAACGAATTCCATGCTCAGGTGCGAAGGTAATTTATGAGGCTGGATACTTTTCGAGAAGCTGCCCTCTTCAGAAGAAGTTTTGCATTAGAAACCGCCTGTTCTGCACTCAATTTTGGGGAGTGCACAACTTTCTTGATTTTTTTTTCCTCTCCTAAGTTTTGGACAGTTTAGCTGCATTCTTTCCCTTCAATCAGGTTATCGTGAAAAATTAAAAACTGTCTATGCAACCCTGACAAACTTTAGGCCTTCTCGTCAATAATATCTTTCTTCATAAATTCAGTGATCAAATTTATTACCTTTGATATATTAGTTAATTAAAAAATTCATTTCTTGGGAAGGACATTGGTATTACTGAGGGTTGGGGGAGCACTGAAGACGAGGTTTCAGATCCTGTAGCACTTCAATTGTTTTAATCCAGTCATATTAGGAATACATATAGGACACTTGAAAGTTGGTATATTTATCGCCTTATACAACTTACTAGAAGTCACGCTCGATATGATGTGCGCATTGTCCCCAGGGAGCAAAAAAAAGTAGTCAAGATCGATTTTTCGAGATATTTAGGGTGAATATTAGTTTTTTTAAATTGTCAAAAGACAAAAATTGTGGAGCGTCAAAAAATACAGAGGAATCTGCGGGTTTTCCAAGAGAAGCACCATTGGCTCAAAAAAAGAAAACTTACAGAGACAGGATAATCTATTCCAGCTTTTACCCCTTCCCTCGAAACCACGATTTCCCGGAAGTACAATGTATGGAGAACATTTATCTCAAACAAACCTGATAGATTGAGATAAAAGTAGGATACGTGTGTCTTCAAACTTGTACACTTATTCTAAAGATTTCCCTTCTCCCACGCTCCGTCGACTTTTACTGAGCGTTAATTAGTCTGGCATATTTTTCGGAACAGACATCTTTGTATGTTGAAAATAAGTCATCATTAGTTCATCACAAGCTAGGCTAACGTTAATTAGCCCGCACTGATTTTCACCCCATCACACGAACACGACGTGGTCGTCGTCTCATGCAGTGATTTGTGACAAACTTGAGCGCGGGACTCGGACGGCAGTAAAATTAAGCAGCCTTTGAATCGTACATTTGACAAAGTTTTGCCCGCGTGTGGACATCCCGCGTTTGTCCGGCCTGATGTGTAGAAAAAAATGCGAACAACTGTGTATACGCTCGCAGAAGAAATTATTAACCTCAGGTCGTCACGAATTCGAGGAAGGCGCCATTCGTAACAATACTGATTTATCACTTCGGCATTAATTGGTTAACCAAATTGTCCTTCCGAGTGGCAGCTGGTAAATGCTCGGGCTTCGTTAATTGTAACCGAGTTAGCGTTTAATATAAACTGAAAAATTAGTATTTAATGGATACATGGTGCAGATTTCATTGCTCTAAAAAGATAGTTACACATAAAGTGTGCTAGTTCGTGTACCGCATGCGATATAGACAAGAGCGGAATGCGGCCTTGGACATCGGTAAGCGCATCATAATATCGGATTCAATATTATTGTTTATGTTTCGTTCATTTCATCGAATTATACGTGTTTTATTTTATATGAAACGTGATTATAGCGACATCAGATTAATCGTGTGCCTCGCAAGTATGTAAATTATTACCATTGCACTTTGTCGACTTTCGCATTTAGACTGTACGCGAGTACAAAACTATTTCCGGACAAATTTATTAATAATTTATCGGTCTCAATTTATTTCTCGTGTAAACTGCTTCTGTATATAGCAGTGGCGGTATAATTGAAAGGCATTTATATAGGCGAGGATTCATGTCATTATTGAATCGTAGGGGTAAACCTTTTTACTCTTTCATTTATTATACATTAGTTTGATGTAAAGTTGAAAGAGTGCATCAGTTTTAGTTAATGACGTTTTAAGAATTCCAAACAAAATAGGGTGGAAAAGTTCAATTTCCAATATTTTTGGCTATCCGTCCTATATTCCATCTTCTATGATCTCTACAAAGTCTTTCCCAGGGTCTGGAGATGCCTCATCGATTTTGGTCTCCGACACCACCAAAAAGTTTCCTCCACAATAGATCCCTTTAACACAACCTTCTGGTCCCTCCCTGTTGAAAACGAAGTCCCCCAAAGAAAAGCTTTCAGTGTTTTAATTTTCCTAATTGCTATCAACGATATCCCCTCTCTCCTCACGCCTTTTCGCCGACGACTAGAATATCTCCGTTCCGCTAAACCACAAAGAGCCTTCAAGAAGACCTCAATTTAATTACTGCATGGACATCAAAAAACGGCTTCAGATTTTCTCCCTCTAAGACCTACTTCATCATTCTTAAAAAAAGAAATCCTACTCTTGCTACCCAACCCTTAATTTTACAAAAGTTCCAAATTCCATCCCGAAACTACGGAAAACTACTCGGATTACACTTCGATCAGAAGCTTACTTGGCTCCTTACATTAAAATCGTCAAAGCCAAATGCACACGAGCTCTCAATATTATAAAATTCATTTCTCACCCCTCAAGGGGCTGCAACAGAAAACTTCTCCTCCTACTATACAAAAGCCTCATCCGTTCTAGTTTGGACTATGCCGTCCCAATATATAACTTAGCCAACCAAATCCCTGCTTGCTTTACTCGACCCCATTCAAACCTCCTCCCTTAGATTGGTCCTACGTGCCTACCGGCTTATGTGCAGAAGGCGTTGAACCTCCACTCCACTTCTGTGGACTCATCCTAACCTCTTAACTTTTTGTCCTCTATCTCCCAATCTTCAACCAAATCTTCACCATAATGAGAACCCTCCTTCTCCACTTCAACCATTCTCGTAACAAACCCTTCAAAGCGGATCCCCTACAACCCATATACAATATCTCCCCCCTGGACTCTCCCTCAACCAAATATCCGTTTTGACCTCACAAAAATACCCAAATCTCATGAAACAACCTATGTACAACACATCAAAAAATTCATCCAAGAATATCCTGACTACACTCTTTGCCTCACCGAGCGAAGAATTCGAATCTGAAAGACCATTCGCTGGTGGGCTCCTCATTGGTCGAAATCGAAAACGTATAGTTCTAATATATCGGTAATTTTACGGAGAATAATTTCGAAGTGAAGTATATTTTCTACCATATCTGTGTTATTTTGCTCAATATTTTGAAAAATTGAGATTTCTTTGGGAAATTGCTCCCCAGAATAAATCCTGGAGTGGTCCGCAAGCGTGTTTCTCGATCGAATTTGATTATTGTCCGCGAGATAAAACATAGTGTTCCAATTTTAAAGTTTTTATCAAAAAATTACGTAAAAACCTCGTAAAAACTTTTCAACTAAGTTACGTCACCTAGCAACTGGCTTATCATTGGATAAAGACAGTCAGTTCCAATTATATCTATCAGATGAATAAAATTTTTCAAGCAATTAGGTTAAAATAGCACTTCATAGTATCTTCTAAATCAGATCAGATCATTGTCACCCAAAAAGCTTGCCAGTTGCAAAAAATTACCATAAAACTTACCAAATGACATACCGTAGGAACTCGCGGAATCAACTGGCGACTTCATTATTTCTTTAAATACAACTTGTGATTGCTAGCATGTTGGGGTCTGGTGAAGTGTCTCAACCCCGATTCTACGTATAACCAAGAGACAAACGGCAAAAAACAGCACGACACGGGGCCTTTATGGCCTGTACCTTACGACGAGCAATCGCTCAATTAGAGACACTTCACATAGAACCTTTTATTATTGATACGAATATTTTTGATGTTGAGTAATTGTCCACTCACACGTAAATGAAGACTCGCCTGTGTCGTATGTGCAGCGCCGCCCGTCCTGCATGGTGGCGTGGTGCGGGTTGCGGAAGTATGAAGTTTGTTTCTTCCAACTTTTTTGGGTATGACTTTAGTGTTGTAAAAATTTCCTCTTCTGCTCGCCGATTGTAAAGCTGCAGTGCCTCCAGGCACATAAAACAATACAACACCCAACAGCAACACCACTTTTGTTCTTCTTCTTGCTTCAAGGGTGATCTTCCTCTCTTTCCTGCACATCTGGATATGGATGGTACACAGGTGTCAAGTAGGCCATAGCGTGGTTCTGCATTTACCTTTTCATTCCTGGTCCATCTTCTTCATGACGGTGGCACCAAATGCAGACACCTGGTATGCAAATGGAGACTAATATCTCTCATAGCAATTCTAAACTGAGAAATGAGAAAGACCATTTGCTGGGGCTTTCCGTTGGTCAAAATACTATTGCATATTGTAGGGGCAATTATAATGTAGAATAATTTTAAACTGAGGAATCTTTACTGCATCCGTATTACTTTGCCCAATATTTAATATTTTTTGGGGAATTTGCCCTCTAAGGAGATTTTGGGGTCTACAAGCGTGTCTCAAAATCGAATTTAATTATTGACAACGAAATCTAAATTTTATGCTTTTATCAAAACATAAAACTTGTTGACTACATTACGTCACCTAGCAACTGGCTAAGACGCTAGAAGTATTCACGCCAAATGTGAACAAACATAAGAAGTGGCCATTGATAAGAGAATATGTCCGGCACTGCCGTCCCAAATTTGAAGGAAGAGTCAAATAAATAAATGATTGAATTTCACTCGTGTTTTAACCCTTGATAATGATAGTCGCAACTATCGAAACGTCGGGTCTCTAATTAATAAATAAATTCAATCATTTATTTATTTATTTATTTGACTCTTTCTTCAAATTTTGGACGGCAGTGCCGGACATATTCTCTTATCAATGATTTATATTCCGTCCGGACGGTTCCTCCTATCTAGTTCAAAATAGCACATAATAGCATTCTCTAAATGAGCTTAGATTATTATCACCCAAAATGCTCACAAGTCGCAAAAATTACCATGAAACGCCATACTGTGAAAATTGCGAAATCAACTTACAACTTTGTCATTCTGTAAATACAGCTTGTAAACACTGCTTGACATTTTTACCAAAGTGCTAATCGTTGATTTAGTGCTAATTCAAGTTGAAGTCGCCAAAATTTGGCACTTTATCGGCTGCTTAACCTTACACAAGAATTTAGGCGTCAATGGTAAAACTTGTCCTGAATGTTGGGGTCTGGTAAAGTGTCTCAACTCTTCAATTACTACCAATTTATAATCCTTGGATATCCGGCTGATAGCACGATCGAGCCTTCATAGCCTGTATCTTACAGCGAGCAATTCCTCTCTTTAAGAAACTCATATGAAACTGTTTCACATTGATTTGAATAAGTACAGTATGTGGACAAATATATTATTTTGATTCTGGGTGCGGTGATTGTACACTCAACAATAATATGAAATTATTACTAAGATTAAATCTAATCTAATTTACATCGTACTTTTATAAATCAAAAAGTGAGAATACACTAAATTTTATTGTACAACCGCACAGAATACAATAATAATAAAAAAAAATATTTTACGCGTAGCTCGTAAATGACTATCATTTTAGTCATCGCGCTAATTTTTCATTTGTTTATTTATTTTTATTTTTTTTTTTTGTTTTATTTTTTATATTTTGTGCGGTTGTACAATAAAATTAAGTGTATTCTCACTTTTCGATTCATCATGTCCCGCAACGTTTTCCAGCGGTCAATTCAAAAAGTTTTTATTAAAATAAATAAAATTAATATAATATTATTTAATAATAAATCTATTTTATCAACTATTATTTTAAGAATAATATTAATATAAATTATCAATCCAATACATAAAAATATTATTGATTTGAACATAGCATGAATAGTATTATAACTAAAATATAGAAATATTATTTAATTTAAAAAAATCAACTTGAATTATTTATTGTTGATAATACCTTTATTGTTTTATTCATTAATTTTATTGATTTTTATCCTAAGTTTTTAAATAAATAATAATATTTATAATATTAATAATTGATTATTTTATATAATTTCTATTTTTTAATAGTATTTTTTAATCATACATTTAAATAATTTATTTATTCATTATGCAATAAAGATATTGATTCAAACTTTTTATGTTTAAAAAAATATTGAAATTGTTGACCTCATATCTTAATTGTAAATAAATATTAATATTATTCATTTTATATTACTTAACATAAAATTTTAATTCAAAAATTAAATTTAAAAAATTTTACAAAAATATTTTGAGTGAGATATAATATACTTTAGCGCATTTATTTGTAAGAGTATATTTTTTGAAATAATTTTATTTAATTAAAGTGTTGATAATATTTCTATTTTTTTTTAATTTTTGAATTCAATGAATTGTAGTGATAATAGAATAATTTTAAATTTTGGTAATCAACCGGTTTCTTAATTTAACTTTTAATCAAAGATAAGCCGGTAGTTAGGTTAATTTTATACAAGAATCAGACGGCTAATTAATTTATAACTGATAACCGCCCATCACTAGTATCTGTGTTATTTTGCCCAATATTTTGGAAAATTGAGATTTTTTGTGGAAATCGCTCCCTTAAGGATATTTTTGGGGGTCCGCAAGTGTGTTTACCGATCAAATTTGATTATTGGCAGAAAGATAAGGTATAGCGTTCCAATTTTTAAGCTTTTATCAGAAAATTAAGTAAAAATGTACATCAAAACTAGTCAACTACATTACGTCACTCAGCAACTGGCTTATCATTGATAAAAGGCAGTCAGTTCGAACCTCTTATATGATGAATTGATTTTTTTAAGCAAGTCAGTTTAAAATAGCTTTCAATAGCATCTCCTAAATCGGCTTCGCTTACTATCAATAAGTTGGAGGGTTTCTCCCCTCGTCACATGATCGTAATTCATTTCTACATTATTCGCTTACTATCACCCAAAAAGCTCACAAGTCGCCAAACCAAATGACAAACGGTAGAAAGGTACGCAATCAACTGGTGACTTTGTCGATCTTTAAATATAACTTGTGAACACTAAATGTTGGGGTCTGGTAAAGTGTCTCAACTCTTCAATAAATACGTTTCAACGTATTCAACATTTTAACCACTACACACACGTCAAACAAAAGCACGACCTGTCCTTTATGGCCTGTACTTTACAACGAGCAATCGCTCTCCTAAAGACACTCCACATATAACCCTTTTTCATTGAGCTAAATAAATACAGTACATGATTATTTTGATGCTGGGATAATATTGTACATGAGCATTCGTGAATGGACGTTCCGCAAGAAGCGCTAGAGGTGTTGCACTAGAAGGGGATCACATGAAAATTTTCATAAGAGCGTATGTTATTTCAACTCGCTGTATCTCTCTAAATACTGAAAAAAAGTACCACTTGTTCTGTCTCTCTTGACTATCATGAAAATAAAAATTTCACCAACTATCTGAAACATCATCTTTTGGTGCAGCTTCCACAACAGGGCCGTTATAGTGAATGTAGAGGGCGACTCTTTCGGGTCCACTCGCGAATACACATAGAAACAAATATTTCTACGTAATTGTAATTTTAAACTGAGAAATGATCGATTTAAAAGACTCGTTACTCAGAACTTTCAATTGATCAAAATCAAAAACGTGTAGGCAACACAGGTAGGCAATTAGACGTACTCATTGGCCGCAATCTAATGCTATCTTTTAATGACTATTGCCTTTTCTCCGCTGATTATCAAGCATTCTTCTTTGTGTGATATTTGAAACGCGTTACGGGTAACTGCGACCACAATGTTGTCAAAGTAGCCTACCTCAGCTCCTTCATCTAATGGACAAAACCTTCAAACTGCTCTCACGGAGTGCTTCCCGTCCATATTGCGTGTATATATTATGTGGTCAAAGGTTCAGTCACAGCTGTGGCATTTTTTTGTCGTTGTCTTTGCTCTGTTGTCGGCATTTGGGTACTTTCGGTTCATTTAGCCGAACAAGGAAGTACAAAATGTTTGAACGAGCGGAGCACTTAGAATACGCCAGAAATTTTTTCTTATGGTGGAAGGAGAATCTAATGAAAAATTTTCAGCAATTAAATCTTTAATAGCAATTTTTCCATTTTTCAAACCTCATGATTTCCAGATCACGATGATAGACTTAGAGACCTCACGAGCAGCGAACTGAATGAGCTACTTGAGAAGGCAAAACAAAGGTCAGTATTGATATGCATTCACACCTTTTGTACAAAACATACTACGAAAATATAAAACGAATCGGAATCTCTGATTTACACGATTAGAAACTAGATTAAGAATTGACTTCATTCTGGCTCGACTGCTTTACTTCCTTTCGCACAAGTGACTCACAAAGTTTAATTCGCTGTAGTATATAGTAGACACGCGTACTACAACAATTTCAATGATCACCGAATAACAGACGGCACGCTGCGGGATATCGTAGCGCGAATGCACGAGTTGCAGCAATATTGAATGCACATTTTACACGCCAACTTATTACCCATCTCATGGGATAGGGTTGGTTATACTGTATACAGAGCGTGTTCAATTGTGTAAATCGAGTATGTAACACAATCATTATAACGTTTACAAATACGAAATCGTCCAGACGTGAAATCCGCATAGCACTTGCGGGCATCTCGTTGTCCGCACCTGTGCAGCTATCGAGTCGAATGCAAACAGTCCGAGTATAGAAGTCATATTCCGACTTATCGGAGCTAGGTTGAAATTTTATAAAAGTTGACTACAATTTGTCGGATTACGGGAATTATGTTTTGAAATATAATATGCAATAAGAAAAATTAACTCATGAGAGCGCGACATTGTACGTGGTAGCCTTTGGATTAGACACCCTCCCTTTCTCCCACATAGCTGTATAGTAAATTACGAAGAAACGGCTTTTGAGAGACGGACTCGCACGAACGGCTGTGCCTGATCTCCATTTTAATTATTTTGTCTCTCGCGCGGGGGAAATCTCAACTCAATGGCACAGTTCGAAGAAAAAGAGTTCGTGGTATATCAGTAATTTACCCACTCTGCACCCTGTTTGGGAACGTATGAAGAAAGCCATCCCTGCTCTTTATTGAATTTTTAGTTACCCCTTCGCGATACCAAATCAATATTCAAAGCAGTAAAAAAAACGTCATATTAACGTTCATACGAATCTCATGCTCGAGACGATAACACAAAATAATTGTGTTAGTAATGCCACCACATCTTGCCCATCACTCAACGCGACTTCTCTCAATTGGTCCTTCATTAACCAAATAACGGGTGACCCATAAAATCAGCATCAATTTAATCGAATTTTCTCGTGTTTTTATTAAGTGCGTACACCAATCACCAAATCACGCTTCTGTAAAACAAGATAAAATTATAAATACAGGCAAGAAGAAGCTTTGATATCGTTTAAAAACTTTTTATTCTAATTTACGACGATAATTAAAAGTCAATAGCCAAAAATATTCGATTCTACGAATTGGGCCAGACGATATGTCGAGTGAAACTTCCGTCTTTATGAACTCAAAGGCCTCGCTTTCCGACAGCCTCGGATTTTCGATTAAGTCTGTCGCCAGCGAGCCACCGTTCTCTCAAGCGTGTGCTACAATCCGGTCCCGCGGACGCTCGCAAGTCGACTCCACCGCGCACCTTCGCGGTCGATGAAGACTAATTATTATTCAATTTGACGTAAAGCGCTTTAGTATACTCGTGTGTGATGAACTTTTTTTTTCTGACGCTTTTCCCGCCGTCGTGTCGACATTATATTCAGACCGGCGTATAAACGCGTTAATATTTGGACACGCTTTAATGACGGTCGGAACCGTCAGCGTTGTATTAAGAAGAGGGTTTTACATGAAACATCATAGAATTGACACACGTGGTGGTTCGCGCTGGCAGTGTGACGCGTTCGACGAACGTATTGTTCTAAACGGCCGTTATCGTCTGTGTGTTTGATGTTGATTAAATCGACCTTAATTAACGTTGATTAAATCATGGCGAGTTATTTTACGATACTCTCTATCTGCCGTTCACGCAGTTCATCATTTTATCCTATTAACGGCAACACTCTACACATAACGTTCTCTTCACCTCTATGTGCTGAAAATATCTGCTGGCGTTATGCTCGCCTCGCATTTCCCTGCTACGATAAGTGAGTGACAATGACGTGTAAATTCTACTCCAGAAAGATCTGAACGCTCATGGCAATCATCGTTCTTATAGACGAGAGAATTGAAAGTCGGAGTTCCAAGATCACACAACTTTCTGCTCCTTTCCAGCAAGGCTATGACTTGCCGCGTATGGGCTTACAAGCGTATCTAGAAGTTGATTGTTCAGCGGGAAACGTCAATCTTTATGACGTCATTAACGACCTTGACCTTATTTAGATACTTGGAAACATTTAGAGCCTCGATTCTCTAAAAAGGAGACTCGAGAAAAGTTCGAGCTGTGAACTTTCAAACAGGAGGGACTGCGAAAAATTTGAGCTCTGTACTTCTCTAGAGGTGGACAAATATCAAGCCATAAATATTACAAGCTACATTAGAACTAAAGAATTTGAGGCTAGGATGGAGTCTTAGGCTGAAATTAGCGAGGCTCAGAAGAGAAGTTCAAAGCTAAGGCTTCTTATGTTTTTGGACATCCTAAGAAAACTTCTGCGTTCAACCTTTGTGGCGTGATCAATAGCCTTGACCTCACTTGGAAAACTTTTCAACAGGGAATCTGTTAAAGAATCGACCCAACAGAGCAGTCTATTATTTAAGGTCGACGTAAAAATTTGGAGAAATCGACCCACAATCGACCAAGAATTAACTTTTCAAAATCTTGGTCGAAATTTCGTTGATGATTAGTTGAAATCGACCCCATTACGAACTTTTTTTACGTTGATTTCGAATCAACTTTTCCAATTAGCTAGGCCCAGAGAAGAAGTCCAAGCTAAGGCTTCTTATATTTGAACTGATTTGGGACTTACAGAGGTTAGATATACTTGGAAAACGTCCGCGTCCAACGTTTGTGGTGTGATCAATAGCCTTGACCTCACTTGAAAAACTTTCTAACAGGGAACCTGTTAACAAAATCGACCCAAGGGAGCAGTCTATCCAAGGTCGCTGTAAACATTTGGAGAAGTCGACTCGAAATCGACCCATAATCGACTTCCAACCGACCAAGAATTAACTTTTCAGAATCTTGGTCGAAATTGTGTCGATGATCGTTTGAAATCGACTCCATTTCGACGTTATTTCAGGTTGATTTCGAGTCGACATCGACCTTAAATAGACTGCTCTGTTAAGTTGATTCGTCGACTTGTAGTTCTCTGGTATTAAAGTACGCCATTTTACTTCAAATCGACGTCAATCTGTAACCTTCTCGAAGCATTCTATGTTATGGAGACTCCACAACTCGCAGATAGAATGCGATTATACAACGAGGACCATCATCATCATTATTGGTTTATAACGTTTTACGCCATCTTCCGATTTCTAGCCTCCATTCTTCTCTGTTGTTCCACAGATTGTGAGGTATACCGCATCTTTCAATTCCATATCCACTTCTTCTTCTTCTTCGTCCGGTAGGGTCCAGTTGAGTATCTTTTTTGACAACCGGTCGTTCTCCATCCTCTGCAGGTGGCCATAACACATCAACTGTTTGGTCTGAATATCGTCCACAAGCGTATGCTCGACCTTCATAATTTCCCGTATTTCGATAATCTTGATTACTAGCGTCCGTTGCGTCGTCGCTAATTTTGGAACTGAACAAACAATCTTAATTATTCTTAACCAAAGTGCCATAGTCAAATCAACGCAATGGTTCAACGCAAATTTCAAGTCAATATTAAAATCTAATGCCCAGTGATGACTTATTTCTGAAACCATATTAAGTTGTGCACTACAAACTTTCGAAGTCGAGTGCAAGTCTTTTGCCAATGAGTACCTCATAATAACCCGAAAACCGAAAGCGATTTTCAGTCGACGTCAGTCTACAATACATGTCAATTTGACGTCAACGATGAACGTCACAAGGCTAATGTCACAATTTGATGACGTCATCGGTCAGCCTCCTGACGTCGAAATGTGATAACTTCATAAATCAGTTTTATTTCCCCTCTTGTTATGTATAGCTCCTAAGTGCGGGCCTTTGACGTCACAATTGGATGACTTCATAGGTCAGCCTTGTGACGTCACAATACAATGACGTCATGAATTAGTTTTTTCAAGTTCCTTTCCTATTATGTATAGCTCCGAAGTGTGGGCCTGTGACGTCCTAGTTTGATGATGTCATGAGTCAACGTTGTAACATCACAATTTGATGACGTCATATATCACTTTTTTCACCTCTCATATTATGTATAGTTCCATTGCTCCAAAGTGCGGGCCTGTGACGTCCAAGTTTGATGATGTCATAGGTCAACGTTGTGACGTCACAATTTGATAGCGTCATAGATCAGTTTTAGTTCTCCTCATGTTATGTATAGCTCCAAAGTGCGGGCCTTTGACATCACAATTGGATTACATCATAGGTCAGCCTTGTGACGTCACAATGTGATGACGTCATAAATTAGTTTTTTCAAATTCCCCTCCTATTATGTGTAGCTCCAAAGTGTGGGTCTGTGACGTCCGTTGTGACGTCACAATTTGATGATGTCATAGATCAGTTTTATAGTTCCAAAATGCGGGCCTCTGACGTCACAATTTGATAACGTCAAAGGTGAGCCTGGTGACGTCACAATGTGATGACGTCATAGATCAGTTTTTTCAAGTTTCCCTCCTATTATGTGTAGCTCCAAAGAGCGGGCCTCTGACGTCATAGGTCAACCTTATGAGGTCACAATCTACATTTTTCAGATTCCACATGCCCCATAAAAACGGTTCCCTGCTGAGCATCGTTGAACTCCGTTACAGAACCCATGATTTTTTTCTATTATTTTTGTATCACATTTACTTGGAAAAGTCTGACCGATGTGTGCAACTTGAGGATGGTGTTCATTCTAACTTGTCTAAACCTGCACTAAATGTCATAAAAATCCAAAACTTTCCGCGACGTAATCAAGAATACAGATAGGCCTAGTATTTCATATTTCCTCACATTAGGAGAGTCCAGGGGGTTCTCCATTCAATGCAAGAGACATCCAGACCCTTTTACGTAGATATGAATGGCAGAACTAAAAATCTTCTTGAGTCCTAGCAGAAGGTCAAAGCTCTCGTTTCCCGGAATTGCAATATGGGGGATGAGAGTTGAGGCTTCACATGGTCATCTTGCACGGCTACAATTCCTGAAATTAGAGGCAAGGAAATCAGTAGAGACATGAAAATTTCAAAACGCTGAAACTTTTCAGATATGATTTGGAGTTTTGGAAGTACAAAGCCGCATGAATGTCATCCCATGTAAAAATGGACCGCGATGGTAGAAAGGTTGAATTAGGGGCTAGGATTCAGGGAACTTGAGGAAAGACAGTCACTAGCATGAGGGTATGACATCATTCGGAATCCCGAAAGAAGAGGAAAGTACAAGCGGGAGAATGCGACGTCAGCAATTTTGTCTTAAATCTGCATAGAGAAAAAACTTGTGACCGGTCACGAGAAAAAACTTACAGGCGTCAAAGAACCAATCGATGGAACGTGTGTGCTTGCAGACGGTTAAGCTTACGCCTAACGGTTTTTTTGTGACAGGTCACACTTTCAGAAAACAGAGAATGATGATGTCAAGATGAAAAACGATAGATCCATACAGAAAAGGGCCTTTAAGGACTTCCAGAAATTTTAACTACGTAGAAGGAAGAGAGAAGTAATTCACGAGACAGTGGAGATGGTACGGGTTCCTCGAAACCACTGATGGCCGCTAATTTTGTCCCATTATTTCATACACTATAGTGAATCATGGCCGTTTTTAGATATCTAAGAAGCCGAAATTGGTTCCCCTTAATAACTACTTTTTGAGCATCACTTCCTTCTCCACGCTCTATGTTCGAAGTCCAGATCAGAGCTATTAAATTCCCCGTCCCCTCCTGTACAAAGATCACTTCATCTCTCACATACGTTTCTTTCTACTTCTTTTACTGCTATTGTCTATACTTAGACCGAGTAGTCAGTACCAACCAGTGAACTCGAACTAAATAGTAAAACGATAAAAGTTTGTAAAGGTGCACGAGTACTCTATAATTCACTTCTTGCTCTTATTATTTTTACAGAAGCGGACGATCAAACTTTTCGATATGTTTTGTTACCATTGTCCACCATCGCTACATTCGACATCGACCACACGAATACCTTCGTTGGAATACCCCTTTTCGTCCTCGCATCCGTGTAAGTATGAAAATGTATACTGTACAGCTCTATTTGATTCCTTCTCTTCGATTTAGATAGAACAACTCTTGACAACATAATACAATAGACGGAAGAAACTTTAATTACGCATAGGGACGCTGTACTATCACTCGGAACAGCGCATGATGACAGGAATTAGGTTCACCGATGACAGAACGTACACTACACTAGTGTTGATTAGCCGTCCTCTTAATGAAATAAAGAACCCATTTCGTTTGCCTTCGTCGCGGTATCGAGGGAGTTGTTAACGCGATTACGAATATCGTCCAAGTACCACCTGATCTTTGATTCGGTTATCGTACATAAATTCTACACAGACTATATACTTAATTCTTATTTGTCAACGTATTGTGCTCCTAATTTCTGCGGACAGAGAAATTTCGAGAGTACAGGCGCGGCGAATAAAACGACTTCGAAAAGTTTCAAAATTTCAACGCGAGAACAGTAGCTTACCCGCGAGGCAAGGTGGTCCTGCGTCCCTATTTTTTTATTCTAACGGCAGGGATGAAAGGGGAGGGTAAGTTTGATTACGTGCTTCGTCGGCGTTCGTTTTACATCAACCCTATACAAGATGTAAACGTGTAATCGGATAAAACATTATTTCAACATAGGATACCGTAATACGCCGCAATAATAATATTATAATTATGTACATCCAGCGCGCGAAGAAAATGGAAAAAGAGCTTTATGGATGCGATTTAAAAGAAAATTTCTAGTCGATTATCATTAGGCCTTGTCATTATTAATCTGTAATCCGTCGGAAAGAAAACATATACAACTACATGGTATTTTTTTGTTTCGAGCTTGTGGTCGAGGAGTAGAAAACCCTACCTTATACGTCGCGAATTCTGAAAGCGGATTTTAAGTAGAAGTTGCGAGAGGAAGGGCGACGCTATCGCATGTATATTTAAAAAGGTTTTATTACTGTAACGTTATTTTATTACGTAGAACGACCTTTGCGAAGGAGTAAAATATTTTGATAAAGTGGAGTACAACCACAGACGAGATAACAACACCAAACCTTTACTTAGTAGGCTACAAAATGAATTTTGAAAACTATGTTTCTTTCACCTGAAATACTGCAATAAAAAAAAGTACTAGAAATTTTCTCTTCCGGGAAGAATATTAAGTTGTGGATACGTCTGTTTTCTCTTCAAATAATGGAGAACTTCTTGATATACACATAAGCAACATTAGCACTGAGAAGAAACCGAAAAAGTTTTTAGATTTCATAGATTACACACTGGATAGCCTAGTACAGGTATCGCTAAAGAAATAGTCCAGTCAATAAAGAATTTTTATGGACCATAAAAATGTGACGGAAGGTTTTTTTTTTGTAATGTGCTCAGGATACTCTCATGATTAAAATACCGATGAGTCCTACGCGCTCTGCTTCCCGCAAAGTCCGCCCGCAGCTCCCTTTATCCCCAAAATTCGGTGAAATTTTCTCGAAAACTAAGCATTCAAGAGAAAAAAGTTTCAAACAAAAGTTGTTCCTCGTAAAATTTCCTACAAGATTCACTATTCATTTGTTACCTTACGTTCATGGTTGGTATGAAAATTGCCATTTAAGTACCTAATTTTGTTCTTACGAGTCATTTTTTGCGTTATATCGAATTAAATTGATAATTTAGAAAGAAATCTCTTAGGTAAAAGTGAGTGCGAATTCGCAGTGAATCAATGCCCGAAAGTTCTACACTGTACACTCGGTTTACTCGTTGGTTCCGCGATCATACGGTCCCTAGTTTTGGGATATTTGTGGATTTAGTGTCATTGATTTCTGAGTTGAAGTTATTTGAGTAATGAAACTGTCTTTGACTTACTCGACAACCAAACGTCTTCTCTCAGGATTACTTTGGAAGCTTATCGTGCTAATTTCAAACTTGGCGCATGTGCAGAGCCCTTAGAACCTCCCCGCCATTTTCAAAGACTCCTCCAACTTTTTATCCTCTGTCTTCCGATTTCCACAACTTCCAACTAACGAACGAATCTTTCTCCTTCACAACAACCAACCACCCACCAAACATATTTGTTTCCGATTCAATCCACTATAACCTTTACATGCAACTTCCCCTACTTAGATTCCCCCTCAACCTAAAATACGTCTCGACCCCACAGAAAGCCTCAAATTCTACAAAATTGTTTATACTTTACACATAAGGAAACTATTTCAAGAATATCCTCACTACACACTTTGCCTCTCGAGCGGGTCTAAAACATCCAATAAAGCAGCCTTCGTATACTCGGTAGGCGCGGATTTAGGGGGGGGGGGATCAGAGGGATATATGTAAGAACGTGAACGTTCTTCACTGTCAGTCGCGTCACTCTCCTACTCACGGACAAAGTTCGAAGCTCCGACCATATAACGCTATTCCTCTCTCGTCCTGTTTATCCTTCCGAGTCCAGTCAGCTGACCTGCCTTTCCTTTGGGAACTCGACTTTTTGATTCGATTCTGTGGAAACACAGCATCGCCAGATTTGTCATGATTTTACATCTTACATATAACTTATCCTCCCCTAAAAATACTGAAATTGTCTAATTTGACTCTATTTTCCGAGCGGAGCGAGGAAAAAAATTTTTGAACAATGGAATATCCCCCCCTCAAACTGTACCCGTAGATCCGCGCTTGCTCGGTCGACTGGGAAATGATTTCACAACGTACCCGCAACATAGGTTCCATATATACAGCCCGAACCCATGAGCCTATTCACTTGCCTCACCCACCTCCTCCAACCACCCCCGAACGGTAAATTCCTTCTTCTTACCGACTCTTTTTCTCTCTTCACTACACTCCCTTACAGACTCAGTCAACTCTAACCCAATCATACAATGTATCCCTCTTACACTTGACAATCTAGACTCAATTAACACGCAAATAATTTTCTAATGGATCCCCAGGCATTTTGACCTCTTCGAACAAGACGCTGTAGATCAAGTCGCCAAACAAGCTACCTCCTTCCCCGAATAACTGATGACTATACTGTTCTATCTTTAGACTGTAAAAATCTTTTTATTCAGTAATTATTTGAGGGGGAATGTTTTGTATTCATAATGATGTGCGTAACTATTTTTGATTGCATAGGAAAATCTTGAACCAAGAATATGATTTTTCGAAATACTACAAATAGCTTACATGTACAAAAAATTCGCCATTTTTTAACCAACCAAATAGATGTACAAAATCACCTCAAGTTAGTATTGAGGAAGTTTTCTTCAGTGAAATTGTTTTCTTAATTCTTGAAAAAATTACAAAAATTGCAAAAATTAAACCAAAAATGTCACTGTAATTCGGTATGACGCAAAAAATGACTCGTAAGAACAAAATGAGGTACTTAAATGGCAATTTTCATACCAACCAATGAACGTAAGGTAACAAATGAATATTGAATCTTGTAGGAAATTATACGAGGAACAACTTTTGTTGGAAACTTTTTTCTCTAAAATGCTTAGTTTTTGAGAAAATTGCAAAAAACTGAATTTCGGGGATAAAGGGGGTCGCGGGGGCAGAACGCGTGAGACTCATCGGTATTTTAATCAGGGGGTTATCCTGAGTACACTACAAAAGAAAAACCTACCGTCACATTTGTGGCTCATGATTGTCATTTTTTCATCTTTATTGACTGGACTAAAAGTCTGAAACCAGTATACTGTATATCAGGGGCGCTCAACCTTTTTGGGTACGGGGCCACACAGCACAAGTTGAAAGTTCTCGTGGACCACAAAAAACATGAACAAGCGAAAATCTTATCAGGTACTTCCACTCGTTGATCATCGAGTGATGTTGGGTGAGCGCTCCTGCTGTATGCCAAACCTGGTACAGGGAGGGCTGCAGCCGATCAATGTATTTTAGGCTCAGTGCAATCAAGTCTAAAAATTTCTCCGTTCCTAAAATAGGTCATTATCGCTCATGACGTCATTTTCATGATGACCCATAGCTTCAAGACATATCCATGTCAAAACAATATTCAAAACAAAAAATATCCACGTTTCTACTACAGATGCGGTGACACAACTTCCTCAGAAAGCACTTCATTGTATTACTAAGAATTTTATCCCTAAAGCGGGAGGGCGAAAAAGAAAAGAAAAGAAAAATATGGAAGAAACAAGGAGAACAAGAATAAAGTAAAAGAGATTTTCTGGCAGATCCCAAATGTATAAAGATCATTATTCATGTCTACTAGTAAGTGACCCCATTTATATTTTGAGGCCACGCCTGCTTTGTGATGAGATCACGACCTGGCTTGTGAATTTTTTTCATAGTGGCGTACGGCCCCGTTCTTCGATGAATATAGGCGTTGTCAACTGTAAGTCAAGCTATTTAGCGCACGAGGGATGAACGAGCGGATATCAACATTAGTGACGTTATCAACTCGTGACGTTACATCAGTACCCGTGACGGCTGCCTGTGACGTCATCAGCATTCATGACGTCATGGCCTTAGCTCTCTCTCTCTCTCTCTCTCTCTCTCTCTCTCTCTCTCTCTCTCTCTCTCTCTCTCTCTCTCTCTCTCTCTCTCTCTCTCTCTCTCTTTGTTACTCTCTTCTATCCTCGGGATCACTCACTTCGCTTGAAAGCAATGTCATAAGGCTGATGACGTCGCAGGCAACCATTGTAGATGGTTCTGACGTCACGAGCTAATGACGTCATCAGTTTGGTCTCTCTCTCACTCGCTTCTATTCTCGGTATCACTCACTGCCCCGCAGGTCTGTGAACCTGAATCAGTATCCAAAATGGTACCCGGAATTCGGACCTGAATTTCTGCGTCTTGGAAGTGGAACCAAAAGAAAAAGGGATCCGGCGATTGCTCCTCAGAAGCACAACCGAAAGGAACCGGTTTCGCAAGATGGTCCTTTGAAGTGGAACCGAAGAGAAGCGGATCTTTTAATTGCTTCTTGGAAGCAGAGCTGAAAGGAAGCGGATCTCGCAATTCTGTTTAAGAACGAAAGGTTCACAGCCCTGCTGCCCTATACGAATTCAACATTTGTGAAGTCATCAGCTCGTGACGTCATGACCATCCATGATGGCTTGCTATGACGTCATCAGCACAGCTTGGGCTCTCGCTCTTCCGTATTCTCTTCTATTTGCGGGATCACCAACTCTGCTTCTAAGCCTCCATTCTCCGTTATATTCGGCCTAATAGTAATACTGCTCGAGTACCCCTCTTACATGATCACGTCATGCTTGCCGATTTCAGAATTGAGGTACTTTTCCTTCGTCTCCATTATACTGGGCTATACAGTATACCAAATTATACTAGGCTTTCTATTAGCTTTCATGAAACCAGGCCTAACATAAGCCCAACCTATAGCAGTATGAAAGCCTGTACTAAGCTACTCATAGATTACACAAATGAGGAAACATGGATTGAACTCGCAAATTTGAGAATCAGGCTCGGGGTCATAGTTGATGACATTATAAATAGAGGGGATCTCAGAGTCAAGGTTGATGATGTCACCAGTTGATGACGTCATAGTTGATTATAAAGGAAGAGAAGAGATACATACAGGATCATTAGAGATGGAGCGACTCGCGGGGTAGTGTGAAATCGCAAATTTTGGAATTAGGAGCCAGGATTCAGGACTCGTGGAACTCGCAGATTTTCAGAATCATGTCTAGGATCTTTCCCGGAGGACGAGGGGAGCGGTGTGACCCCCTCGCATATTAAAATCAGGGACTAGGATTTAGGAATTTTTAGGAAAAACATGAAACGTATCAAGAAAGACACTTAGGTTATGATTGCGAATGAAGAAAATCATTCCGTAAAAAAGCAAACAAATTAATAAAATCGTACTTCAATTTTCAGATACCAGTTATTCGTATCATCCAGCAATACACGATGATTCTTTCGTCAGACGTAAACAGAGAAGAAATAGAACTACATTCACATTACAACAGGTGAGAAAAACTTATTTCCCTATTCACAATTTCAAGTCAATTTATCAAAAATTGTCAAGTTGGCAAAACGACTCGTGTCCACTAGGCAAGATTCACGTCACTATGAAAATAACAACTGGACACTGCACTGATAAAATGTTCGCTATGTCGCATTACTTCATCTCCCGTCAATAAAGAATGCATGGTATCTTTATGAAGGCCAAGAATATCTCTTTATTTTCCAAACTTCAGGAATATCAAATCAACTCTCGTCTGTGCACATACAATCCAATGGTTTCTCACAAGGGTCACCCCTCAGTGAACGCAATTAATGACATCTCACGAAAAATTCCATCTTGTCCATCCTTATCAGGCTATCATATCACGGAATCCGAGTATCCTCCTCTAAGTCCTGTATCGTGATTTTTGACAAAAAACGAGCTAAAACCACATTTGTTCTCTTCTTATCAACTCCACTCCTATAATTAATGACACAGTCAAATTTCTTGGCTTCCGCTTCACTCCAAACACTTATGCGAGTACTGCATATTAAAGAAATTGAAGTCAAAAGCCTAAGAGCTTCAAAGGTTTTAAACTACCTATCCCGTCCTTCCAACGGTTGCAACTGTGAAAATCTACTTCCCCTCTACCAATCCAATCTATTCTAGATTATGGATCAGCTACCATCACATTCCTTAATTCCAGAGAAAGTTAAAAAAACTCACGGGTTCTTTAACGGAGTTACACGAAGGATGGCAGGGAAGCTGCTTTGTGGGGATCTATGTCGTCATCGGATTGGGACGTTACAAGGCTGAGCGATGACGTCACCAAAGGGTGAGGTCACAGACCCGAACTTTGGTATGAGTGAAGGGGACGTGAAACACGGGTTCTTTAACGGAATTAGACGAGGGGTGACAGGGGACCTGTTTTATGGGGCATTTATGAGTCATCAGGTTGTGAAATCACAAGGCTGACTTTCATCAAATTGTGACGTCACAGACCCGAACATTGGAGCTGTATATGATAGAAGGGGGAACTTCGAAAAATTTTCGAGCTCCGAGCTTTGCTGGCCGGACGAATGACGGATATTTTTCCCGAAAAACTACTTTCACGATTGCAACCGTAAAATTTTACTTCCCCTCTACCATACCCTAGCCCGATCTATGGATCACCTATGTAATTATGGATTTGTACCCTCATCACATCTCTTACTTCCAAACAAAGTTCAAAAAACTAACGGGTTCTCCAACGGAGTTAAACGAGGGGTGACAGACAACCTGTTTTATGGGGGATCTACGACGTCATCAGATTGTGACGTCACAAGGCTAACCGAATACGTCATCAAATTGTGATGTCACAGGCCCGGATTTTGGAGCTATATATAATAGAAGGGGGACATAGAAACATTTTCGAGGTCTGAGCTTTGCCAGCCGGACGGCGGCGGACGTTCTTCCTGAAAAACCACCCGATAAAATAGATTTCCTCTTGAAATTCCGCCATTCGTATTTGCAGGGGCACTTTCCGCACTAGCTCTGCTCCGATTCTAGCCGCCGAGTCAGGTTATCCACCTCTACCTTTACTTAATAGCCAGTCTCCTCACCTCTGTCTTACAACTTCCTCAAACCTCAGTTCACAACATTCTATTTAATTCCACCCCAAATCGTCCTACTTATCGCAATACTTTCACTTTCTCACCTATTCTCTTCACAAAAAAATTCAGTCCCTGTATTTCCTACATTACCCCCTTGGGCTTGACCTACATCTAAAATAGTAAACAAAATATGTCAACTACCCGAAAGATTTACTAATCCCAACATTTGCCGCTCCCTCTTTCTAGAAATACTTGACTATTCTCCCAACGCTACCCTTTGTTTCACAGTTGAATCGAAAATCGAAGACCAAGTCGCTTACTCGTTTTCTATAGACAACAAAATCTTTCCTCATCGATACCGCAACTCCGCATGAACTTCAACAACCGAAATCCAAGCCACGTTTCAATGCTTAGAAACAATACTAATCCTCCCTTGCCCACCAACCTGTTTTTTTCTGATCGCCGCTGACTCCTTATTCGCCCCTTACTGCGTTCCACACACCCAGTTATCTCACGCACCCATTCTGTCCCTGGGTTCCCAGCCACACGGGGATACAGGGTCATAAAAAAGTAAAAAAGTCGATTTAGCCGTCAAAACTGGAATTAACTCTCGTCTTCTTGGCACCAAAGATGATCTCAGCTGCACCACCCACCTTGAAATTACGGACGAATGGATCACACTCTGGCAAAATCAAGTTTCATCAAACTAATCAGCTCAACTAAAACCATTACCATTTGCGTGGACTTCATCATATCAAGAATCCCGCCGTCACGAAATCCGAATTGGTCACAAGCGACTCACTCACGCTCACCTTCTCTCCAAGCTTTTCCCGCTACTATGCGAAAATTGTAACCTCGCGTCACTCACATTTCCGCATGCACATCTTCAGCTTCTCTCCGCCACACCCACGAAATTTCACCTCTCGCCGATGACCTTCCACCGATCTAACTTATCTAAAAGCAACAAATTACATCCAATGCATCTAAAATCGATTCACTATCAAGCTCATAAACCTGGTGCAAATGAGAGCTTGTGAGAATGAAATTGTGAAAAAAAGAAAAATATTATGATCCTACCTTTTTTTCTCAGATTTCACAGAGGTACCGCGAGCTCATAAATATCTAGAGAGATGTCAAATTTTCGTAAGACTCTAGATTAGGTGAAAGTTACATTAGATTTGCGTACAGCGGGAATTTCCACTAAAAACCCTTTACAAATTTTTACAGAGACGAATCCGTGTTTATGAAATAAATGCCTTACAATTCTCGATTTTATTTTTTCCGCGAAGTCCATCATTACTACTGAAATCACAACACTTCAACTTCATTTACCCGCCGAAGAGTCGTTTGGCCAACAAAAAGATTTTTATCGAGCCTAACCTGAAATTACACTTTTTAATTACAGCTTGAAGAGTTGGAAACCGCCTTCGCCCAAACGCACTACCCGGACGTATTCACCAGAGAAGATCTCGCCATGAAAATTAATCTCACAGAAGCGAGAGTTCAGGTAAGTTGAACTAATAAAAATTATATTAGCGCAAACTTTTTGATTCTTTCTTCCAATACACCTACCTGACGCACCGAAGATGTGAACGAAAGAGTGAGAGAGAGACAGGGTAGAATATGTCAAGGGAATGTAAGCCGTCACAAAGTTAAATTTTATTTAAGAGTTAAAAGTTAAAACTTCATCAAAAATTTAATGAAAAGGTTGCGAAAGTATATATTTTTAGTCTCATACATTCGATTATGCGCGACCGCGTCTCGATGTTGATTTAATTTTTAATCGGGAATCGTTAAAAAGATCAACTTAATTAGCGTGAGCGACTTAAAAGTGAGCTAATGAACGCGGCAACATTATATACGAAAATTTCGTTCGTCTTAAATGAAAAGGAAGACCGTGAAGAAGAAAAAGTTTTCCGAACTCGAGTTTGTTAGGTTGTGATAATCTAATAAAAGAAAAGGATGATTACTCCAAGGTGGCGCGCATATAATAAATGCCGCGAGACGTTGCTAAGCGACCACGACGAAACATCGATATCTGATTGGCTCTAAGAGTTACCCCTTGAGAAATTATACGTGCGTCTTTTATATAAACAAAAATAAAATTAATATGGCTGTGAATTAAAATTGACATTTTTATCGATTTGGTCGCCGGTAATATCTGTGATAAGGCGACGCGTTCGCGGGTAATTAAGATCGGGTCAACGAGAGCAGAAAAAATGCCACTGCTCGCTGAAATCCCGCGCGTTATTATTTTTGATGAGTGATACTTGGAGGTTTCGAACGCGAAATTAAGAAAATTTGAGTGTAAGTGAAACGACGAAGATTTTCGAAAAAATAATTGACCCGTATGTTGTGAAATTAATTTTTTTTTCTTCTTTAACGATCAGTATATATGTTGAAACTAAACGAGTATAAGTGTAATTAACATCATTATAAATTATAGGAGCGCGATATCTTTCAATGAATAAATTAGGTTTAATGTGATTATTAGTGGCACTATTTGCAATTTTGTGACGACCAGCATCAAGTGTTCTGTGAAATGTGTTACATGATGCAAGTAAACAGAATAATAATAATAGCAGAGCGATCTTTATTGGGGTTTAAACTTTGAGTTGGGGAGTTGGTAGCCCTGACAAAATTCACCTTTTCGTTCCATGCTTTTTAAATGGAAGAATTTTAATCGTTATAATTAATCAGATATGATTTTTTAAAGCAAATACAAGCATAAATTCTATAATCCACATCATCAACATTGCATACAAAAAAAATTATATATTGAAAAAATAACGTCTGTTTGATAATCAATGTACAAACAAACATAAGTTCTCTTAAAGAAAGTTTTGTTTTTACGTGACAAACAGATATCAATTTAAATGAGACAGTTTGCTTTTGTTGCCACCTTTATTCAAAAACAACTCGACGTTTTGACGCACCTCGTCGTCATCATCAGGAAACGTACCTGATGATGACGACGAGGTGCGTCGAAACGTCGAGTTGTTTTTGAATAAAGGTGGCAACAAAAGCAAACTGTCTCATTTAAAAAAAAAAAAATAAAAAAAAAATAAGTTCTCTTGTTCTCCCTTTCAATAGCGCCCTCTAGTGAAGGTTTAAATCTCAATATCGTTCCTGTGTGACCTAAAATTGTCAATTGATATACAGTATAACATAAGAGGTACTTACATACGTAATCTTCATTACTTCATAAGCGACCTTTGAAACTTCAGACTGAACCAAATAAATCCATAAGCTCGTCAAACTAGCAAACTGAAAAATAAAATAATTTATATTACGCACAGGAGGTGGTTATAACTTATAAGTTCTATTAACTATTAGGTTTGACGGTAAGACAGAAAAAATTCTTCTTTTTCATATAATTTATAAGAACTTTCATACTAATGCCAACAAATTGCAATCGCTGCACACGGTAAATAAATCAATTCCTCTTTCCTTTTTCCACAACCACAATATTCCAAGTCACAAAATCCAAAAAAATTCCACTTCTTCCATATTCAATCATAGCATTATAACAGCTGTTTTTTTAGTTTGTTATATACTTTAGTATCCATCATTATTAGTTAATAAATATGACTCCTCATTTTACCATTTATCAGATGGATTCAAACAGGTTTTGAGCAACTTGTGGCCATTTGTACCGTCCGCAATAGAAGTTAAGGAAAATGGATACTGCAAAAGACTCACAGATTTTATTTCATACAACGATTTGAAGATTTTATAAAATCAATAAATTGAAATAAAATATAACATGAATAAATTTCTGGTTCTTAGGGATGCCGAGCCAACCATCAATGACTTAAACTTTGCTCATGGCTTTCAGATTTTTCCTCGCATTGGCTTGAAATGAAAGCCAGTGATGGTCAATTTGATAGGCTAACTTATCATTAGCCTCAAATAAAAAAATCAATTTTATGTATTATAAATAAATTTTATAATACGAATAATACCAAATTTTAAAATAACTGAAGATAATAAAATTGAAAGATTTATAGAAACTTCATTATCAACTTTTAATAATTTTAATATTTTTATTAAAAAAATTATTTTTTTATTATTATTTTTTTTAATAGGTACATATAATTCAAATAAATAAATTTTTATTATTTGATTAAAATTTTCCGAATTATTTATTTTCAATGGTAAAATTATATTAATTAAGAAATATATGTATCTATTAAAAAAAAAAAATGATAAAAAAATAGTTTTATTAACATTATTAATATATCTTTAAAAATAAATAAAGGATTGAAATTAATTTTAGCTTATTAATTCATCGTTCCGGAGCCGGTTTATATTGTCCCAAAGCCAGTTCATGTAGTTTTGGAGCCGATTCCAATTTCTTTTTAGCATCAAAATGGCAACACTACTATAGCCAATAGCCTATTGATGATTGGTTGACTTCGGCTGACAGCAAAACAGCCACATTTCATTATCCAACTTTTCGCTTCCACAAAAGTTGAATATTCTTACTGGTTATTTGCTCAAAGAATTCCCAACACAGACATTTGTATCAGTGTTCAGGATAGATTCAAATTTCAAGATTTCAATGACCCCTGTGATTTTCGAACGATCTCGGACAAGTTTTAGTGGTTTCAAACGATTTTGTTTTCTTCCATTTTCTAAAGACAAATGCTGCTATCTTGACCGGAAATTTGTAATTCTCCCTAGTCTTCAGCTAATGATGTAGCATGCAATTGTGATTTTTTTTCGATTTTATGTATTTGTATCATTTACGTAATCCCCTGTTTTCTCTTTTATGCTCTCAGGGCCGTCGCAAAGGTGACGATTTTTTTCCTGGTCAATATTCACCATTCGTTTTGTGGCGAGGTATTCTCAGAACGCGTACGCGTTCAATCTGTATGACGTCATCAATGACCTTGACTCTATTCAGGGACTTGAAAAAGCGACGGTGTTCTCAAAGAAATTAAACGAGGAATTCAAGGAATCTGTTCTGTGGGACAAATTGGTGTCGATGTTGAGAATAGTTAGGAAAAGTTCGACCGCCGAAGGAATGGGACTTTGAAAAATTTCGAATATCGAGCTATTTATGACAGGGGGAGAACTTAAAAAAAGAAGGATTTTCTGGCAGAGCCAAATAAATAAAGACCATGTTTCATGTCTTCTAGGAAGTGACCTCATTTATATTTTGAAGCCAATATTAGAAAAGGTGATTACAGAAACGCAAGGAAAAATAAACAAATCACGAGACAATTCATTTAATTTTGAGGCCAAGCCTATCATAGCCTAGGTTTCAAATTTTTCTCACAGAGGCATACGCCCCGTGCTTGGACTAATAGAGGCGTGGTGTACTGTAAGACAAGCTATCCAGTTCAGTCGCTCCGCTCGTTCATTTCCGTCCTTGTATTAATAGGTGTGGTGTAGTATAAGTCAAACTATCTAATCTACGCGGGACGAACTTACTCCACTCGTTCGCCCCCATATGGATTAACTTTGGTGACGTCAACGGTGTATGACATCATCAGCGCAGCTTGGGGTCTCTCTTCCTCATTCACTTCTATTCGCGGATCCCTCACTCCGCTCGTAAGCCTCCAGTCTCCAGTATAGTAGTTCGAATTCGGTTTTTGATGTTACGGCACATATTCAGATATTAAGTTAAATTGAAATTTAAAAACGCAGATTTTTTTATTTTTCATTTTCAATTTTTTACTATGTTTATTGTAATTCCGATAATTTCTGTTCAGTCGTGTTTTTGTGTCGCTCCGATGATGATTTTTTAATCGAAAGGCCTCAGCTCCTTATGTTTTAATCTGCGGCTAATGCAAATAAACTTGAATTTAAAAAAAAATCTGCGTTTTTAAATTTCAATTTAACTTAATATCTGAATATGTGCCGTAACATCAAAAACCGAATTCGAACAATTAGTGAGGCTAATGCAGCCTATTTGAGGTTTTTATTCCAAAAATTTCGACGACAGATTTTATCGTTCTCTTCGCATATTTCGTTTATCAGATCTTGTCTTAGAGAGAGACTAAGACCAAAATTTGTCAACTTTCGGTTGTATTCGTCTTGTAAATTTATATGCGCAAAGCTCGAGCGTTATCTCGTCGATAGATGGCTACGCTGTGAGCTCAGGACATGGTACGGGAAGAAGAATATTACAACTCGGTTGCTCCATATGACTCACTCACGATTGACTCAGCTTCTCAGCCCAACTGAAGTGGATTCATTCTTTCGGGAAACTTGTCGTATACATGAACGCAAACTTAGGCAGTGCAAGGAAAAGAAGCTCAATGTGCTAAGGGAAGAACAAAACCAACCTGAGAAAACGTCCACCGACCTCAGTAAGAAATTTTATCCGCGGTTCGTGAATTACTCTACCTCCGAGTTTAGCCTTGATGAAGAGGCACTATTGAGCAAGGGCTTAAAGTATAGTATACCGCCGTTGGAAGCTGGGAAGGCGAGGGATAATCTTGTGGTGGATTTAGCCATTTCTATTGGTTCCAGCTCCAGTATTACCAGCAAAGTTTCTGATATAATTAATACCAATCCTATCCAAGTTTTGAATTCAAAATTAAGATCAACCTTGAAAGGAATTCAAGAGAAGCTCAAAAATGAGAACCTAATAATCACAAAAGCTGATAAGGGAAACACAGTTGTTGCGTTGGAGCGCACGGTTTACCATGAGAAACTTCTGGATTTCCTGAGTGAGAGTAATGCCACCTTGGTCAATGATTTCAATTTCACTTCGTACAGTAACAAAATCCGGGAGGCTATAAACAAGAGCACATATCTCTTGAAGCTGCCGGCAGCAAAAAATGCAGTTCTCATCTCCAATCCTATCATGCCTCGGTTGTATGGTCTACCAAAGATACACAAGGATGGCCTCCCAATGCGTCCGGTGGTTTCTTGCATTTCGACACCAACGTATAGATTGGCGAAGTTCCTGAATATGTGGTTCAAGTCTTGTTCTGATTTTGCTCCTCCGTACTCGGTTCAGAACTCTGGCCAATTGATCAATGAAATGCGTGCCTGCAATTCTCCTCCTGGTAATGCTGTGTTGGTCTCTTTCGATGTCAGAGCCCTTTTCCAGAACGTGCCTCTCGCCCCTTCAGTTGAGTGGTTTGAAAACCTTTTGAGGGATTCCAATGTACCAGCCCCGTTTATTTCTGAGTTCCTCTCCCTCCTGGACAAATGTTTGGTTCCTAATATTTATAAATTCAATGACAAAGTGTTCAAACTTCCGGACGGAATAGGTGTCCCCATTGGTTCACCATTGGGTTCGCTTGTCGCGGAAGTGTTCATGAACAGGTTTGAGGATGAGCTATTTTCCTCTGGACATGAGTCGATTCAGTATATCAATTTTTGGCGCCGCTACGTGGATGATGTTTTATGTGTGTGGACTGGGCCGGTTGACTTACTCCACGGTTTTTTGGCCTTCCTTGGCTCTTCATACCCCTCCATTCAATTTACTATGGAAATAGGAGGTCAATCGATCAATTTTTTGGATCTCACCATTTCGATCAAAAATGACGTTTACGATTTCGAGATTTTCCGGAAACCCACAAGCTCGGATATTACAATCAGCGGATCATCTTTTTGCCCGTTCAACCATAAATTGGCAGCGTATAACAGTATGGTCCACCGTTTAGTGACAGTTCCACTCTCTTCGCGTGCTTTTACTGAGGAATTGGAGATTATAAAGCATATAGCCAGGGTGAATGATATGAACATCGATATTGACGGGATGATTCGAAGAAAAACGACAAAAATGTGCCTCAATTCGACAACATCGTTATCCTGCACTACCGTAGAGAAGAGGAGGAAAAGGTGGCTTAGACTTCCGTACTTGGGTCGGATCACTGCTTCCATCAGTCAGATAATGAGAACTGCTCATTTTGATCCTGTCTTTTATCCTTTCCTCACCTTGAGGACTTTGTTGTCGAAAAACAAAGATTCGATCCCTAATAATGAAAAAAGTGGTGTTTACCGCCTACCTTGTCGCGACTGCCCGGCCGTTCATGTCGGTGAGACAGGACGGCAGTTGTGTATATCAGAATAAAAGAGCATGCAGACGCTTATGACAACAATCTACCGGGGAAGTCGGCGTTTGCGGCGCATTTGTTGGAAAATGGCCATTCAGGAGGGACTGAAGTTCTCCTCCACATCGAGAACCGGAAAAGAAGACGTCTTGCTTTCGAATGTATGGAAATCGCCCGTCATCGTTACCATCATGAGTTTGAGCTAATTAACAAGTATATTCCTGATGACCTATTTATAGAGAGTGTAATTTCATCGTCACCTTCTAATGTTCAAAACGATTTGTAATATTCGTTTGGTGCTCTCTCCTTCTCTCGGTACAATCACCATCCTTGTGGCAATCTGTTTCATTTCATCTTTCAATTTTTTACTATGTTTATTGTACTTCCGATAATTTCTGTTCAGTCGTGTTTTTGTGTCGCTTCGATGATGATTTTTTAATCGAAAGGCCTCAGCTCCTTATGTTTTAATCTGCGGCTAATGCAAATAAACTTGAATTTTAAAAAAAATCTGCGTTTTTAAATTTCAATTTAACTTAATATCCAATATAGTAGGCCTAATAGTAATACTGCTTCAGTCTTCCATACACTAGGCCTCCGGGCCACGGCTGATGACGTCATACTTGCAGATTTCAGAATTGGGGTACTACTCCTTAGTCTCCATTACATTGGGCTGTACAATATACTAAACTATACTAGGGCCTTGAGGTTGATTAGCCAGATTTCAGAGGCTGATGACGTCAAAGTTTAATATAAAAAAAGACAAGGGATACAGTATACAGGACTATTTGGAATGGAAGGGGAAAAACTCACGAACTCGCAAATTTTGAAATTAGGGGAAATATTTTCAATCATAGTGATTGCTAGACGGAAAACGGCGCGGCGAGACACCGAAATTTTCGAAAATACCCCCTTCTCCGTCCGGTCAATTCGTTTGATGATGGTTGTAAACGGTCTGAATTTTTAGAGCTGATATACCAAAAAAACAGGGAAAAGGAGCGAAACAGTAAAGAAAGGAAGTAGAGGAAAATTCTTCCCCAAAACTCAATATTATATTTGAGTCCATCAGTTTACGTCGGACGGCGAACGGCGAGACACTAAATTTTAAAAAATAACGAGAAAACATTGAACGGGTTCCCTCCTACAATTTTGAGCACTGCGATTCTGTAGAAGTAGGTATAAACCTATAAAGTTGGGCAGTAACTATAGACTCTTAGGAAGATGAAGTCCTAGGCTGGGCATAAGCTAAGCCCAGAAGACCATTTCAGGCTAAAATTCCTCATATTCAGACTACTTTCGAGCTCTTGGGCTTACATTCTCAGAACAAATCCTCGTTAATGCCCGACCTCTATGACGTCATCAATCGTCTTGACCTAATTTAGGGACTTGGAAGAATTTTCAGTTCCAATCCATGATAGATTGATCTCTGAACCCTTAAACTACGCTCAAAGTAGGATTTTAGGCCTAGACTTTTCAAATCAAGTGTTCTCACTATATGAACTAGATGGAGGTTTAGTTAATTGTTAAGGTCTCATGTACACTCGATGTAAGTGATAATGGACAATAAGAAATGGTTATTTGAGCAACAAGGGAGAAAAATGAGCCATTTCTTATCGAGAGCAAAGTTAGCAACCCAAGCTAAAGGCAAGGATTGATATTTGCACAGAGTTGAGAAATGCTTTTTCGACCGTATTGCACATAACGTTCATCTTTACGCGATGAAAAAAGTAGTTTTGTTACCCGCGCATATTCATATCTCACCAACCGTTGCACATGCGCAGTACTGATTTTGGCGCTACAACAACGCGCGTTCACAGAGCGTCGTTACGCCCACAGATGGTTTCGCCTACAAAACAAAGCGTATGTGTGTAAAGAAGAAATGATTATCTTTCACCAAAACCTAGCTACCTTTTCGAGGATCGCCTATTGTGACTTATATCAAGTGTGCATGCGACCATCAAAATACAAGGTGGAGTAAAGCGAGACGTCATCATTGATGACGGATTCCTCTGCTTTGGCCGAACAATTTCCTTAATAACGTATTCAAATACTGGTTGGGTATGAGCATGAATTAGGGGATTAGGGGGTCTGGGAGTGAGATTTTATTTTGCCGAATAATGCCGGAAATGGACTATCCTTTCTATCATATAAAGAAAAAAAGAAAAAAAGACACTAAATAAATAAGTAAAAATATAAATAAATAAATAAATTGATAAATTAAATGAAAAATAAATTAATTAATCAATCCATTAAATAAATAAAATAAATGAATAAATAAATAGAAATAAGCAAGATTTTTCAAAGTCCATCATGTTGGCTGGACGTTGGACGGCAAAATTGAAAAAAAAAAATCCATAGAACAAGTTCCCTGTTAAAAGTGAGATTTTTTGGCAGACCCAAATAAATAACGATCATGTTTAATATCTATTACCAAGTGACCTCATTATATTTCAAGGCCACTCCTGAAATCATGGTCTAGCTTGTGAATTTTTCAGACACAGGCGTACCCTCCGTTCTTGGACTAACATAAATGTGGTGCACTGTAAAATAAACTATCAAGCTCGAGGCGCAAACGAGCGGAGGTTTGGTTAACTGTGAGTTATGCTGAAAAAGTTGTTCAAGTGTATAATTCTACTTTATTAGTTGCTTTTACGAGAGTACTTTAAGGTGTCACCTCACCATCAGTTGTGTCGCAACTGCAGGCGAGGTGGATTGAACTCTCAGATCTTCATGATCATGTCTAGGGTTCCTTTGTAGGAATGGTGTGAACTAATAAATTTTGGAATTAGGTGGAACTTTAGGGAAAATATGAAACATGTCAAAAATTATATACAAGCATGAGGGCATGAAATCATCAAGGCCGGACACATCATTTGAAATTTCTGAATACGAGGAGAGCCCAAGCAGGAGAGTATGACGTCATCAGGAGATGATTTCTGGTTCAAATCCTTAAAAAGGAAAGACTGACAAAACTCAATTAATGTCAAGAAAAATGACGATTGTATGTAGTTACATAGAAGAAGGAGACTTGAAGATTTTCAAACATTTCAGCCACGTAGAAATTCATGACGGATGATTGGAAATATGGACAAAAATTTGTTGTTGTATACTTAAACGGAAGAGGGGGGCGTTGTTCTCCTCCGAAACCCGCGAGGACCGAAGACCCTGTGGCCTAACTGTAAATTGGTACTAGATTTTGCTTATAGGAAACCCAAATGATTGTAGTTCCAGGTTTAGCTGAGCTCTCCAAGAATAAGATACGCAATTTCCTACGTAAAATAATCACTTGTAGTAATTGAAAAGGATCGCGCACAACAGTTGGATGCACTCGAAAAAGTAATATAGCATTTAATGTAAATTTTCATCATAACATTTGGTGTTAAAATTGAATACGCTCGCGATCACAGTTCTATAGAGTATACAAAAATCTGACACGAATTAGTTTGTAAACCTCGTTACGTCGTTGGTTATCAAAAAGTTTGAAACTAAATGAGTAATTCGATTATAACGACGTACGTACGTGAAGCTGTCACTTTCGACAATACGTATGTACATAGCGTAGCCGAGAAAAGAAAAACCATATAATATAATACATCGTGTAGGATAATAATGGAGAAAGAGTAATAAAATATACCCTCAACCGCGAAGACGAGTGCTGTGCACGCTATGTACCAGTCAAAAAATGAAAACGAGAAACCCCTCGAACGTGAAGAAAATTGAAGGGTTATAAACGAGATAACGCGATGCGAATGCGGTCGAGACCTAAAGCCGCAGATATTTTTCAATTTTTATCTAATCTGACAGATAATGGGTCCTTAGCGAATGTCAATATTCTCGTGTTTTCGAAAAAATAAAATAAAATAAAATTTAACATCCCGACCGAGAACCGATCAAGCGAGTAATGTTTGAGAGAAAAATCGGTTATAGCACAGCGAAAGGTGATGTACCGTAAAAGGAATACGAGGGCGTATCCTCCGGGGAGTAAGATTTAAAATGTTTTTTACAAATCCGCTTACTAGTCCGCGAAATGGAATTCGATAGAGGAAAAATATTGCTGGCTCGTATTACGCGTTGTCTGTATAAAGGGGTTTAAATTACGAAAACAAATCGTTAGAAACGAATTTACTGGTTTTTTTTTCTTTGCTTACGCGAATTATAATCAGAAGTCATCATATTTTAGCATCTTGTTTTAAACTTTCAAAGTAGCTTTGAGGTCGATAGAATGATCGGATGTAAATGAGATTTTCATCCGCAACAGGATCCCACCCATCGAGGTATTTTTATTATTACTAATTCTTACAGATTTCTTCTGTAGAGGATTACAATTTCATTTATTCTAGTTCAGCCCAGTTCTTGGTTGTCTCTTGTACACCATATCATCGTGGATAACTGAAGAGATCGGAGAGGAAGGGTGAAAATCCACAAAACGTCACACAAATGGTCTAGAACAGAGAAAAAGAAAGTATGAAAATTATTCTACGTTCTTGAATTGAATAATAGGATGAGAAACTTAAAATCGTACACATCAATAGCCAATGACTCAGTGAAATACGAAATCCTTTCCCATCATTTCAGAGTTGTCCTTTTTTTCTAGCTTAGCTAATCGCCACTAACCTGTCTGAGGTTTGCCCGATGAAGCAATACGAACACTAGAATCAATTCGTTTTTTAATTTTACGGTGCTCCATTATGGAGAAATATACTCACCACTCACGAAGAGTAAAGAAACAAATGCAATAAAATCACACAACCGAGCGCTTTCGGATAAACAGCCATTCTTAAGGTATAGGAAGCGACTGAATCCAACACCAACAAGAACAAGTGACAACGAAGAGGAGGTCATGACTGAACCAGCGAGTCATCAAAATGTGAATCATCCTCATAGACTAATTCAATCAAAACTTATCTGTTCAACACGGTAATATCTTTAATATTTCGGTGACGGTGAATTTCGATTTCTTCAAAAGCTAAGCGCCTGAAATATGATTTTTTCCGGTGAAGGAGATCTTCAGACCCCTCTTTGGGACTGTCACAACTTTTAATTAAATGGTCAGCAAACGCCGACTCAGTTACTTTTCTTTTTTCTCAAGCTTTCTTGTGTTCATCAACTCTAATCTGAAGTTGACGACTAGTCATACCTATGTACACAATAGCGCAATCACCACAGGCAACCCTATGAACATCCCCCCCCTCTCGGCCATCGGTGTCGGATCTTTTAATGTGACCAGAAGGCTCTTAACAGTATTGGTACTATAAAACGCTGGTCGAAAACCGACGAGACAGAGGACGCACGGCTCAATAATGGATTCGTACTGAGTTGCGGAGGTGGTATGGTTTACTCAACGTAAGTACTAGACTCAACCTCGTCTCTCTAGCCTACTCCATCACGGTGAGTTCGATCCATTTATTCATTCCATAAATGATGCTTGTTGCGACTTTGAGCTGAAATTAGAAGAAAGAAAAAATCTGAAACTTACCTCCCTTCTGAGCTCTAAGGTTAGGGATGGTGAATTAGATCGTGGTGACGATGGTATTAGTCAAAAATTTCAGGCACCTGTCATAAATCATAGCAAAACGGAGTTTAACCGTGATGAGCTGACACTTTTGGAGAAGGGATTGAAATTCGGGCTTGCCCCTCTAAAAAATCAGGAGACTAGCAAACGTTGTGGCTGATATAGCAGTGAAAATCGGCCCTGGTGTAAATACCCAGATAAAATGTGCCGAAATGGTTCGTAGTACCCCCCTCCCTTGCATAAGAGATGCAGGGAGTGAATTGTCGGGCCAGAAGTTTTTGAATAACGTTTTCTATTGGCATAGGTACGTGGATGACATATTGTGCGCGTGGATCGGTCCTGCGGAGCTCCTTAGTGAGTTTCTCGCTTATTTAAATAGCATATACCCTTCCATGAAAGGCTCTAGCCGGGTAAGGGGGGGGATGGCCTTGGTCGGAAAATGTTTCAAATGTCCGTCAAAATGTTGTCCCCAATGAGAAAACTCGAAATCCAAAAAATTGGACCCATTCGCTCACCCACATGGGCTGCAGAGTGATTTTTAGGCCTAAAATCCAAATGGCTATATCTCAGCCAATAATGATCGCACAGCGATGAAACTTGAGGACTTTTAGTATATGTGAACGTTCATCCATGGAATGGTTTTTCCAAAAAAAACCATTCATATTTTCCTTAGTTTCTAGCTATACCAAAACTTCAAACTCGAATAAAAAAAAAATCGGGGGGGGGAGGAACCCGGGGAAAATCATTCATTTGACGCGCCATACCCTCTACTACAACATACATGAGTACCATAGTCCCCGGTGAGGTGCAACATTCCCAAAAAAATCAATATTTAATGCATTCCTGTGATTTTTCCATGAATAGCGGGGTGAACTATGACTGCTACCGCAATAGACCGCGAGAAATCAATGGTCAATGTTCGAGGTGAAAAATACGCACTCCTCCGTGAGATGAAATGGGAATGTTGATAGACCAAAAATATATTTTTAGTATTTCGTTTATCGATTTGGTCAATTCTTATGTAAACACGTCCACCGATTAGGTGGAGTACGTTAGATTGAGAAAAATAGTTGAAAAATTCTCCAGTCGCTGGAACAGTTTGAAAATAGAAGAGAAGTGAGAAAATCCACTTTTTCACCCTGGAGGACCGTGAGTTTTGGTATTCCATTCATCAATTCGTTCAATTCCTAAGTAAACATGTACGCCAAGTTTGAAAAAATTAGTCAAAAAATTCTCCAGCCGCTGTAATGGTCTGGAAATGACAATAAATCGGGGAATGTTGCACCTCACCGAGGACTATGGTACTCATGTATGTTATAGTAGAGGGTATGGTGCTTCAAATGAATGATTTTCCCCAGGTGCCTCCCCCCCGTTTTTTTTTTTATTTCAGTTTGAAGTTTTGTAAGGAAAATATGAATGGTTTTTTTTTGAAAAACCATTCCTTGGATGAACGTTCACATATACTAAAATGTTCTCAAGTTTCATCGCTGTGCGATCATTATTGGCTGAGATACAGCCATTTGGATTTTAGGCCTAAAAATGACTCTGCAGCCCATGTTGGGTGAGCGGATGGGTCCAATTTTTTGAATTTCGAGTTTTCTCATTGGGGACAACATGTGGACGGACATTTGAAACATTTTCCGACCAAGGCCACCCCCCCCCCCCCCCTTACCCGTCTAGAGCCTTTACTCTGGAAGTTGGTGGTTCCTCGATAAATTTTCTGGACTTAACCATATATGTCATTGACGGTGTCCATGAATTCGGTATTTACCGGAAAAGTACTTAGACCGACATTGCCATCCACGGGGTTTGCCCATAAATTACCTACTTTTGATAGCTTAATTTATCGCCTCACTCAACTCCTTCTGAGTGAGGTAGCTTTCCAAAAACAACTCGTGACGATAAAGCACTTGACTAGAGTGAAACAGGTCAAGGTGGACATTGACCTTATGGTCCTTAGGAGACTTCCAAGAAAATTTCTCGATTCTACAACCTTCCTCCCCCGCGAATTGCACCTTGATAGACGAAAACGGTGGGTTAGGCTGTTCGGAGTTGAGCCGTGTCCTCCGTCCCTTCGGTTTTCGACCAGCGTTTTATAGTACCAATACTGTTAAGAGCCTTCTGGTCAAATTAAAAGACCCGATACCGATGGCCGAGAGGGGCGGGGGTGTTTATAGAACAGCCTGTGGTGATTGCCCTAGTGTGTACATAGGTATGACTAGTTGTCAACTCCAGATTAGAGTTGATGAACACAAGAAAGCCTGGGAAAAAAGAAAAGTAAGTGAGTCGGCGTTTGCTGACCATTTAATTGAAAGTTGTGACAATCCCAAAGAGGGGTCTGAAGTTCTCCTTCACCGGGAAAAATCATATTTCAGGCGCTTAGCTTTAGAAGAAATCGAGATTCATCGTCACCGAAATATTAAAGATATTACCGTGTTGAACAGGTACGTTCTGATTGAATTAGTCTATGAGGATGATTCACATTTTGATGACTCGCTGGTTCAGTCATGACCTCCTCTTCGTTGTCACTTGTTCTTGTTGGTGTTGGGTTCAGTCGCTTTCTATACCTTGAGAATGGTTGTTTAGCCGAAAGCGCTCGGTTATGTGATTTTATTGCGGTTCTTGTATTTGTTTCTTTACTCTTCTTGAGTATATTTCTTCATAATACGTACACTACTAGGGAAAGTTCCACCGAACAACAGCTGACGTTCTTTTGGAACTTCGACCCATGGACATAAGCTTATTGAAACTGTATTAGCATGGAAGGGCTTTAGAGCTATTCTTGTGGACAAGGGGACGCGGATAACATGGGATATTCATGAATGTAAGATGCAAGAAGCGTTGCACAACTTACAATGAAGCGGATAGTGTGAGATCACATATACAACGCCTAGGAACATAGTCTTTCCTGTTTTCCTGCATAGCACCGAAACATGGACCATAAAAGCTGACGATCGAAGGAGGATCGAAGCCCTGGAAAAGTGAGCCAATTAGAGGACAGTGCGTTCATCCTGGACGGCCACGCGGCGCATATATTATCTATATAGAATGAGCTCCGGACAAAAACGATGGCGGGCCGGCCGTCCATATCCTCACTTGTATTTGAAGGATACTACTTTCTCTTCTTTTTCTAACTCTGACTCCGAAGCTAATTGAACAGCAAGCCCGTAATTCAGATTTTTCCTCGTGAGTTAATCCGAATTATTTGTACATTGTAGCACGTTACGAGTCTGACTCACAGGTTTTTTCATAACCAACTTGTTTGCACGTCATTGACAGGATGAACTTTTAAATAAATTTATTACTCAGTAAAAGAATAATATCCATCCATATCCTTCTTAAGGAAGTGAAGATGATTTTGCTATTACATACGAAAAATTTCCCCCCGAAGCGATCGTGCGCGCATGATACTGAAAAATTGTAACCGGGGAAACATTCGGCTCCGAGCACCTCTTCATAATAATCCGGCGTGTATTTCCCCCTCTCTTCTTCTTCACCGTCCTCTTCGAATAATAGAAGTAATTAACGACGGGCACGCTTTTTTGTTTCCATATCTAAAGAGGTACTCCGTATGTTTTTTTTTTTTTTCAAGTCTTGCGAGTAACCGTTCTTCAGTCATTAGTTTATTCTGTATAATAGGGTTGTCGACAATCGTATAAGATGGTGTAGAAAATCTCGTCTACGATGCGACAAATGTTGGACTACGAAGGATCGTCCGCTCGAAAGTTGCACCTCTCTTGACCACGAAATAGCCCGAATATCTTGGAGGATAGTGACAACGAAGAGCGCAGAATAAGTCGGATATAACGCTAATTGATGAATTTCGAAAGAGAAAATAAAATTAATTTCATCGAGTCGCACGCGTTTCGCATTGTAGACGCGTCAACGTCAACGTCACTTTGAGAGCGCCGTCTCTCCAATTATTTGTCCAATTAAACGTGAAATCTACTTTAGAATTTTCATTTCATAAAGCGTATTATTTACGTTATCTTTGCATATTATATTACAGACACCCAGCGCGTATCCTTTCTTCTTGGTTTGCGCGCCACTCGTTCATTGTTTTTCAACAGCAAATTCGTCGTTTTTCTTTCAATTCTACAAGTACTCGGAGTAGACTCTACAGCACACATCAGGGCCCTGTCGGGAACGTTTCGTTCCATTTTATGTTCCGCTTTGTCTCTCTTACCCTCGTCCTTTCTCTCTTTTTCGTAACTAGATGATGAAGAGTTATCAATAAAGTGACATAATGTAAAGAACGCAAAATCTCTAGTGATGTCATATTAAACGAAACAATATAATCTTATGTACGTAGTTTAATAATGCGTCGAGTAAATATAAGTAGCAAACGTCTGGCACAAACCTTCGGATACGAAAAATTAATAAATAATTATACAGTCGTGCGCCTCAAAAGTGCAAAAGTGAGGCGAATTGCGAGTTGAAAATTTTTTCGGGTCGGGTGATAAATGAATATTTTAAGAGCACGGGAAGAGGAAGCCTCGACGACTCACGAAAATAAAAATGTAATGCATCCACTTATGCGAGTTTTGATGTTTCCATTTTTCGCAGGTATGGTTTCAGAATCGACGAGCCAAATGGCGGAAAGCGGAACGTCTCAAGGAGGAGCAACGAAAACGAGATGAACAGGATCAAGATTGTAAGCTCGTGGACGACGAAAATGTCAAAAATTCGCCCGTCAGAAAAGTAAGTTTAATCCTCGATAGTTGGAATTCCTCTTGAACGAAGAAAAAGGAGCCTCACTCTAAGATAGGGAGCTCGAGAGCAAGTAAAATGGATATCCATTATGTTTGTAACTTACTTTTTAGCTGATGGCTTCTCTATTGACATTATTTTTGGTAAGCAAACACTCGAAGGCGCGACTAGTGGCTCGCCGTCAATTATTATAGAAAAATCACATGGAACCGCTAGCCACGCCGTCGAGTTTTTGTTTACTTATAAGACAATCAGTAGAAAAACCATCAGCTAAGAACAGAGTTTTTTTTTTTAAATATATTTTTCATTTTTTAAAATCTTTTTCATTTATTTTTATTTTGTTTTATTTTCATTTTATTTTTATTTCATTTTATTTTTATTTTATTTTATTTTATTTATTTTATTTATTTATTTATTTATTTATTTTTTTATTTATTTTTTTTCATTTTATTTTTTTTTTCTTTCTTTTTATAATTTTATTAGTGGTGCCGTACAAAATAATGTTAACCTTAACTGTTCAACATATAGGGACGTTTAGTTAAGCCGAAGCTATTAGCCGAGCAATTTTCATCCAAAATTAGCCAGCCGTTTGCTAGCTAATGAAATCACGTTAGCCATTAGCTTTGACGTTAGCCATTCAAATTGGAATTGCTAACGGCTAATATTTTCTCTTCTCTAATCCCACTCCTCCACATTGGAGTGATCCCTATCCTACTTTCAGCCGTTTAGCTCTTAGCCGTTAACCATTCTATTTGACCTCAAAGTAGCTAGCTGTTAGCTGGTAGCTGATGCCAATCAATTTGAAGGCTTATCTTCTAGCTAAGTTTTCAGCCAATACGATTGGCTTAGCAGCCCTAGTTAGCGTAAGTTACAAACAAAATGGTTGTCCATTTCACATGCTCTCGAGCTCCTCACCTAAAGAATGGTATTTGGAACGAGAGTCAAATGGCCAAGGAATCGTTTCAAGTCGCGGTAAAATCAAACTTTGAACAACGCTTTCTACATCTGTAAACAAGACAAAAAAAGAGAGCTAGGACGCAGTGGGTCCTTATAGAAGGGTTGGCTTTAAACAAAAATATTCAAATATCAAAATAGAAAGTTTGCTAAAAAAAATCTATTGTATTTTATCACTCTTGATTAAGAAGCTTTTTGACATGACATCAAAGTATAGAATCATATTTATTCTATTATTTGTGATACTTTATTGTTTCGTTTGCATGTACAGTACTTATTAATGATAGCGTCATTGGGGCCCTAAAGAGATAAGCAGCCAATCAGCATTAACTTAAACTTTAGCTTTTGGCTGACAGCCAATTCCAATAAATTCATTAGCTGGATTTTAGCTTTTTCAAAATGCGTCAAAATAATGGCTTGAAACTTAAATTTAATTATGATACTTGTAGCTTAATTTTACATTAACCAATCAATATTTTCTAACGGCTGGCTTTTGACTGAAAGGCTAACGTCTCAAAACTCATCAGCTGTCTTTTGGCTTTCCTAAAAATGGTCAAAACAAGAGCATAAGCTTGAACTTGAGCCGATAACGGCTTTAGTTGCGCATCCCCGGGGCTTTATTTTGTGATGGGTATTTGCAGACGCCAGTGCAAAAATAATTTTTTCCAATAACAGCTCATGTTAAATTTCACGTATTGTAAGGGTTGTATTCAGAATAAAAATCATGTTCAACTCCCCTGCCTTTGCCCTCCCTCCTTCCATCATCTCAATTACCTTATCTTCTAAAACATTGGATCCTCGACCAATAAATATGTTATCATGTTCCTTTTCTAAAAAAAGATGCTAACTGCTCTTGAAGTTCCCATACATGAAGCACAGAAGAGTAGAGCAGTATAATATGTAGGCAAAATCGGCCCACGACATCCTAAGAGACTCAAAGAGCACACAAAGCATGTGTACCAGATAATCAAGCTTCTATTGAGCCAATTGTAACGTATGACAAGTGAAGAGCCAAAAACCCACGACTACACAGCATACGTCTCACTTGACTCTGACGTCATGGTTGTGAGTCTTAACCCAAATGTGAATCTCAACTTCTTAACTGAGACGAAGAAAAAAGTGATTACAATACGGTTGACCTTTGGGTACCGGGCCGACCCTAAGAAGACATTTGAAAAACCTTGTACTACGATTTTCCAATAGGTCTCGCGAACAATTTCATTGAATAAAAGCTCAGAAGGCGATACTTTCCGAGTCACAACTCGAAACGTGGACAAATCATTCTCTCGTAGGAATTGAAGACAATTATTCCAAGCTCTATCATAACATCGAAATTTGAATACAGACGCAACAGACAGCCTCTTCCACTACATAGAAACTCATTTTCCTCGACAGAAGTTGAAGTTCAAAATATTTTCAAACGTCATTTCTATGAAAATTTTCAGCTTCATGAAACTTCTTCAAATCTTTGCTTCAAAGAAGGAGGCCGTAGTCGGGCAGTTTTTCTTGCACATCTCTTCTTCGACCCTATTCGGATAGCGTTCAAAACTACTGCAGTCGGGGTCGGTGATGCGACGTTGGGCGAGATCATTGAGTTTACAGGAGAAAAAGGGGGTCACCCTTCCTCTTCTACCATCGTATTCAGGTCCCTTTCTCTTATACCAGGGTGTCTACTGAAGGAAATTCTGAAAATATTTGACATTTACTTGACCTTTTAACAGGGAACCTGTTTTATGGGGGGCTATTTGAGAAATCTGCCGTCCGCCGTGCGCCGTCCAGCGAAAAACTTAGAAAAATTTCGACCCTCGAGCCATATATGATAGGAGAGGGACTTAGAAAAATTTCGACTCTCGAGCCATATATGATAGGAGGGGGACTTGGAAAAATTTCGACTCTCGAGCCATATATGATAGGAGAGGGACTTAGAAAAATTTCGACTCTCGAGCTATATATGATAGAAGGGGGACTTGGAAAAAATTTCGAATCTCGAGCTATAGATGATAGGAGGGGAACTTAGAAAAATTTCGACTCTCGAGCTATATATGATAGGAGGGGGACTTGGAAAAATTTCGACTCTCGAGCCATATATGATAGGAGAGGGACTTAGAAAAATTTCGACTGTCGAGCTATATATGATCTAGGCTTCCTTGAATTTTCAATACCAAATCTCATTCGAATCATAAAACAGCTTCCCTGCGTTCCTCGTTTAACTTCGTTAAGGAAGCCGTCATTTTTTAGAAAGTAAACGAGTTAACGAGCAAGAAAGAAAAACAATTCACGAGTTCTTTAACAAAGTTAAACGAGGGGTGACAGCAAACCCGTTTTATGGCGCACGTGAGATTGTGACGTTACAAGGCTGACCTGTGAAGTCATCAAATTGTGACGTCACAAACCCGGACTTTGTAGATAGACATAATAGGAAAGGAACTTGAACAAAACTGATGATGTCATCAGATTGTGACGTCACAAGATTGACGTATAAAGTCATCAAATTATGACGTCACAGTCCCGGACTTTGGAGCTATTTATAATAGGAAGGGAACTTGAAAAAATGGATCTATGACGTCATCAGATTGTGATGTCACAAAGCTGACCTATGACGTTATCAAACAGTGACGTCACAGGCCCCGCCCACAAGCTATATATGATAGAAGAGGGACTTAGAGGTGCGCTTAGAACATTTTTCAGCTCCATGCTTTGCCGCCCGGCCGGAAAGCGGACGTTTTTCCCGAAAAACTCCCAATAAAACAGGTTCCCCACTAAAAAAAAAGAAAGTCAAATTGGCTAAAAATACTGTTGTTTAATGGTAGGGGGGGGGGGGGTGATGGACACGATCCATCACCTTTTCGCTTTCTAGTATTGTACGTTAAAATACGGATATTTCATCGATATCTTTGTTTATAAACATGAACGTAATGTTCAACGTACCTAAAATTATTATTACGTGCCCTCGCCTTCCACACTGGTATGAATAGTAAACTAAGAATGTAAAGAGTTGTAAAATAAAGTCAGTTCGGCAAAGAAATCTCAACTTTAATGGTCTTCCGTGAGCTATCCGCGTATATCACAGGGGGTCACAAAAAACGTCCACCATCTGACAAAACTCGGAGCTCGGCAATTTTAAATCCTTCTCCAAGTCCCCTCCTGTCATATATAGCTTGGGGGCGGGGCCTGTGACGTCACAATCTACATTTTTCAGATCCCACGTGCCCCGAAAAACAGGTTTCCTGCCACCCGTCGTTTAACTCCGTTACAGAACCAATGAGTTTTTTATTTGCTTTTTTCAACAGTTTTTGTCATTTTTCCCATTTTTACCGGACCGTTAATGAAGATACTTGACTTCTACTTGATTTTTTTGACTTACTTGACAGACAGACACCCTGTATGCTGAGTGTAGATTCCTTAGGGTAGCTGATGTTAGGCTGTATGTACAAAATCGCTCATTGAGAGAACGCGGTATCAATTTTCCGAAACAACCAAAACACAAAATTCGGGCTCTGGGAGTTTGAGGAAACAGCCAGAACACGTTCTGTGGTTGAAACTTGCCAGTTCACGATCTGGTCTATTCTAACCATCTTAAAAAGGCACCGTAAATTACCAAATTGCCCTTCGCTCATCTTTGTAAGCGAACAAGCTGATGGTAACAGGAGAGACTGAGCCGCAGGTCTCCCAATTATGCAAAGTCAACATACTTGAGCACCAATACTTTCCCAGCGTAAGACGTCGTCAGGGTAGTTTCTATGCGTAGGTCAAGAGAATCAGGGCACGTGATGTCAGATCGAGATCATTGAACTCACGGCGAAGGAGGAAAGTAATCCCTTCCAGTTAGTTCGATTAATATTATATAGATTGTAGAAGTCAACCTTGAGATAAAATATAAGAATATACTATAGTAGAGAAAGGACTGAAGAAGTTCTTAGAGCTCAAGTGTAATTAATAGAGATATATTAGAAAAGAAAAGGCAAGATTAAAGTGAGGATCTCAAATACAAAACTTGCAAAATATACAGCGAAAGAAATTCCAAGTCAAAATTGTTTCTCGAAGCGTCGCTTCAACATACCTAGATGTAAAGACAATGGGAAGTCCATGTTTATAGGCTGATTGTTGTTACCTTAAAAATTTTCTTCATAAAAACAGCACACATTCATAAGTCGTTCTCAAAGTAAGAAAGTAATACCTAGTAAAAGTAATCTGCTACCACCCCTCAGTCTACAAAACGTTAGTAGTGCAATATTTTTCAGATGCTACACCGTACTCTATCTCATTTAAAATTAATTTCGCATAAATTCTGCTGTCCGCTACTCGTGAATTATGGTCGTAGAATTTGTATATACACGTGAACTGATTCTTCAGCTTTATATACGCTACATAAGAATAACATTATGTGTAGGTATTAATCCTTTATTCGTGTTTGTAGGTAGCAGGTGTTGACAACTCTCTCGTATCGGAATATATATTATCTTAATAATTTTCAGTCATATCACAAAAATGAATACAATGTGCGAATCGCAAAACCTATCTCTCCAAGACGCTCGCAACTGTGCAATAAATCTGTCCCAACACCGACTTAATTGTTATTTAAGAGATTTTCTTCATTAGTAAAATCACTCTTTTATAACTTTTGTTTGTAATATATCACAGACGTAATAATAGAGAGACGTTTTCTTGTATATTTTGTGTTCCTCCAATTTCGAGAAGATTCCTATATCTACCAGCCACGTGTATAAATTTTTCCTACCGTATTCATATGAGGGTGCAAGATCAAATTAATAGTCCTTAAAAATGATCAATTCATTTGTTCTAGAGAAGATGTTGAGTGTTGATTAAAAATTATTATTTAAAATCGGTTTTGTTGAAGAGTTTCTCACCAGTAAAACTGATCAGAAGAGAAAAAAAAAGAAGACATTTTCCGGAATTTCTGTACCGATTATCAAGACTTGAATAGAGCTTTCCTTACTTTTATGCTTAATGGATTGTATGTTTGTGAAATCAGAAAATTTGCATAATCTCTTGCTGTTTGGTTGGTTTCTCATCTACCTGTTGACTTGAAATTTCTAGGTTTTCCAATTCCTATCTATATAATATAAACCATAGACATCGCGTAGAGTCAGACCTGGCCTCATCTTGCGAGAGCAAGGAAAGCTCCTGCGCGTCTACTTATAGGATTGAGACTAGGAGAAGTTCATTTTTCATTGTTCAAAGTTTGTCCAAAGATTGATTTTTCAAGAATAGGATTCGTAAACGGTAATAGCCTTTGAAGTCTCATTGCGGGTACTCTTGTTAAAATCTATCCACTTGTAATCCAATGGCAATCATTTGAAAATAAAGAGTCGGTGTAGCGGACAAATGCGGTACCGTAACTCTACACTGTAGTCTGAATCTTGCGTTGCTGTGCATGCGCCAGACAGAATGACACAATGCTTTTGGACTGGTAGCTTTTTGTAAGAGCAGAGTGAAGTTTTTTTCTATTAGATGAAGAAGCTGAGGTAGGCTACTTCGACTACATTGTGGCCGCAGTTACCCGTAATGCGTTGCAAATATCACACAAAGAAAATTGCTCGATAACCGGTGGCGAAAAGGCAGTAATCATTTGATAGCATTAGGTTGCACCCAAGAAGACGTCTAATTGCGTAAACATGCTTCCTTGATATCATTCCGTTTTCCAACAAAGCACTGCCAGTCCACATTATGTATAGGGCTCTTCCTCTACATCATATTACATAGTCGTTTGCCTGATTCTTATTGTAATGGTACTTCGTTTACATTGGTCTTATGGCAGGGGAATGGATATGCTATTATTGCATATTCAATTCCCCTGCATAAGACCAATGTAAAACAAGTACCATTACGATAAGAATCAGGCAAACGAGTATGCAATATGATATAGGGAAGGAGCCCTCTAGTCAAAATCCAATTAATGATATCGCGTTTGCTTTAAATGATTCTCTACCCTGTTTTCCTTCACCTCCCTCCGCGCCTAGTCATGCGTACAGCAAGGACACAATTTTAAATGTTAAATTTTCATTTGCGGCTTAAAAATTATTCCTAAATACATACTCGTAACACGAATAAATCCTTAAAGTGTGGAAGTAGTTGGTCAGATAGTTTTAGAGATAGGAGAGAACGAACAGGCAAAGTTTGTGATTTATAAAATTAGATCTTAGGCTCAGAAAGAGAGGTGACGCAGAAGTGGAAGGATACTAAGGTCTAATGTGCCGTGAAATGATTGATAGATTTATTAAATGTTGATACGCTCGGTAGAATGAATTCAAGGTAGTCAAAATTGATGTATCAATATTGATTTGAGATATATATATCCATAATTCAATGACGTCATCAGAGGTATTGAAAATTTTTTTAGCTCAAATCAATATGAAAGGAATATTGAAAACTCGGAATATTTGCGGAGAGATAAACGGACAGTGATAACTTTTTTTCAGAATACAAAATATTATAGACTATGGTTAACTAAAAACGGCTTTGCTCACACTATTTTGCAAGAAGCTTAATAAATACCTATTTTTTAAAATCTGTCCACAGGATCAAGACGAAACCGATAATGGTACCAGTAGCGACGAGGATCCACGACTTCACGTATCCGTATCAGAACGTAGCGGTAGTCCATCTACAAGTGAGACAGAACTTGAATCAGAACGAACCAATGTCAGCATTTATAACTCAAGGTTTGCTAAGAAAAATTACTTACAAATACATACGCGAGAGGTTGAAATCATGGACGATTACGCGACAATTAAAAAATTTTCAGGGAAGAAAACTCGGGAACAAGACGCGAGAGTATCACTCCTACTAGTCCTCAGTCGTTGGAGAAACCTTCAGCACAAGATATACCAAGATCAAATTCTTTGGCGACGTCAACTTCTTCATCGTTTAGCCATCCTTTATTTCATGGATTCGGCGTGGAAGGGTGAGTCTTGTTTCTAGCATAAATTATTTTATGAGTATTCGAGAATGCCTTCTGCGTATATCTTACAAAAAGGGACCAAAATCGTTTCCTTATATGGGCTCGACGATTGGTACCCTGAGTGGATATGGCCTCCCTTGTGGGGATTCCTGCCCTTTAACAGAAGGACAATTTATCGTAGACAGTCTGGTGGCTGATCTGGAGTACCATGAATAAAGGCTGGTTACGGGAAATTGACACTTTTCTGTTCCTTTCCAGTAGGATCTGGATGCGGGACCCTTGTTGTACAGGACAGAGATGCTAATGATTACGACCATTTCACCTCTGAGGTTCCAAATAAACCATGTTGACGTCGATTTTCGGTCGGCGGAAGCCTGGTAATCGTATTTTTTTAATATCGTGCTATCCCGGAAGACGCTGGTCCAAGAAACGGTAAACGAACATATTTTTTCTTTTTTAGCTGCCGTGAAGGTGGCTGGACCGTTTGGTCAAGCAGCCGGCGATGGAGTTTTCGATGGATAATCTTTTGAATATCAATCTTAATATTGCCACTGTAGAAAGCTAGATTCTCGATGGTGCGAAGCTCAAGGTCGAAAGCAAGAGGGCTTAGAGGGATGGATACGAGACGATGAATCATCCCCATAATTCCTGCGCGCTGATGGACCTGTGGGTGGACCAAAGTCCCGGCAGATGCGGAATGAAGGGGATAGGGAAGAAGGAACGTGAGGGGAAGAAGGATTAGGAGGATGTAGGAAGAGTGATGGTGAGGTCGACGAAATTTATGGAAAGTCCACCGATCTCAAGCGCAAAGATTAAGGAAGAAGAAAAATGAGTTGAGCTCGGGACAAAGCCTCCTCACATACAGAATAGTCTGGGAGGTAGACAATTCGACCTTGTATTTCATGTTAAAATCATGAAATTTGGAGCGAACATTTAGGATGTTCGAATGAAAAATTTGAGCCATGGCGCCACGGTCCAAACGCGCCGTAGGGGCCCCGTAATGGCGGGTTGCCTAACTGGAAGGAGTTCTTGCATATAAATGACTGAAATATTCCTTTTGGTTCGCAATTTATGTGAATTCTTATTCGGATCGTCAAATTCAGAAAAAATTATCAAAAAATTCTTCCGACATTTTAGGGGCGCCGAGGGGCTGAAGGGGTAAAATTGAGGTGACATATTTCAACATATTTTCACGAATATCCTTCTGAAATGTTCCGTAGAATTTGGAAAAAATACTAAAAAAATTCTTTCGACCGTCCTAAGGGCCCAGGGGCCTCCTCCCCCCTACAAATAGAGGAAAAAATATATTTGCGTTTTTTGGAAAAATCTTAAAGAGTTCCCAAGTAGAATTTAGCGTGAAATCTGGGAAAAATAGTGAAACAATTCCTGGGGCCTTCGGAGAGGGTTAAGAGGGGCACAAACCCTGAAAAGTGATGAAAAAATTTTTGTTTTTTTTTCATGTTCAACAAGTTTTCATGTAGAATTTACCCTAGAATTTGGAAAAAATGGTAAAAAAATTCCTGGAGGTCTCTGAGAAGGGGTAAGAGGTTTAAACCACCAACACTCAAAGTAAACAATATGCGTTTTTGAGAAAATTCAAACGGATTCTCATGCGAAATTTACCGTAGAATTCAGGAAAAATCCTGAAAAAAATCTCATGGCTCTTCGAGGGGGCCGGAAAGAATATAAACGTCTTGGAACAGAAGTTGTAGAACTACATTTCCACACTTGAACTTTCATGAAATATTATATAAAATTTCCTGTTACATAGATGGTGAAATAAATATACCTTGAGTTATTACAAAAAAAATTCAGCATCATAGTATATATTTCAATCCTGATAAGTGATAACAATTGCAATGTCCATGTACCAATCATTTATTCAAACGAGGACTCATTAACACATGCACACATATCAGTGCATGGCATCCCAACCTTCTGGCATGTACAGTGTCTCGTAAAGCAGCCTCTCTGGCAGCTGCATTTCACGAGAATGTCCAATGCCATGTAGATAGGGGGCTGAAGGGTCCACAAAGGTTCTCAGTGTATTCCACCAGCCGCTCACTTCCAGCCCCATTCTTGCGGATCTGGAAATTTCTGATTCTTCTTCAGACACTGCCCCCACACGTGGAAACCCTGATATACCGCGCAAAGACAGTGCTGCTGGATATGAAATAGGCGCCAAATTTGAAGAGGACGGAAGATTGAAATGACGGTCTCAAAAGTAGAAACTATGCAAAGAGACACTTTCGAACCAACAAAAAACTCAATTTACATGAGTTATAAAAATATAATTCTACAATTTTACAACTTTTTCCAAAGAAGTTTATGTGCCTCCCGGCCCCCTCAAAGAGCCATGAGCTTTTTTCAGGACTCCTTCTAAACTCTACGGTAAATTTCTCACGAGAATTCGTTTGGATTTTCTCAAAAATTCATATTTTTTACATCGAGTGTTGGGGGTTTACACCTCTTACCCCCTCCCATAGACCTCCAGGAATTTTTTTACCATTTTTCCCAAATTCTAGGGTAAATTCTACATGAAAACTTGTTGAACTTGAGAAAAAAAACAAAAGTTTTTTCATTACTTTTCAGGGTTTGTGCCCCTCTTAACCCTCTCCGAAGGCCCCAGGAATCGTTTCACTATTTTTCGCAGATTTCGCGTTAAATCCTACTTCGGAACTCGTTAAGATTTTTCCAAAAAACGCAAATATATTTTTTCCTCTATTTGTAGGGGGGGGGGGGAGGAGACCTCTGGGCCCTTTGGACAGTCGGAAGAATTTTTTTAGTATTTTTTCCAAATTCTACGGAACATTTCAGAAGGATATTCGTGAAAATATGTTGAAATATGTCACTTCAATTTTACCCCTTCAGCTCCTCGGCACCCCTAAAATGTCGGAAGAATTTTTTGATAATTTTTTCTGAATTTGTCGATCCGAATTACACAAGAATTCACATAAATTGCGAACCAAAAGGAATATTTCAGTCATTTATACGCAAAGACTCCTTCCAGTTAGGCAACCCGCCATTACGGGGCCCCTATGGCGCGTTTGGACCGTGGCGCCATGGCTCAAATGTTTCATTCGAGCATCCTAAATATTCGTTCCAAATTTCATAATTTTAACGTGAGACGCAAGGTACATCTCATAATTTGCACTAAGCTGCCGGACTAGAAGACGTCATCAACGCAGTGCACCCATTCAATGACGTGGTGGCGTGAGGGCGCACCGGTTGAGACCTCTTTTTCAAAATGCACCATGAAAACGTTAGCCACGATAGAGGAGAGAGAACCGCTCATCGGCATCCACGCCGTCTTGAAACATATAGAGATCGCCAGTTCCTAAGGCAGATGCCTGTAGCAGTTTTTGTGGCAGCAGAAATTTAAACGTGTCTTCCGTTGTTTCATCACCCTCTTCTCGCCGTTATTCCACGTATTGTGTCCATAATTAAAACTTACCGTACCCCTTATTGTCGGTCCAATCTTCCGTGGCTTCCTCTCAATACTTATTTTAAAAGAGACAAAAAATCAGACTTCAAAACTTTTCCACTCTTCAATGCACTTCCGCTAAAAACTTCACGAGAACGCAGCCGGGAATAGAACTTTTTTTCTTCATTTCATACACTGGAGAACGTAGTTTTTCATTCCTCGATGCGCATTTTCTGCTGTCGCGAATAGGAAATATAATAATTATTCTCCTTTAATTAATAATTAAAAAAAAAAAACGGAATATAGCGAAAAAGTTAGATCCAATTCCATTAAAAAGTGCTTTTCATTCGAACATAATTTTCCTCTTTAATTCGAGAGAATTTCGTACAGCGCGAAGCTCGCTATACTTTTTTAAATATAATTTTTGAAATAATTGAAAAAGCGAAGTGTAAATGAAACTGCGGTAAAGCCAGTTAATAATAACGACCATAATGATGATGATAATCCTGATAATAGAAGCTTTATTCATTATTATACTCAAATTTGCTTCCGGGACAACGAAAAAAAAAAAAAAAAGAAATCAAAGGGAGAAAAGTGCGCGAGAGAGAAAGAAGATAAGAAAAATTAAATAAGCCAACCATCCCTTCTTTTTTTTTTTTCAATTCGGCCTAGCCTCAAGAAATTCTCGGATAATATATTTCAATTTTTTAAATACCGTACCGATTTTCTCCTCGCCGGGGAATGAGAGAGCGAATTTACAAATTAAAAAATACGAGGGAAAAACGGGACGCGAGAACGAGAATAAATAATAAGATGGAAATTCGCCAAGGCGACGCGACGGTCGTCGGCGTTTCTCTACGCGAATAAATTTCCACGGCTGTTTTTAATTTGTCGTCGTCAAAATTACTGTACTTATATATACAGAGATAGCATTATGGTGTACAAGAATGGGTTTGTGTGTTGTTATGGTGAACACCAGCGCTGAAGGAGTGGGTGGAGTAATTGAATTAAGCCGTCGATTTCTCTGCCAACCGAGAAACGCCTTTTCGTAGATTTTATTTTCGAAAGATCTGTTCCGTCGCAGCAAAGGCAAAGGGTACGCGTTCGAACAGCCACCGCTGTTTCTTCAATTTGCTACATTGTAAACTTAATTATTTAGCTCGTATTGGAATGATTGTACTTTCAAATAAGAGGGACTTTACAGGCTATAGATTGAGCGTAAACAAGGAAAGTTTTTGATTTGTTTCATTAAAGATTACAAGATTTGTCAATAATCAACATTTTAAAATACAGTAAAATATTATTACAATTCAGTCAGGAGTTCTTGAATGAGCTAGAACTCTAATATAAAATCTGAATGCAGTTTTAGATTTGCTTGAGGAATATTTAAAACAACTCCCATTCAGTTAGAGGAGACTAAAACAAAACAACTTGAAATAAAGAAGTCCAATACTGACAATTTTTGGAGATATGTACCTATAAACAAATATTATAGTGCAAGTTCAAAGTCAGAAAAAACGGAACCTGTTCTACACTATTCGAACCAAAAAGCGCTAGCGTTGCGGTGTAGAGAATTCGCGAATAAAGGTCCCGGCTAGGAGCGCTACTTGTTCTGCGAAAAAAGTGATCATGGTGTTTTCTACCATAACACAACATACTAATAAAATCGTAATTCCACCATTTCAAATTGTTTTTCGTAAAAAATGCAGAGAACGAAACTTGTTGATCTTTCAATTGTCTTTCATATGAATGTAATTTTAGATTTTTTAAATAACTTTTTTCATTTCCTCACTTTTTTTGCAAGCTTCCTCAAAGTGCCGTCAAGATGAATCTAGAGGGCGCCTCATTTGCCTTTATTCGCAATACCAAATTGAAGGATTTGGGGAAAAAATGAAAAATATTGAAATAACACTTGAATGAAGCAGATTTGGTTTCTTGATATACCATAAAAAAAAGATGTCCACAAACGTACGTTCTATAAATTAGATGGGATATCAAAACTTTCAGTTCTACTTCATTCAAGAGTTATTCCAAATTTTTCATTTTTTTCCCATATAACGGCCCATCATTTTGATACCTTTCACGATTTCGTCCAGTTGAACGAATCACGCGCGTTGTTAGCGATCCGCCCCGTTCGAATGTTGTTTCATTTTAGCTGGAAAAATGTTTGCCATCGGTCTTCTGGCACTAAAATTTCGAGCAAAATATAAATACCACGTATTCATCAAAATCTCGTTATGACGCCAATGAAGCATCAGAGTAGCGACACGTCCCAGTGAGAACTGAACGGCTACAATAATGGATGAAATGAGGTGGTATTAGAGGTTGAAACAAAACAGAACCAAAAGGCAGATCGCTATCCCAACGCGATATGATTACTTCAACATTCAGGCTTGGCAGAAAAAATGTTGCTGCAGGTGGCAATGTATGGAAGCTTGGCCCAACATGGTGATTGTGACATTGAATCACAATATTTTCTCAAGGCAAAAACAGTATTTTCCAATTAATAAGAAATTCAAGGTTGTACTATCGAGCCAAAAATCAATAAATTGTCTTCTGGTAAAACCTCAGCTATAACAAATAACCATCCTTAAGGTTTTTCAGAACTTATAACTCGAGTTATTGACGATTGTCTTGACTTTTTTCTCCACATCCAATATTTGTACCCAAATCGCATCTCCACCTTCTTTGCACACACAACTACCAACTTCCCAATTAGAAGTACTACATACATTATACGAGTATCTACACTGACAATGCTAGCGCGCGACTGCTCTGTCAAGTTCCGCAATTATTATGTAACTTGCAAGGCACTAGGCTCTGTACCAAATTTCAGTACCCTATGCTTCCATGCGTTAAGCAATTCAGTATGAATTGGTGATGCAGTAGTAAAGCTTTCCAGATACAAATACAAAGGTGAAATCAATAATATTGTATTTAGTGATACAAAGGCAAGGCATGAGTGGTGAGCTCAAGTTTTATCTGAGTTTTAAGCCGTAAAAAAGCTACAGCGAAACGATCTTTCATTCGCTTACTTAAGCGACTTGATAAGCAAAACAAAAGCTTAAAATTCGAAAAAAGGCAAAAATGTGTTTTTTCTGACAAAAATATATTTCTTCTAACAAAATATGTTTTTTCAATAAAAATATGTTTTTTTCCAACAAAAACATGTTTTGTACTTTCAGTTTCAAGCTTTAAGCTTAAGTTTTAGGTTAAAACTCATAAGTTTTAAATAAGCTTCAAGCGAAAAGAAATTTTATTTCAAGTTTAAGCCATAAGCGTAAACCCTAAAATCGAATCGCGTACCACCCATGTACAAAGGTGATTTCCCAATGCCTGAAGTAAAGTCATGTAGAAAGAGAAAGTCGTTAAACTCCCACAGTAAAGTCTAACGCCGCAGTGCGCTTGGGAACACATCTTCATACTTTTCTACAGAGGAAACATAGAGAGTAAAGTCCAAAATTTTCACTGAATCTCAGAAACGATGCATAGCCGAAGCGAAAATTGCGATCTGAGCCAGAGACGAGTAAAGCAATTTGCCGAGTTGACGATACCCGCATGTATTGTAAGATTTTTTTTCCGGTAAATGATATTGAAACAAAATTCATTCAACGAATACCGAACGCCATTGGCTGATTCATTTGTCTTTCACACTTTCATTTTTCCTTTCACGCTAATCCTTAAATGTGATTGACTAATTTGTTTTTCTTTCACACTTCTATTTTTTCTTTCACGCTAATCTAGCTACGGGTAAAATTAAACTTTGACAGCACCTATCGATGTAGTCAAAACTCCGTTTCAACATCATGAAACGAAAAATATATTTATATACAATATTCCTTACTGTTTCTTTATCTTAAATCGTTCTGTACCTAAATGAAATACATCTCTGGAATTCCTTCAATTCTTCTGATGTGGGAACATTGATTACGTCATCTACGCGCGGACACTGACCGTATGAATCAGTGTGACCAGAATAGCCTCCATAAATTTTCTCTTTCAAACATAGTACGGGCTGTTGATCCAAAATTCTAGAGAATTGTGCATTTTGTCATAAAAGCATGAAATTAGGTGTTGAGGTGTATGAAGGTGTAATAAATGATATTAAGAAGGGTGCCACGCAGAAAGTCCATTTTTGTGCTCCCAGGGGTCCACTTTGGGGGGGGGTCATTTTGGAGATTATTGTTGCAGAAATTGGAAGGAAATTATGAAAAATAATTAATCATGTGATTTGTAGAAAAAATGGATTACTAAATCTTCTTCCACGCATCCTTCTATTAGGGGGCTTGGGCCCAAAATTTTACACAATTGTAAATGTTATCAGAAAAACTTGAAATTTGGTATACAGGCAAAGGAAGAGGTAATGAATAATATTAACACGAGTGCCACGCAGTAAGTTCATTTTTGTGCCCCCGGGGGCCCATTTTTTGAGAGGAGATGCTCATTTTGAACACTGTTGTTGCAAAAATTAGAAAGAAAAATGATTGGGTTTTTCTATTCATAGACTAAAATCATAAATTTAATCAGAAAAGCTTGAAATTTAGTACACAGGTGAAGGAAGATGTGATGAATAATATTAAAAAGAATATGCCACAGAATAAGTTCATTTTTGTGCCCATATGGGTCCATTTTTTCGAGGAAGGGGAGCAAAGGCTTCATTATTTCAAGACTTATTGTTGCAAAACTTGGAAAAAAAATATACCTAAAAATTATATTTATTGGGTGATTTTATGAAAAAAATGGTGTGAGGAATTTTGTTTATGTATAAACTCTTCCATTGGGGGTTCATGGGCTCCAAATTTCACAAAATTCTAAATTTCATCAGATCTATGTAAGTTTTCAGCCTTCATTACACTAGGCCTAATTTATACAAATTATGAGACAAAAGAATTGTGAAGGCGGCGCTAGACGATCAAGATTTTCGTCAATTTTCCCCGTCAATTTGTTTAAAATTCGAGTTTTAAACCAAATTCTTGACGGTATCATCAATAAAATTCAAACAGAATTGAATTTTATTGATGCACCTTCAAGTTTCCACTTAAAGAAATCGTATAGAGTCGATTTAAAAAAAAATTGACCAGGAAAATTGACGAAAATCTTGATCGTCTAGCGCGGCCTTAAAGATTTATTGAATAAAATTACTATCGTGTGCCGTAACTTAGAGAGACAAATTCTAGATTCCGTTTTTTTCGAACATTATTTGCCAAACTTGAGTCTATAAAATAAAGTTGTGAATATTCACAACTTTATGATGTTCGAAAAAACGGAATCTAGAATTTGTGTCTCTACATTACGGCAAATGATAATAATTTTATTCAATAAATCTTTACAATTTGCGACAGGGTATTCTTCATATTTAAGTAGTAATTTGAGAGGACAAGACGCTCAAAAAATTAAATACTACTTAAATGTGAAAGAATACCCTGTATCTTAAAACAGTGATGACTAAATCTTGACACATTTTGTGACAAAATTCCGTCATGGTGTTGGGGAAATGGAGCCAACTGAAAAGCTTGCCGTCACGACCTATGGTGCACTCCATCAATTAGCCCCTGTAGCTTATTTTCGAAAACATTTAATAGAATTGTGAAGAAAATCAGATTTTGAAATGAAAACTAGAAATCGATTGGCAATACAGGTGATATTAGCAGCAGTAGTAAAGAATGAAAAGGGTAGAGGGATGTTACGCGCCTTGTGCCCTCTACATTTTCATGAATGTGGCTCGTACATTTGAGGATTCTGCACCTCCAGTGTTGAGAAATTGATTTGGTGACACTGAAACAAACCTTTTTAAAAAATTGTGGGAAACAGAACAAGTACTAGATTTGTTCTAATACAGCTGTCTTTTTCACAAGAACTTCAGTCCCCCTTGTATTGTATCATATATAGTTCGATAGCCAGGAAGATAGCCTCTTCATATAACTAGATATGGAATGCTTTATACACCAATTGCCTAAGCCCCATCAATGAGCCAAATATACAATGCTTCAAACACCATAAGACTCAGAACGTCCTTCCAATGTATTCTTCCCCCTTGTATCACATTATATATACATAGCTTGGAGATGGGTGTTTATAACCTGAAAGACAGCCTCTCCAAGTAACTAGATATGCAATGCTTCATACACCAATTGACCTAGCCCCTTCAAAGAGCCAGATATGCAATGCTTCAAACACCATAAGAAAGCCCTTCCGAGGTATTCCAAGTACCCCTTGTCTTGTATCATATATAGTTTGGAGATTGTTATTTATGGCCCGAACGACGCGAAAGTCCCTTCAAGTAACTAGATATGCAATGCTTCATACACCAATCGACTCAGTGCCAGATATGCAACGCTCCAAACACCACAAGACTCAGAACGCCCTTCCAAGGTATTCGAAGGTCCCCTAGTATCATATATGTACCCCATAGAAGAGGTTCTCTGCCTCCCCTTGTTCAACTCCATTAAAGAATCCGCCAGCTTTCGCTAAGTCTTTCTCCTATCAGGTTCCATGTCACGCCTCGTTTAACTTCGTTGAAGAACCCATTAGTTTTTTTGTGGAAAGAAGAGAGATTTTCCCAAATAAATAAAGATCACGTTTCATGTTCACTAGTAAGTAACCTCATTGACATTTTAAGGGCGCGCCTGATTTGTGATAAAATCATGGCGTAGGTAGCCTACAAATAACTCCCATATAGATATCAACATTAGTGACATCATTAGTAGGTGACGTTATAAACATCGATGGTGGCTGCCTGTGACATCATCAGCACTCTCTTCCTCACTCGCTTCTACCCTTGGGATCACTCTGTTCGCTCGCAAGCCCACCAAGAGTCTTCATTATACTAGGAGTAATAGTAATACTGCTCCATTCTCCCCTATACTATAGAAAAATTCCCAAGTTTACAATTCTCTTTCATTAATTAGCTTACGAAAGTACTTTCGGGTGTCACCCCATCATCATTTGTGTCGCTATTGGGCCTCCGAGTCGCGACTGATGACGTCATACTTGCAGATTTCAGAATTAAGTTGGTACTCCTGTCTTTATTGTACTGGACTATACAGTATACTGAACTATAACTAGGCCAAATAATTAGCCTTTATGAAACCGGACCCAACATAAGGTTAACTTACAACAGTTTAGAGGCCTCCATTAAACCACTTATAGATTACAAGGATAGAAGGTTGATTGAGCTGGCAGATTTCAGAATCAAGGTCAGGGCTGATGATTTAATAGTTAATTATAAAGGAAGAGAAGAGATACAGTATACAGGACTATTGGAGAGTCGAGGGAGAGAGCTATGATTCAAGACTCGTCAGAATCATGTTCAGGTTTCCTTTCCGGTGGCAACTCGCGGGGGTGGTGTGTACTGATAAATTTTGGGATTCGGGAAACTTCAGGAAAGATATGAAGAATGTCAAAATTCATCTACCCAAAAAAGTTGGATCAGAGCAAGGCATCAAAAGGTTACGTCATGAGAGAAGAAAATAAAGTCAGGCGTCACGGAGTCGGATGTGATATCATTAGAGTGAGACGTCATCAGTGAGATTTAGAAAAATGTCGGTCAAGGTTCAGATGAAAAGAGAGAGATGGCTGATCTATAACGAGAGCGCCAGGGGAATGGCATTTCAAGCAATAAGCAGGAAGGTAATTCGAAAAATATCAACTCAAGAACTGTGAAGAGAGGTAGCTGGAAGTAGAACTAATTTATGACAAATGACTGAAAGCAGCAAAGATCATGGGAAGGATGCAATAGTTACTACTTTTTTCTGATGTTGAACTTTACTGTTCGCAACTGAGCTTGTTTGCCCTTTTCTTCTGTTGGTTGTCGCCCAATCCCGTGATAATGGGTAAATTGTTATAAATGCTCACATTTACGTTATACCCACTGAACGTACTTCCCTACCTGAGGTCAGGCGCGGATTTACAGGTACATTTTGGGGGGGATATTCCATTGTTCAAAAATTTTTTTCCCCGCAGTCAAATTAGACAATTTCAGTCTTTTCTGGAGGTCTTTTTTGGGAGGGGGGATATATATCCCCTTACCCCCCCCCCCGTGTAAATCCGCGTCTGGAGGTACTGATCCGCAGTACTCTCATCGTACTGTCATAGGTTCCCTTCTGTGCTTCCATATTCCCAGAGATTCCTTCAACTTCTCCTCTAGAGTAGCCATTGGTTGCTGCGATCTGCCGGTTTACTATATCTAATTCCTTTCCTCTTTTCTCCATCGTCCTTCAAGACAGGAATTTTTCGATAGCAGTAGTTCTGAATCGCCGCTAACTTTTGTCTAGGGTTGGCTTACTTTAGATTCTATTCTGTCGCCGTTTTCTTACGAGCTCCCTTGGATCCGTGATTTCTGCAGATCCTGACTTAGAAAGAGGTTTCCCTGTCTTATCACCACTTTCAACTCGTAGCGGAGGATCTCTTAGTTCGTTGGCGATGGTAGAAGCTACTAGCGCCTGACAATTCTCTAGTATTGTCAAGATGCTAGGAACACGAAGGAGTTTAAAGAATTCAAAGAATACTCATGTTTCAACTTCACAACCTATCGAGCAAAGAATGAAGAAAAATTGATAGAAAACGAATTCCCGCAAGTAAAATCGCATTAAAAAATCAACTTTTAATCATTTCAAAGTGCGCGGAGGTGGATCTCAAAGGCTCTAGCTGAAGGAGAAGGATATCGAGCATTGTGGTAATAAAATATGGCATTTTAAATTGAAATGAAATAAATTAAAAGTATAAGGGAAAAAGTTTAGTGAAAAGCGCAATTTTAAAACTGTATTACACTTCTCTCTCCGTCTCATCTTATCGCGTTCTTTCTTTTTTTTTTTCTTCCTCAACCTACGTCTTCTCTCGCTCTTATTTCATATCCTTAGAAAACCCTGGAAAAATATATTAAAGCTTTCTCTTTTCTTTTCTCTCCTCCGTCCGCTTCTTCTTCTTCTCTATTTTTTATACGGTAAAAATTCTATCAAGTTCTTTTCACTCGCTTATTTATTATTATAAAAAGCTGAAACGAATTCCCGTTTCAGAATTTTTTATTCGGTAATGCCGCGGCGCGCTATTCAAATAAATTGAGTTTTGTCGAAACAACGTCCCGCCTTTCGCAAATTTCGCTCCCCCGCTCCGTACCCGCTGTCTCATCAATTCATTTTTACAACGCTATACATTTTTCTTTTGATAGTACAAAAATATGATAATTTCGTTCGTTGAGGGAGTGAGATAGCCTTAAGGACGAATTCGTACAGTCAACGAGAAGAGTGGGAATAAGCGTGCACACAAAGCATTTATGTAAAGGAGTACAATTCTCTCTATAGTTCTATTTTACTCACTCTCTCTCTTGTCGTCTTCGTCTCCTAAAATTTGTAAGTATAGAATACAGTATGACATGCCTCATGCACGCAATTGTGCAAGAATTGGAAACTCGAAAACAGATTAGGATTTCAGAATGTATAATTGTGATGCGATAGCTTTCTTCGCGCTTGATTAATCGGGCTGATAAGAAAGTATGTCTAATGAAACTGCACGGCATATTTGGGAATATATGCGCTTATAGAGCGATTCTTAAATAAGCGTACCAAAAAATAATACACGCACGACGACTTGTTTGCATTTCATTAAGTGACCAACATGTCTTTAGATATACCGTGAGACGATATTATATGCGGGACATTTCTATTTTGAAAAAGGGAAGGAAAAAAACGAAAAGTAGGAGAACACTCCTAATGTTCAATTAACTACATTAAAATTAATTACACGTCATTAACCGTGTCTTTACCACTTTTGTTAACGAATTAAAATTTATAATTGCTTCATTGTTATCAACCAGCACCGCTGTACAATAAAATTAAAGCTTGGTAATTTGATAATGTGTGTTTCGTTCGCCTATAGTGATTATGACTTTTCGTGCTAGTATACACGTCTGTCTCTCTCTCTCTCTCTCTGTCCAGCGATAATAAGTTGGAGTCGTTAAATTTATTATACTCGCGCGGTTAATGCTTACTTATGTTAATAAACTAATAATGTGGTATTATTCAAGTGTCATATCAAGTAGTACCAAATAGTTACGAGTAGGAAGAGTCGTAAAAGGTCGAAAGGAGCAAGTCTTCCAAGATGTTTAAAGTTGGACTAAATCTTTCTGAACCTCTAGTTTTCCCATGCGTAGATATTTCAAATGACAATCTGCGAGTTAGCTCAAAATTCAGAATTGTTTCGTGTTTCCACCCTTCATGAGTATCACTCGAGTCCAAGGTCATCAATCTCGGACTTTGCTCATTCGAAGTAGCTCTAGTATCAAAATTCGCCCAGGTTTCGCATCTTCATCAACCGCTTTTACAGAGAAGTAGTGCCTGGGTAATAGGAGAAGAGGGATCTAAGAATAAATGAGAGAAAATAAAATGCAGTATGACGATCACAATTCCTGCAGATCCTGTATAGTGTGTAAAAAATATTACCAAGGAATGAAGGGAAGGATCTGGATCTAGTTAGCTTACTTGTGTAAGAGAAGATAACGATCTAAATTCCAAAGAGATTCAGAATAATCATTGAAAATGAGCGGAAGTTTGGTCATGGCAATTTATCATATTTCAGCACTAGATGACCTGTGCTGCTCCGCAGTGTAGGCCGGTATTTTATCAGGCCCCAGTGCTCTTTTCGGTTTTAAACGTTTGAAGGATTCAGACACCTGGTGCTGATTGTGGTCTTTGGACCCTCTCATTCACAATACGTGGAACTTCCACCTGAAAGCGATATATGACGATCTAATCTTAAGGCCGGGTAGCGTGGTGGTTATCGCACTCGTCATGAAAACAAGAGGTCGCGGGTTCGATTCCCGCTCGGGCCAGGAGATTTTTTCGTCATAATTAATTCGTGATCTATCATTATCTAAAATCTATTGAGGTTCCGAAAATTGGAACACACACACACTTGTGAAAAACGTTCCCAATCTCAGCGTTGTTACTTCCACTATCGTCAGAAGAAACAAACGAGAAAAACGAAAAAAAAGAGCGTATTAAAGATTCGTCTTAACACAATTTCCATTACATTAAATGGCTACAGCGCTTTCTCTAGGCGTAAAGTCGTAAAAGAAGGATAAACTAGCAGCAATCGCCATTTTCTCTGTATCGCTCATTTCCGTTTTCCCTGAGTAAACAAAGTAACCGAAGATTTTCTTTTCTCAATTCGTGTTTCCTTCTACGTTGTAGCGCATCTTTCGTCGTTGTTTGGCTGCGGCTCCTTTCGCCCTATCTGTTTCAGTTTTTCCCTAAAACATATTCTAATGTCTGAAAATTTCCGGTACTTGAAGTTGCGACTTCCGAACCGCGTGAACAGCCACTGTCGAGGCTTCCTTACACACTTCATTACCTTAATCGATTTTACGCGATTAGATTGCTTTATTTTCTCTCGATGCCGAGCAGGGTTTTACTTTTCTCGTTTAATTAATTCTTTCGCCGTTCGGCGTACGCGAATTAAGAACCAGAAACTCGATCTCGAGTAAATTGACTTTTTATTTAGCATTCTTTTTTTTTTCTCTCTCCTCTCTATTGCGATCGCGGCGCGATGATTTTCGCCAGCTTTTTTCCGCGGTCGCGACAATGTCAACATTTTAACCTCTCAATTTCACGTTAGTATTTGCAGCGGGGGTGTATGAGGGATATTTTGACGAGGAAATGATGTCGTTGTAAAACGTTGTTTTCGCATTAAGAAAACGTCGATGACAGTCATTCGGATTTTACGGCTATTTGCCGCCCATAAAAGCTCGCCGGCTTTACAATGTCGCGCAAAGCGTAACATCATCAACTTTTAATTGTCCGAAAGATGAACTGCGTGTACGCAGCCCGGAGGCTTTTAAGTTTATCTCTATACGAAGAACTGGACGACGGTGCGTCGTTTCGCGACTTTTAGTGTCGAATTTTCAATTAACTGGAAATGTAAAAACGCACAATAATTGCCGCTGTATAAGTTGATAGGCGTGTTGTTATACGAACATTACAATCTGTCTTGGCACGATCGACACAGCGGGTAAAAAGTATCTTTTTCTTTTTTACGAGGGTTACAAATCGACTGATTTTATTGATACGAGTGTTGATATACATGACGTATTTTGGGAGAGGCATTTTCAGCAAAGTATCCAACTTTCAGGCGAAAAAAGTCGTAAATTGGAGAAGGATAATCTCGTTGTACTCTCGATTATCGTTACGTTTCTTGAAATTTTCGATAAAATAAACTACTTACGAGATTTTTAATAACCTTGCGAAACAATCTGGTCAAATGGAAGGGATCGTGTTCTACAGATGTACCTACGGTAATCAGCGTTCCGAAAATATAAAATTCTTGAATTACAATCGCTTCTGAAAAAGTAATAATAGCCATTTGCTCGCTCTGGGTTGGGTCTGAGACACTTTTACTCTCACTCCATACGCGTGATTGTTTTTGATGAGAGAAATATTTATTATAGAGGGAATGAAAAATATTACGAGTTTGTCAACCATATTTTCGCTGATGACTTGTGGATTTTCATACCTAAATTTTCCAGGGATGAGTGAGTCATTATACAAAATTTCAAATATAAACTGGAAAGGCTCCATTTCCCCAACCTCCATGACGGAATTTTAGGTCGTGACTAATGCCATAATTTTGTTCACATTTTGTTCAATTTCGTTCAACAAATTTTAAATTTTGTTCATTCGTCGTTTCCCCGCTACAGCTATTTCAAATTTGAGGGGCTAGGGAAATGAAGCCCCCCATCTTCGAATTTTGCGTTCAAATCCATGTGATAATTTTGTTCACATTTTGTTCAATTTTGTTCAGGAAACTTTGGATTTTGTCCAGCCATCATTTCTCCGCTACGCACATTTACCATTTTGGGACCTAAGGAAATGTATACACCTCCCCTCTCTCATCTATGAATTTATAAGCAAAATTCACCCATATTTTTCAATTACTCACATCTCATATTTTGGGACCCACAGGCATGAGGGTAGGCTATGGCCTATCCTCCTTATTTTCGAACTTACATAATATTTTATTCTATTCAATTTTCTAAAATAAATACTGATTTTCCAACTTGGGGAAATTTTGACCCTTTTTGGGCCCATTAATCTATTTTGGTGCTTCTTAGGGTTTTGTTACTATTTTTTTCGTTTTCCCCGTCCAAATTTACTTAAAAAACAATAATTGGATTATTAAAATTCTCGAAATTCAGCTCAATACTGTAAATTAACTAATTTTCAAGCCCTATTTTGGGAACCCTGGCGATTTGGTGAATTTTCGGCACATTTTGGTAACTCGGATCAGAAAATTCGTAGAAACTTCGAATATGGCTCAATTTAAAGATAAAATTAAGATTCAAAATTCGAACTATACGTCTAACGTTTTGCGTTTTCGCGCTACGACAGATTTAGCGCAAACTTTCATTTAACTGGTAACATCTTTCTGGTCCACCCTGTATACATTTCCTTAGGCCCCAAAATGTTAAACGTATGTAGCGGAGAAATGATAGGCGAACAAAATCCAAAGTTTCCTGAACAAAATGTGAACAAAATTATCACATGGATTTGAACCCAAAATTCAAAGATGGGGGGGCTGCATTTCCCCAGCCCCCAAATTTGAAATGGCTGTAGCGGGGAAACGACGAGTGAACAAAATTTAAAACTTGCTGAACAAAATTAAACAATATTTTTGAGATTGTAATGATAGGATACAGTATTTCAAAGTGTCAGTTTGAAGCAATATTCAAACATTGGAACGCCATTTGTAAGAAACATACCTAGATGAGACGGCGAAAAATGGCAAACGGCATCGTGTTCAGCGTGAAAAATACTTCTAGAAACACTTTTGGTAATTCAGGTTCATTTGGAAAGGCTGAAATTTGTTCATGTGTGTTACAGAGACCAGTGGTAGCCAGAAGCATCCTTCAAAGTGAGTAAAAAGAAAATTCTACGCTGGACAAATTTCATTCTTTTCGTTTTACCGCAAAATGAATCTTTTCTCGACTCATTTTAGGTTAACTCAGATAAAAGCCAGATGCGAAAATCATTCTGATCCAGTTTTCAATGTTTTTATCTATAGCGCTCCTACTAGATGACCCGGCCGAATGAAAATCATTGAAAATTCTAAGTATGCTTGATAAATGTGGCGATTGTCAGATGATGCGCACAATTTTTAATCCATATATTAAAAAATTTGGGATTTATCCTTTTCACAGTTCGTGGGGGCGTTCCACTGGACGGATTTGCTTCATTTTTTTTTATTCTCTTCAGAATAACCTCTAGATTAGCTATCAAGCATTACTTAGTACCTCACTTCAGGTGTTCCCCACTTATCTGCATTTGCGTTTTCTCCCCATGTATTTCTTATGGAAAATTTTCCATACATTTAGTTGAACGCAATGACAATGACTCATCAAGCAGTGAGATAGGCATGAACTTGAACATTGGTACCTTTTTTATATATGAAAAAACGTCCAAAAATAACTTTATGACAGTCTGTCGCGTCTGTCCGTTTTACTCAACCAATTGAAGCCATTAAGGATCAGCAGCCGCTCGACTTAAGGCGTTCTTGAATTTTCCTCAATTGAGCTTTTCACATATTATCTATCTTATAAATATAATATACTGAAAAAAATTTGGTAAAACTTGATAAAATTCGCCAGACATTTCCCCTGGACAGATTGGGCTGATCTGTCCTTTGAATAAATTAATGCTTCCGACCCACAGATAAGCCATTACCCATTGGCTGACCCGTCCCTGACTTCAGTTTTGGGTAGTATTCAACCGCGACTTCGCCCTGTACATTTCTTATGGATATAGGTATTTTTTAGATGAAATTGAACCATTTTATTCAGTTAACCAGCGTCAAACTAAACAGATTAGACTGATCTTTTTTTTTTTTTTTTTTTTTTTAATGAATGCCTCTCACCAACAGATTCGCCGTCACTCAACAATTTACTCCGCCTTCCTCACAAATTTTCAAAAAATTGAAACGCAATTTTTCCCTGTACATTTTTTAATGGTATATTTATAAGTCCGATAGTGTCAACGAACAAAAAAGAGGATTTCGACGCAGAGAAAATACTATAATTTTATAAAATACACAAAATCGATGAAATTATTATCATAATTATGATCTTCTGCTTATAGAATAAATATGGTAGTTTCTTAACGTACCTGAGTCGAAACAAAAATGTTAACACTGCTGCGTATGGACAAGAGAAGGAATACTGTGAAAGAGATGAACACGTGTGAATGAGGCAAATACGTTAGACTGAATGAATGAATGTTCAACCTATTATCTGAACCATAGGTCTCTTATCTAATGTTTGTCTCGTGAGCGTATAGATGCAATCTTATATATTTGTGAAAGTAAAACAAACCTCCTTTTCCAATTTGCCAGGGACTTCAACTGAACAGGTCGGGCTGATTTTTTATACCCTCCGACCCACCACCACTGCTTGATCAACTTAGCCTCCCTTACAAATTCCCAAAACATTAAAACGCGGTTTCACCAATTACATTTCTTATGTGGATATATTCCACCTATAATAATAATTATATTCCCCTTGTCCTGGTGTCATGGTTGAATTATATCATCACATGTTGAAGAGAGGCAGAGAGAGAGAAATTGAGGGATAATTTGAAACAGAGGTGGTTAGAGCTAAGAGAGATACTAAAAGAAGAAGAAGAAGAAGAAAAACTTCAAAGTGCAAGCGTGAGAGAGAGAGAGAGAGAGAGAGAGAGAGAGAGAGAGAGAGAGAGAGAGAGAGAGAGAGAGAGAGAGAGAGAGAGAGAGAGAGAGAGAGAGAGAGAGAGAGAGAGAGAGAGAGAGAGAGAGAGAGACAAACCCGCGGCTTGTGCCAACATCGACGAGAGATGGGAGATTTGGAAGCGTCGTAACCGTGGCCGAGGTTTCTACCGCGAGCAGCGAGGATCTGAAGGTATCAGATTGGATGAAATGGAGCGCTAAAGCTGCGGTCCCCGCGAAGAATATTGAAAAAGGGTTTTCCAATTGTACAAATCTACTTGGCTCCCCCTCTTTTCGTCCAGAGACATTTCGTCCATGACGCATTTTGTCCACAAGACACTTCGTCCAGAGCGACATTTCGTCCACGACATATTTTGTCCAGGGATGTTTGGTCCAAACTTTTTTCGTCCAAAATTTTTTTCAGAAGTATTATGTGACAAGTTTATACTTAGACCTGAAATAGCTGAGAACGATGTATAAAAATTTAATCATGGTAATGAACACGAGTCAGTAAGACTGATACAAACGTAACGTACATTTACTATCAGTAAATATTATGTGATTTATGCCATTCTCATTTCATCAGTAAAAAACATACGAGTACAAACATATAGCGTCGATTTGAAGCTAGTTGTATATAAAGTAAGATATCTTATTCTTCCTCACTGGATTCGTCAGATTCCTGTACATTTCGTAATTTCAAACAATAGGAAATTGCTCGTAGGTACACAAAAATTTCGTTATCGTTTTTATATTGTTCGTAATTTTCCACAATAACTTTGATGTGAGCTTGATTGCTCACATATTTCTTGGGTACTGGGTGTTTTATTTTTGTATGGCCACCGAGAAGCTGCAATATCAGGGTTTTGTTTGTGTTCTGATCCTTCTGAATACGCTCCAGAAATTTCCAGACCGATGCATGATGAACTCCTAATAATTTCTGGAAGCGCATGTTCCATCCCTCGACCACATTATACATACTGTACTTATACGAGTAAGTACATAAAATTTTTTTGGACGAAATGTCTCTTGGACGAAAAATGATTGGACGAAAAAAGTTGGACGAAGTGACCCTGGACGAATTTTTTTGGACGATGTGTCCTCAGGACGAAAAGTCGTGGAACCATCTACTTTATTAGTTGCTTTTACAAGAGTACTTTCGGGTGTTATCCCATCATCAGTTGTGTCGCAACTGGAGAACAAGGCCTTAACCATGAGTTTTTATAGTATAACACTGTGATCTTATTGGCTGTAACAATACTGTGTTGTGGTTGGTTCACTTCTTGGATTTTTATTCTTACAATAATATGACATTGTGTTCTTATTGGCTAAAACACACTGCTTAGTGATTGGTTCAATATATTGTCCTAAATGCTGCGTTTCTATTGGCTACCTGAATTCCTGCTGTCTCATTGGTTGGTTCAGTTCTTCTTCTATCGTCCAATCACTAGGCCGAATAATTTTTGCTGTCAAATCTAATTACATTGTTCAAGAGGCAGGCTTTCTCCCTCTTGGCCTTTGCAATCTCCATTTGTTCCCAGAGTTTTCTTCTCTTCGTACGATTCTCTACTTGTATGACTTCAAATATATTCCCTCTCCATCGTGGTTTTCTTCGTTACAGTGTTTCCCAAACAGTGACTTGCCATCTTCTTTCTCCCTCGACGTTTTGTGCTCCTTTTTCCTGATCTCATACTTTCTCCCAGTCTCACTGATGTAGATATCCTCGCACTGTTCACAACTGAGCTTGTACACTCCGCTCAAGCTTTCCTTGTCCTTTGGTTCCGTCCGGTCATTGCTGATTCTCTTCACCATGGGTTGGTTATTCTGAATACCCACATTTACATTGTAGCCACTGAACGCTTTTATCACCAATTGTTTGTGTACTTTCCTATACATGGTATCGATCCGGAGTACTTTCTCACTATGCCATCATGGGTTCCTTTCTTTGTTTCTATTTTCCCAAAGACTCCATCAACCACGCCTGGCTTCTGCGATCTGTTTTACTATCTCGATCTCTTTCCTCTTGTCTTCGTTGTTCTTGAGGACAGAAATTGTCCGATAGCAGTAGTTCTGGATTGCCGCTAACTTGTGCCTGGGGTGGTGGTAGGAGTTATTTGGAATGATGGTGTCAGTATGCGTCGGCTTCCTGTACATTTTGTATTCTATCCTATTGTTCTCCAGTGGGAGTTTAAGGTCCAAATGGTCGATGGTCTCATTGCCTTTTTCGACTGTGAATTTGATGCTCTCATTCATCGCGTTCATTTCTGAAAGGAATAGATCCACCTGTCTATCAGTACCTGACCACACAATTCGGATATCATCTACATATCTGGCCCAGTGTTTGATCGAGTTTCTGAACTTGCTGCCCTTCAATATCTTGTTTTCCATATCATTCATGAATATCTCCGCCAGTATTGGTGACAGCGGTGATCCCATTGCAAGTCCCCTTTCCTGAATGTAGAACCCGTTATTAAAGCGGCAGTATTTCTGGCTCAAGATCTCTTCCACTATGTTGGCGTACTTCGGCCCATCGGGGTTCCCATGGTATTTGTTGTTTCTAAACAGAGTGAGAAGTTCCTCCTTCGGTAAGGTACCAAACATATTTGCCACATAAAAGGATATCAGCTTGTCGTTACTCTTGATTTCCAACTTGTCCAGGTGCTCAATCAGCTCTCCGTTGTTTCTGATACTTCGTTTGGGTGCAAACTGGTAGTTTTCTTTCAGGAGTGTGGCTACGATCTTCGCTATCTTGTAGCATGGTGATTGATTGCTGTTGACCAGGGGTCTCATCGGACGGTTCGCTTTATAGAGTTTTACAAGCCCCTTGAGTTTTGGTACAACCGGGTTCATCTCAAGCGTCCTTCCATTGCCGGATACATTGTTCCGTTTCAACAAAGCTTTCAGGTCATCTTGGTATTTCCGGGTTGGGTCCTTTGTTAGCTCTTGGTATCCATTCACTGCGATGTACGACTCCACTTTTTGGGTATTGTCCTCCTTCTCCATTACCACTACCATGTTGCCTTTGTCCGCCTTTGTCGAAATCAGGTTGTTCTGTGGAATCTTCGTTTGTAAATTTGTGACCTTCATCTGCATTACTTGCGTTTTGTCATAGGTTCGGCACATATTCTCTTTGATGTCCAACAGCACTTTCCCTATTTTGGTCCGGGCTTCTGGTCTCACGTCGTGTTCCATGGTTTGGATTACTTGTTCGCAGCTAATGGCCATACTTTCGAGCTTAAATTGGTCCAGCTTCTCTGGCTGCACATACTTGATGCCTTTATCTAGCAGTCTTCTTTCTTCTTCTGTGAAGGTGACGCTTAATAGGTTCTCGGTTCTGGGAGCAAAAGAGTCTCTTCCTTTCTTTCTTCTTTCTTCCGGGTCAGTTGGGCAAGCTTCTTCTTGATCTGTTTTGTTTGGGCTTTCACTCGTTTTTCCACATAGTCCTCTCCTTTCTTCCCCTCTCCTCCTGTTTCGAACATCATTTCGTTAAATTCTAGCGGGTGAAGTAACCTCGACAAATGGAAATATTGATCATACAGTAAACCATTCAGCCTGGTGATTTTCTTGTAGAGTTCACCAATTTCGTTCTTCACTCTCAATCTTTCGGCTTGCATCTTGGTACGTTTCACTGCTGCGCTGTTTCCTGGTAGCCTGATAGTCGCATACTTGGGAATAATACCTCGTCTCAAGCATTCGTTATTGAACCAAATCTTCATATGTGTCATTCTTAGTTTGGCCTTGGTCTTCAGAAACTTCAAAACCTCGTTAACCATGTCTGGTGTGCTATTATCGGAACTCATAATGAGTGAGATAGGCTGGAGAGAACGTAAGGTTGTACTGCGAAGGGAAAGTATAGCCAAACCCGCAATTTCCACAGTGAGCAATGGAGAGGAGGTAAAGATGAAATAGTAAAAAAAACCTATGAAAAGTCGGAAAGATTCTTCGAGTAATTGACGAAAATGCTACAATGACGTAAAAAAAATTGATATTAGAACACGATAAGCTGAGCTAGATACCTGGCACTGGTGGCTGGCCAAGAGGATGGAGAAAAAGCGGAGACGACGGTGAAAGAAGCTGGAAACAAAGACGTAAGAAGCCGAAATGTATAGGAAAGCGAGATACGCGAGAACGGAGAGAAACCGGACTTGAAGCCAGATATTGCTTTAAGTCTTTTCCGCTCGGAGGAGGGAATCCATCCCTACCTCCTGGAATTGTAACTACGTCATTGAGTCTTACAAATATTCTTCACAAATGTAAAATTTTTAGCTTGAAACAAAAATGAACTTCAATCGATACCAGCACCACCCTGTCGTCACTTATCAATAGTTTTAACATCACTCGGGACAAAATATCAAACAGATTGGAGAATGAATCTCCATCATTGACGTCTGTTCTAATCCCTCTTCGAAGTAAAAGTATTTTTTCCTTCAAAGGCGAAAGAAGATTCATCGCCTTCCTTCTCAAACCCTCACTAGACCATTCGGTCTCCCAGACTGTCCTGCAAAAGCTACAGGTTGAAATGACACTACAGTCAATAGATTTCAATCGATGTCAACACCACCTCATCGTCGCACAGCGCAAGCAGTATCGCATCGCCCTGCAATTTGCCTAACGTTCGTCCTGCAATCGGCGCACGATACAATGGGCTGGCGAAAAAATCTATTGATACGCGAACAAGACGCGACGACGAGTCGCTAACTCGCACGATAAACTATACTCAATGAATCAGCGAAACGAGTCTAATGAGATTATCGCTACTAGTTGTCGATTGTTGCTGTTGTTGTGATACCATCATTGTAGCGAGAAAAGGAGCCTCACCGTTGCCACGTGGCCTTAATCGCGCCGCTCGAAATACAATAGACGGCATATCATCGTTGCACAGCACCCTCGTCTGTACACAAAAACCATTGTTAAATGATCCACTTCAGACCACCAACTGACTTTGTCGCGTTGTCACTAGTATTAGCTCTCTTTTACGCGAGAATAAACTTTATATCGTACACAACATTATAATATACCTTCCTGCACGTAGATACAGTATTAGTAAGTAATGTTTATTTTATTAACCTTTTTACAGAAGCAGTTTTCGTCCAGTTTCCGAAACGACATCGCCTCTCCGATCGAATCCGCCCCTATTTTTCCCGCCGCATTTATCGTCGTCCTTTGCGCCGCCATTGTTTCCAGGCCTTAAAGGTGAGCGTTATTAAACAATTTAATAATTCGCGACTATACGATATCTTAATAAAAAACTAGCAACGATCATGTCGGTAGAAATTGGCGATAAAATTTACATTCTTTTTCTTTTTTTTTTTAGTACGAGGTAAAAAAATGCTCGAAATAAAATGGCTCGTTTAATGAAGATTCGTCCGGATATGGGATATTATTTTTATTTTCCGAACGTAAATTTAGTTTTAATCTATTTTTGAGCGAGCTTCGTAACCGTAAAATATGCGTCCATAAACGGAAGCTGTATACGTACAATGATTAAGTTATTCTTCCTGATATCGCGTCGCAAAGGAGAGAAGTAAAAAAAAAAAAAAAGTCGCAATAATTCTCTCGTTTTACCGTCGTCGTTGTCGTGTTTTACGAGGAAGACTTTGTATTATGTAGGATTTTATTTGTAATTCGACGAAAAAACTGCCACCTCGTTAATTCACGCTCACTTCGCGAAGAAGCTTAAAATTTTAATACAAACTATTTGGGCGAGAAATAACATCGTTTGTTATACCTTTTGGCATTTACCGGAACAGTTTTTTCCCCCGCAAATTTCGCGTACCCTCTGAATTCTCTAACCTGATTGCAAAAATAACTTTTGTAAAAAATTGTTTTGAAGCAACTTTTCTTTTTTTTTTTGGAAAAAGTCAATGAACTCTTGAAAAATCTTCGCTAGGCTGAAATTCACGTTCAACAAAAAAAATTGACTCCACGTTGCTGGTTTCACGGTACGAATATAATATTGTTCGAAAGATACGAAACGCCCACAAGAAAAATTGTATAAGGGATTTTTCGATGTCTACGAGCAATATTGAAGACGCTACTGTCTTAAAGAGAAAGCTCGCACTCATTCTTAGGATATCCGAATTATATTTTTTTCACCCACACAGATCAAAAAAAGGTTATTCTGAATTAGAAACTGGGTGGACTACGAGATGCTTTGAATATTTAAATTGATAATCTTTAGCTGGAGATTAAAGGAGTTAGACTTATATATATTACAGAAGGCTTCATGTCACAAATCAATGTCGTGTACAATCTTGATAATGAACATCGAGAACCCGATAAACCAAATCGATCATCACTATATGGTCGATATTGGTTGGTTTTTGGTCGTACGACTGAAAAGAGACCAAATACAGTATATTATGGTAACATCAGAAAATGGTTGATTTTTAGTAAATTTTCGAGATAAATCCACCAAATTTTGCCTATTCATTTCAGTTGATTGTTGGTCTGATATTATTCCTACAAAATTTTGACCATAATTTTTTGTTTATTTATGATAACTAAGCGAAATACACATTTCAACACATTTTTGGTCGTTATATTGTCAATACAGAATGGAATTTTTCCTCGTTTCTTAGTCTAAAATTGATATTGTATTTATTACTCAAGTTTGACCAAGGTTTCTGGTGGATTTCTGAGTAGATATTTTGGGAGATGGCTTGATCCATTTTGAGTAGATTTTTCCTCAACATCCATCAATATTTTTACTCTCTTTTTTGGTTTAAAATGAGTATTATGAGGCGAGCCGCATAGTCACTCACTCAATTTTGACCAAAATTTCCAGTCAATTTCTCGGCAGATATCCCTAAGACATATCTTGGTTCATTTTCAGTCGATTTGTCCTCACATCTACCAATATTTTTACTCTTTTTTTTAATCTATTCTCATGCAAATCGCAGTCACTCAATTTTGCCAAAAATTTCCAGTCGATTTCTTTGGAATGAATCAACTGTCATATTGCTTGTAAAATCGCAGATAAATAAAGATACTTGAAATAAAATCTAAAAATTGAAAATTAATATTCTTAATAATGAAATTGTTTAATAGATGAACACATTCTACTAATTATAAAAATATTAGATTTATATATTCAATTAATCAAGGAATTCCATCAAGATAAATTGAATAAAATATAATTTTTTTTAAATATTCAACTTTATATCAATTTTATTTTTTGAAATTAAATTCCAAATTTATTTAAAAAGTTTATAATCTTATAATATTAATTTGAAAAAATAAAGATCTTATTTGAAATTTTTTTATATAGTTTATTTACTTAAAATCATTATTATTTTGTTTTTCAGAATTATTTACTTTTGATAAAATATTTATATCAATTTTTAATAAATTATATGAAAATCATTAAAAAAAAACTAAAAAAATTGAAACTAAATAATTTTTTATGACTCATTTAATTTATTTAATCCTTTAAATAAGAATTGATAAAAATTATTTAATAGTTTCAATGATTTTAAACAATATTTAAATCTTGTAATCATATTGGGGTTTAGAACTACACTAGAGAGCGCTACTGAAAGGGTGAATCAGAGAATTTTTGTACATTTATATATTTTATTTATTTATTTTTTAAAATTTTATTTTATAGTTTATTTTATAGTGGTGCCACCAACAGTCCATGGACCAATTACACGTGACACCACTTATAATTACATACCTATCAATAATATTAATGAACATATCTAATAATTAAAAAAAAAAAACAAAGAAAAACAATAATAATAATAATAATAGAAATAATGAAAGAATAAAAAAAAATAAAGATAAAAAAAACAAATAATAATAATAATAATATTGCGTTGCCTGTCCCCATGAGCCTCCAACCACCCTGTCCAACTTCCTAAGAGTGAACCCCTTTATTATCGGGCAAACATAGGTACCTTATTGAGAGAGAGAGAGAGAGAGAGAGAGAGAGAGAGAGAGAGAGAGAGAGAGAGAGAGAGAGAGAGAGAGAGAGAGAGAGAGAGAGAGAGAGAGAGAGAGAGAGAGAGAGAGAGAGAGAGAGAGAGAGAGAGAGAGAGAGAGAGAGAGAGAGAGAGCAAGAAAATTGATAAACGGAGTATGCTGCAAAGTAATATCTGTAACACATACATATATGAGGATTTTCAAGTTTTCTTCAAATTAGTGATTTTGAAGAAGAAACACAAACAAAAAAAAATTGGAAGAGCGTAAAATTTTGTATAAGATTACTTCATTTTCAATTAAATCAAAGCAATTTCTCATTTCCCTTAACAATTACATTGAAGAAAATTTGTCGACGGTGGCGCGACTACAATATGCCAAGTCCGAATTCTAACGGGAATCATTATTTTCAAATACTTATTGTATTGTGACGTCACCAGTGATGAACTTTTTGTAACCATAGAGGAAAGTTATGAAGTGCAATTGTTGAACCAAAGGCTTCATTGTAGTGCAATCGTTAAAGTAATGAACAATCAACAATTTTTCTACTAGATGCTTTTGTACAATCTTCAATCAGAGAAATATCTCTTTTATCTGGTTCTCACATGGAGATTTGTGGAAACTATTTTTGTCACACTGATTTCCAAGTTTTCACCCAATGCTTGTCACTGATCAAAAGATCAAAATATACTAATGTTCCGCAATATTGCTAATAATTTATTTTTGAAGAATACTAAATTTTTCTAAATCTTCAAGATGTAGGTAATAAAGGAAAATTCAAGCTAAAACTTGATATAATTTATTCGAGTGACTTTCAACTCCAATCAAGAAACTGACATTAAAATTGATTTTAGCGCTGAAAATCCATCTGATCAAGATACTAAAAATGATATTAAAGAATGATGAAGCAAGAAACATCAATTCGCATGTGGATGCTTTTCTAGGGACGCTAGTGTTTGCACCAGCACCTTTTCAAGCACTTCTGTACACTAGAAAATTCATCATAGCAAATTTTTGTTTTCAACTGTACATACTATGAACTCACCGTAATAATATTCTCTTGTAGTTGTTATAATAAGTAAAAAGGCTTATCAAGATAAGTTCCTAAAGTGACCGTGATCGTTAATTTGCAAATAAAAAGGTCAAAATTAAGAAAAATTAGAAAGTTTGTTTTGAAGGACGTAGAAAGACTTTTATTATCACGCGCTCTTATGGTTATTCTATAATCACTTTTTTGGGAAGCTTCTCTATTTTGCCACTCATTTCGCCCACTGTGCATCCTCATGTGAATTGAAAACACTTTCCGATTTTGCAACCCAGAGTTATTTCACATGACTCAAATATCCGCAGTAATTTCACCGCACATATCGTATTCAAGTCATCTGGACAGATCTTAATCAGGTATCCAGCTATTTGACTTCTACAAACCAACGTTTTTTCGCAAGAGGATCATTTACCGCGTACCGGTTGCCCATAGAGAATATATACTCTAGCCACTGCACTGTCTTTAGAACGAGCACGGTGTAGCATCCGAGTAAACAAGACTTTATTGTACACACGCGAGCAGCATCAAAGGTATAACCTTAATCTAATGTTTCATAGACGTACTCGGTATTATTCAAATTAGCTCGCGAGTCGATGTCACGCGGCAAACGAAAACAGCCACTTTCGAATATTACTGTACATAGTAGTGCGCAATAAAAGGGAACACGAGTGCGAGGAAGATCTAAAGGAAAGCAGCCCGTTGAATAGCTTATCTTTTCAATAAATCTTCGGTTAAGTTATCCCATTATAGAGAAATTATATGCCGTCGTGTAAGTGCGCGTATGCGCTATAAAGAGGGCACAAAGATCGCATATATACGGTGCAGTATTTCTATATGTACATATACGACGTCAGGGCACGAGAAAGAGGAATTTGTGTCCGTTGTTATTCAGTGTGTTGCGACTACATCGTCAGCACGAGTTATACATCGTTTTTACGTATGAGGGTACGCCATAAAGAACGGAAGAGATCGAAGGGTTCGTGGTGTGGTCCCAGGTGTAGAAGCTACATGTAAAATTAACGTCCTCAACGTGTGCCACCCTGTAACTTAATTCAACGTTACGCTTCCGACAATTTTCCTTTACTCTGGGTTATGTATAACGGTAGTTACGCTATCTTCTTCTCTGTAGCACCGTATAATGTTTCCATAAACTAATTATCTCGATCGCGTTTTGCCTTAATTTCACTTATACGAAAGTTTGTTATAGCTTTGCGCAAAAATTACTCGGCGTAATATTAATTTAGAATCCTACATTATCACGTATAAGGTTGTCGACTGCGAAGTTTTTTAAAACCTAAGAGCGAGTGTAGGTAATATACTTCCAGCTATACCGAGGTACACTCCTATTAGCTTAGATCTAATTGAAGAGAAGAAACTAATTACCTACGCCTTGACGAAATTAATAGCGACGTGTAAACAACGACAGAAGAATCATACCTTACTTATTTGACGATATGAGAACGAGTTGGAAAACCTTTTATTGATATTAAGACGAGTTTAGAAGCACTGCAGTTCTTGAGATTTTGATTGATTGGTGTGCGTTGAAGAGCTTCACAGTCGCCTGATTTATTCTTCGAGTGTTTTGGTCCACTTATCATGGCAATGAATGCTCCGAACCTGTTTCAGCGTTCAAAATCTGGTCCATCCAATTGTCTTCTACGCTGGAACAGAGAGGATGATTTGAAAGGCTCTAGCCGGGAAAAAGCCTTGGTCAAAAAATGTTTCAAATGTCCGTCAAAATGTTGTCTCCAATGAGAAAACTCGAAACCCAAAAAATTGGACCCATCCGCTCACCCACGTGGCCTGCAAAGTTATTTTTAGGCCTAAAATCTAAATATCCTGTATCACAGGCAATGATGATCGCACAGCAATGAAACTTGGGGACATTTTATTATTATGTGAACGTTCATCCATGGTATTTGTTTCAAAAAAAAATCATTCATATTTTCTCTAGTTGCTAGCAATAAAAAACGACGACTTCCTTAACGAAGTTAAACGAGGAACGCAGGGAACCTGTTTTATGAGTCAAATGGGATTTGGTATTGAAAACTCAAGGAAGCCTAGACCTACTGTAAGCCTAGTATAATATAGTTTGAGAGTCTAAATTTTTCTCGAATCATGATAGCTCCAGAATTGAAATTTTTCCAATTCCCCCTCCTATCATATATAGCTCGAGAGTCGAAATTTTTCTACGTTTTTTGCTGGACGGCGCACGGCAAATTTCTCAAAAAGCCCCCCATAAAACAGGTTCCCTGTTGAAATTCAAACTCAAATATTCACAAAAATTAGGGGGAAGAAGGGGGGGGGGTGGCACCTGAGGAAAATCACTCATTTAAAGCGCCATACTTCTACTACTCCCCCTCCTATCATATATAGCTCGAGAGTCGACATTTTTCCAAGTCCCCCTCCTATCATATATAGCTTCAGAATCGAAATTTTTCTAAGTCCCTCTCCTATCATATATGCTCGAGAATCGAAATTTTCTCAAGTTTCTTGCTGGACGGCGCACGGTGCACGGCAAATTTCTCAAAAAGCCCCCCATAAAACAGGTTCCCTGTTAAAATTCAAACTCGTATATTCACAAAAATAGGGGGGTGGCACCTGGGGAAAACCATTCATTTGAAGGGCCATACTTCTACTACAACATACATTAGTACCATAGTCCTCGATAAGGTGGAACATTCCCCAAAAAATCGATATTCAATGAATTTCTGTGATTTTTCCATTAATAGCGGGTTAAACTACGACTGCTACCACAATAGACCGCGTGAAATCAATGGTCAATGTTCGAGCTTAAAAATACGCACTCCTCAGTAAGATGAAATGGGAATGTAGATAGACCAAAAATATATTTTCAGTATTTCGTTTATCGATTCAGTCAATTCTTATGCAAACACATCCACCGATTAGGTGGAGTGTGTTAGATTGAGAAAAATAGTTTAAAAATTCTCCAGTCGCTGGAACAGTCTGAAAGCAGTAGAGAAAAGAGAAAATCCACTTTTTCACCCTGGAGGACCGTGAGTTTTGGTATTTCGTTCATCAATTAGGTCGATTATAATGTAAACACGTCCACCGAGTTTGAAAAAATAGTAAAAAAATTCTCTAGTCCCTGGAACGGTCTAGAAATACTAAAAAATTGAGATCCACTTTTTCAACCAGGAGACCCGCAATTTTTTATATTTTGTTTATCAATGAGGTTGAAACTTATGTAAACTGAACCGCTGAGTTGGAAAAAAATGATCAAAAAATTCTCCAGTTGCTGGGATGCCCTGAAAGTAGTAAAAAATCCAGGTGATCCACTTTTCCAACATCGAAAACCGTGATTTTTCATATTCTATTTATCAATAAGGTTAATTCTTATGTAAATACGTCCACAGAGTTGGAAAAAATTAGGCAATAAATCTCCAGTAGCCGGAACGGTCTAGAAATAGTAGAAAATCGAGTAAGTCCACTTTTTCAACATGTAGAGCCGTAATTTTTGGTATTTTGTTTATCAATTAGGTCAAATCTTAAAATAATACGTCTTTGAGTTGGAAAAAAATAGTCAATAATTTCTCCAGTCGCTGGAACGGTCTAGAAATATGTAGTAGAAAATCAAGGAAATCCACTTTTTCAACCTTGAAAACCATTTTTGGCAATTCATCCATTGATTTGGTCAATTCTTTTGAAAACTTGTATACCGAGTTTTAGAAAAATTGAAAAAGATTCTCTACTCATACTAGGACGCTCTGGAAATAGTAAAAACCAGAGATACACACCCATCCCTGAGATTTATTTCCTTAACTTTAAAATGTTGAATGTCTATTTTTGCTCCCCTGAAGTCGTAGTGGTACAAACTGTTGTTACTAGGAGATGTGACTTGCATGAAATGGAGGAATCTCCTCTCGAGTTGAGGTGACAATGCTTCAAATATTGGAGTTTATGAGCATGACAATACAAAGGAGATGATTAGTCTTCTATCGTGTCTCGGGAGGGGATTCCTCCACATCATGCGAATGCACGGATAAATACAATTTGAAGTTAAAAATACTAACAAATGAATCATAGTGGCGGGTGTGTATCTTTAATTTTTTAATATTTCCAGACGTCCCAACGACTAGGGAATTTTTTTCAATTTTTTTTAAACTCGGCGTAATTGTTCTTATAAGAATCGACCATACCAATGAACGAATAGCCTAAAATTATGGTTCGCTAAGATTGATTTTCTACTATTTCTAGACCGTTCCAGCGACAAGAGATTTTATTGACCATTTTTTCCAAGCTCAGCGGATTTCTTTAGATAAGAATTGGCCTAATTGATCAACAAAATGTCAAGCATAACGGTCGTCCAGGTTGAAAAAGTGGATTTTCTCACTTCTATACTGTTTTCAGACTGTTCCAGCGACTGGAGAATTTTTCAACCATTTTTCTCAATCTAACGCATTCTACCTAATCGGTGGATGTGTTTACATAAGAATTGACTAAATCGCTAAACGAAACACTGAAAATATATTTTCAGTCTATCTACATTCCCATTTTATCCCACGGAGGAGTGCGTATTTTTAAGCTCGAACATTGACTATTGATTTCACGCGGTCTATTGCGGTAGCAGTCGTAGTTCACCCCGCTAATCACAGAAATTCCTTAAATATTGATTTTTTTGGGAATGTTCCACCCCATCGAGGACTATGGTACCAATTTATGTTGTAGTAGAAGGTATGGCTCTTCAAATGAATGATTTTCCCCACGTGCCAGCTCCCTGATTTTTGTTAATATTCGAGTTTGAATTTTTTTATTGCTAGCAACTAGGGAAAATATGAATGATTTTTGTTTGAAACAAATACCATGGATGAACGTTCACATAATACTAAAATATCCCCAAGTTTCATTGCTGTGCGATCATCATTGCCTGAGATACAGGCTATTTGGATTTTAGGCCTAAAAATGACTTTGCAGTCCATGTGGGTGAGCGGATGGGTCCAATTTTTTGGGTTTCGAGTTTTCTCATTGGGGACAACATTTTTACGGACATTTGAAACATTTTTCGACGAAGGCCATTCCCCCCCTACCCGGCTGGAGCCTTTAGTTTCTGAAGTTTTATTGATAACATTATGATGGATGATTAGGAAGGAAAAAACCACAAAACTGTTTGTTATTGATAGAGGAGAGCAAGAAAGTTAATTTGTAGGACTTAAGTTTAGAAAAAAGGTTGACCTAGAAGGGACCGTCACCTCGTCGCGTCATCATGAGATTTTGTGCAGAGAGCAGAGAGGACGCCCAGTCAAAAATTTTCGAAATCGTCTCCCCGCCCCCCTCCTTATAGTTGTATAAATCCATATTGAACATGAACCGCAAAGAAGCCGATTATCAGGTGGAAATCTGAATCAAATACTATAGACAACTGCCCAGAGATAAGGAAAATTCGACGAAAAATCGTTTTTACTTGAGACATTTTCCTCTTGCTGTCTAGCCAACTAAAACTTATCGCAGAAAATTTGCTATAGTGCTGAGGGCCCGGTTGATTCTGTAATTCAAATTCAGCAGCATACCGCTTTCTAGTGGTTTTGAACAGCTGGCCTCTTGCATTGTAAATAATTACGACTCCGGTGTTGACCTTACATATCAATATTATTGTAGTCTTCCATAAGTCACCTTCCAGAAATAATATTTTCATCTTCACCCCTCGCACTTTCTATAAGTGAAAATGAAGAATCATCATCACGAACGTCGGATATCTGGAATTATTTTGTTTGTTCGCGTACAACTCACCGATCTCACCGTCAATAGAATTGCCTACGCTCGACGCCGCATATATCGAGAATTCGAATCGGTGACCGCAGTTGAAAGTAGTCCCATCGAGAACGTCGTGGAATAATTACACACTTTTTTGTTACTATATTACGTCCACCACTACAATCGTTGACTGGCGCTGTCCGAATAAGAGCGAGGAAAGAGGTTTCCGAACTGCGGACTTCTGCTTATATCAGCGTAATTGATGACGATCTCTGAAATAATAATACGTGTACATCAGGAAGCGGAAAGATGTTTTTAACAAAATACTCACGGCTCATTTTGTCACAATCATTAATTTTGTAAATTAAGGAAAAATTTTCGTTACACTCTCGTGCCCGTCCCGTCCCCGTCTCGGAGCAGCTTCGTTTCGATGTAACTCGAATTATAATTTATATCCCGTTTAGAAGAGGTAAATTACGTTTAAACTTACAGTAACTGAAACGGAAAACTTACGGCATCATTAATAACTGGCTTCGGTTTTTGTTCGCGCAGATCCCAGATAGGTGTATTATTTATTAATGTTACAAAACGCGCGGTTACCATCTTAGGAGCACAACCACTGGGTATTATAGTGTATCATTAAGTTAATGTAAATTTACAACTCCGCGTCTCCACCCTCGCCCCCCTTCTCGGTTATATCCCTTCCGCTACCCTGCGGCGGCCTCGCTTCAACCGGGATGCGTATATATTTTGTTGTTTTCAATTTCGATCTAACCTAATTTGAAAATTGCGAATTCTCGCCGCTCTATTCGTCGTTCTTCGGAGTGTCGGTAAAAGTTTGCTGCTGGAGATTGCGGCCGGTCCGATTTAGAAAATATATTACAGTTCAATCCTGCGAGTAACTTTACGCCCGCCCCTTCTGCTAGTGGGGTGTCGAAAAATTTCGAGTGATGATTTGAGAAATAAGCGAAGCAGAAAAATTTGAAAACTTGGTCTACATTTAGGTCTGTTCATAGCGAAAACGTTTCAACTAAGTTTGAATTCAAGTTCAATTTGAAATTATTTTGTGATTTTATGAATGGCATTTTGGTACGCAAATCCAACCTAATTCGGGAACTCACGGAAATTTTGCGATCAAGTAGGAGTTGGAAAAATTTTCAGCTCGAAACTCCAGTAGAAGTGGGACTTGAAAATTTCAAACTTTGAGACGAGATGAGAATACAAATTTTGTCCACCCGCATCGATCTGCCTTCCTCGAGTAACGCAGTAAACATTGAAAGTCATTTCTAGAATAAAATGTAAAAATCGTTGAAAGGCAGCAACACTGGGAACTCGATCATACAATGGACTACAAACGTAGATGATATTCCAATTGTGCGGAAAAGCACTAAAATATCCAGATAAAGTGTGCAAGCTCATTTGCATCTACATTGGCCAGTGTAGGAGACATTCAACATCACAAAGAGAGGGCACGAAATATCAGAGGGAAAGGGGATGGGAAATCATTGTTTGGCAAACATTGCAATGAAGAACAGCACAATGGTGAAGCAATATTTGAATTTATATACGTGGAAAAGCGCACAAAAAAAAGAAAACTCTGGGAGTAGATGGAGACCGCAAAGGCAAGGAGTCTCGAACAATGAAATCATGTTTTACAGCAAAAAAATATTTGGTTTAATGATTGGATGAGACAAGAACAAAACCAACCAATAAGACGATAAGAAACCTGGTAGTCAATAGAAATGCACAAGGTGCTGCAGCCAAACAACACGGCTTAGGCATTCGGCTAAAGCTGATGACCTTGAAAAATATAGCTTAGCTTTAGGCTTTCCATCAGCCGAAACAATAAAGCTGGCTTTTGGCTGATCGTTGAGTTTGGTATCCTTTGAAAGGTTTTCAGCAATAAAATATCAGAATTTCATTAAAATCGATTATCAAATCAGTATCCAAAAATTTCAAAGACCAAAGGGAAAAAATTCGAAAAAGACCGCGTGAGACAAAAATCAGAAATACAGTCGCCAGCCGTTAGCCAACAGCCTGGACAAAGATTAGGATTTAGGAACGCCGATCAGGAAAACCGGAAAGGAGAAACATTGATTTCTTCTTCATTGATTTGATATAAGAGAAATATGAAAAATGAAAAGAAAAGATTCGATAATTCTGTCGATTGATTCATTCAAAAACTCCAATGTGCGAATAAAGGCATAGGAAGCGCCCTCTAGATTTGCCATGGCGGCTACTTGAGGAAGCTTGCAAAAAAAGTGATGAAGTGAAAAATGTAATCCAAAAAATCCAAAATTACATTCACCTAAATTAAGAATGAAAGGCCAACAAGTTTTGTTCCCTGTATTTTTCATAAAAAACAATTTGAAATTGTGAAATGACGATTTTATTAGTATGTTGTGTAATGGTAGAAAACACCATGATCACTTTTTTTGCAGAACGAGTAGCGACCCTTATCCACAAATAATTACTATTAGGCTTACAGTTACTTGTACATATCAAAGGAACCATAAATTAAAATTTTTGTGAAAATTCAGCCGAAACTCCGAAAGTATATGGCTTTGAAAAAGCTGACGCCAACTACCCAAAAAAATACAGCTTTTGGCTTTGGGCTGGCTGCAACACTCTAGAAATAACGGTTTTTTCCAAAAAAAAAACCAAACAAACAAACAAACAAAAACATGTTTCTTCAGTTTAAAACAGATTTTATGTTTAAAACATGTTTTAAGTGATGGTTTTCAATTCCTTGTTCAAAACACATTTTGAATATTGTAAACATTGTTTAAAACCGTTTTAAATCATTCAATTATTTTTTGGGACAGATTTATGGAGTTTTAACTATTGTTTTAAACACATTTTGAATGTTGTAAACATTGGTTTCGAACGTCGTTCAAAACAACACTTATTAGAACAACGTTCTATTTTTTTTTTTTTCACTTTTTCAACCCTTGAAAAATTGTCAAATACATACTTATTGATTTTTAGTGAAAAATAATATAGATAGAAAAAAACAAGGTTTTCAATGTTTTTTAATGTATTGAAAAAAACGAGTTTAAAACAAAAAAAAAAACACGTTTTAAACATATTTGCGTTTATTACACAATTTTTATTTTTTTATGTGTTTTAAAAATGTTTTAAAAATTGTTTGTTCAAAACGTCGCAACCCTAAATGCATCACACTGGTTGAGAGCGAACCAATCACGACGTAGCATTGTGGTAGTCTAGATAAGACCACACGGTGAGAACTAGTGTTTGACGCCTAGTTCTTCAATAGCGATACAAGTACACAACTGATGATGGCAGGAATTCTTGTAAGTCACCTGACTGATAAAGTAGAAGATCAATTTAATAGCGCAGTTATCGGTCCAAAATACTACAAGTCGTTTTTGTTGTCTTCCATAGAGATTCTACAGAAGAGACTCCAGATTTTTCCAGCCCCTGAATTAAATCTGGAACACTTATCACCTTATCAGAGGGAACCGGTATCCTCGTTTCCAAGAACCGAAACTCAACAGAACCGCTTCTATTGATTTGCTTTGGGTGCATAGGAATTCCAACTTCTTAGAATCAGTCTCTTTTCTCCAGCGCTGAGAACCAAAACCGGAACCGGTATTCCTGGTTCCAGAACCGAAACCAAGAAATTAGGTTGGAGCAGAATTTCCGATGGTCATTTAACAATCTGATCCAAAAGAGATTTTGATATTAAAAGAAGGAACAACGTAAAACACCGTGGCGTATTATTTGAACATCCGATCACCCAGGGACACTTCCGCACTCTGAACGATCATGTAAGCCTCCATTAAGCAACTTTCAAGCAAACCTTTCACGTTTTCGGAATCTTTCACTCTGATTTTTGAGTTTTTTAAGCACAATATTTTTTTATTCACAAAACCTTTTTCAAAAAGTACATGTACGTCTCGCTCAGAAAATAAAAACAAGAGTTCAAGGATTTGATTCTCGTCCGGGCTCGGAGACTTTTTCTTCATACTTTCTCATCCTTCCTTACCTCAAAATGAATGATTCTGTCTATTAAATACGACTCATCAGGTCATCAATATTCATTCTCATACGTTTATGTTGACCTTTAAAAGACTAAAGATTGATAAGAACTCCCTAGAGATCATCTGCAACTGAATTCCGTCTAAGAAAAGTGAGTTAATTATTCTCTGCATACGCGGATATGTACAGTACTTACAAGGGTACTTTGCGGAGACCATCCGACACTTGAGCTGTGAACGTCTATGACGGACGAATTAGCTTCTGTAAGACGAGGGAAAAATAAGGAAACGAACAAAGAGAAAGGGTGAGCGAGCAAAAACGAAAACACGAACCCATCCACTTTCTGAAACGAGATAGGCAGCGTATCTTCCAACTAATAGAGTTTATTCATGTTTTTTTTTTTTTTATTTCCAACATCGCTCAACGTAATTCAAATTCGACAACGCGTCAGTTCTCCGTCGGATACAGATAATGTAGCAATAATGCTGACCTCTCAAGTCCGACGATAAAAATTCCTTTTGTAATTAATGTATGCTGTTTTACCGGCAGCTCGTTATCCGTATTAAAATTCAACGCTTCATCTCGTATTTATGGAATTACAACGTGGCAATTAATACCATCTCTCGTTTTTTCTTTCTTTTTTTTTTTCGAGGTTATTATTTTTTTAAAATTGTATTTTCACGAGACTTACTTAAGGCGGCAAGTTTAACGCATTCAAAAAAATTCTTTCAGTCTTCTCCTTCTTCCTTCTCGTGTACTTGTGCATAGTACACGTCGACGCGACGCAACTAAAATTAAAAAAAGAAGCCATTAATAACTGAGTGTACGAAAATTGCACATACAATACACTCACGGTAAGAGAAAAGATATAAATATTAGCGGACTTTCTCGGTCTTACTTCGAGCGAATGAATTAATCAATATTTTATGAAGCTCTGTATTAAATGCGTAAACTCTGCGACGATGATTTCAATTGTATCTCTTTTTTCTCTCTGAGGGAAAACTTCTTGCAAACATTCAGATAGTAATCAATAAAATAATAACCTGCAACAAAATATTATGAAAGTTAGAAAAATAATCACTGAGGTAATATTCGGATCTGATGTCATCCGCGAGAAACGCTAGCATCTCTCAACAACAATAGAGCTTCATCTTAATGACGTCACAGTATGTTACAGTTAGCAGCAACCTGTGGCAGCAACCCTGTCAATAAGGCTTTTCCAGTATCCCATATTGCATACTTATTCTCCTACAAATTATCAATCTGATACTATTTCTAATGTTGCTCTTATTACAAACCCCCCTGGAATGAACATAAGTATGCAACCAGCAACACCCATGAGATGAAGGTTAAGAAACACTACCACATTGATAACATGTAGGAGAATAAATATGCAAAATGGAATGCTGATAAAGCCTTATTGGGCCAAAAGGCTGTCAACTCCCCAAAATCAGAGTATCGCAGCCAGCTGAAAGCCATATGCCAAGATCCAAATTCAAATGAACTTTTCCTGATTGTTAGAGAAGCTTAAAGCCAGCCAGCTTCATTCAAACCTTCACAAGCGAAAAGCCAAATTAAGATTTTCCTGATTATGCGAAATAGATAAATGTATTGCTTGAGTATTCAAATTTCAAGTTCAACAGATCCACTCTGTAGGTCAGAGGGGCTTTGCCAAAAATTAAAATAGATAAGAAAGATTTTGTTCTAATTTAGTCTAACTGTTCAGCCGTTCAGCATAGAAGCGTGTAGTGCGGTCATCCAATAGATATTTTTCACCAGTGTGACAAAGCTCCAATTTTCCTGATCTTTTCATCTAGACTCACATTTCTTCATAACATTGATCAGTCAAAAATCAGCTGAATTGACAGAGTTGCAAAAAATTAAGTTTTTTTTTTTTTTTTTTTTTTTTTTTTTAAAAGAACAAGAAACATGTTTTTCTTTGTTTAAGACTTTTTTTTTTGTTTTAAACATGTTGGAAATTGATACTTTTTCTTCAGATACAAATTTTCTATATTTTGTTGTTTTAAACATAATGACCTAGCACTTATTGCGGGGTTTCTCCAGACACTCACGCTTTCTTGTGCGTGACTTTAAATTCATGACGTGCCGTCCATGTTTGAAACATTTTTTTTCTCAAATTTCAATGTTTAAAACATGTTTAAAACTATATTGAAAATTATTTCGTTTGAAACATCGCAACCCTGCTGAATTACACCAGTTGAATTGAGCCAAGAGCCGGCTGAATTTTTCAAAAGCCAAATTTTCAAAGATCCCATGTCGGAGCCGAAAGCCAAAGCTGAAATTGTAATACTATGAATTCAAGAAAAGTTTTTGCCCCCCACTCGCGCTTGTGCTGCTCATGAATAGTCTCCTTTTTGTTATGGGCTACACTGGACAGAGTATTGCAGCTGAAAATGTCAGCTTCGGCTTTTAATGTTTGGGAAAACTTGAATGGCTTTCGGCTCAATTCAGCTGGGCGCTGGCTTAATTAAACTGATTTCTGGCTGGTCAACGTTATGGAAAATATAAGTCTGGATGAAATAATCAGGAGAATTGGGGCTTTCTGACCGCAGTGGAAGATACCTATTCTTCAATTTGTAGTCATTTCTCTTGGATGTAGGCTTCTATGCTGAACAGCTGAACTGGAGTGTAAATTGAAAAAACTAAAGAAATTGCTGAAAAAATTTGGCCTATTTTTTTGCATTAGGCTTGGGTTGGGTCAAGGTTGGGAACAGGGTTGCGATATTTTAAACAAACGATGTTCAAAAAGTGATACAAAAAAATCAAAATTGTGTTTAAACGGAAATATGTTTAAAATGTGTTTTTTTCAATACATTAAAAAACATTAAATCCTTGTTTTTTTCCACATTTTCATTATTATTCTTCACCAATTAGAACTTTGTTTTAAACGATGTTCAAAACGGATGTTTAAAACATTCAAAATGTGTTTAAATTTAAAACAATAGTTAAAACTCTATAAATGTGTCCCAAACAGTAATTGAATGATTTAAAGCGGTTTCAAAACATTTAAAATGTGTTTTAAATAAGGAATTGAAAACCACCATTCAAAACATGTTTTAAATATAAAATCTGTTTTAAATTGAAAAGAATTTTTTTTTTTTTTTTTTCTGAAAAAAAAATTGTTTTTTTGCAACATTGCTTGGGAAGCTTCAAACGATGCCAGCTTTCAGCTTTGCTCTTATCAGTAGAAATACGGCTGATTTTGCCTTTTTGGTTTTCAGCTGGCTGTAACACTCTAGCAGAGATGGTAAGCCGTTCCCAACAGCTTACGTTAGTAGCCAAAGCTAAGAATTTTGCAATGGCTTCCGCTAACAGCTAATAGCTGACAGCCTCTTAACGGCTAGCTAACAGCTCAGCTGCCTATAATGGCTGATCAATTTTTTTTCTCAAGCTTGTCAAATCATATTAATGTTTTGCGCCAAAATGACGAATAAAGACCATAATATTTGAATAGGACTCATACTTTTTGCTATATTTTGCTATTTTATTTCCAAGTTTTTTTGAAACTACTCGTAGTAAGCTAAGATTATTAAATTCCTTATTTGTTTATAAGTTTGGACAGTGGCTTTTCTTAATACTAACAGAAATTAGAAACCTAGAAGAGGAGGAAAATAGTTTCTTTTGTTAGGCGTCAGAAGTTCGTTTTTGAACAGCTAACAGCTGGCTACTGCTGATATTTTTCCTGATCGGCTAGCTAACACTTAGCTAACCATCCCTGCAACTCCCATGCAGGACTGCTTAGCCAATTGTATTGGCTAAAAACTTAGCTAAAAGCTGACCCTTTGAATTGATAGGCTTCGGCTATCACCAAACGACTAACCCAGTCTCATTGGCTAACTAACAGCTAGCTAATTTTGGGTCAAAATAGAGTGGCCAACGGCTAAGAGCTAAAAGCTAACGGCTGAAAGTAGGGAAAAGGGTGTAGAGGGGTGAGGTGTGAGGAATAGAAAATATTAGCCGTTAGCAATTCCAATTTGAGTGGCTAGCGACTAAGCTAATGGCTAACGTGATTTTATTAGCGGGCTCGGCTAACGCCTTCGGCTTAGCTGAGCAGCCCTGCTCCCAAGACAAAAACACACGGACAAAGATCATTAGCTACTGATTAACGACGAAAAATATCTTAGCTATCAAAAGTTTATTTGCAAATGCTAAGGGCCTTCTTTATTAAGAATTTACAAATTTATCCACTATAAAACTTCCCCAATGACACTCAGCTCTCTGTGATTGTTTCGCGGGAGTCAAGAGAACGTTCGGCGAAATTAACTGAGTTTCTGCTAACGTAACTTTCTGAGTGACATCACTTCTATCAATTCTGAGTGGTGATAATCATTTTCAACGCACGGCACCGCTTGCCACGTGGGCCTATTCAATAATGTTGATCTGTATTTATTTACCCATTTGAATTCCAGTCTCTTTCCGGATTATCTCTAGTTCCACTAGCTGATGAAAAATTTTTGTTTTCTTGAATGTTACAGGATTCCCAGGCTTGTGCTCTTGCTGTCCAGTCAAACCTTTATCGAGCGGGGGTTTGTTCTCGGGCGCTGACGCAATTACTAATTCCGACCAGAGAACGTCCAGCGTGGCCGAGTTACGCCGCAAAGCTCAAGAACACTCGACAGCATTATTACAAAGTCTGCACCAGGTGGCTAGTTTTCAACAGCAAGTAGCTGCTGCTGCCGCCCTCCAACAGTTACCAGTCAGTAGTGTCGGACTCGGTCTGCCGCTAACCTCCTTGACGACTTTACAAGCCTTGGCCAGGAAGTCGGATACCACATTGACCAGTTCCAGTATTCCGCAAACTGTTCCGCTTACGTTAACGCCGCCATCGAGTAATGGAACGCAACTTTCTAGTCACGAATCTTAAGTTTGTCGGTTACCATTCGTTTGGCAACAGAGGTAGAATTTTTCGACAATATGTTTTCAATATTATTAAAGAGAAAAATTCGATAGTTGGTAGTCTTCTTTTTTTTTTCTTTCTTCCTTCTAGTGTATAGGCCCGCGTATAAAATAATGCTTCGCTATTTCTTCTTCCTCGAATAAGATACTGTACCATCATGATTAATACGTGTTCTATCGCACAGATCTCAGCAGGAATTCTTCATTACTTTCATAGGACTAAGAACCTCGCTATATAAGTTAATTTACAATTAAAATTGTTTAATTTGTTATACACTTGAATGCGTTTCAACTGTTCAAAGTTGAGTTGCGCGAAGAAAAGTGATTTTCGGACAACAACAAACTATGAAGATAGCGCGGGTCAATAAGTCAAATTGAAAGTAGGAGAAATAACAATTTACATGTACACAGTACATGATAAACCTCGTCCATCACAGTTATGAAAAAAAAAACAAACTTGGGACTGTATTATTTTGATCATAAATTAAATTTTCTAGATATTAAAAATTTCAACGAGTAAAAAACTCTTCTAATTCTAACTTACTTAACATCTACAACCTTATCTGTACATCACTCACCTCTGTACTCTCCTTCCTTTATATTCCACGAGAGAGTACAATGAACTTCGCGATTCGATGATCTAACATTGTTATTTTTTCTTGTATATTCGCTGTTACGGTAGCAAAAGAAGGATTTTTGATTTATTATCATTTTTCTCATTTCTTCTGTGTTGTATGCCCTATGAAAATTTTCGTACAAAATTGTAATTCATTTTGTTATTAGATGAAATATATACATAATACATTGGCAGAATTTGTTTTAATATTCCATTCCAAACTCGTTCGATAACGGGTATAATTGATGGTTGTTTTTTCGACGTCGCATTTTAAAACCAGAGAAAATAAGTGACATAACATCGTGATGTCAGTAATTCGATTGAATCAGAAATAATTTAATCATTTTGACAGGCTGGTGCGGTGGCGGAACACATCGGGAAAAATCATACTAGCGAAGTAACACGAGAAAAAGCGCGTTCTGAAAAACAAACAGAATACGAAATAGACCTCGTACAATATGATAGCGACGCCATTGAATCATGTCTGCCCTCTCCGTATGCACCGTAACACTCTTTTTAACGGGTTAACATTTTCCACTCTCTTTTTTATCTATCCGTAATTTACTTTTACGAGTCTTCTACAAGCAACATTAAAGGTTGTACAGATTACATAATAAATAATAGTAATTTGTCGGGGGATACGCGAAGAGGAGGAGAAAAGAGTTGAACTCACGTGCGTTTTCCTTCGTTCACGGACCGACATTAGATAAATCATATTCAAATTTCAGAGCTCACAATCTTCGATTTCATGCACAGTTCACCGATTTTGTATACGTCCAAGTTGGCAAACTTCTCAGCCTAAAGTCAATTTCCTAGGAACAAGATTTCTCCAGACCTTCTACTATTGATATGTTTATTCAGATCAAACTTGAACATTTTTCTTATAATCATAATAAACGAATAAAAACAATATTATTGTCACATGTGGAAGGCAAAGAAGTTCAATGTGAGGAATAAAAAAGTTACCATTCTTATTGGAATCTTGACAATTCGAGGATAACGAAAATGTTGAAAAAACTGAAAAGAGGAATATTTTCAAGACTTCAACAGGTACGAGATACCGAATTCTTGATCATCGGATTGCGAAATTCCGGAGAAGTTTTAGATGAGTAGGTCTGGAATAAAACAAGATCAGTTGTACGATAACTTATGTTTAACAATCGACAAATACGTTTTTAAGATAGTAAATCTTTCATGTAGACAGTTCTACGAACGGCATTGCTGAATCCTTCCTTAAAATGGAACCAAATATCGCTTTTCACAATCTCATCGACTTTTTCTGAAAAAAAAAAAGAAGAAAAAGTAAGTTCTCATTACTTGACACTCTTTCCTTTTGAAAAAAAAAAAAAACAAGAAAAACGGAATAATAGTAATAATAAATAATTGTTCAGCCACATTATTTTCGGTGGTCTCCTGTCTCTTCTCGAATAGCCCTCGTTCCAAGTCTCTTAACTGCAAGGACTAGGCTTGCAATACAGACACGGGCTCATGCTTCGCACGGCTCGACTCGCGTGAATGAGGAGGACAGCTTAGGACACCCGTACTCGTGCTCGCAATCGCCTACATCGGAGTTGGGAGCTCACAAATGCGTTTGTTCTCAATTCAGTTTTTCGTTAATTCCACTCCTTTCTAAAGGATGAGTGTCGATAAGACCCTATTTCTGCCCATATGTGACTAAAAGCATTGTTCTCGACCAATTCATTTCCAATTTCAAGAACACGCTCTTCCATACTACGGCTCATAATATTTGAAAACAAGATTTATTAATTTACGATCGCCGTAGTTTCGATAATAGTTTGTAAACCGAAAGCGCTTAGTGTGTTATATTTCTTTTATTTTTCAAAATTTTTCATACGGTCCCATTTTTAGGGGTTTTGTGACGTCATAACTTTCGTAGAATCGTCTACGGCCTAGAATTTTCTTGATCTGCGTTCTACCTTGATTGTTATGTTGGCCTGCATGAAAAAATTTGTCTAGGCTAGATAAACCAAGCGACAGCAAATTAATTAGGTGACAGCGGGTTCCAAGTGCAATGGTATCTAATTTTTTGGCCTCTTATAGGCGGAAATGTTCTTTGCCCTCCTTCCCGTCAAGCAACGTGTGCAGCAAGGACACAGTTTTCAATAAGAACTTCTTTCCTATGGAAGCTAAAATTTTTATTTACGGCTTAAAAGTTATACCTGAATAACAAAAATGGATCCTGAAAGTTTGAAAGTGATCGGTCGGGTGGTTCTTGAGATATAAGAGAACAAAGCTTTATATATTCAGACAAATAGGTAGGTCAAAACACACGGGTTCTCTAACGGAGTTGAACGGGGGGTGGTACGGAACCTTTTTTATACGGAACAAGGGATCTGAAAAATGTATGGCGTCATTAGATTGTGACGTAACAAGCCTGACCTATGACGTCATTAAATTGTGACTTCACAAGCTTGGACTTTGGAGCTACATACCGATCTCCGAGCTATGTATGATAGAAGAGGGACTTAGAATACCTCAGAAGAACATCCCTTCCTCCAACGAACATTCTGAGTCTCATGGTGTTTGAAGCGTTGCATATCTGGCTCATTGAAGGGGCTAAGACAATTGGTGAATGAAGCATTGCATATTCAGTTACTCAAAAGGGCATTTTTCAAACTATATACACCGACCACTGAGCTATACCCATATGATAGGAGGGGGACTTATCAAATTTTTGATCTTTGAACTTTTCCAGCTGGCGGACGTTTTTCCTAAGAAAATCCCCGATGAAACAGTTTCTCTGATAAAAAAAGCTGACCTAGGTCATCATCAGATTGTAACGTCATAAGACCGACCTTTGACGTCATAGGCCCCGCCCTACTAGCTATATTTGATACGAGTGATCCTTAAAGAGAAAATTTTTGAACCCCGAGCTTTGCCGGCCGGTCGACGGCCTTTCTTTTCCGATAAAACAGGTTCTCTGTTAAAATCTAAGTCCTTCGATGAATATCAAATGCGCCAAAATTAGATTCTGGACTACAACACATAAAACTTTGGACACATACTTCAAATATATGAAATTTGTATCTTACGATAATTGATCTACACTCTGCGCCGAACTTCCTACGACTTTTCTACGCCAAATTAAGAACCAAAATGTGTAAAATTTGCCAAGGTTCTCAACGATGAAAAATTGACTGAACTTTCAAATCCTACTCAATTTGCCAGCGAAATCTAGCGCTGATTCCGGAAAAAAAACTTGAAATAACCTGACAAAGTTTCAAATGAGGCAATTCTCTAACTTGTAATTCAAGAATTGTGGCAGACTGGTCAATTTTTAGGGCCCATGTGGATTTGGGGAACGGGATTTGTGCTTCAGAGTCCCAGGATTTGTACTTTCATTCATCATTCTTCATTGCGAGTCAAAGTTTAGAGAAGTAGTAGAAATGTTTGCCCCCCCTCCCAAAGTTGATTGAGAGGGTAAAATCGGTGTAAAACAAAATTTTGTACTTAGTAGGTGCTTTTTGAACTTCATAGTTTCAGAATTTGTGCTTTCGTCTTTCATCGATCAGAATGGTTTGAGGAGGGAGCGGGGGTGTAGAAATGAGATTTTGAAATACAAATTAAGCACAAAATTTTGATACCAATTTTACCCCTTACATGAATTTTGGGGAGCAAATATTTCTACAGCTCCTCCAAACTTTTGACTCTCATCGGAGATTAAAGGATAAAAACACAAATTCTGGGCTTTGAAGCACAAAAGTACAAAATTTTGATACCAATTTCAACCTTCTAAATACAATTTGCGGGGGAGGGGGTGGCAAACACTTCTACAGCCCCCTAAACTTTGATAGGTTGCAAAAAAATGAAGGATACAAGCACAACTTCTGAAACTTCGAGGGACAAAAAGCACTAATGAAACATGGTTCAAAATATCGACACCAATCCTGTCTACCAAATCCACTTTTTAAATTTTATTTAATTACAAATCGTATCTTCAAGGTACAAAAAGCACAAATATGGCTCAAAATATCGAAATATTGACACCAATCCCGCGCCCGTTTTCCAAAATCCAGACTCTAAATTTTACTTAATAACAAATCGTACACAATCAATATTGAAAGTGTCAAGAATGAATCGTCAATTTTTGGCATATTTAGGTCCATTTAGTCTAGGCTCAAATTGTGAATAAAATTGGGATACAAATTTTCTACGTTCAAAGTGTGTCCTTAGCGTTCTACGTTTTTGCACTAGAAAAAATTCACTCCAAATTCCCATTCAACTAGTAACATCATTTTGGCGCACTCACTACAGCTCGATGGTCGAAATCATCCAAAGTCCTCTCCCCTCCTTCCTCTCCCACGTTATAAACAGTTTAATGGTGGGTATTTCCATGGATTTTCATGGTAGGTCACAGAGTTTCAGCAGTTCTCCCTCGAGGACACTTCACACATATGCCCTTATCGGAACTAGAATTCGCTGGAAGGACTGCGAACACCGAATTTTACCCGTAAAACAAATTCAAAGTAAGGACAAGTGTTTCTTCATCGCAAATTTTCAGTTTCCTCCCAAAAGTTAACACTCATTTCCCTCAAAAAGAAAAAATACATATTTTTTGCAGTGGCAGCAAGTTAACCGCGTGGCTTTGGTGTTACCTAATTGTTACTGGACTCAACAACATCATATTTCAATCATAGATGAAAAATGTCGAGAACATCGTGTCGGAGATAAAATATCTTGAAAGTTGATTTTGAATGACTAAGATGACAAAAACCCTCAGTGAAGACCGGGAGGATTTGCGGGACATTTCGCCCCAAAAAGCCTAGAAAACAGAGAGATTTTATGTCAGAGCCAAATAAATAATAATCATGTCCGATGTGTACAAGTAAGTGACCTCATTTAATTCTAAAGCCACGCCTGACTGCTTCGTGATGAAATCATGGCCTATTCGTTTTGGACTAATACAAGTGTGGTGACTGTAATGTACGATATCTCGCTGAAAGGAGCTCACTCGCTCCGAAAATTCGCCCCCAGAGCGATATCTTGTCAACATTAGTGACGTCATTAGCTCGTGACGTCATAACCACCCACGATGGCTGGCTGTGCCGTCATCATCAGTAAATATATTTATTTTTGCGTGCAAGGTGTTTTACATTCATAAGAAAAAAGAAAGGACGGCTCTTCTCGCACAGTATAAATACGAAAAATTTTTATTACGTTGATGACGTTTCGAGTAAACTAGTACTCTTCCTCAGATCATTGAGGAAGAGTACTAGTAATAAAAATTTTTCGTATTTATACTGTGCGGGAAGAGCCGTCTTTTCTTTTTTCTTATGTCATCATCAGTACTCGTGACGGCTGCCTATGACACTTAAGCCCTCTCTTTCTCACTCTCTTCTATTCTCGGGATCACTCACTCCACTCTTAAGCCTCCCAGTCTCCATTATACTAGGCCTGATAGTAATACTGTTCGAGTCTCCCTTAACTCGGCCTCTGGGTCACGCCTGATGACGTCATACATGCAGATTTCATAGTTAAGGTGCTACTCCTTAGCCTCCATTATACTGGGCTATGCAGTACCCTGAACCCTTATAAATCAAAAACTAAACTATCACACGATCGCTTTGATTGATATGCAGAAGACACATTAGAATTCATCGCAAATTAGTTCTCCGTTAATCGTTCACAAAGAAGCGAAGAAATCCATAGACGTGTGCGATTATCGTCAACTATATTATGCTCCGATTAAGACAGTAATCTACGTTTTTCAATTACAAGTTCTTCATATTCCCAAGCGAGAAACTCTAAATACAGCGACCGCAAAAGCACGACGCGTACATTCGTCGATTTTTCAATTTTTCATTGCCCGAAGACTTATGAAAATTAGAGTAAATAGTTATATAAGCGATTGCAGCTGTATACTGAATTTGTATTTTACGCTAACTCCGTCAACGATGTTGACATAGTCGGGCGCGATACGAACGGTAAACGTAACCTTGTTTAATAAGAGGGAAAACATTGAAGTTTGTACAGCCTCCTTCGATGATCCGACTGCATATTAAAAAAAAAAAATCAAAAAATATTCCTCGTACACAGATGGTGGATGTTGTGCATCTCACAGATTACACATAAAAGCCTCTTCACTACGATTTTCAAATTAGTAGTCTACTCTTACAAAGCACAATACAGATGACTACGTACTTGTTTTTTTATTCTTCAGCGCTGAATTTTCGACTATTCTTCCGAAAAAATCTTTGGTTACCTGAAAGCAGATATTGTTTCGATTTGATTAAATTTTAAAATCGATACTTTCAAAACATACAGAGGAAAAAAATGATACACAATGCAAAAACATCACAGAAAGTTGAATGCTTGAGAAGAATATCATGCATACGCATCAGTATCAGCTCCACTACTTGCAGATAAAATGGGTTCAGTCGCGATTTCCCTAGCAACAGAGGATGCCCAATAAGGCGAACGGTCACCCGAATCTTACATACATATGGGTTGATTATTCACAGAAGAACAAGGAAAAGAGAGTCGAAAGGTTCTCCCGAAATGGGAAATGCCGCATTAATACTCGCAGATACTTTTTGCTGCCCATATGTAGAGGGAAGTCTGTGTTTTCTTGGTGATCTGAAGTACACACGTCACATGTTGTTGAAAGAATTCTATTATGACCGATCACTTCTTACACAATTATGCGTCGCTGAGAAGCTATAAACCGCACAATCCATGCGATCAGTGTCCAGAAAAGATGGCTAACCAGTGAATGAGAAAAGGTTCAGCAAACGTTTTTGCGTCCCTTAGAAGGACTAATCATGCATACAAAGAATCCCTTCATCTTCCATCACAAGAATCCAAATAGCGAGCGGAGAACCGAGATTTAGAGCTCTGACGCGACATTAGAAAAAATTTTGATCATTGGGCTGTTCAAGATTTGCAAAAGACAGCTGCAGAAGGCCATGATGTCATCACGGAAGACACAGATTACTTAATAACCTTACATTTGAGTTGGAAGCCCTAAAACTTTCAACAGGGAACCTATTCTGTGGGTTTTTTTTGAAAAATTTGCCGTGCGTCGTCCGGCCAAAATCTTGGAAATATTTCGACACACTAGCTATACAGGGTGCGCCAAAATGATGTTAAGAGTGAAATGGGGATTTGGACTAAATTTGGAAAATTTTAGATGTATAGTTGAAATGTACGAAATTTGTATCTCAAACTCATCTTTAATTTGCACCCCTACCAAACTTTCTACAACTTTTCTGAGACGAGTTATGGACCAGAATGTGCCAAAATGAAAAATTAAACTTGCGAGGATTTTCCAAAATAGAAATTGAAAATTCCTCCAATTTCAAGCTTCACAGGATTATTCAGATATTTTTCCAAAATCAGCGTTAAATTTCATTTTGAAACCAAGTTAAATATGAAAGTTCGAACGATTTTCGATTTTTGAAAATTCTGGCAAATTGATCAATTTTTCGCACATTTCGGTCCATAACTTGACTCGGAAGAGTCGTAGAGACTTCGTAGTTGGCGCAAATTATAGATAAGATTGAGATACACGTTTCGTACCTCTGATGTTTACATGTGACGTTTCGCGTTTTAAAACTAGAAAAAATTTAGTCCGAAATCCCATCTAACTGTTAACATTATTTTGGCACACCCTGTATATGATAAAAGGGGGACTTTGACTCTCGCGCAAGAGGAGAACTTCGAAAAATGTCGACTCGCGAGCCGTAATACAAATACAGTCGATACCGACTATAACGAGATTCAAGGGCCTGATATTTTTTCTCGCTTTACCCGGAAGCTCGCAGTAGACATACCCCGGTTATAACGAGATTCTCGTTATGTCCGGTTATACCGCAAATATAGAAAAACTTACACAAATGCAGTAGAGAAAAACGAATGAGGGAGTTTTGTACATATTTACGTATTTCATAGGTAGAATTTATTTCGACTGTTTCCAGAGCGCCAGCGTTGTCTTTAGGCCTCTCCTCATATAAAACATGAACATTCTCAGGTCTGGAAAATGAATGTCCCGTTGCCAGAAGATGGACTGCAAATTATAATTATAAGGTTGACTTGAGAGTAATCAATGAATAGAAAGAACTCTTGTAGCTGCGTTCAAATGCTATTCGGACAATCTGTTCACAAGTGAAAAGCTGGAAAAACTTGTCAAAATAAAATGGCCCACCCATCGTAGCTCAAATGTTACAAGTCGACTATTGATACTTGATGGTGCATCTAAAGCTTTCGAACTGTCTCCTCCCAGACAAGTTTTTGATAGAGGTAGAGGAGGAATGCTGATGGATGGAGAAGACGCTTGAAAGAAGGAGAGGGGGGGGGGGGAAGAATTCGAATCTTGGAGAAGGAGAAAAGTTTTTCCCGCGAGGCCAAAACAGACTAACTGGTGTTTCCAACATTCTATTCAAGGGTAACCAATCTTCGTATGATAAGAGATGTAACGTTTTTGCGGGAATATACGCCCTAATTGATAAGGAAAAGCTCGTTAAGACCGGCATCACTCCTCGTAGTAACCGGTGTAATTTACATAGCCTATATGGGTCAAGTGCAAGGGACCACGGATTCTGCTCGCAATACCCGAAATCTCGTTTCAACCGGCCTCGTTATAGTCGGCATCGACTGTATATGACAGAAGGGAGACTTATGGTGTTTGAAGCGTTGCATATGTGCCTTATTGAAGGGACTAAGCAAATTTGTGTACAAAACATCGCATGTCTACTTTCTTGAAGGGGCTATCCTTCTGCGGGTCATGTCATGTATTATTTTTCGACTCATAGAAGAAGAGGTTCCCTGCGTTCCTCGTTCAATATCATCAAGGAAGCCGTCGCGCAGGCTATTCTCAAAGAACGGTTGCGTCCGATCAATAGCCTTGACCCAATTCAGGGACTGGGAAGAGGGGACTTAGGAAATTTCGAGGTATGAACCTTTGTAGAGGCGGGTCCAGAGAGAGGTTCAGCTCTGAAACTTTGAGTTAAACTATGACTAATTTCAAGGCTCAAGCTAAATTTCTAACACGACAACATAAGCTAGGCTCCGAAAAGAATTCTGAGCTAAAAGCTTCTACTGATGTCATGAGCCCCTCCCGTCCAAAAATAAAGGTCCAATAAAAATAAATTACCACTACGCTGAACACACAAATAGAAGTGGGTGTGGAAACGTCGACCTCCCTAAACTACAATGGAGGCCCGGCTATGGGCCTGGGTTACACTGCATCAAATAGCAAGAGTGACAACACGTAAAAATGGTACAAATCAATGGTGGACATTACTTGGTTCTTTGGGAATCCGAAAAGGCGACAAAAAAATGATGGAACGCGAGAATAATTTGACCGGTAGCCAGACAAAAATTAGAGAACGCAAGTACGACCCAATTAGTGGGTAGGCAAAAATAACAAGCTTTTGACAATTCGTTCCAACGATTAGATCTTTCTCATCAAATCAACTCTATATCTATGATTTTGCTGTCAAACTTTTCTTTTAGGAATCCTCAAATTTTCTGGCCTTCTTTACTATTATACGTAAATTGTAGGGACTACTTCTATACAAGACAATTTATTTACATATCTTTCCTACATTTTAACTAAAAATTAGAAACGAGATTGGAAAATAGTCCAAGTAATTCCACGCGTCTTGCGTATGTACGTTTCTCGGATAGTTTTCCCTTCCCCTTATTTTCGACCTTTAACATACAAAACTTCTGAAAATACGAAATCTCTTCGTTACTTATATTTGTAGTTATACGACGTTATGTCCCAAACTCCTCTGGGAACAGGATGAAACAGGATTACACTGTTGGAAGTAGACATGCAGCGATATTTTTCATCGAAAATCGGAATTTAAAGGTTAAGCATTACCTTGAAGCCTGAAAATCAGCCAGCCGACAAAAACTCGGTAAAGTTGGGTATTCGATTGGGCAAGACGAAAACGAAACGAGTCACAAGGAGGAAGGGTAAGTCACCGCGGAATAAAAACGTATACTTTTACCAGAGTGGGACGTGATAAAGATTAATCTGAATCAAAAAGCGTAACTTCACATATCAGTATAAAATATCGAATTACAGATGAAACTTTCAGACGCCTCGTACCATTCACGAAAAGGGTAAACGGATAAAACTTCATTTGCAATCTAGTAAACCACGAAAAACAGAACACCAAAAAACTTTCTGGTTTAGTTTTTTTTTTTTTACGCGATGGTACACTACTCCTTGAACATATTTTCTATATGTAAAGGGATTTCAAAATAAATAGGTATATGAATGAAAGAAAAAATGAACGAAAAAAGTCGGTTCGTTCATCAATGAGAAAATATTTGCGCTTCAAAGGCTTTAGCCGGATGAGGGCGGAAAATGGCCTTGGTCGAAAAATGTTTCAAATATTCGTCAAAATGTTGTCCCCTTTGGACACATCAGCTCACCCACAGGGGCTGCGAAGTCATTTTTAGGCCAAAAATCCAAATAGCCTGTATCTCTGGCAATAATGATCGCACAGCAATGAAACTTGAGGACATTTTAGTATGTGAATGTTCAACCATGGTATTTTTTTCAAAAAAAATCATTCACATTTTCCTTAGTTGCTAGCAATAAAAAAATTTTAAAAAATCAGAGGGGGGAGTGGCACCTGGGGAAAATCATTGGATTCGAAGCGCCATACCTTCTACTACAACATACATTAGTACCATAGTCCTCGATGAGGTGGAACATTCCCAAGAAAATCAATATTTAAGGAATTACTGTGATTTTTCCATGGTTAGCGGGGTGAACTACGACTGCTACCGCAATAGACCGCGTGAAATCAATAGTCAATGTTCGAGCTGAAAAAAACGCACTCTCCTCCATGGGATAAAATGGGAATGTAGATAGATTAAAAATATATTTTCAGTATTTCGTTTATCGATTTGATCAATTCTTATGTAGACACATCCACGGATTAGGTGGAGTGCGTTAGATTGAGCCAGTCGCTGGAACAGTCTGGAAACAGTAGAGAAGTGAGAAAATCTACTTTTTCACCCTAGAGACCCGTGAGTTTTGGTATTTTATTCATCAATATTAGATCGATTATAATGTAAACACGTCCACCGAGTTCGAAAAAAATAGCCCAAAAATCCTCCAACCGCTGGAACGTTCTGGAAATGACAAAAAATTGAGAAAATCCAGTTTTTCAACCTGAAGGACCGTGTATCCATCAAGTAGTTCAAATCTTATGTAAATGCATCCGCCAAGTTGGAAAAACATGGTCAATAAATTCTCCAGTCGCTGAAACGGTTTTGAAATTGTATGAAATCCGGAGAATCCACTTTTGGGGGCGTCCATAAATTACATGAGGCCTTTTTGGGAGGGAGGGGGTCCACTCAAGTCTCACCAAAACTCTCGTGAGGGGGAGGAGGGGTGCCGACAAATCCCACGTAATTTTTTTCTCATACAAATACATTCTAAAATATTGCCAAACTGGCTTAAATTTAATAAAAACTAGTTCTTTTTGAATAGGTATAAGATGTGATCAAGAAAATTACGTTTTTTAAATAGATAAACGCAATTAAGCACAGATAAACGTATATAAAGCAAAAATACGCATTCTGGAAAATCTTACGCGAGATGAGAGGGGCGAGGTCAAGGAAAATCTCATGATATCTCACCAAGGGGGGAGAGGGGGGGTCGAAAAATCACAAAAATCGCCTCACGTAATTTATGGGCGCCCCCTTTTCAACTTACAGAACTGCAATTTCTCATATTTCGTTAATCAATTAGGTCACTTCTTAGTCACATCCGCCGAGTTGGAAAAAAATGGTCAATAAATTCTCCAGTCGCTGGAACGGTCTAGAAATAGTACCAAATCCAGAAAATTCACTTTTTCAATATGAGAGCCACGATTTTTGGTATTTTGTTTATCAATTAGGTCAAATCTTATGTAAATACCTCCGCCTAGTTTGGAAAACATAGTCAACCAGTAGCTGGAATAGTCTGAAAATGAAAAATTGAAGTGATTTTTTATATTCTATTTATCAACAAGGTCAACTTTCATGTAAACACGTCCCTACTTCGAAAAAAAATAGTGAATAAATTCTCCAGTCGCTGGAACAGTCTGAAAATAGTGAAAAATTGAATATATCCACTTTTACAACCAGGAGAACCGTGGTTTTTTATATTCTTTTTATCAATAAGTTGAATTTTTTATGTAAACACGTCCGCCAAGTTGGAAAAAAAGGGTCAATAAATTCTCCAGTCGCTGGAACGGTCTAGAAACAGTAGAAAATCGAGGAAGGCTACTTTTTTCAACCTTGCCTATTATATAGACTACATGTCAATATCATATGACTAGATCCCTACTATGTCATCTACAAAAATTTTAAGTCCTATATTACCTTCCAGCAAAGCTCAGCGTGATACTTATCAGTACCTCCATGATCATAAAAATACTAATGCACTATATGTATATCGACAACTTAAGTAGGTCCATACTGAGTCAACTGTAAAAATTCGAAGTCCAACATTGTCTCCCAGCAAACCAAAACGGTCCTCCAGGTTGAAAAAGTTGAGTGTCTCGATTATTCGTCATTTGCAGAACGTGCCAGCGGCTGGAGAATTTTTTGACCATTTTTTCAAACTCGACGGTCATGTTTACTGAAGAATCGACCTAATTGATGAACGAAATACCTGAACTCACGGTTTTATATGTTGAAAAAGTGGATTTTCTCGACTTTTCATCTTTTTCAGACCATTCCAGCAACTGGAGAATTTATTGACTATTTTTTTCGAACTCGATGGACGTGTTTACCTAAAAATTGACCTGGTTGATGAACGAAATACCAAAACTCACGGTCCTCCAGTTTGAAAAAATGGATTTTTCCAATTATTTGTCATTTCCTAAACGTTTAAATGACCTTCGAGTGCAAATTTTGCTGAACGAGGCGTAGCCGAGGGAAGTTAATTGCACGAGAAGTCATTTACCGCTTGTTTTCACAAGTTGCGTACGATATTTTACTGTATAAAGAACGTTAAATTTTCATTCCATTTACCGCCTTGCATGCAGTAAAATACCAAAACTCACGGTCCACCGGGTGAAAAAGTGGATTTTCTCACTTCTCTACTGTTTTCAGACTGTTCCAGCGACTGGAGAATTTTTCAACTATTTTTCTCAATCTAACGCACTCCACCTAATCCGTGGATGTGTTTACATAAGAATTGATCAAATCGATAAACGAAATACTGAAAATATGTTTTTGGTCTATCAACATTCTCATTTTATCCCATGGAGGAGAGTGCGTATTTTTCAGCTCGAACATTGACTATTGATTTCACGCGGTCTATTGCGGTAGCAATCGTAGTTCACCCCGCTAACCATGGAAAAATCACAGCAATTCCTTAAATATTGATTTTTTTGGGAATGTTGCACCTCACCGACGACTATGGTACTAATGTATGTTGTGGTAGAAGGTATGGCGCTTCCATGAATGATTTTCCCCAGGTGCCTCCCCCCGATTTTTTTTTTATATTCGAGTTTGAAGTTTGGTTATTGAGGAAAATATGAATGATTTTTTTCGAAAAAAATACCATGGATAAACGTTCACATATACTAAAATGTCCCCAAGTCCCTATGCTGTGCGATCATTATTGTCTGAGATACAGCCATTTGGATTTTAGGCCTAAATAGTATATTTCATGACAAGGTGCGAAAGCGACGTTTTGAGTGACGAGTTCGGTGTAGTTGCGACGCGAGTCGAAGACGAGCGGAGCAAGCCGAACGAGTCACTCGAGTCGCTTCGCTCCTTGTATGTATTGGAAGATTTTTTTTATAACGACGGCTACGAGTGTGCGTTTTTTGTTTTGTCGTCAACTCGTCACCCGGTCGCCGTTGCACGCAATTTCTCCTGCTGCTAACATAGAACATTATCACCCACTATCGATATGGAGCAATGTGGCGCAGCTGGTATTGCAACGGCTTGCGAAGTCAGGAGTGCGTGGTTCGAGCCCCGATCGCGGAGACAAAAAAAAACTAATAAAGGGAAAATGGCCGTCGAGAATGGAGCGGGCAGAAAAGTGTGAATTCAGGGTGGTAATGTAGCAAGCGGGCGGTAAAATGAGAGAAGACGATAGAAAAGGAAATAGACGACCTGCAAAGTAAATGAGTTCTCAAACAGCTACTTTCGCACCTAAAATCGACCAACAAAAAACGCACTTTCGTAGCAGAAGTTATAAAAAATGACTTTGCAGTTCATGTGGGTGAGCGGATGGGTCCAATTTTTTGGGTTTCGAGTTTTCTCATTGGGGACAACATTTTGCGAGCCATCGTTCAGAAATATTGATTATGCTTATCTCGATGTTTTGTAAAGTAAAGGATACCTTCCCCATTTTCGTACATCCTTCAAATAATTAATTTGAAGTTTTAATTGAATAATTGGCAAAATAATATTAGTTATGGGTTGCACGAAACAATAGATCGATTTTCCGTGACGTCACATCACTGATACCTGTAGGCAAAAGCACATCAGCTTCCAGCAGCTTCGCTGATGATAGCATAGGAACATTTCGATCATTAATTCATGCCCAAAAGAACAGAATTGTATGGAAGTCGATATGCCGTTTGCTGAAGTATGCATGTTGTTAATAGATATGACGTCACAGAAAATTGCTTCATTGCCAGTCTACATTGCAAGGCAGAAGAACAGAGGAGAGAGGGATACTCCAAAAAGTAAATATGCCAAATACAATCTATATAATTTAAAATAAACTACAGAATCTTTCAACGGTAGGATCTCTTTTCTACTTTCACCTCAACAAGTTCTATCTTCAATAGTCTTCTCATATGATCTTTTTTGAGCATTTCACTTTCAATCTTCTGTTAGTCTTGCATACAGAGGCAGGAGGCTAAGGTGGAAAGTAAAAGCATCGTCGTAAATTACGTTTGTAAATGTCTGATCATAAATTTTCAGTTGTACTTCTAGCACTAAATTCTTCTGCAATAAGCATAAAATTTTCAATTGTCCCGTTTTCTACTGCATTCTCACACATTACGCCAGGTGTGCCACTATAGTCGCGAAAAACATGCGTGAAATTTTAATTGCTAAAGTAGTCGTTCGCTCGGAGTCTTCTCACGATTTATGAGTGAGAAGGCGAGTAAAAGTTCGTTTCGAGAGGAAGTCCGTTTGAATACCGCTGCAATAATTTGCGCAGCATATTATGACGTGCACGACCATTCGAAAGTTTCTCATCTCGGTGGAGGGAGGTGCGGTGAGCGCGATAATTCTTCTTCACAAATTTCGTAAAGGGTTTTTCCGTGTGCGCGAGTACCCGTCTGCCCCGTCCGGATAATGAATAAAAGATATCGCGCACAAGTGTAAAAGCGCCGACAGTTGAACGCGAATTTCACGAAAATATCTTTTTGAACAATAAATCAAAATTTTGATGACGCGAAAAGCATGCAACGCCTCATCGCTGTCTTCTACGCTCCAAACGTATGTGTTCGCATAATATTATATATGAAATTCGAATAGCATTTCGTAGCATCTTTTGTAAAAACATTTCATAATGTACGATTAACTATTCGTTTCCTCACTCTTTCTTAAAGATGTGCTGTGGCGAGAAGAGGTGGAGGAGGAGGAGAAGAGTAAGAAAAATTGATTTTAGGCTCGACGAAATTTCTGAATCATTTAATGACGCAATGAAAATGTCTATAAAGGAAGTGATTTATGACACCAGACATATATACATGTCATCTATACGAGAGTACTAAAATATAGGAGGGAGTAAACTTTCTAAATCAGATATTCTTTTCTATTGTCGAAAAACACAGATGAGTATCTGTTATTAGAAAAGAGATTTTAGAGGAGATTTATTCACAACTCTGTTCATATCAATAGCAGAAATTCTACCAAACTTCCTCCGCCTTACACAGCTTGAAGGCCAAAATTTTCTCAAGTTCGTACCTATTAAAAAAGAAAAATGCCCAAACTGCAATTCGAAAAAGCTCTCGAAAAACTAATTGAGCAAAACATCTAGTCTAGACCGACACTTCAAAACCACACACGTGGAACACGAACGGCCTGAGGCAGCGTACTCGGGAACTCAAAATATTTCTCAATAGCAACTGCATCGATATTGCACTAGTCGGTGAAACTCACTACACTCGTAAGGATTGTCTCAAAATGCCAGGCTTTACAGCTTACTGGACGACGCATCCGGGGAGGTACAGGAATACTGGTCAAGGCGAACATGAACCACTATGAGCTAAAAGATTTCAGCTACGACTACCTGCAAGTTACCGTCATTTCAGTTCAACTTAGAAAGGTCAACCTCTAACTATAGCAGCATATTATTGTCCACCCAAGTTCAAAATATACATCGCTCGACGTTTTCAGACAACTCGGTCCAAAATTTACAATTGGAGGAGACTACAATGTCAAGCATTTTCCTTGGGGCTGACGCCTAATAACCCCCTAGCAAGGCCCAAGAACTACTCAAAGCCATAAACTCGTTCTCATGCGGCCTTTCATCTGCCTTGGTGTAGACCCTGAGTTCTGGTACAATCAGGAAAAAGAAGAAACCCCCCTTGAGTAACAAAAATACCAACTGTGATGATTTTCGAGGAAAATTACGTAATCTGATCGACCTAAGGTGAAGTTCAATTCTAGAGAGGAGCTGGAATTCGACTAGTCCATGAAACCGCAGCTAGCTCTACACCACCACCACCAAAAAAAACCTCCAACTTATGCAGCAAGCTATATCCATGACTCAAAGCTCGCAAACATTGGCACACGTAACCTTGCTTGCAAGAATGCAACCAATAGAATCAGCAACCAGCTCAACAGAAGCATCAAGAAGTTCAGACAGGACAGCTTTCATGATTACCTAGAAAACTTGAGCCCCGAAGCAGAAAACGAATGTTCGTTATGGAGACTTCGGCGCATATCCCACCACTGAAAACCCACTCAGGAAAGTGGAGCAGATCTTGAGAAGACAAAGTTTGGCTTTTTGTACAGCACCAAGAAACCACATTCCAGCCCCACGACATGCAACCTCAGGTCAACACCACCATAAACTACCAAAAAGAAGTCCAGGTCAAGCTAGTGACACCACAAGAAGTGATTAACGAAATTAAGAAATTGAACCCGAGGAAAGCGCCAGGAACTGATGCGATCTCACCTGAAATTCTGAATGCTAAAATACCTCTGCAATGCCAGTATCAGACTATAGTATGTAACCAAGTGTCTCAAAGCAGCAGACATAATAATAATAATCAAGAAACCTGGAAAACTTCTAACAGAGAAGGAGTTATACAGACAGATATCTCTGCTCTCAGCTATTGCCAAGTTACTAAAAAAAAATCCTTGTTAAACGCATCAAACCTCAAGTAGAGGTAGCCAACTTCAAATTTGGATTTAGATCTCGTCATGTGCCTGTTAAACAAATACACAGAGTTGTCGCGAACATCGAAAGAGCCGTGGATGAAAAAATGTACTGTGCGGCAATCTTCATTGATGTGGCACAAGCCTTCAATAAGGTATGGCACGACGGACTCCAATATAAAATGAAACGTACAACAATGTAAGTTATTTGAATCTGACCTATCTGAAAGGGCTTTCAGAGTTTTCCACTAGGAGGCAAAATTGGGCTATCACCCAATAGCTGCTGGTGTGCTGCAGGGTAGCGTTTTGGGCCTGCTTCTATACCTTTTGTACATCTCACCAGAAACTGGAAATGCCACCTTCGCTGATGATACAGCAATCACGGCAACCAGTGAATCGCAACAGATTGCTACAGACCACCTGCAGTTAGCAATTAGCAGGGTAGTTGAATGGGCTCAAAAGTAGAATATTGAGCTACACGCTCAGAAAACTGTGCATGTCACATTTGTTCTTCGCCACAGAGATACCCACTATTGTGTATACATCAGTGGCGTTCAGATCCAATAAAGGGAATCAGCGAAGTACTCACGACGCCACTTAGATTCTAGGCTAATCTGGAAACCCCACCTAAAACAGAAAGTTTCCCAAATAAAGCAGCATCCTCTAAAAAACCCATCTACCAGGGTATCTTCAAACCCAAATGGACATATGGTATCGAATTATGAGGATGCACCAAACCGTCTGGTCATACAGAGATACCAAAATAAGTTCCTCCGTATTATCACCAATGCCATCTGTTACTCGCCAAATGAAGACCTACATAAAGATCTCAATATCAAACCCGTCAATGAAGTGATTCGACTCTACGTGCTGAAGTACGAGAGAAGATTCCTGAAGCATCCACACAGTGAGGCAATTCAAGTACTGGACGTCCAATACGATGTGCGCAGGCTGAAGCGTAGCAAACGGCATTGGCTAGCTCAATGATTATTTTTAAAGACTCGACCGATGGGTCGGGGTAATAGAGATAATTTAAATACCTTTTGTTACAATATTTAAGACAGCTTTAAAATAAATAAAATAAAATATAGCTTATAGGTCAACATTTTTCCCATCTCCTGCTCGATGGTGATAATTTTCTAAAGCGTCCTTCCGTCTTGTCTATTTAAGTTGAAGGTCGAAATTTCTTGAAGTCCTGTTCATTCTTCAGGGATCGAAGGAACAGTTCTCTATACTTTCCATGAAGTAAAAATCGCTCCTCAGCGGGAGTACTCGTATATACTTGAGTTCAACAACAAACCGATACAACGCTACAAATCAAGGTTTGCAGACTCATCTTCTTATAAATCTACCCAATTTGTAAAAGCTCTTCATAATGCTTTTAATTTCGATATCTCACTGGCCTCGATGAGTTCTCGATTCCATTATGATAAAAGTTCAAGGCAAAATTCTCTCGAATAAGAAATAAATTACACTTACAAACGATTCAGACACGGCAACTCCTTCAATTTTAAGAATTCGTTACATTATTAGAATTTTTCTAACGAACAACACGATGCTACACAGTACCCACTCTAAAAGTCGGTTGTAGATTCTCGAGCAAAAGTGTCTTCTGTATTCTTGTGTAGAGTGTTCTTTTTTCGCTAGTCGAGAGCAGAGGACAACGATTGACCGCAAATACAATCGGAGCCACAACGCGATAAATAAACTGGCGAAGATGAAGAAAAAACTACGCTATTACACCGTCTGAGTTGGTATAAATTATCGTTTTCAATGGTCACTAGTTGAAAGAGGATGGAAAACGGTATTCTGAAGAAGAAACGAAGAATAAGAGAAAAAAAAAGAGGAGGAAAAAGCGAAAAGGAAATATAAAGGATAATTTAATGCCGTTAAGGGGCAGGAGTAAAACGTATTTTCTTCGCCAAAAATAAAGGAAACTTTACCGACGTTAAAGAAACATTTCGAGGAATTTAACGAAGGCGAAGAGGAGGAGAGGGAAGACAAAATTGAAGATGTTTTGTTCCAAAAATTCGTACACAAGTAACGATTTCTGCGTTCTTAATGAAAGAAAACTCCGAAAAAAGGATGTGAAAGTAAACAGTTGAAATATAATAGGATTTTATCTCATATGTACACAAGAGGGTGAGAGTTCAAGGGGTCGGTCGCCGTAATACTGATAGAGTGGGTGGAGTCGAACCCCTGGACGGTGTAAAGCGTTGGGCGGAGTTGTATAGCTCACAAATCCTGAGCATATCCTACAATGCGTTACTTTAATTTTAAAAGTATCTTTGTAACTTCGCGATCCAGTTTATATGCGTTCACACATTTTTTATGGTTCATACAGCACGCTGTATTTGTATTCCCTTGCTCGCTATATAAATATTGGAATTACGTATAATGGGGCAACTCGTGTCGTCTTTATAACTGGTGCTTGTATGCGCGTGTCTGCTTTCTATTTCAACGGTATACTCTACAGAACGCACCAAAAAAATTAGGTAAAAGCTTTACGAATTACGATGACTCTTGACGCTCATTAATTCTAACGCAAAACAAAAAGTTCGTCTACGCAATACGCTCCGATTTTTGATCACCTCTCTGACCAGAACCACTGATGGCTGAGAAGAACTGTTGATGACCGAGTACGGAAGTTGCATAAACAACTGCACTTGACTATGCAACAAAAAAACTGTTTCAGGGCGATTCTTCAAAGACAAACTCCTTTTTGTGATTGATAGTAAGGAAACCTACATTATTAACAAAAAAATCGCGTGAATTAGTTCAGGTAGCCTACTGCGATGGAAGGTTTTGGAATATGACTTTTAAAGTCCCAGCTGGCAATGTTAAAATAAATGATCGGGAAAATTTCATTCTACAGCTGGAAGCTGAGAAAGGAGGGGGTAGAGATATGAAAGTTCATAAATTTATTCTTAATTTTCCTCAAATCTGGGATGTTCAAGAGCGAGTCTTCTCTCGGATTTTAGCGCGTACAGTCGAATCACTTCATTGACAGATTTGATGTTGAAATCTTCATGTGAGACTTCATTTGGCGTGTAGCGGAAGGCGTTGGTGATCAAACGGAGGGACTTATTTTGGCATCTCTGTATGATCTCAGATGGTTTGGTACATCCCCATAATTCGATACCTTGTGCCCACATGGGTTTGAAGATACTCTAGTAGATGAGTTTTTTCGAGTTGAATTACATTTCAGAGAGCCGGCCTATCAGCCAATGCTACTTTATTTGGGAAGCTTTCTGTTTTAGGTGGGGTTTCTAGGTTGGCGTGAGTCCTAGGTACTTCGCTGATTCCCTCTGCTGGGTCTGAACGCCACTGGTGTATACACGATGGTGGAGATCTCTGTTAGTGACATGCACAGTTTTCTGAGCGTGTAGCTTAATCTACCACCGTTGGGCCCACTCAGTTACTCTGTTAATTGCTTGCTGCAGGCGATCTGTAGCAACCTGTTGCGATTCACTAGTTGCTGTGTCACCAGCAAAGGTGCCAATTTCAGTTTCTGGCGAGGCTAGGATGTTGGCGGTGTACAACAGGTACAGAAGCGGGCCTAAAATGCTATCTCCTGACCAGAGCGGGAAACAAACCCGCTACCCCTCGTTTTCATGACGAGTGCGATAAGGACTACGCTACTAGGCCCTAAGATTAGATTGTCAAATTTCGCCTTCAGATGGACGCGTACTACCCTCAAAAATAGAAAATACTCCTACCACCGACCTCACGTGATCGCACCGAGATCGCGCCCAAAACACCCAATAAAATAGGCTCCCCGAGCCACTTTTCGTCACTTCTCTTTCGGCTTCATCCAGCTTACTCTCCTCCTTTCTTACTAGCTCTCTCGCTTCTCTCCTTGCCTTCTTCCTTTTTTCATAGCTCCTTTCCACAACCTCTTCGGACTGTTCGCCGCGGTGCCCGCGGGTATAGTCTACTCTTACTCGGCTCCCTCAGCTTCCCACGCTATCTTTCTTCGCTTTCCTTTCCCTTCGAATTATTCTCCGCGGTATCCGCGGGTACAACAGCGTATCCCCTCGATTAGCCTCCGCGGTGTCCGCGGGACTAGTCTTCTCTCCCCCCTCGACTTTGTAGCACCGGCCGATCACTCTCCAGCTTTCTCTTCAGTCTTTAATTCCAGCCAACCGTTCCTCTCCCTTTCTCTCTCACTCATTTGCTGTCAAATTACTATCAAAGTAAATTGTTATACACCGAAAGAGAATTTTTCTTTATAATGTCGCGTAACGCCGATTCGCCGCCCGGGGCGTTCAAAAGCCTTCGGAGTCGAAAGGTTCCTAAAATCCCTTCATCGTGGCGTACGGACCGCCGTGCGCAACATTTGTCAGTGAGAGGGTCCGAAGACCACAATATATTAGGCTGTTGCAAACGCACACCAAGCTTGCGGGCTTTGGTGTGCGTTGCAACAGCCTAATGTATTGGAACTTCCACCTGAAAGCAAAATACAACGATCTAATCTTAGGGCCTGGTTGCTTAGTCTTTATCGCACTCATCATGAAAACGAGAGGTCGCGGGTTCGACTCTCGCTCAGGCCAGTAAATTTTTTCGTCATGTTTCCTATTCTATCCTTATCTATAGGACAAAATAGCTATGTGTGAACTACAAAATCGGTCGAAGTATGTTTCCCATAGAACCATCTCTTCTAGAGATCGTCAAATCTAAATAATTTATTTAGTGACTACCGACTTCCAAAAGTAAATTTCATGGGAGAGTATTGCACGTACAGAACTCACTGAAGAGATCTTGTGGTGTACGGACTTTTCGGCGCAACCTCGATATCGTTAATAGTGCGTGAAAGCTGCAAAATTGCCCTCTGTTTAAAGGCGTTTAAACTCTGCACACAAGTGATAACCTTTACACCAAAAATATTCTACTGCGATTTCGAAATAGTTCTGCGGGAGGCTTCCTTTTTCGTCTGTCGCAAAATACACAAAAGTGAGTTCGCGGGTGTGGGCTGCAGCAGGAATACAAACGAAATGGTATGATTTTACAAGTCAGGATGATAAAGGCGTTGGCACTTCCTCCAGAACGTGACATTATTGCGGGTTTTGAGCATTTTGGAGTTCGTAAAGACGATTTTGGTAGCTTGCACTGGAACGTTTGATTTCTTCGTCGACGCTACTGACCTGCAAGTAGTCATGGATCTCGTAATTTCGATAGTACCAGCCAGCGTTCGCTATTGCTCTGAGGCATTTACTCTGAAAGCGTTGTACTTTCTCGAGGTTACTCTTTGATGCAGTTCCCCATAATTCTATGCCATACGTCCAAACCGGCTTCAGAATGATTTTGTAGACTAGTAATTTGTTGTACAACGATAATTTGGACCTGCGACCAATAACCTAGTTTATTAACAGGGAACCTGTTTTATGGGGGGCTATTTGAGAAATCTGGCGTCCGCCGTCCGCCGTCCAGCGAAAAACTTAGAAAAATTTCGACCCTCGAGCCATATATGATAGGAGGGGAACTTAGAAAAATTTCGACTCTCGAGCCATATATGATAGGAGAGGGACTTAGAAAAATTTCGACTCTCGAGCTATATATGATAGAAGGGGGACTTGGAAAAATTTCGACTGTCGAGCTATATATGATCTAGGCTTCCTTGAATTTTCAATACCAAATCTCATTCGAATCATAAAACAGGTTCCCTGCGTTCCTCGTTTAACTTCGTTAGGGAGCCGTAATTTTTTTCGATGCTTGAGATTTAATTCATCTCTCTTGGCTGTTAGATGTTTCTTTTATGTTAACCTTCGGTCTGGATGGAGACCTAAGTATTTTGCATCATCTCATTCTGGCACTATCTTGTTGTTGAGTTTCAAACAGAGTGATGAAATGTTTACAAAAGGAAAATAAAATAATAAAGATGCCAGAGAAAACAACTCAGTGGAGAGGAACCATCACCGATTTCATACTAAATTGAGATTATTCACATCCAACACGCTTGACAAATCCGCTTGCCTGCTTTGGATTCTCTAGACTTCGAGAACCTCTACCATTTATTGATTTGTCAATCGTGGAAAACATTCTGTCGGAATCAAGCATCCAGCGAACTCTTGTGTATCAAACAGAATTCCGCATGTTTTGGTCGTCCTCTGTGAGAAACTCAAGACGTGAGAAAATGATCCTTACTCGAATACTCGCAAGGATTGCCCATACTCAAATCACCCATTCTCATTTAATCAGCTCCTTATCCTGCCCTCGACGTCACACCAGAAATATCTATCGACTCTATCATACTCCCTTCGATACCTACGTCCTACACACTTCTACAGTTCCACTAACATACATATCTTTATTACTACATAGACAAAACCTTCTCTTTAATTTTTACATGGCTCATATTTATTCTGTAAGTTCAACAAATATGTACCTTAATTCATGTTATAAGCCACCCTGAAAACGAAAAAAAAAAAAAATTATCTCGAATGAAATCTGCTTGGTTTTCGTTGACATTCATGGCCATCGAGTACCTTGCGGTAACCAAAATTTTCAAGTTGTACATATATTATGGATGAGTTTCGGAAGTTGGCTGTTGACAAAAAACGTGCCCAGCCAACGGCAGCGTGTCAAAATCTATCAGGTGATGACGCGACAACTACTTTTTACAAAAAGATTCACAAATGGAGGTCACGAGATAGCGACGCGGCGGCGTCCGCGCCTCCTCTAACCGGGAAACGCACTTATGGCGAATTTCAGTTATCAACTGGAGATGTCGCACTTAATGAGTTATTATCAAGTTCATCTCGTACAGCGATATCGATATCGAGCTAATTTATTAGCGAACTATTAGCGTTACAAAAAAGAATAACATCCTCCTATACACCCTCTGCAAAGGCTTTCGATCATATTTTAGCATCGCAAGAAAGACGATGAGAGTCGCCACTATTCGTATATTACTCGTATATCCGTATCGCGCGTAGTAAAATAGCAAACAATAACCAAAACAACAACCGCTCGAACATCTTTTTATTTGTAATGCTGGTGCCTGCGTATGTGTGAGTGCATAATATATATGTGCAAAAAAGAAACGGCGTACAAAAGGAAAGATTAATTATTATGGGATAGGCTTCAGTGAGCTAAGTACTGGAAACGAAGGGGGCTGATGGATGCGGCGAATTGTTATTTCATCTCTTAATGACTTTCAACTTAACAGCGCCACCGTCGCCGCCGTTCATCTTCGTGTCATTATTTGCCGGGATAACTTATGTTGGTTTATGTGCATATGTGTATTAGGGAGTTGAGGAATTAGGCGAATAAATATCCGCTAAAAATGAGCTTAAATTTGTTGCTTTGTACTTTCTAGCATCCGAGCATATAAGAGTGCACTCCCCCGATGAATTATTATCGTATAAAATATAGTTGGATTTTTTGAATTTGGAAGAAAATAATTTTCATCAGGAAACTTGGTTTATGAAAACGTTCGCCATTTGTAGGAAATTTTTCTTTCTGTCTCTCTTTTTTCTGAGCCATACAGAATTGAAAAAATTTCCTTTTACAGCTAGGGAGATTTTGACGAAGTCAAACCTTAGGAATCATGAAGGAGGTTTAAGAGCCGCAAACGTTACAAAATTCACTCCCTATTGATTGAAATAACTTACTGTCTTGAGGGCGGTTTTGTTTGAATATCTAACAATAAACAAGACTACCCGGCAGTCAAGTCTTTAAACCTCGTTGTATGATTTCCAAGTCTTATAGATTGAGAATAACTTGGAATGATTTGTTGTCGAGTTACTCTCAGTAGTTAGCTGGTCTAGTTGCGAGGGCAAGGTTGCTGTAAGAAAACAGAGGTTAGTCCATTTTAATAGGCGCTATGACGTCAGTGGTATGCCTCGAGGCAATTTACGTCGCCACAATGCCTCGCTGTAAAATTTTGCGTAAGAAAAATATACAGTGAGGCTAATTTGATACAAAACTTCATTTAAAGTGAACTTCCTAGTTAGATGTTTACAATTTTTCGGAAATCTGTATTTTTATTGACAAATTTGCTTTCAAGATGACATTTAAACTGGAGCATGCCATTAACGTCTGCCCCAGGAGGGGCACATAGTAGAAGCTGCCCGCACCAATGCAGCTATCGGCAACGTTTGCTACAGGTGTGGCAAGAAGGGGAATCGAATCCGGGACTGCAAGGAGGAACCTAAGAGTCCTGTCTGCAGCCGGATTGAGGGCCACCCAGCAAATCACAAGGGGAGCAAAGGGTGCCCCGGTGTCTAAGCACAGGGTGCTGGAGGACACGAAAGTAAGACAATGGCAGGTGCTCTATCCTTCCTACAGGTTAACCTGGAGAATTGTATTTTTGCCCAAGATCTCCTATGGCCGCGAGAGAGGAACGCACATTGTGATTGCCAGCAAGTACTACTAAGCGGCAGGAGTACAAGGATGGTGCACAGACCGTACTGGCTTAGCGGCCATTGGTGTTTGTCTAGAATGTCCAATCACTCCAAGAGAGGTTGAAAGGGGAGGAGGGTATGTTGGGTATATGGTCTACAGTTGCTACTCCTCATCAAGTCGCCCCTTCCCGGAGTATGAGGACTTCTTGAATAAACTGGAAGAAAGCTTGTCTAGACAGCAAGGTGAAAAATTCATTGTGGCTGGCGATCTTAATGCCTGGACTGACATCCGTGGATATGCTTTGGGGGAGTGGATTGCCTGCAATGGACTGGAAACGGTCAACGTGGGCAACACTCTTACCCGAGTGTATCAAGAATACAGGTCCATTGTTGATGTCACCTTTGCCTCAGAGAGCCTAGCCCAAAGAATAGAAGGCTGGGCAATACTGGACAAGGGGAGCGATCATCGGTATACCAACTTTTCCATCCACCGGGAAGTTGAGGTCACTGCTCCACTAAAGCTGGTAAGAAAGCTGAATAACAACCGCTTGAAGGCTAACTACCTTGCTCTCACATGGGATCCAGGACGAAAGCAAGAAGGTAATGCAGAGGTGGCAGCAGAAAGGATGATAAAGACTGTCACCAAAGCATGCGATGTAGCCATGCCCAGGCAAGGTCCACCAAAGAAGAGGAGAGCTCTTTACTGATGGACCAATAATATTGCCGAGTTAAGGAAAGAGTGCAACCGTTAGCGCCAGATATACCAGCGTAGTAGAGGTTGCAAAGGGGCGCGGGTAGTTGCACCTGAATACCAGCTGGCTTGTGAAAGGCTAAAGAAAGCCATCAAAGACAGCAGGAATGCTGTGCGAGATAGCAGAGGACGACCCTTTAGGGGAGCCGTTTAAGATAGTGCTGAAGGAGCTAAAGGGGCTCTCAGCAATGAGCCAAATGGAGCCGGATGTTGTGGGTCAAATCATTGATGGCTTGTTTCCACAGCAGCCGCTACCAATAGCAGAAGAGGATATTATGTCCTTCCTATGCACCGAGGAGGTGGATACAACAGTCAATAGACTGCGGGTCAAGTGTTGATGAGATTCCAAATCCAGTCTGGGGCGCCATACATTCAGTTGACCCAGCACTGCTTGTTGATGCATTCAAGGTGGCAATTGCTGGATGACTGCTCCCTGTGCGATAGGAAGCCAGGCTAGCGTTTCTTGATGAGAAGGATGAACCACCTGGTCTGCCATCCTCTATCGACCACTTTGTCTGCTGGACAATGTTGGGAAACTCCCGGAGGGAGTGATAGCCAATCGAATGGAGAGCTATCTGAAGGAAAGAGATATAAACTCTAGTAGTCAGTACGATTTCAAGATGCTGACATAAGGCTGAAGAAGATAACCGAGTCAGCGATTGGTACGCGTCAGTTTTGCGCAGCCGTCAGCCTCGACATAAGAAATGCGAAATGCGTCCAATCCCATGGGAGAGGATATTGGAGGCTCTGGTGAACGCAGGAGTGCCTGCGTACCTGCTTAGGATGATCAGCAGCTATCTTAGCTGCCGTGAAATCCAAGCAGAGACGTCTGCTAGTACAGTAAAGCGCCCTGTTATTTGTGGGATGCCGCAATGGTCGGTCCTTGAGCCGCTTTCAAGGTGCGTTGCATTCAATGGGATATTTAAGGTGGAGCTGCCATCGGGGGTCAAGCTCATCTGCTATGCGGATGATAGCCCGGTGGATGCACTGCCGAAACAATTGTAGCGGTGGAGAGCAGGGTAAACCAGGCTCTAGAGGTAGTGATGCGATGGATCGAGTCGACTGGACCAGAACTTGCAATTGGTCAGACGAAGGCTCCCGACCCGTTGGAAGTTCAGTCTACCCATCTTTCGCCTGCAAGGTGTGGAAATTAAAACCAAAAAGGGGATGAAGTACCTAGACATCTGGTTTGACACAACGCTTGACTTCTGGCAACGCGGGCAGGGTAATTGGATACCTGAGCAGCCTAATGAGGAACGTAGGAGAACTGAGAGAAGCAAGAGGAAGGATCATGATGAGTACGGCCTACTTGATTCTCCTATATGATGCGCCAGTAGGGACCTGTCGAAAATCTTGCATTTTGCAAATTACACGATTTTATCGACTTCGACTCGTAGTCGAATTGTCAAGGCCAAGGGTCAATGAACTGTCATGGAAATGATTAAATTTATTTCTCTCGACGCTTCCTGCACAAACTTTCTCCGACTTGCTTCAATTTTTGAACGTAACGAAAGTATTAAAATCCAAGCGAAATGGCGAATGAAGATAATATTCAAGGTACGTTTTATTTAATCTCGACGGCGAATCAAGTGAGTACTTCTTCGATCTTTATAATCTACGAATTATTCTGGTTCGACTCTCTCCCTCTTCACCTTGCTCGTTATATTATTACAAATCGTTTCCTCACTCTCTATGAGACTGACGGATAGTGTATTTTTCCTCTGTCCGTCAGGTACGCCATGATTCAAAGGACTCCGCCAGACTCAACAACTCGATCCGAACTTGTAATTTTCTATTAAATCATTAAATTTGTTTGTAGATCAATTTGTGAAATTTATTTCTTATAAAACGCAAAGAGGCGCACCAACATATTCTCCGACCGTAGACGAAATTGTACTAATCAAAGATCCGAAAGCTCCTCGCGGTCAATGGAAACATGGAAGAATCATAAGCCTCAACAAAAGAAAATCCCTAGCTACCGTTCTCAGCGACGATAAAATGAAACAGCGTCCTATAAATCAGCTTTACCCATTAGAAATTCGTCACACAAATCAACATCCTTCAACCTCGACATAAACTCAAAATTCACGTAAATACACAAATTACTTATTTGGAAAGTACATCCCGTAAGTATTTCCGCATCACAAAACTCAATTAATCTTCAAGTTTACTATACCAAATTTACAGTTCACTCAAAATTCAACGAATCCAAATTTCTTGTCTAAAACTCGTACCCGATCTCTTCCTTTAGCATCCTTCATTTTATTTACCCATGATATCAAAGTTAATTGAAACATATTTCCAAATTCTCATCATAAAACACTTCTCAATTTGCGAATTTTTCGCGCGGTGGGGAGTGTCGAAAATCTTGCATTTTGCAAATTACACGATTTTATCGACTTCGACTCGTAGTCGAATTGTCAAGGCCAAGGGTCAATGAACTGTCATGGAAATGATTAAATTTATTTCTCTCGACGCTTCCTGCACAAACTTTCTCCGACTTGCTTCAATTTTTGAACGTAACGAAAGTATTAAAATCCAAGCGAAATGGCGAATGAAGATAATATTCAAGGTACGTTTTATTTAATCTCGACGGCGAATCAAGTGAGTACTTCTTCGATCTTTATAATCTACGAATTATTCTGGTTCGACTCTCTCCCTCTTCACCTTGCTCGTTATATTATTACAAATCGTTTCCTCACTCTCTATGAGACTGACGGATAGTGTATTTTTCCTCTGTCCGTCAGGTACGCCATGATTCAAAGGACTCCGCCAGACTCAACAACTCGATCCGAACTTGTAATTTTCTATTAAATCATTAAATTTGTTTGTAGATTAATTTGTGAAATTTATTTCTTCCAAACTTCGCACGCTTCCACTTTTACGCGCACTCTAGCTGAGGGAAATTTCTAGGCCCACATTTTCCCGAAAGGACCAATTGCATGAAGATACCATACAGAAGGAGAAAGATGGTACAGATCCAACAAAGAGCTGTGCTGAGGCATGTTAATGCCTACCGTTCTATCTTGACAGAGGCTCTTCGTGTATTCACCAATTGAACTCCTCGCTGAGGAGAGAGCGGTGGTGTTCAAAGCAAAGAAGACAACAACGACCAACCAAGAGGCTTTACGGGTCAAGCAGGAGGCCAGGCGCTCCTTGCTTGTAAAATGGAAAGCAAGAATTGCCCAGAACATGGACAACCCGTGGACTAATAAGCGACCTTGGTGAGTGGATGGACCGACTTCATGGTCAGCTGAACTTTGTTAAGTGGCTATGGCTGCTTCAACAAGTGTGAGGCGTGAGCGGGACAAGCTTAGTCGGTCTTTTCGAGAAATCGGGGTAGATGAAGCGCTTGCCCCAAGTGGCCTAGTATCCAACATGCTAGGTTCCAAAGAAGCATGGAACCAGGTGTTTGCATATGCGGCCACCGTCATGAAAAGGAAGATGGAGCGGGAATGGAATAGGTAAATGCAGAACCACGCTATGGCCTACTCATCACCTATGTACCATCAACATCCAGATTTGCAGGAAGAAGAGGAAGATCACCCCTGCAGCAGGAGCAGCAGCAGAGTGGGCGGATGGTAAACGTAAATGTGAAAGGAAAATTGATGATTGAGATAATGCAAGAACATAATATGAAGTCATACAGAAAGATTCTATCAGTGAGGTTGGAAATATGATCAAACGAGAAGATTGAAGATAGTTGTATGACCAAGATGGCTACTGTAATGTGGAAAGAACAGAGGGAAGTTTTGGTCAGATCGAACGTGAGACTAAGGCGCAAGAAAAGGGGAATTATAAAAAAATACCTTCAGAATAAGAAAACCATCCAGAAATGTACCACTCATAAGAGTAATTCTAGAATGGTTGAAGCAGCGGTAAAACAGATCAATAGAAATAACCGCACCTTCGATAGTTGCAAAAATAAGAGATATTGGTACAGTCTGAGTCAAAAAAATTGCTTTTGAGCGCACTATCCAAAGAAGAGATGAAGTAATGGAAGAATTATATCGCGCCAGATATAATCTGCCAACAACAAACTGTCGCTGGTGCACGAGAATTCCTGGATTTACGGAATTCTAGTTCATTATCAGATGGGAAATTGATAAAGATACCGACTTTAACAGAATACCTCGCGTAAAAGAATTCCTAGATACAACAAAGATAATTGAAGCCAGTTGCAGGAATTGGTCACGCTGAATAAGTGAATCTGTCAATGAGTACACTTCTGTTGACCTGGTCAGAGTTTAGATATTGTTGAAAGTAGTTGATGGGGGTGTGTAAGACACCATAAAATATTATTAACCTATTGGCTCCTACTCCAGCATCAAATCCGCTAACAGAGGTCAAGTCCCATTAAACTCGAAGTTTATCAATATCTTCAAACTAGTGCAAGCAACTCAAGCTCTATAGCCTGTTGAACAGCTCGAAACGGCACATTAGAGATTGAAAATAGTGTCGTACAAAAATAGGCAAATCATATCCCCATTGAGGTGAATTTTATTTTCAACAGTATATTGGAGTAAGAATCTTTGCAGACACAACTTAAAACAGGCGTCGTGATACGAGTACTTTACTTTAGGAAACACTGGCGCAAACAAAAAGTTTATAGAAAATATCTGTACATTATTACAAGCATTGCTGGTTCTTATTACGTTTATCATTATGCGGCAATTAATATTATAACAGACTGTATACGAGCCAGAGCGTAATGAGCGTACACAATTTTATTTCATCCCGTCGGAACTTTCAGCCCCCTGGATCCTCACACATTCATCGTGCTCCACATAGACATCTTCGGACTCATTTCCGCTCGGTTACTCTTTAAAAAGCTTCGCTCCTTTTTAAATTGCTTTTCTTTTCTTCATGAAATAATTTTCACCGTAATAAAGAGTAAATAATTGAAGCACGCCGCGTGACGAAAATGCGAAAGCTAAAATAAACGCTATTCTTCCTCCACGCCTCCTTCTTCTCGGTTTATCTCTTGTACCGGACGAAGAATGCGAACAAACAAAATGCAGTAGAAAATTCTTCGTTACAGCTTTTTTTTCCCCTTCTACCTCTCACTCTCTCTTTCCGTTTTTTTTTTGTTTTGTTTTCTCCTTTTTATTCGCGCTTTATATTTTTTAATAAACCTTTTTTACGCAACCGGATTTGAAATTCAATTTTTAATGTCGTCGGCAAACAAGATACGGCGAATATTACCACAGCCCTGTCCTGCACAAGTCTACTTTTCTATTCAATCGGACGATACGCGTTCTAAATAATTAATTTCTTAATCGCGACTAACCATCCAGTCGCGAAATTTATCATGCATAATGTAAAGGGTTAAATGAGAATTTTCCTGTCATTATCGGTACACGAGTGCGTCTATTCGCGATCGTAACGAATAGAATTTAGAACATAATCTTAATGACGCTACCTGAATTACGTCCCGTATTTTATTATTATGATTAAATAGAATTTTCAACTCACCGAACAAGTGGCAGTTTTTTTAATCTCTTTCGGCGTTAATTTCTGCAGGTGATTCTGCGTTCTCGGTGACTCCGCTGCAACGCGCGAAAGAAAATTAAAAAACTTTCTTCGTTAATAAGCTTATTTTCGATCCCTATAATTACCAGATCTACCTGCTGGGGTTGGTACGGATGGAGGTGCCGATGACTCAACGGAATCCATTTCGTAATCGAAAGGTATGCCGTTGTTCTCGGTCGGCTCGAGCGACGCGGGTACATTCGAATTTTTCTTGGTCAACGCGTTTTCGAAGCGACGAATTTTTTCTTGTTCGATCTCGCGGGCGATCATTAGCTTTAAGGCGTAGGTGAGGTTTTTATTCTTCTTTATTCCAGGGAAATCGACCAATTCATCCACATTTCTGAAAACAACCGAGTACAGTTAAATTAGCCGCCGAATTCCCGTCAATTTCGAACGCTACAATAAAAATGCAATGGAAAAATTCACAAACTATACCCAACGAGGTGGTTTATACAAACGTATCAACTCTCAGGAGGAGCAAAAATCGTACTGGAGCAGAGGTTTTCCGAGTTTCGGAGGCTGCCGATCTCCCCAGATGGATTGAAAGGAATACATAACGAGTTTATTTATCAAATAATCAAAATGTACGTCGTGCATGACCTTAGTTACGGCCCCCAGTTTTGGAGCCACTGACCTAGAGGGTCTTCGAAGCATTTATTAACGAATTCTTGGTAGCTAAAGAATTCTTGTTCAGTATATTACGATGATCATAGCTTTTTGTATTATTCTTTTAGAGTCAATACGTTCGTAAGCCACCTCGTTGAAAGCAGATTTTGTAACAACAATTCATTGTGGGATATCATTCGGAAATTCGTATGGATGTTTTAGCATCATTTTCAAAGATGCCTCACCTAATTCTCAGGAGAGCTCTCATAATTCTGTAAAATCAATGAGCGTGGCTGTAAACAAAATTAAAGTCTGTGAAATTTTTACCCTCGAAAACTTCCCTTTTTCCAAAAGCATATCGACATAACAAACTGAAATATTCACCGTATCATTTTTCTTCCTTCGCTCCATCAACTTCTCATAAACCATCCCACAAGAGTAACAAGGTAAGGTGCATACATGATATTTCAACTTTGAAAATTTAAAACCACCCACGCGTTTAACAAAATCGAGAACGAAGGTTTGCCTTCTTACTAATCAATCAAACACTCGACTCGCTTACCCGAGGAAAACCAGGAGACACAAGACTCCTAAGAACTCAGTATAATGTGAAAAATAATTTTTTTCTTTTTCCCTATAAAGCTCTCATAATGAGTAAGTAAAGCGTAGGTGTTAAAATGCTTAAATTGATATACACGTACGGATCTAAATTGAATTCGTAACTGCCATCCTGAGCGCGTTCTTGTACGTAATTCAGATTGTAATCTATCATCGTACTGACAAGCTGACGTAGCGCTTCCTTCTCTGTCGCGCTAAAAAGTTGAATGCTAACCTGAAATCAAAACCCACGATACAGAATTATCACTATGTAGCCCAGCGTCGATGGTAATGTTTTTGAATTGAATAAATTATTCTGGCAAAAATATTTTGGAAATACGAGCTCCGACACGGTTACAGCTTTGATGTAAAGAGAGGAAAATTAAATTAGATTCCTCGTTCGCTGTGAGCACCACAATCGATCTAGCTACCCAATGACAGAACCAAACAAATTATTTCGGGGTCATTTCGTTTAATGTTTTAGACCGTCTAAAAATTAGAAAGTATAACACATAATTTTGTTATACACTATAAAATTGATTATTCTGTTTTTCCAACCAAAAATTCTGTCTAATATTTCCATAATCAGCAGAATACATTCATATAAAAGTTAATTTTTCAGTTTGAAAAGTTGTTTTTGATAATACAAAGTCGATAAGGTGGAAGTAAATCAATAACACGAAAAAATAATCATTCGAAATCTTTAGGTAGCACAAGCTAACAGTGTTAACGATTCTAATTTTTCAAAATAATCATAGACTTCTTCGATGAGGACCCGTACACGATGAAGGCAACTTCGAGTCGACTCAATTAAAGGAGTAATAGAATTATTCGATAACTCTTCGTGTTTTCTGCAGAGGTTTCATTTCTCGACATGTGCATGTTTAAAAGAATCTGAAGATAAAAATTCGATTCAATTTAACTATCTTTAATTTCAACTAAAACTCAAAAATTTTGCTTGCATTATAATGGTGACCTCTGTTCTTCACTTAATAATCTCCTTCCTATAATTGGTGAGAAACGATAAATTAACCCATTAAACGATATTAATTATTAATGTTGAAATCCACTCATAGATTGAAACCTAATTTCCGTAATTTAATCAGCACCGAACGAGAAGATGAAAACACAATTTTACCAGATTATTCATGATCCGTATGATTGAATAATATGGAATAATAATTCTGATTTGCAAAGTTAAAATATGTACCATTTTTCATCCGAAAAAAAAAAAAAAAAAAAGGACTGGTGGGAGAACGCAGGGCAGGATTACAGGTTATAGCTTATTATTATTATTATTATTATTATTATAGATACAGTACTGAACTGTAATTGGTTAACTACAACTGTTGGAGGGCACTTTAAATGAATTCTTCAAAAAAATAAATATTTAAAAAGCGGGAGTCGGGCGTTGGTGATCACACAAATATTTCAATTGATTTATTTCTTATATATATTTTTTAAAATTATTTACTATACAAAATGCAGAGTGCTCCAGGTGTTTTTACAATTTAGTTCCTCGCACCCAAAGAACCCTGAATTCGAGATTGTACTTCAGGTTAGAATTTTTACAGAATTTAGATATACATATAATACACATTAGTATTCATCAATTTTTATTTTTTTTTCAATTTCTATTTTGTTTCAACTATTCTATATTTTGTTTCCCCTCAAAATTTCTTTGACAATAGCATCAAGTTTTCTGCGACTTTCTTCCTCGAGTAAACAGTTTTCCCAATCTTTTTCAGTAATACATATTATACTTTCTCGTATTTTTTTGAGTTCTTTGCATTAAGTAAAAGCATGGACAGGGATGTCTTCCAATTCGCCGCATGTTAACTAATAATTCGGATTTGAATTTTAAACAAACAATTGAATCTAGTAAAATTCTTTTATTTTCAAGACAGAAAAGAAGATGAAGTTTTACAACAAATAGGTTGGGATAAATAGGGGACATGGTATTTTGATAGCATTGAAAATATTATATTTATAATATTGGACTTCAACAAGGAACCTGTTCTATGGGCAGTTTTTCAAAAAATTTGCCGTGCGACTAAAAATTTAGAAAAATTTGTACTCTCAAGCTATATAATATGATAGGAGAGGGATTCAGAAGGAAATCTTGACTTTCGAGCCATAAAATATGATACGGACTCCGAAAAATTTTTACTTTCAGGCCCCGTACACCATGATACAAGGGACTCAGGAAAACTTGAGGATCCTCAAGATTTCAATTAGAATTCTCGATACTAAAACCAAGTCAACCCATAGAACTCGTTCAACTTCGTTAAGGAAGCTGTAATTTTTTTTGACAGAGTAAACACAAAGAATGGTCGGATTGCTATATCGGAATATTATTTTTGATTTTTTTTTTTTTTGTATTTTTTACATTTATATAATGTACACAATTTTTTAAAATTCCTTTTTTTGTATTTTTCTTCTTTGTTTTACTTTTATTTTATTTTTTTTTAAATATTTATTTTTTTGGTTGGATGTCATAGAAGAAAAAGCAACTTCCAATGCGAAAAAAAATCAACGGAAATATTCTCAACTCCAAGTTTTGCTCTTTTTTTCCTCTAATTCTTTTACGATCTTTCCTCTCTGAAGATGGAGCATCTCCCATCCAATCACGACATGGAAACTGACCCACTGGTTTTATGGCAGCATCATGGCAACATGAACTGGACAATTTAGACGAGAATCAGACGCCAATCGATTGGACTTCTCCCAGCGACGTTTCTAAAAGAAAGAAACCAGGGAAAGAGAGTCGAAAGAGGAATATGAGGCGTCGGCGGGAACTACGAGCCATATACAAAGAAAAGGAAAACCAGAAAATTCAGGAGGAAAAGAAAAGGATGGAGCGAGACGAATTTCTAAGGAGGATCAAAGAAAAATACCAACTCCTGAAGGTAGCCAAAAAAAATCCTTAGATTTTTTTTTTTATTTTATTTAGTTTTGCTTGCTTCCTTCTTTCCAATGAGAATTTTATCTTTTTATCTAGATTCATAAGTTTTATTATCTTTTTTTTTTTTATAAAGTTTTATATATAATGGCGTAGAAATAAATTACGATCACGTAACATAAGAAAAATGTTTTATCTCAAAATGCACTACATGTGTTTCGTGCCGACTGTGCGGTACATCATCAGGTAAATGACGAAAATTTTTTCCATAAAAAAAATTGTTTTCTTATGTTACGTGATTGTAATTAAAATTCTACGCTATTAATTATGTGTCGTAGCTTTGAAGAGACCATCCAACTTAAGTTTTATGTAGTTTGTTTTACTATAATGTTTCACTTCGTTCGTCAAACAGTTGAACGAGAAACAGAAATTTCCCTCAGAGAGCCTAGCCAAAAGGAGACTAAAGGATAATGGTGAACTAAAAAAACAGAAAAAAAAAAAGATTCACTTGACGAAATTTCTGAATTCTATCTGATATTTTGTAATGATTATTTTATTTTTTTAAGATGCAAATGAGAACTTGAAAATATTTTAGCTATTGTAAAAATTCGTAAACACATGGTGAAAACACTCAATTTAGAACGGGAATAATTCCAAAAGCAGGTATCTCTGCTAGAGTAAGAAGATGAAAAAACTTTTCGCAGCTTTGCCTTCATTCAGCGCTCTTTTTTTTTTCGTTCGAAAAATTAAAAAAAATTAGAACATCCACAGGGAGCTCAATTTAGAAATATTTTCACAGGCACTTTGTAATAGAAAAAAATGGAAACTAAAAAAGTGGAGATTAGCTACATAGATTGGATTGAAAGATCTACGCTCGAATCTAGTCCTTTTTATTTGGTCCAATCTAACGAACACATTTCAAAAGACAATCGATTCCGGGTTAATTCAGGATAGAATTATAAAAGCTACCCAAGAGATGAAATTGATGTTTCGATATGTCTTAGTATGATAAACGCAACGCGATCAAAAATGCTGATCGAGGTTTTCGAGGAAATTCTGGAGTAGGCCCCTAAAGATAAGAATTTTTCGCGCTAGAAAACAATTTTGCACACGGTTAGCGATCTCTACCATCATTTTGCGAGAAAAATATTTTCCTGATACCTACAAAAAATTAAATTGGGAACTCGCTACTCAAGCGTTTACTTCGGTTCGATTAGCGAATCGTGAATTTGATTATCCAGTATAGGAATATACTATACAAGTGAATTTTGAAATTGTAAGAACACTCTTCATGATCGAATTATAAAATACAGATGACAGCCAAAGACTCAATTTTTATATTATTCATTTAATGATTGTTTACCTGTCTGAAAGAGGGGTTTAAGACGCACGTAATTAGTGGTAAAGTATCCAATAATAATTGTTCGTGATGACTATACGCTCGAACTTTCACTTCCATTCCCTTCAATACTTCTTGAACAATTTGATGATGTTTACTTTGTCGAGTAATTAGCTAAGAATAGTAAAACAATTTAATAACATTTCAAAGAAAATCAGGACAAAGTACAAATTTTACTTCCATAATTGAAAACTCCAATAGATAATTCCTTACCTCGTACATCAAAGTGGGGTAATTGAGTTTTGGTCTTGTGTAGGTAGCGAATAAAAAATTCCAAACGACGAATGAATAAGGCATATACGCCATTACGGTGTATATTTGACTATTGGCGATCACGGTTTTCAAATGGTCCATAAAACAAAACCATTCCATACCCATGGTAATCTATATCAAATACCCAAACGTATCAATGATTATAATTAATGAATACGTAGGTACTTCAAAAGCTAAGGAAGTATACACAGCTACTACATTTCGCATCGAACTATCATTCGAAGGCACGTTGAGATAATTTTCGTAAACGCCTTGCATCAATCGGTCGTAATCTCCATTACTTTGGACAGTCCTCAAAGTGGATATCATCCTGCAGCCATAAACAAATTATTAATCCTTCGTAAAATTCTCCAACTGACGATTAATTTTACCATCAGAAATCCACCTTTTAGTTTTGAACAGTTGAGCTTCAGTTTTCTTCCTCTGCCCTGGTAAATTCTTCACGTCTGGAGTATTGTTTTCTCTGAAAATGCAGATAAAGTGATTATCCAATTCTGCTCGCGACTATGGATTAACAAGTCAAAATCTTTAAACGTACATAGTTCTGGTTTGAACTTGAAAAATTTCCTGCCACGCGGTAAACAATCCCTTTTGCATATCTTTAACGCCAATGGAGGCACTTCGAATGGTCGATGTAGTGATTTTTTCTTCTTTCAGACAGTGAATGGTAGAAATACAATTACGAATATCATTATTGGTTTTTTCGCACAATGCGAGCATCGCACCGAAATCAGTTTTAATTTTCTCAATCCTAGCTAAATCCACCAAGCGTTGAGCTAACCTGAAATTATACTTATAGGTATCTTTTGATTTTTGTATATACATTGCGAGGGCATGATAAATCTTGTACAATACCTTTGCTGCGAAGTTGGCGGAAAATGCACCACAAAAGCCATTTGACGCAACGATCTTAGAGCAGGAACGTATATATCGTTACAAATACAGATGATTGGCCGCTTGAGAGTATTTTCTTGCTTGATTTTCTTCTTGCCTTTACTTTTCAGTTCACCTTTTGCAAATTTTATGAGTAAATCTATGGAAGCCTGTTTTCAAACCGTGAAATTAAATTTTATAGGTATTGAAACTATTAACAGAACCAGTAATTTATTCCTATTTACTGTAGGTGCTCCGTCGATTTCATCTATTATCAAACAATTAGGTTTAGGCGAAGCTCCGAATACCGCTCGCATTTGAGTAGCGGCTTCTAATTGCTGTTTAAATGCTTCCGGACTCCGATCGTCACTCGCATTCATCTCGACTGCATTATAGCCTGTAATAAGAAATCGGATTTCTTATGTCATTCTTCCTTTCTCCGACGATTCTCCACGACTCCTTACCAGCGTGTTTGGCAATAACGTGCGCTAGTGTAGTTTTTCCCAAACCAGGAGGCCCACATAATAGAGCTAACCTTCGTTTAGGACAACCAGCGTCGTCGAGTTCTTCATCCAGTTGCCCGTCTGATCTCCATTTTGAAAAAATAAAATTATCTAGAATTGACGGAAAGATCAGCAAACTCATGATTCAAATGTAGTGTTTCTTGAGAATTATCTTAATTCTTACTGTTATTAGATGAATTCGATGTTTTCTTGACTTTGGTTTCACGACCAAAGACAACCTTATCCCACAATTTTAGCCATTGTAACAATACACGATTTGTACCCTAAAACAAATTTGATGAAAAATCTCGAGAAAATAATCCAAAACGAAAAAGGATTCATCACTACCTCGTCACTTAAGAGATGAAGATACGAAGTGGGCTTGTACTTTTCAACCCATAATTCACTTTCATTGTTGATTTCTTGTACGCCTGATTGACCGGTATTCGTTTGTTGGACTCTCTCTTTCTCTTGCGCGACGAATTTTTTTTCAACCTGTAAACACGAAGATAGTATCATAGAAATAAAGCAAGATCAAGAAATTGAAAAGTTGATTGTGCGATTTTAAAAAGACTTTTCATCCAAAAGAAAATTTCGTCTGAATATTATCTATATGTGAAACTTTACTTCGTCACTCGTGTTTTACTCGTTCATCACTTAACATAAAACGATCAATTAGAACTCACTATCGAGTTGGCTTCGAGTAGAATATTCTCGAAAGGTACGGTCAATAATCTGTACGATTTACATTGTTCTGTGACCGAAACATTCTGCAAAAAAGTTACAAAATCAAAAAAGATTCGATAATCAAAATTTTCGGAGAATAAAGCTCGCATCTCGGTCTCACTTTCTTATTGATAGCGTCTTCGGAGTGTAATTTAGCGTAAAATTTTTCATCTTTTCCGTTCCTTAGTGTCATAAAAGCGTATTTTGGAACTCGTCGGCAAAGTACGACGTCAGGAACTTGTGGTCTTTGAAAACTGAAACAAAATCAAAAAGAATTCAATATTCCCTGAAATTTTGTAAACGAATTCGTCATTTTTACGATTGCAATATTCACCTATCGTCGGTAGAAAGTGAAAGATCGTTGGTCCTATCAATATTAACATTTTGATTCAGTAGCCTTTTTCTACACTCCAGTATTCTGTTCATGGTCACGATATCTTTATCGATAGGTTCGGAATAAAAAGCAGCTGCACTGTCGATTCTCGAACGTTTGTTACGAGTAGGAAGAGAATCTAAAGAACGGAAATGGTACGATATTTTCAATACTTAGTTGAGGACCTATCCGTACAACGAGCGTTCGTTCAACGTCGCATAAGAAATACATTGATGATAACACGGACACACTAGACGGACACTCTTTTTACGGATAAGTCCTCAGTTGTGAAATGAGTAAGAATTTTTTCACAAACCATCACAACTGAAATCGATATCGTCGATATCACCGAACAGTTCTTCGACGGTTCTTTTATTAGAATGATTTTCTCCAGATTCTCCGGTAACTGTTATTCTGAACGAATCGGGAGACGCCCCTTCTATTTCCTGAAAAATGAACAAAATAAAAATATTTGCTTGCCAAATATCGATGGAAAAAGTTTGAGTAACACGTACAACGAGAGGTAAAGGTGATTGCTTAGAAGTACTTGGTACAGCTAAATTTCTTTCAGGAGTCGTAATTCTTGATGTAGAAGGAAACGAAATATCATTGGAAGCGATGGATGGATTCTTATTCGAGTTGGCTGAATTTGATTGAGAACTTGGGATCGTTTTGTCGTTCCTTTCGTCCGGAAAATTAAGGGACTTCCGCGTTGAACAATTGTCAGTTCTCATAAAATCTACGAGAATACGAAACAATGATTTCAAAATTTTAAGTTTTGATAAAATATAATAGAACGTTGGTGATTACCTTGTTCTACATCTCTCATGTATTCCATCTCATCTTCATACATTCTGTCGAATTCTTCTTCCGGATCCAGAAATTCTCTCGGATCGAAATCCATTTTGATCGGTTGACTAAATCCGGATTTTAATTACGATGTTTCAAATGCTGTTACAGAAATTATGATTTGTTCCTCGTAATCCTCATCAACTCATTGCAAACAAAGTTCAAGCTAAACCTTCGATCGAAAGGCATTTTACATGATACCTAATTTTAATTTAAGATTTAATAATATAGATGGTCGAGCGGCTGGTTTACGATGCCGTCTTTCTAGATAACACAACACCTGACTTGATATGGTTTCGCGCCAATATCTTCCAACAAAAAATGTGTTTCAGCTAGACTAGAAAACAGCATCATTCGGATCTACGTCATCGATCGTTGATGAACAGTCCGGTAGGAGTGCTGCTAACATTTATATCAGTCTGGAGAATTGGCACGTTTGAATGGATGTCATAGTATCCAATTCCCTATTTTAATATTTCAGGACGATCCAAGCGAAACTATCAGAGTATCAGCTGTGCAGGCTGTCGTTCTTGACTTCGCTCCTTCCTGTTTTCGGAAGTCGGCATTCTGAAAGAAAAGACGTGGTTGGCAACATTGCTGGTAGAGTGCGGCACCAGACAGACACGATTCTCCGATGAAGGTATTTCTATGTTCGACTGTTCGTTATCAATCACTTCGCTACCTTCGACCATATAAACAGTAGACGCGCAGTCACGATGTATAGTATGGAAGCAAACATTATTCTCCTGCGTGACGTAAGCGCGGGGCAGAATGTTAAACCCGTTATTCGAATACCGCGTAAAATCACCTTATCAATGAAAGTTTGACGCCGCATTCCCGGTATAAAGTTGTGTTACAGCGTGCTTAAAAGATCAAGAATTAAGGAAATACCGAAAATAACGTTTCAGTCGTAATAGAATTCAGTTTTTCATATTTTATCATGGTTAAATCATGTTCTGCCGTAAATTGTACTCAGAGATACGAACATGGGATTACGTTTCATAAGTAAGTCTGAAATTTAAGGTACCTATCAACTGGTTCATTGACTGGATTTCTTTGTTATAATTATGTAAGTACAATTACTTCCGAAAATATTTCTAAAACCTCTCAACGTATTTCATACTCATAGATTCCCAAAAGACGATGTAATGCGAAAGAAATGGTTAGTTGCTATGAAACGAGAAAAATGGAAACCGAGCAAGGAAGATGTATTATGTATGTCACATTTCAAGGATAGTGACTATGATATCTCTCCGTGGTCATTGAAGAAAACTTTGAAGAGAGAAGCCATTCCTTCACGTTTCGAATTCCCGGAACATCTACGAAAGCAGCCAAAATCTAGACCTTCACCGAAGAAAAGAACGAGTTGTGAAGCTGATCTTGATATTGTTACTATAGCTGAGTAAGCAGGAATCTTTAATATTCTTGACTGAAATTGTCTTCTATCGCAATTAGTAATGAATTATTCTTGTTTTGTTGGAACGTAAGGGCTACTTTGAATGAAACTATGAATGATGCGCCTGCGCCTTCAATTCGTGAGAAGGAGCTATCTGAACCTGAGCGTAAAAAACGACGGCATTACATCGGTGATTTCGCAGGTGATTTAGAACAACTCTCGAGTGAAGAACTTGTCCACTTTGTTGAATTGGCTAAAGATCTACTACAGAAAAAGAACCAACAAATTAAGCTCCTCAAACAGCGAAGTCGTCGCCAAGACAAGAAAATAAGTTCGTTGAAATCATTGGTAGAACATTTAACGAACGAAAATTTAACATCACCAGAAGCTGCGACATCAATTATGGTACTTACGAATTTATTTAGAAAGAACTAATATCTTTGATCGCGACAGCGTTTCTTCTTTCGTATTCCGGCTGTCCTGAGCGATTGCGAAACTGATCTTCCTTCGCATTTCGGCTGTCCTGAGCGATCTTCAATGGCGACAGAGAACCCTTCTTCTTATTCCGGCTGTCCTGAGCGCATAAACTATTTATTTATTTATTTATTTATTTATTTATTGCATGAATTGTGTGTTAAATTAATTTATTTATTGCATGAACTATGTACTTATTTATTCCGGCTGTCCTGAACGCGTATAAACTATTTTATTTATTTATTTATTTATTGCATAAATATATTTCATTTATTTATTCACCTACTTCTGTCGAAGGTCAGACTATTATCTGATGGTGACGTAAAAAGAATGATGATTCACAAATACTACTATTATTTGGTGATCACTTTCTCATCGTACAAGTATTATTTATTTACTGCATGAACTATGTATTTATTTATTCCGGCTGTTCTGAACGCATATAAACTATTTTATTTATTCAGTTATTCATTCATTTTTGTCAAAGGTCAGACTATTATCTGATGATGATGTATAAAGAATGATGATTCGCAAATACTACTATGATTTGGTGATCACTTTCTCATCGTACAAGTACTAGCCCTTACAAATGGTTAGGGGTTCTTCTTTTTCAACTACTTATTTTCTGTTCTATAGGCTTCGGTTCCTCATTCTCTACATGATTCTTTCCTCAAGAAACTGAGCGGGAAACGGACACGCGCAAAGCAATATTCTCCAATATTGCGAAGTTTTGCGCTGACACTGGATTTCTATTCGCCAAAGGCATACGATTACGTTCGTGAAATGTTTAAAAATGCATTACCTAATCGTCGAACTTTGCAAACGTGGTATCAGAGTGTAGACTGTGAACCAGGTTTTAGTAAAGAGGCATTAGAAACATTGAAACGAAAAAAAGAAGGTACGTCGCGTTCTATTTTATGTAGTCTTATGATTGACGAAATGAGTATCAAGAAGCACTTGCAATGGGATCGCACGAAGTATGTTGGGTACACCGATCACGGTTCAGAAAACGAGAATAGTGGAGTGTATGCAAAAGAAGTTCTCGTATTTATGTTGAATTGTGCTAATGGACGCTGGAAGCTACCAGTAGGATATTTCTTCATTACTTCGATGGATGGTGTTGAGAAAGCCAATCTAGTAAACGCCTGCCTGCAATTTTTACACTTAAGTGGTGTTCAAATTCTCTCGTTAACTTTTGATGGTGCTTCCTCGAATTTAAGGATGTGCGAAAACTTGGGAGCTTCGTTTACCGAACCAAAAAATTTAAAAACGTGGTTCCAACATCCTGTTACAGAAGAAAAAATTTACATTTTCTTTGACCCGCCACATGCGCTAAAGTTAATTCGTAACGCTCTCGGAGTTTATAAAGTTATTATGAACGCCGATGGTGAAAAAATAAAATGGTCCCATTTTGAAAATGTCGTGAATGTTCACACCTTGGAGAAACTACATCCCGGCTGCAAAGTTACCAAGAGACATCTAGGTTGGCGTCGTGAAAGAATGAGAGTGAAACTTGCTGCGCAAACTTTCAGCGACAGCAGTGCAAGAGCCATGCAGTATTTACGTGAGAAACCACCTACGGAACTACCACCAAATTTTGATATTGATGACAGTCGTGCAACTGAGGAATTTTTCCGTACCTTTAATAATATATTTGATGTTATGAATTCAAGAAGCAGGTATGGGAAACATTATAAAAAAGGTCTACAGCCTGAAAATGAAGAATTTATTTTTTCAGAATTAATTCGTGTGAGGAATTATATACTAGGATTGAAAAATGCAAAGGGAAGGTTGATGGTTCATACTGCTCGTAAAACCGGATTTATTGGATTTCTAATATGTATAGAATCTTTAATTCTAATGTATGTCGAGCATGTTTTAGAGAAAAAGACCCTGGACTACATTTTAATGTATAAATTCTGTCAGGACCATTTAGAGGTCTTCTTTTGCGCAATAAGATCGCGAGGTGGTCATAATAATAATCCATCGGCCATCCAGTTTAAGAGTGCGTACAAGAGACTCCTTTTACACACAGCTGTGAAAGGAACAAATGGGAACTGCCAGGAACTGGAAGAGACTCCACTGACCATTCTTTTCCGGAGTTATAATTCAAAGAAGAATAACCGCAATAATGGGCACTCAATAATTCCAGAGTCCATTCTAAATTTACAATTCTCGAGAAAAGATGACTTGTATCCTGAGACTGAGAGAAGCGATCTTGAGGAATTAGTAGCCCAGAGAGGTTTAATTTTTCAAGACCACGCATACGCAAGCGTACCTCTCACTCGTCAGCTTTCTTTATACGTTGACGACGTTGTTGGGTACTTGGCAGGCTTTGTAGTAAAGACATTGCGAAAAAATGTGATATGCAGCATATGCTACACAGCTTTGCAATCAACCGATGAATTGTCTTACCTACAAACGATAAAAAATTATAATCCGCACTCCTCAGGTGGACTAACAAAAGCGGCCCCTGACGTGATTCATCTATGTCGGTTGGCAGAAACCATATTTCGGGAATTCGAAAGTAATTTATATAAAATTAACAATGTGATGGAATTTTTAATTTTGAAGACGTTGAATGGACTGCACAAACCACTATTCACTTCAATAGGTGATCATATGGTTGAAACCGCTTCTGTTCTCGAGGAGAACCATGTATATAATTTACAAAAAATTATACTTTATAAATATTTTACAATAAGATTACACCATTTTGCTTTCTTAATCAATGAGAATAACATCAAATTTCGAGTGCGAAATGTTAACAATAAAACTACTTTATTTCAAAATCAGTAGCTATTAGGATCTACCGTAATCGTTCGCATATAAGATGCGCTGGAACATAAGACGCATCCGCCCCAAATTTGAGCTCAACTTTTAAGAATTTTCTTTATTGTGATCCGATTATAAGACGCAGTTGAACAAAAGTGCGTCTTATATACGAACGATTACGGTATAAATAAAAATACTTTTTCATAATTATTATAGCTGTTCTATCTATCAAAGTACACATTTTTTATTTCTGTTTAATATAGGCCTACCATACTTACCTAGAGTATCTGTTGCAAAGCCACATGTAAAGAATTTTCTATTAATTATAAAGAAAACAATCCTTTCATACGAATAAAAATATGCTACAAGATTTGATAGCATGATGCCCATCTTGTTTTTTACTCCTTTCCCGAATACCCTCATCATCTCTTTCTAGGAGATTGGGTTACGACGTTACGTAGTTTTAGTGGACTTATATAGGAGTACCAACTTGACTCTTACAAGAATATAAGTTTTTTTGTTTGAAAACAACTCGAAAATATTCATTTCTACCCTTTCATGGGAAAAATTTGATCTTATTGAGAATTTTTCGTTCCTTCTTTGCCTGGTACTCGAGCATTCGTATGTTAATACAGGTTACATTCGTATCTTTCTACCCCGCGCTGACGTCACGCGCTATTCTTTATGTTTGCTTCACGCACACAGCTGACTGCGCGTCTACTGTTTATATGGTCGAAGTTCGCTACCAGTAATTGATCGTTTCAAAATTGATAACACATTTTTGTTTACTTTCGTTTTGGTAGGAGATATTACATGATTGTAAAACACCTCTATTTTGAAAAATTCAAGGTGACCATTTCTAAAAGAACATTTCAACGGCTACAACTTTGGTTCTTGGCAATTTTTCATGAAACTCTTTCATTTTTGAGCAAAACTTGAAAACCACTTATTCCCCATATGCAAGTATAGAAAACTTCCTACCAAAACGAAAGTAAACAAAAATGTGTTATCAATTTTGAAACGATCAATCCGGAGTGAATAATTTTTGTGTCTGTGCGCTGTGTATTTTTTTCACGTAGGAAGCTGAAAACCGGACTGATTCCCCATCGGGATGTTACTAGCTAGGTACATGTCGTTTCCATCATTTCATGTAAAATCTGGAATGAATAATTAGCGTCTCTATCTTGCTTGGAAGTTTTGAACCGGTAATGCTGTTCGAATGTACTGTATTCGGTTTCTGCTTTGCCAGAAAATTCGAAGTGATCATTGTACGTTTTTAATTGGTCCGTTACGCGCTTAATTTATATTACGTCTCCATTCTTTTCTTAACGTTATTTTCTTCTATCCTCACTGTTGTAGGAAATGTATTGAATCGCTTCGAATCCTCGAATCCGTTAGTTTTATTTCGGCTGTTGAAATTACGATGTTGAGCATTTCTTCCAAAATTACCTCTCATGTTTCAAAAACGGTTAAACTCGTGCTTACGGTACAATGTGTTCGACCGAAATTATTGAAAGCTGTAACAGTTTCCATCATTAATTGTAAGTACATGCTTTCTTGTTATCTACCACTCATTTTCATAACCGCTCAGTAATTTTGGATTCCGTTATTTTCAGGTAAACCAATCGATGAGAAAGGACCTATTCTTGACAATAAGTGTGTCTTTATTCACGGTAACACTCCTGAATTTGTCGGAAATTTTGTTAAAGTTGCCGATTCATTCACGTCGCACGCCAAAGGAGGAATAATTGGTGAGATGTTCAGTGTCTGGGAAACAAACACCTTTTAACTGGGAAATCTCATGATTTTTTCAAATTTTAGATCCATTCGGTGGTGCTGGTGTAGACAAAACTACAAAACTGCTCAACGTCGCTGAAGTTCTCTGTAGTTATCCCGTGTTCACAGGTGTTCCATTAGTGTTGAGTCGTAGTTATAGCACGGTAAGCTTCATGATAATTTTATTAGTCATTTCGACGAGAGTAATAATTCATCAGGATGATTGTGTTTTGAGAATCGATAAATCAAACTCTTCACTGTTTGTCATCGGTTTTTGCATACGCTCATTAACGATGAGATTTTAATGATTTTTTGTTCTTATTTTCAGAACAATTACGAAATTTTGTATCGAAAAGAGAAGGAGGACCACAAGGAGACGAAAGACTTACTCAGAACAGAAATAGAAGCCCGAAAGGAAGCAGAAGTCAAACTGGTAACTAAGATTTATTTCAATATTCATTTATCTACATAGTCATTGAATTTGGTCAAAGTAAGATGATTTTTCGTGAGAAAAGCGTGCCACCGTTATCGGTCGAAAAAAGTCATTTGCGTTTAATAATTGAAGAAAAATTTAGAGACCGAATTATCCAGAATATCGAGTACTTTTTACATTATTCACTGAGTGTGTTGTGAAAATGTTCGTAGCCTAGCTTTTTAGAAATTTTCATCGCGATATTTTTGTTCGATATGAGATTTTCTCGAGAAATTTCTAATATGAGTAAGTTCAGAGATGCACGAAAATTTCGGTTCTCGTCGGGGATCGAACCCGCATCTCCCGTTTGCCGGACGGTTGCCTTTCCACTGAAGAGTTGTATGTGTTTACGAGTTGTTTTTGTACGCTTCAAATCTTATATAGTTAGTTGTTGCGAGTGTACATTAAAAATTGCTGACTAAGATTGCTGACTAATGGCCGTCATACTACCTCGTCGTCTCCGGTTACGCGTAATGATTTACTGTACAAGTATTCTCGACCGACGTCCATAGAATCTCGTCGTGCGTCGTCAGAAGGAACTGCACTCTTGTCACCATTTTCTCTCTTTCTAACGCGATAAGATGCTTTTATTTTTTTTCTACACTGAGCGGTCAACATTTGAATTATTATTATGCGATAAAATTTTTAAACGTTGTTTTTCAGGTTCACGTTCAAGGTTTACTGGCTGCAGTAGCCAGCAGAAGCGCATTAGATAAGGTCTTTCTGGAAAAAGTGAAAGCATTCCTTCCAATTAAAGAATCCGGAAAAAATTATACAGGCGCGCAGATTCGAAAAGCTTACATCAAGTTTCTAAAAACAAACGATGAATTTGCTATAGCATTAAAAACTAAGTATCCAAGTAAGTACTCGACATTTTTGGTTGACGTTTGGATTACATAAGCAGCAAACATTTAATTGTTTCTGGCAATTCTAGATGTCACAAACAAACAAATTGCAAAACAAATAGCAAAAATCTATGGCCTACTCTCGTGTTTGGACCACGCTTTATTTGACATATTAAGGATGGTGTATACCGCAGAAAAAATACTTGAAGTGGTTCAATTCATACCAGCCGTGTTAACGCCTGATCAAGTTGAATTCGTCAGAAATTTCATTGTAATCTATTTTGAGATTAGTGGAGATAGCGAAAGTGATGAAGATACCGACAGCGAAGATGAAAATAAGGATGTTTAGTTTTAAGTTGTGGTTTGATGCCACCGGTTTAAAAATAATAATGCGTAAAAAAAAGAAGAAAAGAAAAAAATTTTGTTTTATACTTTTAGTTATAATTAGAATGAATAGATTATTATGAATTTGTATCGTTTCAGTATATCTGGACGTTCAAAATCAAAAAATGTTGGGTCAGATTGGTGACATAATATAATAAACTTATTGTGAATATAGAAAAAGAAATTGTTAAGTATAAGCATTTAGTAAATAAGAAGTTTTTGCATGTGGCTATGTTAGGTAGAGAACGTTACTTTAAAATTAAAGAAAGCGAACAAATAATTAAGCGAAACAATTGTTGTATTAACAAAGAAGAATATAATAGTAACTTTTTATAAAAACGGGAATGAAAAAGATGTTAGAATAGAAGAAACGCTGATTAGAAATGTGATTCGTAAGGAAGTTAGATTTAATTTTCGTAAGTTAAGAATCGTATAATATTTCGTTGTATATTTCGGGAAATGTTTGTAACTTTTGTTTTCCTTTCTTAAAAAACGCGTTCTTTCGAGCCCAGCGAGGGGTGTAAAATGTTATTTTCTTTGACATACTTATCATACTGCGAGACAATATTGAAGAGACACTCTTCTTTAACGCGAATCTTCAGGGTTGACGCCATAGACCTTACAGTATTAACAACATAGACCACGCTTTGCCCTATTCAGACCAGCAGTGCGTTGCATTGTAACACCACTACGTACACAATACACTCATATATACAAACACAAATGCAAAAAGACAGGGTAGAATTTTGGGGTGCGTTTTTTGTGAAAATAATCAATTTCTGGACAGATTAGTGAGTTGCATCCATCACGTATTAAAATACTTGGAAAATCTATAAAATTCTGGGGTGATGAATTTTACTGTAACTTACCTCAGTGAAAATGACATACAGGTAATTTCTTTAAAAAAGGTCTGAAATACAAGTAAATTCGACAGAATATCCACTTTTATTATAGACTGCACGTTTGTGCGCCTTGGGAAAGTGTTCTAAACGTACTTTGTATACGTGGAAATAAAAAAGTGTGGTCATTGATGTTCCTGAGTAGACCTTGTGAAAAATGAAATACTGTATCCCCACCTTGGTGAAAACAATATATCCTTAGTGAGAGTGATTTCTGTCAGATAAGGGCTAATAAGGCTAAATAATGATAATAAATTTTTCCTGAACGTTTGTGAGCGTTGAAAAAATCATAGGTAAAGAATTTACCTTATTTATTGTAGTTTAGAGGGGTAATATTTTAGGTCAAATTTTAGGAGTAAAATTTTGATGGAAATGCTATCAATTTAAAGGTGCAGTGATGAGTGTCCTGGTAAGTGTCCTATATGTACTTGCATGGTAAAATTTCTAAGGGGGTAAAAATTTACCCCCTTAAAAAAAATATATTTTATTGTGTACCTACCTTAGCAAAAATGAGTGGTGACAGTGATTTCAGTCAAATAAAGCTTGAATAAGGTTAAATAATGGTAATAAATTATGCCTGAACGTTCGTGAGCGTTGAAAAAATCATAGGTAAAGAATTTACCTTATTTATTGTATTCTAAAGAATAAATTATGGACAATATTTTAGGTCAAATTTGAGGAGTAATATTTTTTGCTGGAAATGTCAATTTGGTCAAATTTAACGGTGCAATGATAAGTGTCCTAAACGTACTTTGTATACCAAGACAATCTCGCGGTATGCCGTGGATCGTACAAGATTTGAAGACTTGACCTATCAGGGAAATCACAACAAGTTTTGAGGGAGTTTAAGAAAGAAAATCGGTTTTAGGTTAACAAATATTAATTTAATGATTGAGAACTTGGGATCGTTTTGTCGTTTCTTTTGTCCGGAAAATTAAGGGACTTCCGCGTTGAACAATTGTCAGTTCTCATAAAATCTACGAGAATACGAAACAATGATTTCAAAATTTTAAGTTTTGATAAAATATAATAGAACGTTGGTGATTACCTTGTTCTACGTCTCTCATGTATTCCATCTCATCTTCATACATTCTGTCGAATTCTTCTTCCGGATCCAGAAATTCTCTCGGATCGAAATCCATTTTGATCAGTTGACTAAATCCGGATTTTAATTACGATGTTTCAAATGCTGTTACAGAAATTATGATTTGTTCCTCGTAATCCTCATCAACTCATTGCAAACAAAGTTCAAGCTCAAACCTTCGATCGAAAGGCATTTTACATGATACCTAATTTTAATTCAAGATGGTCGAGCGGCTGGTTCAGTATTTAGCTATTCACAGATAGAAAATCGATTTACCCTCTCTTCGAAGTGATGAATAACTTAATGAGATGATGCGTATTGAAGATCATCGAAGTAATGCGTTTCTTACCGTGTAAGAAGGAAGATATGAAAAATAGGTACCTAGGTATACAAATTCAATCGAGAAATATTCAGCAAAATCTGTCATTCGATGATTCATTCTTTCGCCTAGTAACCTTGAAGGAGAGTACTTTCGAGTATTCATTTCTACAAATCCAATATTATGTCAAGGTTAGGCACTGAACGAGCTAGAACATGAGATAAGACACGTTCTCATCTCGTTATCTTCCATGAACGAGGAGTTGAAAAAATTAAAAAGTCACGTAAATTTCTCTCCATAGGTCGGGTGTATCAGGATTAGTCATTTTACGATCGCACTCCTGACAATTTTACACGTATCATGTAAACAAAACTGACCTTCTCGTATTATATCGCATTTCATAATTACGTTCGTTAACCTAAAGGGAACTCACATTGTTTCTTCTTTGGCACGTAGACGATGGCGGACTGTTTTTGGAAGATTGATTTAACTTTAGTACTTTCGTTTTACTCTTCAAGACGTTCTTATATTTTATATTTTTCCAGGGACGTATTGAAAATCCACACGCCGGCGAAACATTGCTGAATGAATGACTGTTCCGTACTCTGCAGGATTTCGCTGAGATCTAAGGTTGAGATCAAGTGCTCCACAGTGATACAAGAGTAGATGATGGCACTGTGGTCGCAAATTTTCAAGGTGGAGCATCTTCTGAAGCTGACTAATACATCTATTTCCTCTCTGATACCTATACTCATACCTCATGTAACTTGATTGAACCTAATTAGTTCAAAAATTTTCTATAAAAAGAGGGGATGACACGTATTTCATCGACTGTTCGGACCATCGTTCATAATTCGAAATATCTACAGCTTGGCAGTACGAAATACGATATGAATGTGGAAATTGCAGTTGTCGTTTCAGCGAATCTACGGATCCGCATACTTTCTTCTACTCAAATTTGGTAATTTACAAGACAGACATACCATTATCTCGCATGCCGCATGGGCGATTTGATTTTTATGTACTTCTTTTTTTTTTCTTCTCTTTAAAGAATATGGTATTTGTATTTATTTCTCTTACAGACTGTGAACGGATTTGAGAATTTCAGCAGTAAAAATCATCTGGACGAAGTTCGAATCGTGAAAGTATGGAGAAGTCTTCTGTCAAACCATCTGATAAATGATGAGGGTAAACATCTCTTGATTACAGTAATGTTAGGGATGGAAACGCTTTACAAGGGAGTCAAAAGTTAAAATTTTCAAGAAATTATGAATATTTGATGGCGAGATATTAAGGAAATTTGTGCCTAGGAAATGGAGGTCATCGAAAATCTACGGATCTAACACAAGAAGAGTGTACATCCGAAGGTGTAGCAAATTATATTGAACCATAAATTAGAACAACGTATCGATTCTACGGATCTAATTTAGTTGGAAAAATTTGGGTCTAGACAGCAAGTCAACTCAACTCCCTGTAAATTTTATTCTGTTTGGGAACTCTCTTGTGGTAGAGGACCTCTTTTAGAAAAATAGAGGACAAATATTCATTTTAGACATTTTCGAAAGATTTTCAGAATCTATTCTTATTTACAACCGAGTATAGCAGGGCGGATGGGTTCAAAAATTCTACTCGGTGATACAATTTCGGTGTTCTTTGAAGTTTTCTGTGCTTATTGAAAGATGATTTAATTTCCTGCGAATATTGGAACATAATTCTAGATAAAACGAACTTGGTTTTTTCTCTTCTTTTTCTTCTCTCCTAATCAATGAATCCGAGAAAAATCACTCTAGAACTAAAACACTGAATCGTTGTCGTAATTTAATTATTTCCAAATAGGTAACGTGAGATGTCTCTCAAAATAGACTCTAAAATCGAGCATTCTTTCGAAATCTCATGAATAATCGTCAAGTAACACCGAGATAGAAATTTTTATCGTTTATATTTATTAGATAACTCAATTTCTATCCGTTAAAATTTTTTCTGTCATAATCGCACGTGTTTTACTTTACAAGTAGGTAGATTAGTCGCCACACGTAAAAAGTTCAAGTCTTTTTGGCGTCGAAATATTTTATTTCGTAAATATTAAATAGAGTTGTGTTCGAAATTGTTGAAGACGATGATCAAGTACATTAAAAATTGCTTCAATAAACTCCGAAAAGATTGAAGATGTGAATGATAGGAATAATTGCAACATTCTTAACGTGCAAGGATAATCGCCAAGTGTGAACAATCAAAATTGCGTCAATTCAGATAGCGGATATGACTCACCATCGTTTATTGGTGATGAGAGAAAAATAATATGGGATTGAGCGATTGCTTCGAAGGTTTGAAGTCTGAAAAATCCATGTACGATGCGAGAAATGAGTTTGATTGTATTCTTCTATTGGCGTCGATGCCACTGCTCGACAAATGATCCGAATAGGCATAAAAAATTGCAGTTCCTATCTCTCATACTTCGGTTTTTTTGTGTACGCTTTCTACTGTTTCGCTTTTCTTTGATTTTTGCGTTAGCTTAATTTGAATGCGTTGTGAGGGAAAATCAAATTAACGTATCTTTTATCCTGAGCTATTTCACTTTCAAGATGAAAAAAAAATTGAATTACTCAAACTCCTGAGAAAAAATTCCCTGAGTCTCGCTACAAAATAAGCGATTTAGGCTCTAAACCAACATATTTGCATAAAAATTCGAGAGTAATGAAATCAGCCCACTATTATTATAATCATCGTCATCAGAATTCATGAATTTTATTCTCAAGTCGTAAAAAGAAGAGACAGAGAGAGAAAAACTCGGCCGGTATACTTCTTGAAATAGAATGTCGTTCTGAACATCGAGTTCAGTCAACTCATCGGAATTTTTTCTCCCCGATAAGTTGATCCAATTCCTACAATCTTTGTACCTTTGTTCTGGAATAATTGAGAGAATTATTATGAAAACCCTCGGCATTTTTAAAAATGAATTTTCTAGGGTAAATATATCTCATGATCCGAATTATATCGAAGTATTTGTTCAGCTGATGGTCAATTTCTACTCTTTTGCTTCTATTTGAGAATCATTATTCCCTCTTGCCCGATCGAGCTTCGTTCAAATGTAATCACCAGGCCTGTCTTATGTTCTGTGATGTACAATACCAAAGTTAAATTTCTTACAGAATAATTGTAAGCCTTCGAACTTGAATTTAAAAAAAATTGTACCACTATTCGTCGTTTTAATGCAGTATTTTACATTTCTTTTTTGCAGGCGATAAAACGCACGAATGTATTGCGAGATCGGCGAAAAATATCGAACGAATAATTTTGAAACTGCGGAAAGACTGCTTGTCACTGAGCATCAATTTATAATGCTTGAACTTTTTTGTACCTACTTTTTCGCTCTGGTGAAGAGATATTACGCGTCTAACACGTCCTTGTGTATACTTTTTTTTTTTTCTGCGGACATATTTCGGTTAATAGTATTGTCGGAATTTTTTCGGCATCGTACGTATGTGCAACAAATAAAAATTTTAAATTGAATGGATTCTTCGGATCTTGTATTATGTGGTTGCGAAAAAAAATACAATATTGGCGTTTGGAATTATCGTATTGAATAGTTTTTTTTTTTTTTCATTTTCTTTTTAAGCAGAGTCTTTACGAGCGATAAATAGAGAGATGCTTCGTTAATGTCGAAACGGGTTAAATTTATGTTGTTTAGGTCAAAGATACCGTCTCGAAGTAAAATAATTGAATGAGAGTAAATTTAACGCGCTTAAAATGTTTACGCATTTGTGAAACATACGCTCAATAAAAGATGGTACACCATTCGTTACCATGGAATACATTTTTCAAACATTTATGGCGCTGAAATTGTGGAAAGCGTATGTGTGACTCGCAATTTTCTACTTTTCGCCGTTCGACATTACACCATCGACGGTGCCGGTTTTATGGGTGGCCCCATACTCGTTGACATGCTGCTTACACAGCAATTCTTACCGACTTTTTGACGCTCCTATGTCGTAATTTGTGCAGTATGCAGTCTCATTTTCGACTGCAATTTAACAGTCAGTGTGTATTATGCATTTTTGTATCGCAACTATTCGTTCTCTTCACAGCCACTAGGAACTGTTGATTGTGGGACAGCCCTGAGTTCCTTATGTAGGTGAACAACCTTGGTAAAATCAATTAAGAATATTTAAAAACCCAATGAAATTACTCATATAATTACGCGTAGCTTTAACTTGTAAATATAAAGAATCTAGTGAATAATCGTGAGTATAGTCTTACGTGTACCGAGTTTTAAAAACCAAAAAATTGGCTCGGATCTCACTCTCAAGTTTTTTTTTCAAAACTAATAACCTGGAAAATTTTTAGGTTTCTTTAATTGGGTTTTGTTTCGAGATAGGTCCTTGACGAAAGTCACGTAAATGGTACCCCTTTGATAGCAGACGAGTCGTTCCTACAAGTCCGTCGAGTTTACTGGCCTTATATAACACTATACAAAAAAGGAAAAAATTGAAAATGCATGAACGAAATCATACGATTCTTGAAGTATTTTCGACGCTGACCACGATGGCGTTGACCGTTTATCGAAATTCATTGGCTCTGGTTATCGAGAAATGATCATATCAAGTTCCCGCGAAGTGTAGTGAACCTAATGTTCTCCTACAACATACACTGCGCATCGCTACACTTTGCGGGAGCTTGATATAATCATTTCTCGATAACCAGAGCCAATTTCGATGAACGGTCAACGGCATCGTTGTCAGCGTCGAAAATACTTCTAGAATCGTATACTTAGTTTCGTTCATGCATTTTTTTTTTTTTTTTTTTTTTTTTGTGTAGTGTAATGAATGAATAAGGCCACTAATGTTTTTCATCAAATTTTTCTGATCATATTTCATCACTTTTACAATTAATTTTAAAAATCCCCTCTTTTCTTCCAACTATAGTCAATGATATTATAATATTGTATATTATCCATAATATTAGTTTCAGGAAGAAATGTATAATAAATGGGTTCAGTCTGATCTCTTCTTTTATATAAGAATTGCTGTGATACAAAAACTAGCCCTAATTTTATTATGTAATCTCAACTATTTTTCAAGAAGACGAAAAGTAGGTTTCTTTCCTAATATGTAAAAATTTTTCCAAATCTTGAATTCCCCATTCATTTTGAATTTTAAATTGTGCATACCTATTATCTAGGTACTTACAAAATTTTCATCTACAAATATAGGTCCAATATCATACCTAATTATTTTGTGATAACATTAGTTCAAATATAAGTATCATCTTTAAAATTGAATAGTGCACCAGTTAGCCAAGAATTAATTTCTTCTTTTGTTATAGCTCAAAAATAAGCTCTCTCTCTCTCTCTCTCTCTCGTGACAAAAACTCTTATTCACGTGAATTTTTTATCAATTTGCTATGGAAAAAAAATGATAATAATAATAATAATAATAATAAGTGAAACATTGTTCACAAAACTTTCTGGGACAACCTATAACAATAATTATGGGGAATTAACACAATAGGACTTTTCATTGATGGACAACCTCTTTTTTTTTTAACAACGTTAAGTTGACATTGCAGAGTTAAGTGATGTATTACTTCTCTTTTACAATAGAGAGCGCTATGTCATTCTACCATGTGATGGAGAAATGAATGAAGAGTAGAAGAAAGCAACAAAAAGAAAAAAGGCATTAGAACCTAACCAAAATAGAATCACAAATTATACAAAAAGAACTGAGTTGGAAATAAGTCAAAATATATTCCCAAGATAGAAAGTATTTTTCAGAAGGTACGGCTGACTGTTTTATTTTCAACTCACTCTCGGTACAAAAGCAAAGTGATTAATTTTTGTTGGATAATAGTAGCATCATTATCATTCATTCATTCATTCATTCATTTATTTATTTATTTATTTATTTATTTATTCATTCATTCATTTATTTATCTATTTATTTATTTATTTATTTATTTATTGTACATTATCCAGAGTGCTCCAAGTGCTAGATTAGGAACATCTACAGTTGTTATTTTCTTTATTTTATTTTTTAAGAATTAGATTTTATATTTTTCAATTCATCAGAGGTTAGTTCTTGAGTTCCTACTTCTGAAAATATAGACCGATTCCACGTGACGTCAAAATCTATATTTCTGGTCAAATGCTTGTTCTCTGCTGCTGGCTTTGGGTCAGCCATCATTCAAGATTTCATAAGAATACATGGAGAACGTTTAGATCATTCATTAATACATTAAAACGAGAAATAAACAAGGAAACAACGATACATTTTTGAATACTCTAGAACTTCTGGATTCTAAATAGGAACCTTTGGTTCCTTATTTATTTCTTATTTTGGGATATCAATGTGTGATCGAAACGTTCCCGGTGTATTCTTATGAGAATCGATAAGGCAATCGAACCAACAATTGTGGCCACATATGCGTGTATTCCTTGCTCAGTGATCACTGTTATCAGTGTCGTGACGTCACTGTGGAATCGGTCTATAGGCTTAAGATCATTGTGAAATTTAAAATCTCTTAAAAGTTTTCTTCATATACCTATTTGAATTATTTTTTTCATCTAGATTCTACAACAATCTAGAAAGATACTCAAAGGAGTAAAAGAGGCAAATGCAAAGACTGCAATAAATTATAACACTCGAGCGCTTTTGGCTAAAGAGCCATTCTCATGGTATAGAAACGCAACTCACACTTTCTACTTATAGCTTGAGAATGGCTAACCAAAAGCGCTCAAAGAGTTAATATAATTTGTTATGGTCTTTGCATTTGCCTCTTTGACTTCTTTGAGTACCTATATATCTTAGTTATGGATAACCATAAACATTACAAAAATGATTTGATTCTACTACAGGTACCTAATTGTTGAGAAAACATTATTTAGTTCTCCAAAATTGTTTTATTGTAGTTTTCATATTATTATTATTATTATTAACATTTTTTAATCCATCTATAGTTTGAATTATTCTCTTTAGCTAACTTTCCTTAAAATTCTTATTAGTTCTTTTTATTAAACGCGTCTCTGGAAGAAGGCCTAACTTGAAAAAACCTGTTTTGAGAAAAACGCGTTTAAAGATTTAAAACGCTGCACCCAAAAAGCTATGGCTCCATTTATTAATCAAAGAGTGTACGTTCTCAAATTATTGAGAAGTATATTTGCGAGTGGACCCAAAAGAGTCGCCCTCTACATTCACTATAGCGGCCATTTGTGGAAGCTGCATTAAAAGGTGATGTTCCAGATAATAGGTGAAATTGTTATTTTCATGAGTTTCATATTATTCTACTAGTCAAGAGAGACAGAAAAGGTCATTACAAGTGGTACTATTTTTTAGTATTAAGAGAGATACAGCGAGTTGAAATAACATACGCTCTTATGTAAATTTTCATGTGATCACCTTCTAGTGCAAAACCTCTAGCGCCCCTTAAATACAGGCCTGAAAAGTGCCAACGTTAGGCCCTTTTCAAATGACCTTTTTTTTTTTTTTTTTTTGGGGGGGGGGGGGTTATTTTTGCGTGAAAATCTCTCTGAAGTGACAAAAACTCTTATTCAGGTGAAATTTTTTATAAATTTGCTATTCAAACAAAAATGAAAAATTACGGCTTCCTTAACGAAGTTAAACGAGGAACGCAGGGAACCTGTTTTATGATTCGAATGAGATTTGGTATTGAAAATTCAAGGAAGCCTAGATTTGGAGAAAGGTAGTAAAAAGAAGGCCTAGACCAACTATTAGTGTAATATAATATAGTTGGATAAATCAGGTTAAAATTTCCACTCTTGAGCCATATATGGCAGGAGGAGGACTTAGAAAAAAATTTTTCCAAGTCCCTCTCCTATCATATATGGCTCGAGGGTCGAAATTTTTCCAAGTTTTTTGCTGGACGGCGCACGGCAAATTTCACAAATAGCCCCCCCATAAAACAGGTTCCCTGTTAAAAAGAATGATAGTAATAAGAGAAAAAATTTAGGACAACCTATATAACAAGACAGGGAATTAACACAATTGGCATTGATATAAAACGTCAATTTGCTAACCATCTTTTTCTTTTCTGGCTCCACCTTTTTCACAACAGGACAATCTTTGAACGAATTTTTGAACCAAATCTGCGTCAACTTGTCCAAGTATTTGTACAAAAATTACACATCTTTCTTTTTCATAACAGTAAGCATTGATAATGAATTGTTAATAGCATTGAAAATGAATTGTTAATAGTATGACAATAATTGTCATTAGCATTGACAATAAATTGTTGATAGTATTGACAATAGATTGTTAATAGTATTGACAAGAAGTTTATTTCAGAAACTTCATAGCCTTGAAAATTTATAATATACAATCACAACAAAATTTGTGACTAAAAAATGAAGAAAGTAAAACTGTACTCTTAGCGCTCCTTGTCATGTTTGACTTTGGTTTCATACAGAACTAGCTGATGAGTTATTTTAGTAAAATTTGAACACACTCCAGAAGCGGCAATCATATCAAAGCGTATCATTGGTTCAAATTTTATCAGCGTGAGAAACTTTGCAGCCGCTATGGTTACATTATTCCACCAATCATTAGATGAAATCCAAAATTACAAAGACCCCAATGTCATACTACTCAAAGAAACAGAATGGGAAATTGTTTTCCAAGATGTTGACATATCAAATGAAATTGCAAAGACGCGCTATCAAACTGGCTCTAAAAGCTGTCAGTGAAGACAGCATCAGTAGATAATTTATTTAACAAATCAATAAAAGTAGTCATCATAATATGTCACTCTCACGATATTTAATACTTTTTCAGATCTAGGAGGAGGATACACCAAAAGACCAAAATAAAAATTTTATAGTATATGTGTTCAACATACCATTTAATTTGCAGCATTTGGGTCAAGAAACTGTTGAAGACAAAATAATTCAAGTACTTGTTTCCATTGTAATATTATAGTAATCGATTGATTGACTACAATTTTAAGACATTTTAAAGCGAATTAAGGAATTTAATTTTTTAATGTATGACCTTCCTACATATTTATCTATGCCAGGGGTGTATTCACGGGGGGGGGGGGGGGCGCGAGAGGAACCCCCCCCCCCCCCTCCCGAAGCCTCCAAAAAAGACTTGAATTGTCTAATTTGACTACGGAAAAAATTTTTTGAACAATGGAATATCCTCCGCCCAAAATGTACCCGTAAATCCGCCCCTGCTACGCTACTGTAAAAATTCTCCCTAATTCCGTCAAGCGCCAATGATGTCAAAACCTTTTTAGCCTCCCATATCTGAGACCCTCTTAGCTTGTAATTCCGATAAGCTCGTTTCAAATTCCCTGCGAACCTAAGGATTTCGTGTTGAAAGCCGTAGAGGTGGAATTTCTAGATACATGAGTACAAGTTGAGTAGAGGAAGAATGGTATGGGAAACGTTAGACGCATAGTCCACTATATTACGGGAGAGGTAAGAGCTCGAAGGTGCCGCTCTTCCACTTCCTAAACTTGGGTACAAGTGCCCGATTTTCAGTTGTGAGTCTATGTGATACTTTAATGGGCGATCGTTGCGGTAATTTGGAAGAAATCGTATCGAACACAGTAAGTTCTAGGCCGAATAATCTACTCGAGATATCCTCAGAGTTCGAACCAGTTTGAGACGGATGACCCGAGTTCATCAATAAACATAATTTCTCTGCTCTCTCGTTAGGTACATGTTTTTAAAAATTTCAAAAAAAAAAAAAAGATACTGTACATACTTATAGGGTTATTGAAATTCATACAAGAAAATAGTTCAGCTCGTAATAATGTTTATAAAGAAAAAAAAGCTGCGGGTGAATGAATTTTGAACCGGTTTACACGAAGTGCCGTGGAGAAATATCGCTGTGTTCAGCGTTCATGCGTCCACCCAAAAACAATGTTTCCCCTATTTTTCTGCTTCATGTGGGTTGTTGTTTGTTTTCATCGACCATAAACTGCCAACTCGTTTACAGTACTTATTTATCAATTTTGAAAAATAATTTATATAACCGCAATTGTTTGGTAATATCCGAATGCTTTATTATATCCTCGCTTTCTTGTATCGAATGTAACGCATACCAGTCGCGAACCTATATACGATGTATTAAGAGTTTTTCTCGGTTACACGAATTTAAAAAGAAGAAGAAAACCGAACTGGACATCGTGAATTGCGTATAAAAACTGGATCCGGATTGCGAGAAGGTACTAAATTTCACCATCAGCGAAGAATTTAAAAAAGGCGAAAGATACACCTATAGGTACCGATACATATAATCCTGTGGCCGTTCGCATCTGAATACAATACGTTTTAAAATTATAACTGACCTTTGTTAGATTTATAACTTATACGTATACGTTCGTGTGTATTTTCTCCGAATTTATAAATCGTCTGTTGTTTGGAAAAAAACACGCTACTAATTTGTAAGTTGAGCCAATGATAAAACAATTGGACGTACCTATGGTACCATGGAACTCGTTCTGCAAGTACGTCGTTCCCTAACTTATTGCTGCAGTTTCTTCCCCAACGAAAAAAAGAATATGTATGCCTCGCCTCACGTTAATTTATTTCGCGATCGAGTACTCGTGTCACTGATCGTTTATTCACGCCATACGTAACTAAAAGTTTCTAAACACTCTTTCACTATTTTCACTACAGAAAAATACGAAAAAAAAAAAAGGAATGCGCCACGAAAGGAAGTCCGTGACATGATGTATAAGGCGCAAAAATTGCACAAAATATGAAGGGGCACTGCATTAGGACCAATGCTAGTTCGTAACCCAGAATTTTTCAAGTTCTCAGGTAGGTCAGCGAACTTCTCAATATTGAAAAAAAAATCTCAAGTGTATTATTCTACTTCATTAATAATAGCTTACTCTTAAAGAATACTTTCGAAAGCTTACCGCTACTGAAGAGCGAGGCCTCAAACATCAGAATTGATAACACTATGAACTTATTCGCTGTCACAATACTGCGTTGTGATTGATTCACTCTTTAACCTATGTGCATTGGCTGTTCTCTTATCGGTCAGTTCTGTTTTTTATCTCTTGTCCAATCACCAAGCCGAATGACTACATTGTTCAAAAAGCTGATGGCCTTTCACCTGTTTGCCTCTGCAATCTCCATCTGTTTCCAGAGTTTTCTTCTCTTTACGAGGTTTTCTAAAAGCATGATTTCAAATGTGCTGTTTTTAACAGCAGAGTTTGTCAAACAGTGACTTCCTATCTTCTTATTACCCTTCTACCTCGACGTTCCGCGTTCTCTTTCCTGAATACTTTTCCTTTCTTATGAAGGCTGACAAAGGTAATCATATTGTCGTGATGGAGAATCCTCTTACGTCTCCAAGGTCGATGACGTTCTCGGCTAGTGTGGTGCCAGGGAAAATGACTGTTTCAATTTTCCTAAACACGTGACGGAAGTTAGACGTGTGATTAACAGCTACGAGTTTCTTACTAATATCCCCTTGCAGAAAAGGTTGTTCCTTTAACCTAACCCTGTGTCTCCCTTCCTGTATGGGCTGCCAAAGGTCTATAAGAAAGATACTGTCGTATCCTTTGTATCTTCTCCCACGTATTCCCTAGCGAAATTCTTGGACCGTTGGTTCAAATATAGAGTAGATTTTGAGTCGCCCTACTCTGTGAAAAATTTGGTTTCCTCGGCTGATAGACTTAAAGATATCATTCTTCCGCCGGGTTCGACCCTTAGTTCATTTGATGAGGCCGGTCTATTTCCCAATATCCCTAAAGCAACTGCCAACCAACACATGGGAGACCTTCAAGTTCAATCAAGTACTTGTCACGACGAATTGGCAGAATTTTTAAATTTGCTTAATATTTGTTGGTCTCCCAACTTTTGTAAATTCGTTGGTAAATTTTTCGAGTTTCCTGAGGAGGTTGGCATCCCCATCGGTTCTTCTTGCGGAGGTCTCGATCTCTTCTCCTCTGGCCAGGAGTTCTCGAGTCATATAATTTATTGGCACAGGTACGTCGACAATGTGTTGTGTACGTGGATTGATCCCCGGGATCTCCTTTTCCTAAAGTATCCAAACAATCAGTACCCCTCTATAAAATTTATCTTAGAAGTTACATGTTGGCGGTTCATGCATTAATTACTTGGACTTGACGAAGACGGTGTCCATGAATTCGCCATTTACAGGAAAGATACTTCGACCAATATTACTGTCCACGGCAAATATTTTTGCCCTGTCGCTACAAATTCGCTACTTTTAACAGCTTAATTCGTCGGCTGGCCAGTATTCTGATCAGTCAGTTCGCCTTCCATAAGGAGCTGTTAACTAAAAAAAAGCAATTGGCCAGAGTGAATGAGGTCACCTAGATATTGACCGTGTGGTTCAAAGGAAGGATACTCGGAAATGCCTACAGATTCCACCACCTCCCTCGCAATCCAACCTAGATAGTAGAAAGCCTTGGGTAAGGCTCCCGTTCTTGGGGAAGTTCTTCTCTCAATTGGATCGTATTGTCCGGTAATTTGGTTTTCGGCCTGTGTATTACGACCTCAATACTGTTGAAAGTTTATTCGTCAAGTTGAAAGACTCTATTCAATTGGTCGAGAGGAGTGATGTTTACAAGGTGGAGTGTAATGATCGTAAGGGAGACTACATCGGCGAGACTGGCAGTCAGCTACAAATTAGAATTGCTGAACATAGGAAGGCGGGGAAAAATAAGATTTTGGCTGAATCAGCGTTTGTGGATCGTCTAATTGCTAGTGGTCATAGTATAAAAGGGAGGTTAGAGGTCCTCCTCCATAGAGAAAACTCGTATTTGAAACGTATTGCATTAAAACACGTTGAAATCATCCGTCATTTGAACATTGACAACGTTAAGGTGCTCAACGGGTACATACCTGATGAGGGGTTAATTGAACTACTTTATGAGTGTGATTCACATCGTGATAATCTTGAATAAGAAAAAATTATTATATCAAAATAATCAATACAATAAAAAATATTAATAAGAATTTCATAAGATGAAAATTGAATAAATGCCCGAATAAAACTAATACATAATAGATTTTTGTACTAATAAATGAAAAATTAAAAGTAATTATTTTATTAATTTAAATATTAAAGAAATTTCTTTATGAATATAAAGGATTTAAATTAATTTGGTCAATATTATTATTTAAATTTAAAGGATTATTTGAAATTTAATATAATTATTAATATAGATTTACTATCTATAATTATTTAATGTAATTAATTATAAAAAGAATTATAATACAAATAAAATCAATAAAATGTCAACATCAACAAATAAATACTATTCATTGTGATCCTTTTATAAGAAAACGAAATATAAATAAATAACCAATTTTATAATTAAAATATCTCCTAATCGATCAAATTTAATAGTACAACTAAAATTCTTATTTTTATAATAATAATCAATTTTATTTAAATTTCATTGATTTCAAATAAAATAGTGGTATAAAGTGCCTTTCCTTTTGTTTTTTAATTTATAAGTATGATTCACATCGTGATGACTTTGAAGATGAAAAAATTATTGTAAAAAAATAATCAATACAATAAAAAATTAAAAATAATAATTTGATTAATATAAATATTAAAGAAATATCTTTAAAAATATAGAGAATTTAAATTAATTTGGTCAATATTGTTATTTAAATTTAAGGGATTATTTAAAATTTAATAAAATTATCAAGATGAATATATAATTATTATTTAATTTGATTAGTTATAAAAAAAATGATAATACAAATAAAATCAATAAAGTGTCAACATCAACAAATAATAAAATACTATTTATTGTGATCTTTTTATAAGAAAACAAAATATAAATTAATAACCAATTTTATAATTAAAATTTAATAATGAGTAATCTTTAGAAAAAGCAAAAAAATAAAACATTATTAAAATTAAAATATCTCCTAATTGATTAAATATTATAATAATAATAATTAATTTTATTGAAGTTTGATCAATTATTATATTGTGCAAGCTTAAGCGGTTAAACAATATTAATAAAATTTATTAATAAAAATATTAATTAGTTCAAAACTTAAAATTTCTCTAAGCTCTCTGAGACTGCGCCAATGGTTTTATATTCGCGACGTCGTTTCGATGTGACCCCTAGTGTAGGTCAAGACCATGTCTGCGCGTGACATGATCTGGTGATGGAAAACTTGAATCACGAATATTTTTACCTATATCTCGCTCTCTTCCCTAACCATCGCTAATAGATATTTTCACGTCGGAAAGCAGACGTTGCTATCATGAGAATACGTCATATTCTTCTTCTGCTCCTTTTTCTCTCCCCCCCCCCCCCCCCAAAGAAAAACAAAATTCCTGGTTACAAACTCTTTACAGTTCACAGATTGAAAAAATTAGTGTATGAGGCTCGTAGAAGTGTTGAGTAGTTGCCTTTAATGATGAACATAAGCTGAAGTCAATCAAAAGAGAAAATTAGAGAAAAGCGGTAGTGAGTGTGCTTTATGAGTCCCTTATAGAAGTACATTTCAACACACATACATAAGTAAGATCAGCTGGACAGAAAATTCTACTTCATTTTGTTTATTGACTTTTAAACAATCTGTCCTGGAAGCCTCAGCAAAGATTTCTCCCTTATAACTCCGTAGAATCTACTCGCCTGGCTTCCTGGTCTGATAAGAAGCTTCCCCTGTCTTTCTCATACATTTTCCAAAATAGGCGCTTCATTTCTTCAAAGAAACCATTGCTATCTCGCACATTAAAAAAATACTCAAAACGTCTTCACTCGTTTTCGTCCATAGATGGTTACCCTTATAGAAAACTCTTCTATTTTCAAATCTTCCATCGCATCGTTTGCCTTTAGACATTTTTTCACCTGAACACAATGTTAGCAACAGTTTTTTGAACTTTTTTCGACTAAATTTCAAAATTACCGTATAATGTACACCGATGGCTGCAAGATGGCAACCGGTTGCGGTGCAGCCTTTTACGATTCCCTCTCGGGAGGTGTGAAAAGTTATCAAATGTGCCCCAGTTCTTCGTCTTTTGACTGTGAACTGGCTGCAATCTTCATGTTTCTCGACTACATACTTCATTCTACTCTATCTACTCATCCTCACAACAAAATACTCTCCGCTTCAGACTCTCTTTCTGCTCGCCACAAATCCGCCTTTCGACCGTACTATCATTCAAATTCGCTCTCTATTTCAACACCTCCTACATTCTCATAATATTTATACTTCATTCATGTGGATTCCTAGTCACAGGGGCATTGTCGGCAATGAACGTGTTGATTTGCTCATCGCGGTCTGTTGACAAATATCCTTTCATTAGCTCGAATTTTTGCTAACAAAGACGGATGGCATACTGTGGAAACATTCTCCAATCCTCTCAATATTTCCACCTTGAAAGCTCTGTTCCCAATCATCCTTGGTTTACATTGAGAAACTTTGTAAACCGGAAATTCACAGTTACAATTTGCAGACTTTGTTTTGACCACAATAGACTCCTCCCCTGTAATCTATCTAAATTTCTTCCACATACTTCTACTGTTTGCCCCTTCCATATGGGGGACATGACAGATGCAGACCTGAATCACCTTCATTTCCAAGCCCTGGGAGGGAAAGATAATGATGAAGTACGGAAACAGAAAAATTTTGTACGTCGTTTCCATCACCTCCCGTAAAACTCCTCCCAAAATTTTCAAGACCAATCATCTCTTTTACCAGGTACGCCATCAACGAGTCACATGCTGCCTCAAATTCCCGATGACGTGTAGTCCATACTCTATGGTCTCGCTGATCCTTCAATGATTTTTGATTAAAAAATACGTAGCAATGAAAAAAAAAAAAAAAAAAAAAAGGTTACGAAAGCCGAAAATTATAGAATAGGACGCAGGGTAATGGACGAGAAACATAAAGTTTAGTAAATTTTCGCTACACAATTGACATAAATAAAGAGAGAAAAAGAAATGTAATGAACTCGTGACCTTGTTATTCGCATCGTGTGTCTATGCCAGTGGTCCTTTACACGTGCCTAAAAGTGTCTCTAAATAATAATAATTTAAAATGAATACTATGATTGTATAATAACTATAACACACATATTTGTGCACGCAGAGAGCGAGGGGAGCATCCGAAATATTCGCGAACATCGTGCAACGGTTATTGACTCGCGGCTTTTCGAACGGAATCCAAATTCATAATTGTGGGAAAACGTTTCGAGTTTTTAAAAAATAAAAATGTATCCACTCGGCGCTCTTCGTAAATTGTTCATTATTAATTTTAAGACGCGCGTGCATGAGTGACTTTGTCCGATATTGTGGGCACGCATTGGCGAAAAAATGCTATCATCATGTAGCCTACTGTACTAGATAAATTATCTTATGTATGTCGATAATAAAGTCGAGCGAGGAGTTCAATTAAGTTGGCAAGGTTCACAGAAGGAGTAAATTAACGTACTCCAATTTCAGCTATTTTGTGCCGTCCATGTTTCGCTTGAGAGGGGCCCGGAAGTAGGACAAGGCTAACAGAAATTTAGACAGAATTCATCATTTTACGATCGGCGTCAAGTGGCTCGCGCTCAAATTTTCACTTCAATGTTGACCATCAATTGAAAGATGGAAGAAACTTCGCCACAAAAAATGTGGATGTCCATATCATATAATTATGTTGCATAGTTTTACACATGAAATTTTTTGCAGCGAACCAATTATTGGAAGACCAATAGCTTGCAGTATAGGTACTAAAAATAATAAACAGATCAATGATGGCGAATTAAGGAGAGAATGAGGAGAAATTTCAATGGTGAATCGTCTGGTAGGGGATGTCAAATAATTTTTATAGTATCAAGTTTGTACCTTCAATTTTTCACATTAGCAGAGAGGTGCCAGTTTTGTGAGGATGCCAAATTTTTACTTTGGCGGCCCATATTTCAGATTTATGGCATTTTGGTGGTCCACTGTCTGCATTCTTAATCCTGGACGGATTCATTCCGTTTAGAGATCTTTGCTGGACTTCTTCTTTCTCTTCAAACACCATTTCCCCGTAAAAATTTATCGATCCACAATAATGTCTGTATCTTTGAGGCGGCATTTTGGAATAATTCCATCGTGTTACACCCGCACCATCTTCTCAAATTTTTTGTCCAGGAATGCTGCTGTCTTCCAATGGAGCGTTTACCGACAATTTTACCCTCAAAAATCCCTTGAGAATCTCGCATTTTTCGCCGCATATGGCACCTGCTTTAAATATCGCAGCTTCCTCTTCTTGAGCGTGTGCTGGAATCGGGTTACTCTGCTGGTGCATCATTGAGACTTTTATCTAGCAACGGTGGAAGGTACTGTCTGTGAGCGAATGGTTGGCGGTTGTTGGGATGCCTTTTTGTTCGCGTTGGCCATGTTGCCGTTACTAATAGTATACGCGGGCCCTGTGCACCATCCGCTAACTGACTGCTCACGGAATTTACAGTGTTGCAATACACTGCGCTTCCACGGTCGTTGTTACACACAGCATTGCGCATGCGCTGCAGAAGTATCATTCTACAGTGCATTGCTATGGAAAGCAATATTGTATCGATATTATTTTAAATGTATTGCAACAATTTAATTTTCTGGTCCTTATTGTGATTTCTTACTCTCGTATTACTGGAAAACCTTCTGTAATAATAATCTAAAAAAAAAAATATCATTATGTACCAACAGCTCCTCGCCTTTTTCTTGCGGTATAGGTGCAGCAGATGACGATATACTAGAGGAAAATGAGGAGTCGAGGCTAAGAAATTTCCAACACTTTTTAACAGGAAACTTTATCGGGGGGGGGGGTAAAATTGAAGAAGAATGACGAATGCCGGTCGGTAAAAGACAATAATTGGAAAAATTTCGATCTCCGAGCTACATTGATGGGAGGGGGACTTTGATAATTTCGACATTCAAGCTACAAGACGAGAAAAAAACTGAAAAAAATTTCGACCTCTGAGCTATACATGATATGAGGAAGAATTTTTGAAATCATGCATAAAGAAAACTGCACAAAGAGAAAAAAACTCCGCGAATAGACGGAGTTTGTAAACGCAAAAAGAAGAAAAGTCAGCCTCTTGAACAATGTTATTACATTCAACAGCAAAAGATGTTTTGGCTTGATGATTGGGCGAGAGAAAAGAAACAGAAACGACCAATAAGATGACAACACAATTGATAGCCAATAGAAACGCAGCATATAAGTTAAAAAATGAATCAATCGCTGACTAGTATACTCGAAATCATTTTAATGTACAGTGCACTACTTACACTTCATTACACTCAAAATGAGTTTTAATGATAAGTTATTTGAAGAAAACGAAAAAAAACCTGGGGTTATAGCTTAAAGTGCAATATTCTAATGACCATGGCGAATTCGCGTTGTCCCTTATGGAAACACTTGGGGGGAGGATTTTTTGAAATTCTTTTTTCTCATATCGCATGTGACTTGAGATTGTGAGCCAGAATTACTGCCCATTCAATAATAAGTTCCAGAACCAAGAAAACGGATTACCGTTACCGATACTGGTGGAGGTATTTGCAAATGATAAGGGAAACAAGTTATTGAAAAGCAGCAAGTTCACAAACTCGATCAAATACTGGGCTAGAATAAGCGCTAATAGGCAGGTAAACCAATTCCTTTTGGGAACAAATTGGACGAAGGAAAGTATCAATTTTACTATTATTGAAAAAGCCTAAACTATTTGGATCTAACTTTCATACTACTGCAGAACAACCGGATACCATCTACAGGAAGCCAAGAAGAAGCTATGCTCACCGCCTATATTAACATTTCCACAGCCTGTGAAAACATTTGTGTTGGATACAGACTGCAGTAATCTTCCCATTAGAACTGCATTATTGCAGGTAGACAATTCTGAAGAAAAATTAATCGCATATTGCACCAAAATTCTGACCAAAACCAAGCAGAATTGCTGCGTCACTAGAAGAGAACTACTGGTAGTTGTGAAGGCGTTAAAACATTTTTACAAGTATTTAAATGGACAGAAAGTTTAATTGAAAACTGATCACGCTGCTCTATAGTGGATAATACCTTTTAAGGGGCCAGAGGGGCAAATTGCAAGATGGATTTAAAATTTACTGACCCACATCTTCGATATCCAACCTCATTACAAAGACCTTCCCAGGAAGAATATATCTATTACGACAGACAGGATCAGAAGGAGAGTGACATCAAGAACACTCGACGGTTTGATACTAACTTTACAAACTAAGCAGGAGACCAGTTGTAAGATTCTGTGGTCTCAATGGGACTCTTTACAGCAAAGAATTCTGTACAGAATCTGGGAATCTGTTGATGGTCCTAAATTTTTACAGTAATGACTAATGAGTTATTCTAAGAAGACCTAAATGCCAGAAGTATTGAAGGTCATTCATAACAACTCACGTGGAGGACATCTTGGTGCAACGAAAACGTTGTAGAAATTAGTGGCCTTCTTGTGAGTTGGATGTGGAAGATTGGTGCCAAGGTTGCGTGTCATAGAGAAATATACTCAAAGAGAGTAACGAAACAATACAAGAACCGCGGTGAAGAGCCTCTTGGTCAAGTTAAAGGATCCGATTCCGATGGCCGAGAGGGAGGGTGTTTATAGGGTGGCCTGTGGTGATTGCCCGAGTGTGTACATAGGGATGACGAGCCGTCAATTCAAAATTAGAGTTGATGAACATAGAAAAGCATGGGAAAAAAGAAAAGTAGGGGAGTCGGCGTTTGTTGACCACTTAATCGAATGCGGTCATAGCCTCAAAGAGGGATCCGAAGTTCTCCTCCACAGGGAAAAATCTTATTTTAGGCGCTTGGCTTTGGAAGAAATTGAAATTCATCGTCACCGAAATATTAAAGACATTACCGTGGTGAACAGGTACGTTCCTGAGGAGGGATTGATTGAATTAGTCTATGAGAATGATTCACATTTCGATGACTCGCTGGTTCAGTCATGACCTCCTCGTTCGTTGTTTCTTGTTCTCGTTGGTGTTGGGTTCAGTCGCTTTCTATACCGTGAGAATGACTGTTTAGTCGAAAGCGCTCGGTCTGTTTATAATATTGTGCGGTTCTTGTATTGTTTCGTTACTCTCTTTGAGTATATTTCTCTATGATGGATGACCGTAAAATTAAAAAACGTATTGATTCTGTTGTGTGTCATATTCAGCGAGTAAATGTCCCGCGCAAAGCTTCAAGTTTACGATATTGGGTATCCTTAAGAACTTATAGTGATGGATATTGCTGGACTATTTCCAAAAACAGATAGATAAAACCGGTTCATCTTGGTTATATGAGATTATTTCACAAAGGGGACTGAAGTATTGCGCGCTCACAAACCAAGAAGTTACAACTGTTGCAAACTAGATAAGGCGCTTTGGAGTACCTTAGGAACTACACACAGATCAGGGTCGAAATTTTGAATCAAAAGTATTTGGAGAGGTGACAAGAATATGGGTTTACAAAGGACTCAAACCACACCGCTCCAACCACAGTCAGACGGGATGGTTGAACGATTCAAGCATACTGTGAACAAATTTTTAGCCGAAGTCATGGATGAAAGCCAAAACAAACTGGGATACGTGGACATCCTTTTTTCACCAAGCATATCTGTCATCAAGTCATTGGTCTACAAAGGAAATGTTTGGATGCGAGCCACGGTTACCATGTGATTTAGAGTTTGAAGCGCCTCCTCACAAACCACAGGATGTTCAAGAGTATTCAATACAACTCAGGGAGCACTCCAGAAAGTCTATAGAAATCGCTAGCAAAAATATGAAGGCTTGATATGACGTGGGCGCTACAGAAGAACTTTTTGAACCTGAATCTGGTGATTGCTTGTGTCGCACATGCAACACTGCCCGTCCTCCGTGGTGGAGTGGTGCAGATTGCATATGCATTTAATTGTGTTTCTTCCTCAACACCGGAATCGATCCTTTCAGGTATAAAACTTTAGGGTTGGAAGAATCTCCTTGGGAGCTGCGGCGCCCAAAACATTACAATACACAACAACACAACCACTTTAGATATAGTAGATAGCTGTTGAAGTCTCTTCATCCTCCTCTTTCTTCAGGGATGATCTTCCTCTTCTTCCTGCACATGAACATGGTGATCAAGTCTGGTTATACAACTTCTAAACAAATGGGAAGGCTCGCGTATAGCGGTGAAAAATATCAACGACGTAGTATACCGGATTAGCCATAAAAAGAAACTAAAAGTTGTCCATCGATATTGATTGGCTGCCTGGCTGAGTGATCCTAAACAGGACGTTCAGAACTAATAAGGGGGCGGTGTGGCGCATACAAGATCGCAATGTCGATAAACAGGATGAAGCGTGAAAGATGAAGAAGGGTAAATCGTTAGTTTTAACAAGTCTCGCTCACTGGCTACTGGCATTTGACACCGGAGCAGCACAAGATCCAGAATTTTTCAGAGCCATCGTTACGGATGAGGATTTCTGGTTAAATCAGAATAAACAGGAATGATTATGAACGACCTTGATTATCTCCATAAATGTTGTATCTAAATCTAGTTTTTCATCACGTTTTAAAAAATAGTAATAGGATTTCAATATAAACGCGAACGCGTAGAGGCAGGCCGAGAAGATGAATAAATGAGAGGAGGTTCACAAGATTACGTAAAATGGTATTTGTACATTACGCGCAAAAGTTATTCGCAATTACCAATAATGCCAAAACGATGTACCTTGGCCTTTGGAGGTTATACTATTGATGAACTGATCTATATTATGCGGTATCACGGTTCTATTTTAAAATTCTCATTCACTCTTCCATCAGTGTATTCGAAGAAGGGGAAAAAAAAACCGATTTATTTGAATATTTTTCAAAAAATCTTCACTAATCGAATACGCATCCTAACGTCGGAATAATAAATATAGATATTATATAGCCTATGCGCGAGTACGAAGGTGTGCGCGGATGAATTCTAGAAAAATCGATAATTTGCTAGTTGATGTATGGATGGATACGTGCCCAAATATTTACGAGCGAGAAGTCCTGACCGATCATTCGAATTCGCGAATAGAAATATCGTACAATTTTCTATACATCGCGGGTTGAACAGCCCGTTAGAATTGGCCGTTTCTTTTTCTACTTCTGCATTCTTATCGCCTTACCGCCCGCCAGCTTTTGAAGATCTCTCACGGTTTTTACAACTCATTCATCACTTATTGAAATTCTCCCTATTTCCTTTCGTCGCGATCCATTGTTGTACGCAATGGGCCTACTTCAGGAGATCGTAAATATCGTATTATCTAGTCAGCAACCTGCGCGAAAACTCGGGAGCGGGTCGGCGCGGTGGCGTGCCGCTGATGCACAACATCAGTTTCTTTTTTAACTCGAGTCCACTTTTAGCGCGTAGTATATAAGGTAAGACAATATAATAGAGCTGGCGAATGTTGGCAGGACAGTCTGGAATTAATTTCCGAGCGAGTGCATTCGCGAAGGGTATTATTTAGGAGAAACCCCGTAACCGTGTTGTAGGAACTAGCGTATTTTTTTATTTTCGCGTGAAATACAAGTTGAAAAATGATACACGCGTATTGCGTACAATGACAGCCGGATGTAGTACGAGAGTATACAATATGTATTGAGTATGGACTTCAGGGGCTCTCGAATTATTGCCACGGTTTGACGACAGATGCGAATAAGGTAGAACAGATAGTGTGAAATTCATTTTTTTAATCAATTTTCGCCGACAGGATGTTAATAGCGCACAACCTTTTTTTTTTTTTTGCTCTCTTCCTCGTACGCACTCTCACTCGCTCTCTTCTTGCAAACTCTTATAAAACAACGGCAGTATCGAATGACGAAATAAGGACAAGAATAGCTCATCACGGACGCAGGTGTGTACTGAGTTCGAATTAGAAGTAGAGATTTCACGAGCATACGAAACAATTAAGCGAGTAATTATGTCAATAAATTGGTCTATTGCTATAATCGATGCACTGAAAGTTACTAAAATGATCGATATTTTATGCATTTTTATCATCGTCACAGTTTTGGAAAGAAATACCCAAAAATTTTTAGAGATAGGCTCCAGAAATTGCTTACTGAATCAGAGTTTTCAAAAATTACCGATTAGCATTCTTTCGAATCTGGAAAATGTAGTTCCACTTACTATTAGAAATTAGAAACCCAGACTAACATCCGCAACAAGAATCCGAAAGCAACCCCTGGGTGATAGTTTAGGGGAGATGACAACAACAAACCACAGTGCAGTGCAGGTCTTAAAACCCTACGAAGGAGGAACTTTAAAAAAAGTTGACTTCCAGGTTACGTAGAGGGAGGTACGGGTGATTTCAAACTAATTAAGAGCTCAGAGAGAGGACTAAAAGAAAACCCGACACAAAAACAGAACGATGGCCCACTTGGGGGGTCACAATCGATCACCTCCTTTTTTCGATATCGAGAATTCTTTGTTGCATACGACATTTAAATCACAAAATTCACAAAAACACAAAGTTACTAGAGTCGTAATTTAAAAATTTATTAAGCCAGCGCCTTCGTATAAATATCCATCAACGAGCAAGAACGACCCTAGTAACTTCGTGTTTTTGTAAATTTTGTCCTATTTTCGAACTCTTAAGATATCCAATTTATTGGAATGGGCGAGGAAGTGAAAGAATAATTCGCGAAGACGAAATTTTCAATACGTGGTATTGAACAATTGAACTACTTTGAGGACTGTAATATTTCGAGTTCTTGAAAACCCTAAAAAACTGCAAGGCACTACAAAACACATAAGTTCAACTCAGATTCTGGAGCTTTAGGCCCCGGCTACAATTCTGTAGGCATGGGTCATTACAGAGGAGAGAATCTTCGTAGGTACGCGTCATATTGTTGATCAAAGTTGGAGGGTTGCACACGCACGTAACAAATAAGTAACAAATAAGTCGAGGTAAGAAATAAACAATTTTTTATTTTTTATTTATTACAATTAGAGAAAAATATTGAGAGGGATTTTTTGAAAAGACGAAAATGAATTAACGGAAACACAAAATCACAAAACGAAATGTTGAAAAGCCACAGAACGAAAATTTAAAAAGGCAAATTTATTCTTGGGTCAAACATAGAAATTCAGATAAGAAAAGTAAATTTATCAAGTTCAGACGCGACGGTGACGTGACCGGTTATCCCTTTCAATATTTTTCTCTAATTGTAATAAATAAAAAAAAAAGAAAAAAAAATGTTCACTTCTGACCTCGACTTATTTGTTACGTGAGTGTCCGATCCTCCAACATTGATCGGCATGGGTCATACGTAACATAGCCAATTAAAAATTCAGGGACTTCGACATAAAAACAAACTGCATCTGCTAAATTACTCAAAACTTCTACGAGCCCCATACACTAATTATTTCAATCTGTGAACTGTAAAGAGTTAGTAGCCGGATTTTTTTTTTTTTTTTTTTTTTTTTTTTTTTTGGGGGGGGGGAGGGGTAGGGAGGGGGGGAGAGGAGAGGAAGCAAGAGAAGAATATGACGTATTCTCATGATAGCAATGTCTGCTTTCCGATATGAAAATATCTATTAGCGATGGTTAGGAAAGAGAGATATAGGTAAAAATTTTTGTGATTCAAGTTCACCATCACCAGATCATGTCATGCGCAGACATGGTCTTAACCTACATAAGGGGTCACATTGAAACGACGCCGTAAATATAAAACCATTGGCGCAGTCCCAAAGAGCTGGAGAAATGTTGAGTTTTGAACCAATTAATATTTTTATATTTTTATTAATAAATTTATTGATATTGTTCAACCGCTAATGCTTGCACAATATAATAATTAATTATATTTAAATAAAATTATTTATCATTATAAAAATAAGAATTTTAGTTGTACTATTTGATCTATCAGGAGATATTTTAATTTTAATAATAATTTTTAATTTTTTGGCTTCTAAATATTATTCATCATTAAATTTTAATTATAAAATTAGTTATTTATTTATATTATTTCGTTGCTTATAAAAATATCACAATGAATAGTATTTATTTATTGATGTTGATATTCTATTGATTTTATTTATATTATCATTTTTTAAATAATTCATTCAACTAAATAATTATAAAATAGTAAATTTATATTAATAATTTTATTAAAATTTTAAATAATACTTTAAATTTAAATACCAATATTGACCAAATTAATTCAAATCCTCTTTATTTTTAAAAATAATAAAAATACCCATTAATAATATTTTTATATATTTCTTTAATATTTATATTAATAAAATTATTATTTTTAATTTTTTATTGCATTGATTATTTTTTTACAATAATTTTTTCATCTTCAAAGTCATCACGATGTGAATCATACTTATAAATTAAAAAACAAAAGGAAAGGCACTTTATACCACTATTTTATTTGAAATCAATGAAATTTAAATAAAATTAATTATTATTATAAAAATAAGAATTTTAGTTGTACTATTAAATTTGATCGATTAGGAGATATTTTAATTATAAAATTGGTATTTATTTATATTTTATTTTCTTATAAAAAGATCACAATGAATAGTATTTATTTGTTGATGTTGACATTTTATTGATTTTATTTGTATTATCATTCTTTTTATAATTAATTACATTAAATAATTATAGATAGTAAATCTATATTAATAATTTTATTAAATTTTAAATAATCCTTTAAATTTAATTTAAATAACAATATTGACCAAATTAATTTATATCCTTTATATTTTTAAAGTCATTTCTTAAATATTTACATTCATAAAATTATTAGTTTTAATTTTTTATTTATTAGTACAAAAATCTATTCTGTATTAGTTTTATTCGGGCTATTATTCAATTTTTATCTTATGAAATTCTTATTAATATTTTTATTGTATTGATTATTTTTATATAATAATTTTTATTGGATTCAGGGTAATAAACGCCCGTTTATTGCCCGGGTGGCGGCGTTTACAACCCTCTATACAATAAAATATCGTACGCAACTTGGTGAAAAAAAGTGAAAAGTTACTTCTCGCGCCATTTGCTACACTCGGCTTCGCCTCGTTCCGCAAATTTCGCACTCGAAGGTCACTCTTCACTTTTTTTCCCCTAGTTGCGTAATATACTATTTTCATATTCAAGATCATCACGATGTGAATCATACTCATAAAGTAGTTCAATCAACCCCTCATCAGGTATGTACCTGTTGAGCACCTTAATGTTCTCGATATTCAAATTACGGATAATTTCAATGTGTTCTAATGCGATACTTTTAGAATACGAGTTTTCTCCATGAAGGAAGACCTCGGACCCCTCTTTTATACTATGGCCCCTAGCAACTAGATGGTCCGCAAACGCTGATTCACCTAAATTCTTCTTTTCCCACGCCTTCCTATGTTCAGCAATTCTAATTTGTAGCTGACTGCCAGTCTCGCCGATGTAGTCTCCCTTACGATCATTACACTCCACCTTGTAAACATCACTCCTCTCGACCAATTGAATAGAGTCTTTCAACTTGACGAATAAACTTTCAACAGTATTGAGGTTGTAAATTCACAGGCCAAAAACCAAATGACCGGACGACACGACCCAATTGAGAAAAGAACTTCTCCAAGAACGGGAGCCTTGTCCAAGGTTTTCTACTGTCCAGGGTTAGATTTCGAGGGAGGGAGGTGGTGGAATCCATACGGCATTTCGGAGTAACTTTCCTTTGAACCACACGGTCAATATCTAGGAATTCACTCTGGCCAAATGCTTTATAGTTAACAGCTCCTTATGGAAGGCGGATTGGCTGAATGGAATACTGGTCAGCCGTTGAATTCAGCTGTTAAAAGCAGCGAATTTTTAGCGACAGGACAAAAAGATTCGCCGTGGACAGTAATATTGGTCGAAGTATCTTTCCTGTAAATGGCGAATTCATGGACACCGTCTTCGGGAAAATAGGATTTTCTCGATTTTTTGTCATTTCCAGAACATTCCAGCGACTGGATAATTTTTGGACTGTTTTTTTCGAACTCGGTGGACGTGTTAGTGGATTTTCTCACTTTTCTACTGCTTTCAGACTGTTCCAGCAATTGGAGAATTTTTCAACTATTTTCCTCAATCTAACGCACTCCACCTAATGGGTAGATGTGTTTACATAAGCATTGACTAAATCGATAAACGAAATACTAAAAATATATTTTCAGTCTATCTACATTCCCATTTCATCCCATGGAGGAGTGCGTATTTTTAAGCTCGAACATTGACTATTGATTTTACGCGGTCTATGGCGGTAGCAGTCATGGTTTACCCCGCTAATTAGGGAAAAATCAGAGAAATTCGTGGAATATTGATTTTTTGGGAATGATCCATCTCACCGAGGACTACGGTACTAATGTATGTTGTAGTAGAGGGTGTGGCGCTTCAAATTAATAACTTTCCCCAGGTGCCTCCCCCTCTCCCGATTTTTTTAAATATTTCGAGTTTGAATTTTTTTATTGCTAACAACTAGGGAAAATATGAATGATTTTATTGAAAAAAATACCATGGATGAACGTTCACATAGCCTAAAATGTCCCCAAGTTAAATTGCTGTGCGATCATTATTGTCTGAGATACAGCCATTTGGATTTTAGGCCTCTGCAGTCCATGTGGGTGAGCGGATGGGTCCAATTTTTTGGGGTTTCGCGTTTTCTCATTGGGGACAATACTTGACGGATATTTGAAACATTTTTCGACCAAGGCCATTTTCTCTCCTTTACCCGGCTAGAGGCTTTAGTTGGAATAAGTTCAAAAAACGGTTAATAACATATTGTGTTCAGGTGAGAAAATGTCCAAAGGCCAACGATTCGATGGAAGATTTGAAAATAAGACAGTTGTTTATAAGGGGAACCATCTTTGAACGAAAACGAGTGAAGAAGTTTTGAATATTTTTTTAATGTGCGAGATAGCAATGGTTTTTTTGAAGAAATGAAGCGCCAATTTTGGAAAATGTATGAGAAAGGGAGGAGAAGCTTCTTATCAGACCAGGAAACCAGGCGAGTAAATTCTACGGTGTTGTAAGAGAAAAATTTTTGCTTCGACTTCCATAGCCGCGATCTTATTCAATTAGCAAGGCGCAGATTGTATGAAAGTCAATAAACAAAATGAAGCAGAATTTCCTGTCCAACTGATCTTACTTATGATGTGTTTCTATAAAAGACTATGTATTCAGCCTCGTAAAGCACCCTCACTACTACTTTTCTCCAATTCTCTCTTTTGATTAACTTCAGCTTATGTTCATCACTAAAGGCAAGCACCTCCATGAAAAAAAAATGAACGACCAATTTTTTTTTCTGTAAATATATTCAGTTTTTCAGCAGCACATTGGGATGAAAAATTACGCACACTTGAAATGCAAACGGTCACAAAACCTTATTTCTCTTTTCAGTTGCGATGGAAGGTCGTCCCCAAAATTAGCTGGCGAATCCACCGGTCGGTAGTTCGATTAAGCACTCAAAGCTGAGTCATTTTCAGTCTACGTTTGAAGTAAGAAAAATACTAGTGTTATTCGTTAGAATAAACAAAAAATAATACGATCGCGAGTGACGGTCGAAAAATGATCATCTTCATTTTACAGCCTTCTTGGCATACGTCGAAGTATTCATGTGAGGTTATGTAGAATGATGCAGAAAACCGATCACGATGCGTTTACACGTCATTTGTTCCAATACAAATATACTGACGTTTTAAATAAATTATAATGGAAACTTGCAAAAGAGCAAAAAATAAATATGGGTAGTTCAAAAGTTCTAAAAAAAGATGGAAAAAAATTGCGCTAGGTGGGCGATTTAATGAAATATAGCATCGATTGGCGCGATCGACGAGATGCAAATTGGCGAACGAAGGGGAGTTGTGCAGCGAGAGTGACTTTACTTCGATATCGCCGATTTGAAAAACCAGGTACAAAGGGGAGAAGATTCTCCCGCCATACTCATATATATAATTGTGTTCTGTCTGGTCGTATGTAAGTTACTATTCTTCAAACGGTACGAGTATTTGTCGAATTTCAAGATCATATTTTTCGCATTACCTGAGAATTATCGTGTTAGTTGATCTTTTTTTTTTCGCGTTTGTTTTGCACTCGAAGTTATATGAAAAATAAGATCAAATAGTGCGTCGATAGTGAAAAAAAAAAAAAAAATCGAGAACGTCAGTGCATCTCTTGTGTATTCGTCTTTCGATCGCGACAGGTAAAAGGAGAATAATATTTTGATATTTTGTACTTCATCAAATATGAGTCGACGACATTCCGGTTGTACAACGAGTCATTAATTACAGAAGAATTACGTATAATGACAATAACGGTTAGTACATTATTATATATTTTTTACCCCCTTTTTAAATAATTACTTTAAATTTACGTACTCTCGAATTATACGCGTTCGCTTTTTAATTCGCGTGCTAATTCATCATCGCGGAAATTTACAGCGTTCTATACGTATATGCGGAAGAAGCTTTCACCAACAGTACCTAATTTTAAAACGTTTATTTTTCTTTCACTATATAGCTCAAGATTTACAATTTTTTTTTTTTTCTTTCTTCTTATTTATATATATAGTACAATATAGGCGAAGAAGTTTTGGCGTGTAATTTACAAGAAGCATTTAAATTACTGTTGCACGCCAATGCAAATTTTTCGATGTATAAATGAAAGCTTCATAGTTAATTTTTTGCGTATTCGTGCGAAGGTGGTGTATCGAGTTTAATATTTTTTTTTTCGAGTTCTCCGGCGTAAGTTTAGGGAAAAAAAATCGTACTTATTTATTGTAATTTTTTAATCGTTATAGACGTTTTTTTTTTTTTTTTTTCGACTTTGTGTTTTACGTTCTATACGTACGTTCGCGCGCACGTGCGTATTTACCTGTAAACTCGAATACAGATATAACAAAAAGGGTAATGATTTTTTTTTTTCTCTCTTTTTCGTTTGCTGTACGTTTAATTTTAACCTCGACAACTTATCGTAAATTTGTGCGAACGTATAAGAATGAGCTGGTATGCAATTCAAAAACTCGTTTCGTGCAATAACTCTTCAAAAATTCGCGAATAAAATAAATTTAATAAATTCTAATTACACCAAACGATGATAAGAAATATTAAATTGCGTGAATTCAAATGTCGAAGCGAGGCTACGCGCTCGAAATCGCAATCAATCGATTTGAATTTTGACAAAAAAAAAAAAAAGCAAGACTGAAACATGTCCTCTCTTTTTTATGATATTTCAGACATTTGCCATGAAAATATTTAAAAATGACTTTTCGTTCTGAATAGTCAAGAAACTCACCAGTTCTCTCCTCTAAAGTAGTCAACAGAATTAAGGAAGGGAAGTGAATTTTAGTCGTGAAGATTCTAAATAAAACCGGGCGATTCCGAACTGAGTCCAGAAGCTCCTTTTTTAGCCGAATTCAGTCCCATAGCGTCTGGGGCAGAAGAATGTCATGTATTCACGTATCGGCGGTACACAACCGAATTGAGTCCCAAAGTTGAGGGATATAAAATCGAATTGTGTCACATACTTCGCTTCTCGCTTAAACAGACTTGGGACTTACGAATTAAAAAATGATATTAGAGTGGAAAAAGGGAGGGCTGACCTCGACACTTTCTCACACTAGAAAATTTACCATAAAAAAAATTAGTTTTCAACTATACCTTGAACTTGAGATTCTCTTGTACTTGTTATAGTAAGTCAACAGCTCAGCCTCGCCGAGAGAAAAAGCGGGCACGGGGAAAATGTTCACAGATGGAGGAAGAAGTTCGGGTTTGGGAATATGTATCCGGACCTTCCCTTCTCTCTCTTCGGGGTTGGAAAAGCTCATGCGGACTAGTTGCTAGAAGTTCGTTTGGTGCGATTATGTGGCTATGATGAAGCACATTAATACCCATGCAAGGTATTGGGCTTGGGAAATATTCGAGGACAATTATTTTTTCATCGGTGGAGGAAGAAATTCAATTCTCGATATAACTGATCAAGATCACGCCGAGTCATCAATGTTGCGACCATAACCTCTTTTATCACTGTATCTGAAAGTTACGAATATCGGGGAGTTCACCCATCTTCTCAAACTCGGTGTGGACGCAATTCAGACATACACTATATATTATTTTACCACGAACGGGACTCAATCCGGGGTTGTGTGCCCCTCCGATACTTTGGGACTCAATTTGGGTACGCCTATAGATCCAAATTCGAGATACTAGTGTACGGAAGAAACAAAAAATTATGTTTAAGAAACTTTGAAATTGTTTTTTCTTTTGATTTTGAAAAATTCGTTTTGTCAAAATTGGTCTACACGAATGACGCGTCATTTTCTAGAAAGGACTTCTATTCCATTCCTTTTGCTCCTAAAGGTCAACCTTTGAGAAAGGAAATTGACTTTTAGTCGTGCGCGTTACAAATAAATGTCAGTTCGAGATACGTACTCCTACATAGAAAAACGAAAGATCATGTTTACGAAACTTTATAACCATTTTTCTGAAGAATTCGATTTTCGGGCTGGGAAGAGGACTTCGCGTGTTTTACTTGGGGTCCTGAAAAATTTCAATGATGGGAGAGAACAACTTTGAAGAAATTTCGACTTCCGAACAATAATATGATAGAAGAAGGACAAGAAAAAAATTTCAGCAATCAAAAGCCGAAATTTTTCCATGTCCTCCTCCGATCATGGCACAAAAGTTGGATCCTTCAAAGTCTCCCTTACAGCTCATTCTTCCTCCGTCTCAAGTTGGGTAAGGTTGCGGACGCCGATAATTTTCCGCAAAATAAACCGCTACAAAAAATGTTTCCTAGGAATCTCGTTGAAAGCTTAAATTCGCGCCGGCATATTTGGCTGATACAATACGGTTTTTTTCATCACTGGCAATGCTCTTCTCCCCCCTTCACACATTTTGTAACCCTTCAACATTATTTTATTTCATTCTAGGAGGCGGAAACGTTTGAAATGAAAAATTTTTGTCGTCCATATCAGCGTGGCGCATTCTTGTCTCACTCAAATTGCACACTTGAGGGTATGAAATATAATAAAATTAAGTAAATAAATAAGGCTTTTTACCCGATGAAAATGAAGATGTATGCTGTGCATGGTTAATGAAGACAAATTTACATTCTTGATCCTACAAAACGGCTTATTTAATTTTTATTGCTGAATGGAATTTAAAAAAAAAAAAAAAAAAAAACAAGGTTAGCTTCAATTTTTTTTTCTTACATAACAGCGGAAAAATTCATAAATCCAGCAGCGCGTAGTTACGTGTAGGCTTTTGGATGATTCTTTAAACTCACATGGTTTTTATAGTAACATTCCATGAACGCATCAATGTAGCAGGATTTGAGACCTCAAACTGAAATAGAAAGACATTTTTCTGCTTACATAGTGTTACTCTTCACAAAATTCATCTCATAATTTCTTTACGATTTTTTTATTTTGAAGGCACTGTACACCATTTAAAAATAATCAAATTTCTAATTACCTTTGAGAGAAGCTCTGGCAACATTTGGCTATATTAGAAGAGAATAAAAAAATGATTCAGTACAACCACCCTAGAGTGCCATACCTTTCTAAGTTTTCTTTCTGCCAAAATCGCGTACGCTTCGCGATGCTTTCTCGGGCATCTCATTTTAGTTATTTCCAAATCGACAAAAGTTGATTCGTTTACCTTTTTATATGGCGACACTTTCTGATTGAGATTTTGAAATATTTTGAACTCCATTAGGTTGCATTCTCACCCTATATCTCTCATTTGCATGAGGCAAGCGCATCAGTGAGTGACGAAATTTAGCCCGAAAAGGTGACCATTATAAAATAACCATAAAAACGCGTAGCGATGAAAATCTTTCTACGTCCTTTAAAACGAACTTTTAGCAAATAGTTCTCATGAGCCTTTTCAGACTTGACGAGAAAGAGGGGGAGATCCGGGTACATATCCCTGGGCTCGGACTTCTCCATCCAAGGACATTTTCCCCGGTCTTGCTTTTTCTCTCGTGGCGAGGCTGATGCTGTTTACTTACTATAGCAAGTACAAGAGAATCTCAAGTTCTAGGTAGTTGAAAACTGAATTTTTTTATATGGTTAATTTTCTAATGTGGGAAAGTGTCGAGGTGCATCCCTTAGCGCTCCCAGTAGAGTACCCTCAGCCTTCCTTTTTGCCACTCTAATATCATTTTTTAATTCGATAAGTCCTAAGTCCGTTTAAGCGAGAAGCGAAGTATGGGACGCAATTCGATTTTATACCCCAAACTTCGGGACTCAATTCGGTTGTGTACCGCCGATACGTGAGTACATGACATTCTTCTGCCCCAGACGCTAAGGGACTCAATTCGGCTAGAAAAGGAGCTTCTAGACTCAGTTTGAAATCGCCCGGATTTATTTGGAATCCTCACGACCAAAATTTACTTCCCTTCCTCAATTCTGTTGACTACTATAGAGAAGAGGACTGGTGATTTTCATGACCATTCAGAACAAAAAGTCATTTTTAAATATTTTCATGGCAAATGTCTGAAATATTATAAGAAAGAGGGAACATGTTCCAGTCTGTTTTTTTTTTTTTTGTCAAAATTCGATAATCTCAAGTTCAAGGTTGTTGAAAACGAAATCTTTTTATGATAAATTTTCTAGTGTGGGAAAGTGTCGAGGTGCAACCATTAGCGCTCCTAGTAGAGTACCCTCATACAGACAGCCTTCCTTTTTTTCCACTTTGATTATAAAATTCTTAGCATAACCATCTGTTAATTCCATAACTTCCCCCTCCATTTGTTTTTAATAGAAAAATATATTTTTCTTGCTTATACATTCAGGAAAAATACACAGGCTTATTTGGCCGAATTTTGTTCTGGTCAATGTACAATAATATCAAAAATTTGGACCGGCCATCCGCAAGAAACGTTATGATCGGTAAAATTGAAAACGGGATCAGCGAGCAATTCATTGAGTGATCTCAAAATGACTTGAGAAGAGGGCGATTTAGACGAAAGATAAGAGAACGAAATTTGTAGAGCGTAAAATTTTCTACAACTCATCTCTAGTAAAAATTGATTCAGTTCGATTTGAGGAAACCATTCGCCCGTCACCGCCAATGAGTCGTCGCGTTTTCGTGGGGAGCGATACTAGCGCTGTCCCGGCACGAATATTGAGGAAGAATTTTGAAACGATTGATTGCTTACGTTCCGCTAATTTTTCTTAAGCAAACAAATCTAATTTGAGAATAATTTTTTCTCATGATTTTCGTTTGTATAATTTGTGTTGTTTTTTGGTCGATAGGAAAATAAATAAACATTAGACACTCATCATCCCAATTGAATATTTGGTAAAATTATGCACCTATGGACAAAATTCTCTTCTTGACAGATATACAATCACTCTTTTGATACATTTATTGATAGTTTATCTCGGGTGATGGATCATTTCTAAATAAAATATGATTCCTTCAAAGTGTCTTTATAAGGAGCGTTTGCGTCTTGTAAATGCTCATAGCTGATGAACAACTGCAGCGCTCCATGCGGAGAGCCAGTACTAATCAATAACAACGGTGGTAAGCTCAAGTTTTATTCACTTTTTAAGCTGTAAATAAAGCTAAAGCGAAAAGATTCTTCATTCGCTTAATTAAGCGACTTGATGAGCAAAACAAACGCTCAAACCTTGAAAAAGGCAGAAACATGTTTTTTCTGACAAAAATAAGTTTTTTTCTAAGAAAAACAAGTTTTTTCCAAGGGTGGTAAGCTTAAGTTTTATTCAAGTTTTAAGCTGTAAATTAACTAAAGTGAAACGATTTTTCATTTGCTTAATCAAGCGACTTAATAAGCGAAACGAAGGCTTAACACTTAAAAAAGACAAAAACATATTTTTTATGTTTTTTTTTTTAACAAAAACATATTTTTCCCAACAAAAACATATTTTTTCCAACAAAAACATATTTTTTTCCAAAAAAAACATATTTTCTTTTTTCAACAAAAACATGTTTTGTACTTTCAGCTTCAAGCTCAAGTTTTAAGTTAAAACTCATGAGTCTTAAATAAGCTAAGTTTAAGCGAAAATAAGTTTCATTCCAAGTTTGAGCCTTAAGCTTAAGCGAAAAGAAATTCTACTTTAATTTTAAGCCTTCAGCTTAAGCCCTAAAGTCAAATCGCTTACCACCCTTGGTTTTTTCAAAAAAAAATTTTACTTTCAGCTTCAAGCTTAAGTTCTAAGTTGAAACTCATAAGTCTAGAATAAGTTTCAAGTTTAAGCGAAAAGAAATTCTACTTCAAGTTTGAGTCTTAAGCTTGAGCCCTAAAATTGAATTGCTCACCACCCTTGATCAATGAAGAGCTAGTACATTGAACATTCGCCGCGGAGTACGCGCTGCTACATGGAATTTCTCCAAAGCTTGCGCGCACTCGAGAGAGTGAGAAATTTTCCTGTGACATCAAATAGCACACCAAAGCTTCCGGAGCACAAATTAACCCCATAAAGAAAGCATGAAGACCTTTAAAAAATTAAAATTATTTCAAAAATGACAACATTTTTTACAATAAAAAGTTGATTTGTGTGAACCCACGAATCTCAGCTACATTTTAAATAATGGATGTGTCTATTTGCAGGTACTGTACCTACGAGTAAAACTCTATTTGCAGGTACTAATTATTTTATTTAAAAAATTATATAACATAAAATTTTTGAGTCAGTAAGAACGAAATAGACTACAATATTGAAAAAAATACGAAATTAAACATTTGATATTACAAAATTAATTTTTCCTTCTGTGGCTTCGCCGAAGAGGTAATGAAGGGGGAGCGCTAACTACATCTTCTGTGGGGCAAAGTTTACGTCTTTTTGGTGGAAGTATTGTGGAATTATGGGTGTTCTTGCGTTTTTCTGCTTGTCGGTCGCTCTGGGATTTATTGAAAGTGCATAACTGGCTCGCCGCACGCTTTGGCCTCCCCCTAACTTTAACTTTCTTCCTGAACTTCAAGATGCCTGAACTTGATTGGGGTTGTTCTTCAGGCATTGTAACATCTCCTGTTGACCCACTTGATGACTCCTTCAGAGAAGTTTCCGGAGGAGATTTTGCTTTCATTTCCAAGATGGACTGTGAAAAAAAACTAGCAATGCTCGTACCCGACCTGATGACGCCTTCAATATCTTTTAATGCCTTAAGGTAGGTCTTGAATTGTTCGGTCCCATGGTCAGATGTAAGACTAGCAATGGTCAAAACAGTAGGCAAGACCGTATTATATTTGACTGTTTTACTCTAAATTTCAACGTCTAAAGGGTCTTCATCCATGAAATCATCTACAACATCGTCGATACACTGATTTTCCATGTCACAGGGGGATGATATTTCAAGGTTCTCGTTGTTTCGCTTATGATAACGAGGGTGGAATAGAAGAAGATCAAAAATTGAAGATAATGAGCCCTTCTCAACCTCGCGCATCAACAAAACGTGGCGACAGGGACACTGATTACTCAAATAGAACGTGCATGTGCACTCTAGTAATGAACAGACATACATCACTTCTTTGTCACCATATTTCTCGCGTACGCCATCCTCTTTATGAACCATGCAGTCTCGTTTCTTCTGCAAAGCTTTCAAACTTTCATGAAAGAGAACGCAACCACGGTAATTTAATAGAAGGGATGCTTCAGCATGCAATGAAGATCGCACCCGGCGATTGGCGACTTTTATGTGAATTTCTGCAGCTCTGTAACTATTATCGAATAAAACTGAGCAATTCACTGTCGATCTGTGTTTTTCTAGAGTTCATCAAGAATCGAGCTCATAAATATAAGTTCATGATTTGTCAAATGCATTAGTACCTGCAAATAGCGTTTTAGGCGTAGGTACAGTACCTGCAAATAGACACATCCTTAAAGAATATCTCACGATTCTTAATAATGGAATTGATTTTGTCACATAGGAGGGCAATAGAAGTAAAATAAAATTGATAATCTCCATTTCACAAAAATCAACTTTTATTCTAAAAAATTCCATCAGTTTTGAAATGGTTTGAATTTTTTGAAGGTCTCCATGCCTCTCTTGTGAGGTTGAGTAGCGCTCTGGAAGCTTCAGTCTACTATCTAAAGTAACGGAAAATCGATCTATACAAATAATATTTTCTTTTCGCTCTTTTACCTTGTAAAATTTGAATGGAAAGCCACCTAAAAGATATTGTTAAAGTGAACTCACGCCAAACTTTTGTAAACCTCATTTTTTTAAAATTGATTGATCAATTAAGAAGAAAGAAACATTTAAAAATCATTCCCTTGTTATTTTTACGGGACTACATATTACATAGCATCACCTTCGTGTGTAGCGTAAGTGGCGCTTCTAGCAGAGTTCTTAGTGGCAAAACGTGCTAGACCAATACTCGCATTGTTGAAAAATTAGTCACTTTGTCTGATAAAACCAGAAGAATTCGAATTGCTCAATTACAACCAGAACAAAAATACCTCCTCTTGATTGACTTCCTCTCATCTCCACAAGCTATAGCCGACCCCTTCTCAACGAACCCTTCAATCCAGCGTATATTTTTGGTTCTCCATACAACTAAATTAATAAACTCTCTAATCACATTAGCTTGGATTCCTGACCATGTTGACTTCCCCCCCCCCCATGATTCAGTAGATAAGGCAGCCAAACAAGGTACATCTCTACCTAAAATAACAGATCCCATTTTATCACCGGTTAAAGACCTAAAAGTATTCTCAACTTTGGTTCTGCTCCTGGGAGGATTTAACAAACAACAAACTAAGAAAAATCAAAAGCAAACCCTCTGAGTGGTTCTCATCCTACAGACAGTCGAGACGAGAAGAAGTCGTCTTAACTCGTTTGAGAATAGGACACACACGTTTGACTCACGCCCATCTTTTAGCAAATCTTGGCCCGCCATCATGTCCTCATTGTTGCCAAGATAACTTGACAGTGGAACATTTCTTCTCTTGTCCGGTTCTTCATCCCACTGGATCTGCCCTCAATATTCCTCCTTCCATTCACCTTGCCTTAGAAGACAACTCTGAATCAATAGACTCAACTTTGACCTACTTACAAGACACCAAATTTTTCAATTACATCTAATTCTTTTGTTAATAATCATATATTATACCACCTAAATTATAACATTAAGTTATAAGTAATGATATAATTTGTCATCCACCTCTTTTTCGATCGAGCAAATGCCCTTAGTGATGCTCAAGTGCTCGTAAAATAAATGAAAAAAAAAAAGAAGAGTGCGCTATGTTAAGACGTGGGTGTAACAGAGAGGGAATCTCTCTCTTTTACTCTGCTGATTAACACGCAATGCACTCTCGTACACTGAGAGAAGAGAATACTCTTGGTGACTAGAAAAAAAGTGTTAATTTAAGACAGTCGCTTTTTTTTTTTGTCAATTTGATCATTTTTTCCAGTTATTTCGACAGTGAAATCTAGTCATAGGTACTGAATAAAAACAGGTGACTTGTCTTAATTTAACGAGTCACCAAGACTACGGATATTCTCTTCTGCCAGTGTAGTTGTGTCCAGCAAAGTGATTAATACAAGTATTTAATAGGCTAGCAGAGGATGATATAGCCGAGCGATATGGTTTGCGCTTTTGAATTGAACTTGTGATCCTGAAGAATACAGTTTTGGCGTTTGGCTTCAGAAAAATATCGCTATTTTTAGACTATTTTAGGATATCTTGAAGAAAAAATCAGGTTTTGGCTTAAACTTGTGACCCTGAAAAATACAGCTTGGTCTTTGGTTTGTGGCTTCAAAAAATATGAAAAAAACAACTATTTTTCTACTTTTGGCTTTAAGCTAGCTATCATTCACTGGTACCTAGGAACATAATCATTTGCGGGGGCTACTACTGATCTGCATTAATGAAAGAAATCCTTCACCAAAAAGGCGCAATATTATGAATACACGATTTTGATTTTTTTTTTCTCTCTATCAATATGAGCCAGATTGGGGGAGTGAACCTTAGTTGTACGGTCAGAATTAGTTTTAATATTTGCGTAGGTCAAATATGTCCAAAGGGTTGTTGTTGTTTTAATTGTATTAAAAATTGATGGACCGCATCTGCACACAGATCCAACTGGCGGAATTGAGAGGGTCACGATGTTTGGTCCTTCATCAGATTTAAGATGAATTTAATCATCTGTGATGATGACATTGTCGAAAATCGATTCATCCGTTTCAACCTGAGCACATACAGTCGACAAAGAAATCAAGTCGATTATGAGTAAACAGAATTTGATGAACTTCGATTCGACGCCAACAAGAAGTCGATTTGGAGGTAGTGCGACATCGAAATTTCGCTCGTCCCAAAATCAGGTCGAAATAAAGTCAATTTTAAACGGATAGTCTTATGCTCACCTACTTTAAATTGACGTCAAAATGTAGTCGATTTAAAGTATAATATGAGTTTTCGTTCACTTTACATGAACGTCGATACGGGGTCGATTTCGTGGGTCAACCGTAGACCGGAAGTCCGCTTCTCAAAAATATATCAATACCTCCTTAAGTAACCGTGAATACGTAACTTATGTGCGAGTAGTGAAGTTACAGAAACAAACACGTCGATATGGAGTCGAAAAAAAGTCGACATCATTGAGCGAAATTCAAATTGTCGACTGAAAATCGACGTCGATTTTCAGTCGACTTTTTCGAATTTTTTATGGATCAGAAGCCGACTCAATATCGACGCCGACAATGAGTCGACCTACAGTCGATTTTTGACCGAAATTACAGCCCAATTAAATAGACTCAAAATCGATTCCAAGTCAACAATGAAAATATTGTAGTCAACCGAAAATCGACCATTTGTTGCCGTCGACATCGTGTGCCGATTCTAAGTCGATTCCAAGTCAACAAAGTCGACCGAAAGTCGGCCATTTGACATCGTGTGTACGAATTGTTCACATCTCACTCATAACAATCACTCTTCTGGTAGCCTAAGAGTCAACGTCGAAATGCAGTCAATATGATACTGGACAAAATGTTTCCTGAGTCGACGTTATTTCGACTTCAAATCGACGTCATTATGCAGTCGATTTATCGGTAAAGTTCATTTGACGTAGAATTTTAGTCGACTTGGAGTTGGCCCTGCCTACGACTTGAAATCGACGGTCGACATGGTTCAAGGGGTGGCTCAATATGCTACGTATAATGAGAAAAATTAGGAGACAACAGAAAACTCACTATTTGCATCAAGGCTGGGATCTATGCGATCTCTCACGTGTATGATGGTTGTCGAACCAAATCTGCAACAAGGCAAAAACAGGCTACATTAAATGGTTATGAAATATGAGCGATCACTTTCCTGGGTTGTGGTGTTTGAAGCGGAGATCTACTTCTACGTATCCATACTTCCTGAATTCTTCTGGTAATATGCTCTTCTAGATTTTAAAAAAGCTCTTCTCGAACGTTCATGAAAATATTCGAAGATACCCACAGACGAAGTATGTTTCAAGTTCTAGGAAGTTCCTTCGCAAGTAAATTGGTCAAAAAGTCAACGTACAGAAAAATTTCGATTGTTCGACCGTTTAAAAAGATATATTCGCCGGAGCACAGTTTTTCTTTACTACTATACATTTTGAACACGCGTGTATTACATTGTAAGTGTATAAATCATAGATAAATTACTTCACTCGTGCAAAAACAGGGACGTATTTTAGTACAATGTGTTTACAATGATTCAGATAACTTGGTAGTTTCGTCCTTCTTTTCTTCTCCGTGGAGCATTGTCGGTCGCGGCAAACTTCTCATCGTAGAGTTGTGCACTCTGCGATCAACACACCTCTACTTTCTATTGTATTGAGTCATTGCACTTTTGGGAGATTTTTTGCTGGTACAGTTCCGCTGTACAAATACGCACACTCCCTTATCCCGTGCCAGATTCTTCATGCATTGAAAAAAAAATGCGCGTATCACTTTTGTTATTTTTTTTTATCCAACAGTATTTACAAGGGTTGTTTCTTTTTTTTTCCTGTCTTTTTCTTCTTTTTTTTTTTTGTTGTCTCTGTGACACCTTTCGCTTTCGTTGGCAGAAAAAAATCGTTTCTTTCTTTTTGTGTGTGTGCAGCAATTCGCTATAGAATTATAAAGAATACTTCCTATTCTATTCGTACCAAGGTTTATCTCATATCACAGCATCTCTTTTAAATAGAAATCAAATTGTCACCTTGCGTACGCGAATGTTTGACGATAATTCGTTAACAGTTTGCTTTCTGAATAGAATCGGCGAATCAGTTTTTTGAAAAATTGTCCGGATATACTTGGCCGTGCCGTGTAAGGCAGGCCTATTGTTCGTTGTAACTAAGCTTAACCACGCACAGCCTTTCGGTGACTGGGGCAGGACGCGGTACTCGGGGTCAAGTTTTTATATATTGCACTTTTATGGTTAGTTTTCGTTATTAAGGGACGATTATATCGGGATAACGAACCTTGATACTTGTAGTCACGCTAAATGTTTATTTCTTTACGAAAGTGTTAATAAGTGTCTATCGGAATAGAGACCCTTTGCCGCGCGGAAACGCTGAAAAATTGACAGAAAAATTCTTTAGCCCGATGAAGCATTTATTTTTATAATCGGCGTTTCTTTTCTCCTCTTTAGAACGCATGAAACGCTCTCGCAACATCTGTAGAATGCGGTTTTTTTCTTCTTCTCTGCACTCGCGCTCACTTAATTATTATGAATGACGTTTACGTCTTTATAAACGTTCGCGCTTCTCAACCAGGTGGTTAAAGGCATTTATCGTACGCGCACTTCAATGTGGTGTTCTTCGATAGCTACAAAAAAATTATTTTCGTTTTGTTCTGACGATGAGACCCTTCACATGAGTCAGTAAACTTACAATAGATTTTTTTTCGCGATATTTTTTAAATAATAAATAATGTACATGTGTACTGGGTAATTGATCCTTTGTTAAAGAGTGCGTTAACCTTTATGCAGAAAAAGAAAAAAATCATAACAGCAATATGAATAATTCTTAACTACGTACAACATTCATCTAGATGGAACTTTTGGACGCCAGGCAATCTTTCACCGTCTCTGCAAATTGAAAATATCTGTACATGTACTTCTGGGGGAGTGGGGATAGAAAATTAATCTCAAATTTTCAAACTACCTACCCGAAGCTTTGCTTTCTGTATCAGTGTAATGGTTCAATTACTACTTAATCACCAAAAAGTCAAGTCGAAGGTATTCCAGAGGCAGAACAGGGTAAATATTCTCATAACGAAGTTAGAGAAACATCAAAACGATATCATAAAATTATAAATAATAGCATGCTGTTTTGAAACATGCCAGTGTGCCACCTACAAGAATATAAAAGGTAACCTGAGTCAACGAGAAGCAGAAAATGCGGCCTCCTTAACGACGTTAAACGAGGAACGCGCGGAACCTGTTCTCTGGGTTGAATTGGTTTTGGTATTGAGAATTCAAATCGAAATCTTGGAATATTCTAAGTTTTCCTGAGTCCCTTTAATCATGGTGTATGTAGCCTGAAAATAAGAATTTTTCAACTCCTTTTCTTCTTGTCATGTATTATGGCTTGGAAGTTAGAATTTTCTTATAAGTCTTTCTCCTATCGTATATTATGGGCTCGGGATTCAAGTCTTCCTCCTATCATGTATAGCTCGAGAGTGAAAATTTTAACAAGAAACCTGTTCAGAAAAAACGTCCGCCGTCCGGTCAACTAGCAAAGTTCAGAGCTCGAGAATTTTCCATGTCCCCCTCCTATCATGTATAGCTCGGTGGTCGGTGTGTATAGCCTGAAAGACGGCCTTCAAACACCATAAGACTCAGATCGTCCTTCTAAGGTATTCTAAGTTCCCCTCGTCTCATATCATATATAGCTCGGATCGGTATATCTTATAGCCTGAAAGATAGCCCCTTCAAATAACTATTTTTAACCCCCTCCTATCATATATAGCTTGGAGGTTCGGGAGCCTTAGGTCGTTTCTGTGTAGCTTGAAGTTGGGAATTTTTCTATGTCCCTGTCCTATCATATCTTTCCAAAGTTTGAGTCTGTGACGTCACAATCTGATGACGTCATAGATCACTTTTTTTTTTCAAATCCTCCTGTTATATATAGCTCCAAAGTTCGAGCCAGCGACGTCACAATTTGATGACGTCATAGATTCGATAAGTCAACTTTTTTCAGATCCCACGTGCCCCATGAAACAGATTCCTTGCCACTCCCCCTCTCCTATCATACATATCTCGGTAGTCGGTGTATATGGCCTGAAAGGTAGCGCTTCGAGTAATTAGACATACAATACTTCATATACCAACTGACTTTTCCCCTTCGATGAGCCAGATATGCAACGTTTTAAACACCATAAGACTAATAACGTCCTTCTAAGGTATTTCGAGTCCTCCTCCCGTCAACAAGTTCCCTGCCTCTTCTCATTCAATTCCGTTAAAGAACCCGCAAGTTCATAAATAAAAAAATAAATTATGTCTAGTTTAAAGCTACTACTGTATAATAAGACAGGGAAACGCGAAGTCGGACTCGCAGATTTTTCATAGTGGGCCACGAGCGGCCTCCCGATCGCGTCCTGCAACTTGGACTCGCAGGTTTCCAATAGTGGGCTGGGGTGCCAGTAAAGACACAGAAATGTCAACAAAAAAAACTTAGTGGTTCAATTTTAGTTGATTTGCAGTCAAAATTGATCTGAATTTCTTCGACGAAAAGTCCACATCGATTTTAAGTTGATTTTTGGTAAATACGGTGAGTCAATTCGGGGTGCAGGGTGTCTACAAGAATTGAAAAGTAAAAATGAAGCACTTTTGCAGTACTTACCTTTTTTCTGGACTTTTTAGCTTGCCTACAACAATCAATTTTTCAACAGGGAACCTGTTCTGTGGTTTTTTTTGAGAAATTTACCGTTCGCCGTGCGACAAAAAATTTAGAAAAATTTCAACTCTCGAGCCTTACGTGATAGGTGAGGGACTTAAAATAATTTCGACCTCCGAGCTATATATTATAGGAGGGGGACTTACTCCCGAGCTATATATGAGAGGAGAGGAGCTTAGAAAAATTTTAACTCTCCTGCTATTCTGGAATCGGGACCTGCAAGAATTGTGACTCTTGAGGACTTCCGAGGTCCTTTTTGATGATATGGGGGAGGACTCCGAAAAATTTTCACTCTCGAGCTATATATTTCGAAGTCGCTAAAATAGGTCAAGATCACTGATGACGTCCTATTTTATAATGGGCTTACAGTAGGTCTAGGACACCTTTATACAGTACTAGTTTTATCCTAGGTCTAAGCGTTCTTAAATTCTCACTACCAATACCAATTTGAATCACAGAACAGTTTCCCTGCAATCCTCGTTCAAGTTCGTTAAGGAAGCCGTCATTTTTATAACAATGATTTTTGAAGTAACCCCTTTAGCTAAATAAAATGAAGGACTCGGACGATTTTTTTTCAGAAAATTTCAGTCGGACTTTCAGCAACGATTTCTGAAATTCATGAATTGAAGAACTTTTTAGCACGTGCAGATACTCTGACTTGATTGGACGTCAGATTATTGTGGACCCAATATGGTTCATGGGATTTTAATCTCCGCTTGCAATACTTGGAAAAACTTTCAATTCGCTTAGCTGTCATATTGAGAAACTTGAAATACACGACTGCCATCTAGAAACTCCGAGTGTTGAAGGATATGGATTTTGCCGAAAGATAAGTGTGAGGTTGTAGTATATGTGCTGCCATACACCGTATATCAGCGAGACAGCTCTAGGTATCCGAAAAAAATTCGAGTCGATGGGGAAGACTATTCCTAACAAACACCTACTTTAAAATGGTCACAATGTACATCATCTCTTGACTATCAAGCCATATTCATGCGGCTTCAAAAGGATAAGCTTGGAAACATACGAGTTGTAACGGCAAATAATTAAGGAAAGAATAGCTTTATTTTCATTTTGTAATTTAATTTCGAATATGAAGGAGCCCTGGATTTTTAATCGACTGCCAGTTAAATAAAATTAATTTATTTTATAATTTTATACTAATTATTATAATTAATATTTTTTTAATTTTAATCTTAATAATTATATTTGTTTTAGGAAACAAATTTAATATTATATTAAAATTTTTTCTAGTCCAACTGGAATATTATATCATTCTATATACATTTTTCTAGCATTAGATTTGAAATTTGCTACATCACAGTAAATTATATAAACTTTTCTTTATTAATATAAGTGATAAATAAAATTTTGGGGATACCTTAAAATTAAATATAAAAATTCAATATTTTCATGAATAAAAGAACATATTCATTTATTAAATAATTTTATTATTAAGAATATTAATTTTAAATTTCTTTATTTGTTCAAAAATTTGATTTTTAAATTATGAGTTTAGCTAATAGCTTTATTTTCATTTCTTAATTAATTTCTAATATGAAGGAGCCATGGATTTTGAATCGACTGCTAGTTGATCAAAATTAATTTATTTCATAATTTTATATTGATATTTTGATTTTAATCTTAATGATTAAATTTGTTTTAGGAAATGAATTTAATATTAAATTAAAATTTTATTCAAGTTCAATTGGAATATTATATCACTTTATATAAATTTTTTTAGCATTAGATTTGAAATTTGCTATATCATCAGTAAATTATATAATTTTTTTAAAATTGATATTAGAGATAAATAAAATTTTGGGGATATCCTAAAATTAAATATAAAAATCTAATATTTTTATGATCAATACAACATATTCATTTATTAGGTCTAAATAATTTTATTATTATGAACATTAATTTTTAAATTTGGGATTCATTTTTAAATTTCTTTATTTATTTAAAAATTTAATTTTTAAATTATGAGTCCAATATTAGCTTTATTTTCATTTGATAACACCACAAAACAGAAAAAAAAATTAAAAAATGCATGGACGAAATTAAACCATTCTAGAAGTATTTTCGACGCTGGTTATCGAAAAATGAACACATCAAGTTCCCGCAAATTGCAGCGACGCGCATTGTATGTTACCGAGCTATCGAATTTCGCAAGTATGAGAACATACATTGTAGTCAGCGTCGAAGATACTTCAAGAATCGTATGATTTTGTTCATACAATTTTGAATTTTTTTTTTTTTTTTTTTGGGGGGGAGTAGTGTAATTAAGTAATTTCGAATATGAAGGAGCCGTTGATTTTTTGTTTCGACTGCTAGTTATGTTGGGCTGATTTACGGTCAACATTAGGCGGAACTGACTCTACTCAAAAAATGAACTTCGATTTCGAGTCGACCAAGTTAATCAGAGGGGGGTTACAAGGTAGTGATAATCTTGTATGAGATTGAACAACCACAATCCACCTTTTAGCGACAGTTCCTTCTTTTTGTCCCAGAATTACGGGCGGGGGGTTAGGTTTTACCCACTTTGAATAAAGTCGTCGTAGCGTTTGTAACATGAGAATTGAGCTAATTATTTTTTCATATCATCCTGAGATGCTATTGGTTTTCGTAGCGATCGGGTCATTCGTAAAGTGGGAAAAAAGATCATGAAAAAAAGGTAGATCGATTGATAAGGTCGCTAAAAACATCCGTTGAACGTCGAGCATTCACTGCGTCAAGAGAAAAACCATAAAACAATCAAGCCACATGAAATTATGCAATGCTCACATCACCTTTGTAAGATAAGTAATCAATAATATTCTGATCTTTCGAGGTGTACTCGGAAAGGTTAGATGTCATGTCACAGCAAAACTTCCATGGAAAACGCTTTCTTTATGAATTTTGCGATTGAATGAGATTCTCTTCGTAAATAAAAATAGAACACACCGAGCGTTTTTTTGTCATTAGAATGCTTCACATCTTATCTACTGTACCTACGAGTATTGCAAGGACTGTTACTTTTTTTTTTTACATACTTATCTTAGCAAACATCTCAATATGCACCAGAGGTTTTTGCCTCCTTTATACTTCTATACAGTTCAATGACGATCGCAATAATTTGAAAATTCAAATATTTTCAAATAGTGAATGACGATCTTTTTCTATAAATGGATTATTACCAATTCGAGATACGCACATTGAAGGTTCGCGGGTCGAAGAGAATTTTACTGCATTTTGTACGCTCTATTTGGAAAAAAAAAAATAGTGAATCACTGTATTTGAAGTCGAGCATTGTTGAAACGCTTTACTTATTTGAATAATTTCTATTCGAGAGGAAACAGTGACGTAAATCAATATTTTGGCAGCATAAGGAATAATGATAATACGTGCTACTGAATGAATCTGTGTCTAAACGAGGAATCAAAATAACTAAGAACGCAAAAGTTTGGAAGGCTCATTTCTCCGAGTGAAGATTCAACCTTCCCCAGTTAGAATTTGACTGACGAAGCACAAGAAGGTGGATAGTAAGGTTATAAACTGAAAGACAGCGCATATTGCGTTCATCCACCTCTAGTATAATATTTTATTTTCATCCTATTTCCTCGAACTATTCTGCAACATTGTACAAAGATTTTTTACAGCTTGTAGAGCTTGTTCACAAAGTGTAATTTAATATGATTTTGAACCGTCGAAATGATAAGGAGAAGTTAACGTACGAAGCAGATGATAGCACCAGAATAGAATGTTATAAAAATTTACCACCTAGACACAAGGAGAGAAAGATAAATACTCGAATTTGCCCGTTGATGCATTCGTGCACATGATTAGGATTGAATTCGTAAGTGAGAAGCTGTTGCATCGAGAAAATATTCACCTCCGTTTCCTTGAATTACTGTTTTATACTTATACGTGTCTTAAATAAAAACATGATAAAATTATTGATACGGTTCAGGAGGAAGATAATACAAAGCTTTATAACTTTTACACGCGTTGCCGTAATGTGATCGAAATGCAACCATTTCAACTTTTTTTTTTGATTCGGGATTTCTATACACGCTACAAGTAAGAATCGCGATTAAACAACTGAATAATTATTCGAGTTATACTGCATTTCCGAACTGCCTACTTCGATTCGCGTGTCAACTCTTATCTTCTTCGACCTTAGAGAAGCTTTTCGTCAAGTTTGGTTGCATTACATCTGTATAGCAAACTCCACGATATGGAACGGCGCAGTAATTTACCAAACCTCGTACTCAATCAAAAATGATGTTTTCCACGAGGAAAAGTTCTCAGCTTTTTATTATTCTCAATAGTTAGATTCTCCCATGTTGTTCGAACTCCTAAATTTTAGCAACATGCACTAAACTCCATCTTGTTACGGACTTAAAACAGGGTTTCTGACCCTCCTACCTCAGATTTTTGATTTCCACGCTCCTACTCCTGTCCTTAAAAAGCTTCCAAATGACGTCAAGGGATTTTGGAAGACTTCTTAGCGTCTAATTGATCAGCAATAATCCTAAATCCACATAACAAAATCATCTTTGGGGGAAAAAAATCTTCGACTAAAACACAAAGGATGAAGATTATATTTCATCAAACATTTGAAGAAAAGGGCACTCGCGTGTTCTTTTCAAGGTAGGAATGGGTGATCAAGACTTCGGTGACAAACCTCTAATAAAGTAGGCTAAGGTTTTTAGGTTTACTATTGTCAGGGAGCGAGGGCCTGAGAGGACTTTTCCCGTTGTGGGAACGCTGAAAAGGTTATCCCAAAATACCCGTAGTCATGAATATCCAGAGGCGGCGGGAGACAAAGAAGACGAACGTACCCGGCTGACGTGGACGCGAGGGATCTGAAATGCCGGCTCAATTGAAGGTGGCAAAAAGCTAAAAAGCAATGAAAGGTTACGACTCTAGTCCACATTGAATTATCAAACAATTTTCCCTATCTATAGCGCTGACGTCGAACTTTTACTGGTTTCCTGGTCTGGTCGACGTCCAAATACAAATGCATACATCCATTCGTCAAGAAGGAGCGGAGGGGGGGGGGAGCTAAGAAATGTTATAAAAAAAGTCAGAAAACACCTTGAAAGATGCACAGAAAAAATTGAAATACAACTCCACAAAAGCTAAATTAATGCGAAGGCGACATCCAATTAGGCCAGCGAGTCCCTCTTCTTACAATTGGTCATTGCGCAAATCTCTGCCTTTAACTTGGCTCTTGACGTGTCCTGCATGAGCCCCACACCCACCATTGTGTGGAGGTCTTCCTTTTCAGCAGACTGATAACGACTTCCAACTTTTGGGACTTCACATCACCTAACCTCCATCTAAACCTTTTATACGACTATCTTTCAGCTTTTAGAAACCCTGCACCCTCAAAAAATTCTGTAGATCTTGTCCCTTCCAATCTAGACATCATGATCTCCATCCATTAGACTAGGAGTCTATTAAACGAATACGCAACTCATATCCTAGTCTAACGGAAGTCTCCGAAACTAGTCACAAAACTCTTTATGCTAATTCATTACTGATTCCATCATATGACATTTCAAATTAGCCTCAAATTCCTCGACAGAATTGATGACCACTCTCATCTTTCCACAATTTTTTAAATCTTTCTTCCTCAAGCCTCCGCATAAAATCAATTCTTGTAGAACGGTGGAGGGGTCCCAGAGCTAAAATTATTTTTGCCTCTTTAAGAGATATCGAATTCCTCGATTTACTCCCAAATATCCCATGTTGAGCTGCAAAACTGCCCAATAAGAGAGGACCTCCACGAAGTTCAACAGATCTTTCCAACTCGGTGGGGGATTAGCTGTTGAGTTATCGTGCTTTATCAGTCTTTGTACGAGTATGTGCTTTAATCAGGGTGTCTAAATAAACGTTACAGTAAGGTAGTCATTTTACACGCTTCCACCTTTCTTCTCATGGCAGCAGAGCTGGTTCCTGTCATTTCGTGCATGAAACCGAATCGTGGTTTTTTTTTCGCGGTAATGCTTGTTTGATATTCTCATCCTCGAATCGTTTTTTTTTTCGGCTGTAAAGTTTGTTTTTCCATATTGTTCTGGTCCTCGTACAATTTCTTTTGTTTGTTACGTCGTGTTAAATTTTTAATGAGTGAATGGTGAAGAAATTCCGATGGCAGCAACCCTCACCGATAAGTTGCTCTCACGTCAGTTCGACGGGAAAAATTTTCTATCATGGAAATTTTTGATGGAAATTCTCATGAAGCAAAGGAAATGTGACGAAGCAATTACCGAACCTGACCTACGTAAAGTTGATCCTGAAGTGGAATCTAAAGCGAAAGCCTTGTTAGCAGCGAGCATCGATGAATCGCACATCTCAATTATACGAACCAAGAAATCGGCCTATCTCATGTGGACAGCACTTTGTGAAAAGTACGCGAAGAAAAATGCTACGCAACGCGCAACTCTTCGGTTGAAAATAACCACAATAAGAATGAAGGAAGAAGAGGATGCTGAAAAATTTATTTCAAACTACGATACAATGGTAGATGAGCTACGTGAAACTGATGAAAATTTCGCGGACGAAGAGGCGGCATTACATTTGGTGAGAGCTCTTCCCCACAGCTATGAAATGCTGAAAGTTGCAATACGAGCTGGAGAGGATTCCGAAGATTACGAAAAAATCAAAGGAAAAATAATTGATTTCTACCTCCAAAAGTTGATCCAACCAAATTCAACAGAGACGAAAGATTTGAAAAAGGAGGAAGAAACGAGCGATGCAACAGTGTTCCATGCAAATCGAAATCGTAGTCGAAGATCTCGTTCGCAAGGAAATCAAAATTTTTTCGAAAATCGTGGATCGAGTCAAAATTGGCGAACAAATGGAAGAGGTCGAAGTTTTTCGCGCGGAAATCGTTTCAATCATCGAGGAAATTTTAACGGTCAAGGATTCAGTTATGGTCGTGGTCAAAGATTCGATAATTTTGGTGGTCAAAGGTACCGTGGTTTTCGTAATCAACGTTTTGGCGGCTATCGAGGCCGATATCAAAGTAATTATAGCAATGGAAATTATGAAGAAGCTGAAAGTATGATAGCTGTGCTCAAGGCAGAAGTTGGTCAAGCAGTCAGCAACAACGCGCAAGTTACAAATGGAAATTCGTTCGAATGTTTGGTTGACGGCGGATGCAGTCATCACATGACAGCTGATCGTTCCCTATTGGTCGAATATCGCAAGTATGCTGAATCAAAGCCTGTTGGTACAGCCGACGTAAATGCCTATCCGTTAGAAGCCGTTGGTGAAGGCTATATACACATTATTAACAGGGAACCTGTTTTATGGGGGGCTATTTGAGAAATCTGCCGTCCGCGTCCGCCGTGCGCCGTGCGCCGTCCGCCGTCCAGCGAAAAACTTAGAAAAATTTCGACCCTCGAGCCATATATGATAGGAGAGGGACTTAGAAAAATTTCGACTCTCAAGCTATATATGATAGGAGGGGGACTTAGAAAAAATTTCGACTCTCGAGCTATAGATGATGGGAGGGGAAATTAGAAAAATTTCGACTCTCGAGCTATAGATGATAGGAGGGGAACTTAGAAAAAATAACGGCTTCCTTAACGAAGTTAAACGAGGAACGCAGGGAACCTGTTTTATGATTCGAATGAGATTTGGTATTGAAAATTCAAGGAAGCCTAGATTTGGAGAAAGGTAGTAAAAAGAAGGCCTAGACCAACTATTAGTGTAATATAATATCCTATCATATATAGCTCGAGAGTCGAAATTTTTCCAAGTCCCTCTCCTATCACATATGGCGCGAGAGTCGAATTTTTTCTAAGTCCCCCCTTCTATCATCTATAGCTCGAGAGTCGAAATTTTTTCTAAGTCCCTCTCCTATCACATATGGCGCGAGAGTCGAATTTTTTCCAAGTCCCCCCTTCTATCATATATAGCTCGAGGATCGAAATTTTTCCAAGTCCCCCTTCTATCATCTATAGCTCGAGAGTCGAAATTTTTCTAAGTCCCCCTCCTATCACATATGGCTCGAGAGTCGAAATTTTTCTAAGTCCCCCTCCTATCATATATAGCTCGAGAGTCGAAATTTTTTCTAAGTCCCCCTCCTATCACATATGGCTCGAGAGTCGAAATTTTTCTAAGTCCCTCTCCTGTCATATAGCTCGAGAGTCGAAATTTTTCTAAGTCCCCCTTCTATCATATATAGCTCGAGAGTCGAAATTTTTTCTAAGTCCCCCTCCTATCACATATGGCTCGAGAGTCGAAATTTTTCTAAGTCCCTCTCCTATCATATATGGCTCGAGGATCGAAATTTTTCCAAGTCCCCCTTCTATCATCTATAGCTCGAGAGTCGAAATTTTTTCTAAGTCCCCCTCCTATCACATATGGCTCGAGAGTCGAAATTTTTCTAAGTCCCCCTTCTATCATATATAGCTCGAGAGTCAAAATTTTTCTAAGTCCCTCTCCTATTATATATGGCTGGAGGGTCGCAATTTTTCTAAGTTTTTCGCTGGACGGCGCACGGCGGACGGCAGATTTCTCAAATAGCCCCCCATAAAACAGGTTCCCTGTTAAAATTTCGACTCTCGAGCTATATATGATAGGAGGGGGACTTGGAAAAATTTCGACTCTCGAGCTATATATGATAGAAGAGGGACTTAGAAAAATTTCGACTCTCGAGCCATATATGATAGAAGGGGGACTTAGAAAAATTTCGACTCTCGAGCTATATATGATAGAAGAGGGACTTGGAAAAATTTCGACTCGTGAGCCATATATGATAGAAGGGGGACTTAGAAAAATTTCGACTCTCGAGCCATATATGATAGGAGAGGGACTTAGAAAAATTTCGACTCTCGAGCTATATATGATAGAAGGGGGACTTAGAAAAATTTCGACTCTCGAGCTATATATGATCTAGGCTTCCTTGAATTTTCAATACCAAATCTCATCCGAATCAGAAAACAGGTTCCCTGCGTTCCTCGTTTAACTTCGTTAAGGAAGCCGTAATTTTTGTAATGATAACATAAAGGTAAAGTTAGGACCAGTTTTATTTGTACCTAAGTTACGTCGTACATTGTTGTCTGAAGGAGATACGGAAAGCAAGGGCTTTAAAATAATAAAAGAATCAGGCAAGATAAGAATAATTAAAAAAACACTCACGCAGTCGCGTGAGTAGTACACGACTTTTCTTCCCACAATGCAAAAAACATTGAGAGAGTCACTCCCTCTCTTTAAATTAAATACCAATGACCTGTCAATCATGTCAAACATTTGTAGAATAAACAATAAAACTCAGTTTATAAATTCTATCACTACGATGTCACATCAACAGATAACAGAGTAAAAATACCTATAATCCAATAAGGAAACCTGAATTTTGTTATAATTTAGGATAAGAATCATCTAAAACCTACAAAACGTCTCCAGAAAAACCACTCCCCCTCCCCCTGTCCAAACTGCTACGAGGCTATAACAGTTGTTTCTAATAAAAAAGAGCTCTACAATCATTTTTTCCCATACCTTATTCTTAGCATATTATTAGTCTAGTATACTGTATATTAGGATGAGTGGTTCAATTCTTTATCACTTCCGATTTCTGGCATCTCTTAAAGCTATCTCGAGCTGCTATTCCTCTCGTGCACTCATAAATTGCCTTCACGCTATCATATCACAATTTTCTATGCACACTCCACCCCAAAATTCTTCATCTGGGAATCCAGCTACAACGAGATCCCGAAAAACTAAAAAAATCGATGTCGAAACGAAAGAAGGAACCAATCACCCAATAGTCAACCCCTCATTGCTTCCCTCACGCTTCAACCATTCCAAACGTATTAACAAAATACCTCACTTTTCTAGCTAGAAAATTCGGTAAAAATATATAGCACCCAAGCCCGGTTTACTCGTTAGTCTAATCTCAAATCTCACTCAAAAAAGCCAGTCCAAATTGAAAATAATCTTTCCATCTCTTTTGACACCTCAAATCAACTATGAACCACTATTAATTATGTACCCATACATGAAAAAATGACAAATAAATCAATTATTAATTAAGAGTGAAATCACCCAGGTAGTCTCGCATCAGCACACTTGATGGAGATTAAAAAATTGTACTTAATCATTCAAACTCAAGGTTTTCACTAAAATCAGTCGAATAACAAATTAAGAAAAATAAAACGTGAACCCACATTTTGGTCCTCATCCCAACGAAATTCAAGGCAAGAGGAAGTCATTTTAGCTCGGCTGCGAATAGGCCACACTCGTCTTACTCATACTTATCTTCTCACTAATCTCGCTCCTCCATCATGCCCTCACTGTCTCCAAGAAAATTTATCAGTTGATCATTTTATTTTCTCATGCCCCCGTCCTGCAACCCACTCGAACCTCCCTAAATATATCTTCCAATATCAATGCAGCACTAAACAACAACTCCGAAACCATCGACTCAACCCCAACTTATTTACGCACCACTCAATTCTACAACTTCATATAATTCACCAACAAATTCCGTTCGATCGCCACTCAATTCCACCAATACGTACCTAATTTAACCTAATTCAAGTAATGTTCTAAAATAAGATTGTAACGCCGAGCGTGGATCGTAAAGAAGCTCTGAACAAAGTGAATGTTGGAAGTAAGTGGGTGTTTAAGATTAAGAATCCAGGAAAAGAGAATGAACGTTATAAGGGACGCTTTGTGGCGTTAGGTTATATGGAAGCAAGTGAGAATGAGATTCACTATTCACCTGTTGCTAGTGCTACTACTATAAGAACCTTTTTTGCTCTAGCTCACTCACTTGGTTTAGAAATTATGCATTTAGATATATGTTCAGCGTTTCTTTACGGCGAAATTGATGCCGAAATTTAGTTAAAATTAAAAAGATCTATTTATGGATTAAAACGTTCCCCTAAGATTTGGAACTCAGTATTTGACAATTTCGTCATTGGTCAGTTAGGGTTTGAAAAATGTAAGTCGGACTCCTGTTTATATGTTAGAACAGAAAATAATGATCAACGTACCTTGTTAATCGTCTACGTAGATGATATTTGTATCGCCGCACCTTCGCCTGTTTTGTTGAGTAAAATTTCAAAGGCTCTATCTCAAAGATTTAATTTGAAAAATTTTGGTTTTCCGACTAAGTTTGTCGGGTTAAATGTCCAACGTAATGGTAACGATCTAATCTTAAATCAGTCAGAGTTCATCAAAAATCTATTGATAAAATTTAATACACGTATAATTGTAATAGAGTGAGCCTATGCCTGCGGCAACCAATTTTTTGGAAAAATTAAATAATGATGAATCAAAGCTTGTTAATAGACCATACCGAGAACTCATAGGAAGCCTTTTATACTTAAGTAATCTTACTCGTCCCGATATCGCATATTGTGTAAATTATCTTAAGCACCTTTGTCTATGTGTATTGTATTGTTTTTTTTTCTCTTGTGTGATTAAATTGTGATGTTTCTTGTTGTGATCCAAATGTCTGATTGTAAACCATGGCCATGGTAGCGTAAGTGTGTGTGTTTGTTTTGTGTTTCGTGAGTGTTTCTTTTAAGAGGTTGTTTTTTATTGTATATATATATATATTATATAACCATGTAAATTTTAATTTGATGTAAATTTTATGAAAGCCTGTAAATCACGGGGGGAGTGTTGAGTTATCGTGCTTTATCAGTCTTTGTACGAGTATGTGCTTTAATCAGGGTGTCTAAATAAACGTTACAGTAAGGTAGTCATTTTACACGCTTCCACCTTTCTTCTCATTAGCTTGGTCAGGCGCAACTGGCGATTATTTTCAATGTTTTATTTTTCAATTCCCTCCCAAATTCCTTCCTTTCTTTCTCGTAAGGGGCTCCGTACCTCGGGAACCCAACTGACGATCGCCGGGTACCTGTGGTGCTAGTCCGCCACTGTTCTAACTCTAATTTATCAACTTTATGAACTTGTTGATTCGGGCCAGGGCCATACCGACTCACCAGAAGAACATGTCATGGCGTAGATTCATCGGCCAAACAAGCCAAAACTATACCAAGTATGACCTGCTGCAGATTACAAGAACCATTTTGGTTACTTCATCTTCCATTCTGTGACTGGAGAACTTGTCGTATGAAAATTTGCCTGAGCAAAGTTGCTCTACGAAAATCCGGCTGAGTCGAAGAATTTTTTTCTAATATGAATCAGTTAGCCTTACTCAGGAGAAACCACAAGGAAGTGGACTTGCACAGTCTTCAAAAAAATTCAAGTAGTTCGCCTGCGGCCTCAAGGACAGGTCGTGCATGCAATTGAAACGATGACTGAAGAATAGGACCTTATTTTCCCACCTGGACTGGAACTTGTCTGTCCTGGACTACTTCAAAGATACGTGACATTTGACGGTGGCAACAAAGGCGGGCGAAGTCGTACGGCTCTTCGATTCCCTTTACCGCTGTAATCCAGAATCTTCCAAAAACGAACAACGCGGTCAAAGGGTGCCATCATACATGTGGACACCGTCCACGCGATTAACGTATACCGGCTCTCCAGAGCCCTCAAACAAAGAATAGGTTTTGATGGAAGCGTGTGACACGCGCAGCAGTTGGCGGGCGTTCAACCAGCATTGAGACTGCGGCGAGGAAACGGATGTTGTCGAGAATCTGCGCGAGGTGTGGCTCACAACATCTCCTGTCATTGAATGACGCTCCTAAATTCTGGACGATGCCTTGACGCTAATATTCATTCTTGGCTCACATTTGTTCGGGGCACTGGCCTATAATGATGATGCTACTGTACAAGCAGAGAAGTAAAAGGAGACTATGTAAGCCGACCTCCTTCTAGTCTTTCAATAGGCTCACATTTAAAGAAAAAATTTCGAGTCAGCCGAGTTTTTGAGAGGCAAATTTCCGGATGAAAATTTTCGTCAGCCAGACTTTCACTGTATCCTTTCATTCATAAACTTTATTTTAGAAGAAATGAAGTCGCAACGAATTTCAGACTATGAAGCTAAGTCCCACAACTGGATGAATTCCCATCAGGAAAACTAGATAAGAAATAATCCTCACTAAGCTCTCTACTGTAATCTCATGGTTCTACGTGCCCTTCAGGTTATAAAGTTCTACCTCCTCTTATATCGCCAATCTTGAAATTTCGTTACAGGAGCTGATCCAGAAGAGCATTCAGGAGAGGGAGTAAAACAAATCTTTGAAATCGTTCAGCTTTTTTGAGCACAAACTATTCCTCGTTTTCCTTTTTTGGGAGGTGGAAATAGTGGAAAAATAGGACTATGCGACCTCTTTATGACATTATTTTTCTTGAGTTTTTCTTTTTTTTTTTTTGGGGGGGGGGGAGGGTGTCTGTTGATTAATAAAAATAAATTTTCAAGAACGATTATTGATAAAATGGCGAGCTCGAGTACTTCCGTCTTGAATCATTTCACTCGCATACCTGCTTCGTCATTTGGATTTCCCTAACTAACTTTCGAAATTCACGAGGCGTATGGAAGATTTATAAAGAATAGATTAACAGCTCACCAATATGGCTTCAGAAAAGGACGAAATACTATACAACCCCTTTATGATCTCCAATCTCAAATCAACGATGTCTCCAATAACAAATCCTCCCTATACTCTATCTTCTTTGATCTCCAAGAGGCCTTTCCCCGGGTATGGAGACACCTCATCTCTACCGAACTTTACGAAATTGGTCTCCGAGGCCACCTCCCTAACATCCTACAAACTTTTCTCAACGACAGAACCCTTCTAGTAAGAATCAATAACATAACCTCCCCTCCCCTTCCGGTCCAAAATGGAGTCCCTCAAGGAGAAGTCTTCAGTGTCTTACTTTTTCTAGTAGCAATAAATGATATCACCAAATGTGTAAACCCCCTCCTCACCCAGCGTCTTTTCGCTGATGACTATAACATCACTATCCGTTCAGCAAATCCGCAAAGAGCCCACAGACTCCTACAGGATACCCTTAACTCAATCACTACATGGACATCTAAAAGAGGATTCAGATTTTCTTCCTCGAAAACCTACTCAGTCATTTTCAAAAAAAGAAATCCTATCCCCTCCTTACCTCCTCTAATTCTACAAAACTTCCAAATCCAAACTTCTCGGCTTACATTTTGACCAAAAACTTACCTGGGCCCCCCACATTAAAACCCTCAAAGCCAAATGCACACGCGCTCTAAACATATTAAAATACATATCTCACCCATCTAAAGGCTGCAACAGAAAGTTACTCCTTCTTCTACACAAAAGTCTTATTCGCTCAAAATTAGATTATGGTTCCCCGATCTACAACACAGCAAAAAAAACCGTCCTGGCCTTACTCGACCCCATCCAGACATCTTCTCTCAGGATTGCCCTGGGAGCTTATCGCACCAGCCCCAAACTTAGCCTATGTGCAGAAGCCCCAGATCCTCCCCTTCACTTTCGAAGGCTCATCCTAACCTCCAACTTTTTATCCTCTGTAGCACAATTCCCACAACTTCCAATCTTTAACCGAATCTTTCACCACAATCACAACCAATCCTCCACCAAACATATTCGCCTTCAATTCAATCACCTGATCAACAAACCGTTCACAGCACATCCCCTACAACCCATATACACAACCTTCCCCCCTTGGACCTTCCCTCAACCTAAAATACGCCTAGATCTCACAGAAATCCCAAAATCTGACAAACCTGGTTTTACCCAACATATCAACCAACTACTTCAAGAATACCCTGACCATTCACTTTGCCTCACCGATGGGTCGAAAACATCTACTAAAGCAGCCTACGCATACTCCATCGACGGGGAAATATCTTCTCATCGCATCCGAAATATAGCCTCTATTTCTACAGCCGAACTGATGGCCATTTTTTCCTGCCTTTCCCACCTCTCTCAACTACCCCCAAACGGTAAATTCATTATTCTCACTGACTCACTTTCTTCACTCCACTCCCTTACAGACGCATACAACTCTAACCCTATAATCCAACGCATCTTCCTCACACTACACACTTTAGAAACAATCAACACTCAAATCATCTTCATATGGATCCCTGGACACACCAATTTTCCCGACCACGACGCAGTTGATCAAGCTGCTAAACAAGCTACCTCCCTCAGTCAAATAACTGATAATTCACCCCTACCAACCCTAGATTACAAAAATTACTATCGTTCTCTCATCACACAATCATGGAACACTCTTTGGGAAAATCAAACAAATAATAAACTTCTCAGTATCAAAAAAACCCGGTTCCTTGGGTATCCTCCATTCAAAACACAAGAAGAGAAGAAGTAATTCTCTCTCGTCTCAGAATTGGTCACACAAAAATTACTCACGCCCACCTCATCAGTCCCTACATCCTAACCCCTCCCTCATGTCCCCACTGTCAAAAAGACAAATTAACAGTGGAACACTTTTTTTCATGCCCCAGACTTTTACCCCTTCGCTCTTCTTCGGATACCCCCTCTTCTCTCACCCAAGCACTCAAAAACAACCAGGACATCATTTCGAATACCCTACATTACCTAAGACAAACTGACTTTTACGCTCACATCTGAACACATACATCGACTATACCTCTACAACCTTCTACATACACACAATGTAAACTTTTACACACCATTACCTGAAGCAGTTACACTCGACATTATATTCCATCCTCTTATCCTTCCTCACTTTCCGTTACTCTACCAACTTCCTTAAAACCTCCCTTTCTCAAGTGTTATTTATAATATTCATAACTTTTGTAACGCCGAGCCAATAGCCCTCGTGAAGCTCTAGTGCTCGTAAAAATAAAAAAAAAAAAAATAAAAAAAAAATAATAATTTATTTGCTGGCTGGAACTTCGTACATCCTGTCATCAACTTTATGCATTTTTCATTAAAACATTTCAACTGGTGTATACACGCAAGTAAAATCATTTTTTACAGTAATAATGATTTATGCGATCATCTTCCATTTCAAATGTCATCAGAGACGCACCTTCAACTTATGCCCACTTCTGACGAGCTTTCTGCAATATTTACGTTCACGTATTTTCCATCCAACACCAGTTTTGTGGGAAGTTATTTTGGTTCTGAAACTCGACAGATTTTGGTATCATAGTGATTAAATGTCCGTTCAACTTTTTATCTTACGATATCGTCTATAAAAGTGCATCTGTTATCAGTTCACAAGACTTCATCTATGCACCTTGAACTTGGATGCAAACTCTCGAGTTCAGTCTTCATTTATAACTGCATCGCTCTGTACGCTGCATCTCAGTTTCGAGTACGCCGTGTGCGAGCAATTGAATTTTTCTTCCAAGTCGGTTTTTCATAATTATAAAGTATAGAATTTACTGTATCGTTAAATAAATAGTGACGCGCTCTTGTTCTCTAGATTTCGGCTCTTCGCTATTGACGGTGTTTTTAAATACTTTTTTTTTTTTCTTCTTCTCTTGTAATTGTGCGCACATCCTCTTTCCATACACGTAAGTATTCTCTTCTTTTTTCCGCTATCCCATCGACAATGTTCTTTCGGCACTCGAGTTTCTTTAATACATAATTCCTACGGTCTAATTTACGACTTTCTAGTCGATTCACGCATTCAGCTTTACGATGGCAATTTTTACAGCCGATTTGCAGCTTTTTCTTCAGTTTCGTTCATCCGGCGTGTCGAGCGCACATTCTTCTGCCATTCGGGCCAGACGTTCGAACGTCACAACGCAGCGCTACCGGTGTCGCGCCGACCTACCAACGCGTAAAAAAACGAAAGCGAATTTTTTTTTTATGCGCTAAATCGAAGAAATTTAAATTTAGGCGACTGCAAAAGAGGAAGCGATGGTCATTTTTTGCGTGTGCAAGCTCGTCGAGAGTGAACTTGTCATTCATTATTGTATTACGTAGGTATTCGAAATTTTTTCGTTACAAGGTGAAAAAAATTGAACGCTGTTTGTTATTACAATTTTGTTTTCGTTTTTAAAGGAAGAAAATAATTGAATTTTTTTTTTTTTTTTTTATTTCATCACAAATGTATAAAGTTCAGGGTCGACAATTTCAATTAAGTACGCATTTTTATATTGTTACGTCTAAAAGTCATTATTATTCTTACCATATAAGTAAAAAAAGTCAGTTTCGTACGTCTTGCGTATGAAATTTACGAGATTTACGTTCGTGGACGTTCCTTCCATACAGTTTTTTTTAAAATCATTTTTCTCCTTTTCTTCCAACTAAAAAGATTGCGTAACAAGGGAAAGGGGTGAGCGGTATGATCACACGAAAACACTGATTAATATGAAATACTGGACTGGGAGCTCATCTCAGATTTTTAATTGATTACCTCACTTCTATTTTTCGAATATTTTGTATGAGAAATGACGGGCAGTGCAAAGTGGCAGGAGACGAAAATGGGGTTAGCTGTAAACGGTCAAAAATTGTTCGATTTTTAATTGGAAAGATCTATAGCTGAAACTTGTGTCGAATTGTACAATAAGACGTACTCTATAAAAATTGATCAGTCTGTCAGACCTGACAGGTCGGATTCATGCTGAAAGTACGACATTTGGCCTTAAAATCGCCTAGTTTAAAGCTAGGATACAAGGAGAGGCCTCAAACGTAGGGATGTAAGGATGCGAATTCAGGAATTGGTAGGGAAGAGGTAGGGGAAAATTCTTCCAAGTCCCTAGGTCATGGTTATACGGTCGTACGCACGCGAATTTCGGGAAAAATGTCAGAGCAAAGACATGAAACATGTTAACGAGGAGAAAATGTAAGCACGTACGAGTAAGATAGGATTGATACGTTTTTGTATAAAATTACGGTCATCCATAATGAAGAGGATAACGAGGATACTCAAAGGAGTGACACGAAAGAAGATGCGAAGGACCGTACGAAGATTGAAAACACGAGCGCTTTCGGCTAATCAGCCATTCTCGAAGTGTGGAAAGCAACTGAACCCAACACCAACAAGAACAAGATATATCAAAACGAAATCATGACCGAAGCGACGAGTCATCGAAATGTGAATCATTCCCGTAGACTAATTCGATCAATCCTTCTCTTCAGGAATGTACCTGTTCAAAACGGTAACGATACTATTATTCTGATGACGGAGGATTTCTATTTCCTCAAGGGCCACACGCTTGAAGTAAGAGTTTCCCCTATGAAGGAGGACTTCGGACCCCTCTTTCTGATTGTGATCACTTTCCATCAAATGACCAGTAAAGGCTGATTCCCCTACTTTGTTTTTTATCCCAGCTTTTTTGTGTTCGTCAACTCTAATTTGGAGTTGAAGGCTGGTCATCCCTATATAGATGCTAGGGCAATCTCCACAAGCCACCCTATGAACCCCTCCCCTCTCGGCCACTACGAAAAGGCTCTCAACTGTATTGAGATTATAAAAAGCTGGCCGAAAACCGAAGGGGCGGAGGATACGGCCCAACTGCGATGAAAATTTTCCCAGAAACAGGAGCCTAATCCACCGTTTCCTACCATCGTGGTGCAAATCCCGGGGGAGGGAGGTCGTGCATTTACTAGTGAGCCTCTTACGAACCACGCTTGCCGCACTTTTGAGCTTAAGTTAAGGAATAGGAAGAATCATAAACTTGTATCCCTCCTCAATTCTAAAGCTTTGGCTAGTGAAAAAGATCGTATTGGTGATGGTACCATTCAGCAATTTCAGCAACGTATCATAAATTATAGTGGAACCGAATTCAATGGTCCCTCCTCGAGAAGGGTCTGAAGTTTGGGTTACCCTCTCTTGAAAATCTGAAGACATTGGCCAACATTGTAGCTAATCTCAAAGTAAAAATCGGCCCTGGTGTTAATATCCAAGAAAAATGCGCCGAAATAGTCCGTAACACTGCTAGGAGTGAATTGATTAAAGGCCTGAAGAGGAAGATTAGGGAGGCTGGGTTAATTATCACGAAAACTGACAAAGGGAATGCCGTGGTGGTCATGGAGAAGTCTTCCTACATTTCCAAAGTCCACGATGTGCTCAACCAATGCAGAGCTCAGGAGAATGCCCAGTTCAACTTTCCTGATTTTGTAAAAGAGGTTAGGTTTCTCGTTAACAATAGTACGTTCATCATCAAGAAACCTGTAACCAAAAAAGCCATTTTGGAACCTAACTCTGTTCCTCCCCTCCTTTACGGGCTACCTAAAATTCATGAGGAAGGAGTACCTATGCGACCCGTGGTCTCATTCTTCGCCTCCCCGACCTACTCCCCTGCAAAATTTCTCGATCGCTGGTTTAAATCTAGTGTGGAGTTCGAGTCTCCCCATTCTGTATTGAATTCGTGTACCCTCGCCAACAATCTGAAGGATGTTTCCCTCCCTCTGAGTTCAACTTTATGTTCCTTCGATGTGGTAGGGCTATTTCTCAACATCCCAAAGGCTGTTACTATGCAGCGGATGGGCGAGTTACTTGTAAAATCTGGTGTCCCTCATGAGGAAATGTCCAATTGAGGGTCTCTTAGTTCCCGAACTTTTGTAAATTTAATGGTAAATTCTACGAGTTCCCTGAAGAAATGGGGATCCCTGGATCTCCCCGGCTTCTCTTATTTCAGAAGTCTTTATGTCTAAATTTGAGGGCGACCTGTTCTCTTCACGCCGAGTGTTTGTGAGTCGTAAACACTATTGGCAAAGGTACGTTGACGACGTTATGTGTGCGTGGACCGGTCCAACAAAACTCCTTGACGAGTTTCTTGATTTTTTAAACAGCCTTTATAATAATAATAATAATAGCCTATCTTACGCCAATTTGGCCAAAGGCCTCGCAACCAACGTTATTACGTTATTATGGTGCGGTTTTACAGGTCTACACTTCCCACGGTGACCAAGTCCGGCTTGGGAAGGTGACGAAATCAAGCGCTATTATTACTACAAAATTCGTTTCACATTTATTTTCCGTGCACGTGTATGCTTGAGATAGGGGATGTTGGTTTAGCCGGTTAACCGCGTCTTCACAACGCTGAACCAGTTCCACAACTTTCCCGTCTCGCGCATAAGCCCGTTCGAACGTTTAGATACTGCCGGTAATCTTCACTCCCAGATTAACCGACTCGTTGTTGATACGGGTTGATCAGCTCAGTGACGTTAACAGATAACACGATGGTAGAAGTGAATGTTCGTGAATTAACCTGTTACTGTTAACGTTTACTCGTAGCTGGTATCGACCCGCGGACCTTCGGAATACGAGGCTGTGATCTTACCACTACGCCACTGAGCCGCTTAAACAGCCTTTACCCTTCCATAAAATTTACACTGGAAGTTGGTGGCTCCGTTATAAACTTTTTAGACTTGTCTATTTCCTTCACTCACGGCGTCCACCAATTTGGTATAATTTATAGAAAAATATCTCGACCGAAATTACCGTCCACGGGTCGTCATTCGCTCATGTTGCCCAAAAAATTGCTACTTTCAATAGCCTGATACATCGCTTGATTTATATCCCATTGAGTCAAGCCCATTTCCGCTATAAAGCACCTGGCTAGAATCAATCAGGTTAGGGTCAATGTTGACCTTATGGTTCGTAGGAGGATCACAAGGAAATACCTTGACTCTACGACCTCCCTCTCCCGGGATTTGCACCATCATGGTAGGAAACGGTGGATTAGGCTCCTGTTTCTGGGAAAGTTTTCATCGCAGTTGGGCCGTATCATCCGCCCCTTCGGTTTTCGGCCAGCTTTTCATTCTCTCAATGCAGTTGAGAGCCTTTTCGTAGTGGCCGAGAGGGGAAGGGTTTATAGGGTGGTTTGTGGAGATTGCCCTAGCTTCTATATAGGGACGACCAGCCGTTAACTCCAAATTAGAGTTGACGAACACAAAAAAGCTTGGATGAAAAAAAGTAGGGAGTCAGCCTTTGGTGATCATTTGATCGAAAGTGGACACAATCTGAAAGAAGGGTCAGATGTCCTCCTTCATAGGGAAAACTCATACTTCAAACGTCTGGCCCAGATTGATCGAATTAGTCTACGGGAATAATTCACATTTCGATGACTCGTAGCTTCGGTCATGATTTCGTTTGATATAGCTTGTTCTTGTTGGTTTTGGGCTCAGTTGCTTTTCACACTTCGAGAATGGCTGATTAGCAGAAAGCGGTCGTGTTTTCAATTTTCGTACGGTCCTTTGTATCTTCTTTCGTGTTACTTCTTTGAGTATCCTCTTCAGTAAGATAGAACATAATTAACTCAGGAGTACTATCCTAATGTAAAAAGGAAAGGTGTATAGACTACACGTCAGAGCAAGGCTCATCAACTGGGAGCACACCGCGAATGTTTTAATTGAAGGGATCTAAAATTACCTTATTTTTCAAGTATTTCGTATCAAAAAGTAATTTCTCCACTTCATGGGAAAACATTGAATTACGTACATGGCTCACGTCACGTCGTTACGTAGATTTCAGACTCACCCCCAGCGCAAAAGTATATACAGCTTTCAAGAGCTCACTCGCCCCTCTTCTTAGTCCATTATAAGGCCAGTGTACTTTATATTGTAGATATCGCCTATATTGGAAAGCGCTTATTCCCGAGAGTTCTAGGGAAGAACATGCCCAGAATTTTAAGTCGTTCGGCTGCAATTAAGCATTCAAAGCAATTAATGGCGCCGCTTCATCGGCAGCAAGTGGCGCGTGCTACTAAATAAAGGATCCGAGTTTTACATCAATTTTTCTTTTGCGTCTTCAATTTTTTTTTGTCTCGAAAATAATAAGACTACAAACGTAAAGACAAGTTGCTATAGAGTAGAATTAGTTATCAGATTTCAAAATAACGTGTACGTGACGAAAGAAACAACAAAGTACATTATTTGTATCAGTAAGAATTTGGTTTCAAATAAATTCCAACAGCAAGAGTTTTTGAGACAGTATACAATTGAATGAATCTGTTTGAAAATGTAAATGAAAATTGATAATCTAATGCTCAGACAAAAACTGATAGCGTAATCTTTAAATGAACAGGGAACAGTTGAACTTTTCTTTGTAGGCAGCACAACTGGTGTCTGTGTCTCCGTTTCTACTTTTGTTTGTGCTTAGCAGTTGACTAAACAGGTGAAATCAATTTCAGTTATCACTCAATATGTACACAAGACACGATAATGGTAATCAACGGTTTCGTGATTAAATATATACACTACTGAGAAGCCTTTTTGAAGATGCCTTCTCCTAAGAAATCACAGATAGGTCGAAAGACACGCGCGGCGGAGATGATTTTGTTGGTGTTTGTCACATGAAAGGAAACACGCTTGTCGTTACTCTTGATTTCCAACTTGTCTAGTCGCTCAATCAGCTCACTGTTGATTCTGATGCTTCTTCTGGGTGCAAACTGGTAGTTTCCTTTCAAGAATGTGGCTACAATCCTTGTTATCTCGTAGCATGGTGATTGGATGCTGTTAAACAGAGGTCTTATCGGACGGTTCGCTTAATTATGGTTGAGTTTTGGTGCTAGCGGGTTCATCTCAAGCGTCCTAGCATTGCAGGTCCGTTTCAACACAGCTTTCAGGTCATCTTGGTATTTCTCTGTTGGGTCCTTTGTCAGCTCGGGTATCCATTCTCGGCGATTTACAACTCCACTTTTTGGGTGTAGTCCTCCTTCACCATTACCACTACCAAGTTGCCTTTGTCTGCCTCTGTCAAAATCAGATTGTTCTGTCGGATCGACCTTCTTCTGAATTACTTGCGTTCTGTCATGATTGGTTTGGCACGTATTCTCACTTTCCCAATTTTGGTTCTCAGTTTCTAAGAGTGAACCAATCATAACACAGCATTGTTATAATAGCCAATAAGATAACAGTGTTATAGAATAGAAACTCATGTTTGAAGCCTTGTTCTCCAGTTGCGACACAAACCCAAATAAAGTGGAATTTTACACTTGAAAAACTTTTTCAACTTCAATTACCTGAATTTTTTTGTTCTATTTCATCTTTTGTTTCAGTCATTTCAAGAGATTTTCTTGAACGGCTAATTAATTTACTCGACCCATAAGGCAATAATTATCACACATGAACAAATTTAAAACTTTTGGAATGAACATAACATGTCATTTACCGTTTTTCGATATTACCTTTCATCATTGTGCAATACTCACGTTTAGTTACCGCGGATTGTTGAGGCGCGTAAAGTATCTTATCGAGCTACAAAATTTCAGCGCGCGAGAAGGTACACTTGCCTGTCGCGACGAAGCGCGGGAATTAAACATGAGTATTGCACCGTAATGAAATGGCATGGTATTCAGCGTCATAAATACTTCTACAAATATGTGTTGTGTGCCTTCTATAGTTTATGTTCATCCCAAAAGTTTGGAATTTGTTCATGTGTGCTACATTTCAGTACATATACCATATTAATGAAATTGAAGCAGACCTTTTTGACCGATTACAAGCCGCAAAATTTGATATGAGTATTCTTGTTTTGAAATATTCTACACTTATTTATGTCTCTTAGCCTTACGTGTCCACATCTGCTCGCATAATGAGGTCAAAATATCATCTGCGAGTATTAGTGCACGCGTATCAATGTGATCATCCACGTTACGGCTCATTTTAATATTAGGTATTAGAAATAGTAATGGAAATTACTAACCATTATTAAGTGATAGTACATCATAAATTCTGAAGACAAGAAGGAAAAAAGAAAGAACCACTGGAATGAATTCATCAAGTAGAAGGTAGTCTGAATCATTATTATGACATGTAATTTTGATGGTTTCAAGACATAGCCACTTTTGATATTTGTTCTTCGTGTGGAGCAATATTTCAGTGCCTCCCTCAAAAGAATGGTTACTCCCTAGGAGGCGAGAGGCAGAAGCCGACTTCTTAGGTTTATTTTCTTGGAATGCTTGGAGGTGCTCGGAGGTTCTGATTTATAATTGGCGACCTGCCTCACCCATTCGAAAAAGATAGAAAAGATTAATGTCGTCCACATATCTAAACAAGTATACAATATGGCGAAGCAGGTCGTGTTTGGAGTCGAATATTTCCTCTTCAAGCAATTCCACGAATACCTCAGATAGCAACGATTCTAAAGGAGATCCAATTTGGATTCCTATGTTGTGAGGGAGTATGTAGAACTTAATATTATATTTGCAGAAGTTTGGGGAAAGGCACTCTTTAAGGAGGGCTAAAAATCAGATGTGAAAGGCTAAGGGACTTCAGTCTTCCTCAAAATCACTTGTATAAGCTCTACTGTGGGAATAATCGGTATGTTGGGAAATAACCCAACGACACCGAAAGACACAAGGAGGGAGTCAGTCGGGAGGAGGATCAACATTAACTATTTTCGAGGACGACTCAATCGAAGTGTAGGGGGTGGCCTGGTACACATAGGTGTGAGTCTATTTTCACTTTCCCCTTGACCTATCCGGACTACGTATAGTTTATTCGTACTTCGAATAGAGTCAATCCCTTCAGATCAGTATAATATGTTGAAAATTTATCGTACCGAATAAGGATGCGTCGCCCCGCCCCTCTTCCTGGCCTTGCTCCTCGTAGATTGGCGATAGTTTGGGATCTTTGGCCTACACGTGTGTAGTTTACACGTCCACATCACAGACTCGAAAGACGAAATTTTTCCGTCCCTCTGCTGTATACCTATTGTGATTCGAAGATCTAAATTTTTTCCAAGTCCATCTCCTCCACAAAAATGTCGACTTTCGAACCATCACAGAAACACGTTGGTTAACGTGGTTTGCGTTCATATAAGAGAGGGACTTGGAAAAAATCGACTTTCAACCTCGTGACATCACGATCTATTTTTTCGATTTCATTTTTATGAGTTGAGTGACACACACTGGGTTCTTGATTTTTGTCTTTTGGTATTAATATTTAAGTGCTTGAATCTGAGAAAATCTTTTGAAAAAATATATCTTTCATCACACCTCTTTTGATTGTCCTCAAGTATCTATAAAAATCTCTGATTTCTCCTCCAGCTATGGCAATTACTCACCAACAACAAAATAAACGAGAGTATTCTCTTCCCTCCTCCCCTGTATAATTCCTCGCGAACATCCGTACCATTTACCGTCGTTTTTAAAATCAAACTATATAGATCAAAAAGGGAACTTGGAAAAAGTTTGACAACATTATGTCTGAGAAGAGAGAGAACCAGATCGTCGACCAAGAAATTTTGAACAAGACTTCATGATATTTCGAGACAGATTTTTCAATTTTGGGAAAGTTTTTCCCCTTCTCCCACTAAATACGAACAAAACTATTTCCACGTGTTCATAATGTTCAATCTTTTTAAAATTTCAAATAAAAAGGAGGAAAAGCTTTGACTATGGACTAAGTTTCGCTCATGCCCTGCAAGAAAGATAATTCCATACTAGGTCGTCGAATATAGGCAGCGCGAGTGAGCGTGAACGGATTCGTGAAACAGCATCTTCCCCTACGCAGTCATTTCTTATTATACCTTTCCACGGGAGTAATGTAAGTATAGTCAAAAGAGGAAAAATAAACCCTCCTGATCTTATGATGGAATTAAAATATATTTTTCAATGCGTCATACTATACGTGTAAATCAGGAATGAAGCGCAAGACAATATTCTCACGTTTCTTTGTTTCTCGGTCAAAACGCACTAACCACTGCGACTCGGAATCAGAATAACTCCATCACGTCATATTCCTTTCAATCTTTGGAATAGTCCATTATATTTACATAAAAAATTGATTGTTTCCACAACGTGTTGTTGTAAAAACAATGTATTCGATCAATATGTACAGCGTGTTGCATTATTGTATCCGTAACAAATTCGTGCTCAGGGGTCCCAAAATTCGGGGACAATATTTGAAATTTCTTTTTCCAACGTCCGCAGATGGAAATTCTTGCAAACATTTTCAAAATCCATTCAGGAACAGAAAATAACGATAATCTGCATTTCTACAATTTCGTATAATAAGATACACTCAAGATGAGCGTCGCGCGGGACTTGAGATTCTTTTAAAGTTCGCATGAATGAATACAAAATTATTGATGAGTTCGATAGCAAAAAATTTAGTGAACTAGACCTTGCTACTCCTGTCGGTCACATCGTACGCGTACTTGACCAAAATCTCCTTGGTTATTCGGCAAAAAAAAATCATAATAAAATGAACGTTATCTCAGAACGCATTGCGATTATTAGTGACAGCCTTCAAACTAATCCGCGAATTAAATACACGTGCTTGATGCTTCTACATCTAGTATATATACTGCGTGAATTGGTACACGAGAGAGGGTTAAGCGCAAGGAGAGGTGACCCGGGTATTCGCGAATTATGCATTCTATACCATATATTATAACTAACGTGTAGCAGCAAATGTGACATCCACTCCACAGCTCCTCACGTTAACAGCATGTTTATCAAGGTTGATGAAATCAAGAGCATTGTACATGAATTATATGTATATACTATACAAGTACATGACTGCGTATTCGCACAGAAACCAGACCACACTGTTACGTATATTCGCACGCTGAAGTCCATTTACGCGAATAAGGCAAATAACTTCACTTTCGTCGGAATAGCTAGTTTTTCTTTCATTTTTTCCTCCTCTCGTGCATGCACTATTATATACCTACGAAGTAGAGATACGTATGACGGATGCTGACCGAGACATTGCTGAGGCACGTGCATACATCAGTTCTCCATTGTTCAAAATGACAATCTGAACTACGAGCCCGACGGGCATAACTCACGGCGGATAGGTAAAAATGCCATGATGAAATGAATACTTCCAATTTTCTGTTAGAAAATCAAACTGGAGATTACATTGCCTTACTGACCAGCCTATGGATGCTGTATGAGTAATTGTTCTTCAACAGGTGACCAACAGAATGGTGACTCGATAATTTTAAAGTCTTCTCCACACCAAGGTGTCCACTGAATTGGAGGATAATGAAAGTACGAACTTTGGAACCCAATGAATCCACTATTTACAACTGAATCGTTTTAGAAACTCGGGGATCCAGAATTTGACTTAATTTCCTAGATTTGCGTCCGGATTGGACTTGGCTAATTGTTGATTTCCTAGCTTATATTGCAATGCAGTAGAACAGTATAGAACACATACCCTGACTAGATTGATCAATTGCCTTATTGTAACCGAAAATATAGTTATGTTTTAACTAAAGAAGGTTCATATTCCCGAGAGGTTGTCGTAAAATATGATCTTATTTTTTAGGGTCATTTTTTTTCTGAATAATTTTTGCAAGTCAATCGTCATGAATTCCCTATTGAAAGATAATCCAAATTAGTAGTGCCATTTTTTTTTTTTTTTTTTTCGTACCAGTAAAGTTCTAGACCTAGGAAGAAAATTTGGGAAAATTTCAATTGTAGGTCGATGATAAATGAACTCCGGAAGTTATTAATAAATCTTCCTCCATCTTCCTAGCTAGTCTACAACTAGTAACTCAATTTTCCTACGACAAATTGTAACTCACTTTCTGCCTTTTTCTTTTCATTGATAACGGAATTGGCCTATACGAAGATAAGTTTTTGAGTCACTGTAGAATGCACCAAAGGACTTCACTACACATTATACTCTCCGACTTTTTCATTATTTTCCAAGCATTTTGATTGACGTATCAGGGATGGTTTAGAGAATGGAATAACAAATACCTATTTCATTTTGTGATCATCATCTCCCACAGCCTCGCATAAAAAAAAATTGTTTTTATCTGTGGCACTCATAATTGAATATTAATAATTTCACTCAGACTCAGTTTAATAACAACAGCCTTCATTCTCGTATCACTTGTAAGATAATTTGTGCGCTTCTAAATAACTAGGTTTCCTACCCGCCCGCCTTTCGTGCGGCTACGAGTATAATATTTTATAACCGAGTGAGAACTAAAAACATAATGATTAAATTTTTATTAAACAACAAGAAAAGAAAGATATAGTATACCCTCTGAAATGTAGTACACATGAACAAATTCCAAACTCTTGAGAAGAACATGAACTATAGAAAGTACACAACACACATTTGTAGAAGTATTTATGACGCTGAGCACCATGCCATTTACAAAATTAAAAAATGCATAGACAAAATTATACCATTCTAGAAGTATTTTCGACGCTGATCACAATGCCGTTGGTCGTTTTTCAAAATTGGCTCCGGTTATCGAGAAATGAACATATCAGGTTTTCGCGAATCGTGGCGATGCGCAGTGTATGTTCTCATACTCGCAAAATTCGACAGCTGGGTAACATACAATGCGCGTCGCTACAATTTGCGGAAACTTGATATGTTCGTTTCTCGATGACCAGAGCCAATTTTTAAAAACGATCAACTGCATTGTGATCAGCGTCGAAAATACTTCTAGAATGGTATAATTTTGTCCATGCATTTTTCGATTTCTTTTTTTTTGTGTAGTGTTATGGTGCAATACTCATGTTTAATTCCCGCGCTTCATCGCAACAGGCAAGTGTACCTTCTCCCGCATTGAAATTTTGTTGCTCGATAAGACACATTATGCGCCGCAACAATCTGCGGTAACTAAACGTAAGTATTGCACAATAATGAAAGGTAGTATCGAAAACGGTAAATGGCATGGTATTCAGCGTTGGAAATACTTCCAGAAGTACCTTCTGTAGTTTATGTTCACTCCAAACGTTTGAAATTTGTTCATATGTGAGAATTATTGTCTTAAGGGTCGAGTAAATTGAATAATTGTTCAAGAAAATCTGTTGAAATGACTGAAACAAAAGATGAAATAGAACAAAAAAATTCAGGTAATTGAAGTTGAAAAAGTTTTTCCAAGTGTAAAATTCCACTTTATTTGGGTTTGTGTCGCAACTGGAGAACAAGGCTTCAAACATGAGTTTCTATTCTATAACACTGTTATCTTATTGGCTATTATAACAATGCTGTGTTATGATTGGTTCACTCTTAGAAACTGAGAACCAAAATTGGGAAAGTGAGAATACGTGCCAAACCAATTATGACAGAACGCAAGTAATGCAGAAGAAGGTCGATCCGACAGAACAACCTGATTTTGATAAAGGCGGACGAAGGCAACATGGTAGTGGTAATGGTGAAGGAGGAATACACCCAAAAAGTGGAGTTGTAAATCGCCAAGAATGGATACCCAGAGCTGACAAAGGACCCACCACAGAAATACCAAGATGACCCGAAAGCTGTGTTGAAACGGAATAATGTACCTCGCAATGCTAGGACGCTTGAGATGAACCCGGTAGCACCAAAACTCAAGGAGTAAACCGTCCGATAAGACAGCATCCAATCACCATGCTATAAAACAAGCCACATTCTTGAAAGAAAACCACCAGTTTGCAGCCAGAAGAAGCATCAAAATCATCAGTGAGCTGACTGAGCAACTGGACAAGTTATAAATCAAGAGTAACGACAAGCGTGTTTCCTTTCATGTGACAAACATATATTTGGTACCATACCAAAATAGGAGCTTCTCACCCTGCTCAAAAACAACACATACCATGAGAACTCCGATGAGCCGAAGTATACCAACATAGTGGAAGAGATTTTGACCCAGAACTACTGCCGCTTTAATAACAAGTTCTAAACTTTGAATGGGATCCCCGCTGTCATCAATAGTGGCGGAGATATTCATGAATGATGTGGAAAACAAGATATTGAAGGGCAACAAGTTCAGAAGCTCGATCAAACAATGGGCCAAATCTGTAGCTGATATCCTAATTGTGTGGTCAGGCACTGATAGACTGGTGGACCTATTCCTTTGGAAATGAATGCGATGAATGAGAGTATCAAATTCACAGTGGAAAAGGGCTATGAGACCATCAACTATTTGGATCTAACACTCACACTGGAGAACAATAGGTTAGAATACAAAATCTGCAGGAACCCGGAGCATACAGATACCATCATCCCAAATGATACCTACCAGGCACAAGTTAGCGGCAATCCAGAACTACTGCTATCAAGCAATTTCTGCTCTCAAGAACAACGAAGAGAAGAGGAAAGAGATCAAGGTAGTGAAGCAGATCGCAAAAGCCAATGGCTACCATAAAGGTGTGTTGGCGGGAGTCCCTGGAAAAATGGAAACAAAGAAGGGAACCCATGATACCACACTGAGGAAGTACTCCGGATCGATGTACTTGCATACGAAAAGGGCCCACTCGGTCGATCACAGTTTTTCTTAAAATTGCGAAAGTTTGAATGTAGGTCGAAATTGTGATTTTTTGTATTTTGATACATCATTTTATAAAAAATTCTCAGCTTTCCAGTAGTAAGGTTCTTATCATGAAATAAAACCCTTAAATTGAACAAAATTATGAGAAAATGAGATCTTCATATTTTGTTCTGTGACACTTTGTAATTTCTTCATCTGTGACAAAAAAACTTTGAAATACTGTAGCTCATCATCTACTGGATCAATTTTCATTTTTTTTTAAATTCGACTCTCACATTCTAGTAATTAATATAAACTTATTATTCTTCATTCCAGAATGTTTTTTTCTCATGAAATTAAAATTTTTCTAGAAGTCTAAACATTTTACATAAATTTTACAAAACATGGTAAACTTCCGTAATGCAATTTTTATTAGCCGAATCCGTAAAAACCGATTTTCTAATTTTCAACTTCAATACCACTTTCCTAACATGAGTTTTGGATCTAACAATTTCAAGAAGGTCTTGTTGGACTCAAAATTTCATCTACTTTCACACTCAACTTATAACTCTATGCCGACCAAGTGGGCCCTTTGCATATGCACGTACACTAATTGAAAATACAAAAACAAGGTGATAAAGGCGTTCATCCACTGGCAGCAACCCACCCACGGTAAAGAGAATCAGCAATGACCAGACGGAAGAAAAGAACAAGAAAAGCTTGAGTGGAGTGTACAAGCTCAGTTGTGGGCATTGCGAGGGCGTCTACATTGGAGAGACCGGGAGACAGTTCGAGGTCAGGAGAAAGCACGATATATCAATGGAAAGAGAAGATGGGAAGTCCTTGTTTGGCAAAGCACATACTGTGAAGAATAGCACAATGGTGGAGGAATATTCGACCGATGGAGTTCGCAAGTCAGGCCCCTGAATAATGCAATCTCGTTTGACAACGAGAAATTTTTTGGCTTGATGATTGGGCGAGAGAAAAAAAAAACCGGAAATGACTAATAAAATGACGAAACACCTGACAGACAATAGAAATGCAGCGCGTAGGTTGAGAAATGAACCAATGGCCAACTAATATAGTAGAATATTGTATACTTGAAATCTTTCTAATTTCTAGTGCACCACTTACACCACATAATTACACTCAGAATGAGTTTCGATGATGAGTCATTTGAAAAAAAAAGGGGAAAAAAAAGAAAAAAACTGAGGTCATAGCCTGAAGTACGATAGTGCAATGACCATGAAGAATCCGCGATGTCTCCTATCGAACCCCTTTGTGGGAGGATTTTAAAAAATTATTTTTTCTCTCATACCTTGTGACATGAGATTTTTACAAGTCCCCACGTCAGGTCAGCCCTCTCACCTTCTGATTTCGACTTGACACTCACGCTGGTAAACAACAGGATAGAATATAAAATCTAAAGGAAGCCAAAGCACCACGACACCATCATCCTCAATGACCCGCACCACCACCTTCGATTCAGTTACCGAGCAATGTATATCCTGAAAAATAATAGAGAGAACAGGAAAGATAGAGATGGTGAAGTAAATTGTCCTACTACCGGAGGAGCACTCGAGAAAATTGGAGCAAAGAAGGGAACTCATAACAGCAGAGTGAGAAAGTAACCTGCATGAATCGGTGCCGTACTCAGGAAAGTATACAAACAAGAAAATAATAGAAGAAAACTCTGGGAACAAATAGATAGGTACTGTAGAAGCAAAGAGGAAGAAAGCCATCCTCTTGAACAATGTAATCACATTTAACAGCGAAAAATTGTTCGGCCTGGTGATTGGATGAGAGAAGAAGAACAGAACTGACCAATAAGATAGCAGGAAACTAGATAGCCAATAGAAACGCAGCATTTAGGCCAATAGAGTGAACCAATCAGTAACGCTCCTCATAGCCAATAAGAACACAGCGTCATATTACTTGTATTACAAGAATAAATTTTAAAGAAGGAACCAATCACAACACAGCATTGTTATAGCCAATAAGATAACAGAACTTATGCTTAACGCCTTGTTCTCCAGTTGCGATACAACTAATAATGGGGTGACACCCGAAAGTACTCTTGTAAAAGCAACTCATAAAGTAGAATTGTACATTCGAGAAACTTTCTCAACTTTGGTACTCTACTCACACCTCACTCACTCACTATGAGTTCCAAAAAAAAACATTAAAGGTAAACTCCGAAATTGTTGGTGATGGAATCGACAGAAAATTTCAGTCAACACTTCCTTGATATGCTAGCAGATATATTGATTTTTTTCTCACTTCCTACTTTCGAATGTTGAGAGTAAAAGAAGCTCCCTCCGCGCTCATCCACGTATCAAAATATCATATCGTAGAAAAAAAAAAGTACTATAATATTGTTTTTCGTTTTACTATAATGCATTGTGTGTCAACTGAAAATAAACATTGACGTAATAAACAAAAATTAATCGTTATCGGAGGTTTTAAATAACGAATTCGCTAGCTATAACTTGGCGGGTACTTAACATTCTTGCAAACTAAATTCTTACACGTACTTACAAACCATAAATAATGAAGAGTCCGAGTATAATGTACGATATTTACATAACATCTATACGTTATACCCTCTATTTATGGGCTACTAGACAGAAATTTTAGCTGCGAAAAATTACGTAGTAAACTAAAATTTTTCTCCCCGACGATGAGATTTAATTACGCGTTTTCGTCGTCCTCCTCATCAGCTTCCGATCTCGTATCGAGAAAAGTGTACTCGCGAGGAAAAACGCCGAGTGCATTTGTATTGAAATTATACCGGTTACCGGGTAGGAGAAAATGTCAAATTTTGCATTCTTCGTTAGGCGAATCAACATTATTGGTGAGTGTAAGCGAGAGAGAAAGAGAGAGAGAGAAAAAAAAATTGAGAAAAAAAGAGGAAGAAAGAAAAAAAATTATTCACTTGTTAATCCCCTCTACAAACGAAAATACATACAGGAAGAGCGAAAGGGGAAGATTGCGTGTGTATTGTGTATGTAATGCACTAAAGTACAATCATTTACATTTACGTTCGTACTCGTGGTTCAGCACAGCCGGTAACTACTTAATACGTTTTGCTAATTTTTTTTTTTGCTCCACAACAGTACTATACTTGCGCGCGACCCGAACGAAATCACGATCATTTCTAATTTTCTTCGATGATCTTTTTCAAAAAAATTAAAAATTTTTTCCAATTTCTAAATTACCTCGGAGGGAGTCGCCTATTTTTGCAACCACCGCGAGTGTACTCGTAATAGATGCACTACTGTACCGGTAATTTCGCGGATAAATGTGCGTACGTTCGTGTATATGTGCATAAGTGCACCCCTTTCTCATGATGCAACCTTACTCGGCACCCCTCCGTCGCAAATTTAGAAAGATTTTTTTGCTTCGTTGTTGTTGTGGCAACCAATTAACGACAGTGTATTTCCTTGTTTCTGCAATTAGGAGCGACGAAGAAAGATAATGGTGTGCAACGGCGACTTTGGCATCGAGGACGACATTTCGAACAAATTAACTCCGAAGTATCCACGTAAGATGAACAAAAATTACTGTACCATCGTGTCAGCAGCCTCTACCACTTCGTCTCGTTACCGCGGTGTAAATACCACTGGTCGATTTCGTCGACCAATCTCGCTATCGAATTTCTCGTACGCATTTTTGTTCCTCATGTTCGCGTGTTCGTGTTCGTTAATGTCGGACGCAGTATCGCCCGAACCCAGTAACGCCTACTCCGATTCCGGTAGATCGCTCAATAATTTTAGATATCAATCCGAAAAAAAGTGTACAAATAGTAATTGTAATGAAATAGAACGCGACGTACTGAAGAATTACACCATACAAAAGCTCAAGGATCAGATTCTGAAGGGACTTGGCTTCCTCAACGGCCCTCCGAATACGTCAAAGTTGCTTCCTCAATCGTCACTACCGCCGCCAAAAATGCTGAGTCTGAACCTTAAGATTCCCCCGGTAGACATTTCGTCTACCGAGCGATCTAGTCATCCTATTAGACATTCGCACACTCAGTCAGCCACGGGACCGGTGAACATTCAAAACGACGAGAACAAATACGAAGACGTCGATGACGGAGTGAAAACGCACACGGTCGTCGCCAAGGCCGAGGAAGGTGAGTCTGGTACGTAATTATTATGACTCCAATTTAAGATTTGTGTAGTATTATCTACCGTTTACGAGAGTACGATATACCACTCGCAGTGATATTTGGCACGTGTTGAAAGATCCTGGTCAATCGATTACCATAAATACGGGTATTCAAATGTTGATAGCCACTACAGAAGCGATTCGTTCACGTATTATCGAAATAATGTGAGAAACGCTGAATTTTTTGACCCCCTTAATAATATCTCGAAAGTGGTTTTCAAAGCGGTAACCTTTTGCGATAGGCTTGGATTTTGAAACGGGAAACAGTGAGAGAAACTACGTTTCAAGTGTAAAAAATTTCCTGAAAATATTTTTATGTTGAGGAACCTTGAAGGTGATAGGTACGAGTAAGACTGTGTATATTAATTATTCATTATCTGCTCACTTTTTCTTCAAAAAATCGATGTTATAAATTAAACATTGCTCGAATACAACGTTCTATATAGAAAGGTGATTTCACGAGAAAATAACGAGCATTTTCATCAATTTGTGGCATTTTTTTCTTAGACGAGATGCCTTACCGTTTATGAAGTTATGATTTAATCAGGGATCCTACTTCCCGAGATTAGAGAATGAAGTGAAGAGAAAGGGGCTATGAATCGGAATCATGATAAAATAAATCTGTTCGAGACGATAACTTTTTAACATAGGGGGCCTCGATAGGTAGAAGAACCCCGAAAAAAATAAAACTCACTGTTACGTAATCAATGGGAGGATGAGACAATGTCTTCAAATGTGAATACATCGTCTGAATTTAAGTAAAGGAAATGTTTCATCATATTATCACTTCGGCCTTGCATTTCCAATCTGTTTTGTGACAATTTATACCCTAAAATTTATCACATTTAAAGAAGGAAGGCTACATTCGTAAATTATATATAGAATTGATACAAAACAACATAGAAATTTAATTTCAAAAGATCAACTGGACAAATCAATCTGATTATTTCATATCTAATTTCCTGTGAGATCACATATACGATAGAAGTGAAAATGCGATGAGTTTGTCAGGTTTCTACGAAAAATCTGATTTTTTTCCCCCGAAAAACAAATCGAGCTCTCCGAAAAGTCCAAGACCAAAAAGTTTCGATTCATTCGCTTTTCCAAATTTTTTCCAAATAAAATATACATCACAGAAAAACTGATAACATTTGAAACATAGTTCCCTTTATTAACCTTTCAACAAAATTCATCATCTTTTTCCTATAGTAAAATTAGGTTTTACGATTATGGTTTGCAAAATTCTCTCTCCATAATTCTTGGTATACAATATAACTGTAGTTTCACTTGCTCATTGGATATCGTGATTTAATAGAACTACAGTATTTATTAACACAATTTTAATAAACTCGCTTAGTATTTAATTTGAATATTTTTTCTCATGACTAAAATAAATTCTTATCGAAAAAGTACTTTCAAAAAAAAGACATGAATTTGTTTCAATTTGTGATAAACTGTTCTTCAATCTTCTTCACCCTCTTTCCATCATTGAGCACACAGCTTGAGTTTTTTAAGGACTTTAGATACGTTTCTGAAATTGAAGAATGTTTGTTTCGCTTTTACCCTACCTGTTAAAATCGAGTATACTTTCTCAACACTCTCCGACGTATCGCACAGATATCAAGGTCAAATATTGTTGAATACAATAAAATTTAAATAGCCTACTGAACTTCGATAGAAATCTCTCTGACCAACGGTTATTATATTATTTAAATTGGCGATCATTTTTATTTCATTTCATGGAATTAAAATGAGTCGCAGCGCTCTTCAACAAATCGAAATTATCAACTATCTATATTGTCTTTTTATCAATTTTAAAATATTTCGAGGAAATTTCAGACGCTCAAAGAATTTTTTTTCTCACAGCATCGATCTAATTATGGGTTGACAGAATTTTCAACAACTTAGAAGTCCTTTCCGATATCTCCTTGAAGTCTGCAAAATTTTCTGAAAACTAGATTTTCAAACTGTACTTTACAGGTGGTTCCAAATCGGGCCCTAAAACAAAACTGGCTACGTCTTCTCCATCAATGGTGAAATCTCACACTTTTGTTTGAAAAACTCAACCTCCATAATATATTCTGCCGAACTATCCGCCGTCTATACCTACCTTACTCTTCTCCTTCAACCCTGTAAATTCCCCCTTCTCCTCTCCTCTCTCCAAGCCATGCAAAACCCTTACTCCTCCAATCCAATCGTACAACGCATTCTCGTAGTCCTGCATACCTCAACACCTTCCCTGTCTTCACTTGCTTTCCTCTGGATCCCTGGTCATATCGGTCTATCGAAATACGACTCAGTGGACTTGGCTGCTAAGCAAGCCTTGCTTCTTCCCTCAATCACTGATCGCTCCTCTCCTTCGGCCGATGACTTAAAACCATTCTACCGTTCGGCACAACCTCTAGTCTTCTCAACCCTGCAACAAACTTCGTTCAGTTAAAAAATACCCGACCCCCTGGTCCTCTCCCATGCTGCGAAGAAATATTTGTAACTCAACTACGAATGGACTCTCTGCCCCTCCCTCATGCCAATACTGCCAAACTGAGACTGAGTTTATCTGTCCCTCACTTTTTCACCAGCCCTTCTCTCATAAACATCAGACACTCATTTTCTGTTTCCTCCCATACCCCATTTGTCCTTTACAATAACTCAGAAACCATAACCAACACCTTAAACTTCCTCCGACTCACCTATTGCTACAAATCCATTTAATACAAACATCTCTCCCCGAGCTAATGACCCGTGCGTTGAGCAGTCGAAGAGCTCGTAAAAAAAAAACAAATAAATAAAGTCCTTTCCTGTCAACGGTGTGGTTGCCTAAGGCACTTTCACTATATATCTGGTTTCCTCTAGTAAACTCAAAATTGTCGTATAACTACCCGAATATCTCCTGTCGAAAGCAAAATTATTCCTATGGGGTATTCGAGAAAATTTTTGGAAAATTACGTTCAACAAAAGTTACGATCATTTCACGAATCATCCTTTAAAGAAGTCCAAGAAATTTTCGCGTGATTTGAAAGTTTTCCAAAATATTCACGTATCTATGAAAAATCGCGACAAAATTATTCACGCGTGGTCTCTTTGACCCACTTTTCTTCCGATGGTACTGAAACTAGTTTGAGCTTTTTGACGATCTAACTTTTTATATGCCCGATAGTAGCGCTCCAGAACCCCTTACTATGGGGGGTAATCGGGAAGATGTAAAATGTTTGACCCTCTACAGTGAAAATGCTAGTCAATTTTAATGAATAGGGTCGCGTATGTCACTCACATACTTTCATTACCAAAGTTGAATAACCTCTTGGTTTGACTATTAAATGCGTAGAAAAATATCAGTGGAAGGGGAGGAAGCCTCAATAACTATCAAATTGACCAAATTTCTCCCCATTTGTTAACTTCAGCATTTTGTTGGGAGAAGGTTTTTCCAAAAAACCTTCGAGCTACCAATCCTTCGGTAAATTTATACACCACTACAATAAATTTATTTGCATAGTATTGTTTTTTTTTTTGGTAATTATTATCGTGGATCAGATAAGACATACCTGTGAATTACAACAGAGGGGAAGAGTTTTCTTCCTTTTTTGGGGGGTGGGAGGAAAGGCCTACAAAAATTACCCATGATTACACCCACGTTTCTGAACGAAGAAAACAGTTCATCACGTACAATATTTGGCTCAGGAACCAGACTTCATGCTTGAAGGACCTCAGAATAGTAGCAAGTGTCGAAAACTGTATAATACAAATATAGTCAGGCAGTGAACGTATTTTCTCATTCTAAAAAAAATTAACAGTGTATGTTTGTCTACGGCTGTGGTGAGTAATCACTGAGTTCTTCCCTTAGGATAATGACTAGAATTTAATTGATCGTCTGATACGAGTCTATTAGGCGGCTATGAATTTAATGTAAAGTAAAAGCATTAGTCACTTTAGTTTTTAGAATCAGTGCACGATTGAGAAAGGGTCTGACCTAGATAAGCATAAAATACGCAAAGGTTCATTCGGAATTTTCTACAGGGATCAAGCATCTGTGGATCAAGTTTGAGAGAAGAACGAGCCTTGTCTGTGAAGTGGGGCAGATCGTGGATCTGTTAGTCTTCAACGTGGTTGGAGATGGCCCAAGTTGTGGACCGTGTTGACAGTATTGGTTTCTAGTTAACCATCCGGTGGGACGCTGGAGAAGACTCCTGAGGGAGAATTGTTTTGAGTGTTGTAGCACAAGTCAGAGCTGACAGGTGGGATGCCGGTTGAGTTGGGGCCTAGAGCTGAAAATGCAGATCCGAAGCTGAGGCTGCGCAACCTTGGTTAGAGTAAGAGCGTTTAATTTCCTCCTTGTTGAGACGCTACAGTTGGTGGGAGTCCGCTGTAGCCCTTGTGGGGATTAGTCCCTCATTTGGTGATGATGAGCTGTCCCGCTGAAGGGGCTGATGACTGCATTTTGGCAGTGAGGATACCCTGTGCACTGAAATATTTGATTATCAAGTCGGTTCAGGCGGGAAGGGACTCAACCGTCTAGATGATTGGCTGAAGATGCCCTAAAGTAGGTTCCACCCACCAAGAGCAGGCTGTTCGGGTATTTTGACAAGTATTTATTCGAGGAGTTAGCTCCGGTAAGATCCTACAACTGAATGGGGTCTTACATTTAGTCGCGAGACGTGAAGTACTCTCTCGTCAACAAAAGCAGTATCAACGCTCGACAAGAAACGTTTCGTCTCGCCATGATGCGCGGTAACTAAATAAGATCGTAACAGGAAAACGCAACCTTCGATCGAGAATAGGAAAAATGCTCTTATTAGAAACGACGATTTCACTTCATTGATTTTCAAAAAAATTTCGATTGTATGACTAGTATCAATGAAAATGTAAATGAACTATCCACATCACCCATATTTAATATTACCAAATATGTGTATAAGCCAGCTGGCTTCTATTACTTTTCATTCATAACTCTCAGCTAACCTCTGAACCAAGCTCCTTTGCATAAGTCATAGGTAAAGAATGCCATGATTCTTCAATCGAAGCATTTTCTTCACAATTCTTTCTAGGCTCAGCTTTCGTGGGCTTACAAAAATGTTCTGGCAGAGACAAAGAAACCAAGATCAAGTTAATGTTTTTCTATGATTATGCGATTCTTGTCCCCAAAGTAAGTCAATAGATACAAATTTAGTATATTGTATGTTGAGCTGACTCGACCACGGCCTCATTCTTGGCCTAGTATAAGTCGACTAGTATAGTGTATTAGGCTGAATGGTTTCGCTCGTTCACCTGAAAGGCTTAGTGTAGACCTAGTATAGGGCCTGGGATAAACCTAGTTTAATACTGTTATTAAAGGAAGGGAAGGACTCGCAGCTTTTCCAATCCGGTGGAAAGTCTAAATTCCTGAGGAATAGTAAGGATATGAAACAAATACCTGCGACATTACATTATGATGATCAGACTCGAGTCAGAAATTGGAAACTTTGACTGGGGAACTCCCTGTCCTTCATATTGGGCGTCCATTTTCAGAAAACGTCTGCATCCAGTCATTTATGACATCATCATTTACGGGAAATTGTCTAGGGCCTAGAATTTTCTTGATTTGCGTTCGACTTTAATTGTTATGTTACCTCGCATAAAAAAATTTGTCTATGCCAGATAAATCAAGCAACAAAAAATCTACAATGGCATCTAATTTATTTCAATAGGGAAACTGTTTTAAGGAAAATAACGGGCGCCGAGACCGGCGTCAGGCAGAACGTGGGACTTTGAAAAATATAGATTTTCAAACACAAACTTTCAAGGTGGCAAGGAACAAAGTTCAATCTTTATTTAGAAAATAAACAAAGCAACCCCCACAAAACAGGTTCTTTGTTTCGATTGGCGAACCCGGTCAGCTGACGAATTAGGCACCGAGTTTTTCAACAGGGAACCTCTTTTATCAGAGGTTTTCGGAAAAAACGTCCGCTGCCCGGCCATTTGCCGGCCAGCAAAGCTCGGAGCTCGAAAATTTTCCAAGTCTTCCTCCTATATCATTTATCCAGTGGTTCTCAAATTGTGGGCCGCGAGACACAAACAGAGGGGCCGCAAAAGGTTGAAGTAACTTTTAGGAAATAGTGATTTTTAATAAATTTAGACATAATTATTTAAAAAAATGACGGCTTCCTTAACGAAGTTAAACGAGGAACGCAGGGAACCTGTTTTATGATTCGAATGAGATTTGGTATTGAAAATTCAAGGAAGCCTAGATTTGAAGTAAGGTAGTAAAAAGAAGGCCTAGACCAACTCCAAATTTTTCTAAGTCCCCCTCCTATAATATATAGGTCGAGAGTCGAAATTTTTCCAAGTCCCCCTTCTATCATAATAGCTCGAGAGTCGAAATTTTAACAGGGAACCTGTTTTATGGGGGGCTATTTGAGAAATCTGGCGTCCGCCGTCCGCCGTGCACCGTCCAGCGAAAAACTTAGAAAAATTTCGACTCTCGAGCGAGAAAAATTTAGATTCTCAAACTATATTATGATAGGCTTATAGTAGGTCTAGGCCTTCTTTATACTATCTTTATCTAGGTCTAGGCTTCCTTGAATTTTCAATACCAAATCCCATTCGACTCATAAAACAGGTTCCCTGCGTTCCTCGTTTAACTTCGTTAAGGAAGCCGTCGTTTTTTCTAAGTCCTTCTCCTATCATATACGGCTCGAGGGTCGAAATTTTTCTAAGTTTTTCGCTGGACGGCGGACGGCGCACGGCAGATTTCTCAAATAGCCCCCCATAAAACAGGTTCCCTGTTAATAAATTTTTTCTAAGGGGGCCGCGAAAAAGAAGAAGCCATTGGAAGGGGGCAGCAGTGTCCAAAAGATTGAGAACTACAGATATACGTATAGCTCGTGAATGGAAATGTTTCCAAGTCACCCTCTTATCACATATAGCTTCGCGGGCGGGGCCAGTGACGTCACAGTTTGATGACACCATAGGTTAGACTCGGGACGTCACGATCTGATGACGTCGTAGACCAGCTTTTTTTCAAGTCTCTCTCCCATTATATATAGCTTCAAAGTCCGGACTCGTGACGTCACAGTTTGATGACGTCATAGGTCAGTCTAGTGACGTCACATTTGCCCCATAAAACAGGTTCTCTGCCATTTCTCTTTCAACTCCGTCTAAGAGCCCGCGAGGTTTTTACTTTGGTCCTCGATTTAGGCGCACTAAGTATTTGGACTGGGCCGTGCAAGGCTAGAAATTCTTTTACCCTGCCGGGCCAGCTCAATTTCAGGTCGGATCACACTACTGTTGTCACATTTGCAAAATAAGGAACGTTGAATTTTCTTCTTTTCCAAGTTAGGAGGTGAGTCATGAGTCTTCCAGCTTCTACCTATCATTATCTGGGTTTGCCAGAAAAGGAATAATAATTACGAGTATGTATTTTTGAATTCGATTAATTGCGCTTCTTGGTGATGTAATTAACCATGACAGAAAATAGTATGGTCTCATGTTAGTGATAAAGAAATACACTCTAAAATTTTAATTACTGCTGTTTAACATGTTTTCCCAACGTACAAAACTATATGCAAACATTTTATAATATTCTACTATCAAAAGTTTTACACAAGAATATCAGAAAACTTCTCCTACCGACAATTTAATCCACCATCATTTTTACTTGTGTGATAAGAGTTGCTACAAGAAAAACGAAAGAAATCTACCTCTACGATTATAGGGTAGGGAAAAAAATAGTATAAGAGGAAAAACAAAACTTTTGCTCGTAAGTTAATTAGACGACTCCAACGGAGTGTAATTCCCTAACAGAAAATTCTCGTATTTTTTCTTTTTTCAAGATAAAGGAATGTTCTAGGCATATACATATTATAAAGAGGTCTATTTCAAAATAGTTCACCAGTGTGAAAAATTATTCATGGAAGAGAGTACTTATTTTATTTATGGATGCTCGAAGAAATTATGGAAAAAAATATGACAACTACCGGAAAATGAAAATAAGCATGACAGAGAAAAAAATGACGAGATCATTTTATTTTTTGCTGAAGGATTAAAATAGGCGACTGATGGCGCATAATCTCGATGGTTATGAATGATAAAAATGTTCAAAAATGCAAATCTTCACTTATGTGACTAATCTTGGAGACAAATACTGTACAGCTATATTTTCAAATGCAAGGAATTCATTATTTTAATATTCTTCTCTTCCGCATGCGAGTTCGTTATCATTAAAAAGGTACGTGGAGCCATCGAAGAGATTTTTATTCAAAACGATGATTTGAGATACACAGATGTTAGGTCAGAAGAAAAAGCAAGCTATTTTTACGCTAGATTCCTTTAGAAATGGTAATGAACTTGAAAGACTGATGAACTTCGTATCGGAGAGTACGCGGAAATGGATATCAGTTTATTCGCACTGCTTATCTTTCCCTGTCGATCGCCTTCAGTTCTCGATGCAAATATTTCAGCGAGAAGTACGATTTTCATTTATCATTCGTTATATCCGGAATGAAATTCAGAAGCTTATATTCAAAATGACAACTTGAAGGTAGGCACTCGAATTCTTCAGAATTCCTAATCTTATAGCGATCACCCCATATGACCCTTAAGCTTTACTCTGGGACCTACTTCACCTTCCACATTCATAGATAGTCCTAACTATCTACTTCTTTCCGATCAAAAATTCTTTCAGCTACTTTCTGAAAGGTACTTTGAAAGACTTGCCATGGTGTCCAGCAGTTTCGCTGTTCACTCTGTACCTTTCTCAATGAAATCGAATAATTTTGATTGAAATTACTGACCGTTAATTTTGTTGTCAATATGAACTGTCATCATGATATTAACATAATACACTCAAGACAGGTAAAGTGAGAATTAACGCGAGTGACTACACGGCCACTCAGGATATTAGTCGATATTTGCATTGGCTTCCCTTTTAAAAGTCACAATATGGAAGGTTTTTCGAGAGTTGGTATGAGTGTGGAGTCGATTAACGTATCTATGGATGGCTCTAGATGCATTCGGGTTTCAAAAGGTTGGTGGTCTGTGATGTGCCCAGGAGCCCCTGTATTTTTGCGGAGTTTTCAAAGCAAAGTCCACTCACACTGTCTTCCCTACGTTTATCTCGATATTTCGAAAGTGGCCTAGTTCTCTATTTGGGTGACGGCTGCTTGTAGTCTCCTGGTTTAGGCGATGGGAGTATGCAAAAGTGGCAAGTGTGGTGTAACTTTGTACCGGAATATAAGCAGCTTAAAGGAGGTACAACAGGCTCCCCAGTGCGCTGCCTTGTGGTACACCTACTGCGATTGGTTTCTCCATAGTGGATACAGAATTGAGGCATTAGGATCTGCACAAGCTGTGCCGATATGTTGACTGTTGAACTATTTTGTACAAGAGCCTTGATATCCAGACTCTGTCGAAAGCCTGAACGGAACGACAAGACTTTTTCTCCTCAAGACTTTTTGCACAAGAAAGTGCTTGGCTCCGAATCTGAATTTGCGGTTGGGAATCGATTCTTTACCCTCGGCAGGTTTGAGGATTTGCAGTGTGTACAGTTTCTCAAATAACTTGGATATCATTGGTAGAAATGATATGGATCAGAATTAACTGGTTTCTTCCGGAGGTTCATCTGGTTTCGGTATAATAATTTTCTTGGCCAGTCTCCACGGTTTGGGAACAATCGGAGTCTTAGGAATTAGCATTACTAGTCCATTGCGAGGAGTTCTTGCAATATGCACGCCTAGATTTGGTCATGGCTTGGCGCATTTTTAGAACTAAGTTTTCTATACTGACCTCTTTTGGAGAGAATAGATTGGTTTCTTCTTCTTCAGTCAATTGAATACTTGGGTTTACGTTTGTGGTGTTGCTCCAGATATTCTGCGTAGATTTCACCCAAGATGTGATTTGGTCGTCGCAATCAGGAGGTCTCTACGTTGTTTTGGTCATTTTAAGGTTACTTGAATCAGAATTTGCTATTGCTAGACTCAAATCCTTAATGATTGAGGGTGAGAAAGGGATTTTGATCAATTCTATGAAAAAGCTTCGTTGTAAAACAATCGAGAGATAAGATTCAAGTAATGTGTTTTTCAAAATGTCAAACAGGGGAGAAAGGACGAAGAGTTGTGAAATAAAAGAATTTGAAAGCAAGACTTGCAAAATTTTAAAGCATTCAGTATGAAATTGATGAGTTTTAGGTGGAAAGGACGCGGACGGTGTTAGCGGGGGGGGGGACGTCCCAGCGGTCGTTTGTACAGGATCGTTTACCTGTGAGAAAAAAAAATCGCAGCTTAATTCGTTAGCTGCTCCGGTTTACCTTCATTAACCGAGTTAATCGAGGCAAACAGGAGACCTGTTTTGTGAGGGTTTCTTTGCTTATCCTTCTTCTAAATAAAGATTAAACTCTCTTCCTCGCCACCTTGGGAGTTTGAATTCTTCCAAGTCCCCCTCCTATCATTTATAGCTTCGGGGTCGAAATTTTTCCAAGTTCTCCTCCTACCATTTATAACTTGGGGGTCAAAATATTTCTATACCGGGTGGACCAGAAAGATGTTACTGGTTAAATGGGGAGTTTGCGCAAAATTCAGTCTAGCGCAAAAACGCGAAACGTTAGATGTATACTTCAAATCAACGAAATTTGAATTTCAATTTTATCTTCAATTAGCGCCCCCAACTCAACTTTCTACAATTTTTTTGAGCTGAGTTATAGATCAAAGTATGACCAATTTGCCAAGATTTCTGAAATAAAAAATTGGAAATTCCCCCACTCAAGTATTTTTTCCAGAATCAGCGTTCAATTTCAATTTAAAATCAAGTAAAATATGCGAAAGTTTACACGATTTTTAATTTTTGATAATTTTGTCAAATTGGTCATTTTTTTGGCTTATTTTGGTTCATAACTCGGCTAAAAAAAGTCGTACAAAGTGGAGTAGGGGCGCAAATTGAAGATGAAATCGAGATACAAATTTCGTAGATTCGAAGTATACATCTAACGTTTCGCGTTTTTGCGCACGAGTGAATTTAGCGCAAACTCCCATTTAATTGGTAACATCTTTCTAGTCCACCCGGTATAGCAAGAAGGTCGAAATTTTTCCAAGTACCCTTCCTATCACGTATATCTTCGGGATAGAGGTTTGGGGGTCGAAATTTTCCCTTATCTTGGAGGCCGAAATATTTTGTAAGTCCCCCTCCTATCATATGTGGCTAAGAGGTCGAAATTTTTTTAAGTTCCACGTTTTGCTGGACGAAGCTCGGCGCTAGTCATTTTTCTTCAAATTACTCCCCCCCCCCTCCCCCCATAAAACAAATTCTCTGTTAAAAGAAGAGAGAAGTGCTGGTATAGCCCTCCTCACTTCCTTCGAATACAGTTTCGATGAAAATATTTTCTCGAGTATTAAATTTTTGCTTAAGATTCTAATTTAAACTAACGCAATGAATCCGGAGTTTTGATCTATCGTTGATAATTTTTTTCTAATCAACTTCATCAGGTAATTTACGTAGAAATCGGAGGTAAACTTTAGGACGATTCAAATCCGAAATATTTCTTTTTCGTATTCAATTTGTAAAAATAGTGAGGAAAGATTTAAAGACGTGATTTTTGAATTTAAACGCTACAAGTTTTCGAATGAATTTTTAAAACGTGTTTTCTGACACATTCTCGCATTATTACATAAAATTAAATTTTACCGAACCTGTAGCCATGCTCGAAACTGTAAAATTCCGTACTGTACAAGCTAATAATCTCTTTTCCTTTCCTGCACTTTCACCTTAGACAAGTTCCGCTTTATACAAATTAATAATACGTAATCCCCCAGAAAAGCTGCCGAGACCACAAGTCCTTTCCATCGTAGCTGAGTTTCCATCTTCCCATAATTATTGACAAGTTTCACTAAAAGGTTCACATCAAGCAAAGAACAAATTTTCTCTTCAGAATGCTTTATTACTCCTTTCCTAATGGTCAATTTTTTCAAATCATGAAACGACGAAATTTTAAAAACTTAACCTCGTGTTCAGCGCCAAAACTTGGAATTTTATAAGAGTATTTTTTTGCCAAAAAGTACCCTTATAGAAATATATTTGCTTGTTCCTGTTTATCAAAGACTGTTCATGGATGTAACTGTGTTAGGCAAGAAAGGAACATGACTGTGTTCAATTTGAGGCAACTCAAATGTGATGCACATGATCGCTTGCGAAGTATTGGCCTTAAGAATGATAATGTTTCTCAATGTGTTTCATTATACTATCCGCAAGACAACAAAAAGTCACCAACCAGACAGCATATTATAAGTCTAGCAATAAGAGCAGTTGTACATAAATCGACTAGAAACTGCGTAACAAACCAATCCAAATAAAGTCGGCAAGTAGAACCAACTGAAAATGAATCTCGGGACACGTACGAGAGCACAATTTGACCAACTTTTTATTTAATCAAGTCTTAGAACAAAATGTTAGCGGATGGTGCTGGCTGAAGATCAAGGAGAGAGGCGAAGATGAAAGGACAATGAGCTGAGAAAGCTTTGAAGAGTTTTAATAATACTCAAATACCTTAAATCATGACTGATCAATTCGATCTCTTCATTCTTATATTTCTTCGCTGAATTTTTGAGGTACTTTCACCAAGCATAACTTTTCATTCTCCCGATTCTGTATATATCTTCTCGAAACAGAAATTTCTCATCTCGAAAATGTATATATTTATCCGAAACTGAAAGCTTCGCGAGATAATTTGAATAACATTCGCGTTTGTATATTTTCCTGTTCGTAGTTAAATACGTATATACAGAGCTGCACTTATTATTCTCGAATAACGAACAAATAAAAGTTAATCTTCGATTGACCTCACTTTTATTGATAATGGGGCAGAGAATCGGGCATTTTTCATACGAATTAGACCCATACAGTTAAATTTCGAGGAAATTTCGCCGAAAAGAAAAACGAAAATGCTTGTTATTCGAGTAATTTTTCTCCGTCTTCTAGTTTTCGTCTCTTCATCTCTATTATAATACTGGATGCCGCCTGGCCTTACACTTTATTCGCACTTAACCTTGAAAGACGAATACCGTATTTCGGGAGCATCGCAAAATAAACAGAGGACTAATTTTGCGGAAACGAAATTGCCTAAATAGCAAAGATGGGTTTAACCTATCATCATCATCCTCTTCTTTGCTTTTCAATGTGAATAGGCTATATTAATACTTGGTATGACCTACTTTTGTAAGTGGCGCTACACATAATGTACGAGAGCTATATAACAAGTGTGCGAATAATTTAAGCCGGCCGGGCAGTGAGAAAAATTCGGCATTGCGAATATACAAAGTATTGTATTTACTGCACGATGGTGATCCAATTGTCGAAACAGTAGGCGTCTAGGGGAAAAAAAGTAGTGTGACTTAAGAGACACTATGCTGTATATATATGAGCTTCATCAGACTAAATACAGTATAATACAAACGACAATCTAGCGTTTTTTTTTTTTTTTTTTTTTTTTTGCAGAGGCGTTCTCTGCAATCGCAGATTAAGAAGAAAAAAAATTATTCTTTCTCTCTCTCTGTCTTCGGCACAATGAATGGTGATTCAATCAACCGCGCGGATATTTTACTTTGGAAACAATTATAAATTGATTTTTAAAATGTACATTTCGTCTATATGTAAACGTTTTTCTACTGTGAAGGGCATTCTTAAAACGAAAGTTAAGGTCTGTATCATTTGGGATCGGTAATTTTGTTTTTTTCGTCTATTAAGAGAATATGAGACGGAGAGAAAAAGAGGGAGAGAATTTTATGTATTGCTCCAGCAATCGATAGTCGGTTTTTCGATAAAGGCTTTCAAGATATACTACATACTATTATGAATAATGCATAAAATATAGAGGAGATATGTAGCGTATTTACATTACAGTAGGCTATATGACTTTTAAAATCTGAAATTTGTTTAAAAGCAAATTATTCCGGTGAAAATGATGCGACCTCTGAATTTCGGTCATTATGTAAGTAGTCATTGTGAAATTCGATGAGATTTATTATCGAACTTCTCTTGTAGAAAAGTGTCTCAATCTTCTATCTTACACTGGTGCGGAGTTTTATCAAAACGATCCTACATTTTGCGCAGATCTACTCAAATCAAAAAATCCAGTGCAATGACAGAAGGATGTGTCGTAAAGAATAGAACAGGTTGCGCTGAAAATTATTTTTGAGTGTATGAACCTTCTTACTAAGAAAAGTTGACAGTTTTTCATCATACGATTATCGAAAGAAGAAAAAAAGATAAGAAATTTATTGTAGCGCAAAAAATGAAGATCACGTTTCATGTCTGTTCTACCGTTCCATCCTTTAGGAATGAATATGAAGTAGAGGAAAGGAGAAAGCAGAGATACGGAGCTCATTATCATCCATTTGAGAAGCCTAGTATGAGTCTAGTTTCCTTGGACTGAGAGGTTGTGACGATTGTAGATTGAAAGTATCTCGTCAAAAAATTTGAACCCTCACATATCATGGTATTATTCGATGCAGTTTCACTATTCACAAATGTCTCGAAGTTTCGAAGAAAAGCTCCACAATACTCGAAAAAGTAAACTGGAGGGCAATTTGCAAGAACCGCAGAACTGCCATGTTTCTCACAAGTTCGCGGTTTTTAATAGCTTCATTCATCGGCTAACCCGCATCCCGCTGAACCAGGCAGCTTTCCAAAAAGAACTCAATATTATAAACTACTCGGCTGGAGTGAATGAGGTCAACGTGGACATTGACCTTTTATGGTCCGGACGAAGATCACGCGGAATTGCCTTGATTTAACTACCTCCCCCGCGACTCCTCTGTCGATAGCAGGACCCGTTTCATTCAACTCCCCTTCTTGGGTAAATTTTCTTCGAAATTGAGTCGCGCCCTCCGCCCCTTCGATTTCCGTCCGGTTTTTTTTAATCCTACGACGGTAAAAGGGCTGCTATTCAGGTCAAAGGACCCTATCCCGCCCCTTGAAAAGAGCGGAGTTTATAGCATAGCTTGCACGGACTGTAATGGGATGTATGTAGGCGAGACTAGCCGTCAGATCAAAATTAAAATGGCTGAATACCTAAAAGATTGGGAAAAAAGGCATTTGGGCGAATCCGCATTTGCTGACCACCTTATAACTAGTGGTCATGGTTTCAGGGAGGGGTCAGAAACCCTCCTCCACAGAGAGAGGGCTTACTTCAAACGCCGTGCTCTGGAAAACATTGAAATTATTCGTCATCTTAATAGCGATAACATAAGTTTACTCAACAGGTACATTCCGGTCGAGGGGTTGGTCGAGCTAGATTACGAGTATGACTCACAGTCTCATACTTCGCTAGTTCAATCATGATTTCTTCTCCGTCGTTGTGACTGTTCTCTTTTCCCATCTCGTCGAGTCGCTTTTTATCTACGCTTGAGAATGGTTGTTTAACCAAAAGAGCGCGAGCAAAAAAAATAAAAAATAAAAAATAAATAAATAAATTTCTGCGGTTCTTGCAAATTGCCCCCCAGTTTACTTTTTCGAGTATTGTGGAGCTTTTCTTCGATATGTCCGACTGTAAACTTGAGAACCGGATCAATTCTGTCTCGAAGTCTCTTGAGCACAAGAAATTGTGGTGGAGAGATGGGGCGATTTAGCTGGAAAAAGGCCAGCCGTTGACAGAGACCTGTTTTCCATACTCTTAAGTTTTGTAATGGTACAACTTACGCACAGACTGAAAGCTTAGCAATCAGAAATGGTACTCGACAAATTGTTCACTTCACTGGAAAACGCTTTGGGAGCCGAAATTATCTACAGAATCAAATACGTGGACGATAGTCGTTTCTGTAATTTTTTATCGAATCAACCTCATTCAATTAAATATCAATACGATTAAGAAGAATTTGAGGAACCGTTATCTATGTTATTTTTAGTAAATTTTATGACATGTTACTCTGACCGTAATTTCAACTCTGAAGAGCCTAGAAAGGTTTTCTCAATTCCTTTTACAGACCCAAGCAGTGCGATTATTTGTAAAATTCTCCAAAATCTTGACAGCAAAATTTCAATATCTTTCGGCAGCCACACCACCATATAAGACGAAATTTCTTTTTGAAAACTAAAGATAAGATCCCTCTTTACACAATTCTGGTGTTGTATACAAGATTCCTTGACTCATTCTATGTGGGGGAATCCTCTCAATTTCTGAAGAAGAGAGTGATGTGGAGAATCAAAATACTCGCACTGTTTTAGCCTATTTTATTTTGTATTTTCATCGTCTTGCCTCCTCTTGTAATTTTCAGTTCTTCCTCCTGATGATGACACCGAGGCTGTTTCGAAACTTCGATAAAAGTTTTTAAAAATTGTGATAATTAAAGCCGTTCTATTTTTTTTTTTTATTGATTATCACGGGCAAAAATATTTATCTTTAATTTATCTTTCGTTTTCCATCCATACCTAATTTTATATAATCATGTGCCATGTAAATCCACCATCTTCTCGCCCTAAGAAAAATGTCGTTTTCTATCTTCCACTCTACGAAAATTCGTAAAAATTATTTCATTCCTTTTTTATACGGCTTATCTAGAAGTCAGTGACCGCGCGCGAATTTCAAAAACTGCGTTCAAATTCATATAGGTCTATGGTACTATTATAATACGTATATGGAGAAAAAAAAAATTTTTTCCGAACAAAACCAGAACACTTTAGTTTACAACACGAAATCTGAAGTATAAATAAAAAAAATGAAAAAAAGTAGTAACGCCGTTCTATCGAGTTATAAAGCAATATTGCTATTACGATATTGGGCATGACTCATCATTCTCTATTAGAGGGTTCGCGTTCTAAATTTCGAATTTTATCGGTATACTCGCGAGAGAGGAGAAAATTGATGGATGGTAACCGAGTGAAAACGAAATCTGAATGGGGATCTTAAAATATACTCTTCGACAGTCTTCATCTCGCGCGAAATTTCCGGATCGTCGGCGGCGGCTTCAGATGATATTTTTCTATACACGAACATTCGTATGGCCGTAAATTATCGCCGGCTCCTATCGTTTAAGTCGTATAATTTGTTAGAATTAAGGACGTATAACGTATGTATGTGACACAATTTTAGGCGGCTTTTTTTCACTGTACAAAGCAACTATAGCCGGAGTATAAAGGAGAAGGGAAGAGGAAGTAGAAAAGAATCGTCAATGAAAACGAAAGGAGTAATTGAAATAATTTTGTTGTACTGATTAAATTGTAATTATTCGTATTGGATTTATTTTTCGCTGAATTAATGCACTGGGTTCTGATTTATGTCTTTTACCACTACTCACCAGTAAAAGTTTACAATTATGGAGCATGGTAGCAATTTTCAGTATCAAGGTGTGATATCGGGTGGGCGACAGAGGGTCACGCGAGCCTGAGGCTGAATTTTGTAAATGTGTTTTATCATAGTGAAAAATTTCTGGACCTGAAGCCGAAAAAGTGAGTCTTGACTCAAGCCATTTTTTGGGGGGTAATTTTAGCAATGTCAATTTGTCTTTCAATGCGTAAATTTTGATAATTTTTTTCAACATTTTTCGTTAAAATGTTCCGTCTCATACTTTTCATGGTGTTCTTTTCAATATTTTCTCTGATTCTGGTGAGCTCAAAACACTTGGTACAACAGATTAACCCAAATTCGCTGCAGCGTGTACTTGTCAACGGCGTACAAATACCTTTCCAACAAACCGTCAAAAATCTAGGTACCATTTGCGATCAGACCTTATCCAGTGTAGGTCACGTTTCCAGAGGATCGTTTGCGGTTCTCAACAGACTCTAGAGATGTGACGCCGATTTGCTATCTCTTAGGGCACGTAAAGCACTGATCGACGCTCTAGTACTGCCTATTTTCTATTGTGGTAGACCGATCCACGTCGCGATTCCTGGAATACGCTACCGCCGCAGGTTTACATGAGAAATCCATTGTATTTAAAAACAGATTACGTTCCTATCTGCTTCTAAACGGGAGTATTCTGTGACCGAGAGAACTGAACGTGACAGCTGTCGTCTGGTTTGGTTGGGTCGGACTGAGTGGGAGGGAGGGCGGGCACCGCATTGTGTGAATGTTCAGAGTGCCTACGAGGTATGTCAAAAAAGTTCCCGGACGATTATTTGTACGCGCCAATTGGCAACACTGGCAAGGAAACCTAATTGAATCTTGTTTTGTTGTACTATCGACTATCGAAATTCAAAATTTCACGTTGATTCAGGAAAGAGTTCGCCATAATTTATTTTTTGGGGGAATGTTCACAAGGACCTGTGATGATTCCGTCTTGATGCCTTCTGTAGGTCCCAAATGCTCCCATCCCACGGCATCTCATAGTCGGTCAGTTAGGAAGAAGTCCCTACAAGGCAAATCAGGCGAGTACAGGGGGCGATCAAGCACTGGTGTTTGATTTTGGGCAAAAAAACCCTTGATACCAGAGGCCATACCATAGTTAAAAAACCTTCATGGTTAAACTAATGCATCAAAAATCACAATTACATAGTCAAACGCTTTTGTGACTGTTGCTGATACTACTAGCAACATCTCTCGACGACTTCCGGCGAGTTTCCGCTTCACGATACTGTTCACGACAGATAGCGCGCACGCATAAACCGGTTTACCAACATGTGCAACAGCTGTTATCGACTCTTGCCCCACCCTGAAACGACTGAACACGTTGTGCAGCGCTGCACGCTTCTTGGTGGACTCTCCAAACACAGCACATAACATATTTTTCAATTTGGTGGTTGTACGAGGAATTTGATGACAATTTATTGCTCAACCTCTTTTTTACTAAAAAAAATTGGCCTGAAATCGGTACAGACCCTCAAGGACATTCCTCCAAAAAATTAATTTATGACAAACTATGCCATGAATCAACGTGAAATTTTGAATATTGATGGTCGATAGTACAACAAAACAAGATTCAATTACGGTTCCTTGCCAGTGTTGCCAATTGGCGCATACAAATAATGATCCGGGAACTTTTTTAACATACCTCGAGTGTGTATAGGCGCTTTTTTCATTTATTTATTTATTTTATGTATTGTTATTATTACTATTGGTGTTTTTTTTTATTATTATCATTATCAATTTATCATCATTTTATTTTTTTATTTTTCCAATTGTTTATACATGATCATTATCATTTTTATTTATTGATTTCATTTTATTTATCGTTTTTTATTTTCTGGTACTGTTACAAATTAATTGTAATGTTATATAAATTTTGCTCGGCGCCAGAGGAGCTCGTCGACCCTGCGCCCTTATGAACGAAAGAAAGAAAGAAAGAAAAAGCCTAGCTTATTAAATGAGTATCCTCCTGAAAATATTTTCAATAAAATTCTCTGTGGGAGTGAAATGTACTTACGTATATCTTAATTTGTGAAGAAAATTGTTTTTCTGAGACTAAGAAAAATGTACTCGCAACTTTGGCTTTCCTGCAAGCTATTCAACTACATGTGGGGTTATTTAGCTTGGAAAGAAGTATAAGAGTCTAATGGATTTGTAATAATGTGGACCGAAGGAAGTATTAGAGTGTTAGTAATAGATCATGAATTGTAGGAGAGAGGAAAGGTAGTTTAAGGGAGGGCAGGAAAATGGGAGATAGACAACTTGCCAGCGTGGCAATATTGGCATAGGAGTGGAGCGGAGAGCCCAGGGAGAAAGAAAGAGTGGGTTTGAGGGGGGCGCCAAATTCTTAGTCGTGCTATGACTATTTTTCATGCTGTGAAGAACGAATTGAAAAGAACCAGGAGATCGGTTGACTAAACAAAGGACGGAAGTTTTTCCAGGCCAACCTGCGGCACTCTATCTAGCTATGACATGAATGGAAAATTTTGATCAAGACTGTGCAATCCCTAGTTGCTACCATGGGACTTCTACGTTAAATACAGAAATTTTCAGGCATCAGCATACATTTGGTAACAATACCATCTGTGTCTGGAATGGCTCTTCGTCTGATCTCGAATCTCTCCGCCCAAACTTAAACTCTATTCACCCGAACATCAAATTCACACTTGAAACAGGCGGTTCCTCCATCAACTATCTAGATCTCACCATCTCTCTTCACTCGAGAGAAGGACCGACTTTCTCCTTGTTTCTCAATCTTTCGTAAGCCCCCAATACTGGAGTTCTCATCAACGGCGCCTCTTTCCATCACTTTTCTCATAAATTCTGCATTACTTGCCTTCATTCACCGTCTTCTTGCTATTCCTCTCTCACCTCACGATTTCAATAGGAGAAAGCCCACATCAGCGAACTAGCGCGCCTCAATAATATCTCCATCGTTATCGACAAAGTCACCTCCAGAAAATCTCATAAACGCGCTATGCAATCAAAGTTTTCCTCAAAGCGTTCTTCGTCGCCCTCCCTCCTCCTGGATTCGTCTGCCCTTCCTCGGCCATAATTCCTACAAAATGGCCAACAGATTCGAATCCCATGGGCACCGCTGTGTGTTTTATCCCTGTCCCCTCTTGTAGTTTCTAGTTCATTTCCCATTCCTCCTGAGTGACACCGAGGCTGTGTCAAAACGTCGATAAAAGTTTTTAAAAGTTACACTAGGTATGTAAGCCAGGAGGCAATTTATTTTCTATTCAGATATTCGAGCGAGTTTAAAATTGAAGACGCAGTAGTTTCTTTGGTTTTGTGTAAGCTCCACGATCCAGATTCGACGAGGGCCGCCAAAAATCTAATCTGGGTCCTCATTGAAATTGTTCTCGGCCTTCCTACCTACCTCACAATTTTTTCATGAATCCAAGCACTTTCAAAATTGTAGGTCCGAGAAGAAAAATACCCATTCCCCCTCTTTTACCGGTCGTCGGCCCTGAGTACTCGCAGGGAACGAAGTCCGAATCTCGTGGCCCAAAATTATCGTCAAAAAATATTCGAAAGATATCAGTTTTCTCTTCCCGTGTGCGAGCGTCGTTTTCGCAACCTCTGATATAATATCGCGAGGCGATTCGCGCATCAGTGAAAGTGCGAGAGCTCGATAAAAAGATGCAAATTACCGTCAACGAGATCGCGGTGGTCGGTTATTACAGGTAATTCTACTACCTAAATACGTATACGTCTCATCGCATATTTGCCAATTTTTACGCTGTCTACTGTTCTACTTTATTATAGCGCTAACAAGTTCACGGCAATATATGCACACCATTGACTGTTCAGTCATCACTTATCTTTGCACACGTAACAAGTTATGTGTAAATGCAATCGCCTACAAAAATGTCTCTACAGTACGTAGCGTACCACATAGATAGAGAGAGAGAGCAAGATCAGGTTCAAGGTCGATTCGCAGCATGACATTAAAATTTGCATCATTCACGTCCTAATTAATACACGATACTAGTTTCGCGCGCGGTATATTCGCAAGAGGAAATTTAACGATATGGCGAACGTGAACCGAAGACTCGATAAAAATCGAAGATTTTCTTTCAACGTAACTCCCACTTCGGCAAGCTCTCTTCGCGGTAACGTGAATGGAATTTCGTCACGGATTAAATTTTGGCAGAGCGCAGGGCACGCCTCACGACCCCCGCCCTCCCCTATTCGTTACGTTAATTCTTCATTTTGAGACGGAATTTTTCTTTCGTAGTGAGTACAGGACTGAATACCATCAGGTTAGAAGGTCTATTCAAAGTGCCGGAATCAAGCGGAATGAAAGCTACAAAAAAGTTATCGAATTTCTCTCCACTTGTGTACCTCAAAAAAAAAACGTTGGGAAGAGTCAAATACTCAGCGGATCCTTGTACTATTCAACACTATTCGTTATCGGTTCGACTGTTCAGCTTTTTAAAAATATTTCCAATCATGTCAACGGTCATTCATCTTCGCATGTTTAAATTTAAATTATTCATGATTTTCATTGAGGATTTGAAAGCGGCCAGTATTGATACTCGATTTCCGGGGCTCCTACCTTCTGATCCTTCTTTCCTCGCACGTTATTGGAAAGATTATGCGAACGTGATGGGTGCCTTCCTACACTTGAATTCTTGAGTTTTCGAAAACTGTAGAATCCGATTACACTCCCACTCAATCGCATCTCAGACGATCTTAAAATCACAAAACTCAATTTTCCAAAGAGAACACAGTAGTATTCGGAAATTGAGTGCTGTGCACATGTTCTGTTGTCTAAAATATTCATGAGAATTGATGCACTTATGAATAATTCTTTTCGTACATCGCTCACTGAAAATACCTACGTGTAGTAAACTTCGTCATTCCGGAAACGCGAAAAATGAATGTCATGGCTTGTGATGGTGGTTCGTAGAAAGACGAGTAAATTTAAAAATTAGAGGAGCTATCACTTCAATATAAATTCAGGAGCATGTCGACGTTTCAATATACTGTAATATCATCTTCAGGGTTAAATCACAAACCAAGTTCTCCTTTTAATTTTGTATTCTTTCTCTGACCAGTAAATTGTTCAACATGTTCTGTATAAATCGTGTGTATTAAAGCATCATTCTTCGGTGAGCATACTATTTTTCTAAGAATTTTTCGAAAAGATATCATTCATATTCAAAAGTTGAAAATGCTTCTCAATGCAGAGAGGTTGCAGGTCGACAGGCCAGCTAAGATAGGAAACGAACATAAGAAAATCTCAAACAACAACAAGAGGCACGAACTATGACGTCAGTGGTACAGCAGGAGCTGGTGAACCCCCTTATGCGATAAGACTCAAATAAACTTTAAAGCAATCTAGCAGAAGCTCTACTTTTGCAGATACACTTATTGCATAAAGCAGTTCAAGTTGAGTCGCCAGACCTGAGTCTGAGCCTTCTGATAAAAGAGTTTGAAACCTTGTCCAGGGTAAGCCAAATATTTGGTGCGCCTAAACTGAAGAAAAAAATTATGCGTAATCTCAAGCCTGTGAGTCACCACATCGCGTTGCTTGAAAGGGACACGTTGAAAATTGTACAAAAAAAATCTGAAGCAAATTCCCATTCGACGATAAACTTCCTTATACTCTCACTCTATTGCAAAAGCCTAAAATTACGTCATAACTTGGAATATGAAACGCCATGAATGACTGTGGTCCAGTAGAAGGAACTGAAAATTTTTCTACTTAACTCTGATCCTCAAGGAAGGGATTATTGCCCCTCATACCCTTCCCTGACTACACCACTGCGAGGTAACGAATGACGTCAGATGTGGACCAAGTTTTTTTTCGTAGTATAACTTTGGAAGAGTGTCCATAAAAGGTTTGTAATGCGAAATCTGTAGGCAACTTGAAAATTGAAGACCTTTCTGTCAAAAGAGCGTCCGTCCCATAAGAAGTACATCGGGCGGACGCCCTTTTGACAGACAGGTACTCAATTGCACACAACTCATTCCTCACTCCCAAACTTACTAATCAAAAATTAACGCTTCATTCTAGTTTTTCACATTTTTGTTGAGTCTACTTCCATAGCTCCTGAAAGTAGATTTGGAGGCTGGGATATTGTGCATTTTGAGCTAAAATGAGGGGTGTGGAAATTAAATATATTTATTTATTTATATTAATAAAATATTTCTAATTTATTTAGCTAAAATAATAACATTAATTTGATAAATAATTTTAAAATTTTGTTTAATACATTATAAAATTAAAAATTGGTTTTTGAAAGAAGGGAGGAGAAAAGGAAAACAAAAAATTAGATGGGACGGTGATATCATAAAATTCCTGGGAGGGAACAAACTATTTCATAGAGTGGCTTACGACAGGCATGAATGGTACAGGTTGAGGGAGGCCTATGCCCGACACACGGGCCCAATTTGTAAGTAATTATTAAATGTAAGCAATCTTTGTAAAGAATAATAAAGGCTTTAAATAAATAAATAAATAAATGATCTAAGGAATAATAATTATTAATTCTCAAATAAGACAAAAATAAATTAACTTATAATAAAAGAAAAATTCATAGAAAAATTAATTTCGAAATTATTTATTATTATTAAATCCAGATTCTAATCTACTATCTTTAAAAATAAATAGAGGATTTAAATTGATTTGGTAAAAATTATTATTCAAATTTATGTAAAATAATTGAGTGAATAAATTGTAAATTTATATTAATAATTTTATTAAATTTTAAATAATATAAAAGTTAAACTTTAATATTTTATTAATAATATAATTATAATAAATAAAAAATATAATGATAATAATTATATGAAATAAAAATTTATTAATACTAAAATTATAAATAAATTATTTTGAAAATAATTAATTCCATTTGATTTTTATGAAAGTGAATCTGAACTTATTTCTGGATTTAATTTAGAATTAAGATAATACGTAGAATATTTAGATGGCTGTCGAAATGTTTACCCGTCGATTGTATCGAAATATTGATTGTATACACGGTTGTTGTAGTAAGTTTAGCCTTCATTATAGGCCCAGCATACACGGATATAAAACTTAGTACGAGTATAATGTACATATTAAATGATAACCTAGTGTAGGAAGTCTCGTATAGAATATTTTAAGCTACTAGCTGCATAATGAAGGCTAGGTCAAAATTCTTTCGTGACCCTAAAATAGGTCAAGGTCATTGATGACGTCATAAATAATCACGGTATATCGTTCCTTGTACTTTAGAATTCGTACGTCCGCAAATTTGAGAGTTGCACAATTGCACCCTAAAGAAATTGAGAAGTTGAATTAAGAGAACGGAATTTCACAGCGCAGGCTCTTTCGCCTCCTTAAAAATTTCTCTGATAGACAAAATTTCAGCTATGACAACGACTCATTCAAAAAGCGTCAAGAATGTGGATTCGTAAATTGATGACAATTATTTAGAAATATCAGAAAGAAGAAAATCATAAGTTAGAAGGTCCATGGAAAGCGGGTGAAGCTATCGTCCACTTGGATCGCTAGTGGTGAACAAATCGTGAGTTACTTTCATAACTATTCAACATCTTTGACCCTTCATTCATTCGAAAATAAAGCATCGCATTAAGATTTTTAGTATTGTTGGACATCTTACAATTTTTGTTTCTTGAATTTTTCTCAAAAAAACGATATTGACCCAAAAAAACATTTAGTACACATTTCTACGCTTGCTGGGGACGGCGCTCGCCCCCTAGTAAATTATACAGAATAAAGTATACGCATCAAATTTCAGCTGTCCCCAGGTTTTCCTACTACACTTCTTGATATGACTCGATCTTTATCCGAATTCCTTCAAATTTTATTGGCCACAATCCTTTGCTTAAGTCTGCAATTGTAATTATTTTCAAGAGACAGACCGACAGACGGACAGACAGAAAGTGTTCGAGAGGAGAGACACCGTTATCTTCAATCATTGCGTAATTTTGAGAATGAATCCGAGCTACGCAAGGTACGGATTCATAATGAATCAAATAAGTTTTAACAGCATAATTGAGCAACAAAAGCGTTCTTTAATGACGCTAGCAAATTGAAAAATTTTGATATGTGGCATGACTCCTGGAGAATTTATTAAAAACAAACTGTAGTCCGCTGGATTTCCTTCAATTAAATTACCCGTCATGAAGATATCGTTTTCACCCACCTCAGAATCGCTCATCACACACATTACATCTATTCCTAGATCTCTTTCTAGGTCTATTTTCTGTACATTCTTGCAAATGCAGTGCTGCCAAAATGACAACATATCTTTTGTGTTCTGCTCTTTTTCTCACACTGTTTCTTCACATCTTACATCAGCCCTTTGAAACAATTCCGGTACGGCCATTAACTTTGCGCTCCACTCACTTTCACCAGTCTTTCCAGATCTCATACACCAATTTTCACAAACTCCCCATAGTGACCTACTTCGGAAGAGCTGATAACCCTTAGAGTAGTTGTAGACCTCATATGAAAGGAAAGAGAAGTGGTGTCCTTGAACGAGAGGCTTCCAAACGAAAAACTCGCACAGCGTGAGATATCAACTAGTGAGTACCAAAAGGTGAATACTAATTGTACGGTCAAATAAGCCTGAAGAAAGGTCAACTTGTGGAATTAATTCCTAATTAGCTGATTTTTAGTATACAGTATATGTTTCATAAGTGGTCCCAAATGACGTCACATTTTACAATTTCTCCTTTGTAGCTCATTTTGCACGCGTTTTATTTTAAAATGTTTCAGATAAAAGTTATACCCCATAAAATTTCCTACAAAAAAGATTCCTATGACTTTTCTGATTAAAGCGATAAAAGGCGAGATAAAAGCCCTTGAATCTCAGTTTAATATTTTCTTGGTGGCTTGGTAGTTACCCCCACTACAGCACTCCCGCTACACCGCTGGCTGGCGCTGTTTACTGCTAATATAATCATTATAATCTCGCCTCCCATCCAATTTATGAGGAAAGTCATAAGAACCTTTTTTGTAGGAAATTTTGTAGGCTACAACTTTTATGAGAAAGATTTTTCGATAAAATGGTTACAAAATGAGCTACAACGAGAAAAATTGAAAAATGTGACCTTTCCCACCTGTGAATCAGTGGCTCGGAATTTCAGCATGTTATTTGGGACCAACATATAAAACATTTATACTAAAAATTAGATTACTAGGAATTACTTCCGCTTTCAGATCCTAATTTGAGTGTACTATAAGTACGTATTTCAATTCAAACATGGCGTCAATTGTCTATCTAGATTATTACAAATAAAACTACAACTTTAGAATAGACCCTCCCATCTTTTAGCTGTGAATTATTATTATTTTTTTTTCTTTCTTTAGGAACCAGTTTCCCGGGTGGTTTATCACCGATAAATGAAAAAGAACCTTATGAAACACATGGAACAGTTTTTGGTGAGCAAACAATTTTAAAGTTTAAGTACACACGAAGAAGAGTATTTTATAAATTTCGAAAGGAGACAAATTTGTGGAGGCTTATTCGGAAAAAACATCCGCCGTACGCAATTTCCTTGGCAAATCGAGCTCTAACTTATTCTCGGGACTATGAAAAAGTTTGATTATTTAGCCTCATAAATGAGAGGTGAAAAGGATTTGGAAAATTTAGCGTTAAATAAAGGGAGAGAGACTTTGATGAAATCCGACTGCCAAGCTATATACTTAGAATTCTTGGAAAAATCTCAAGCACCGACCTATAGGGAGGAAAAAGCTTTATTGATATAAGATTTAATAGAAATTTTGCTAACAGGATTGTCAATCACCATAGGTTAGGCTGGGCAGATCGCAAGTTTTTGTGTAAAGGAGTGTAAAGAAACCGATTTGTTCTTTTGTGAATAAAAATTCTTCAACATACTTGTTTGCTTTAGGCTATTAGTACTTGATGAATGCTTTTATCAGTAAATAATTCAGTCCATGTAAGCATATAGTCAAGGTGGATAAGATTTTGAAACTTAAGACTTTCGAACCAGCATAGATAAGGACAGTAATCGACCTTGAACTTTCGTCTGACCTCCCTGTAGTGGATGGATCTATGTCTCATCTTCTCGTGTGTGCACGCATGTGACTAATGAGCCCGATCCGCGACGTTATGGTTCGTCCGCACCTATCTCATTGGTAGGATGGAGTTGCGGTCACCGCGCCTTCTTCACGAGGGCCGCGCTTGGGGAACAGACCAGCGTTGTTGCTGATTAAGGTGCGTTAGTGGCAACGGTCCTGACAGGCGGTCTACCAGTCTTTCTCTATAATCTAGTTTAGTGCTGCGTGGCAGACATCTTTATACCACTTCTACTGGCCCCGTTTGCGCCTGGTACCATCTTCGATCTCGCTGTAAGGTACCTGTCGGTAGAAACTGTCATCACTAATTCTTGCTACATGCCCGAGCCAGCGTAGCGTATGTAGAGCGCGTCACAATATATTCAATGGATCCTCAATGCTTGACATAAAGTCCGTCCATTTGACGCCTAGTAATTGCCTTAACTGCCGTTGATGGAATCTTTCCGACGATTTAAGCTGCCATCAGTAAACGGTCCGGGTCAGTGATCAGGGTAGGAAGAACTACGGCCCGGTAGACAGCAACTCTTGTTCCAATTCTGACTTTCTCCCCAAGCCTGAACACAGCCAATGAGGCCTCACGCAGTCGCTGGTTGATTTCAGCTGTCACAGAGCCGCCCGTCCCGTGTGACGATGCTTCTCATATAGCTGAATTCCTGGACATCCTCGATAGCTACTAGGGCTTTTTTATCGCCCACATTCATCTCCATTCCAAGCGCACTGCACTGTAGGCCACTGAAAATGTGTGCATCGCTCTCTGCGCAGAGATCAGTGATGATGTTAACCAATTTCGGCGGGCAGCTAAATTTGAGCATGAATTTCTATAAAGTGCCCCTACTGACCATATCAAATGCTTTGCGGAGGGTCCACAAAGATGGCGTGCAGCTGGGAGCGCTGCTCGATCGTCTTTTCCTGCAGTTATCTCAACGCAAATACAATGTCGGCCCGGAAACACAGCCTGATGGGACTCGGGGAGAAGACCAGCGAAGACCGAGCAGAGGCGATTGAGCAGTATTCTGGTGAGAATCTTTCCTGCTGCGCACAATAGCAAGATACAGTGGTAGTTGGAGCAGTCTGTGTTGTAAATGCTGGTTATCACCGCGGTTTTGAAGTCTGTTGGAACACTGGACTATATAATATACAGCACATATGAGGGAAGGGAGAGGGGATTATAGGAAATTTGACTTGGGATGTGGAAGGAATTTCGGTTTTGTGGGTGGAGGAGAGTCTGAGTATGTCACGTCAGGAGACAGGCTTAGAAAAATTCCCCTTATTAAACTACCTAATATGAGGAGAGGAGGAACCTAGAAAAATTTAAGAGGAGGAATGCTAGGAAAAATCTCGATCAATATATATAACGGACTTCGAGAAAGTTGGGACTATAGTGAGAGAAGGGAGATCTGCAGTATTGAGCTAGCTACATATACGAGAAGGATTTTGAAAATTTCCGACGATTTAGCGAAGTGTGTGACACTCTGACGTAGTCAATAGACTACGAAAATCTTCGATTTCCAAAACAGTGGTGATTCTTGGACAAAGTCCGACTTTCTCAAATGGTCGATTACATCAGAATGAAAAATGATCCTAATGGACCATCGTCATAAATTATTGAAATCGAAATATCTGTCATATAACAAGTTAACTGCTCGTAGCACTGAAAGAGACTTCGCGAGTTTTTTTTTTTTGTAAATATGGCCCAGGAACAGGGCGAAAACGCCAAATATTATACGAGTAACTGTATAATAATTATAGTCGTACGTGTCGCTCGGCACGTTCTCATACGTGGACTGACTTACATTGACATGGTAAATTACGTTCTTTGAATTTTACCCTTATTTTTTGAAAGTTCGTCCATCTTCTTTTTCTTCGAATTTATTACCACGAATACACGATGCCAAACTGGTTTCTCATACGGATATACGTATTTGCATACGTAGGAGGACACTTCAAAACGGTTTGGCATAGATCGCGTTTCAGTTTTAGCGAATTCGAAAACCAAAATTTACCTACGTTTCACCAAATGGGAACGAAAAAAAAAGCTATAATACGAAAATTCAGCCGACCCAAATAGGAAATCGTGATCGAATTTAGAACAATAGAATTATTCACTCGCAAAATACGAGATATTATTATTTATTATTGAAAGATTCTATAGGATACCATTGTAATAAATTATTCGGAAAATTTGTAGATATCGGGACGTATTTGAATGTAAAATTTTTCTTATACTAAAAAGAGCGAGAGCGTGAAGTCTCATCGTGTAGAAATTCGGCAGCAAAAATTTATCGAACGTATACACACTCCTAAATTAATACGAGAGACAAAAATTCTTGACCTATATAATCGTATTTTTTAAGCTCTAAAAAATGACTGACTAAATTACATTTTCCTTCTGTGTCTGGGATATCACCTCGCCGCTCCTCCGCTCTTATAATATGACAGTTTATAATTTGCTCAACGATGCGCGAATTCTGTTTGTCCCAATTTCGAGAAACTAAGGCAAAAAAAAAAAGGAAAAAATGATCATTTTAGAATTTTTCCTTTAGGTGATACAGAAAATTTTTGACGACGTCGTCAGATTTCAATTGCTTTATGCATGATCGTGAAATGAAGGCGCCGAGACCATATTCTTTTATGAAGCAGTAATCCCGAACGGTCGAGTGAATTTTTTAAGGTACCGGAAGTCACGCGGACGACAGTTGTAAACGCTTTTCGCGCCTTCGTAACTGTGGCCAGTACAGTTTTACATCTTTTATATATAAACGGATGGCGAAATAGAATATAAAAAAAATATTACGGAATCGGTTGGCCACGTGGTGCCGGAAAATATTCGAGGCTCTCGTTTTTTACGCTCTCCTCTTTATGAAGAGCTCCAGCATTTAATGAACGACCCGCTTATTGCCCGTACTTAGCATCGGAAACTGCGAATAGCGCTGGGAAAGTTTTTCTTCATCGAAAATTTTTCACAACGCATCGCACGTGTGTCGCGCACACGTAAACTTCGCGATGCATACATTTGCTAAAGATATATCCCCTAAGAATGTATGTTTGATGAGTCTATTATATAAATAAGGTCCCTGTAGTTATAGAGAGGCGGGCAGGCGGGATCGAGTAACCCATCAAGTTTCTTACATTTGGCAGACGCGTGAACGTCGAATCGCGACTTTTGACCGCGCCATCGTAAATTGCGAATTCTTTCCAAGTTGTCTATCCAAATTGTGACACCTTATAGGTGTAGCCTGAAGAATGAATGAAAGAAAGAAATGGCGAAGATTGATTATCCGTCGCACATGAAAGATGCATTCCTGTAACTTTTTTACCATCGTTCGTTTAGCAAACCCAAGCGAAACATACAGCAAACGAAGATAAAATTCAGATTCGTTATTATTGTTTTCAAACCGTACTTTAAAATTTCATCAAAACTATTGGCAGAGTAGTGTTAGACCCGAAGTTTATTATTGGGTATTTGGTGCGTTCGTAAGGGCAAAAGCAAAGGGAACGCCTAATGGATGAGTCCGTCCACCACCCCACGCATTGGTAAATTGAAATTTCGACTTTCAGGAGAGGAGACTTTGAGAACTTTCACCACAGAAGACTTCTCAAAATATCTTGAACAGAGAGAGTCACCAATAATGTAGAGGCCCTTGCAGCGAATCGGTAGAGAGAAAGTCATATTGGCAGCTATGAAGGAACACAAATTGCGGTACCTGGGCTACGTCACGAAGGTCGACAGATTTGCGTTACTGAAGCTCATGGTGGAGGAGAAAAATACGCGGAAAAAAATCACAGGGGAGGAGGCAGAACTCTTGGATGCGTGACCTGCGTCGATGGCTAGGAAGATCGTCGGCGGAAATTTTCAAGGCAGATCGAGGGTAACGATGGCTTTGTGGATCGCCAATCTCCGTTTAAAGGCGTCAGCGTGAAAAAAATTAGATGCCATTGCAGGACTGCAAGTCCCGAGAATTTTTTCAAGTTCCCCTCCTATTATATAAAGCTTGGAGCCTGAAGTTTTTCCAAGTCCCGAAAACGATGACTTGACAACTGCAACTTCAAGGAAGCCGTCGTTTTTCCAAGTCCTTAGCTCGAGAGTCAAAATTTTTCGAAGTCCCCTCACCTCCGTGACTTCATCAACCTCGTGACCTCAACAACTTCATGATGTCATCAACCTTGGGCCGCTCGCGCTCGCGGACGAAAATTTCCTGAAAGTACCCCCAACAAAAGGGATAGCGGATTCTCCGTTAAAAAGGGGAAGAAGATTATGAAGAGAAAGAAGGCAAATTTTTGGCCACAGTGTCGAAGGGGATTTCTTCCTCCGAACTTGGGAGCGAGACTTGAAAAAAATTTTCGACCATAGAGGGGAAGGAAGACTTCGAAAAATTCGTAACAGCAGGCCTAAAGACGGAGATTGGAAAAGTTTAGATCATCGAGCCAAATATGTGTTGAACGAGGCCGTTTCATAAGAGACTCAAAATTTCGACTCTCAAACTATACCTATATTACGGGAGATTACCCTCGAAAAAGTTTCGACTTCTGAGTTGTAAGGGGAACTTGGAAAAATTTCCATGATCGAGCGTTGAAATTTTTCCAAGCCTCCTGTCATCATATAACAGCAAAATTTTTGATATGTTTCACGTCTTTCCTGAAATTTCCTACGTCCTAGCCTCTTTTTCCAAAATGTCCGAGTTCACACAATCCTCGCGAGTTGCCCAACCCCTCAAAAAAACATGTCTTTCCTGAAGTTTCTTGAATTGCAGCCCCTAATTCCAAAATTGAGAGTTTAACCCTAAACATGATTCTGAAAATCTGCGGTTCCACGAGTCCTGAATCCTGGTTCCTACTTCCAAAACTTACGAGTTTTCCGCCCCCTAATAATTTTGTATAATGTATCCTTTCTCTTCCTTTATAACAAACTATGACGTCATCAGCTATGATCCCGAGGTTTTTCCAACTATGACGTCATCAGCTGGTGACGTCGTCGACCGCAACCCCGAGCCTGATTCTGAAATTTACGAGTTCAATTCACCTCTCCTCATTAGTTTAGTAATAGGTATGCTCGGCTTACGTTAGGCCTGGTTTCATAAAGGCGAAGGAGTAGTATCCCAATTTTGAAATCTACAAGTATATGACATCAGTCTTGAGCCGGAGGTTTAGTAAGGGGGACTCGAGCAGTATTACTATTAGGTCTCGTATAATAAAGACTGACTGTTGGGAGCTTACGAGCGAATTGAGTGATCCCGAGAATAGAAGAGAGACAGCTCGAGCTGATGACGTCACTATAGTTCATGATGTCATAAACATCCATCTCGGCTATCTGTGACGTCAACAACACGTGGGAACTGAGTTGCAGCCCCCCATTTCTTGCTGCAGTTATAACCATATTTGAAATTCCTCAACCTCCCTCGAAACCACGATTGCCTCATGACGTCATCGTGATGACGTATTTGGTATACAGAACAGGATTTTTCCAAGTCCAGCAATAGCTAGTTCATCGTCTTTTTTTCTCCATGGCATCAAGAGTTTGGCAGATGTTTCGAAGTTCTCTAAGTAGCTTGAAGCCGCTGTTCGTCATGCGAGAGTCACAACACCCTCTTTCTCGCGATACTCAAAACTACCTGCCTCCATGGCCTCGTCTCAATGGCGTAGGGAATCCGTGGAAGCAGAGTGTGAAAATACTCCGGATCAATACCATACACATGAATTGAAGCGCAAACAAGGTGTCGAATGCGTTCAACGGTTATGATGAGAGTGAGGGTAACTCTCACCACCTACCCAGGGTGAGAGAATACGTAATGACCAGACGGAAGAAAAGGACAAAGGGAACTTGAGCGGAGTGTGAGAAGCTCAGTTGTAAACTGTGAAAAGGCATTTATATTGGTGAGACTGGAAGAAAATTCAGCGCCAGAAAAAAGGGAACACGATACATCGATGGAAAGAGAGGATGGGAAGTCCTTGTTTGGCAAAGCTCATAATATAGTGAAGAATAGAGCAATGGTGGAGGAATACTCGAATGTAGAAAAACACATGGAGAGAAGATAAGTCTGAGAATAAATATGGAGTTCGCAAGTCAGGTCCCTGAACAATGTAATCACGTTTAGCAGAGAAAAATTTTTCTACTTGATAATCGGGCGAGAGAGGAAAAACAAAAACGACCAATAAAATGACATTTCACCTGTCAGCCAATAGAAATGCAAATGAACCAATCACGAAATAATAAAGTAGAATTGTCGTGCACTACTTACACCACATTACACTCAAAATGAGTTTCGATGATGCGTCTGTTGAAAAAAAAAAAAAAAACAAGAAAAAACACTAAGGTCATAGCCTGAAGTGCAATAGTGCAATGAACACGAAAAATTTGCAATACCTCTTCTCAAATCCTTTGAGAGGAGGATTTTTAAAAATTCTTTCTTCTCATACTTGTATACGAGTAGTTGGTGACTTAGAATTTTTCTAGAAATGCAGCGCATAGGCTGAAAAGCGATCCAATCGCGAACTAATAAAGTAGAATTGTAGTACACTACTTAAATCACATTACACTCAAAATGAGTTTGGATGATACGCATTTTGAAAAAAAAAAAAAATGATAATAAAAATACGAAGATCATAGCTGAAGTGCATTAGTGCAACGACCATGAAAAATTCGCGATGCCTCTTCTCATATCCCCTGGGAGGAGGATTTTTTAAAATTCTTTCTTCTCATTTACGAGTAGTTCGTGATTTGAAATTTTTCTAGAAATGCGGCGCATAGGCTGAAAAGTGAACCAATCGCCAACTAATAAAGTAGAATTGTAGTGCACTACTTATACCACATTACACTCAAAATGAGTTTGGATGATGCGCATTTTGAAAAAAAAAAAAAATGATAATAAGAATACTAAGATCATAGCCTGAAGTGCAATAGGGCAATGACCATGAAAAATTCGCGATGCCTCTTCTCAAATCCCCTGGGAGGAGGATTTTTTAAAATTCTTTTTTGTCATATACGAGTAGCTCATGGCTTGAGATTTTTCTAAGTCCCCTTTGCGACATCGCTTCAACGTTAGTCAGTTCTTCCACCTTCTGTTTTTCAGTAAAAATTTCTGTGAGTTATGCAGACGATATCTGCACGTTTTAATTACGTGAGTCATATTCAGTAAAATTGAACAACGAATCGGGTTGGTAAGTACATACTCGTATGTGAGCAATAAATGAGGCGAATTCAATTATTATTTCCCGCATTGTAGTTTGGGGTGCTATCTTTGGGGGTAACAGACATTATATGCGCTATAAGAGAAAAAATCTGCTCGATTTCAATCTCCTCTGCAGATTGAGAAAATATGAATGCGAACAATGTTGGTATTTCAAGTGGTACAGATTTCTAATGTTACAACCTATAATATGCATAGTTCAATGAGCCGAGGAAATATTTTCATTTCATTTTATAAATCACGATTTCAATTTCACGTTATCTATTCAAGGAAAACCAGAATACACGTTTTTAATTTCAAATTTCCAGTGAATTTGGTTATAAATAGACGGAAACACTTTTTTCTCTCTTCTTCACTCGTTCCTTCTCCTCTCCCTTGATTTGTTTCTGTCTTCTTCACATCTTTCCATCTTTATCGCTCTTCATATTATGGTATACGCGCGAAGCTATATCAGAGTTCAACATTAATGTCAACTTTGTCAGTGATGAAGTACTTCGACGACCTTGAAAATTTTCACTTCATTAAAATATTCTCCGATACCGAATACCCTCGCGCTACGGATGGTGGTTTAAGGCAGGCTCTCGTCACTTCTTCCATTCATACTTTGTGTAATCATTCATAACGTTGGGGTCCGTGGGGAAAAAAATTACGATTCGTCTTTACACGCTGTTGCAGAAATAAAAGTCGAAAATTTCGAGTCGTATCGCTCGTTATTCTAGAGAGATTGTGAACTTTCGATAAAACACTATTTCTTCCCTCGCTTGTACACTGAATTTACTATATACGGATAACTAGAATATTTTTGATACCATCGGACAGGCGACGACGTATGCATTTTATAATTCAGTTTTCAACCGAATAATTTTAATCTGAGAAAATTGAATTGAATGAAGCTCAAAGTACGGGGCGTACAATGGTTCATCGAAAGAACTAACCGAGAGGTCACCTTTTTAGAAACTTATGGTTGATATGAAAATGTGGTCACTGCACTTATGTAATTGCATCTTAATAATTATTATACAGTCTTCTAGTATGCTAATAAGTGGAAACAGTAATGATGATGACGAGAGGGAGAGGTGATCCGAGACTCAGTTTTGCTTCAACGATGAAATTCGAAAGGATAACCAATCTATTTATCTTAATTGATTGAGAGCAATTTTGGTGGTGACTTCATTCTCCTAAAATAGTATTGTCTCTAAAATAACGATTTCAGAGAAATATAATGGTTTTGCGGTTCGCTCCTGATTCTGGTAGCTTCTGGTAAAAAAGCTATTCTGAGAAATGATCAGATTATTCCTAAATAAGTTCTTCCAACTCACTTGGACGTTTTCTGGTTTGCTCTAAACGAGCATAGATGAGCTGACATACATAGTTGTGAAGAACAAGCGGTTCATCGAACTCTACCCATTAGCAAATCTTCATCGTGACCATGAGCGAAAACTCTCGCCTTGTACACGCTAAACTATAGCAATATATCTGTCGTCACCTTTTCGTTTTATAATTTCTAAAAAATTAATGAATGATAATAATTCGCGTAAGGAATCTTTAAAGGTGGGTACGTGAGATGGGCTAATGTATGAAAAAAGAACGGTACCTATCGACTCAACGTTCGTGAAATGCTGCATCACGCATCAAAGCCACTTTATTACCTTGCATGTATCAAAATTCGTTCATTCAACAGCTGTGTGCCAAGAACGAGAATAAGACCCATGGCACCGTAGGTCGTATTCATTGCCAAACACTATTTTTCTCTCTCTCTCTTTGTGAAACACCTGTAATGGTTTTATTTGAATCTTGTCGAGTACAAAGCGATCATTCTTCTTCCTCTCCTTCACACTCGCTCATCCGCTCCTTCAGAAGCATTCGAGTACCTATAAAATGGATACAAAATAATTCTTAAACATTGATCACGAGAATGAATAGGATAAAAATTAGTACAGTTATGCGCTAGAATTCCCCTCGAACGCTCGGTCAAATTGCAGAGAGACGTCACAATTTTGATGACAAGAAGTACCCAATAATCGCTCTTCATAAAAAGAAGTTGATCTTGTCATTTTCAGGGTCGAGAGAACGCCTGAATCTGGGACAATCTAGTAAATGTTTACGTGTAAACGAAAATTCGGCTCCGGGATAGGTAAATATTTTGGATGGAATATGCGTTTTAAATTATTGGTATTGCCATGTACACTTTTACAGTGGGAAAAAAATATGAATAAGTATAGAAGATTCGGTATAGTATGAACGATGTAATGTTGAGTGTAGACGCCGGCGGTGGGTTTAACATACCGACACGCATGGCCACTCCTCTTCTAATTTCTCGACTCGCACCTGTCTAAACTCTTATGCGTATGCCTAATCAAAATGGCTATAATCGCTCCTCCCTCGATTTAGTCGTGTGTGTCAGTAACCGAATTACTGACTTGAGAGCTTGCATCTCACCCTCGGTATCAACAATGTACTTTTTCTGGAAGAATCGAGTAACTTAAGCCCGTTAGATCAAACTAAAGTCTTCACAAAGAGTGCTAAAACGCACTTCGCCACTTCAAGTGTAGGCTATTTATTGGTTGCCTACAAGCAACAGGTGTTTGCAGCATTGTAGTTTTACTAAACTTGGTGTCAAATTTTATCGTATATCTTTCTCATCTACAGTTCGCTGCTCGCGGAGTTTCTTTCATAAAATAGTGTAAGAGACGCGCAAAAAGCCTGCCCCAAGGGAATTCTTCAATTTCGATAACGACAATCGATCTTGTTAGTTTATATTTAGATTTCAATGAACTTGGATTTTCAAGTGAATACTCGATCAAAGGTCATTCTAACGTTGAGTCTGCCATTACGTTTATAGAGCGTATATCCTGAAAAATCCTTCACGTCCTGTTAGGAAACTTTTTTATTCTCTTGTCCAGACATTCTTATTTTGCAGCTAAGATAAATGAGGATTTTAAGCTGAATCTTATGAATAGTGGAACCTGAAAAAATTTTGACCCTTAGAACTTCGTATGTGTGGAGTGGTAATTTGCGAGTTACGTACTTGAGAAGAGAACTAGACGTGAACTAAGGAAGACAAGAGGAACTTGAAACATTTCAATCTCTGAGCTCCCATAATAAGAGAGGCCTTTGAAAAGATTTCAAGCTTTGAAACTCTACGCACGGAAAAATGTCGAATCCTTACAGAGAATCGACCTAAGAGTAATACGAGCTCTAATTTCAGCTATAGCATGTAATTTGTCTTCAGAAGATTAAGGACAATGAATTTCTAGTTCTATAGAAGGAACGAGAATTATCTTCAAACTGCAATCAGAGGGAAAATACTGTTCTTGTCCCTGTTGGTAAAGTATACACCTATATTCTACAGAAAAATCAAAGGAGGACAGTTTGAACCTCGGACCTCTGACGTATTGAACGGTCGCCAAAACCACTCCGCTACAGAGATGTGCTAAAATTACAGAGCATTGTAATCCAACACTAATAAAATTATGTTGCTTTCAACTGTGAGAGTGAGATACAAAGACCACAGTCATAAGGTTGTTGGAAGAATTCAGGCCAAAGGCCCGGATATGACGTGAGTGCCCCCACATTCACATCATGACCACTGAACACCTTTATCACCTTGTTTGTGTACTTTCCTGAGTATGGTACAGATTCATGCAGATTACTTTCTCACTGTGTTGTCATGAGTTCCCTTCTTTGCTCCAATTTTCTCGAGGACTCCCACAGCAGTTGGCTGCTGCAATTTGCTTCACTATCTCTATCTTACCCCTTCTTTTCATGATTCTTCAGGATACACATTGCGCGGTAGTTCAATCGGCGCTCACTTGTATACCCAATGGTAGTGATGCGAGTCGTTGGGGATGTTGGTGTCGGTGTGCTTTGGCTTTCTTTAGATTTGATATTCTATCCTGTTGTTCGCCAACGTAAGTGTTAAGTCGAAATCAGAAGGTGAGAGGGCTGACCTGACGTGGGGACTTGTAAACATCTCATGTCACAAGCTATAAGAGAAAAAGCATATTAAAAAATCCTCCCCTCAAGGGATTCGATAAGAGACATCGCGGATTCTTCATGGTCATTGCCATATTGCACTTCAGGCTATGACCTTGTTTTTTTTTCTGGTTTCTTTTTCCTTTAAATGACTCATCATCGAAACTCATTTGAGAGTAATTACCTATGTTGTGTAAGTAGTGCACTAAAATTCTATTCTACTTCAATAGTTGGTGATTGGTTCACTTTTCAGCCTAGGCTATGCGCTGCATTTCTAGAAAATTAATCTCAAGTCATGAACTACTCGTATATGAGAAGAAAGAATTTTTTTAAATCCTCCTCTCAAAGGATTTGATAAGAGGCACGCGGATTTTTCATGGTTATTGCACTATCGCACTTCAGGCTATGACCTATTGTTTTTCTTTTGTTTTTTTCAACAGAAGCATCATCGAAACTCATTTTGAGTGTAATGTGGTATAAGTAGTGCACTACAATTCTACTTTATTAGTTGGCGATTGGTTTATTTTTTACCCTATGCGCTGCATTTCTAATGGGGTAGCACCCGAAAGTACGCAAGATTTAATCTATTCAAGCACGTTACTCTTGTAAGCTAACTAAAAGAGTAGAATTGATTTTAAAATGACCTATCCCACTTCCAGAGAGAATTTTTTCACGAATCCACCGCAGCTACGTAATTATCGTTCAAAAGTCTAAATCGACGTCCGAGATATAGCATGAACAGGAAGGTCAATTCTTCCAAATCCTCAGCCTATAGGCTTAAAAATCATAAATTTTGAGCTTATCATTCCTAAGCAAATGTTCAACTTTCTGGTTATTTTGATGGTCGCGCTGAAGAGACGGACAGTTTCCATTAAATGGACTCTTTCAATAAAACCTGTCCTCTCTCGGAAATTGAACTCAGCTGTAACAGAGAGGGGTCAACAACCATAGCAAGAGAGAACGGAGCACAGTTCCAATCAAACTTCGAAATGGTGCTGAAGAAATTTCAATGCAATAAACGGTCATTTCATCGTTTGCATTGGCAATCTCTGCCATTTCATGAATTTTTCCATTCCACAAACAAAATTTTTACCTCACTGATGAATGAAAATCTTACAACCGTGACGATATCACCTTAAAAGTTTCTGGCCCTGATAAAATCTTCACTGAAACTTGTTCTAAAAGGGCTGATCTGAGGGAGATATCCACCGTTCTTCCGGCAAATCATTATATAAATATGAAGAGAGAGAATATAAAGAAATTCCAACTTCCGAGTGGTACGCGTAAGAGAAAGGAGGGTAATTAGGTAGTTAATACTAGCGAGTGATGAATGCAAATGAAAGCAGGTTACAAGTTCAACATTTTCTAAAAATATTACAATCGACGAACTCTCGTCTGCACTCAAGAGTATCGAAATTATCGTGAAAGCTGAAGAAATTTTTCTACCCCTTCTGCGACCGCGTTATGAAGAGAACTTGACCAAGTTGTCAAAGAATTAGCCTAAATGTAATACAGAAGGCGTACTTGAAAAACAAAAAAAAAAAAAATCGAACGAAAGAAAAATTCGTACAAGGCCTCAGCTGACCTACACTCGCGTATTACTTCCTGTAAAATTGAATTTAGATCGTGAGCTTGATAGTGAGTATAGCGGCCGTAAGGGAAAAATTGCGTCCTAAATAATAAATAAATTTTGCGAGTGTACACAAATTTTACGTTTGCACGAATATCCTTTACTCGTAAAAGCTTCGTTGAAAGCACAATAAGGACATGAGATGAAGGTTAACGCTATACTATAAGAGACGTACCTTTGCGAGCTTTTTTCAAATATTATTCGTATACGTATGTGTACTGAAGAATGTTACGCGCGCATTACCGGAATTAAATGGTAAAATATTCGAATTCTCGTAAATGCATGCATAGTTTTCCGACTAATCGACTGATGGATTACCGTCACTATATAGTTTTGTTGAAAGTTATTTCTCTTCTTTCTCTCTGTACTTCCTCGGGAAATAAACGTAGAACAACAATGCAAATTGTGTCCGTCGCACTTTTTTTTTCGTTGTTTTTGTTTCTGGACACGTCTGGTATTCACGGTACTGATGGTCGTCTTGTAATTTAAATATTTTATCGAGCTGAATGCTCTTCTATTCGGAAATTGGCAAGCCGAAAATTCGTGACCCAGACGTTGACATTTTCGGTTACACTCGGTGTCGTTAAACCTTTAATTATTCTGTTTTGCGCTAGACTGATATCCCTTTAGAGAGTACAGTCAGCCGGCTGAGAGACACGGCTTCCTTGATACGAGTAAATTAAATTACGTAATAATTTAAACTTGAATTTCGTCAATGATGCGCTTAAACGAAGCGATGCATTTGATAACGATCCTGATTACGGTACAGTATACGTAATACTGTGCGGAGCGCGAAGGTCTAAGGATTCATTTCTTCTAATCAGCCGATTGCAATTTTTGACAACGAGCGTGACGTACTCTCTTCCTTCTTTCTTACTCTTGAGCGGCATCGGCGGACCGAACGTCCGTCTGGGGATTGTCTATAACGCCAATTTAGATAATTAATCGTTACGTGTCGCGTCGCGATCCAGTCGAATTGTTAAAACTGTTAAAAGGTTCAGGCTAATTTAGATGTCAAGAAGGTGGACTATAGTAATTTCGTAGGGAGGAGATGTTGGTGATATGTGGTAGAGTTCGATATTTCGAAGCCCGGAAGCACTTATTACTCGTAGTACATCAGACGATATCTGAGAGAAGTACGTGGATAGAAACTTCTCACGACCAATCAAGAATCCCAACCCCGAAGATCTTTGCTAATTTTTTGTGCACTTTTTAACCTCTCATAGATTTTTGCGAATATTTTGTAGAAGTAAAGTCTTTTAAAAAAAGTATTTCAGACACACCGATCGAGCATACGAGCGTGCTAAGGAGAGGGATGGACAATAATCCACGTCTTTTACGTTACGACGCTAGCGCGCCCTTGCGGCGGATGAGGAGTCAACGAAATTTTTTTGCGATCCAATGGATCATGCACGACGACGGGTCAGAACGATCGTGAAGATCTGCAATTCATTGTTCGCATTCATATTTTCTCAAACTGCCGAGGAGATCGAAATCAAGCAGTTTTTTCTCTTAAAGCGCATGTATGTCTGTTGCCCCCAAAGATAGCACCCCAAACTACAATGCGGGAAAAGAATAATTGATTTCGCAAACGTGCAGATATCGTTTGCATAACTCACAGAAATTTTTGATTGAAAAATAGAAGGTGAGAGGGCTGACCTGAAGTTGAAGCGACGTCACAAAGGAGACTCAGAAAAATCTCAAGTCACGAGCTACTCGTATATGAGGAAAAAGAGTTTTTAAAAATCCTCCTCTCAAAGGATTTGATAAGAGGCATCACAAATTTTTAATGGTCATAGCATTTTTGCACTTCAGGCTATGATCTTAGTATTTTTATTATTTTTTTTTCAAAAGACGCATCATCGAAACTCATTTTGAGTGTAATATGGAATAAGTAGTGCACTACAATTCCACTTCAATAGTTGGTGATTGGTTCACTTTTCAGCCTATGCGCTGCATTTCTAGAAAAATCTCAAGTCACAAGCTACTCGTATAAAAGTATGAGAAAGAAGAATTTTTAAAAATCCTTCTCTCAAAGGATTTGATAAGAGGCATCGCGGATTTTTCATGGTCATTGCACTATTGCACTTCAGGCTATGATCTTAGTATTGTTATATTTTTTTTTTTCAAAGACGCATCATCGAAACTCACTTTGAGTGTAATATAGAATAATTAGTGCACTACAATTCTAGTTTATTAGTTGTCAATTGGTTCACTTTTCAGCCTATGCGCTGCATTTCTAGAAAAATCTCAAGTCACAAACTACTCGTATATGAGGAAGAAAAATTTTTAAAAATCCTCCTCTCAAAAAATTTGATAAGAAGCGTCGCGGATTTTTCATGGTCATTGCACTATTGCACTTCAGGCTATGATCTTAGTATTGTTATCATAACCTTTTTTTTTTTCAAAGACGCATCATCGAAACTCACTTTGAGTGTAATATAGAATAAGTAGTGCACTACAATTCTACTTTATTAGTTGTCAATTGATTCACTTTTCAGCCTATGCGCTGTATTTCTATTGGCTGCCAGGTGCGCTGTCATTTCATTGGTCGTTTCTGTTTTCCTTTCTCGGCCAATCATCAAGCCACAAAATTTTTCTCTGTTAATTGTGATCACATTGTTCAGGCCTGACTTGCGAACTCCATATATTCTCAGACTTATCTTCTCTTTATGCAGTTTTCTACACGTATGACTTCGAGTATTCCTCCACCATTGCGCTATTCTTCGCTATATTATGTGCTTTGTCAAATAAGGACTTCCCATCCTCTCTTCCCATTGATGTATCGTGCTCCCTTTTTTTCTGGCGCTGAACTTTCTTCCAGTCTCACCGATGTAGATACCTTTGCACAGTTCACAACTGAGCTTGTCACACTCCGCTCAAGTTCCCTTTGTTCTTTTCTTCCGCCTGGTCATTACGAATTCTCTCCCCATGGGTAGGTGGTTATAGTCGCCCACATTTTCATCGTAACGTTGACCCCCTTTTCACCTTGTTTGTGTGCTGTTTTTTCGTTCAATAATTCGAAAATTTTAAAAGCAGTGATGGCAACTTATTTATAGCAAGTGTAACTAAGGCACTGGATAAGTATCAGCTGACGAACAGCACATTTGCATTTAAATTCGGCGTTTTGGATGACGTCACCAACGCGCAGAAAAATTAAGCAAATGCAGCCATCAGCTGCAGACGTAATCCTATACAAGGTAGAGTCCCGTTGTATCTATAGTGTCTCAGTGCAGCAAGACGATACACTCATTTTAGGTTTAATGGTTAGAGAAAAGTTTTTCCCTCTTCAAACATCTCCCTCTCTTGTATGCGTAGTCCTTTCTTCTAAACTTTAGTGCGCTTTTGTAACGGTATACCCTTCCTATCACAAGGCGGAACTTCCATCTGAAGGTGAAATGTGCCGATCCAATCCGAAGGCTTGGTTATAACCTACTAGTGGTTATCGCACTTGTCATGAGAAGGAGAGGTCGCGGGTCCGATACGCTCTTGAGCTGGGAGATATCATCGTCATTTCTTCTTCCTTCCTAATTTTCCTACCTTATATGGCGTCAGGTATAGCTTAGAGAAGTTCTTTGTTTCATCTGGTAAAATTCCAAGTTGCTGCCTTTGTCTGAAATGCTAACTTTATCATACATTTGATCGCTCAAGACGATGGCCAGCTCGAAAATCCTCCAAAAATAGGGTTTTGTGACTACCTATGTAGGAACACTGTCTGTTAGAAGGACTGACAATCACACGCGTCATCATTTATTGCCACTATTTTGTTCCTCATATTTTATATGTAAAGACTATCCAATGGAAGAACTGACAATCACACGTGTCATCATTTAGTGGCCACAATTTTGCACCTCATATACTACACTGAGAGAAAAAAAGGGTAAAATAAGACAAGTCACATATTTTTATACACTTTGACTAGAATTTATAATCAAAATAGAAAAACTGATCAAATTCACAAAGCAAAAAAAAAAAATAAAAAGGCGACTGTTTCAAGCCTGTTAGAAGAACTGACAATCATTTGTAGGCTACAATTTTGCACCTCGTATACTACATGGCAACACTGTCTGTAATAGTCCAATCAATAAAGAATTTTTATGGGCTTTAAATGTGACGGAAGGTATTTTGCTTGTAATGTCATCAGGATAATCCCCTGATTAAACTACCGATGAGTCCTACAAACTCTGCCACTCGCAAAATCCACCTGTGGCTCTCGAAAATTCAGTTTTTCGCAATTTTCTCGAAAACTCAGCATTTTAGAGAAAAAAATTTCAAGCAAAAGTTGTTCCTCGTACAATTTCCTACAATATTCACTAGTCATTTGTTACCCTACGTTCATTGGTTGGTCTGAAAATTGCCACTCAAGTGCCTCATTTTGTTCTTACGAGCCATTTTTTGCGTCATGTCGGATTAAATTGATAATTTAGAAAAAAATCTTATAATTCGAAATATCATTCTGGAGCTCTCATTGTTTCGCGTTAAGACAGTGATAAGCGTGGATATACTGAACAAAGATTCAGAGAAGTGAACACAAATGTGCTATGAATCAATGCCTGTAAGTTCTACACTGTACACTCGTTTTACTCGTTGGTTCCGCGATCATACGGTCCCTAGTATTGGGATATTTGTGGATTTAGTGTCACTGATTCCTGAGTTGAAGTTACAATTTGAATAATGAAACTGTCTGCGACTTACTCGACACCAACCAAACGTCCTCTCTCAGGATTACCCTGGGAGCTTATCGCGTGCTAACTCCAAACTTAGCCAATGTGCAGAGCTCTTATAACCTCCCCCACTTTTAACGACTCCCTAACTTTTTATCCTCTGTCTTCCGATTTCCACAACTTCCAACTAACAAACGAATCTTTCTCTTTCACAACAACCAACCACTCACCAAACATATTTGTCTCCGATTCAATCCACTACAACCTTTACATCCAACACCCCTACTTGGACTCCCCCTCAACCTAAAATACGTTTCGATCCCACAGAAAGCCTCAAATCCAACAAAATTGTTTATACTTTACACATAAGGAAACTATTTCAAGAATATCCTCACTACACACTTTGCCTCTCCAGCGGGTCTAAAACATCCGATAAAGCAGCCTATGTATACTCGTTCGACTGGGTCACAACGCATCCGCAACAAAGGTTCCATATTTACAGCCGAACCTATAACCTATTGAACTGCCTCAACCACCTCCTGCAAATTCCTTCTTCTTACCGACTCTGTTTCTCTCTTCACTACACTCCCTTACAAACTCATACAACTCTAACCCAATGATGATGCAACGCACCCCTCTCACACTTGATAATTTAGACTTAATTAACGCACAAATAATTTTCTAATGGATCTCCAGGCACTTTGACCTCTTCGAACAAGACGCTGTTGATCAAGCCGCCAAACAAGCTACCTCCTTCCCCGAATAACTGATGATTTCACTGTCATATCTCTAGACTACGAAAGCTAATTATTGAGTATTTATTTGAGGGGGGGGGGATGTTTTGTATCCATAATGATGTGTGTAACTGTTTTTGATTACATATGAAATTCTTGAACCAAGAATATGATTTTTTGAAATACTACAAATAACTTATGTGTACCAAAAATTCGCCATCTTTTAGCCAACCAATGAATGTACAAAATTACCTCAAGTTAGTACAGAGAAAGTTTTCTTCGGTGAAATTATTTTCTTAATTTTCGGGAGAATTACAAAAAATGCAAAAATTGAACCAAAACTGTCACTATAAATTCGGTATAACGCAAAAAATGGCTCGTAAGAACAAAATGTGGTACTTGAATGGCAATTTTCAGACCAACCAATGAATAGTGAATATTGTAGGAAACTTTACCAGGAACAATTTTTGATTGAAACTTTTTTCTCTAAAATGCTTAGTTTTAGAGAAGATTGCGAAAAACTGAGGGGGCCGCGGGGGGACTTTGCGGGAGGCAGAGCGCGTAGGACTCATCGGTATTTTAATCAGGGGATTATCTTGAGCACATTACAAAAAAAAAAAACCTTCCATCACATTTATGGCCAATAATTGTCATTTTTTCATCTTTATTGCCTGGACTATAAGAAGGTCTGACAGTTATACACGTGTCAAAATTTATTGGCTACAATTTTACACCTCATATCCTATGTGGGACCACTGTCTGTTAGAAGGACTGACAATCACACGTGTCATCATTTATTGGTCACAATATTGCTCCTCATATATGTAAAGATTGTCCAATGGAAAAACTGACCATCACACACTTATCACTCATTGGTCACTAGTTTGCCAAACGACGTTTAACTGAAAATACAATTAACATTCACCCTCATACTGAGTAACTGCACAAAATATGGACAAATTCACCGAGAAATTTATGGGAAAACATTAACGCAGAACCTGGATGTTATGGAAAGTAGTCCCCAAAAAAGTCGAATCGCACTTCGCACTCCTGGTAGTGACACTAAAATATTGTACATTCCATATCATGTTAGATTAGATCGATACCAATCCACTGATGCCGACACGTCGTTAAATAAATAAATATCAACAACCAAAAATACAACAGTGACAAAATCTTGTTCGACACCGCACCGTCCGCTAACTCTTTTCTCTTCCTTATATTATCTTCTTGTAAATATTGGACGCTTATGAAATCCTTGCTTTGATGTGCCGTAAAATGGAATTAACACCTATCCATATTATCTAGGACTGATTATTATTAATTTTTACGAAAATATAACACGTAGAAAATTTACAATTACCGGTATTTACATTCATCGACAAAACAATGAGAGATAAGGTTTTGTACTGAGTGGACATGTGCGTCGCTGTTGTTGATGGCCATAGAAGATATAGAAATAATGTCAAACATGCTCGTAATATTTAAAATTACACGAGCTTAAAAGTTCATCGTTTCAGTTCCTAGAATGGTTATTTGTCTTATACCTTGATTTTTCACCCATTTATTAGGATAAATTTCCGTTTTCTGACTGTTTTTCAATGTTTTTTTTATCGCGGAACACGCTAGGCCTATTAGTGTACATAATGTGTCTCAGTAAAATAGATTTCAAAATTATTTTTAAAAATCTTTTTTCCTCAATCAGGTGAAAGCTTACAAGTGAGGCTTATTTTGAATAACCGCCTGATTCAGAGTCTGAAATATCAACAGAGATCAACGAAGGATCGGATATTATAACGCTGATACGGATGTCACTAAAGTATTTTCAAATAGTAAAATCAATGAAAAAGAGGGTGAGAGTGAAGAAGTTTTGCAGACGAAGAGATCAATGAACTTTTGGGTGAGTTAGTGACAAGCGGACAAACGATAGACGCCTTGAAAGTTCAACACATTGGAGTAGATCATAGAGGAGGATGTTCCCAGATTAGAAATGAAGCATTTTATTATAGGCTTTCATGAATACAAACTTCTTATACGAGGCCTAATTCCAAATAATTTCTACTATCGATGTAATCTAGAGTCTCACCCACGAAAATTTCTTAATACTTTTGTAATAGTGCACGCTTCAATATTGAACAAAAAACTTTCCAATATTTCATCGGTAATACTCGTAGAATTGAATAGAAGAGTATAAATAAAAATTAAACGAATGTTTACAGGACGCTTTTCAAAGAAATTAAAAAAAAATTTTGAAGGCACTGACTTTGAAATTGGTACGTCAGTGCCTTGAAAATTTTTTCTAAATAGAAGAGGCTTAAAATGGGGGCATCGACTAGTACCGACTTTTACATCCACAAAATATTTCCAGATTGTAGGATCTAAGTAAGTAATTCAAAGAGTGGTCTAAGGATTTTCGTAAAACAATAGGTAGATTCTCATATCCAGAGACCGGATTTCTCGGCAAAATGCCGAAAAAGTAAAAAATAAATGCCGAAATCGTCGTTTTTGCCGAATTTTAGAAGGAAAATGTATGATTTTTAGCATTAAATGACTCAAAAAATGCAAAAAAATGGTACTTTTTTCGTTATTGCCGAATAATGCCGAAAACTGAATTTTTAGTGCCGAAAATCTCCATCAAAAATGCCGAAAAATCCGGTCTCTGCTCATATCCAAAGGTCGCAAATGTATTTTCATTTCTCAAGGACATGATCAAAAGACCTGGAAAACTCTAGTTCACTTAAAAAATCATCAATTCTAGAGGGATGACCGGGTGTCGCAATCGAGGGATGGGTGGAGTTTTTGAGCAATGGCGAACGTCTACATCCAATAATTCTAATAATCGTAGTACGACAATCATAATTTTAAAAATATCGTCGATTAAGTGTCAGAAACTTCACCTCCAATCATCTTTACTTATTTTTTACGTCTGTACAAATCTTCTCTCAAAATTTAGAAATCATTCACTCGCTCTGAATATCATTTGATTCTGGATGACGATGATGTGAATCGTGCCGGTCTAACATCCTCATTTTCCTTCGCCTCTGTACCCGATAACTCAGAACTCGTTAACGTCGGTACTTTGGACTATACGATTGTGCGAAAATTTAAACCCACACTGGTGCATTGACTCGGTTCGCGCATAACTTACACACTTTACGGTCCTGGCGCGTGCACAAATATATACCGGTAGGTAATTTACTCGTGTAGCAAGCTATGAGCGAATACAAGTCAACTTGGAAATCGTCGACATCTGGTACTTATAATATTTTTTGCATCCACTACGAGGAGGTTCGTGTGTGTGCTTCAAGGTCGAGAAAATTCAAGTGAAATTATTTCATTAATAACGTTGCCTTATGTATAGGCTAATTCTTTCTTCTCATACGTTTCGTTTAACAACTGCAGAAAACCTTGATAAAGTAATTAATAATGAGAAGGATTAAATCTGAACTATTTGCGGAAATCCCCGTTTACATTCAGTTAACGTTTTAAAAGAAAATTTATAGTGGCCGAAAAAGGTCAACGCGAGGTTATCCGACAAAATTTTTATACGGAGGCACGAGGTGTGGAAATCAGGATGAAACCGCAATAGATCATTCCCCCTATTTTAAGACAATTATGAAGGACTTATTTTGTTGGAAGTTTTTGTGACCAATCTTCTTGCCAAGGGCAGCCTACTACAACTACATAGATGTTTTGCATAGATAAAATTCAAGTATTCTGAACATGAGTATTGAATGAGGTTAATTTCTGAGAAAGATGATTGGAAAAGTTTGCTTCTGAGGTCTGAATTGCAGCATATCGGAGAGGAGGTTCTAAACGTGAAGAGTTCTGTTTCACGTAATTTCCTACCTGTCTCTACACCTCTACAAAAATCCAATGTTCTGCGCGATCCAGCGGAGGTTTCTGGATTTGCTGAATTCCAACTGGTTTCGACGATTCATTCTGCTTCGTTCAGATGACACCTATACTCCGCCAGCCGAAAATCGCCATCGAGAATTTTTATGAATTATAATCCCATAAAACATGATTATATGTAGTTTACGAAGGACAATAATTTGATAAAATGATTTTTCAATTTGTTGCAGTCAATTCATCCCAGGGCCGACCGAAACCATCACTGCTATTCAGGTTTGAATCGATATCGAAAAATAGTATCACTAATGCGCGTCTGCTCCTGTATCAGAAGGCCTTGACGAGAGATCATCCCATATATTCGCGTTCGGTTGGACTAACCGTTTATAAGATGAATCCAAAAGGTGCAACCCAATTGGTTAAACATTTTCCTGTAAGTAGCAATTTTTCATCATCGTTGATAATTATAATAAACTGAAGTTGCTTCGAGATAATCGCATTTATCTCTTCGTCATATTTGTCATGCGAATACGCCCAGGAATGAGCCTTGTTTTTCTGGAATAATTTAACATCTATCTGTCTTAGATCGGAACCACTTTTCCTTTAATTCTTCGCCTTCATAGTTACTCCCTGCTTTTTCTTACGTTCTTTGATCTTCTCCTGTTCCACATCGAAAACGAGCTTAGATTTTGCAGAATGCTAGAGAAGCGGAGATAAATAACATCATCAAGTACCTGCGTGGAGCCTGGGCAGGCTTTAGGACCAAAACTTTCCACGCTCATGTCCCGGTGCAAAGCACTTACTTCCTCCAGACTCTCATCCCTCCCCTCAGGAAAATATTCCTCCATCTATAAAGGTACATGCTGTACTTTTAAACAGGGAACCTGTTTTATTGAGGGGGTTTTTGAAGAAAACAGCCACCATCCGGCAAAGCTAGGAGCTTACAAATTTTCCAAGTCCCCCTCCTATCATATATAACTCGGTGGTCGGTGTATATAACCTTAAATATAGCCCCTTCGAGTGATAAGACATGCAATTCTTTATATATCAATTGACTTGGCCCCTTCAATGAACACATATGCAACGCTTCAAACATTTTCAGCAGAGCCCGGGTTTTTCGGCACTAAATATGAAAAGTTTCGGCACTTGATGTTGCATTTTTGGCATTAAAAAAGAAAACAATAATGAAAAAATATGCGTTTTCAGTACTTTTACAAATTCACAATCAGGATTAGGTATTCAATTTACGACCAAAATTACATGATTTCGACCAATTTTTAGGGATTAAGCTTATCATTCCAACTTCGAACTAAAAATAATATTTTCAAAAAAAAATTGTCCAATTTTCATCATAACCACTGAATTTTAAGCAAAATTAAATAATTTTAGACGATATTTAACAAAATGGTCATTTTCGGTCTCATTTGGCTTTCAACGCCCTTTTCGGCATTTATTCCATTTTCAGCAATTTTTCGGCAAAATAAATTTTTCCCCTATCCTCTACTACCCTCAACACGTACTTCTATATCATTTTCACTTTTTGCGGATGCACTAAAATGATTCGGAAAATGCCGAGGAATCCGGGCTCTGATCATAAGACTCAGAACGTCCTTTTAAGGTATTCTAACTCCCACTCCTATCATATATAGCTCGGTGGTCGGTGTATATAACCTGAAATATACCCCCTTCGAGTAATTACATATGCAATGCTTCATACATCAATGGACTCGACCCCTTTAATGAACCAGGTATGCAACGCTTCCAACATAATAAGCAGAGCCCGGATTTTTTGGCACTAAAAATGAAAAGTTTCGGCATTCAATGTTACATTTTTGGCATTTAAAAAAAAAAGAAATGAAAAATCGTGCGTTTTCAGTGCTTTTACAAATTCACGGTCTGGATTATTTAATTTACGACCAAATTTACATGATTTTGACCAAAATATTTTTAGGGATTAAACTCATAAATAAAAAATTCTAGCAATTTTTCAACAACATTTTCAAAAAAAATTGTCTAATTTTCTTTAAAACCACTGAATTTTAAGCAAATTTTGTCCGAAATTTTATTATTATAGACGATATTTAACCAAATGGTCATTTTCGGCCTTATTTGGCTTTAAACCCCGTTTTTGGTATTTATTCCATTTTTGGCAATTTTCGGCAAAATGAATTTTCTTCTCTAGCCTCTACTACCCCAATATGTACTTCTGTATCATTTTCATACTTTGCGGACGCTCTGAAATGATTCAGAAAATGCCGAGGAATCTGGGCTCTGATCATAAGACTCAAAATGTCCTTTTAAGGTATTTCAAGTCCCCCTTGTATCACGTCATACATAAGCTTGGAGAACCAAGTATATAGCCTGAAAGATAGCCCCTCCAAGTAACTAGATATGCAATACTTTGTACAGCAATTGGCTTAGCCCCTTCAATAAACTAGATATGCAAGGTTTCACACATCAGGAGGTTCAGAACGCCTTTCAAGGTACCCTACAACTAGTCTATCAACGTTTTTGGAGTCCCACGTGCCCCATAAAACAGGTTCCCAGTCTTGTCTCGTTCAATTCCGTTAAAGAACCTGCGAGTTTTTATATACCTGTAATTCTTCTCCACTTTAGGTTTGTAATTCACATACTTTTTCAATGGAAGGAGAAATCATCTCCATCTCATTACTTTGATCGATCGCCTTCTCCTCCCTTTTTTCTTTCACTTGTAGAATGTAAGCTATATTTACTAGGCTAAGAAGAGGGAGAAGCGAGGCAAATGAGCTTCTTAGCTACTTGGCCAAAACGTACAATATACTATAGGCTCTTACTAGCTAAGAAATACTCCTGTTAATAATGTCATATGGTAGGCACGGTCTTGACCTACTTTGGATGGCATCATCCACAGTGGGATACAAAACATGATCTTCATTTTTTGCCTTTAAGAAAAGTTTCCCTCGTTCATGACTTTGGGATCTTCAATTTTTCGCCTCTTCTTCAAGTAAACTAACAGAGTTTTAAAATTATGTTTACGTTTCCGCCACCAGTCCACAATGATGTTCTTCTTCAAGACAAAATGTTAATTCGTATTTTTCTAATTTTGGTTCTTTTATTATCGCAGCACAACCTGTCCGAGAATGCCACGTGGGTAAACTTCGAATTCGAGAAGAACGTTGCGACCAAACATCTCAATGATCATAACGATTCACAACCGTTGATTATAAATCTTGTCATCTACGCCAAATTTTCATTGGCAAATGATACCAGAGAACTTCCTTTTGTGATCGATACGAAACAATGCGATAATATTACAAAACTCGACCCCGATTGTAACGTGAGTATCCGCAAAATTAAGTTTTCTCTTGTAAATACTGTAAAGCCCACAACATATTACGAATGTGCAATGTTTACGAAACACTGGTGTAATTGTTAGCTTCTTATCTTAAAACTATGAATGGAAATTTCGTCTGTCATGGTAAAAAGTAAAGTTAAAGGTATCCACTAGACTTGCGATTGATTCGTTTCTACACAGGCATTAAAGCTATCAAACCTAGGGTACCTAGCCCTCAATATTTTCCTTAATCTGGGCGAATTTAGAAGATGATTATGAGATGGGGTTGACAAACAAGAAGCAAAGCAAAAAAAAAAACTTGCTTTTCCTTGAGTTTACTTTTATCCCCCTTATATTTTAGGTGTCAAGTTTCTGGACAAATTAGATACGTGGTCGTCCGTAAAGGTAGAGAAGAATCTCGCTTTTGGCGCATGTGCAGCGCCACCCTTCCCCCATGGTGAAGTGAGTGCGGGTTGTGTATTCATTAATTATGTTTCCTCCGTCACCGGAATCGACCCTTTCGGGCAAAACTTTAATGTTGGAAGCGTCTCCTCGGCGAACCCCATCTCTTCTTCTTGACAACTGCCAAGCTGCAGTGCCCCCGGCACTAGTAGCTCTCCTCCTTTCTTCAATGTTAACCTTCCTCATCTTCCTGCACGTCTATACGTCGAGAGAACACAGGTGCCAAATAGGTCATAGCGTGGTTCTACATTTGCCTATTCCATTCCAGATCGATCTTCTTTTTCATTACAGTGGCTGCAAATGCAGACATCTTGTTTCATGCTTCTTTGGAACCTAGCATGCCGTCAGGCTTTTCGGAGCAAGCGCTTCATCTACCCCAATTTCTTGAAGAGACCAACCAAGCTTACCCCACTCACACGTACACGCTTCACACTCAAATAAGGTGTGATATGGTCCATCTTGCAGAGTTTTTCTTACAGCAGCTATGGCCGCTTGGCACCTGCGTCGAGTCAAAGTTCAGCTGACCATGATCTCGGTTCATCCTTCGACCTGCCTTGATTCGTAAAACCTCTTGATCGGTCGTTGTCTTCTTTTTCGTTTTGAACGAAATCGCTCTCTCCTCAGCAAGGAGCTCAATTCAAGGTAAACTTGCTAGTACACAAAGAGTCGCTGCCATGGCAGTGCGGTAGGCACTAACACACCTTAACACTGCTCTTCGTTGGATCTTTACCATAGCTCTCTTTCTGCGCGGTCGGCTCATACTGGGGCACGGATCGACAAGGCGATGCTCTTTGTCTCTGGGCCCTCCAAGGTTTCTCATCAGGTGGCTTAGGTATGTAACTACCGTGCTCGCCTTTTCCGCTGTCATCGGAAAACGGTGCCTGAAGCTCAGCTTTGAGTCAAACCAGATGCCAAAGTACTCCATCATTTTCTTAGAGGTAAATTTCGGTTTTCATAACAGTGAGTTCTAAATAAAATTGAAAAATTTCCTGATAGTAAATGATATCTCAAGATGTTGGAAGGTACTCAAGAATACAAATTTTTGGATCTAGAGATCAAGAGTTTAGGAAGAGGAATATAAGCTAGTGAAATTTTGGTACATACAAATTCAAAATTTCTTCTTCGAATTCGAAGGGATGAGAGCTACATCTGGACCACTCTACTGGAGCGACAAGAGTACTGATATTTTTTAAATCCCACTTACTCTTCCTCCTAATTGCGCAGGAATCATGATTCAGACACTTGAATTTTGACAAGAAATTTGTTCGGCTGGCACCAATTTAATGACTGGGATGCCAGCTGATGAGCCATTGTAGTGGATAGAATTACAAATCTTTAAATTTTACTTTTTGCAGGTACCATTTCTGCAACTAGAAATCGAAGATTCCAAAAATAGAAGAAGTAAACGTGAGGCGAATACGGAATGTCGACCAGACGCAGATAATACGAACAACTGCTGTCGTTATCCCTTGACCGTCGATTTCGAAGCATTCAAATGGGATTTCATTATCGCGCCCAAGAGGTACGAAGCGCATTACTGCGCCGGTGAGTGCACTTTCCTGTCACAGCAGCGATTTCCTCACACTCAACTCACTACCCAAACCAATAGTAAGATCAGCCCTTGTTGCGGGCCACGCTCAATGAAATCAATAGCGATGCTATACTACAACACAAACAATAATATCGTGTACGGAGTTCTACCTGGTATGATCGTAGAAAGATGTGGTTGCCAGTAATGCACCTGCGTCTCGAACTCTTCTCGTCTCGTTCTACCTCTCGGTTATCGTCGATATCGTATTACCACTATGTGTAATTTTACTATAGCGCCCGCGTGTTTTTTGCTGTTGATGATGGGTGTGAAAATGTATGTACATAATATGCACACGTGCTTTCCGTACCTAACCAAAGAAGATATGACACGATCCGATGTATGTTAATTGTGTACGAGTATACTGTAGAAGAAAATTCAACAGAATTCGCGAGTCACATACCCAACGTGAAGGTTTCTTTTTCGTAATTCATTCGACGATTCAAAAGTTATTGAGTACCTCCGACAAACGTCAAAAGTTGATTGTCTGCCTCATTTACTCAGGTCTGTCTTTTCTTGATCAGCGTCATTGTTGATACAGTGAAAGAAAACGGCACAGAATTCTCAGTGTTTAGTGTAAAGAAATTTTTGGCGTGGTCGTGACGTCGATCAGTGCAGAAGCTTGAAGGAAAAGAAACCTTCAAGGGTGAAAAAGACTACCTAAGCAGGTCGGATGTCCTCCTGATGTCTCCTACAAGAACAGAGTTGTGATAGCGTAAAGGTGTCACCGAGTAGAGAGACGTTCCTCGGTCCTTACTTTTTTTCTACTTTTGATTTTATATTTTCGAAATTACATCAGACCTGTTGGGTAGCATTTTCATCGAGAATATTGATAAGATTTTTCTCCTGTACATACTTTTAGGTTAATGTTGGATATTTATTTATGCAGTTGTATGACTTTCGATTTTATATGAAATGATGTTAAACGATCTCTTTTATAATTTCTTTAAATCGTTCATTACATAATTTTAATTTTTTATTTATGAATTTTTATTTTGTAATCGAGTGACAACACGGCGTGGTCGAACGCAAATATGATAGTTTTTATGTGACAGAAGAAAGAATAACTAACTCGCAGAGATATCGCTTACTCGGAAATGTTCATATATTAGAGCAGATAAGATAAATAGCCTAAGGTGACTATTTCTAGTTGTAAGATTTGTCCTGTAATATTAGCCCGCACAGGATTGTTAGGTGTAATGCTAAGCAATGCACACAAAGCAACCTGGAAGTCAATTTACGTTCTAGATTGTTCAATTCGATGCAGCGAGATGTGTGGAACTTTCGAACCATTTATATATGCATGCTCCTCTCGAGTCGAATATTTTTATTATTTACATACTACGTCTAGAATAATGCTAGAATACGAATAACAATGCATCTAATAATAAACGTTTTCTTTTTGTGTTACATTTGTGTTAGATATAGAGCTTTTATTATTTAACACTTTAAAGTTGTTTCGAGTCGATGAAGACTGGTATATATGAATATTATGCGTGCGTAAAATACCTAGCAGAGAATGCATAGCGGTAAATCAGAATTTCACGTGTCAAATGATTTCTATTTTCTAGGTGACACAACGAGGTTTGTAATGATAATACGTAATAATACCTATTGCATAAACAATAACCGCAATCGCGCACGCTAAATCGCATCCTTGATGTATGTGTCTATAATTCGTGTAACTTATTTTATAAATAGTATAATTACTCTGTGATGTCTAATATTTCTGTTCGAAATAAAATTTGTATATTTCTAAGTAGTATATTTGAAAAGATGAAGATGCTGTATTTTTTACAATTTTTTTTTTTTTTTTTCAGCCCCAAGTAGATAGTCTAGATGACACACAATCGACGAGATGGGGAATCCGATGACGTAGTCCGCTACGGAAAAAATGTAGATTCCTATTCACGCCGCTACAAGCGTTACAACCCGCAAAATTGAAAATGGAACCAGGGAAACTTTTCCATTCGAATGTTCATCAAGTGATCTTGAAATAGGTTGGAATCAGAGCCGCTTGGTGCAAAAACTAAGGGAACAAAAAACCGTAAAATTTTCTACAAATCATCCTCTCTCAGAAAAATTGACTTGGATCGCTTGATTTAAGGAAACCTTTCGCCCATCTTCCTCATTTTAACATGTTTTATGTCTTTTCTCTGACCTCTACCCTGATTTTAAAATATGCGTGCGTCCATACAAATGACCTTGGGACTTGGAAACATTTCGAAATCCTAACCCCTACCCTGATTTCAAAATTTGCGTGCGTGCGGCCGCCCGGCCAAATGACCCTATATTCGTCTAGACCTACTACGCTGAAACCTTCATTATCCTAGCTTAATAACTAATCTTGAAATGTTCTTAACTGGACCTATACTAGATCACGAAAAGGAGCTGGTAGCCTCCAAAATGTATTAGCTTGAAATTTTCTATACTAGCTTGATACTAGGATTATACTAGTCTTGAAATGTTCTAAACTGGATCTACACAAGATCACGAAAAGGAGCGAACGAGAGGAGTGAGTGAGCCCTTCAAAAGCCACTAGTGACCCCAAAAGCTATTAGCTCAAACAGAGAACATTTCGATCATTGAAATTCGGTGACGTCATCAAGAACCGTAACCTACGGATACTTGATCCGTTCAGCCTAACAAACAGTAAGCTAGACTTACACTGGGCTACGAATGGGAGAAATACAATCAAAAATTAAAAATTTTTCAAGTCCTTTTCCCCATGCACAAAACTCTATGATCCAATTTTTTCTGTTCCACTCCTGATAAAAGGCCGGATTCAAGTTTTCTCCTTTTTGTTTATACCTTTAATGTTAAAACCCACTAGCCTAGTGGGATGGAATGCTGTTGCTACTTTCTCGTAAGAGTTAATGTAGAGGTGATGACATAACTCTATCTCACTTTAAAGTTCGCAATATCACGGTCAGAAAGTAAAACGTTGTGGTATAGCCTAAGAATTGAAAATCATGAAACGTAAAACGTCTACAAAGTTGCGATTGGGATTCCGGATCGCACATGAAGACTTCTGCTGCCAAGGGCGAGAGTAGATTGCCCATTGGGAGGCTCCATTTCCCCAACCCCCTCCCTATGACGGAATTTTGAACCGCGATGATTTTGTTCACATTTTGTTCAACAAATTTTAAATTTTGTTCAGATACCGTTTTCTCGCTAGGTACATAAATTTCAAATTTGGGGGCTGCGGAAATGTAGTCCCCCCATCATTGAATTTCGGGTTCAAATCCATGTGATAATTTTGTTCAAATTTTGTTCAATTTTGTTCGAAAAATTTTAAATTTTGTTCATATACCTTTTTCTCGCTACATAAATTTCAAATTTGGGGGGCTCCCCCATCATTGAATTTCGGGTTCAAATCCATGTGATAATTTTGTTCATATATTGTTCAATTTTGTTCGACAAATTTTAAATTTTGTTCATATATCTTTTTCTCGCTACTTCTATTTCAAATTTGGGAGGCTGAGGAAATGCAGCCCCCCCCCCCATCTTCGGATTTTGGGTTCAAATCCATGTGACACTTTTGTTCAAATTTTGTTCAATTTTGTTCAACAAATTTTAAATTTTGTTCACTCGTCATTTCTCCGCTACAGTCATTTCAAATTTGGAAGCTAGAGAATTGCAGACCCCCATCTTTGAATTTTGGGTTCAGATCCATGTTCACATTTTGTTCAATTTTGTTCGACAAATTTTAAATTTTGTTCATATACCTTTTTCTCGCTACTTATATTTCAAATTTGGGAGGCTGAGGAAATGCAGCCCCCCCCCCATCTTCGGATTTTGGGTTCAAATCCATGTGATACTTTTGTTCAAATTTTGTTCAACAAATTTTAAATTTTGTTCACTCGTCATTTCTCCGCTACAGTCATTTCAAATTTGGAAGCTAGAGAATTGCAGACCCCCATCTTTGAATTTTGGGTTCAGATCCATGTTCACATTTTGTTCAATTTTGTTCGACAAATTTTAAATTTTGTTCATATACCCTTTTCTCGCTACTCATATTTCGAATTTGGGGAGCTGAGGAAATGCAGCCCCCCCCCCCATCTTCGAATTTTGGGTTCAGATCCATGTGATAATTTTGTTCACATTTTGCTCAATTTTGTCCAGGAGGGAACTTTGGATTTTATTCACCCATCATTTCCCCGCTACATACATTCAACATTTTGGGGCCTAAGGAAATGTATACCGCTCTCCTCTCTCATCTATGAATTCATGAGCGAAATTCACCCATACCACATCTCACATTTTGGAACTCACGGGCATGAAGTACCCTTGCCTATCCTCCTTATTTTTGAGCTTACAAAAAAATTTCATTCTATTCAATTTCGTGACCAGAATTTAGAGGTCTTAGGGGATTGAACTGTTTGTGGTAAGTTTGAACTGCATCGTGCCCTTATGTTTTCAATTTGTGCTAGTCTTCTCTACCTTGTAATTGTTTCAGGGGCTGTGGACGTAAGAATTCCCTTTCTATTCCAAATTGTGGCTCCAAAACGGAGTGAATCCTTTGTGTGAAGATTGTTGTGGTACACTCGCTCACCAATTGTTGACCTTGACCTCTGCTGGTAAGAAATTGACGGAATGTTATCAAAGAGATTGTTTTCTGTTGTGACCTCGCGATGAGAGATCGGCTACAGCCCCGTCTCTGATAGGGCCGGGCAAATACTCACTTAGGAGATCGTTTTCTGTTGTGAACTCGAAATTCACCTGTTTGAGTAAATTAATTCACAAATAAAAGGGAAAAAGAAATATAATTCTTTCCTACTTAGATTTGGCGCGAGTGATTTGGTGCGGCTAATTTGACGTGAGGGTTTATTTGGCAATTTATCGAAAATTTGTTTCTGCAAATAGTCTGAGCACCTATAGGTATAAATAAGTGATATCGAGAAACGTTCCCCACCCCTCGCCATAAAATAGATTAAGTTTTTCCGTAAGACAAAAAAAGAGGGGAACTCGAGTACATTCTCTCCTCCAGCAAATGGTACTTAGTGAAAGAGGTGAAAACACTGGGTCAGATTCATACATTTAAAAATTTGAGTTCTAGTTCAAAATTAGTCACCTCCCCCTCAAAAGGAATCAAATTTGAAAGAAAAAAAAGATGATTACAAATTTTTCCTCTTTCAAAAATACAAGTTCTCCTTCCGAAATTCTCTCCCAGACCTACCCCTGTCCACGTTGTCCTTATCCGTTCCAACTGGGAGCCTGTTCTACGGGGGACAGGGGAACCCGCTGTACGTTTTATTGGGAGGCATCTTCAGATAACGTCCACCAGCACATGCGCGTCCGACTTTTGTGACGTCATCATTTTACTCGAAAAAACGATAAAGTACAAGAATATTTTTGGAATGGATTATTTTTCGAAATATTTAGAAAAACGACCGAAGTACCAAAATATGTTTGGACTCGGAAAATTCTTTGAGATATTTCACTTGAAAAAACAACGAGGGCCAGAATATTATTGGACTTGTGAAATTTTTTTAGGTATTTTAATTTAAAAAAAAAAACAAAGTCCGAGAATATTATTGGACTTGAGAATGGGCAAAAAATATAAGTGACTAGTTTGTCTAGGAGTCGGCGCTAATTCGTGCTTTTGAGTCGTATTATGTAGTAACCGAATGACGCATCAGTATTCAATTAATGCGTCAGCAGAAATCTTGCGTACTTTTTGAACATGATATTGATCAATATTATTACATTACTAAGCAGCAATCTGACTTCTTCTTCAGTAGAGGTGGGTATTATTCTCGTTTTTTTTAATAGTACTTGTGACGAACGATACCGGACTTGTAACTCGAAAGTTCCATATCTCATAGATCTATACCACAAAACAAAGTATAAGCGACATATGACAGTATTTACCTAAAACAAATGACGCGTTACTTTTATGTGCGTATTTTTCCTTGCAAAATATCATAGTTACCACGTCTAATTTTTTTCTTTTTTCCCTCAATTTTTGGTTGTAAAGGAAATTTAAATGATAGATGCCCCGATGTCCTTGAAATAAGAATTGTATACGATATAAACAAAACGAGTGATTCATTGAAAACCTTGTTTAAAAGTCACCATGTACGTGCAAATCGTTCGATCAACTTTTTACTCAACTTTTTCAATTCGTCAACGTGAATACCTATACAAGACGGCGAATGTGTTCACAATTATACAGTCAAGATGCTTTTAAAAATCAAATTGAGCAAAGGATTCATAGAAAAACACAAAACTTCTAACAATAGAGAAGTAAATACTTTGGAAGCCCCACTCCTCACCGAAAACAGCCTACCCAGAAGATAATCCTATCAACTTTCTTGGCTCTCTCAAGGGCTAAAGAGAACACCGAGGATGGATGGGTTGCAGATATCATCCACTGAAGGCAATTTTGCGACAAATTTTGTCATATCTTTGAACGCACCCAATTAAACGATAACTTCAAAACCAAAAATACTTTATTATGCAAAGAACACATAGGTTTTACCTGCACAGAAACGTAAATTTATTAGTTTATCATTTCGACTACATTGTGATCTCCAGGACATACTGATTCAAAAAAATTTCAGCATAAACAAGAGGAAGGTGACATGAGCCATAGATACTGAAGATAAAATTAATCGAAATATCTTTTGGTGGTGGAACCACAAAGTGCACTAAGTTGTTCACTACCACTCTTAAAATTGATATTGCTCTTACCTCCTAATATCTCCATCACCTCTCTTATTTTTCTTTTTCTATCAGCTTCAAAAGCTAGTATTTTAGTACGCTCAAAATTGGGATTGTGCGACAAATCTTCAAAATACTTTACTCCATTTTTCAAACGGCTCACTCAAAGTACGAAGTACTGAAGCGCATTTCAGTATTGAGATTCTACAAGAACTTTACCGCGTCGATCTAGAGCATGTACACAATTTCTAACACGTAATTGGATATCATGAAGATGGACGAGAGACATCAACTCTCGTGGTTTCCACCCACATTCACGAAGCGATTCTCACAAAAAGAACGTCATTTTACGAAAAATTTTTCACAAAAACTTTTCTCCAAAAAAGGTCATGTCAGCAATTGCGCCCAATGATAAGAAAAAATTTCACACTCGTACGAATATTTTAGTGACGAAATTTCCATATGCAATATGTGTATTCTCGTTACCCCAGTTTAGAAAATTTCCACGGCATTCACAAAAAAAAATCATACCCCCGGCAGCAACCAATCACTTTCCGGTTAAATCACACAATGCAGCCTGTAGTGGAAGGAACGAGTACCGAACACGGAGTTCCAATAACAAGCAGTGTTGGAACTGCAATAATTGAAGGGCGAAGGAATGCACCACCCGTGCGATCAGTGACGAACCGAACCCCGGCCAACCGCTGATCGTCCTGAAAGGCTCAGCAGAGTCACAACCCCCGTATCAGGAAGAGGTCAGAGCGCTACATGTAGCCAGCGCCATAAAGTGAAAGGCAGCTGAAAATCTTGCTGAACCTTCTGCACGATTGTTGAAGAATGAATTGGCCAATGTACAACTAGAGGTGCTATCCCAGCTCCCAGAAAGAGAATCAGTGAAGAAGGCGATACGCAGGACAAAACGGAAAGACTTGCCGGCTAACCCAAAGACGTTAGCTGATTTAGGCGCGTGCCACCCTCTACGCTATATATGATAGGAGGGTGATTTGGAGAGAAAACTGATCTATGACATCATCAGATTGTGACATTATAGGCCCCCAAGCTATACTCCAGACTTTCATAGATGGAATCTCTGATTAGGTAGTCCAATGCCAGGTCCGCATAGCAAATTAGAAAACTCTGAAAGATGCCTATTCTTTTGCACAAGAAGTAGAAGCAGCCATGAAAGCTTCCCGACGACAGCTAGGTCAAAGCAGAAGGTGGCCGAGATAGAAGACGTTGTTTCATCTGCAATGAGGAAGGACATATCCGATCAACTACCCAAAGTCCAAACCGTCAGAGGAAAAGAAGGTTAAAGCCAACCCGGTGTTGCAGAGGACCCACCAACCCCGGGACCAATCCAAAGGATTCAAGAAAGCCAATAAGACCAGTCCAATTGAAACTGTTCCAAGCCTGTACACCAATCGACGAGGAAAATACCAAATAAGAACAGTAACTGGAGAAGTGACTTGGAGTAAAGGAACAGTCCACCTTTCACTTAGATTGGCTTCAGTTACACTAGTAACATTTGCTGTAGCTGATATTGAAGATGACTGAACGGAAGTATGGACTAGTTGTGGACGTACGATGCAATCTCATAAGAAGTCCTCATGGAGATAGGTCGCTGTATGTGCTAAGAAGAGGGAACTGTATCTTTCAAACGAGCTAGCTATGGCTTTAAATTCTAGCAAAGAAAATGTTCACCACGATGTATCTAATATCCATAAACTCTTGAAACATTACCAGTGACTTTATGTTCAAAATGATGAAGATTTGGGAAGAACTTCAGTTGTCCAGCATCGCATAAATACTGGTAACAGTCCTCCAATAGAACAACGAACAAGACAAATACCATTTAATAAACAGAAAGATGTGGAGGAACTGCTGGAGGAAATGCTCAAACCTGGAATAATTGAACCATCCAAAAGCCATTGGGCATCACCCGCATTCTTAGCACGCAAGAAAGATGGCTCTTGGAGATTTTGTGTGGACTTCCGGGAATTGAATGATGTTACTTTAAAAGACAGTTATCTATGCCAAGAGTGGACGACCTCTTCGGCATACTGCATGGAGCTAAGTATTTTTCAGTGATTGACAAAAAGAGCGGTTTCTGGGAAGTTGAGGTACATCCAGAAGATAAAGAGAAGACTGCATTTACTACACCTGGAGGTTTATGGCAATTCAATGTTATGCCATTCGGGTTATGTAACGCACCAGCATCATTTGAACGTTTGCTGGACAATGTTCTGCGAAGCCTCATTGGGAAGATATTATGCCATGTGTATAATATGTACGACATAATTATTTTCATTAAGGGTGTGCTTTACATATTTGAAAACTCCGAAACGGTGTACGGTAAGTTGCATAAACATTCCCAAAAACCCTGTAAGGTTCGGTAGGCCAGCGGTCACTGCGCGACGCTTGTCGGGCGTGCGTGGGTGGGAATCATTTTGCAAGGTCACTTCTCAGGGCTCCATTTTCCGATGAATTTTTTCGATCCTCGGAAATGTTGTACAGAAGGGTTCAATGGAAGACGTTATCGGAACAGAATCCTGGATTTTGGCTCCAGAAGAATTTTACTCTCGTCAGAGAATAGACAAATTTTTACCAATTTCAAGGTTTAATTGAGGAAGTATAAAAAAAAAATTTTAATTCTGCTTCGATAGCGCTCCTAGTTGGACCTTTCTGGAAAACATTTCGATTATCCGGAAAGATCCGTTAAACATTCGAGCAGTAAAATGTGATTTTCGATACCATGTTTTACGAGCATATTTTCACAAGTAAAGCACACCCTTAAGACTCCAGAAAAATATTTGAAACACCTTAGGATTATATTTAAGAGGCTGAAAGAAGCAAGATTGAAATTATCTATGAAGAAAATGTTCCTGGTTTCGAAAAGAAGTCAAACATTTTGGGCATATTATAACAGCCAACGGACTCAAGACTGATCCCGAAAAGGTAGAAGCAGTAGTCAAATGGCCAATAAACAAAATAATGCCTGAATGGTGAAGAAGGATAGGTTGCATAATTCGACCGCCGTCTAGAACCTTAAGGAAATATATGGAATAGCGCTCGCAGACATATAAGCCCGAGAAACAGACGGAATAACGACCAGTATTGAATAAGCAATTGTTGTGATTATTATGCTCTCATATACGTCACAATATGATAGGAGGGGGACACAGAAAATTTTTGAGCTCTGAGCTTTACCGGCCGGCCGGCGGACGGCGGTTTTTTCTGAAAAACCCTCCGATAAAACAAGTTCTCTGTTGAAACATGGAAATTCGATAATATAGTTTGTCTCAGAAACAAAATCGCCTACCTGTGTAACAGCTGCAAAACCATTCCATCCTCTAGAACGATTTTGCGGTGACTTCACACGCAGGAGGCCACGACTTCTAGTTCTAAAAAAAAATCGTCTGCTTTTAGGACATTTCTTTAATTTCACTGAGAACGTTTTGAATTGTAACTGGAGAGAAACCGGGCTCTCACGATGAAAAATGGTCTCATAGATTTCGACTAAACTTTCGAATCAAAAAAATACATGACTAACTTATCGACTTTCATTGATTACGTTGATATGATTGTTTTGACCATGACTACCAATATTGAGGCCTACATTCTGTTTTATGACAGTAATATAAAAATATACATGCAAAAAAGAATAATGAAGCACATTCTAATAGTTTTTGAAGAAATATTTTAGCAAAGTCATTTAAAAGATAAATGAGCTATCTTTCTCTTTTGAAAAAGCCGGCTGTATAACATGGAAAAAACTGTCTGAAAACTTTTCATCTGTGAAATTGCTTCGATTTTCATTAATATGTAAGACGTTTTCGTCGTGTAAAAACCGATACAATTCACAATAAAGCATCTAAAATTGAGCCAATGGATTTTGTAACTCCCGCGTCATAAAAATCTATCTAAAAAAAAAAAAAAGATAAGAAAAATTCTAAACTGGGAATCCAACGTTATTTGATATTTAGAAACATTTTGAAGTTGAATGCTTCCGTGTCTACAGGTCTACGAAACTACAATCGAGATAAAAAAGTGTGTCTGGACGATTCACCATTTTCCAGATAATTATGAAAGAAAAAGTTTTTCATCTAACTCGGAAAATCGAGATAGGCTCTAAGATTTTATGTATCAGTAACCACTCGCGTACTAAATATTGCAGACGATACTTACATCACACGCGGGGAAAAAATAAAACAAAATTGAAAATCGAATTATTTTCGAAGGGGGAAAAGTATACACTTCATACATGATAAAATAAACGCAAACGCCAAGAAACTCGTCATAATATACATGTATAACGCTCTCTTTTTCCTTTTCTTTTTTTTCTTTACTTTCTTTTCTCTCCCCTCTGACAAAAAATTCTTTTCTGATTAGTATTTCGATAAATAGTTTTCGTAAAAGTAAATTCTAGAAAGTTTTCGAAAATTCGGTTAATTTTAATCCGAAATGATAAAGTTATGTAGAACGAGGCGAATGGAAGAGTGCGGGGGAAAGACAGAAACTTGTCTCCAATAAACTGTTCCATTCTTGTATTTTCGCCGCGCACACAAAACGATAAGTTAGCTTTTTGTATGCTCATATTCGAGTGAAATTACACGATTTTAAGCCATTATATTCAGTTTGATTAGTTGACGAGTCAACGGAAAAGGCAGGTTCGGAGATTTCGGTGGGTTGGTATTTTTAGCTGGCTGAAATTACGCTTTTTTTTTTTTTTAGAGGGGAGACCGCGGCGAAAAAGAAAGAACGGAAGAGCGCGGGAAAGACACAACTTTCGGAGACGATCGTGTGTTCCTTTTTACACAGATCACAAGAGAAGCGCGTAGACTGTATTATTGGTACACTTTCGTAAGATATACTCTAGACTAAATTCGCAGTCGTAAGATACGTATTTATAGCCCACATGTTCTCCAATCCCTTCTATATATAATATCCTGTAAATATTTGTCAGGCGAGTATTTATTTCTCGAGCGCGAAATTTTTCGTGAAAGACTGGAAAATATATTACATAAAAAGTCGTCTACCCCACAAGAACGTCCTCGATATTGGCGAAATAACTTTGGATAGAAGACTCAAGCGAAAAAACTGTAAATTAGAGGGTGGAACACCCATAAACGTATTTACCAAGTTTATCCACACAGTGTTACATAATTTTATCCGAAAGTCCCCGCTCTCTTATTTGATATTTTCATTTTTATATCATCAGAGGTGGATATCCTCGACAAGACATCCGACTATCAAATTGTGACAGCTAAACCAAGCTTGAGGAAAATCTGCTGGTCTAATTATGGCAAAGGATGGGGCAGTAAAAATTTGTAGCGTCGTTGCTTCGAATGAGTTCACGTTAAAAGGCACCTTGAACTCGGTGACGAGAAATTATGCTACTCAGATACGATTTGAGGGAGTGAGTAGGGCCATGGTACCAATTTTGAATGTTATGGTTGACATAATCGAACCACCAAAAATTGTGTTGAAGCACCGACGTTTGAGACATACCATGATAGGAGGGGGAAGAAGAAATTCCGACTTTTGAGCCATAGTATAGAACACAAGAGGAACTTCAATCCATACAGATAAGAGAATGACTTCGAAAAATTTCAAGTCCCGAGCCATAATATGTACTTGATAGGAACTTGAAAAATGTAGACTCTTTGATGCTATAATTCCGAATTCAATTCCTAATACCAAAACCAATTTGACCCATGAAACAGGTTATCTGCGTTCCTCGTTTACCTTTGATAAGGAAGCCCGAGTTTTTGTCCAATCATAAATTGTAAAATATCCACAATCATGTTTTTTCCCCCTTTTCTAGGGATTCGATCGTGTGAAACTGTGAGAATATGAATCTTTTTTTTTTTTATGTTCAAAGACGATGCAGTAAAAGTGATAATACACAGCAGCATTCTATTAGCAAATTTCACGCAATCTCTTTCATCAATTATTCAGGTAGTAGCCGGGTAAATGTCCGATGAATCCAGCAAGAAAGGGTTGTGCGTACCGTATTTTCCTGACAAGTTTTACTTTCTCACTAGGGACGTTCTTCCTTTTTTAATTTTTGTCGCATGTTTTGATTTGGTACTTGTGGCAGTTTGTTTTTATTACTATTCTATCTTGTAGCAAATGGTTTTCTACAATTATCACTCATTATTATGCAGCAATGGTACCATAATCTTATAAAGTAAAAATGTACAGTTCGAGGTGCGGATGATTAAATATTTCAAGAGTCGCGTTACCCATGAAGATAATATAAATATGAGCTTACAAAAACATAGGGACCTTTTCATAACGCCACCTATCTATTGCAAATTGAGAGTGCGGTTATACGCGAGGGAGTATAGAATATATGATATTTCCATTGACGCCAGTGGTCATGTATACAAGCCTGGAGTGCGGAAATGCATAACAGGTAAAATTACACTAAGGGGTTGAGTACAGTAGTAGGGTATGGCCATATCGCGCACGATAGAGGCACGTTTAACAACCGTATAAATGCAGTAGGCACCTACAGCCTAATTGGCACTAACCGACGGAAATAATTCAACGATTGATGACATTTTAATGAAATGCGATATACCCACAGCTGTTTGGCGCGTTCCGAACTATTCCGACTTTCACGATTGCCGTGCATTTAGTAAATGTTTATGTATCGTATTGATATGACATTGTACTTACGCACAGCCCTGTTATTATAAATAAGATACTTTACCGGAATGAAATTACGATAACGGAAGGCCACAGGTAGTGAGGAGATAAATTGCTACACAAGAGCCAAATTATTGTACGATTTCAATACTTCCAGTGTAATATTGTTGTCACAATTGCCGCGTTATTGCAGAATCACCCCTTTGTGAATGTGCAGCTGTCGTAGATCAAATAGTTCAACCCAGATGGTTAGCGAAGATATCAATGCAATTATATTTTAACATCCTCTTTTCAACTGTTTCCGCGAAATAAAACAAGATACGTCGTTGATATTACTGTGTACATTAATCATACCGTACTTACAAAATACAAAGTTTTTCAACATCAAAACGGCTTCTCTATACTATATACTTTGGCTTCCTTCTTGTCAAATTTATAGAATAAATATTTCATCATAATAGGTACCGACTAACTTTGTTTTGGAATTTTCTGAATTTTCTACTCTTTTATGAAATTTGAAGGATCATATGATTCACTTAAAAGTCATTTCCTAAAATCGAGCATCGCCATATTGGGGTTACTGATTGAAAGTCTTAGCATTAGATGATAGCTCCACTTACCTGGGTACTTGGTATTTTTCCACTCAAATTATTAACACAAAAAATATGAACGATTAAACGTACCTGGAATGAAGAGATGTTACAGCAGCTTCATCAGGGAGTAACTCGATTCCAACACGTTCAACAATTAACAGACTAATTCTTGCCCGTAGGTCCATACAATCAACAGGGTTCATAAATCAACCGCACATAAAATCAGAACTCATTCAAATTTGATCACATCATAAGTATTGTCGCGTTCGGCACAAGAGATCAAGGAGACAAACGAGACGAACTATCACAAAATTGTAATAAACCACGGTATACGATCACAATCACAATGAGTCGATGATGACTGTCTTGAACATTATTTAGCAAACTGACAGCAATATGGTTGGCGAATCATCGAACGTAAAACCGTATCTAGAATACACCTGAACAGAGAAGGAAGATCGTTACCGGTCGTTCTCTTGGTTTCTCTCCAAGTAAAACGATAATAGAGGAGAGAGCCAAATAATACAAACGCATAAAAAACATACCTACAAATAACGGCAAAACAATTGCGAAAAACCTTAGCCGCGCGTCTCTAAATTCGAACACATCACATAAGTAGATCATGACCAATGGAAGTCATTCAAAATTTGACTCCGACTTTGAACCTACCTTCAACAATTTTACAACGTCCAAATGATCATGAAGTGAATTTTCAATCGTTTGAATTCATCCGGCCAATATAACGATGAAATCATCAATACAAATCTTGAAATAACACTATACCTAATTAACACGAATACACAAGGTAGAAACCCGCTTCAATTTACAGTTACAATGAAAATTATTCAATTTGAAGATAAACAATACACACAGACTGCACACAGATTAATAATGACTAAGCACTCATCTTCAATCTCAGCTGACCAAGTGAAGCCAGGTTGGTGTAGCCTGGCCTATGAGGGAGGTAAGGGAGGAAGGCTCCAAGAAAACATATGATTCATGTTTCTGAGATTATCCGATAGTTTTGCTAGTGACAAGTATGACAAACAGAATATTTGGAGTGCAAGCGCGAAAGAGTCACGCTCTACAATCCTCTTCGTTCACGTGACTTCACCACTTCACCAACTTCTAACATCGAGCAATTTTGATCGATAGTGCGCGATATTCTGCGATAGTATCGCAGAATTTTACAATAGTATCATGCGATGGTGCTCAGAACATTATTGACTCCCAGCATGAATACACAGGGAACATTTCGATCATGTGTTAGTATTTCAAAATGAGAAATAAATAAGGAATTCAACGTTGATAATCAAAATCTGGAAGATCTCAAGTACCTACTTGAGAATGTATTTTTCGTTTCTCACTTTATTCTTCTATTCAAATACAAGCAAATGATCGAATTCAATTTTTCTTCTTATGGAAAAGTCCGTGTAAAACAAGTTTGTTTACTTTCACTAAACACCATATCGGACACAAATCTCGAAATTATTTTGAATACAACGATATGCTGTGACGTAGGCGTGAACGATCAAAGAGGATTTCAATGGTGTGGAAAAAAAGAACTTGATCATTTTCCAAAAGTGTTCAGACTAAGATGAAAATGGTTCTCATTTGAAAGATAATTTTAAAAACTAATCAAATTTATTCTTTTCAATTTTTTAATTGAAGCTTTCGTTCCCAAGATATTTCGAGATTACTAGATTATGGTAGTTAAATGAATGGTCGGGTAAAAAGGGCCTTAACACGCAAAAAGTAGTTTTAGAGAAAAACGCATTTGAAAGTTCAGATTCATAGAAATGCCATAAGAAAAGACCCAAACGTCATGAAACTTGGTGGGATTGTAGATGGATGTCCGATCTACAAAATCACTGACAATTAGAACGTTAGAAAGTTTCCAGTTGCCTGTAGAGCACATAGTCTGTAAGGAACTATATAAGATAGGTATGCGCAAGTGGTAATAATGTAGTTGATAAACAGTCAGGAGGAGCAGTTATTCGGGAATCAGACCTAATCAGACGCTGAATAACTGCTCCTCTCACACTTTATCAACCAGATTCTTATCACTTGCGCATTAAGGCGCTAGCGCATACCTATCTTATATAGTTCCTTATAGTCTGTGCAATTAAGGCCCTTTTTGCAATTATCGACTTTTAACACGTTCTAGTAACTTTTTGAATCTTGTCAAGAGTAATGATGATAAATTTTCAGCCATTAGCCTTTCTATTTTGGCCCAAAATTAGCTGTAGCTGTTGGCTAGTCAATGAAACTGGGTTAGCTGTTAGCTGATAGCCGAAGCTTATTTATTTGGTTATTTTACATACCATGATCTTCAAGTGTGGCGTTGAAAGTGGCGCTCCTAGCAGAGCCCTTACAAGCGAATAAGAATTCTTGATACTCCCAACAAAGCGACACCAGCGCGCCACTACTCTGTCAAGTCCGAAAAGGAAGTTGTTTGACTCGCCATTTTACGCAATGTTAAGAGCTATATTTTCCCAGTATAGATGCGCATACGGCGAACTTCTTCATACTTTCTGTGGGAAACATGGAGCGTAGTACAAATTTTTTGCTTCATCTCAAAAACTATACATTTCTAAGAGAACGAAATTCATTGTGTTGTAATTTCCTATTCGTATCAAATGAGATCAATTCAATAGATCAATTTTGTAATTTTGTTCCCAAAAATTTTGGAATTACCATCATCAGATTGGAAATTTAAAAACAAACAACTTTAGCTCTTTCCATTTTTTCATGAAAATGCATTGTTCTTGAGATAAAGTGAACATTTTGAACGTTGCCCTATATGTGACCCGGTCTACAGGTACAGGAAACCCGGCTTAGCCCATCTTTGACTAAACAGGGTTTCTGCAGACCGGGAAGTATGGAGAGGTTTTCCCAAGCGCAACACGATCTGCGCATTACAAGTAACTCAATATAGTCAAACGACTTTCTCTTTCGGCCTATATAACTTTAGTCACAAATTTAAGTCAAAAGCTGATGTTTTTCTCAATCTAAAGCTACCTAGCCCAAAAAATAGCTAGATCTGTGAGCTAGATATGAATTTTCATATTTTTCTAAAGCCAAAATAATATTTTTCAGGATCACAATTAGTTTAAGCCGAAATAAAGCACAAAACGGATCGCTTGGCTGTCATACTTTGCAACGAAGAGGAAAACAATCAGCTGTTTTGTTATAGGTCTTTTCTAAATACATGATGTTAAAGAGCTCTTTTACCTGCGCAAAAGAGTGGGTAAAGTTGCGTTTTAACAGCGTCTGATTTCCAGCATGATGTAAAGATAGCTCGACGAGCGCAGCAGCTCTTTATGGAGAATTATCATTGCCATATTCTCTCAATCTTCCTTTAACATCATATTATTTAGAAAAATATCTTACAATACAAGAGGGTAAGTGACCATTGACGTACTCGTGCGATTGCTCAACTCGTCTTCGACTCGTTTCGCAAACTACCGCACTCGATGTCAAAAGGTCACTTTACCCTCTTGTATAGTAATATACTATTGTTAGTGATCAAGCTGTATCTTGAACGCTCGAGTGCCGACTAAAGAAATGAAGCTTGGAATAGCCGCCGACCAAGACGAGTGATAGCCAACATGATTTACCGAAAGGGATTTGATTTGATTGGAAGAGTTATGTCTCCTCAGGAAAAAATTTGGCCGCATCGGTTCCTTTCCTTATTTAGTTTTTTGTATCACACTTATAGGTACCTACATCGAAACCATCTTGCAATAATTCTTTCAGAACTCTCGCATAGCCTTGACTTTCAAGCAGATTGACCATTTTCAACTTGCAAACACTTTTGTCGACGCTCTCATAAATCATCCCGAAATCACAGTCCTGATTGAAACAATAATGCAGCGAAAGCGGCTCTTTGGTTTAATATCTCTTAACTAGGGCATATCGCCCGGTCTCTAATATACTAATTTTTATCATTCGCGAATATTTAAAACGGTTTTACTGAAAATGTGACATGCAATTTAACAGATTCACAGGAGGAAAATTGGCGATGATACAATACTCGGCCTTATAGATACGACAATATCAATGGAAAGAAGGGGAAAAAAAAGTCGTAATGGCAGCAATAATTTGTTCGTTATGGCTGTTATACTCTTAATATATGCGAATGCTCTATCTTGTTCATAATAGTAGTCACTCGAATAGTAACTTACTTACATTTTTATGTGGTCTCTCGATCGTTCCTCTTTTGCCCTCCTTTCAGTTTTCCCGTATATTTAGTTTGGGGCTGTTTTATAAATATTTGACGAAACAACGGGAATATAGCAGACGGTTGTACAAGTTCATGTACAACACTCGCTGGCCCCTCATTTGAACCGATATAGTGTAATTAGGCCTGTTGTCGACATTTGTATGCGTCTGTGTATAGCCTACCGTTTTAAAAGGAATAGGTAGCGAATTTTCGCGATCGTTCACTAAGAAAGTATCCACTGAATAGATTAAATAAATAGGCCTGAATGATTACTTGCAGGTTGTGACATACCGGTATTTTGTAACAAACGCAATGTAAAAGTCGTATCATTCCATTCGATGACCATGCAATTTCATTCTATTCGCTGGATACTTTCTCAAAAAAATACGTACCGGTATAATTTTGAGTTTCAAATGTACAGGAAAAAAAAAAGTTTAAGATAAAAGTCATATCTTGTGGGTAGAACGTTGACAAAATTCTATAGATCCAGTTCATGGGTAGGTCATTGGAAATTTTGCTCGTAGAACTGTATACCAGTGTATCTTTCCGAAAACAGAGAAATTTCAAACTTCTATCGGTACCTAATTGGAGATGACTTGAAACTCCAGAACAAGACTCAATTTTAATTTTATCTTTTATCCTTTATCTGTTGCAATTGTTACTTTCACAAGATTAACGATCAAAGATCTAGGTGTATAGGTATTATTGATAGAACGATACTTATAATATATATCAGGTGATTATAAAAAGAAAAATAATTATAGATAAATAATTTTTTAAATTCTAGTTGATAGAAACAAAAAAAAAAAAATTTCCCTAACTTACTGCGTAAATTTCACGAGTATGATCGAGAAATAAGGACATGCAGTGTACTATATAACTTTACAGCTGCAAAAAATACGTTCATTATTTTTATCACGTCTTATTTACATTTAGCAACATTATTACCACATTATTTGTGTGAACTCGAGCATTGAATGGACTATTATTACAGAAGACCGCATTGAGTTGTATAATTCTTCTTTAGTTGATTATCATAATAGAGACACGCGTTCGTCAGCTTAACAGTTCTGATTTTTTTGCGTGTGTTGTTAAGATTACTACTATCTTGTGACTCGTGACTGAATTCTATTTGCGTAATTCGAGTGCAAAAATATTTTTAGTTTTGGGCTATATATTCTATAAAACATAGTTCACGACGAAGTATTAAGTAGGTACCTAGTAAGTAGGTGATTTAGTTGATAATATCACCCCAGAAAAATACACCTGCGATAAGTGTAAGTTCATTTACAAAAAGATTGTCGATGTAGAAAAGACTTAGGTACACATTTATTCATCTATGCGTAAGTTAATTGTATAGTTGATTATGAAACAATAATCCATAAGAGCTTACTATTTGTAATCCCTTGCTGGATAATTATAGGTTTAGATAACTGTTAACCTACAAACTGATCTTGACAGAGGTGTTAACTAACTTTGGACAGTACGTTATTCCAATATAGTTTGCACAACCTGAGCGGAACCATTGAATAACTTTGATTAATCTTAGAAAACTCGACTTATTAATACATAATAAATTAGGTAATTCAATATAAGAACCTACCTATAGCTATACAATGTAGAAATCACAAATTTAAACTTAGTGTTCAAATAATAAACTATAACTGATTCATAAGAGCCTAGGTAGGTACTTATATAATATTCGTGTGAAAACCTTATACAAATAAAATGTTTCTTGAGGGTAAAAAAAAAAAAAACAGAAATACAAACAAACATAAAAAAGTACATTTCTTTTTATCCTAATTAGACTAAATAAATTAAATAAAAAAACATACTTGAGCTAGGTATCTTTACTAAATGCATTGCTTGTTGAATGTTGAGATTCCTCAAGGTTTCGAGATCAAAAAATCCCATGGATGTTGGACAATCGAATTAATTTTCCGATAATCTTCCGAAAAACAAAAAAAAAATCTGCGTACGAACGAGGAACTTTTTTGTCCTTAGAACAGGTTTTGAAATTTGATTGCTGCATGAATAGCGGTCGTAGAAAAGGAGAACAAGATTCTATACTTATTTACGCGAAGGCAATGTTTACGGTACGCCTTTTCTTTTCCTCTGCCAAAATGTTTCGGATGCTGTCTACCGTCACATTTTACGATGCATTACGAATATTCATTCGTACGCGGCTGTTTTCAGCAACATTAACACATAAGATGCCCGTAATATTTTCCAACCTCCAACGCCTACGGCATTTCATTTTCGAACCATTTCATCGACTTCAAAATACGAGTAATAATATTCGTAAACATTGAGGAAAACGTTGATAAATAATTCACGAAATCATTTCAGCAGTGCAGCTTTCAACGACTATAAATTTTAATACTGTAGTGCTAATAATAATAATATCGATATACGGAATATTCATCGGAATATTCATCGTCAGATTGAGGAAATAGTTATTATGTCGGTTATAAAGTAGTCATAACCGCAGCGACGTGAGAAGGGGTCAAATTGTACATTGTCGAATTGATTGCGCAAACGTTAATAGATTTGGACGAATCAAAATATTTACTTATAGGGTAAATTCAAAAATAAGAAGGAAGAAAGAAAAAAAAAGAAAAAAAAAATAGATAAAGTGACCGGATGTATTTCATGTATAAGTCTAATCACTACCTACAACAGTGTAGGAAATATGATAGGTAGGCCTACCTATTCCTTATCATGTTTTACATTTTACTTGAAGAAATGAATTTCAAATATGGGTTACAGCAGCCTCAAAATAAAGAGGGCTTATCATCGTCTTTTCATTTTATTTTGTAATATTAACGAGAAGTACGTAATATTATATTTTAATGTTGAATTCATCTAAAATAAAAAAATATCGTGAAACAACGATTTGATAACATCAGATTAAATTTTATAGAAAATAATTTTAATCTTTTCTGCAATACACATTCGCACCCGTTGAAGATCAACAGAAACAAAATTAAAACTTTCTGATTTTTTGTGGTTATATGTTTGTACGACTCTGAGGAGTTTATGTCAAAAAATACTTTCGGGGGCAATTTTTATTGGGTACTTCTGCTCATAATCATTTTAATTCTACAGTACTTGGCATTAAATGAGTCGTTGATTTTCTCGATGTAATTTTTCAATCTATGTATTACCATATAATTCAAGAAATTGAAACGGCGCACATAATATATACGTAAGTCTCGCTGTATAAGAAGGGGAAAGGAATGACATAAATTTTTCGTTTCGATGTTCCGTAAGTTGTTGAATATCAAAATATAAGGGTTTTCTGCCTTTATAATGATATTAAAAATTGTCAAGATCAAGGTTTCTGAAGCACCGACAATTTCTGTTTCTCTTCCGTAATTTTAACCTACTTTTTTACGCGACTTCAAGTACGGTATCTAATTTTTCTAGTTACTTGTGCATTTGTACACCAGTGTCGCCGTCGACAGCTTCAGTCTGGGCTGAGTGCTTGCTTCAATCACCTCTACTTACGCGATAAAATTTAATCAAACCAAATGATACTCAAGTTCGGCGTTTCGAAGAATCCAGAAGTACTGAAATTTTTGAAGTCCCCTCCCTCCTTTCCTTGTTCCTCAATTAGCTTAATTTTCGTTAACGGGCTGTAAAAAGTTGAATATTCCGATCAGAAATTTATGTCTTTCAAATTTTCTTCGAACAGCTTATTGACGTTTTCACGGAATTTACAGCCACGATCAGCTCGCGCACGCACATTCTTATCTACATTGTGAAATTCGAAGTGGTATTTTTCGCACACAAACGCAGTCACATCGAGAATAAAAAAAAATTGAGTGATAAAATATGTACTAGGTACCACTCCGAACGCGACAAACTTGTCTGAAAATTTAATTTCATCGACTAGACAGTAGACATCGACATTTTCTTACAAAATTTTCCAGACTTTATAGATTAGCCTACTGTTAAACCGTACATTATTAATATGGCCGTCGTGAGATTAATCCATTTTATGTTTCAATACCCAAATCTGAACGACTAATTATTTTCAGTTTTCTTGAAATACGAGTGTTGTTCTTGCATGTGGAATCAAATTCTACAGAGAATTGTGTCTTACGAGTTGTGTGCACCTCCTATTTGAGTTTTTTTTTTTCATTTTTTTATTTCGGACACAAAGGGAAAGCGAGGGTGAATTGCGGGAATAAGAAAGTCAAGACCAATTTTTTCTTATAATTTACATTTGCAGACATGTTGTTGGATAGACGATTTATTATTGTTTCCTATATTTACTCGAAGGAAATAGAATTTTCCTTTTTTTTTGCTTTCGAAGCAAGTTTTCGAATAAAATATCTATAATTTAACGCATAGAGCTTTCTCTGAGCGTACATGAATAACCGTATACGTCTGTCAACTACACACATTTTTAAATTTTTTAAAATCTAAGAAAAATTTTCATTTCGTGTATTGGGTGACCTCTAACTGAAATAGACTTTCAATGGTACCCAAAATTTCCCCACTTGTAAATTTGTGCGTTAAATAAACAACCCGGACAGAGTTATCGTAGTTAGAAAAGGAGGACCCCTTCGCACTCCTACAAAGAGTCCCTCCGTTAAAAAGTACTTGTTATATAGGTGTTATATCTCTACATTTTACCTATTTTTAGCCGTCAATCGTAACATGTACCTAGGCTACTAAGTATTGTAATGCCGAATTAATTATAGTTTTAGTCAAGCTAGCGCTCGTGGAAATATAAATAAATAAATTCACTACGTTCGCTGATCGTGAGGTCTTTTTCATCAACTTCGTTGATTGAGGTGAGCAATTAAGGAAACTGTATTATGAAATAAGCTTTCGGTTTCGATAATCGATTGAGATTGATTATTTGGTTGAAATTTTTCATCATGAGTTTAATGGATTTACAAAAATTAGAAATTTTGAGAAGAGGGAAGCAGTTTTTAGTTAGAGCACATATTACTGGTTTCCCGCTGCCAACCCAGTAATTTCCCTGTTCGAATCGACGAGGTCGAGTTTTAAAAATTTTCTCTAAACAAAAATATTCATGACTCACAATGAAAACTTTATTGTTCATTCATAATAGATTGAAGACGCATCTTCTCATTCATATTTACATCATTCGAAAAAGAAAAATGAAAAACGCTACAGATGAGATAGTGTTCATTCATTGTCAACTCAAGGCTTCATAAAATCATAAAAGTTTGACTATTGAAATTTTTCAAAGGAAAAAAAATCTTCGATTGTACTTTAATTATCGAGGCATATAATAATGACGCGATATAACGATCGACTTATAAGTTAAAATTTTAGAATCTTTTAGAAAATTGTGGCAAAAATCTATCTTTCGACCGAATACGATGAGAAGAGAGGGAGAAAAGAAATGTACATTTTCGAATCGATTCCGGTAGTTGTAGGCTGAAAACTTTTTTATATGGAAGTTTTCGCGTTATACACTATGCCTAATTTTACTACTATAAAAATTTCTTTAAAATACAGAATTAAAATTGGTGTAGGAAAAAACTCGTGAAACGATTTTTCGTCGAAAAACGTTGACCCGCTGAAATCGACGTTGCCAACAAGGCTGGGTGTTCATTTTTTCCCCCACGTATTCAACACATGTCGTCGCAAATTTATTTGCGCCTTATTTCACCGCGAGGAGATTACTTTTCAATAAAAGAGATCCGCAAAAGTACCTCATCTTGAGTGGATTGAGAAAAAATATAGTTATAGAATAAAAGGAAATGTCCATCTTTGTGATGGAAATTGAATTTTCGATCCTGCATCTGGGATCGCGAGCTACAAAGCCATCAATTCTGCCACAGAGGCTGGCCAGCGTAACTTGGACGTTTTCTCATCATATAAGACTTTTCATGCAATATCAAATCATTCATAAATTTTTTCATTTACATCCGTCATTCTGTTTTCGAGAAGAGATCATCAAAATCTCAATTCAACAATTGGCCGGGAATAAGGCAGGCAAAATTTTCAAGTTCTTAATCCTCCTCTTGGATTGTTATCAGTTTAATGGCGCAAGTCGTATGCTCTTTCCCGAGAGCAAGAAAAATTCAGGAGGAAGCGAGAATAAATACTCTAGAATTTACCCCACTTTTTCTTTTCTTCTCTAGTTAACACAATAAAGGTTTTGAAGTTTTTCCGGTGATTGCTCTCTTCAAAGGTAGATATTCAGACTTGATTCATGATAGAGCGACAAGGAATGGATCAGAAATTCAGGGTTATAGAAAAAAATATATGAAGAGAACAGAATTTTGGCATCTCAGTCAAAATCAAAAAGTGAGAAAACACTTAATTTTATTGTACAACCGCACAGAATACAAAAAATAATAGAAAATAAAATAAAAATAAATAAACAATAATGGAAAGTTAGCGCAAGCGCTTTCGACTAAATAGTCCTTGACGAGTTACGCAAAAATCTAGACTGAACAATTTGTTTTTTCATTTTTATTTTATTTTTTATTATTTTTTGTATTCTTTGCGGTTCTACGATAAAATTAACTGTTTTCTCACTTTTTGATTCATCATGTCTCACAACGTTTTCCAGCGATCAATTCAAGAAAAAATCTCAGTCAATTTTCAAGTCTCCTTTGGATAGCCCTCGCAGTGACGCTAACTTTGAAAGATTACTGGAGAAGCATGTTTTGAAATAAAAGCGCAAAATATTAATTTTTATTCAAATTTTTGAGGCGGATATTCTTGCTCAGTAATTTTGAGGCAAAAATTACCATACCCCCCCCCCCATGAATTTGGTACCATCGAGCCCCACGATCGATTAGAAAATAGCGAGTCACAGAACGAACCACATATTAGGGAGAAATCATTGGTACTAAGAAGTGAGATCGATCCTATCGACCTTTCTGGAGGTTATGGATGTGGACCGTGATTTGACGTTGAAAAGAAATGGAAGTATGTTTGAATAGGAAAATGTTGTAAATGCTTATGTCAGAGGATGGTCCTAGAAAAGGGCAATTTCTGAGTTTCTCGGACTGCTAAGATTTTCGGACCCCTGCTTCATAGAAATACTAAAATTTCAATGATATTTGGGAACAAATAATGTATTGAAAAATGAAATGTATCCAAGGACACCAGATACCCATGTATGATAATTCCTAGGACTCAATACAATAGCCTGTTGACTCACACATCCAATGCCAAAACTTTATACATACGAGGAAAAACGACGGAATAGTATTCAATTTTTTTCTTTTCCTTCAGTTATCATTCGAACCACCAACAAAGAAGCAGTTTAGTTTAGAAAAAAAAAATAATAAATGTTTTGCAACGTTGTAATTTTTTATAAATTGTCACTTACATGAATATTATGATGAAAATCATTGAAATATGTTCATACGTCAGTCAAAAACTGTTTCACAACTTTACCCTTGCCTCTAGTACTTATTGTACCTATTTAGATCTAATCGTATTTATACTTCCTCAGTGTTGCACAATTTTGCAAATATAACGTCAGACAACCAAGTGGACTGAGGCACAATTATTTTATTATTTTGTCGAAATTCTTATCCTTCCATATGACTGCAACACAGTGAGTGAAGTACGTAAGATTCTTGTAGTTCTACGTCATAACAAATGATATCATGACACAATGATGTTGATGTGGGTTGTTTCCTTTTTAATTTTGACAGGGAACCTGTGCTATGTTTTTTTTTTTGAAAAATTTGCCTTGCACCGTCCAACCAAAAACTTGAAAACAATTTTGACTCCCAAGCAGGAGGGGAACTTAAAGGAATTTCGACAGCTATAAATGATAGGAGTTTAGGAAAGTGTCAGCTTCTGAGCTATATATTATGATAGGGGGAAGGGAGTTGGAAGAATTTCAGCCTCCAAGCTTTGTACAAAAATAAGAGGGGGACTTGGAAAAATGTTGACTCTTGAGCTATATTATGATAGAAGGGAGACTTGGAAATGCCATTATCATCGGAGGGGGACTTAAAATATGTACTTTCGACTCTCGAGATATATGTAACAGGAGAGGGACTTGGAAAAATTCCCATCATATATAGGCTCGAGAGTCGAAATTTTTCCAAGTTTTTTATTGGACGGCGCACGGCAAATTTCTCAAAAAAAAAACCATCAATCCTCCTTTTAAGAGGTTCCCTGTTGAAAGGAGGATTGAGAAAAGTGTTGACTATCGAGCTATAATATATGGTGGGACAGGGACTTGAAAATATTTCGACTCTCGAGCTATAATATATCTGGAGTAATAATATGTTTAGCGATCTGTATTCTTTAACATACTTCATTGCAAATGGTACAATTATGATTATGTCGTACAATATGGAACAGTAAACATCTCTTAAAATCCTCTTCTGTTCATCTGATTTACATCAGAAGTGGGATTCGCACTTAATAATCCCTTAGACACGGGTCAAGGTCTTCTTGACAACAAATTGAAGTGACTCAAACTCCAGCAACAGAAATGATCGCCGCAGATTCAAATTCATTAACATTCATTGTTGGCAAATTCACCCAAGGAGGCTGAAGAGACATTCAGTAAAACGTATGCTACTCTACTGACAGAAACAAACAAACTCTTGCTGAGCTATTGCATCTAACGCTTTACATCTGTCTCTACAAAATGATCCTGTCTTTATGAGTCGATGCCTTATTTTATTTTGGAAAAACCAAAAAAAGAATGGATTTGCTGAATAGACACGCTAGTCAAGGTCTACTGGTGGTTCTACAGGATAACCTAGAACTTCGCTTTCAACTGCCCGCCAGGACTTACCCAGGTACAACACAAAGCAGAATAACCAACAATCTTCCTATAGTGTCTAGGTAACCACTAACTGCGCTCTAGAATTACAACTTTATCATAAAGATGTGCAGAGGGTTATACAAAGAGCCATTGTTACCTTGTTAGGTGTGATTGGAAAACGTTGCTGAGAAATTAAACAGATGTTAAAGAGAAAGGCAGCAGACAAAGAGCATACAAAGCCAACAAGCGCAGGAACGACTAAATATGTAGATTTATTGATTGCAATAAATCTCATCCAAGTTGCGCTACTACGTTACTCGCTTTATGGTTTGAAATTGTATTGATTTTCACCAAGAACAAAAGATCAAGTGCTCGACTTAGATTACTGACAATGGAATGTACAAACAAGTCACAAGAGTTGACACATCTCTGCATTTCACTACTGGTTGAAATCTGGGAAAGTTGAAAACACCAAAGATACAGTAATGATTTTACAGGAATTCTTGCCAGCGTTTGGTACACCATCACGCTATATTACCGAATCCCATTACAGCCTGAACGGTGGCTCAACTACTTTGGTTTTTAGAAAGCATTGACTTTGCAGTCTGTGATTATTCCTCGTTGAAAATTAGATCATAATAAAAAAGTCGTCCTCTTTTTCATCCTTATACAACCACTTCGAGTTTTAACTGTTTGGCTGCGTACTTCTGTGTAAATAACAAAAAGCCTTTTTTCCGTAATCGTTGTTTTGGAGGTACGTCAATTGAACTTTGTACGGAAGCATTGGCTCCTCTGGTTTCCGACATTTTTATGAATATGTTTGAGAAAGGTCTATTTACTTCACAGTGCGTGCTTATACAGTACATTGGGAACTGACATAGATATGTGGACGATATTCTATGTCTATGGACAGGCTCAATGAAACAACTTCAGGAATTTTTTCTTTTATTAACTCTCTATATCCCTCAATCAGATTCACGCTCGAGGTCGGCGGTAAATCCATTAACTTTCTAGATCTCTCCATCACCTTAAATGAAGGCAAACACGAATCTGATTCTCAGGAAGCCTACCTGTACTGGTATAACTATAGATGGCTCTACTTATTGCCCCCCTCACATTAGCACGCCCTCTTTCTCAATATGATTCATAGGTCAGTGTCCATCCCTCTCAAACCTCAAGCCTTCAAAAAAGAAGTGGACTCTATTGAGCTCATAGTGAAGATCAATCATGTGAAGTTCAACATTGATAAATTAATTCATAGGAAATTAGTATCTAGAATTCTTAATGCCACTACTACTCACTCAAGAGACACGAATCTGAGAAAACTCCCTTACCTCGGTAAGCTCTCCTCCCTCCTCTCTCGTTTACTAAAACATCACACATTTGAAACCAGCTTTTTACAATGTGAACCCACTTAGAAACCTCCTTGGTCATCTTAAGGACCCGATTCCCTCTGGTAAAAAGTGTAGTGTTTACAAAATCCAGTGCAATGAATATCCCTTCTCTTATATTGGGCAAACAGGTCGGCCCTTAAAAACGAGCTTCAATGAGCATAGGTACGCCCTAACCTCGCGTCAACCCAATCTCTCTAATTTTGCTGCCCATCTTCTGGCATCTAGACATCCTTTTCCTGAACCTAAAAATGTCCGCCTCTTACACGAAAAAAATTCTAAATACAAATGTACCGCACTGCAGTCTACAGAAATAATCAAATCGCTTTATAATTACTCACCTGTATAGTAAACGAGAAAATCCCTACTTCTTGACAAGAAATAACTGGAATGAATTATGATGTAATCTGTTGCGATTTATTTCTTTACGGGTTTACTCACTTCGGTCAGTATGTTCTTGCCCGTTCATGGGTTTTTATGCGAAAGCGCTCGCTCAATAATTTTTTAAATTTTGACTCTAGTAACCTTTGTGTTTTTGTGAATTTTGTAATTTATGTGTCGCAACATGGAACAAAGAATTCTCGAGACTGAGTTCATAATAGATGACGTATTTTGATAAGTAACGTGAAACTATTGGAGAGTCCACAATAGGAGAAGTTCTGGAATTTGCTTGAGTAATAATCTTCGTTTTTACACTCTTCAAGGGCTTGGTTCCAGAAAAATTATCTTCCCCACATTATGGAAGAAATTTCAAGTAGGAATTAATCTTATGTCGTGACGTACGTAGTAAAAAAAAACACAAGCTAAACCACTCTTTGGGCTTAACTTCGTAGTTTCTGCCCTCTGAAACATTTTTAAATGTCTGTAGAATTATTTCATTTTTTTTTTTTTCTGGGCCTACATAATTACGTATACGTCATCAAAGAAAATAAAATTCATAACGAAGTAAAAAGGCTACCAAAAGCTTCAGCGTCTATATTATACATGAAAAAAGTCTCTCGAACAATTTCAACTTTCGAGTTTCAAATACGAGGGAAAGGGCACTGGGGAAAAATTTTGACCATCGAGCTGTAGCTATAAAAGCTACAGAGGCTTAGAAATTTTAATGATTTCCGATTGAGGGCAGGGTCCTGAAATTCTTCGCTTTATAGTTGGATTTCGGAAGGGCATCGGAGAAATCAGAAGCATATACGTCTTTATCCGATCCAGTAACGTAGATAAGGAGAGATGCGGGGGATGTATCCCCTGATTGTTTTTTTTTTACCATCTCTCGCCCAATTTAATCTACTTTTTCACCAAGCATTGTTTTTTTTTTTTTTTTTTTTCTAGTGACACCTCTACCTGGAAAAAATATGCTCCTTCTCTGGGATTGCCAAATCGTATCTACCTTACTGATCCAATCTAAAATTACGAATAATTCCACATTTCTACCCTCTCCAGAGCCTTTCGATTAAAGACGAATTTTCTGACCTTTCCTTCCACATTATGCAAGAAATTTCAAATAGGAATCAAGCTTCTCTAGAAACGTACAGAGTTTTAAAAAAACAGAAACTTTTTGGCTAATAACATGAATACCTTCCTTCTTCTGTCTTCTCAAAAATTTTCCAATTGTTTGTAGAATTCTTTCGCCTTTTTGTTTTTAATCCTACATTATGTGTAATTCATAAAAATCCAATATGTCAGGACTTTTGGTACACAAATACAATATTATGAAGGAGATTTTCAGAAAAGATTTCAACTTTAGAGCTCGAAATACAAGAGAAAGAGGTCTAAAAAAAAAATAATCCTTGAGCTGTAGCTTGCGGAGACGAGCTTATTTTCATGATTTTCGCTTAAGGGCTGGAAGTCCTAAGGCTCTTAATGTCTTAATCACTGGATAGTTGAAATTTCTAATTGAACGTAGTTATCCATCTCCCCTTTTTTTCATGAGTCATTGGAGTACTACGTTTTCTTCATCAAAAACTAGAGGCTCTGGACAGACTATCCAAATATTTTGAAGATCTGTTAGGACGGTATAAGACAAAACTTGAGATGTAGCGACGATTATGTGGGGTGAACTTTTCATGTAGGTCGTGTTCGTTCGGGGGTGCAAGATGCGACAGTATTGGTATGGAATCGAGATAGTTGAATTAATTTTCGTGTACCCCATTGCATCCTAGCCTATACCGTCGTGTAGCGAGCGTCTTTCCTTCTTCCCCTTCCTGGTTATCCTTATCTAACTCGTATATCCATATAGTTCCTTACTTCTCCTGCTATCTCGGTTGCACACGAATCTAAAGCGGACGACTGACGAGAGGGAGGGAAAATTTACTTGAGTTTCACCGGTGAGTTTCGGCTCGGCGGTGAGTTGGTGTATGTTCTTTGAAAGAGCTTCTTGTTCGTTGAAGGCTAACTTATGGTGAATTTTAGCTCCGTTTGCGGTCGATGTGCCGTCGACGATAAGAGCTAAACCTCTTGGCGGTGTGGTCCGATAGGTGCGTTTTTGAGATGCGTAAAATGGAAACTTTTGTATATTATTATTTATAAAGACTTTTATTCGATGAGATCAAATTGTTGCGAACTATAATATTGTGTTATTGATCTATATTCACCAAAATTTGGTGTCGATACCCGGAGCTACCGAGAGTGTTTCCATCGACGGGTACTACTCCGAGAGCATCAGACTCAGACTGAGGAAAGGATTCGTGCCCGTACCTTAGCATAAGAACTTCAATTTGCGCGTGGTACCTCGTGAATTGATCGCGCTCGAGTTTCGTGGGTATTTATCGAGTTGGCGATATTAGAATTGGAAACATTTTCAATTGGCGTCTAGTAGTTGCTTTATAACATCGTTCTACGAAGAGGAAGATGGTAACCAAAGTCACCTAAATTCGGAAAAATTGCGTATTATTGACGAAATCAAGTTTGCTATGATACCTACACTTTTATTACTTATTAATGATAGATCGACGATTTCCCTAGCTGATCTGTTGTACAAAATATCGTATGTATATGTTTGCATAGATTAATGTCGCCTCATTTAATATAATTGTTAATTTCTGTATTTTACTCGAAGTCGAATTCTCTTCCTCCTAGTAGAAGAGTATCGGATTAGTTTATTTTTTAGAGAGTTCCCGGATCCCTACGAATTAGACGCGAAGGTGATTATACGAGTACCTAGAACAATTCCGCAGTCTGCAAGTTATCAACGAATGATTCTTTCGGCCCTGTTTTCTAAATTTTTATTTCAGGTTACCCGTAGTCCCCAATCTCTCTTAGCCTCAATCGACTGACTTGTGCAGTCCTCGTTTTCACTCTTAGATTCCAAGTGCTTGTTATGGATTTTCCGATCATGAGTGGTGTTCAGTTTCTTTTATAATTTTCTATCGATTGAAGTAGACTCTTAGCTACTGGATTTATGATTACTACGACAAACTATGTTCTTCAGTTTGGCGGCTAAGTAGAGTCCGCAATCGACGACATCGCTAGCCTCAATTGTCAAGATATTTCGTATAGCAGTATGTGATCTGAAAAAGTGAACCAAAAACTGACTGTGGTCTATTTTCAGTTACTCACGCCTTCAGGAAGATGTATTCATGCTCGCCCGATTGAGCTAGTCAGGTTCGGTCCCCTAAGGTGGAAAGGAATTGAGGTAGGAGTCGGATACTATCTGATGTTGGTTGTGATTAATTTGATGCCTAGATTTAGTTACGATGTTTCGATAAAGTACGAACTTTTGTCTCAAGTCTCGTCTACCTCGATACAGCCGTGTCAAGTTCATAATAAATTAATGTCTAGGTTCATGTGCTTGTGCTCGTATGCTCTACTCATACGCTGTTACATCACAAACTGTATAGTTTACAAAGCTCAGTTTTTCAAATAGTTTCTAAGGTCGCCAACAAACCCCTGTTACATATAACTTATTTCTTCCTTCTAATCCAAAAAAAATACTGGAACCTTCATGAGTAGAATGAAATTCATTAATGGTGCAATAAATACTATTTATTCAATTTTGACAAACAGAAAAGAATCTAAATATTTGAAATTTTTGAAGTATTTGAATACTTGATAATTAAAATAATGAAATTTTTCCTTTCTAAAGGTGCTCATTAGTCCAGTTTAAATGGATGTGACGGGGCCTTTTACGAAATATTAACAAGCTCCATCATGCACGTATGAATAATCTAGAAAGAGAGAAAATTATATTTTTATAAATAAAAAGTCTCCAAGTATCAAACAATTGAGAATTATTGGGGTTTTTCAGAGAAATTGTGAGGAACCGGAGGTATTCTCATACGTATATGAATATAAATAAACGCTGGAAGAGATGCGATTTTAAAATAGAATTGAGTTTTTAAATTGTACCACTTCCATATAAACACGTAAACACTTTCCGTGTTTGTTTACATTCAGTAAGAGTACCTCTAGGTCTTTAGAATTGTACTGATAAAAACATACCGTACACTGATTTAAATTTTTTGTGGGTTTAATAATATGATAAAAAATGATGTAGGTACTCACCTCCTCCTTCATATTCATTCTGATAGTTCATGGCCTGGATGCTGTTGAAGTTTTGAGGTCCACCGCTTCTATTGTCTACTGCACAAATTTCAGCCTGAGAAAAAACTACAACGCAGGCGAGGAGCACGAACAACAACACGATTGTTTTCATTTTGGCGTTTATTAGAGCTGATGAATCAGAAACGAAGGCACATCTTTAAAAATTCTAGTACAATATGAAGCCACCTACAAATTTTAAAATTCATATCCTCTACTTCACTTTTTTTGAAGAGATCTTCAAAGAACAAGAAGTGCAAATTATAGGTATACCTTAATCAACTCCGAAAAACTCATTTCAGGAGCTAGGCCTAAGGAAATGAATCTAAAGTATATTATTATAGACAGAAGTACAAATAAGGATGGCGATGAAAATTTCCTTGATAAGTAATACAAGAATGAATTGGGTGTCATTCGATGGTCCCGTCATAAAGTATGTAATTTATTATGGGAGTAGCATCACATGTGTTTCTCTACTTGAGCCATATCTAACAAAAATGTTTCAGAAAACACATGAGCTTAGTGAGAAGCGCCTACTTTTGGGTACTAGAAGATGTCGACTTTTATCAAAATGATTGAAATTTCTGTCAACATACTCAGAATAAAATTTCGAAAAATGATGATAAGGATTTAAGAACACCAGGCTACTGAACCTATTACACTACGTTACTAAGAATAGAGGCTATTGAGCGGGAATGAGCTTTTGAGCCACCCAGTTTAATATGCAATAGACTAAGCAGATACTACCTTACACCAACTAGGTACTATATTTTGTACGACCAGTATATAATGAAGTGACAATAACCCCGTCAACTAATTAAATATCCTCGTCCTAAAAAAGATATGGAACATGTCTTTAATAATTTTTTGATTGTTTGTAAAGCATTAAGGATAAGAAGTTGTTGGCTCACAAGAAACAGTTCTACATTATATTCCTCATTTCCGAAAGGCAAAATTCCTATGTTGAGCAAAAGGTATAGAGAATAGCGTAGAATCAGTTCAATTCAGAACCTCTTTCTCATTTTTATTTCTCGTTCAAGTTATTAGAATTTTTTGACTTCTAGCAATAAATTGTGAAATATGAAAAAGTGTATTTACAAGTGTAAGAACACCAGGTGCTTATATAGGGAAATGATCATGACATATAAGAAATAAAAGCATAACTTACTTGGAGAGAAGTGTGAAGGTAGATATGTAGGTAGTAAAGTACAATTGTCTTCTATGACACTACCCAAGAGACTATGCTCTTACGTTGAATTCAAAGTCTTTTTATACGAGAAGAAGTCATGATAAATCCCATTTTTTTCTTTTCCTTCAGTTATCTTTTGAATCACCAACAACCAGAAACATTTGAAAAAATGTAAATTTTGTTGAAATTTTTGGCGGAAGTACCTATAGGTAAAGAATATATGATTACATGACGATAAAAATCTTGGAAACAAGTTGATGCGTCTATTGAAAATAGTCTTAAAACTTGATTCGTATCGCTACCTACGTGGTACCTATAGTATCTAGGTCTATTTTTATATTTTCTGTAGATTTTTGAAGAAAAAAAAAAATATCCAACATGTTTTACAATTTTCCAGATGACGTCAAATATACGGAACCTTAGTAGATACAAGCTGTCCATGCCCACGAAAGCTCTTTTTTCACATCGGACTGTAATGGTGAGCGTTTTCAGGAAACCCTTGATCAGGAAAAAAATAAGAAAACGCTCTCAATTAATCTACCTGACGGTAATGTTTGAAACAATACCCGTTATCGTGATATAGTTGTACCTACCTACAACAGACAATTTTTTACATTAATGATATCAATAGACGATAACGTGACATTGGTGTGGGCTATTTTTGTACATTGGTGAGAGCTATTTTCGTTCTTTGTTACCACGTAGGCTATTTCTAGAAAAAAAAGTGCTAACACGTAAATAACTTTAATACAAATATAGTTCATTTGGAATGTGAACTACATACAGAGGTGACGATAATCCATGTAGTCGCGCACCTTTTCCAATGGTTTTTACGTCTTTGTTGTTAACAATATCTTTTTTTATTTCCTTTCAAATGATGTATTGTATTGTGATTGGGTGATTACTTTTGAAAATTTGTAGGATGTCACGCATGTTCCAGCAGTTATTGCACGCAGATGAGTAACCGACATAGTAGCAAACTTACAGGTCTGAAGTATTGTAAGATATCTCTCAAGAGTTCAACATTTGGAAGCCTTCTTAAACTCAGATCAAAATCCTTTCCAGAGAACTATGCATACAAAATGTTATGTCTCTGTTTCTTGCAAATGGATGATACAAAAATCTCTACCTGAAATGCTTCCACTACTCTGTCCCTTAAGTAAGAACAAAAAATCGAAATTACGCGTGCCTGTAAGTTCAATTTTTTGTTGTTTCTCAACATCTGGTTTGTAATGTCAGTTCTGTCTCCTCTTTTTATGGAGGAAAATTATTTCTTCAATTCTATTCTGCACATTTCTGTCAATGCATGTATGCATGATCATCGACTCGTCTTCTCCCGACTTCAGGCGATAATTTATTGTGCAAACAAGGAGTAGACTGCTTACCTTTGTGACAATTAGAAATGGTGACGGTAATGAGTAAACAAAATAAAAATCAGAGTATGAAGGATTCTTAGATGGTATTGTGGCTTACAACTGTGACACCATTAATATTCTTCTGAGGTTGACTAATATTGTGGAGAAATTCATCTTGTGAAGGTAACTTTCGACTGTAGCAGATACTGTCGATAATATTGAGTAAGTTGTCAAAGTTGATCATGTAAATATTCGGTGAGTGGAGCAACAAAGCAGTGACTCCTCAAATTGCGTAGTAAGTGACTTGCCTTCGAGTGTCAATTTTCAAGATAATTTGAAATGAGGATTTAATTGACTTTAATTTGAGGTATTGGCTGGGATGGAGATTTTGGCAACAAGTATGTGTGAGAATTTTTCTAGATAAAAAAATTACCAAAAGTTGTCAAAAATGTGACATTTTAGATTTTTGACACAATTGCAGCATCTAAATATGAAAAATGTAATTTTGTAGAAAATATGGCCTCCCATTGTATATTGTCTATGTTATCTATGTCGATTATTAATGATTTTTATCTATTTTCGTCATAAATAATCTTTTTTTTCCCCCTAATTTTAGAACAGCCTTAAGATATCGAAGTTGCTTACGCTGCTCGCTTGATACTTCAATTGGAAAGAAGTGGAAATTATAAAAGGCATTTGACACTCAAAATGTGAGCAACTAATCAATTGTCAAAAAATAATCTGCTCACAGCCCTGTGAACGCCATAAAAAAGAAATTAAGAAAAGTTCTTAATAGCGAAAGTGCCATCAGCAGTCGTCTGATTCAACGTTAATGACGTGGTGTCAATAATCAACTTGAAAGTTCCTACGATTATGAAGAAATGGAATGGAAAAGGTTCTCTAGAAAAAATACTATCATGTCAAAGTTACAGAGTTATTCTTACAAGGTAAGATAGCTATTATAAAAGTTCTTTTTCATTATTGATCATAGTAAATTAGTGGGTTTGTATTCAAGAAAGGGAAAATTCGCATCGGCTATAAAACAATGTCCGGAAATATCCGATCCAAAAAAATTTCAAAATAATGTTCTTCTTAAAGGTATCGCAAAGAGTTCCATAAATGGAACCTAATCAATTATTATATTTTAAAATTCATACATTGACCGATAATTTTATTCCCCAAAGGTGACGTAGGTATTCAGTTATGCATCGAGACGTCTTTGAACGTATGAATTTTAAAATGTGGCAATCAAAAGTCTTATAAAAATTACAAAAATTAAGGTATTTGTTATCACGGAAAAATTTTTTACCAATTATTATGCGTTCAAATCAAGGTGAAAGTTACCCAGGAAAAAAGTTTCACTTTTCTTTCTTGAGGTTGCCAAAAGCAATATCAAAATTCACTGTATCCGCCTTACTCATTCTGATTTTCTTTCTGTGTTCCCTTTCTCCTGGTTCAAGTAATTAAAGCCGTGTAGGTAATCTGGTCAAAATATATTCTACCCAAGTTCAGCCCTCCAAAATATTTGTTCTACCTATTTCTTCCCGATGGTTGCTAAATGAAAAATATTGAGGAACACAAAACGGAATTCCAATTTTTTACAAAAGTCAACGTTGCAATTTTAGTTTTTTTTTTTTTTTTTTGGGGGGGGGGGTGATATGCAGTATATTCAATTCAATTATTTGCTAGCATTCTTATTCTGACTAAGTGATTTTTGTACTCTTACATCATTCATTTTGTGTGAATGGGATTCTATCCTTTAAAAATATTGATCTGTTTCCCCTACATAAGATTCCTAAGAATCTGAACGCGCAGTACCTTGAGTGAGGCACTGCCTAAATTTTCTAGGAGGAAGTAAGAATTTTAGTTTTAAAACAAATCTTTCGATTGTTTAGACGGAGAATGTCAAAAAACTTGACAATTTGTATCAATGATTATTCGACTTAGCGTAAGCCATTTACTGGGCTAAGTTATCTCTTCTACTAACTTCTTTATCATTGAAAATACGTGGCATCTTGACATAAATATAAATACTTATAAGATTGAAAGAAAGTAACAAAAATAAAAATATGACTTTTGTAACTTTTTTTCAATTTTTTCGAGATTCCTAAGTAGGTAATTTATTGTTGATATCTTTTCAAGAACGAGAATGTATGTCGCCATATCATGCCACCTAAATTTGGTAAAGTATATGCCACCTCACGTTGACACACTGCCACGACGACACACCAATCATTTTCTTCTATATAGTAGCGCTATCTGTTTGGTCAAAAGTTAGGATTATGCTACAAGTCTATATCTAGTCAGTTGGCAGTATTAGCTACATATTTGTTTTTGGAAACTGTGATAAACTATTTTCAGAAGGCAAAAGCCATTGTTAGCAGACACTTTTAACATTTCAGGTGTAGTCAGACAAATCCAACCTTAAGTTAGAAAAATTTTCTGGGGGTTATTAACGAAAATTGTAGAAGAAATCGAAAGCTATCGAATAAACAAAAATTAAGTCTCTACAATAAAAATTTGCTTTTGTACAACAATGTGAAGATGGACACTATCTTCCTCTGCAAAATTTGAATTAGCTCGAGGAAAACACATGAGTCAGTCACGCACTATGCAACATTCAACTTTTGAAGGACCCTTTGATACGTTAGGACGATTTTACGCTTCAAGAGTAAGCTCATTGGAAAGCTCATTGAACATACTACTAGAATCACTAATAAAGAAAAAAACTTTACTGCGAAAATCAATTTACCGATTTGAGCTAGGATTTGTCTGACTGCGACTCATTCAACTTTTGGAAGAAATTATAAATCTGGGCAAGTGAAATTATTAAGGGATAATCATCTATTTTATCGATTGGCTAAGGATTATCTCCTCTTTTCTGAACTATATTACCGATTTTTTTTAATTTGGCTTCAGAGCCTCAGTGACACGCACTCGTTAAATACCATAATGATTCATATTCAAAATTGATCAAATTTTTCTTTCTGGAAAATTTCATAATGGTTCGTAAGGAACAATAACAGCATTCTTAGTTTCCATTTTTTTTTTCAATTTTATTTAAATTCCTAAGGAATTTATTGTTGATATCTGACTCCCTGACATTTACCTGAATACGATAACCTGAAAACCGTTTGCCTGAATTAAAAATCCCTGACAGTCAAATGCCTTCTCAACAACGAGAATGTATCTCGCCATATCGTGCTATCCAAATTGAGTAAAGTATGCCACGTCACGTTAACACACTGCCACGACGACACACGTACCATTTTCTTCTAGGTAACTTAGTAGCGCTACCTGTTTGGTCAAAAGTTAGGATTATGCTACAAGTCAGTTGGCAGTATTAGCTAGGCCTATATATTTTTTTTTGGAAATTATGATAAACTATTTTCAGAAGGCAAAAGCCGTTGCTAGCAGAAACTTTTAACATTTCAAGCACAGTCAGACAAATCCAATCTTCAGTCGGAAAAATTTTTTGTTGGGTGAAATTTGTAGAAGAGATCAAACGTTATCAAAAAAATAAAAATTAAGTCTTTAAAATGAAAATTGGCTTTTGTACAACAATGTGAAGATAGACACAATCTTCCTCTGCAAAATTTGAATTAGCTTGAGGAAAACGCATTATTCAGTCTCACACTAAGCAACATTTAACTTTTGAAGGCCTGTTTGACACGTTGAGGACGTTTTTACGCTTCGAAAGTAAGATCATTGGAAAGCTCGTTGATCATACTATTAGAATCACTAATGAAGAAAAAAAAAACTTTACTGCGAAAATCAATTTACCGATTTAAAATAGGATTTGTCTCACTGCAACTCATTTAACTCTTTGGAGAAATTATGAATCTGGGCAAGTGGAATTATTAAGGAATATTTATTCATTTTATCAATTGGCAAAGGATCATCTCCTCTTTTCTGAACTATTATTACAAATTTACTTTGATTTGGCTTCAGAGCCTCAGTGACACACACTCGTTAAATAGGTACCATAATGACTCATATTCAAAATTGATCAAATTTTTCTTTCTGGAAAATTTCAAAATGGTTTGTAAGAAACAATCCCTTTTCAATAATATACAATAATTTTTGATACTTCTAAATTTTCTTAGGTGATTCAATGTGGCAGTACCCAAGTCCTGTTTTGTATCATTGTGGCAACCTTGCGTGCTTTCATGGCAAGGGGAGTTGCTACAGTACCTAACACACACACAAAACACTTGTTTTAAAGATCTTGTACCCTTTCAGTGAGTAAATCTCTTGGCAAATCCTACCACAAACATTATGTAACCACTGTCTTTGTCAATAAGCTAAGGAGCAAAATTCTAGTCATTATGACCGGAAATATAAAAATTGTGTCACATGGTCTACTTTACTCAATTATTATCAATGCCATCAACTCGTATGGAATAACCAGCGGAAATTATTGTACACCCTAAAGAGGTAAGATATTATAACTGGAGAAGATTATCTTACAAACTTGGTGTCTCCAGATTTATACCTCTCAAATATTTACGACTTAGACAACTTTTGTCTTCACAGAAGATAGCTTTGATCAACGCGAGATTGAATTTAGCACCTCCACTTTGTGCCTCCTGACTTTATGATTACTTCAGTAACCATCTCTTCCTTATACATAGGTACTTGAATATGATTTTCTTTTTTAAACTCATTCAAAAATTTGTTGTAATTTCTCTAGGTAATAAGTAGGATCGTTTTGAATCTCGGAGGGACTGCACGGTGAATAACGAGATACTTTCTAACGCACTCTTAATTTTAAAATCAAGAAAGTCCTGAACGAGGAAAGTGCCGTGGTACATAAGAAGATAACGATGAAATATGGACTGCCAACCCATGTTTAACATTAATCGCAGAATTTCGGTTTTTTATTCACTCCAACGGTTGAGGACGTATCTGGAATAAAAGCGTCCGTTTAACGTATTTCTTATGAAACGGACGCCATTTCTTCAGAAACTTCCTTAATTATATCATCAACTATTGCATCAACATTTTCTCATAAAAGTATTTCCTTAAAATTGAACGTGTCGCCCAAAAAGAGGCCTGACCCAACTTTCGCTTTATTTATTCTTATAGCTGATCATTCATATGGAATGTTATTTATCAAGGAAGTGGGATAAAATGTTACTTTTATGCTTCCAATATTAGCCTATTTCAACTGTCGAGGCTGATTAGGAGAGCGGTCGACCACTGAAATTCACCAAAACTGATTTAGACACTTCTAGTCTACTAGCAAGCTCCAATCCGAGCATCAAGACTACCGAATCTAATGTAGGATTCCTGAAGAATGCACTCGATTTTGTTTCGCCATTAGATACAGTTTTGAGGCTCTTGCCTCGGGAAGCCAAAAGTCTCTATGCATCCACGAAAACATAATAATACTTACTACATAATAAAAAATGAAAATAAAGTTGCCTACCGGAAAGTAAGTAAGTACGTTGTAACGTACTTTGTAATTCATCCATGATTTAGGTAGCATTTTTCAAATTTCTTTTCAAGTTCTGGTGAGTTTTATTTTTGTATGACATTTTTCAAATTTTCGTACAGTCTTCGAAAAAGTTTCCCCTTCTCCTTACATCAGTAAGAGTCTTCTTGATTGAATATTGTCTGAATTTCTTCAGTTGTCTTTTATTGTAAATTATTATTTTTGCTGGAACACTTACTATGATTATTTGTGGATTTTTGCATTTCGGATCTTTACGGAAAAAAGGAACCAAATCTCTCAGGTTCCAGATCTGAATGAAGCAATAAAAGGCGGATCTCTTGCTGGTTTCCAGATCTTGACATGGAAAAATCTAGATTTAAATAATTTAAATTCTTTTAATAATAAAATTGCAAATTGTCAAAATGAATCGTAATTATTTGACGAATTGTATTAATTCTAAAAATCTAGATCTTTTGAGCTTTAGATCTCGGTAAGAAAAAAAGCTCCAGATCTCTCGAAAAAATACAAAATACGTGTATATAACTTTTACGTCATTGTACTATTCGTAACCTGAGGTATATATGTTATAATTCATTTAATGACGTCGTAAGGTGGGTATGATCTTGACCTACTTTGGGGTTTTGAAGAAATTTCGAGTTCTGACCCAAGCTAGGCCCGATGAACCACATCGACCGTCGCTTTTGAGACGATTTAGTTCCGTCTAATGATGACCGTGAATCGACCGGAAGTCGACTCATTGTCGACGTAAATTTCAAGTCAATTTGTGTTTAGGACTTTCTGGTAATGTACGCTAGTCGACTTCAGATCGACCTCAAATCCATGTTAATCTGGAGTCGATTTCGAGTCGACACTTTTCAACTGATTTGTCACGTCGAGCTGTAGTCAGGTGTGAGTCATAGCTAGCAAATAGTCTGTTTGTGTTGTTGAAAAAGCTCGTTAAATAAAATAATAATGAAAAGATAATGAAATGACGTAAATTTTGGTCGACATCGATCTATATTACCGCGGTCGGTATGGACGGTGAGTCAATATAATAAAAAAGAGCAATCGATTTCGAGTCCTTTCCAGTCAATTTACGGTCGACATGGGCGAAACTGAATCGGCTTAAAATAGGTCGACTTTTGGTCGACATAACGAATCGATTTGATGTCAAATCGATATGGTTCATCAGAGGGAGAGGAACTGAGGTGAACTATAGATGTGAGGCTACAGACAAGGTAACGATAAAAAGAAGATTATGTATTGATTTCAATATGAAGACTGCAAGTTTCAGTTATTTTTTCTCATTTTGAACAGGTACAGCCAAAAATAAGCTACAAAGGAGGCTACTTGATGAGAATGTGACGTCATTGAGGGAGACTTGATAATTTTCATGGTCTTTCATTTCGGGCAGAAGTTCCTAAAACTCTCCTTTTTTCACTGTAGGTACCTCGACGATAAATTTAGTTGAATTTTCAATGCATACAAATAAATTTTTAATGAGATAGGTAGTCTTTTCATCAGGCGACACGTTCAATTCTCAAGAAATATCTCTAGCTGTATTTTGTTAAGTAAATGTCGTTTAATATGATTGAACCTGCATTTTTTTTTTGTAATTTTCAGTTCTTTACTATTGTGAATTTTGATTTTATCTTCATACATTGTATATACCTGAAGGATGACAATGTCGTACCCAGAATTTACACATTTCTTTAAAAATAAATATTGGATGTCAAAAATTATTTCGTCATTCAAAGAAAAATAGGGTCGTCATTTTTCGAAAATTTTGTCAAGACTTTGGAGAAAAACTGGTGGTATCATTGAATTACGCGGCCTCAAAAATATTTCAATGAATGCGAATCTGATACTTGTATTTCAGAATTTTTTTAGTTAGAAAAAATTTACGAAGAATCTTGGCTCACCTGTCTTTTGTAGTTAGGCCGCTAGCATTGTTGCTCTAATTCTCTTTTTCGTCGCATATAATTCTTCCGCAAAAACGATCCTGAAAATGACATGGACCAAGAGTAAATTAGATTTTTCAGTAAATATTTTCATGAGGTGCAAGTAAGAATAGAAAAGGCATCAATTTACCAGCTTCTACGATCATTTTTATTTTTCAAACGTTTTGAACGAGTGACCGTCCTGCATCAGAAGAAGGAGTATAAGTGAGCTACTACGATTTAGCAGAGGTATATTCAAGCGAAACAAACGACGGCGACGGATGAAGAAAAACTTGAACAAGGATGTAATCCATCTATACTTCGTAATCAGTATTGAATAAAATACATTTCCATGTAAATTACCAAGAACGTAAGCATTTAGCGATTTTTTGCAGTTGTTCCCCTCAAAAAATTTCGATGAGTGATTGTTGCAATACGCGGGGAACATACTGCAGTATTCTTCGCCAAAAGATAACAGTTGCTTTTTTCTTTTTTTTTCGAGAATACTGCTATCGTAAACAAGGGAAAAAAATTGCTGCGAAATCGCAAATTCGCCCTATCGTTGAAACCTGATCGCCCCATAACATCTAAAGCCTCTAATTCCTCATGGGACAGTAGTGGTTTCTGGAAAAAAGTGGTTTTTACTGATGGAGGGATGACAGTTGGTACAGGGAGAATAATATCAACACGTAATTACAGAGACGGGAAGCCCCACGTATTCTGCCACAGGAGTCCAAGGTATCATTCCTTACTGTAAAATGCATCGTCATCGTTCTTGAGGACCATTTCACATATTTTCACTCTCTTAATTACGACTTTCAAGTCCGAACAAAAGAAGTGGATTAATTCAAAGTAAAACGAAATATACTCAAGAGAGTAAAGAATGCAAACAACAGAAATTTCTCACGAGAGTAAGGATATCGCAGAAATCGCAGAAACAATTTTCTGATCCTTTTTCCTCCAGCCATCCTTTATTGAATAATATCTTTTAGTGGCGCAGATACGTAGATGACGTGTTATGTACGTGGAATGGTCACTGAGATCTCTGCTTGGAGTTTCTTACGTATCTAAATATTCAATACTCTTCCATAAAATTTACATTGGAAGTTGGACGCTCCTCGATAAACTTCTTGGACTTGACTGTCTCCGAAAAAGATGGGGTAATTGAGTTCGAGATCTATAGAAATGATACATCGACCGATGTTTTAGTCCACAGGTCGTCATTCTGTGCTGTCGTTCACAAATGCACGGCGTTCAATAGTTTAGTCCATAGACTAACTCATATTCCTATGAGTCAAATTGCCTTCAGGAAGGAGTTAATGACCATAAAAAATCTGGTCGGATTAGCCTTACTCCTAGAGGAGGCTTGTATCAGTTTATACTAGCTCTATCAAACTAGATTTATACTACGTCGAAGCCTCAAAATTTGCGTCCGCACGACCATGGGCCTCTATTAATTACATCGTTTGTCGTAAACGCTGATCAATATGAGCTACCATCCCTGCGCCAATCGTGCTGTATTCGTCAATAAAAGCGCAAAGAAGATTTGAGGAGGCGCGAGCAGCTGTGTTCGAATGACAAGATTTAATCAATAAGCCTTTGACTCCGAGCGTTTTTGTTTGTAAAGCGGAAAGAGTGACCTTTAGATAAGCGAGGACGACTACTCGGCGCGGTAATATATGTTCTAGACAAGTTCATAGACCGAGACCGTGGCTAGCTTAGTTTCTATCTTACGCGAACGATGAGCGGCAGTGCATCTCCCACATGTTTGTCTTCGACAATAGATAAGCTCGGAGTGGTTACAGCCGTCGCAGGTGTCGAGACTTTCCAAAATCCCACAGGCATCGATATTCGCCAGTCGTCGTTTATTAAATTGGCAGATTTCAGAATTAAACTAGATAGTAACTCAAGAAAATATAGATATACTAGCTTAATATGCGGGATTGTACTAAGCTGAGAGGGGGAGGGGAACATCTCGAGGTCAATTAATCGCCGAATACACAAATACTAGCTTCAATATGGTGTTTACTATGCTTCCCTTATACTATCCCTCACATGCCCAATACCAAGCTAGGGTAGTAGAGTAGGCTGTATACTATAATCAAACTGAGCAGAACTGAAAAAGTAAGAGAAGGTCATGGTCAACAAGGAAGGAGTGCATACTTAGTATAGTAGAGGGAGAAAGACTACTGGCGACAAGAATGAATGTGAATCACAGTCATTAGAAAGAAAATATGTTGAGCTATGAAGTTTATCGATAAATTCATTTTTCTGAGTAAATCTGTTTAGAACAGTAGCCTAATGCATTTTTGTTCATATTATTATGGTGAAAGACGGCTGTAATGTGTTCCTGTGCCACTGGTCTATGAAAAAAGCTCCCACAGTTTAGCGAGACCGCCTAGTTGAAAACAAATTTATGGACAGATTCCAAAGAACGCTCCGCAGATACAGAGTTCTTCTTTGGAGGGGGGAAGGGAGAGAGAGTCCTCATTTAGATGTTCCTAAATCCTAATGAAAAGCTGTCTGCTTGTCTCTTCTGCCTAGATATTTGGGCAATTTCAACTTTGAAACCTAGGAACACAACTCTTCTGAAAAATAGGGACAGGACCTTTTGCCCACAAAAGGGATAAGAACGATGATGACGTTATAGAAGGCGGGACGAAGACAGAAATGCCTCAGGAGACGGGTATTCTCAGAGAGGATCGCACCTAACGGGGAAATGAACAGATCTAGCCTTCAAGACAGACGCACAGCATGGATAGATGACAAAATTTCAAGCTTTAGAAATAAGTTTCTTCCGAATTAAGCGACCAATGTCAAGCTCTGGTCCGTTGAAGAGGTTAAAGTGCGTAATATTCCTTAATTCATAAGAAAAATCTTAAGGGGTGAAAGCCAAAATGAATAGGCCTAGTTCCGCATTATGATTGCATACAAGGCACTCAGTACGCAGTTTATAGAAGTCATATTCATTTATTGCCAAAATGCATAGTCGATTTACATGAAGAATTACTCAGAAATGATTCGTTCAATTTTCAAGATGCTGAAATTTTTTGAATATAAATCTGCATTCCTACATTTTTTATTTTTCAGATGTATTACCGAGTACTTCACAAATTACAGACGTCATAAATATTCCTAAATTCTCAAGTTTCTTCATACGTTTTATCTATTACGAGTACTTAATATAAAAAATTGTTTTTCATGTTACATACAACCATATCAGGATCATATTATGCATTGTTCCATACATTAACATCTAAAATTATTTCGACTGCGTTAAAAAAAAAAAAAAAAAAAAATTACAAGCAAGTCAAGTGAGTATCTCCTGAAGACATATACCAATAGAACCCGATATTTAAAAAATACCATAGAATAATCAAATAGCTCACAAATAAAAAAAAAAAAGAAAAAAAAATCCGATAAAAATAGTTTACCTATTATGCTGCTAAACATTTGACAAAATAATTCCATTATATTCATTTGGTCGTTTGACGTCAACCGTAATATTGTGGAACATTTTTTATTCCTGAAGTGTACTCGGCAGGTACAAGTAGACCTAAATGACACCTATCGTGAAGGAATACGAGTAAGATCGTACAACTCTTATTTGACGTAGGAACTTTTTTAACAACCTTTATCATGTTCACGTGCGTTTATATTATTTCCAATAATTTATCGATATTGGAAAACTTTTTTTCTGTTCAAATACTTCTTGTTGTTTATACTTGTAGATGATTGGCATAAGAAAATTTTACAAAATAAACGCTCTCAAATATCTTAATTCACTCTTCAATGATATCTTATCACAAGGTATCTTCCTTTCAGATGGGAAACTGAACTTCATCCTCCCTCTTTTGAAACCTAACACAGACCACTCACTTCCAGTATCCTACCGACCCATTTACCAGTGTTTTGGGCAAAATATTCCAGAAAACAATTAATAAAAGACTCTGGTGGTTTCTGGAACAAAATAACTCACTATCAACAATTCAATATGGCTTCAGAAAAGGTCGAAACACTAAACACGCTTTTGCAGACCTTCAAAACCAAGTTGAAAAATCCTTACTTTCAAAATTCCCCCTATACACTATACTTTTGTTCTCGAAGAAGCATACCCCCAAGTTTGGAGACATTATATACGCCAAAAACTATATTTCGGTCTTGAGGGCAATTTAGCAAAAATTTGACAAAGTTTTTTACAGGATAGATTTATATCAGTCAGACTACAGAATCAATTCTCCTCATCTTATGTAGTCAAAAATGGTGTCCCACAAGGAGCGGTCCTCAGCGTCCTCTTCTTCCTGGTAGCCATTAATGATCTCCCACTGAACACCGATTACCCAATCTCACAAAGACTGTTCGCGGACGACTATAGCCTCTCACTCCGTTTCCCCAATCCTGGTAGGGCTCACAGACTTTTACAAAAAACACTAAACAATATTTCAACATGGTCGTCGGAACGTGGATTCCAATTTTCCTCACAAAAAAAAAAACATTCCTCGTCATCTTCTACAAAGAGAAATCTCTTCTATATATTCCACCCCTTTTTCTTCAAAACTTCGAAATCAAAATCCCAGATTCAGCTGAATTTTTAGGACTCTTACTTGATCAAAAATTATCATGGGTTACTCACATTAAATTACTAAAAGCCAAATGTCTACTTGCAATAAATGTTCTGAAATACCTCTCCCATCACCGTACAGGATGCAACCAAAAATGACTTCTATAAATCTATACAAAATTCTTATTCGATCTCGGTTGGATTACAGGTCCCCTGTCTATAACCTAGGTAGCGCGACTACTCTATCGCTACTAGACACGATTCAAACCACATCACTCAGACTCGTACTGGAAGCATTCAGAACGAGTCTGAAACCGAGCTTGTGCGCGGAAGCATCTGAGCCGCCCCTCTCTGTGCGTTGAATAATACCTCTACTAACAATTGAGACAGCGTTTCGGACGGCCGATGTGGCAGAAACGCTGGCAGAAACGCTAGCGTTTTCTCAAAAAAAGTGGCAATTTCACGCGCACGCGGTGGAAACGCTGTCAGATCTGCTGCTCAATTGTTACTAGGGGCTCTCCTCAAACCTTCTACTTTCTATATCTCAATTCCTCCAGCTTTTGATTCACAAATCCATTTTATCACACATTAATCCGGTCTCTACACGTCCACCACACAAACATATTCTCACTCACTAAGAATCCTCACTTTCTCATAACCTCAAAATTCAAGCTCTCCCTCCCACCCCCCTTCATAATTCTGGCCATTCCTCCGTGGCTTTTCACCGTTCCCAACATTCGACTAGACTTTACAGAAGTTCCTAAAATTGATAAATCAAGTCGCCAGGCAACATATTCTAAAACTACTTAACGAATTTCCCAACCATACCATTTGTTTCACAGGTGGCTCTAAACACAAGCATAAAGTAGGGTACGCATTCTCCATAAACGAGAAAATATCGATGTCGTTTACAAAAGACGGCGTCAGTCGACACAGCTGAATTAAACGGAATTCTAGCCTAAATTTACCATGAGCCTTTCTGTCTGTGGACAAACACTCATCATCACCGCTACAATTATTCATTTGAGTATAGGCTACATGATTGAAAATTACAGCTTTATTATGATCTGAGAAAAAAGATTCAAATACTTATTACAACTGCAAAAAAACAAAACTTCTGAAATTCAAAATACTTTGCAGTATACATGCGTGCACGTATCATTCACTCAAATTGAGAAAAGGGGGAAAACACCACTGAATTTATCAATTTGAAGTAACGTCTGAGTTGTGAAAATAAAAAATTAACAATATAGGGTATCTAAACAATTGAAGAACTTTGAACATAGGCTTTGTCTAATGATGATGATTGGTGACAATAATAAAATCCAATAGTCGTCTTTTCATCGGAAACTCTCACGATGATTTTTATATTGGGTCAACCATAGCCAAACATATTGACCTATAAACAGTAGCGATGATTACCGCACTCAGTTGCATTCTTGATTTCTCAATGCTTGACAATTATTGTAAACATCCTTGAAGGAGAAAAATATACAAAATAAATTCAGCGGCAAATTATTTGCATTCAACGTCTAGAATTTCAATCAAAAATAGAGACTCAAATCAACGGGCCGAACGATTTTTGTTCGGGAAATTTTCGCAGAGAGAGAGAGAGAGAGAGAGAGAGAGAGAGAGAGAGAGCAGCGATTTTCGTAAGTGACTTCCATTGTAAACAATTTTTGTAATGATGGAAGTGAGTTGCAGTATGCCGTGCACCAGCTTTTATAGGCTAAACTTTACAGTTTTGATTTGGTGGCCAGTAAAGTCTTACATCTTGAGCTACTGCATCTACTTGGTGGCCAGTAATATGTGTAAATCATAACAATCCAAAATGTTAGGACTACAAACCCCTAGAAACACAAGATCGCTAACTCGCCATCTACGCTGTGTTGAATTTTCGCACCCTGAAATTGTTTCTACAGTTTATCCCACCAGATGTCGAGTCGCACTCAATGTACGAGTATTCTTATGGGTGGGAAAAATTTCATGGATACGCTTGAAGTTTGACGCATATGAAAGGAAATTTTATGCAGAATAAATTCACATCTTTTTATTTTTTTGAAGAACTGAATATTTGTGGAGGAAAATGAGTTTCAGTCAATAAGAGCCTGTGTTAAAGTGCTGAAGGTTGACAGCAGCAATTTTTGTATGTGTGCCAGAACCAATAGTTAGCAATCTTGTGATCTATAGTTAGGACTTTTGACAGAAAAATAGAATTCATGGCCGTTACCAAACGTTTGAGGTCTACGGATATAATATGTGTGTTATACAATATATGAAAGAGATTTTCAGAAAAGATTTCAACTCTAGAGCTCGGTATACAAGAGAAAGAAATCTCCAAAAAATCGATCCTTGAGCTGTAGCATAAAGAGGGGTGCTTATTTTCATGATTTTCAATTGAGGGAGGGAAGACCTAAAGCTCTTAATTTCTGAATCACTGGATGGTTACAATTTCAAATTGAACCTGGTTATCCATCTTTGACTTTTTTTCATGAGTCCCAGGAACACTACGTGTTTTTCATCACAAAACTAGAGGCTCTGCACAGTTGGAGATCTGCGAGGAACGTTATCAAAAAAACTGTACAATTTACAAGCTCAGTTTTACAAACAGTTTCTGAGGTCACCAACAAATAATTGTAGGATACAACTGATAAATCTCAAAAAAAAAAAAACACTGGAACCTTTTTCAGTAGAATAAAATTCATTGATGATGCAATAAATACTATTTATTCAATTTCGCCATGCTAAGTATTTAAAACAGAGAAGAATTTAAATATTTGAAATTTTTGAAAACAAAGGTATTTGAATACTTAATAATTAAAATAATGAAATTCTCCTTTCCAAAAGGTGCTCATTCATTTGTCATAGTCCAATGCCAATGGATGTGACGGAGCCTTTTTTGAAATATTAACAAGGTCCATCATGCACGTAAGAATAATCTAGAATGAGAGAAAATTATATTAAAGAATGAAACTGAATATATTGTTATAAAATAAGAAGTCAACGAGTAAGATAAAATTGTAACGCCGAGCAAATAACCCTTGTGCAGTTTATAATGCTCGCAAAATAATACAGTCGAATCTGTCTAAGTCGAAACTCAAGGGAAACACTTTCCAATTCGAGTTATAGAGATTTTCGAGTAAGATGATTTCGAGATAGCAAGATTTATTCAAAAAAAATTTGACTTACATAGTTTTTTTATTTGCGTTGATTTGAAGCCACTAAGCCAACCACAACTCGCCTCAAAATGTTCACATTTCAGTTCGGTAGCAAATTTCTTTGCCTCCTCTTGAACAAGAGGTCCAGAGAGAGGAACATTTTGGTCACGACACTGCACAAACCACTTGTATACGCACTCGTCAACTTTGGGGAATTCTACGAGTCTATTTCTTTGGGCATTCTTTCCGCCTTTGATGAAAAGTTTCAGTATCTTTTCACGATCTTTCAAGATCATGCTTAACGTACTCACAGGAATGTTGAAATCTTTCGCGATGTCTATTTTACGTTTGTCACTAGATTTTGTGTTTACAGCTTCTAACACTGCTTTTTTTTCGGCAATGGTCAATGTTTTCAATTTACGCCCTTCACCTCAATGTCTTTTAGCGGGGTTCATCGTAGAAAAAATTGAACGCATGAAAAATTTGATACGAACACTCGAATACCACTCGAACACCCGATTACCGCTGATGTACAGAACACTGTGCAATATTCTTTCTCTATCTACGGCATAAATTAAATTCATGTGCATGAAGCTTTAAAAAGCGAGAAAACCCAATGTGTGGACGAACAAATCACTTCGAGTTATAGGAACATAATTTCGGACGTAATTCGAGATATACAGATTAAATTTGTATTGAGTGTTATGGACATTTCAAGGGAAACGCATTTTCTTTCGAGTTGGGGGGTTTTTCGAGTTATGTGGTTTCGACTTAGACAGATTCGACTGTAATAAGAAGAAAAAAAAATTATGATCAAACAATTAAGAATTATTGGGTCATTTCAGAGAAATTCTGAGGACCCGGAGGTATTCTAATACATATGTGAATGTAAAGAAACTCTGGAAGTGGTGTGACTTTTGTCGCGGAAGGCGAGTTTACATTATGTTACACCACATACAATTGTGTAACACTGCCACTTGCAGCCGAAGTGCGCAGCTGAAGCTTACATATACTATAGTTCTTTGTACCTAATAAATTGCCTTTCATTTACCGTATATTGGTTTATCTTTTCATTCCAAGAAAGCAGAAAAATATTTTTTCTCCTTTCTCGCAAACTTTAAAATAGAATTGAATTTCAAATCACACCACTTCCACATTAACTCAAAGCCTTTTTCCGCATTTGTTTACATTTGGCATAAGAATACCTCTAGGTATTTAAAATTGAACTGACACAAATATAGCGTACATTGACCTAAATTTATTTCGGGTTTAATAATACTTGTATGATAAAAACGGATGTAGGTACTCACCAAAACCATGATTATTCTGGTAAATCATATCGTTGATGGAGTTAAAGTTTTGAGGTGCACCGTTGGCTCTATTGTTTTCTGCACAAATGACAGCTTGAGAAAAAGCTACAGCGCAGGCGAGAAGCACGAACAATAATGCGATTGTTTTCATTTTGGCGTTTATTGGAGCTAATGGATCAGAAATGAAGGCTCATCTTAAAAATATTCTAGTACAATATCAGATCACCTACAAAATTTAAAATTCATATCCTCTACTTCACTTTTTTTGAAGAGATCGTCGAAGGAAAAGAAATGCAAATTATTGGTATACCTTAATCAACTCTGAAAAACTGATTTTAGGAAATGAATCTAAAGAAATAAGGAAGGCGACGAAAATTTTCTTGATAAGTAATAGAAGAATGAATTGGGGATCATTGGATGGTCCCGTTATAAAGTGTATAATTCATTATGGGAGTAGCATCACATTTCTTTAACTACTTGAGCCATATATAACAAAAGTGTTTCAGAAAACACCTGAGCTTGATGACAAGAGTCTACTTTCGGGTAGGTACTAAAAGATGTCAACTCTTGTCAAAATTATTGAAATTTCTGTTAATATACTCAGAATAAAATTTCGAAAAATGATGAAAAGGATTTAAGAACATCAGGCTTTTGAAACTAGTACAGTATGTTACATTTACACGATAATTGCTAAGAATAGAGGCTATTGAGTGGGACTGAGCTTGTGAGCCACTCAGTTTAATTATACAGTAGACTAAGCAGATATTATCTTACACCAACTACTATATTTTGTACGACCAGCATTTAATGAAGTGACAATAACCCCCTCAACTAATTAAATAGGGGGAGACCCTCGTCCTAAAAGAGCCATGGAACATGATCTTCATCTTTTGCTTGTAGACAATTTTTTGATTGTTTGTATAGTATTAACGTCTTCTGAAGAATAAGAAGTTGTCGGCTCACAAGAAGCCGTTCTGTTCCTCATTTCTAAAGGGCAAAATTTCATAATATATGTCGAGTAAGAGGTATAGAGAATGGCACGGAACTAGTTCAATTCAGAGTTCTGGATTTACCTAAAAGTTTAAACCTTCTTTCCAAATTTCATTTCTCGTTCAAGTTATTCAAATTTTTTTGACTTTTGGCAATGGATTTTGAAATAATAAAAGATGAATCTACGAGAATAAGAACACCAGGTGCACATACCTAGATCAGGACATATAAAAAGTAAAAGCAAAACTTACTTGGAGAGGAGTGTGAAAGTAGATGGGTAGGTTGTGAAGTACTTGCCTTCGATGACACAACACAAGAGACTATGCTCTAACGTTCAATTCAAAGTCTTTTTATACAAGAAAAAGTCAGGAAAAAATCCCATTTTTCTTTTCCTTCAGTTATCATCCGAATCGTCTACAACCAGAAACATTAAAAAAAAATCTATATGTATACTTATTGTAATTTTGAAATTTGTGGCGGAACTACGTAGGTATTGAATATACCGTACACTTGACGATAAAAATCTTTGAAGCAAGTTTATGCGTCAATTGAAAATAGTCTTAAAACTTAATTCATGTATCTACGTGGTATAGTACCTATCGGTCTATTTGTAAAAAAAAAAACATATCCTACATGTTTAAAAATTTTACAAATGACGTCAGATATGCAAGTGGATCAACGGACTCACATATTGCCGAATATTCTTATCATTTCATCTCAGCAGCACATAGGTACAAGGTATCCATGCCTACGAAAGCTCTTTCTTCACATCGGATTGTATTTGTGAGCATTTTCAGGAAACACTTGATTAGAAGGGGAGGGGGGGAGGAAACGCTCTCAATTAATCTAGCAGACACTAAAGTTCGAAATAATACCCGTTATCGTAATATAGTTGTACACGTAACACAGCAAACAATTTTTTACATTGATGATATCAATAGACGATAAACGGACATTGGTGTGGGTTGTTTTCGTTAATTGGTATCCACATATTTCTGGGAAGAAAAAAGTGCTCACGCAGATACGTAAATGACGTTAATATAGTTCATTTGGACTGTGAACTGCCTACAGAGGTGACGATACATTATGTACTCGCGTAGAAGCACCTTTTCCAATATTGCTTTCATGTCTTTTTGTCAACAGATCGACACCATCTTTTTCGATTTCATTTCAAATGATGTACATTGTATTGTGATTGGGAGATGACCTTTGAAAATTTGTAGGATGTTATACGTATGTTCCAGCAGATATTACACGCAGATGAGTGACTGAGACAGTAGAAAACTTGGAGGTCTGAAGTATTGTAAGATACCACTAAGGAGTTCAATATTTGGAAGCCTTCATAAGCTCAGATCAAAATCCTTTCCAGGGACCTATGTGTATAAGATATTTATGTCTCTGTTTCTTGCAAATGGATGATACAAAAAACTCTATCTGAAAGGCTTCTACTACCCTGTCCCTTAAGTAAGAACCATAAATTGAAATTTCAGCTACATATGGATTTGAAGAAAGAAATCCTTACGTGCTTGAAATTTTAATTTTTTTGTTCTCTAAGCATCTGGTTTGTAATGACGGTTCTGTCTCCAATTTCATCCTGCCCCTTTCTATTAATGCGTGATCAATTGATCATCGTACTCTTCTTTTCGCGACTTTCATTCTGCAAACAAGGAGTAGACTGCTTACGTTTGTGACAATTAGAAATTATGACTGTGGTGAGTTAAGAAAATAAAAATCAGAGTATGAGAGGACTCTTAAATGGTATTGTGGTTTACAACTGTGACACCGCATTAATGTACGAAAATAATTTCTTCAATTTCATCCTGCACCTTTCTATCAATGCATGTATGCATGATCATAGACTCGTCTTTTCACGACATCAGGCGATAATTCATTGTACAAACAAGGAATAGACTGCTTACCCTGTGACTATTGGAGCTCCGTTTTGCCAGCCCCCCCCCCTCCCCACAATTCACGCCCCGGACATGGCCTACTCGTTAGTGCACTAGTTCATTTTGTGAGTGCTTCAACCCCCAAGTCACTATGGAGGACATAATCAAAAAGGGGGAGCCGATAGCCCCCACTTGCTGATACTCAAGGTCTGGATAAGGCTTAATTGTTAGTGCTTCGTCAGTGCACAAGTCAATTTTATTAGTGCTTCAACCCCTGAGTCGCTATTGAGGACACAATGTAGGAGGTGGCGGGTGAAACGACAGCCCCTACTTGGTGATACTTAAGGTCCAGATATGGCTCATTCGTTAGTGCACTAACGAAGCACTAACAATTAAGCCTTATCCAGACCTTGAGTATCACCAAGGGGGGCTGTCGGCTCCCCCTTCTTGATTATGTCCTTCACAGCGATATAGGGGTTGAAGCACTAACAAAATGAACTAGTGCACTAACGAATGAGCCATATCTGGAACTTAAGTATCACCAAGTAGGGACTGTCGTTTCACCCGCCCCCCTTCATTATGTCCTCAATAGCGACTCAGGGGTTGAAGCAGTAACAAAATTGACTTGTGCACTAACAATTAAGCCTTATCCAGACCTTGAGTATCAGCAAGTGGGGGCTATCGGCTCCCCCTTCTTGATTATGTCCTCCATAGTGACTTGGGGCTTGAAGCACTAACAAAATTGACTTGTGCACTAACGTGCACTAACGAAGCACTAACAATTAGGCCTTATCCACACCTTGAGTATCAGTAAGTGGGGGCTGTCGGCTCCCCCTTCTTGATCATGTCCTTCACAGCGATATAGGGGTTGAAGCACTAACAAAATGAACTAGTGCACTAACGTGCACTAAGGAAGCACTAACGAATGAGCCATATCTGGACCTTAAGTATCACCAAGTAGGGGCTGACGTTTCACCCACCCCTTCTTCATTATGTCCTCCATAGTGACTTAGGGGTTGAGGCACTAACAAAATGAACTTGTGCACTAACGTGCACTAACGAGTAGGCCATTTCCGGGGCGTGAATTGTGGGGAGGGGGGCTGGCGAAACGGACCTGACAACTTTGATGACAGGAATGAGTCAAGAAAATAAAAATTCGAGTATGGGAGGATTCTAAAATGGTACGGTAGTTTACAACTGTGACACCATTATTATTCCCCTAAAGTTATGACCAAATATTGAGATTCATCTTGTAAAGGTAACTTTTGATGGTCACAGATACACACAATATTGAGTAAGTTGTCGAAGTTTAGCATGTAAAATTTTGGTGAGTAGAGCAACAAAGTAATGAATTCTCAAATTGTGTAGTAAGTGACTTGACTTCGAGTGCCAATTTTCAAGATAAGTTGAGGTATTGGCCGGAATGGAGATTTCGCCAACAAGTATGTGTGAGAAATTTTATTTAGATAAAAAAGTAAACAATTTGTCAAAAATGTGATATTTTAGATTTTTGATACAATCTCAGCATTTAAATATGAAAAATGTAATGTTGCGAAAAATATGGCTTGCATTTTATGTTGTCTAGACGTCGATTGCTAATGATATTGATCTATTTTCATCATAGATAATCTTTTCTTTTTTCATAATTTTGAACTTGCTTTAAGAACTTTTCTTGATTTTTTTTTTCATGGCGTTCGCGGTGCAGTGCTGTGAGTTAATTATTTTTCGACGAGTTGATTGATTAGTTGCTGGCATTTTGAGTGTTAAGTGCCTGTTATAATTTCCCTTTCTTGTTCCAATTGAAGATTCAAGCAAGCAGCGTTAGCAACTCCGACATCTTAAAAGTGAAAGAGCAATTAAGACAATTTCTACCTGGGAAAAAATATTCCTCTTTAACGGGACTGGAAAATCGTGTCTACGTTACCGATCCGATCGAAAATTACGAATTTGGTTAAGGAAAAATTTTCTGATCTTTCTTCCCCACACTAAGTAAGAGATTTCAAATAGGAATCAATCTTTTTTAGGGGCATACAGAGTCAAAAAAATTAGAAGCCTGCTCCACCCTTAAGGCTAAAAACATAAAAACCTTCCTGTTTCTGCCGTCTCCATGCTTATAGAATTTTTTCTTACGTTTAAAATGTCAGAACTTTTGGCAGAAAAATAGAATCAATGGTTTCCAAACGTTTGAGGTCTATGTCTATTATACAATATATATATGAAATTTTCAGAAAAGATTTCAACAAGCTCACAGAGAGGAACTTATCTCATGATTTTCGATGAGGATAGGAAGCCCTAAAGCTTCTAATAATGGCTTAATGGCGATGGTTACAATTTCTAATTGAAGAATCTAGGAATCAATCAAAAAGAGGACATGAAGCATATTGAAATGACTTTTTTCCATGAATCACTGGAGCATTACGTGCCCTTTACCAAAACTAGAGACTGATCAGGCGTTCGGCTATCCAAATATTTTGGAGATGTGTGAGAGACATTATACCAAAAAACTGTACAGTTTATAAAGCTCAGTTTTTTAAACAGTTTCTGAGTTCGCCAGCAAACCATTGTTCGATACAACTGATTTCGTCAATATCTCAAAAAAAAATACTGGAACCTTGTTGAGTAGAATGAAATTTATGAATGATGCAATAAAATACTATTTATTCAATTTTGCCAAGCTATTTAAAACAGAAAAAAAACTAAATATTTGAAATTTATGAAAACAAAGGTATTTGAGTACGTAATAATTAAAACGATGAAATTATTTCTTCTGAAAGTTCTCATTCGTTTGTCATCGCCCAGTTCAGATGGATGTGATGGGGTTCTTGCGAAATATTAACAAGGTCCATTATGCACGAATCCATATTCTAGAATGAGAGAAAATTACTTTTTTACAATAAGTTGTCAACAAAATTATCAAAAAATTAAGAGTTATTGTGGTTTTTCAGATAGATTCTGAGGCCCCGAGGTATTTTCATGCATATTATGAGAATTTAAACAAACGCTGCAAATGGTGCGAATGTAAAATAGAATTGAATTTTAAATAGTGCAGCTTCCACGTAAACTCTAAACCACTTACCACGTTTGTTTACATTTGGGAAGAATATTTATAGATCTTTAGAATTGAACTGATGAAAAACTACCGATATAAATTGATTGCGGGTTTAATGATGATACGATCAAAACGCATTTAGGTACTCACGTCCTCCTGCACTGTTCGCTTTAATCAAATCCTGGATGCTGTTGAAGTTTTGAGGGTTACCCGTCTTCTGGTCTATTGTACAGATGGTAGCTTGTGAAAAAGCTAGAACGGATACGAGAAGCACAAACAATATCGCGATTGTTTTCATTTTGACGTTTATTGTAGAGCTGATGGATCAGAAACGAAAGCTCGTCATAAATATATTCTAGTACGTACAATATCAAATCACCTACAAATTTTAAATTCTTATCCTCTACTCCAATTTTTTTGATGAGATTGTCGAAGGACAAGAAGTGTATATTATTGGTATACCTTAATTAACCTTTAAAAACTCATTTAGGGGCTACGGCTACGGAAAGTAATCTGAAGCATTTTATTATAGACAAAACCACAAATAAGGATGACGACGAAAAGTTTGGTGATAAGTAATAGAAGATTGAATTGTGTGGTGTTATTGGATGGGCCTTTTATAAAGTAAGTAATGCATTATGGGAGTAGAATCACATTTCTTTCTCTACTTGAGCCATATTTAACAAAAATATTTTAGAAAACCCATGAGCTTAATGAGAAGGTTCCACTTTTGAGCACTAAACGATTTTGATTTTTGTAAAAATTATTAAAATTTCTGTTATACTCAGAATAAAATTCCAAGAAACGATGAAAAGTACCTATTCAAGAACACCAGGCACCTGAATTTTTTTGTAAAGAATATTCTGAAAAAGTTGATGTGTCAATAGCAACTTTTATATCACCAACAAAGTAGGTGGTTCTGAATTGAAGATTTTGACTCGAATTTGACGTCGAATTAATGTCTCAGGTGAGAGGTTACAAAATTGACCGCAGATTAATGTGACTAATCAGTCAAAATCAGGTCAGCAGAAGTGACTTTATAGGCAGCAGGCATATCATGCCTATTTCCTAGGTACTCTACTAGTCACCCATTGACTTGTCAATTAATTAAATTATACTAACAGGATTTTTTAATTGCGTGTAAAGTATTAAGGTCTGTTGAAGAATGTTGTTGGCTCACAAGAAACCGTTCTATTCCTCATTTCCAAAGGGCAAGATTTCAAAAATATTTACATGTTGAGCAAAACGTATAGAGAGTTGAATGAAATTACTTCAGTTTAGAGTTTCTCGATTTACCTGATTTCTCATTTTTATTTCTCGCTTAAGTTATTAGTATTTTTTTGACTTGTAGGAATGAATTTTGAAATATGAAAAATGTATCGTGCTCATGAATGATCATGACATATAAGAAGTAAAAGTAAAACTTACTTGGAGAGGAGAGTGAAGGTAGATAGGTAGGTAGGTAGTGAAGTATTTGTCTTCTATGACACAATACAAGGGACTGTACTCTAACATTCAATCTAAAGTCTTTTTATACGAGAAAAAGTCCCATTTTCTTCTTTTCCTTCCGTTATCATTTGAATCATCTACAACCTGAAACATTTTAAAAAATGTGCATATTTTGTAATGTTGAAGTTTTTGGCGGAATTACCTAGATATTGAATATACAAATACATGACAATAAAAATCATTGCAACATGTATATGCGTCAATTGACAACAGTCTTAAAAATTTAATTTGTGTCTCTACGTGGCATTGTACGTAGGTCTCATTGTATTTTCTGTTTATTTGTAAAGAAAAAAAAACATATCCTACACATGTTAAAAAATTTTACAGATGACGTCAGATATGTAAATGGATCAACGGACTCACATTTTGCCTAATATTCTTATCATTTTATTTCAGCATCACAGTAGGTATAAGGTATCCACGGCGACGTGAGCTTTTTTTTTACGTGGAATTGTAATGTGAGCATTTTCAGGAAACACTAATTCATTAGGAAAAAAAAATTAATCTAGCTGACGCTAATATTCGAAAAGATACCCGTCATTGTGATATAAGTAGTTGTAGGTAAAACTGTAAGAAATTTTTTACATTAATGATGTCAATAGACGATAACGTGGCATTGGTGTGGGCAGTTTTCGATAATTGGTATACCCACGTATCTCTAGAAAGAAAAAAGTGCTTACGCAAATACTCGTACGTGATCGAATTCCGCGGCCTCCAAAATTTTTCAATCGATGTAAATAATCTGACATTTCAGAATTTTTTACTCAGATTATCTTCAAATCCAACAATTTTTTGTTATGCACGTTTCACACAAGGGCAAAGTAGCGAATGGGAGATTTAAAAAATTTACGAAGATCCTAGGCTCACCTAGCTGTCTTTTGTAGCTAGGCTACTGGCATTATTACCCCAATTCTCTTTTCAGTCGCAAATAACTCTTCCGCAAAAACAGTACTGAAAATAACCTAGATCAAGAGTAAATTACATTTTTCGGTAAATTTCTTCATGCGATGTAAGTAAGAATAGAGAAGGCATCAATTTATCAGCTTCTACTATCTTGTTCATTTTTCAAACATATTGAACGAGTAACCGTCCTGAATCAGAAGAAGGAGAACAAGTCAGCGACTACGATTTTGTAGAGGTATGATTCAAGCGAAACAAACGACGGATGAAGAAAAACTTGAACATAGATGTAATTCATTTATAATTTTTGTAATCAGTATCGAATAAAATACATTTTCATATGTAAATTACCAAGAAAGCAAGCAGGCAACAATTTTTTGCAGTTGTCCCCCTCAAAATATTTCGATGAGTGATTGTTGCAAGACGCGGGGAACGTACTGCAGTATTCTTCGCCAAAAGATGGCAGTTTTTTTTTTTTCAAGAATATCGTTATCACGAACAAGAGAAAAAATTGTTGCGAAATTGCAAATTTGCTCCAACGTCAAAACCTAATTGCCCCATAACGTAATGAAGCCCTAATTCTTCTTGGGACAGTAGCGGTTTCCGAGAAAAAGTGGTTTTACTGATAGAGGGATGACAGTCCCTTACTGTAAAATGGGGGTGAGCGTCGTCATCGTTCTTGGGGTTAATTTTCACTCTCCTGATTACGACTTTCGAGATCCGAACAAAAGAAGTGAACCAATTCAAAGTAAAATGAAATATACTCAAGAGAGTAAAGATTGCAAACAACAGAAAGTACTCACGAGAGTAAGGAAATTGTAAAAAAAAAATCTCGCAGCCCCCGTAGTGAGCTGCTCGAGGTCGCCTTCATCAACTTTGTTCATTGAGGCAAACAGGGAACCTGTTCTATGGGAGTCACTCGTGTGCATTTTCATTCTTATGCCGCTCGAACTTTTTTCCTCACCACATTGATGATGGTTTTTCCTCATCAGTTCAAGTTCTAGGCGCATTTTTTTTTCAGAAGTTCCCCCAGTATAGGCCTAATCTACTTTGACGTCCAAAGCTTCTCTAAGTCCTCTTTCTATTTGATAGAATCGGCCATCCCTATCATATTTACAGCTTGAAATTGTTCGAAGTCCCCCTTTTCATCATGTATAGCTCGGATGAAGAAATTTTTCTAGGTAACTTTCCCATCATATATACATTTTATCCGCACCTGAAGAAGGTAGCAATGCTACGAGCGTATATCCAAACACGCAAATTTATGTATAAAATAATAAAGAAATAAATTGTTAATTAAATAAATAAATAAATCCAATTCCCCCTCCAATCATTCCCTTCCTGTCATATAAAAAAAGAAAGAAAGAAACTAACTAATTAAATAAAATGAATAAATAAATAAATACAGTCTCCTTCGCCCCGGGACCTAAGTAGCTTAATGTACTCGTACAATATTCTAGACATAACTCTGCAAAGGAGCGGAGCGAATTCAAAAGTAACCGGTAAATACGAACATGGTAAACATGAAACATGATCTTTATTTATTTGGCTCTGCCAAAAAATTTTTTTCAATATTTGCGTCCACTTCATATTCATCCCAAATAAGGCTACAGAGGTGAGTCAGACCTAGTTAGGATTTTTTCGTGCAGAGATATAATTCAGCAAGAAATTGAGGCTCTGCTCGCACAATATTCAATATGGTTTCAAAAAAGGTCGAAACCTTCAAAACCAAGTCGAAGAAACCTTCCTTTCAAACTCCCACCATACACTATATTCTTTGATCTCGAAGAAGCATACCCTTGAGTTTCGAGACATTAAATATGCCAAAAACTGTACAATTTCGGTCTTAAAGTCAATTTAACAAAAATTTTACAAAGTTATTCACATGATAGATTTATATCGGCCAGACTACAGAATAAATTTTCACCTTCACGTCTCTCTACATGCCATTTCGGATACATACAGCACTCAACCTCTCATTCAACGCATTCACCTAGAATTACTTACTCATCCTTAGCTCATCCAAATTGCACTCATCTGGATCCATAGTTATATCAATCTATCTGAACATGAATCTATACTCCATCATCTCTGCTACCTATCTGACTGCACCCGTTCTCTGTCTCTAATTACAAAAACTATCACTGTCCTTTCAATCTTTAAAAATGGAAATCATTCTGAAAAACCCAAGTGCCCAACAAACTTCTTAGTACGAAACTATGTATCCTGGTCCACCTGTATTAGAAGCCCAAGAAGGGAAAAAGTTGTTCCTATATACGTCTAAGAATTGGTAATACCCCAATCACACATTCACGTCTCAACAATCCTGACAGAGATTAGATCAAAGGAAAAGATTGCAGAGCCCGTAAGAAAAACTTTGGTTTAATTATAATCATTAAACTAAAGTTTTTCTTACGGACTCTGCAATCTTTTCCTTTGATCTAATCTCTGTGAATAATGGCCCGTAATATCAAGGAGACTATCTCTCGTATCAACAATCCTGAACTCCTGACTCCCCCATCCTCTCCTTACTATGAAGAAGAAACCCTGATAGTCGCACACTTCTTTTCCTACTCTTCCTTCTTTCTTATATGCTATCCCCTCTCTCAAATACATATGCTTCATCCAATTCTACTCCTCCATCTAAAAAAAAATTCGTGATACAGGACAAAAGCTAACTTGAGCATCTTTTATACTGGCTTCCTACATTTCGATGTATTATTGTATCAATTATATCACTTTTATCATATTGAATCGATTCTATTTATTATATCGACTTTCAATACAACGGCCATGATGACGTCATAGTAACATACATTCCAACCAGTATTTCTCAGCTTAGTAGGTATAAACTCAGTGTTCTGTATGTTCGGCTTTGTATAATTATTCAATTCTTTTTCTTCAACTCAGCCAATGATTTCCAGTAGAAGTTGATCTTATTTAGGAAGGATATTTGAGAAATCAGAAGGATACTTCTTAATCCGATCTAAAGTACGAATGTTTCCTCGTTTCTACATACTCCAGCGCCTCTTGATTCCAGAAAAATTATCATCCGCACATTATGGAAGAAATTTCAAATAGGAATTAATCTTAAGTCGTGACGTACGCAATCCAAAAAATCAGAAGCTTACACCACTCTTTGGGCTAAATATGAATATGTACCTTCTAGTTTCTGGTTTTAAATGTCTGTAGAATTATTTGACAATTTTCTTTTTTCTTTTGAATCTATGTATACTTGTGTGAGTAGATCATAATTCAACCAGAGGAATAAAATTCATATACGATTAAAAAGACTATTAAGAGCTTCAACAGCTATATTACACTACTGAACAGCATTTTATGCACATGAACTATCTAAGAAGTTTCTAGAAGTATTTTTCACGCTGAACACTATGCCGTTAACCGTTTTTTGCTATCACATCGGAGTTTTGAGTAATTCGCGTTTGAAAATTCAAAAATCGCCAAAAACTGTACTTCCAAAATGCAATACCACAGTAAAAACAGAATACTGAGGTATTGTTCAACCACATAAAAATGTAGTTTGAACCTTGCTCTATAACATATTTACGATTTAGAATAATTGCACAATTTTTCAAACAGATATGAAAGATATTGTACAAGACTATTTTCAGCTTTGAACACCAGGCAATGTACATCCTCGCGTCGCGACGCAGAATCGCGTGTTTCCCCGCATTTGAAGCTGAAAATAGTCTTGTACAATATCGTTCATATCTGCTCGAAGAAATGTGCGATTATTCTAAATCGTAAATAAGTTATAGAGCAAGGTTCAAACTACATCTTTATGCGTTTGAACATACCTCAGTATTCCGTTTTTGATATGATATCGTATTATAAAAATACAGTTATTGGCGATTTTTTAATTTTCAAACGCGAATTACTCGGAACTCCGATGTAATAGCAAAAAACGGTCAACCGCATAGTGTTCAGCGTGAAAAATACTTATAGAAATTCCTTAGATAGTTCATGTGCATTCAAAAAATTTGAAATTTGTTCAATAGTGTTATAGTACATGAAAAGAAATTCCTCGAAAAATTTAAACTTTTGAGCTTCATGTATACGAGGGAAGAAAAATTTTGACCATAGAACTGCAGCTATGGAAGCTACAGAGGCTTAGATATTTTCATGATTTCCGATTGAGGGCAGGGGTCCTGAAACTCTTCGCTCTATAGCTGGATTTAGGAAGGGCATTTGGGAAATCAGAAGCAAATTTCTTTATCCGATCCAGTGGCGTAGATAAGGGGGGATATAGAGGTTGTGCCCCCTTATTGCGCGTTTTTACCATTTCTCACCCAATTTAATCTTTTTTTTTTACCTAACATTTTTTTTTTTTTTTCTAGTGATAACTCACCCTATAAAAAATATGCCCCTTCTCCGGGATTGCAAAATCGTATCTACGTTACTGATCCCATCTAAAACTATGAATAACTCCACGTTTCTACCCTCTCGACAGAGCCTTGGTTAAGGACAAATTTTCTGAACCTTCATCCCCACATTATGCAAGAAATTTCAAATATAGGAGTCAATTTTCTTTAGCGACGTACGGGGTCAAAAAATGAGAAGCTTTCTCCTCTCTTTGGGCTAAAAACATAAATATCTTACAATTTCTGGCATCTCAAAAATTGTTCAATGTTTGTAGGATTTGTTGACATTTTTGTTTTTTTTTCTTAATCGTACATTATGTGTAAACCACAACAATCCTAAATGTCAGGACATGTGGCAGAAAAATGGAATTAATGGTTACAAAACTTTTGAGGTCTATGTGTATCATACAACATATGAAGGAAATTTTCAGAAAAACTTTCAACTTTACAAATAGGTGACCAAGAGAAAAAGGGCTAAAAAAAATTGATCTTTGAGCTAGCTCACAAAGGCCTACTTATCTCATGTTTTTCGATGAGGATAGGAAGCCCTAAAACTTCTAATGGCTTAATAGCTGGATGGTTAAAATTTCTAATTGAAGAATCTAGGAATCGATCAGAAAGAGGGTATGAAGCTTGGTTATTCATCCTATATTGAACAATGACTTTTTCCCGTGAGTCACTGGAGCACTTGGACGTGTTCTTTACCAAAACTGGAGACTCTGCTCAGGTGTTCGGCTATCCAAATATTTTGGAGATGTGAGAGAGACATTATACAAAAAACTGTAAAGTTTACAAAGCTCAGTGTTTTAAATAGTTTCTGAGGTCGCCAACAAACTATTGTTGGATCCAAAAGATTTCGCCAATATCTCAAAAAGAAAAAAAATACTGGAACCTTTTTGAGTAGAATGAAATTTTAATGATGCAATAAATACAATTTTATTCAATTTTGCCACGCTATTGAAAACAGAAATAATCCAAATATTTGAAATTTATGAAAACAAAGGTATTTGAGTACGTAATAATTGAAACGATGAAATTATTTCCTTTTGAAAGTTCTCATTTGTTTGTCGTGACCCAGTTTAATTGGATGTGATGGGACTTTTTTCAAAATATTAACAAGGTCCATCATGCGCGAATTGGTATCCTGGAATGAGAGAAAATTACTTTTTTACAATAAGTAGTCAATAATAATTATCAAATAATTAATAGTTATTGGGATTTTTCAAAGAGATTCTGAGGACCCGGAGGTATTCCCATGCATATGAGAATTCAAACAAACTCTGCAAATGGTGCGACTGTAAACTAGAATTGAATTTTAAATAGCCCGACTTCCAGGTAAATTCTAAACCAGTTTCTGCGTTCGTTTACATTTGGCGAGAATATCTCTAAATCTTTAGAATTGATCTGTTGAAAAACTACCGTATTATATATATATATATATATATATTTTTTTTTTTTTTACGAGCATTTGAGCATCACTAAGGGCTATTTGCTCGATCGAAAAAGAGGTGGATGACAAATTTTATATCATTACTTACAACTTAATGTTATAATTTAGGTGGTATAGTCTAATATATGATTATTAACGAAAGAGTTAGATGTAATTGAAAAATTGGGTGGCTTGTAAGTAGGTCAAAGTTGAGTGTATTGATTCAGAGTTGTCTTTTAAGGCAAGGTGAATGAAAGGAGGAATATTGAGGGCAGATCGAGTGGGATGAAGAACCGGACAAGAGAAGAAATGTTCCACTGTCAAGTTATCTCGGCAACAATGAGGACATGATGGCGGGCCAAGATTTGCTAAAAAATGGGCGTGAGTCAGACATGTGTGTCCTATTCTCAAACGAGTTAAAATGACTTCTTCTCGTCTCGACTGTCTATATAGGGTGAGGACCACTTAGAGGGTTTGCTTTTGATTTTTCTTAGTTTGTTGTTTGTTAAATCTTCCCAAGAGCCGAACCAAAGTTGAGAAATTAAGGAAGCATAATATACTTTTAGGACTTTAGCCGGTGATAAAATGGGATCTATTATTTCAGGAAGAAATGTAGCTTGTTTGGCTGCCTTATCTACTGAATCATGGGGAGGAAAGTCAACATGGCCAGGAATCCAATACCGTATATTGATATAAATATATTGTGGGTTTAATAATAATATGATGGAAACGGATTTAGGTACTCACGTCCTCCTGCATTATTCGCCTTAAACAAATCATCGAAGCTGTTAAAGTTTTGAGGATTACCGGTCTTGTCGTCTATTGCACAGATGGTAGCTTGTGAAAAAGCTACGACGGATGCGAGAAGCACAAACAACATTGTGATTGTTTTCATTTTGGCGTTTATTAGAGCTGATGGATCAGAAACGAAAGCTCGTCATAAAAATATTCTACTAAAATATCAAATCACCTACAAATTTTAAATTCTTATCCTCTACTCCACTTTTCTTGAAGAGATCGTCAAAGGACAAGGAGTGCAAATTATTGATATACATATATTAATCAACTCTGAAAAACTCATTGGATGGCCCCGTTATAAAGTAAGTACATAATTCATTATGGGAGTAGCATCACGTTTCTTTCTCTACTTGAGCGATATTTAACAAAAATATTTTAGAAAACCCCTGAGCTTAATGAGAAGATTCTACTTTAGAGTACTAAAAGATATCGACTTTTGTAAAAATTATTAAAATTTCTGTGATACTCAGAATAAAATTCCAAAAAATGATGAAAAGCACATATTCAAGAACACCAGGTACCTGATTTTTTTTTCTACAGATATACCTACTAAAAAAGTTTATGTGTTAATTGCAACTTCTATATCAGCAGCAAAGTAGGTAATTTTGAATTGAGGATTTTGACTTGAATTCGATGTCGAATTAAAGTCTCACGTGAGAGGTTGCAAAATCGACCGCAGATTAACGTGACTAATCAGTCAAAATGAGGTCAGCAAAAAAGACTTTATAGGCAGCAGGCATATCATGCCTATTTCCTAGGTACTCTACTAGTCACCCATTGACCTATGAATTAATTAAATTATACTAACAGGATTTTTTTATGGCGTGTAAAGTATTAAGGTCTGCTGAAGAATAAGAAGTGGTTGGCTCACAAGAAACCGTTCTATTCCTCATTTCCAAAGGGCAAAATTTCAAAAATATTTACATGTTGAGCAAAACGTTAGAGAGTTGAATGAAATTACTTCAATTTAGAGTTTCTCGATTTACCTGATTTCTCATTTTTATTTCTCGCTTAAATTATTAGTGTTTTTTTGATACGTAGGAATGATTTTTGAAAATATGAAAAATGTATAATTATACAAATATAAGAAAACCAAGTGCTCATAAATGATCATGACATATAAGAATTAGTAAAAGTAAAACTTACTTGGAGAGAAGAGTGAAGGTAGATAGGTAGGTAGTAAAGTACTTGTCTTTTATGACATTATACTCTAAAATTCAATTCAAAGTCTTTTTATATGAGAAAAAGTCATGAAAAAAATCCCATTTTCTTCTTATTCGTGTCCCTACGTTGTATAGTACCTACGTCTAATTGTATTTGAAGAAAAAAAAAAATAAACATATCCTACATGTTTCAAAATTTTACAGATGACGTCAAATATGCAATGGGTCAACGGACTCACATTTGCCGAGTATTCTTATCATTTCAGCAGCACAGTAGGGACAAGGTATCCATGCTTACGTAAGCTCTTTTTTCACATCAAATTGTAATGGTTAGCATTTTCAGGAAACACTAATTGGACAGGAAGAAAAAAAGAGGACGCTCTCAATTAATCTAGCTGACGCTAATATTCGAAACAATATCCGTTATTATGATATAAGTAGTTGTACGTAAAACAAGCATGCAAAATTTTTTTGCAGTTGTCCCACACAAAACATTTCAATGAGTGATTGTTGCAAGACGCGGAGAACATACTGCAGTATTCTTCACCAAAAGATTTTATTTTCAAGAATATTGTCACAGTAAACTAGGGAAAAAATTGCTGCGAAATTGCAAATCCGCTTTACCGTCAAAACCTAATCGCCACATAACGTCCTAAAGCCTCTAAATCCTCTGGGAACAGTAGCAAGCAGAGGGTTTTCGGTAAAAAGTGGGTTTTACTGGTAGAAGTATGAAAGTTGGTACAGGGAGAATAATACCACTGCGAAATTATACAATGATGGGAAGCCCCACGTATTCTGCCACGAGAGGCCAAAGTATCATCTCTTACTGGTAAAATAGGGTGAGCATCGTCATCGTTCTTGGAATCTATTTTACTTAATTTCACTCTACCCTGATTACGACTTACAAGATTCGAACACGAGAACCACGTTCCCCATTTGCGAATTTTTGGTACAAAATGTATAAAAATGATAGTAGTTTTTCGCCTCTAGACCAAAAGGATTAAATTTCTACAAGTTAAATAAAATGTACAGTAAAAACTCACCAAGATGGGAACCTCTGTAAAACAGAAAAACGAAAAAAAAAAAAAAAACGGATCCGACACTTTTTCCATGTAAGATACACCATTCTAAGACGGGAACCTCTTATTCTCTTTAGCCTCATTGATGCGGGAAATAACGCGTTGATCTCATGACAGAATACATTCGATCAATGACGACTCTTGCAGACGATTACGTTTTGAAGTGTTCTTTTCAGCCTGTTCCTTTCGCCTATGGTATATAGTTATGTTGAGTCGAAAAAAGGTGATCCCTACCCTGATTTAGCGAGTGAGCTTCCCATAAGCTATTAGGATAAGCCACTAGCTTCAAATTAAAGCCTGCATTATACTAGCCTTGATTGCCCCCAAAAGCTATTAGCTTTAAATATTCTAAACTAGATTTCCGCGAGTGAGCACCCCATAAGCTACCATTCAAATATTCTATTCTAAACTAGACTTATACTACATGAAGAAGGGAGCGAAGGACATGAAACATGATCTTTATTCATTGGCTACGTCAGAACATTTTAGATATGTTCATGTCTTTTCTCTATCCCTACCCTAATCTCAAAATATGTCCCGTCGAACTCAGCCCTTACTCTGATTCTGGAATTTGCGTCCAGGCGTCTGTACAGTATACTGGACTTGGACTGGCTAAGGCCTCACCTTGTATTATACTAGCTTTATTTTAATATTATAGGGATTTTCCAGTATTACAAATTCCATACGCATTCTCCTACGTGTTATCGAATTTCTAACATTGCTCTTATCGCAAAATACTCCAGAATGAAAATGAGTATGCAATCCAGCAACACCCATAAGAGCAATGTTAGAAATACTACCAACTCGATAACACGTAGGGATCATGTGCACTGTTTTATACATTAATATCCAAAATTATTTAGAATGGATTTTTTTTGGATAAGAAAAAAAAAAATTCAAATTAAGTATTTCCTGAAAACATTTAACAATGGAATCCGATATTTAAAAAAAATACAATCCGATAAAATTAGTTCACCTACTATAATTATGCTCTTGACCTAGAAGATTAGGAACATTTGACAAAATAATTCCATTATAATTTGGTCGTCTGACGTCAACTGTAATATTGTGGAACATTTTTTATTCCTGAAATGTACTCGGCAGGTACGATTAGACCTATATGACAACAATCGTGTAGGAGTGCGAGTCAAATTGTACAAGGCCTATTTGACGCAGGTACTTTTTCAACAACCTTTATCATGTTCATGTACGTGGACATCGTATCCAATAAATCGTTGAAATTATCGATATTGGAAAATTTTTTCCCATCAAATGCTTTTAGTTGTTTGTACTCGTAAATGATTAGCATAAGAAAACTATACAAAATAATTCCATTAATTTACACATGACGTCATCTGTGACATTGTGGAACATGCAAGATATTAATTTTCTCAGAATTTACTTGAAAAAGACGAGTAGACCTACTACATTGTATTTAAGTAGAGTTCAGTTGCAATTGACGTAGGTGACTTTTTCAAAGATCTTTATCATATTCATGCGCACATCATTTCGCAACGTCATAAAACATGCATTTTTTTATTGATCATAGTTGTAAGTGAATCGAGTAATAACCAAAAGAGAAGAAAAAATATGGAATTTCTTCATTGTTGCTTCTTGTATAAAAAGACCTCCAATTCAACGTAGGAGCAATCAGTCTTTTCTATTGTGCCATAGAAGATACTTCACTATCTAATTTCAGGAACAATTCCTATTTCTTTCAAAGTAAGTTTTATAATTATTTCTTCATTTGTCATACTCACTTATAAGGCGGCACCAGGTTTCCGTGAGTCTTACATTTTTTCATCATCTAAATTTACTGTAAAATATCTCAAAAGTTTAAATTAATTTGAATAGAAAATATAGGAAAGAGAGGGTCTGATAAACCATCTAGATAGCCTGAGAAATTTGGAAATAGGTAATCCAGGGCTATCGCTCCACGTGCTAATACAATAATATTTTCAAAATGTCGTCTTTCGGAAATTTGGCGTTTAGAATTTCTGAAAGAAGTTGAGCAGGGGGTGGGAGTCTTTTTAATTCGGAAGAGTTTGTTTGAAGATTGGATTTTCCAGAGTTCGGCACAAGGATTTAAGATGAGTGAGCGGTAATGATTTTTATAGTCAGTGACAAGGAGGGGAGCTTGATCAGTAATAGTTCTTATCGAAGGAGGTGGCTATTTTAGCTGCCAGTAAGATCTAGACGATGACGGAAACCGTTAGTGGTTGTCGATATGGTAACGGCCTCAAGATTTTCTTAGAAGAGTCTGTGGGCTCTAAGAGGATTAGTTGAGCGGATGGAAATGTTATGATAGTCTGCAAAGAGACGTCAAGTGAGAGGGAAGTGAACGCATTTAGTGATATCGTTGATAGCTATTAAGGAGAGGAGGACACCGAAAATTTCCTCTCGGGGACACCGTTCTCAACTGGATGGAGGGGGGAGTGATATTTTGGATTCGTACTGGTAAAGTTCTATTGTTGATAAAACTTTGTAAGATAGAAAGGAGGTTACCTCGAAGACCGAATTCATAAAGTTTTTAGTGATATAGCTTCTCCATACTCGAGGGAAGCCTTCTTGAAGGTCGAAAAATATAGAGTACAATGATGATTTAGTAAGTAAAGATTCGTTTATTTCCGGTTGGAGGTCGAAGAAGGCCTGAGTAGCGCTATGTCACTTTCTGAAGCCATATTGGAAAGGTGACAGAAGATTGTTTGATTCTAAGAACGAAAGGAGTCTTTTGTTGAGGATTATTTGAAATAGTTTACAAAATATACTGGATAGGGCGATAGGGTGGTATGATGCATGAAGAAGGGGATTTGAATTGGGTTTCAAGATGGGGAGGATGAAAACTGTTTTCCACGAGAGGGGGTACATATATATTTTAAGAGAAGATGGGGTTGAACAGGGCGAGAAGGTACGTAAGTGAATATTCTTGAGCATGGCCGCGTGGATGTTATCTACGCCGAGGGAAGCATTTATTAGGCTTTTTATGGTGGATTCAAGTTCTTCAGCAGTAACGGGGAGATTGTATGAGAGAGGACTGCCGGGAGGAAGTTCGGATGATATATGGGAATTTTCAGTTTCTAGTTTGTAGGATAATAAAGAAACTGTAATAGTTGGAGTTTGAGGAAACAGAAGAATAATGCTTGGCAAAGGTTTCTGTAATGAGTGCGGGATCCGAGGTGAGCGAGTCGGGATCCGAGGTGAGCGAGTCGTTGGAGATTAGAACCAGTACCGTAAATTTCCTAATATCTCTCCACATAGCGGAGATAGAAACGGGATGATTCAAGCCTGCTATAAACAAACTCCAGAATCGTTTCTTTGCGATACGAACCAGAGTTCTAGGCTTGAGCGCGGACTTTTTTAAATGAGATGAAATATAGGATTCAATATTGTAACTTTCAAGATATTTTTGTGATATAGTTTTTTTCCTGGTGTAGGAATATTTAAATTTTATTAAAGTTTGCAAAGAAGATTAGTAAATGTATTATTGAAGTATTTTATTAGTAGTTTCATACAGGTAATCCTATGATATATAATATAATAAAATGAAATAATATTTTTCTTTTGACCCATCAGTTGATTTTAATAAACATCAAAATGAAAATCATCGCCTTGTTGTTTGTGGTCCTCGCCAGCGTAGTGGCTTTTACTGAAGCTACAATTTGTGCCGTTGATCTAACGAACGGTCACCCTCAGAACTTCCCCAATATTGACGCGATGAATTTTCAGAATTCTCAAGGAGGACGTGAGTATACTTCTTTCTTATTTAGATTCTCAAAAGTTGAATAAATTATCAATACTGATTCTTGATTGAAATTCATTTACTCTTAGTAGAGATTACAAATTCATTATTATTCGTATTTTCATAGAATTACCCTCATCCTTTGAATATTTTTTTTCTAATTAGACTTACTTATAAGTAATAAAAATTAACCTGGGAAATATACATGCCTAGTCCTTTGTTAAATTTGAAGGTACATTTGAAAGCCGCGAGATTATAGCTCTCAATTGAACCAAAGATAAACTGGGAAGAGAATAATATCGCAAATATTTTTTTGTTATTGTAGACTATGCATTCAATCATAATGGAGCGTGTTAGGGTTTTGCCTACATTACAAGGATCCTTACGTGGCCTCGTATCCGTGTTACGACAAATATACATCAGCAATATTCAAATAGTTTTCACTTTCACAATTTTTAAAATGTATGTAACCTATGTTTTTTTGAAAGTTTTTAGAATATTTTTATAAACTGAATACAGTCAACCGGTGAAATAAACATTAATGCATGATTAATGAATTTTAATTTTTTCGAACGATAAATTCTGCCAAACCTCTCGGTCTACACATCAATCAAAAACGTTCGTGGACTCCCTACAAAATAATGCGCACGCGCCTTGAACATTATTACATTCTTCTCACATCTTTCAGAAAATTACTATTACAACTCTGGTTTTATCCGATATGAGCACCAGTATGCAAATACGTCTTCTCATTACGCATTTCCGCGTGGAGAATGTCTTTAAGTACCTATCGCACAATCCCTAATGTAAGTTTATGCACAGAAGCCACTGACCCCCCCCTTTTATTCTAAATTCCAATTTCTTAATCAGGTTACCCAATTCCCTGATTTCCTCATATATAACTCAATCTTTCTTCAGAATGCTTGATTCGCTTCTAATTCGCCAGAGCATCTGCGTTATTTTGGTGTTGGGGGCGTACGCGAGCTTCAGACCCTTTTCAATGAGGATCAATTCATCGCGGTTCAGCTAAACCCGACGGCAATTTATACCGATAATATGTGACTGAAATTTTTGAACAGTACCAACGTCAGTACTATCTTCTCCAACAACTATTCAATAGCGAATAGATTTTCTTAGGTTATCATTAACAGGTTGAATAAATTGATCAAACTCACCGGGGAGGAATAAATTGAGGAGCCTAGAACGTATCAAGAGATTCAACCTGGTGGTGACATTGAGCTGACCATGCCACATCCGAAACTCCGATCTGATCCATTCCGTGGTTGAGAAATTTTTCAACTTTTTCGTGGTATGTTGACAATCAGGATACAACCGAAATTTCACGAACTTGGGCCTCAAACGTAACTGCACACAATTGCGCATCAGAAACCAAATATGAAAGGAGCAGGACAACCGTTGGGTACGAAACTTCAAAAATAACAATCGCCAATACGCCGCACTTGCGCCATTAATCGAATTAATCCGATTTTCCAAATTACTGTTAATCATCTTGAGAGAAGGATACTCTGACGAGTAATTTCAAGCTGCAAATACCGCAAAAAATTATAAGTCAGTTGTGAGCATTTTCGGTTGAGAAACCATTATTTAGCAAAACATAAAAGTAACTTTGATTACCCTGGTTACTCAATTTGCCTTTCCGGTATATCTAAAATGTCGAATGAAACTGTGGGAGGTCTAACTTCTTACCTCATACCTAAGATTGCATCCATATTCATTGCCGGACTGATTGCTATCCTCTCCTGCTTTTCTCACCTCTCTCAACTCCCCCCCTCCCAAGACAAATTTCTTTTATTTGCTAACTTACCTCTACAGCATTCACCATCTCATTCAACGCATTCATCTCAAATTACACGTCCTTAACTCTACCTATAGGTATCAACACTCAAATTACATTCATCTGGATCCATGGTTATATCAATCTATCTGAACATGATGTAGTTGATAGAGACGCCGAAAACGCCTCCCTCTTTGCTATCTGACTACTCCCCTTTACCTGTCGTTGATGACCAAAACTATTATCGTCCTTTCATTTTTTAAAAATGGAAATCATTCTGGAAAACGCAAAAGCCCAACAAACTTCTCAGTACCAAACAAGCACCTCTGTGTCCTGGTCTGCCTCTACTAGGAGCCCTGGAAGGGAAAAAATGGTTCCTATACGTCTAAGAATTGGTGATACTCGAATCACACACTCATACCTCAACAATACTGAACTTCTGACCCCCTCATTTCATCCTTAAAAAACACCGATAGTCGAACATTTCTTTTGCTGTGCTCTACTTGCACCTCTCCGTTCTTTCTTAAATGCTATCAAATACATACGCTTCACCCAATTCTACTCCTCCATCTAAAAAAAGAAAAGTCGTGATACAGCACAGAAGTTGATATGTCTCCTCTAGAGACACGTAGTGTAGCATCTTTTATACTGGCTTCTTACATTTCGATGTAATGTATCAATTAAATCGATTCTACTTATTATATCGACTTTTGATATGATAACGTAATAGTAACATACCCCTGAACTAGAATTTCTTAGCTTAATATAAACCTAGTGGTCTGTATGTTCGACTCGATATAATTATTTAATTCTTTTTCTTCAACTCGACCAATGATTTTCAGTAGAAGTTGAACTTATTTATAGAAAGGGTATTGTAGGAATAAGAAGGATACTTCTTAATCCGATCTAAAAGTATGAACCCCACATTATAGAAGAAATTTCAAATAGGAATTATTCTTATGTCGTGACGCACGCTATCCAAAAAATCAGAAGCTTACACCACTCTTTGGGCTAAACATGAATATGTATCTTCTAGCTTCTGCCCTCTGAAAATAGTTTAAATGTGTGTAGAACTGTTTGACAATTTTCTTTTTTTTTATTCTACATATTTGTGTGTGTAAATCATAATTCAAGCAGAACAATAAAATTCCTATTTGTATACGAGTAAAAAAGCTACCAAGAGCTTCAATGTCTATATTATTCTAGTACATGAAAAGAAGAGTACCCATTTTTCTGCCCGGTAGAAAAGAGGAAATTAACAATAAAAATATATGAAATAATGATGTCCAACAGTATTTTAAGTAGAGAACATTTAAATACCTAATTATAATATCGCGCAATAAAATGAATAGAACATTGGTAAAATAATTACGCAATAAAATAGTCAGCTGGCTGTTGCTTTTTCGCGGGCTTTATATCTTGGAGGCGTGTAGATATATTCCTCTATACCAAAATTGTGACAGGCTAACCTAGAAAGGATGGCCGGTCTCGAGTTGTCTGACCCGCCACGTGAGTATTTCTGATTTTCAAACTAAACAAAGTCTGACCAGGAATTTCGTTTCGCTAACATGAGCGGCTAAGTCGCCATCGGCGGGGGTCACCTCCCCAAAATGCTGCCGTCCGTCATGTCATAGTATTCCGCTAATTGAGGAGACCCCATGTTCACCGAGGGCTCCAAATCCACCAATTTGCAAGGATGTTGAAATTCACCACCAATCGCTGCCTCAGCCATTTTCATCTCGATGTCTTAAGAACGTAGTTCCAATCATTTGAAGTCATGTTCAGTCGTACTTCCTTATTTCAATCGCTTGGGATTCTAATTATTATTAATTTTATTTCATTTAATTTGTTTTATTTTTGTCATTTTCCGTTTCCCTGTTTATTAACCTGTGTAGCACGTACACAAAACTCTTGGAAAGTCTTAAGGTGTCACCCCCAGTCCCCTTTGGAGGGTTGGACTGCCCCCCGTTAATTTGATTTTAATTTTCAGCGTCATCCCGAGGAATTGTGCGCAGTTCATCGCTGGATCGTCGCTATACTGGTGAGTACAGTATTTTCAGTCTCCTGTTTTATGTACTACGTGTAAAGGTTGTGACCTAATTGTTTGACCACAAAACTATACCTTGGGTATTTTTTTTACCGACTTTTCGAACAAAAAGTTAGGTATTGCTCCCGACACAGTTGTGACGGGGAAAGAATTTTCTCAATGTTTCAGAGGTCCTAGATCATCCTGAGACTAATAAAAAAATTTTAGGTATCCCTATATATTTATAGATATATATAAGATTTTTTTTGTCCACGCAACTCCTCAAAAACTACCGGTTGTATTCTCGTAAAGTTTGGTCAAGTTGTAGTGGGTTACCTGAAGGTGGGCATGTGCATTTTTTTCTGAGATCGGATGAATAGTTGAGTAATCCTCAATTGTCCTTGAATTTCTTAGTGTTGTTTCTCAAAAAATATCGATCTTATTATCTTCATATCATTACATTACGTCATAGTGTATTCAATCTTATTGCTCTGTAATTTTTGTATCGGTTGGACAAGTGGTTCTTGAGTAAATCTCAAAATGTAAGTGGTCCACGTATAGAGCCGTAAGAGCTAAGTCTCGCTTATTCAATTTATTTGAGTTCGTTTGCCACGTGATTAAAGTATCATACACCTATTGGCTGCAAAAACTTCTCATTACCAGTCATATACCTATGATTGAAAAAATTCGACGTTTATTGGATACGTTAAACAAACGTTGCACGTAAGGGATGGATTGAATATTGGCCGTGTATTTTATAATTACTGCGTTATGCAGCTATGCATAGCATTTTTTTTTTTTTTTTTTTTTTCTACATTATCGCAATAGGCTGAACACTGGGGAGTAATGTTGAAATTCAGGTAAAGACAAAGTGGAAGTTTCATTGCCCATTTCAATTTTCCTCATCTATGTTTTGATTTTTGTCATTATCGACTTCATAATATCTTACTGTATTTTTGGAAATGGACAGTTTGAGATTCTTCTAAATCACCTAAGTTTTATATTTTAATTTTAATAGAACCCATTAAAAAAGATTAGAAATGAATTGAACAATAGAAGAGAATGTGGAATACCTTAAATCATTATTATCACAATCAGCTTATAACTGAGAAATAATGAAGTTTAGGTATGGGGACCATGTGTAAATGATTTTATAGCAAATTATTGAAAAGTCGGTAATGCTTACGCTACTGCGTGAGCTTTTTTTTTTTTTTTTTTTTTCTTTTTTGAAATCTCTTTTATCGAAATGAGATTGTTTGGTCATATGGTTGAGTTGAGGTCATTTTTGCAGGCTCTTCAAGATCTGCAATTATCCCGTGCGAGATGTTGTTTTTCATATGGGTCGCTCCACGTTGCTATGTCTGCTTTCTGATATTAATTAATTACACTACTGAGCAGCTTTACGAAATTGGTCTCCGAGGCCACCTCCCTAACATCCTACAAACTTTTCTCAACGACAGAACCCTTCTAGTAAGAATCAATAACATAACCTCCCCTCCCCTTCCGGTCCAAAATGGAGTCCCTCAAGGAGAAGTCTTCAGTGTCTTACTTTTTCTAGTAGCAATAAATGATATCACCAAATGTGTAAACCCCCTCCTCACCCAGCGTCTTTTCGCTGATGACTATAACATCACTATCCGTTCAGCAAATCCGCAAAGAGCCCACAGACTCCTACAGGATACCCTTAACTCAATCACTACATGGACATCTAAAAGAGGATTCAGATTTTCTTCCTCGAAAACCTACTCAGTCATTTTCAAAAAAAGAAATCCTATCCCCTCCTTACCTCCTCTAATTCTACAAAACTTCCAAATCCCATCTCGTAACTACGGCAAACTTCTCGGCTTACATTTTGACCAAAAACTTACCTGGGCCCCCCACATTAAAACCCTCAAAGCCAAATGCACACGCGCTCTAAACATATTAAAATACATATCTCACCCATCTAAAGGCTGCAACAGAAAGTTACTCCTTCTTCTACACAAAAGTCTTATTCGCTCAAAATTAGATTATGGTTCCCCGATCTACAACACAGCAAAAAAAACCGTCCTGGCCTTACTCGACCCCATCCAGACATCTTCTCTCAGGATTGCCCTGGGAGCTTATCGCACCAGCCCCAAACTTAGCCTATGTGCAGAAGCCCCAGATCCTCCCCTTCACTTTCGAAGGCTCATCCTAACCTCCAACTTTTTATCCTCTGTAGCACAATTCCCACAACTTCCAATCTTTAACCGAATCTTTCACCACAATCACAACCAATCCTCCACCAAACATATTCGCCTTCAATTCAATCACCTGATCAACAAACCGTTCACAGCACATCCCCTACAACCCATATACACAACCTTCCCCCCTTGGACCTTCCCTCAACCTAAAATACGCCTAGATCTCACAGAAATCCCAAAATCTGACAAACCTGGTTTTACCCAACATATCAACCAACTACTTCAAGAATACCCTGACCATTCACTTTGCCTCACCGATGGGTCGAAAACATCTACTAAAGCAGCCTACGCATACTCCATCGACGGGGAAATATCTTCTCATCGCATCCGAAATATAGCCTCTATTTCTACAGCCGAACTGATGGCCATTTTTTCCTGCCTTTCCCACCTCTCTCAACTACCCCCAAACGGTAAATTCATTATTCTCACTGACTCACTTTCTTCACTCCACTCCCTTACAGACGCATACAACTCTAACCCTATAATCCAACGCATCTTCCTCACACTACACACTTTAGAAACAATCAACACTCAAATCATCTTCATATGGATCCCTGGACACACCAATTTTCCCGACCACGACGCAGTTGATCAAGCTGCTAAACAAGCTACCTCCCTCAGTCAAATAACTGATAATTCACCCCTACCAACCCTAGATTACAAAAATTACTATCGTTCTCTCATCACACAATCATGGAACACTCTTTGGGAAAATCAAACAAATAATAAACTTCTCAGTATCAAAAAAAACCCGGTTCCTTGGGTATCCTCCATTCAAAACACAAGAAGAGAAGAAGTAATTCTCTCTCGTCTCAGAATTGGTCACACAAAAATTACTCACGCCCACCTCATCAGTCCCTACATCCTAACCCCTCCCTCATGTCCCCACTGTCAAAAAGACAAATTAACAGTGGAACACTTTTTTTCATGCCCCAGACTTTTACCCCTTCGCTCTTCTTCGGATACCCCCTCTTCTCTCACCCAAGCACTCAAAAACAACCAGGACATCATTTCGAATACCCTACATTACCTAAGACAAACTGACTTTTACGCTCACATCTGAACACATACATCGACTATACCTCTACAACCTTCTACATACACACAATGTAAACTTTTACACACCATTACCTGAAGCAGTTACACTCGACATTATATTCCATCCTCTTATCCTTCCTCACTTTCCGTTACTCTACCAACTTCCTTAAAACCTCCCTTTCTCAAGTGTTATTTATAATATTCATAACTTTTGTAACGCCGAGCCAATAGCCCTCGTGAAGCTCTAGTGCTCGTAAAAATAAAAATAAAAAAAAATATCCTGTTACAAAGATTCTATTACATGATTTTTAGATACTTTTCAACGCTGAACACGAATCCATTGTCCGTTTTTTGCTAGCACGTCATAATTTTTAGTAATCACGATTAAAGTTCTCGTTTACTTGCCGCGCGTCGTCGCGAAACACATCGACAATAGCAGCGTCGCTATCGAAAACGTTCGTTACGTTCTGCGACAGCGCGCGGCACGTAGACGAGAATATTTGTTATGATACGTGAATATTTATCGTGATTAAAAATTGTGACGTGCTAGTAAAAAAACGGACAACGGATTCGTGTTCAGCGTTGAAAAGTATCTAAGAATCAAGTAATAGAATCTTTGTAACAGGATAGCTGTTCAGTAGTGTTATACAGGAATACTACCTTTTTTCTGTCCTCTCATAAATTTTTCAATGTTTGTAGAATTTTTTGACATTTTTTTTTAGCGGGGAACCTGCTATCCCTTTTGTTGGGGGTACTTCCAGGAATTTTTCGGCCGCGAGCGCGAGCGAGGTTGATGATGTCACGGAGAGGGGAGGGGGACTTGAAAAAATTCCTACCCCTGAACTGTATATGATAGGAGGAGAACTTAGAAAAATTCCTACCTCCGAGCTATATATGATAGAAGGGGGACTTGGAAAAATTCCTACCTCGGAGCTATATATTGTGGCGTTCTGCTATGAAGGCGCAAGCACCAAGCTTGCACATGCCGCTAAACTTTTAATAATAGCAGACGCCGCAAGGAAGCGTACTTATCGCTTAACTACTTCGCCGAATACGCTTGAAAACCTAGAACGTGCTCGATTGATTGTAAGGACTCTTGCATAACCTGTTTGCCGTTCTAGAAGAAATCTCGAGAATTCCGGAATTAAGGGTGAGACTATAAATAGCCGGCAGCAACCCGATAGAGCGATTCAGTTGTAATCTTAAAAGCGATAGTTAACGTGTTCTCGTTCTTTAACGCGATTGTGTTACAGTTTAACCGTGTTTAGAAGTGTTGTACTTGCGGTACCAGTAATAAAGCTCGGTTTTCGTAATTGTTCTTTATTATTGGCGTCAAGACAATCATATTCAGTGACTGGGAGAACGTCACAATATGATAGGAGGGGGACTTGGAAAGACGACGGCTTCCTTGAAATTGCAGTAAATTTCGACCCTCTAGCCATATATGATAGGAAGGGGACTTAGAAAAATTCCTACCTCCGAGCTATATTGATAGGACGGGAACAAAGAATAGAGAAATATACTCGCAAAGAGTAACGAAACCAAATACTAGAACCGCAATAAAACAAACAAACGAGCGCTTTCGGCTAAACAGCCATTCTCACGGTATAGAAAGCGACTGAACCCAACACCAACAAGAACGAGTAACAACGAACGAGGAGGTCATGAAAGCGCTCGGTTTGTTTGTTTTATTGCGGTTCTAGTATTTGGTTTCGTTACTCTTTGCGAGTATATTTCTCTATGATGGATGACCGTAAAATTAAAAAACGCATTGATTCTGGGAACAATGAACTTGGGACAGCGGGTTCCCCGCTGCCATTGCAGTCCTGCAGTGGCATTTAATTTCTTTTTTCTTTTAATCTTACATTATGTGTAAATCATAAGAATCCGAAATGTCAGGACTTTTGGCACAAACAAATATAATTCTTGGCTACCAAACGGTTAGAGGTCTAAACTAATGAAGGAAATTTTCAGAAAAGATTTCAACTTTGAAGATAGATATACAAGAGAAAGAGGACTCAAAAATGTTTGACCTTTGAGCTGTAGCTCGGAGGCTTACTTATTTTCTTGATTTTCGATTGAGAGCAGGAAGTCTTGAAGTTCTTAATTGCTTAATAGCTGGATGGTTGATATTTTTGATTGCAGAATCTAGGAATAAATCAAAAAGTGGACACCAAGCGTATTGAAATGACTTCTTCCCGTGAGTCCCTGGAGGATTACGTGTCCTTTACCAAAACTAGAGAATCTGCTCAGGCGTTCGGCTATCCAAATATTTTGAAGATGGATGTGTGCCGAGAGACGTTATATAAAGAAAAAAAAACACTGTACACTTCACAAAGCTCAGTTTTTTAAACAGTTTCTGAGGTCGACAGCAAACCATTGCATTGTTGGATACAACTGATTTCGCCATTTCAATCTTAAAAAAAGAAATACTGGAACCTTTTTGGGTACAATGAAATTCACGAATGATGCAATAAATACTATTTATTCAATTTTGCCATACTATTTAAAACAGAAAAGAATCTAAATATTTGAAATTTTTGAAAACAAAGGTATTTGAATACTTAATGATTAAAGCAATGAAATTCTTCCTTTCCAAAAGAACTCATTCATTTGTCGTAGTCTAGTTCAAATGGATGTGACGGGTCCTTTTTCGAAATATTAACAGGGTCCATAATGGACGAAATGATAATCTAGAATGGGGAAAATTATATTTTTATAAATAAGTATAGTCTCCAAATTAGCAATCAATTAGGAATTGTAGGGGTTTTTCAGAGAAATTCTGAGGGTCCGGAGGTATTCTCATACGCATGTGAATGTAAACAAACGCTGGAAGTGGTGCGATTTTAAATTAGAATTGAATTTTTAAATCGCACCACTCCATATAAACTGAAAACCACTTTCGGCGTTTGTTTACGAGTAAATTTAGTAAGAATACCTCTGGGTCTTTAAAATTGCACCGATAAAAACATACCGTACACTGATCTAAATTTTTTGCGGATTTAATAATATGATAAAAACGGATTTATGTACTCACTTCCTCCTTTGGCATTCTGATCGTACATTGCCTGAAGGTTATTAAAGTTTTGAGGTGCACCGCCGTTATTCCAGTCTGATGCACAAATGACAGCTCGAGAAGAAGCTACAGCGCAGGCAAGAAGCACGAACAACAACGCGATTGTTTTCATTTTGGCGTTTATTAGAACTAATGGATCAGAAATGAAGGCTCATCTTTAAAATATTCTAGTACATTATCAAATTACGTACAAATTTCAAAATTCTTATCCTCTACACCACTTTTTTTCAAGGGATTGTCGACGGACAAGAAGTGCAAATTATTGGTGTACCTTACGAGTCAATTCTGAAAAACTAATTTTGGGGGCTACGGAAATGAATCTAAAGCATTTTATAATAGACCAAATTATAAACAAGTATGGCGACGAAAATTATGCCGACAAATAATAGAAGATTGAATTACATGGTCTTATTTTGGATGGTCCCGTTATAAAGTAGGTATTTCATTCAGGGAATCTCATTTCTTTCTCTACTGGAGCCATATATATCAAAAATATTTCAGAAAACACCTGAGCTTAATGACAAGAGCCTACTTTTGGGTACTTAATGATTCCGACTTTTGTCAAAATTATGTTATACTCGGAATAAAATTCAAAAAAAAACAATTAAATGTCTTCAAGAACACCGGGCATATAACAACAAAACTTACTTGGAATGAAGTAGTTATATTATGGTTTTTGAAATAAGATATTGAAGTATCGTTCACAACACAACAGAAAAGACTGATGATCCCTATGTTCAGTTCGAGGTCTTTTTATACGAGAAGCCACCAAGAAAAAATTCAATTTTTTCTGAATTTTTTTTATTTTCCCCCGGTTATCGTCTGAATCATCTACAACTAATAAAAAAAGCAAAGTTTTCTATCTTCGTGATACGATATTATGTGCATATGAATATGATAAAGATTTCCTAAAAAAGTTTATGTGTGAATTGCAACTTATGACTTATACTTGAATTCAGTATAGTAGGTCGAATCGTGTTCTCAGGGTAAGTACATTTTAAAAGAGAGAGAAAAAAAAAAGTATATACGAGTACCTTGTTTTTCCCACAATTCTACGGATGACGTCGATATGAATTAATGGAATTATTTTGTCAAATTTTCTTATCCTCTACATCAGCAGCAAAGTAGGTGAACTAATTTATCAATTGTACTTATTTTTTGTACTATATCGTTTTCAGGAAGCACGTAATTGACTCGTTTTGAGTGCATCATTCCAGGAAAAAGGGGGAAAAATCGAAGTTAATTTTGATGTTAACGTTTAAAACGATATCTATAATCGTACAACAAACAATTTTTTTGTTGTGATATCAATGCGGACGTATATGTACGTGCCAGAAAATAGGATTCAGTTCTCTTTAAAAGTAATCAACCATTTCTCATAAAAATTGAGCGTGCACAACTTCGACTCGAAAGTCAATTGAAGACAGGGTGAATACAATTATAATAATTTATAGGAAAAAAGGGTGCTAGGTAACCACCACGAATGGGAAAATTCGAAACCTTTGACAAAAATTGCACAAATTGCTGTGTCACTATACCTTCACTTCTCCGTTGCCCACATGATACATAGCCTTTTCTGTAGAGCTTGTTTAAAATGAAGTATATACTCGTAGCTACCTGATGTAGACATCCCCACGTAAGCTTTTTTCTGTCTACAAATGTCTCTAATTGTCTTTTTAAATTAACAAACGAGTAGAGCCCAACCTACGAAAGGTGAACGGGATTCACATCGGGGCATAGGTACCTGGCTGCGACCGTCAGACATCACGAAAATGGCGCAACTCGAGGATCATCATCAAAAAGTAAGAACAAGCAGGAACGGATAAAGCGCGATGACATCATGAAGAGGTCAGCAGACCTGCTACGAGACTTTGGCCAGGGCCTTACCGGAGCGTGTATAAGGAGTCATCGAGTGATTTGATCGTCTATCGATTTCGGAAGGAGGATCACATCATCTTCCGTGTAAAGTATATGATAACAGAAATTTGTTTAATTATAAATTTAGTAGTTAATCGTGAGCTTTGTTTCGTTTATGTAATTAAAACCAATCCAAAAAAAGCTTATAGTTTGTCGTGTTTTGAGGAGGTTTTTTTAACTGTGTATCAAACCAGGACCCAATTCTGGTTACCATTCTACGTCTTCTTCCATTAATATAGAATGCTTACGCGGCTGCGTAAGCAACATATACGACTTTTCACCCCATCCATGGCTAGAAAATCCAAATTTTTTCAAGTTCCCCGAAAAGTTGAAATTTTTCTATGCAAATTCTTGAAAAGGATAGGCCAGTTTTTGTTGGACATCAAACGGCGCAACGTAAATTTTCTGAACCCATCCATCGAACAGGTTCCCTGTTAATAATCCATAAGTGGATGAGAATAAGAGCGTCTGGAGACAGAATTAAGTGATGCCAGGGAATCGGAGATGATCAAGAATGGATCAATGGGAAAAGAGATAAGAGGGATGGTGAGGGTGTAAGTCTTATCAACAGAACAATTTATAGAATAAGATAGTGGGTGAGATATTCTGAGATAGGACATAAGCGCAATTCTTAATTCCAGGTAATACGATAGAAAGGGCTTTGGAAAAATGTTGACTCTCGAGCTTTAATATATTATAGGAGAGGGTCGCGGAAAAATTTTGACTTTCGAGTCACAGTATATTAATTATTCTCCAAAAAAAAAGCAATCCCATGAAATAGCACTATTTCGGCAAGATGAAGTTGATGAAATTAAATCTGTAGTTGAGAATTTCCTCTTTGACACCCAGCAGTTACTGTTTCCCATCCCTTTACCACAATTCAGGACAGTGTTCAAGTACCCTATTTTTTCCATCGTTGTAGACTGTAATACCATCACGTTTTTTGTATTTATCGTATACAGCAAGCCTCACTTGACAACAAAAATTCAAACTTATACGGCTCATATGTAGAGGAGAGGTCTACCAGTAAGTTCATGACAATTAAAAAATTTTGCAGGGAAATGCATGACCGCTACAGGGTGAAGAAGCTGAGATACTTTTTTTCCATCGTAGTGGACAAAATTTAATCCACTTTGAAGACGTAATAGAAATGATAGGTTTAATGAGGAATATAACCCAAAGCGTCCATTGACCCTCTTACACATAGATAAGATTTTTATGAAAAAATGCGATTCCAATTTTTTTCCAATCCATCGTAGTGGACAGCAGTATGGCTCTTGGTATGACCATTGGATTCGAAATTTTAGATGAAAGCAGCACTGTTTAAGTTGACCGCAATTTGTCTCTTCCAATTTGATTGATAGGTTCGCATAATATCAAAGTTCTCCATTTTAATTGACAAAGTCTTTTTTCCATTGTAGGGACACTTCTGAATTTTAAGGACACTACGATGGAATATTCTGTTTTTTTCAACAGTAATATCGATGTAACCGACATATTAGTCATCTAATTCTATAATTTCTGGATCCATATGATTGTACGTTGTTATCTAAAAAGTTAACGAGAAGTAGAAGGTGAACAACAGTATCCACTACGATCCACCACGAAGGAAATCTTTCAGTTCCGCTGGAGGGAGTTTCCTGTATGACCAACCTCTAATAATCTCTTCAGGAATATATATACATATCAGATATTCTACAACAAAAAAAAATATTGAAAATCAATGTTTCAAATTCAGAAGAAAAAAAAACTAGAAATTCTATCTTTTTGGAAAAATCACTCATATGATAGGAGGAGAACTTGAAAAATTTCGACACTCGAGCCATAATATATAATAGGAAAGGGACTTGAAAGAAAATTTTAACTCTCGAGCTGCGATATAAGACTCTTCAAGATTTCAATTTGAATTCTCAATACCAAAACCTATTCGACCCAAAGAACGGGTTTCCTGCGGTCTTCATGTAAGTTCGTCAAGGAAGCTGTCGTTTTGTATTCACGTTTTCATCACCACCTACGCAATACGCATCTCAATGTTCTTCATCTGGGAAACCACGTACAGGGGCATCCTAAAAAACCCAAAAAAGATGGATATTAAAGCCAAAAAACCAATCACTCATCAATGAGCCCTTCATTCCTTCCCTTACCTCCGACCTCTTCAAATACATTACCAAACAGATATATCATCCGAACTTGCTAGCGCAAATTGAAAATAATATTATCATCTCCTGAGATATCTCAAATCAACCATCTACTACTATCAATTATATAATACACGAAAAAATGATATATAAATCAATATTAAATTAAGAATGAACTCATCAAGATAGTCTCCCAGAACCCTCGATGAGAGATGTATGGATTTTCAAACTCAAGGTTTCCACTATTGAGTATGACTCGTAATAGAAGAAAGAGACGAACAAAAGAAAAAAAAAATTCACAGCCTACTTCGTCGACCACTCGGGGTCGGTCGCCTTTATCAACTGTGTTAATCGAGGCAAACATGGAACCTATTATATGAGCGTTTCTTTGTCTTTACTTTTCCTAAAACAAGGTTAAAATTATTCCTTACCACTTTGGAAGTTCAAGTAAAATTTTTCAAAGTCTTTCCCCATTCTAATATTATATAGCTTGGAAGTCGATATTTTTCCAAGTTTTTCTCCTATCATGTGCAGCTCGGAGGTCAAAATTCTTCTAAGTCACACATTTTGCCGGACAAAACCTGGCCCGGCGGACGGCACCCATAATTTTTTTCAAAAATTCCTACCCCCTCCCCATGAAACAGGTTCCCTGTTGAAAAAAGATTCTTCATCACAATAAGTACCCGATAAACCACATCGACCAAATATCTCAGCCTATTTTGAGTAGATATTGACCAAAAATAGACTAAGTGATCGTTCTGATGAGTAACCAATATAACGAACCAAATTTTTCAGTCGATTTACTTCCGCTCTTCCTCACCATATTTATTTGTATAGAACACAAAATTTTGATTGAAAAAATTAGTCGGTTTGTAGGTAATGTAGGTACCGTAAAATGGTATATCCTCAGTCATCGATCATATTTCCTCAGCAATTGACTAGTCGTTTTCTGGGGAATCTTGACGACATAAAATGCTCTCTTATAGTCAATATTCAATCAGTGTCAACAGACATAATAATTGGACCTCTTCTGAAGAAAAAAAAAAAACGGTCCATTTCTGGGCAATGTAGGTATAGACAATATAAAACAGTCTGTCGTAGTCTATATTCAAGAATTGACATAAACAGATCACTATAAATGGACCTCTTTTGACAAAAAAAAATAGATCAATTTCTGGGCAATAGAGACGCCATAAAATGGTCTCTATAGTTTGGTGATATTAATAGTTAGACCATTTTTGATGGGAAAAACCAGTCTTCATCTAAGCCTTCCTCAAGTGAGAGAAAAGAAGAATGAAGATCGCAATCTCATTAGCAGCCTTACATTGAGACGATTGCAATTCGACTGGAAATTTTGATTAAAATTGATTGACTCTTGGGCTCATCTAATAATATGTACTCATTTTAGACCGAAAAATGGAGTAACAATATTGACGGATGCTGAGGTAACATTGACTGGAAGGGACCAAGGTATCTCCCAGAATATCAGCCTAGAAAACTACTTGAAATCTTAGCCGAAATTGAGTAATAAATGCAATATCAATTTCAGACTAAAAAACGAGGAAAAATTCTGACCGAAAATAGACCGAAATAAATATTCCGTATGAGGATCAAAAATCAACCAAAAATTATGGTAAAAATTTAGTAGGAATGATATCTGACCAACAATCAATTGAAATAAATAGTCAAAATTTGGTCGATTTACCTCAGAAATTTACTACAAATAAAAATCTACCATTTTCTGATGGTACCATAATATCTGATCTATTTTCAGTCGTACGACCATAAAACTTACCAATCTCGACCATACAATGATAGTCGATTTGGTTTATCGGGTATTGATAACAAAAGGACAAGAAAATCTTCGCTCGGAAAGCCATTACGAGTGGTTAAAATGGAAGTGAGAAATCTCGAGAAGCTTGAGTACTCGTATTATCCGTAGTTAATCTCCTCGATTCTTAAAAGGAGTATAGTTCAGAAACTACTTATCTGATCTTCGAATAAATTGTAGGTGAATAATTTTACAGAACCACAACTTCATCGAATTTTGAGAAAATCCATCTAAAAATCTTGGAGTTATAGTAGTAAGAAATTTTTAAAAAATTGATTATATCTCAAAAACTAATCATCCGATCTTCAAAAAAATTTCGGGTGCACATCTTCAGATATAACACCATAATCTGTCCAAGTTTCGAAAAATCCATCCAGTAGTTTCGGAGGAGTTCCGCGGACAAAGAAACTTTATAAATGTAAGCTGTAAAACCCAGTATTCCTAGAATCCTCGCTTAACAGACTCAAGACTCATATTATCTTTACTATACCTCAGTGCGTACGGTAAGACTATCATTATGTTGTACGATTCGGAACAGTAAACATTTCTTCAAGCCTCTCTTGTGATCTTGTTCTTTACATAAATAAATAAATGTATATGAGGAAACGTGAATTCTTTTCAAGCTAGTTATGATCCAGGACCTTAAAAATTTCGAGAAAAGTCACTGCCCTTTCCCCTGTCCACCTTGCTACGGGTGTAATACCTCACTTCTCTAGCTAGAAAAGTCGGTAAACGTAGTTAAGAGAGGGATGGAGGGAACCTGTCTTCACCCCGCAAGTTGATCCTCCGAAGAGGTTCTTTGGAAATTCATCGCAAGAAAATTGATAGCGCGAAAACTGAAAGCAGAAAATTGAGGACTCGAAAATTGAAAGCAATGAAAATGTATAGCAACGAAAATTTAATGGCATGAAAATTGATAGCAGATGATGAAAATTAATCATTTGAACATTAAAAATACATACATAAAACAGTACTTGTTGTTTTACACAAGTACATAGAATGTTAATTTAAAAAATGATAGGCAGTGTGGTACTATAGATTAAGATTCAGTTTATGAGTATGAAATGTTGTGAGCAACACATCTCAAGAAACGTACTGTAGCCGTTTCCCCATCACTTTCTTCATCGTTGGCTTCATCTGCTTCAAAAAAACGCTATACTACTCGCTGAAGCCGCTTAGCACTCGCTCTGTACTTCTTTTTCTTCCCACTTGGTTCCTCCCCCACAATTTCCTGCTCATACTTTTTTTTATTTATTTATTTTTTTTATTTTTGCTTTCGAAGTACAATAATAATTACGATACAATACATTCTAAACAAAGTATTTGTTCCCGGAACGAGAGAAAGCTGCCCTCAGCCTTTGCCATTCAGGTCTACTCTTTGCCACCTGGTGAAACATTCTGTGTGTAAGTAATTTGTAAAAATCATCGGACCATCTTATTTTCTGTTTCCCTCTACTTCTTTTTTTGTGTCCTAAGTACCAAAAAGTGCTTTTTGTAACCCAGTTGTTCCCGCTTCTTGCTATGTGTCCCGCCCAGTCCCATTTTCTATTTAGGCATATTTCGACCATGTTATAATTGTGGAAAAGTGTTTGTTTTATGTCTTTAATTCTTATCTTTTCTATTTGTTTTATGCTCAGCATGGACTTCTCCATTTTGTTTTGTGTAACTTGAATCATATCTTTATCTTTGTTCCTTAAAGCCCACGTCTGAGCTCCGTAGCTTAAAGTGGGGACAACACAGGTGTTAAAAACTTTTGATTTTATTTCGGTTTTGAAATTATACTTGAATATTCTTTTTAGACTCCAGTATTTTTTCCAACTCAAATTTATTCTTCTTTTTATCTCTTTTTCGTGTCTGTTTATGAAGCTAATTGTTTGCCCTAAGTAAATAATATCTTCAACCTTCTTAATGCTTCCACTTTCCACCCTAATGTCAGTTTTGTATTCTGTATTTGCAATTATATTGGTTTTTTCAATATTAATTTGTAGACCTGCTTTTTTGCCTTCTTCATTGAGTTCACAAAGCATTAATTCTAATTCTTCTTTTGAATTTGCTATAATCACTACATCGTCTGCAAAGCGTAGGTTATTCAATCTCTTGCCATTTATATCAATTCCTTTATCGTCCCACAAAAGATTTTTAAAGACTTCCTCTAGGGTGATGTTAAACAGCGTTGAGGATAGGGGGTCGCCCTGTTTTACACCTCTTAAGATTTCAAAAGTTTCCCCTTCTACGTCCGTATTAATGTATGCTTTTGCCCCACGATATGATTCTTGGATTAATTGAATATAGCTTTCAGGGTATCCCTGTTTTTTCATGGCTTCAAAAAGAAAACGGTACTTTACTGTATCAAATGCTTTAGTGTAGTCTACAAAGGCAAGGTGGAGTTCCATATTGTATTCCTGAGATTTTTCAATTAGCTGATTGATGATATGTAAGTTCGTGATTGTCGAATAGCCAGATCGAAATCCTGCTTGTTCTTCGGGTTGAGTAGAGTCGTAGTGTTTCTTTATTCTATTATTTATTATTTTTGCAAATATTTTTGCTAGGTTAGATGTTATGCTTAATGGTCTATAGTTTTTAATAAGGTGTTTTTCCCCTTTCTTGAATATTAATATTATTTTTGCAATTTTCCATGCACTCGGGATTTTGTTTTCTCTGCATATCTTATTAAAGAATTTCGCTAAAAATGTAAATAGATGTTCACCTCCATATTTCAGTTGTTCGTTACTAATATTGTCAACACCAGTTGCTTTATTTTTCTTGGTTATCAGTACTATTTGCTTTATCTCTTCTGGTGTGATATCTGGTATATTGTCTAGATCAGCAGTAGTCTTAGTATTGGGTTTATTGTTCTTCATTATAATGGGCACATCATCGTGGTATAGTTGTGAGTAGAAGTTGGTTGCAAGTGCATTTATCTCTTTCCTATTCATAATTTTTCTGTTGTTGTCGGTTAAATAGCTAGTCCACTTGTTCCCTAGTTTCAGATTTTTATTTATGTTTTTTATGCTCATTGTATCAGTTAGTATTTTCTCAATCATCTGATTTTCCTTGTCAATATTGATTTCCTTCCTTTTAATCTTGATTAGTTTGTGTAATTGAGTCATTTCTATTCTGTCTGTGATTGTTATTCGTTTTTTATTTAGTATTCGTTGTCTGTTTTTATAAAGGGTTCTTAGTGAACTCGTGCTTTCTTCTGAGATCTTTTCCTCTCTTCGCTCAATTCTTTTTACGCTGTTGTCTAATGCTTTTGTGATCTGTTCATTGACACTCTCGATATCACTGTCTAACAAATTTATTTTCTCAATACATTCATAAAGATTTTCAACGTAAAGTGATTTATTTTGCTCTATGATTTCAGATGTGTTATTGTGCTTATGGTTGTCCTGTTTCTGTATTCTTTTTTTCAGACAGTCAATTTTCATTATGCACCTTACTAGCCTGTGATCAGATTCACAGTTGAATTTCTTCAGTACACCAAAGTTTTTTACCGCATTATTCCTGTTCTGTACTAATATGTAGTCTATTTGATTTTTTGTCTCTAAGTTTGGTGATATCCACGTCCACATATCTCTGTTCTTTTTCTTGAACCAGGAGTTGAGAATTTTCAGATCGTTTTCCTGACAGAATCTAACTAGGTTTTCTCCATTCCTGTTTCTCCTGCCATAATAGTATGGTCCCATTATTCTTTCCTCCCCTGGTTCCCTTTTTCCTATTTGACTGTTGAAGTCGCCTATTATAATTATGTTATTGTTTCTAGTTTTTTTTTCTTTGTTCGTCTTGCTTAAATAGTCCATGGTGTTGTTCAGTTCGTCGTAAAAACTTTCAATTTCATTAGGGTGTGAATCAAGAGTTGGGCCATGGACTTGTATTATGCTCAGTTCTAGCTTGCCTATCGTTAGTTTTACTATTGCTATTCTATCACTTATTGCTTTGAAAATTTCGATAAACTGAACTAGAGGTGAACTTATTATAAATCCTACTCCTCTATAGCCATCCGAGTTCGTGTGGAAAAATATGCAGTGATTTTTTGTATTTATTATATTTTCTTCTGAGCGTTTTATCTCAGCCAATCCTAAAATATCAACGTTGTTATCTAGCATTTCCTGTTCTATAGACAAAAATTTGTGATTGTCCCTCAGAGATCTTACGTTAAATGTAGCAATATTTATTAAATTTTTATTACCCGGTGATTTACTTTTACTCTTAGTTATTGAGTTATTTTTTATAGTTCGAGAGGGTTCAGAATTTTTAAAAGAAGTTATGTTTCGAGTAGAATTTAAATTTTCGTTTTTTTTCCTAATTGTCGTTAAATTTCTTTCTATATTATTAATATTTTTTGTATGATTACTTACGCACAGATTTTGAGAGCAAGGCCGTACTTGCCTATGGTGGCCACTCGTACCTAGGCAAGGAGAGTCGCAGCTTTCTCATTTTGTCGTTTTTTTGAAACTTCGCGTCTGGATCTTCTCTGTTTTCTTCTTCGGTGTGTTCAGGGGGCCACTGGTTATCTTCTTTCCGAGTACATCGTTGATCATCGGTAGTTTTTTCACAGCTGTTTTTCCCATTGGTACAGTTGATGTATTTGATTCGTCCGAGTCGCTTGGTTCGTCCTTTTCGTCGTCGTCTTCATTCGACAAACCACTTTCAGTCATCTCCTCTTTCCAACCAAATTGATACAATGCATTGATGTTGGTGATTTCTACTGCATCATCACCTTCTTTCTTCTTTACTAAGATTCTGTCACCCTTCGCCCACGCATATTGCACTGCTCCCATTCTTCTCAGTTCCAACGCTCTTCGGAGTAGTCCAAACTTTTCAGGGGTCAGTTGGTGTGTTATAAAAATTCCTTCCATTTTCTTCTCTTTGGAGGCCCTAATCAGTTGGTTTTTTTTCCATCTATTCACTAAGCGAACTATTACTGGCGGAGGCAAATTTTTGCTCTGGGTCGGAAGACGATGCAGGATATTAATGTGGATGTCACTTAGCTCTACGCCAAGAGAGTAGGCAAGGTCAATGATTTTCTTCATCAAGACATCTTCGGTTTCATTTTTTTCCATCTTCAATCCTTTTATAATGATATTTTCTTTTCTGGAGTATTCTTCTACTCTCTTGACCCTTACAATGGCGTTTATTGAGATCTCTTTCGCCTCGGTGGCTGTTTTCATGTTGATCTGGTTGGTCGAATTAAACTCATTTTTCAGCGAGTCTAGCTTCTCAGTCCAACTTGCATCTAACTCTTTGGTCACGTCTTTCATCATACTCGAAATTGAAGATCGAATTTCGGTACGTATCAATTCTTTGATTTCTTCCGGGTTCATAATTATTACGATTCGAAAAATTCAAGGATAATTTTTACTCTTATCGCGCTTTATCGAGAGAATCGACACGAAATAAACTGTTTAGAACTGTTCCTGGTTTTTACCGGCACTATTGCATGAACGCGATCACAATACGTGTTGCTTCTTTCACAATAGCATACGAACCCTGCTCATACTTAACCTCCATCAATGATTGCTCCTCTAAGAATTCAAAGACGTGCGGGTGGACGGCGTCAAAAGTAGCCCCAAATGCAATGTGCCAACCTTCGACTGCGTTATTAGTTTTTGGTATATCTTTCCTGGCATCTTCTGAAAAGTTCCATAATTTATGAGCAAATAGCGGGGGTCGTCGCCTATGAGTACTCCGTCCAATCCAGGTATCTTCAAAATATTTCAATACCCCAGTAGCCTCATCCGGGATTATATTAGCGTCATATAATACCTCAAACGCATCTACAACTTGATCAAGAGGCATAAAAGCGAGGACCGATAAATGTCGCTCGCGTAAAGCGAAATTGGCGTCACTTTTCATATCGACTCTTCAACCCTTCTCCTTGTATTTTTATTAACATTCTATGCACTTGTGTAAAACAACAAGTACTGTTTCATGTATGCATTTTTAATGTTCAAATGATTAATTTTTATCATCTGCTATCAATTTTTATTCCATTAAATTTTCGCTGCTATAAATTTTCATTGCTATAAATTTTCGTTGCTATAAATTTTCGTTGCTTTCAATTTTCATCCGCTCTCAATTTTCCAGCCGTCAATTTCCTGCTTTCAGTTTTCGCGCTATCAATTTTCTTGCGATGAATTTTCCGGACACCCTCCGAAGATGAACCCAAGACATACGTAATTCGAAATCTACGAGTTCCGCGGGTCGCCCCTCTTCCTGCGAGTTGGCTCTTTTCTTCCTCTCCTCTTCCTGTGTAGTATACTAATTTGATTATTGACTTTATACTAGGCTTATACCAGGCCCAGTATACTACTTTATAATACTCTTATATTATCTTTATACGTTAGGCTGATGAGGTTGTACTGTACTAGTAGGAGTCTAGTATACAGTAGCACTAGGTTCATCTACTAGATGTTTCAGCTTTTAGAAAATTCTATACCACACTTAAATTATGCGTATTCAGGCAAACTAGAGGTCCTATACGCTTTGCTATACAGGTCCCGAGCGTCGAAATTTAAAATTTTAAACCACGAAATAAAATAAAATAAAGACACAAAATAAAAAATAAAGTAAAAGAAGAATAAAAAAATAAAACCGAATGGGTCAAAATACACGAAGTTGAGAATATAACAATGAGCTTCAATTACTCAGGCCAATATATGCAATTACTAGATTTAGAATAAGCCTCAGGAGCCACCCAGCCCAACATGCTGTTTCCTAGACTTATATTAAACTGAGAGCCTACAGCTACTCAAACTAAAAGTCTAACCACTCAACCTTATTGTCTCCCAAACAAATTAATTGAGTATTTCCTGAAAACATTCACCATTGCAATCCGGTACTAAAAAAATACAATTCGATAAACGCTGCTGACATCAAAGATTGGGAAAATTTGACAAAATAATTCCATTACATTCTTTTGGTCGTTTGACGTCAAAGGAACATTTTTTCCCCTGAAATGTACTCAGGAAGTACGATTAGACTTATTAGGTAAGCCTACTGGAAGTACGAGTCATATTGCTCCTACGAAATAATATTTCGTAGGTATTGAACTCGTATTTCAACTATCATTATCGTGTTCAGGTACATGTTTAGCACTTTATAATAATTTCTTTAGAATTACTGTATCTATATTGGAAACCTTTTTTTCTATTCAAATGCTTCTAGTTGTACATATTCGGGGATGATTTGCGTAAGAAAATTTTACAAAACAATTCCACTAATATACAGTCATGAAGTCATCCGTGAAATTGTGGAAAAAGCAATACCTATATTTTTTCTCAAAATGTGCTTGAAAAATACCATCACACCCACTATTATCCTGTATTTGAGTACAAGTTCAGTTGTTATTGACGTAGGTACATATTTACTTTTTCAAAGATCTTTATCATATTCATGTGCATATCATACAAAAAATGTGTAAGATTCGTCTGAATCGTCAATGAAAACGACTAGAAATGAGTGCAAACTTTATTAACGGAAGAATTCAAAAGCAAAGTCGTTTCTAAAGCAGAATGTACAATGTATACAAGATAGCAATATTGAAAAAGCGAAGAAGGTGCGTACAGCACGAAAGCAAAAAAATGATGATGATATAAACAGTTGCGAGTTAACGAATATATGAGGAGATACGCAGTAACCTGCACGAGTGAGACGACTGAGGTAGGTAAAAACGTAAAGAGCGGGTGAGAAACACACCACAAAGATTTTAGGGATTCTGTGGGTGCCTTCTGACGATACAACATATGGATCCACTTAGGAGAAATTTCGAGAACTGAAACTAAACGCCAGGTATTATCACCAATTAGCGCTCTGTATGACCCTATTGGAATTGTAGCTCTAGTGATCTGAAAGGCAAAAATTATCATGCAGAACATAATTAATATGGAAATGTAAATCAAAAATTTCGTCAAATAAATCGCTAGAGTGGAATGATAGTACAGGCGACAACTGCACAAAATAAAGGAATAGAAACATTTTGGGGGCCAAAAGCGAATTATGATGAAAAGTGTTCAGCTAGGTGTTCGTAACAACATATTGAAAATCACCCCCCCCCCCCCCCCCAGAAGCTGTACTGACGTTTCTGTATCACGTTTTGGCCCACCAAAATATATTTTTTGCGAATATCTCGACAATTCGGAGTCCTAGGAGAAAATATTTCAAACAAAAAATGTTCCACGTAAAATTTACTTTAAAACGATGTATTTGAAGTTGGGCGTAGACCAAACGGTTGGCCCACAGTTTTCCTTAAAAGTGGCCACATTAAAAAAATCTGATAAAACACATACAGAATTTTGCAAATATTATTATGAAATTTTAAACTAGATCCCTTGTGCAATATTCCACGGTGTGAAATAACTCTAACCTTCAAGGTATAGGTTTGGGCCTACAAGGGGTGTTGCCCCTCCCCGCTCCCCCCAAAAATCTCAATTGAAAATAGAAAAAATTGGTAAAAATGTTACCAGTCAGGGGATTCTTTCAATGCCTTCATCCAGCAAAGTTTGCGAATCCTTTGAAAACTATACCAACGTGTGTACAAGATCTACCCAATCTGAGCAAGACATTGACTGGTCCAGCGCACGAGATACCAGGGATAATGCCGACATTGACACACTTTACCGGTGGTTATGTTCGCATAATCCATTTAGTGATGAGTGTAATGAAGGAGTTACTTCCTTTTCAAGTGGTATAAGTGCACATCCGGATGTGCTTTTGCCCTAAAACTTATGGAGTCGGAGCTAACCTATTATTGAACTTCCATGGCATCCCACTTTCTGATGTGAAATATAAAAAGAGCAATTCGGTAAAAACAATGACAACTTTTTCAAAAATAAAAGAGTGAGGTGAGCATACAACTGTAGATCCACTTATTCACTTCAGAGAATTTCAATTCTTAAAAAGAGTGGTGCTCACTTGAAGAACTATCTGAAATACGAGTTAGTCCCGTACCCTTTAGCCTTTTTTTGACAATGGTGGTATGCGGAAAACAAATTGAAAACAAATAAATCCGAATTATACACTGCATCCTCCCATAATGCCGTAGCTTCATATGTAATTAAGGGTAGTTTTTTTATTGAGGAAAAAGATATGAGAGCGAGGCACCACCTTTAAAGATCTCAGCCACAGGTATGCAGAAGACAATACGGCCAGCAATGAACCGGGTCTGAAGCCTAACGGACGGAGGGCCCGACCCAATTGGAGGGAGAACTTTCCCAGGAAAGGGAGATTGATCCAACGCAAACGGCGATCACGGATCGTGTCTCGGGGGAGGGAGGTGGTGGAATCAAGAATTTGGCTTCGACGAATAGCTCACCCATACGCTGGATAGTAGCAGCCTTAGTAATATTCGAGGAGTTACTCACAATAAAACACCTGACCAGAGTGAATGGGGTCAATGTCGATGTTGACGTGATAGTTCGGAGGAAAGTTACGAGGAGCCTTCTTGATTCCACCACCTCCCTCCCCCGAGACACGATCCGTGATCGCCGTTCGCGTTGGATCAGTCTCCTTTTACTGGGGAAGTTCTCCCTCCAATTGGGTCGGGCCATCCGCCCGTTTGGTTTCAGACCCGCGTTTTACAACCCTACCACAGTCAATAGGTTGTTTGTGAGGCTGAAGGATCCTATACCCGTTGATGAGAGGAGTGGTGTTTATAAGTTGGAATGTGGGGATTGTGGAGGCTTTTATATTGGTGAGACCAGCCGCCAAATAAATGTTAGAGTAGCTGAGCACCTAAAGTCTTGGAAGAAGGGACACTTAGGGGAGTCAGCTTTTGCTGATCATTTAATAAACGGTGGCCACAGCTTCCGCGAGGGATCCGCTCCATAAGGAGAATTTCTACCGTAAGTGCATCGCCCTCGAGCATATAGAGATAATGCGTCATCTCAACACTGATGGTATCACCGTATTCAACTCGTACATTCCGGAAGATGGCCTGATTGAACTGGTTTATGATTCACATCGCGATTTCTCGTTTGGACAATCTTAATACCCTGTTCTTCTCTTCTGTTCGTCAGTTGCTTTCATTTCGGGCTCGAAGATGGTTTATTAACCGAAAGCACTCGTCGTTTATATATTGTTTCTGCGGTTTGCCTAGTTTACTCTCCCTTCGGAGTATTCGTCCTTTCGCGTTTATTGAACAATAAGTTGTTTCATCCAGAAACAGAGCTTGGACAATATTGTTGCAATATTTAATAACGCAGACAGCAATCATGAAGAAATTTTTGACGCAGAGTGTATTTTTGGCGAAGAAGAATGTCAAACTAGATCAGTACCGATATTTGCGTTTTGTGGCCAACGCATCGAGAAATAGTTTATATCTCGCTTCTTTACTTCCAACATCTGAGGCAGGTCGTCAGCACGCTTATTATGGAACCTTCTTGCAAGTGCGGAAATGGAGAGGAAATTACATGCCTCGAACGTTGTGGAGATGGTCAACAGAAAAAGGCCATCTTCTTCCCATCACCACGAGAGCTCCTGCCGCTCCCGAGGAATTGCTGAAACTCATCTCATGTGGTTGTTTGAAAGGATACTGGTTTGCATGCGGTTGTAGGAAAGCTGGTGAGTACTAAATTATCAAAATTGGTGCTCTGTAAATTAAATTCTATACAGAATTAATGTAACTCATGATCTTGGCCCCCAAAATGTTTCTATTTGTCATTTATCGCCTGTACTATGAATGCTTACCGGATGATTTATCTAAACTATGGTTCAACTTTGCATCTCGGCTGCATCATCTAAATTCGAAACCATTCCCTCGATTTATTTTTCAAGGTCTTATCGATGAACCAGCATTTATTGAAATTCACGGTTTTTGCGACGGTACCTAGTGAATCCGCTTTTGCGGCAACAATTTACATTCGCGCTGGTTCAAACGGTAATAACCCTAATAAGTATTTCGGTAAAAATGTTACTCGTATGTTCAAAATCTAGGGTAGCACCAATTGAATCACAGACCATTCCTCGTCTTGAATAATGCGGAGCTTTATAGTTATCAGAACTTGTGAGTAGCGTTATAAAATCATTGAAGTTAAATTGCGATATCAATCTTGTTCGTTTATGGACTGATTCGACTATCACCCTTTCGTGGCTGCAAATACCAGCTTCTAGCTGGCAAATTTTGTCGCCAATTGTATTCAATGAATTCAAGATTTAACTTCAGGCTTTATTTGGGATCACGTTAAAAGAACTGAAAACTCCAGCGATATTCTTTCACGAGGTTGTGATGCAGATAAGTTGATCAACAATGAGCTTTGGTGGAATGGTCCAGGATATAGTTATGGTCTACTTCTAATCCTTGGCGGTTAGATAGAATTTCTAAAACAAATTTACCGTTACTCAAACGCAAAAAATTAAGTACAGATGCTCTCAGTATTCAGCGAAAGTATTCAGAATTTGACATATTTTAACAGTATTTCAATTTTTTTACATTAATTAGAATTAGGTACCACACTTATCTTGCGTTATATTCATAATCTTAGGAATCCTGAAAATCGAATCACAGGGTTTCTCACTTCAAATGAATTACATAATGCAGTCATTCGGTTAGTCTTGTTAGTTCAGCGGCAAACTTTCGCAACTAAACTTCACCCAACTTACTGACAAATAATAAACAATTGCCAAAAAATAGTAAACTCATTTCGTTATCATTATTGACAAGGACGGAAATTTAAGAGTAGGAGGACGTTTAGATCTAGCAATTCTATTGTATGATCAAAAACATCTTTATTATTAGGTAGGTATCAAATAAACATTCGTTTTCCTATCTTATTGTGCAGTATAAACGTCTTCGACATCTGCATGGAGGAGAACGGTTGGTCAAATCTTCCGTTCGTCGGTATTTTTGAATTATACGACTTGACGATCTGACTAAAAAATGTATCAAACAATGAATAAAGTGTCTACGTTTTAAGGGGAATTCGCATTCTCAATTTATGGCAAATCTCCCTCGTTCTCAGTTCGTACCGAATTGTAAATTTACTTTCGTTGGTTCGGACTATACGGGATCAATTTTGTACGTAGAAACTAGAGGTAAAGAACAAATTTTGAAGGCATACGTATTACTATCTTTGTCTGTTTCAACACAAAGGTTGTACCTTTAGAATTGGTATCAGACTTGTCGACTCGTACATTTCTAGCTGCCTTTGATAGATTCATTTCTAGAAGAGGTCAAAGATTCGGTCAGACAATGGAAGTAACTTTGTACGTGCAGCTGCCGATTTAGAGAGCTTACAAAATTTCTTCAGAGATAATGGAGAAAGTATCCATCGCTATCTGTCGAATCTAAGAATAATCGATTGGAGTTTTAATCCTCCATGGGCTCCTTCTTTCGGTGGCTTACGGGAAGCTGGCCTCAAAAGCACTAAAAGTCTCATGTATGTCACATTAGGTAATTATCTATTCAACTTCGAGCAAAATTGTCAATTCTGTTCGCCCAAATTGAGGCTTGCCTAAATTCAAGACCGTTGTATGCCGAATCTCTGGATCCCAATGATGTCGAAGCATTGACTCCTGGTCATTTTTTGGTAGGGCGGGCTCTCACAGTGCTTCCTAAACCTGACTTACCAACTGTGCCTCAAAATCGACTTGAATTGGGATATAATACAACATCAGCTGCAAAGGTTTTGGAAGCGCTGGAGTCAGGAATATTACAGCAACGGTACAAATGGCATATTGAAAAAGATGGTTTCAAGGTGGGAGATTTTGTCTTAAATAAAGATGATCATCTTCCTCCTCCTATACGATAAACAGTTAAGGTTAGCATTGTTTTGTACGGCACCACAAATAAATAAATAAAAAAATAATAAAGGAGATGGTTCTGCGTACCATAGGAATTAAATATATTTCCGCTTAACGCGTATCGGTTATAAATAGTCATCAAAGAGCGACGAACATTTTGGAGGTCTAAATTAATGAAGGAAATTTACAGAAAAGATTTCAACTTTGAAGAAAGATATACAAGAGAAAGAGGACTCAAAATAATTTGACCTTTGAGCTGTAGCTTGGAGGCTTACTTATTTTCATGATTTTTGATTGAGGGTGGGAAGTCCTAAAGTTCTTAATTGCTTAATAGCTGGATGGATAAAATTAATAATTAAAGAATCTAGGAATCAATCAAAAAGAGGACATGAAGCGTATTGAAATGACTTCTTCCCGTGAGTCCCTCGAGAATTACGTGTCTTTACCAAAACTAGAGAATCTGCTCAGGCGTTCGGCTATCCAAATATTTTGAAGATGGATGTGTGCCGAGAGACGTTATATAAAGAAAAAAAAACACTGTACACTTCACAAAGCTCAGTTTTCTAAACAGTTTCTGAGGTCGACAGCAAACCATTGCATTGTTGGATACAACTGATTTCGCCATTTCAATCTTAAAAAAAGAAATACTGGAACCTTTTTGGGTACAATGAAATTCACGAATGATGCAATAAATACTATTTTATTCAATTTTGCCATACTATTTAAAACAGAAAAGAATCTAAATATTTGAAATTTTTGAAAACAAAGGTATTTGAATACTTAATGATTAAAGCAATGAAATTCTTCCTTTCCAAAAGAACTCATTCATTTGTCGTAGTCCAGTTTGAATGGATGGGACGGGGCCTTTTTCGAAATATTAACAACGTCCATAATAACGGTCGAAAATATAATCTAGAATGAGAGAAAATTATATTTTTCTAAATAAGTAGTCTCCAAATTATCAAACAATTAAGAATTACTGGGGTTTTTCAGAGAAATTGTGAGGGCCCGGAGGTAAGTATTCTCATACACGTATGTGAATGTAAACAAACGCTGAGATGGTGCGATTTTAAAATAGAATTGAATTTTTAAATCGTTCCACTTCCGTATAAACTCAAAGCCACTTTCCGCGTTTGTTTTGTACATTTAGTAAGAATACCTTTAGGTCTTCAAAATTGCACTGATAAAAACATACCGTACCATGATCTAAATTTTTGCGGGTTGAATAATATGATAAAAACGGATGTAGGTACTCACCTCCTCCAATACTCATCTGATAATACATATCATTGATGGAGTTGAAGTTTTGAGGTGCATAACCGTTCTTTCTGTCTCTTGCACAAATAACAGCTTGAGAAAAAGCTACAGCGCAGGCGAGAAGCACGAACAACAACGCAATTGTTTTCATTTTGGCGTTTATTAGAGCTGATAGATCAGAAATGAATGCTCATATTAAAAATATTCTAGTACAATATCAAATCACAGATAGTTCATTATATATATATAGGAGTAGCATCCCATTTTTTTGTCTACTTGAGCCGTATCTATCAAAAATATTTCTGAAAACACCTGCGCTTGATGACAAGAACCTACTTTTGGGTAGTGAATGATTTCGACTTTTGTCAAAATTATTGAAATTTATGTTATACTCAGAATAAATTCCAAAAAATGATGAAATTTATTGAAGAACACCAGCCATGTTTTATTGAAAAGATACCTAACAACAAAACTTACTTCGAATGAAGTAGTTATAATATGGTTTTTGAAATAAGATATTGAAGTGTCTTTCACAACACAATAGAAAAGTCGGATGACTCCTATGTACATTTCGAGGTCTTTTTATAGAAGAAGCAGCCAGGAAATATTATGACCTGATAATTTTGACAGTACGTGGGTACATTAGAATGCATGCGAGCAAACAAGAGTAATAAAATCCAGCGATAAGTAACGCTGTAGAATACATAACTGAACTGCTGATTATAGTGGAATACGTTTTTATATGGAAAGACTCCTTGTAACAGACCAATAATGAGACTGATTAAGACAAATTTTAGAGAACGATTCTGATTCGCTTGTGTACTTACCGGTATTAGAAGGAATCACGTTTTACATAATATCGCTATGATATTTCGAACGAAAAATGCGATTTCGCGATATCTTAACAAATTAGAGACGACCGTTTATTTTTGGTGATTACAATAATCAGAGAACGGATTTTCGGTGCTAAAAAATTCTGCAATTTGGTGACAAAAAGGCAAAAATTCGAGGTATACAAGAATGCGCACAATACACTACATTTTTGCGTCATATATAAGTATAGCCTTTTCTGTCTAGAGCTTCTTTAAAATGAAGTATATCTACATGACGTAGACATCCCCACGTGAGCGTTTTTCTGTCTACAAATGTCTCTAATTGTCTTAACAAATTACGAAAAGAGTAAAGCCCAATCTATGTGTGGTGAACGGGATTCAAAACGAAGTACAGGTATTTGGCCGCGACAATCAGACATCACAAAAATATCGCAACTCGAGAGTCACAATCGAAAAGTAACAACAAGCAGAACTAGAAAAAAGGGATAAAAAGCGCGATGACATCATTAAGAGGTTGGCAGACCTGCTACGAGGCTTTACTTAGGGCGTTGCCGGAGCGTGTCTAAGGGGTCATCGGGCGATTTGATCATCAATCGATATCCAGAGAAGAATCACATTGCCTTCCATGTACATGATAACAGACATTTGTAACATGATGTAATTATCAATGTATAGTAAACAGTTAATCGGGAGCTTTATTATATCCGTGTCATTATAAACCAATCCAAAAAAACCTATACCTAGTTTGTTGTGTTTTGAGGAGGTTTTTCGAATCGTGTATCATACCAGGACCCGGATCTGGCCACCATTCTACGTCTTCTTCCATTAATATAAAGTGCTTACGCAGCTACATAAACGACATACAACTTTTCACTTCAGCCTGAAATTAGGAATTGTGCTTATGTCCTATCTCAGAATATCCCACCCTCTATCTTATTCTATAAATTGTTCTGTTAATAAGACTTACATCCTCATCATCCCTCTTATCTCTTTTCCCATGGATCCATTTTGGATCATCTCCGATTCCCTGGCATCATTTAATGCTGTCTCCAGCCGCTTTTATTCTCATCCACTTATGAATTATTAACAGGGAACTTGTTTGATGAGGGCTTTTTGGAAAAATTTCCCGTGCCTCGTTTCATGTCCGGCGAAAACTGGCCTATTGTAATGAAGAGTTGGCTTAGAAAACTTTCGACTTTTAAAAGGGCCTGGAAACATTTCGACTTTCCAGCCATGGTAAATAATAGAAAGGGAACTTAGAAAAATATTGCCTCTCGAGCTTTAATGTTTTGTAGGAGGGAGAAGTGAAATAATTTTGAGTCTGGAGCCTTAATATATTATTGAAGGGGGACTTGGAAAAATGTTGACTTCCAAGGTTCCCTGTTAAAAAAAGGTTCTTCATCACAATAAGAACCCGATAAATCAGATTGACCAAATATCTCAGCCGATTTGGAGTAGACATTGGCCAAAAATAGACTACGCGATCGCTATGATGATTGACCAATAACCAATAAGAAACAAATTTTTCAGTCTATCTACTTCCGCTCTTCCTCACCATATTTAGAACACATGTACACCAACTTGGACGAAATTTTGATTGAATAAAATAGTCGACTTTTAGGTGATGTAGGTACAATAAAATGGTGTACCTATCCTCAGTCATCGATTATTTTTCCTCGGCAATTGACTGTATTTCGACTATTTTTGAACCAAAAAAACTGTTAATTTCTGTGCAATAGAGACGCCATAAAACGCGGCCTCTAGTCAGCTAATATTAAGAGACCTCTAAATTTAGACCATTTTTGTTGGGAAAAACCAGTCTATATTGAGGCCTTCCTCAAGTGAGAGAAAAGAAGAATGAGGATTGTAATCTTGTAAGGAGCCTCATAATATTGAGGACGAGTGCAACTTTGGTCTTTGAATTTCCAAGCAACATGACAGTTGATTCTTCCAAATATCTGCCCAGAAATCAAATTGAGTGACTGTGCGGCTCACCTAGTAATACTCATTTTAGGCCAAAATCAGTGTAAAAATATTGGCAAAATTGAGTGAAAATGGACCAAGGTATCTCCCAGCCTGTCTGCCCAGAAAACGACTTGAAATTTTAGTCAAAATTGAGTAATAAAATGAAATATGGTGTTGAATTACCGTTCCCATCCATTGAAATGATGATAGATCGATCAAAATGTCAATTTTATCGAAAGAAGTTCTCTCTTCATCATTCTGTTCTTCTGTTGAAAACAAAATCCGTTTTACGAGAAGATATTCGATTGAAATGTTAATCGTCTGCTCTAGGGAGGAATGAAGGTAATAGGAGAACTTTTAACTCGCTCCCATAAATCGGAAAAATCTTCCTCACTAATGAATAGATATCCGCTTTCGCATTACTAAAGAAGAAATTAGAAGCCATTGCAGACGTTGCAATGGCAGCGGGGAACCCGCAATTCCTTAGCTCGACCTCTCAGGTGGTGTGGAACTGAGTTGATAATCTTGTCATATAATTCAAATCGAAATTATCATTCCACATTCCCTCCTATCATATATAGCTCGAGAGTCGAAATTCTTCTAAGTCCCCCTTCTATCATATATAGCTCAGAAGTCACAATTCTTCCAAGTCCCCCTCCTATCATATATAGTTCGAGGCTCCAAATTCTTCTAAGTCCCCCTCCTATCATATATAGCTCGAGTCTCAAAATTTTTCCAAGTTTTTGGTTGGACGGCGGACGGTAGCTCGAAAGTCAAAATTCTTCCAAGTCCCCCCCCCCCTCTATTATATATAGCTCGAGACTTGAAATTCTTCTAAGCCCCCCTCCTATCATATATAGCTCGAGACTCGAAATTCTTCCAAGTCCCGTAACCTAACCTAACCTTGGGTTACTAACTTCGCGGACGCGGACGTTTTCTGAGGATGTAATCTCCTAACAAAATGGATAGCGAGTTCCCCGCTAATACGAGTACCATATAAATTTTGTAAGCTACAGGCGCCAAGTTGACATCAACGATTTCAAGCTGAATCTGCTGGCTAACTCGTTCCTTCTTGAAGAACACGATCTAGCAACCACATCTTCTTAACATGCGATAATGGCCCTTGTTATAAATGCCTCTCTTGCTTACACAAAGCCGAAGACTGTCCAATGATCCGTGATCCTAACAATATTAAAGAAGCTTCAGACTCCTTATTTCAATCAATGCTACAGTAGGCTCGGCCTATTCGGAATTCTTTGCCCTCATCGGAAGTCTTACTTACAAATCAATCTCTCAGCGCCCGGACAATTCTTCCTCTCCACAAAGCTACCAAATCTGTCTCTCACTTCTTCAACTGCCTTCTCTCATGAACATAAGACATTTATTTTCAATGCCCCCTCTCCCGGCATTGCAAAATCGTATCTACGTTATTGATCCGATCTAAAACTATGAATAATTCCACATTTCTACCCTCTCCAGAGCTCTTTGATAGTGGACAAATTTTCTGACCTCTCTTCCCCCCACTATTATGCACGAAATTTCCAATAGCGATCAATCTTTTTTAAAAAAATCAGAAGCCTTCTCCACTTTTTGGACTGAAAACATAAATAGTACCTTTTTTCTGCCCTCTCATAACTTTTTCAGTGATGTTTGTAGCATTTTATAACGTTTTTGTTTTCTTTTTTTTCATCTTACGTTATATGTAAATCTTAAAAATCCGAAATGTCAGGACTCTCTGCACAAAAATATAATTCATGGCTACCAAACGTTTGGTGGTCTAAATTGATGAAGAAAATTTTCAGAAGAGATTTCAACTCTAAAGGTAGATATACAAGAGAAAGAGGACTCAAAAAAATTTTACCTTTGAGCTGTAGCTCGGAGGTTTACTTATTTTCTTGATTTTCGATTGAGAGCAGGAAGTCTTGAAGTTCTTAATTGCTTAATAGCTGGATGGTTGATATTTTTGATTGAAGAATCTAGGAATAAATCAAAAAGCGGACACGAAGCGTATTGAAATGATTTCTTCCCGTGAGTCCCTGGAGAATTACGTGTTCTTTAACAAAACTAGAGAATCTGCTCAGGCGTTCGGCTATCCAAATATTGTGCAGAAAAAACTATACACAGTCTTCAAAGCTCAGTTTGTTAAACAGTTTCTAAGGTCGCCATCAAACCATTGTTGGAAATAAATGATTTTGTGAATTTCAACTCGAAAACCAAATACTGGAACTTATTGAGTAGAATAAAATTCATTAAAAATACTATTTATTGAATTTTGCCATGCTATTTAAAACAGGAAGGTGTCTGAATATTTGAAATTTTTAAAAACAAAGCTATTTGAATACTTAATAAGTGAAACGTTGAAATTATTTCCTTTTGGAAGTTCTCATACATTTGTCATGACCCAGTTTGAATGGATGTGACGGGGCCGTTTTCGAAATATTAATAAGGTCCCACATGCACAAACGTGTATTCTAGAATTCGCAAATAAAGGCAAAGGAGGCACCCTCTGGGTTTACCATGACGGCAACTTGAGGAAGCTTGCAAAAAAAGTGATGAAATGAAAAAAGTTATTTAAAAAATCTAAAATTACATTTATCTGAAAGAAAATTGAAAGGGCAACAAGTTTTGTTCTCTGCATTTTTCATGAAAACCAATTTGAAACGGTGGAATTACGATTTTATTAGTATGTCGTATTTTCCTACTTCACTGAAGTTATACCCGAAAGGGTCGATTCCGGTGTTGGAGGAAACAATATTAAATGAATACGCAACCCGCACCTACTCCATTATGGATGACGGGCGGTGCTACACATGCGACATACAAGAAAAAAAAAAAAGTATGTCGTCTTATGGTGGAAAACACCATGATCACTTTTTTCGCAGAACAAGTAGCGCTCCTAGCCGGACCTTTATCCGCGAATGAGAGAACATTACAATTTTTTAAAAAGTAGTCAACAAATTATCAGATAATAAATGAAAGGTATAAACAAACGATGGAAGTGGTGCAACTGTATCCGTAAGCTTATACATGTTCAGAAAATCGATTATCTGGTTAAAACATGTACGACACACACATTTGTATTTAAATATGACCTAATCGTTCGTTGACTCATTTCTCCAAACTTTTTTCGTTGCTTCATTATGCTCTTCTAATGTTCACCTGTTACTGTGCTCTCTCAACTTCTTTAATGTTTCATTCTGCTCTTATAATGTTGGCAGGTTACTGTCGAATTATTCTTTTTTAATGTGCCGATAAATCGCACCCATTATTACATTCTTTTCACATCTTTCTAATGGATGCTCCAGAAACTTTAGAACTTCTCCAGGAAAGGGAGACTGATCCAACGCAACCGGCGATCACGGATCATGTCTCGGAGGAGGGAAGTGGTGGAATCAAGAATGCTCCTCGTAAATTTTCTCCGAACCATCACGTCAACGTCGACATTGACCCCATTCACTCTAGCCAGGTGTTTTCCGTGATCACCGGTTGCGTTGGATCAGTCTCCCTTTTCTGGGGAAGTTCTCCTTCCAATTGGGTCGGGCCCTCCGCCCGTTTGGCTTCAGACCCGCGTTATATAACCCTACAACAGTTAAGGGGTTGTTTGTGCGACTGAAGGACTCCATACCCATTGATGAGAGGAGTGGTGTTTATAAGTTGGAGTGTGGGGGTTGTGGAGGCTTTTATATTGGTGAGACCAGCCGCCAAATGAAAGTTAGAGTAGCTGAGCACCTGAAGTCTTGGGTGAAGGGACGCTTGGGGGAGTCAGCTTTTGCTGATCATTTGATAAACAGTGACCATAACTTCCGTGAGGGATCCGAAAAGCTCCTCCATAAGAAGAATTTGTACCGAAAGCGCATCGCCCTCGAGTATATAGAGATAATGCGTCATCGCAACACTGACGGTATCACTGTACTCAACTCGTTCATTCCGGAGGATGGCCTGATCGAACTGGTCCGTGATTCACACCGTGATTTCTCGTTTAGCCAATCTTAATACACTGTTCTTCTCCTCCGTTCGTCAGTTGCTTTCATTTCAGGCTTGAAGATAGTTTATTAACCGAAAGCGCTCGTCGTTTTGTATTTTCTGCGGTTTGCAAGGTTTACTCTCCCTTCGGAGTATTCGACTTTTTCGCGTTTATTCGAGTACATAGCTGTTTTGTAGACGTGGAACAAAAAAATATGTATTACGTTCCAAAAATGAATAAAAATTTATTGAGTTACAGTGAAGTAAACGAAAATCATAAAATTGCACCTATCAGAAGTTGGCAGTGAGGTAATAAAAGTTTCAACAGAAAAGGCAATTTGGTTGCCATTGGTATCATAAAAAGAAAATTTCTATAAATTTGAAAGTATTATGACGAAAAACGATAATGAGACCAAAACTGATGTATCTGTAAATGCTTCAAGTAAAAGCTTGTCCCAGAAAGAAATTTATCATAGAAAATTGGGAGTTACATATGAGAAGAAATGATTAGGTAATTACTAAGTAGTACTGTAGCGGTTACAGGGTATTAGAAAAGTAGGCAATGTGCATGAATTTACATAAAAGGTTGAAAAGGTAAATAAAATGTGAAAGAAATGTACGAAAAACGGAAGAGAGTCGTAAAATTAGCTTTGTGATACAAGCTGTCAGTAGCGACGGTCGTTATAGCAAGTATACCACTTACGTGTACTTTCGCCACGCATAACACGGCTATCATCGTCGTGCCTCGTTTTCTTCGCATAAAATGACGACTAGGGCGTTCTAAATTTTGCCATATTTTCAACAATTTCGGTCAATATAATATTTTTTGAATCTTCTTGACGAATAGAATAGTTTACATAAAAATAATATTAAAAATATGAAGGTTGTAGGCTTCTTTACTGTATAACCCTTCTATCGATCATCTTGAATCCAATCACACATTCATACCTCAACAACCCTGAACTTCTGACTCCCATTTATCCGCAGCATTACGCGGCGAGTTCATACTTTGACAGCGGTTCGCAACGGAATACTGTAGTTGAAAGCTTGCGAAAGCTTTCCGCTTTACTCGCCGCGGAATTTTTGGTACGATTTTGTAAATAGGGACACCGTCCTTCCACTCTTTAAAAATGGAAATCATTCTGGAAAACCCAAACGCCCAACAAATTTATCAGTACGAAACGAACCTCTGTGTGCTGGTCCTCCTGTATTAGAAGCCCTAGAAAGGAAAAAGTTGTTCCTAAACGTTTCAGAATTGGTGATACCCGAATCACACATTCATACCTCAACAATCCTGAACTTCTGACTTCCCCATTTCATCCTTACTATGAAGAAGAAACCCTGATATATAGTCGAACATTTCTTTTCCTGTCCTCTACTCGCATCTCTCCGTTTTTTCTTAAATGCTATCCTCTCCCTCAAATATAAACGCTTCACCCAATTCTTTTCCCCCGTCTAAGAAAAAAATCGTGATACAGCACAGAAGCTATCATGTCTGTTCTAGAGACACCTAGTGTAGTATCTTTTATGCTGGCTTCCTAATTTCGATATAATAATTATATCAATTATATCAATTATATCACTTTTATCAATCATAATATTAAATAGATTCTACTTTCATTCCTTAGCTCAATATAAACCTAATATTCTGTATGTTCGGCTCTATGATTATTGAGTTCTTTTCCTTCAACTCAGCAAATGATTTCCAGTAGAAGTTGATCTTCTATAGGATGTTGGCAATATCATTTACAATGATGTGGATTCGGCTTGTAATTTTTGACGATTTATTTGTTGGCAATATCATTTAAGATAACCATGGAAATTATAATATAAGAGTAATGAGGATGTTAATTTGAGAAGAGAGTAATATACAAGACGTACGACAGAGACTACGTGTTCTTATTTAATACTTGAAGACTCCGTGGATCTACCTCAAGAACCATCTTTGTCCATATCTGTCGTACGTCTTGTATATTACTCTCTTCTCAAATTAACATCCTCATTACTCTTATATTATAATTTCCATGGTTATCTTAAATGATATTGCCAACATAGAAAGGGTATTTGAGAAATCAGAAAGATACTTGCTAATCCGATCTAAAAGTACGAGCGTTCCCTCGTTTCTACACTCTCCAGAGCCTTTTGGTTACGGAAAAATTATCTTCCCCACATTATGGAAGAAATTTCAAATAGGAATTAATCTTATACAGTGACGTATGCCGTCCAAGAAATTAGAAGCTTATCCCACCCTGTGGGCTAAACGTAAATGATAAGTACCTTCTGGTTTCTACTCTCTGAAAAATTTTTAATATTATCTCACAATTTTATTTTTTCTTTTAGTCGCATAATAATATTAGGTGTGAATCAACAACAATTCAAAACGTCATCAAAGAAACTTTTAGCAGAACAGTATTATTCATATACGAGTAAAAAGGCTATACGGAGAAAAATTTCTACTCTCGAGCTATATATGATAGGAGAGGGACTTGGAAAAAATTTCGACTCCTGAGCTATACATGTTTTCTAAGTCCCCTCCCGTCATATATAGTTCAGGAGTCGAAATTTTTTCCAAGTCCCCTCGAAGGACTTAGAAAAAATGTCAACTCTCGTGCTCTATATAGTATGATAGGAACGGGACTTAGAAAAATTTCGACCCTCTAGTTATATAAGACAGGAGGAGGACTAAGAAAAATTACGACTCTCGAACCTCATATGATAGGAAGGGGACTTGGAAAGAACGACGGCTTCCTTAACGAAGTTAAACGAGAAACGCAGGGAACCGGTTTTATGAGTCAAATGGGTATTGGTATTGAGGATTCAAGGAAGCCTAGGCCTAGATAAAGCTAAGAAAGCCTAGATCTACTATAAGCCTAGTATAATATAATTTCAGAGTCTAAAGTTGTCTCTCTCGAGCTATATATGATAGCTCGAGAGTCGACATTTTCGCAAGTCCCCCTCCTATCATATAAGGCTTGAGAGTCGCAATTTTTCTAATTCCCTCTCCTCTGATGTATGGTTCGAGAGTCGAAATTTTTTAAGTTTTTCGCTGGACGGTGCACGGCGCACAGCGGACGGCAAATTTCTCAAGAAGCCCCCCATAAAACAGGTTCCCTGTTAAATTTCGACTCTCAAGCTATATATGATAGAAGAGGGACCTGCAAACATTTAGACTATCAAACTATATTATACTAGGCTTATATTAGGACTAGGTTTCCTTTATAGTAGCTTTATCTAGGTCCAGGCTTCCTTGATACCAAATCCCATTATTTGACTCATAAAACAAATTCCCTGCGTTCCTCGTTTAACTTCGTAAGTCCCCCTCCTATCATATATAGCTCGAAGGTCGAAATTTTTCTGAGTTCTTTGTTGGACGGCGGACTGCGCACGGCAAATTTCTCAAAAAGCCCCCCACAGAATAGGTTCCCTGTTAAAAAGACCCTTGAAAAAAATTTCAACTTTTGAGCTCCATATACGAAGGAAAAAGGACTCAGGAAAAATTTTGACCTGAGCTGTAGCAGAGGAACCTACTGAGGCTTAGATATTTTTATGATTTCCAATTGAGGACAGGAAACCGATCCAGTGGCGATCAGTGGGCGATATATTCCACCATTGCTTTTTTTTACCATCTCTCGCCCAATTTTATCGTTTTTGTCACCAAGCAATGTTTGTTTCCGCTCAAGTGATCTCCCCGGGAAGAAATATCCCCACCCCTCATTGCAAAATCGTACCTACGTCACTAATCCTCGATCTAAAACTCTGAATAATTCCTCATTTCTACCCTCTCCAGAGCCTTTTGGTTATGGACAAATTTTCTCATCGTCTTCCCCACATTATACAAGAAATTTCAAATAGGAATGAATCTTCTTTACGTACTTACAGAGTTAAGAAAATCAGAAACTTTTTTTTATTGATGGTTTCGAGTACCATTTTATGGTGGTTACCTGACACCCTTTTTCCTAAATTATTATAATTGTATTCACCCCGTCTTCCATTGTCTTGACGAGTCGAAAGTTGGGCGTACTCAATTTTTTTAAGAAACAGTCGAGCACTTTTGAAGAGAATTGAAGAATATTTTACGACACGTATATTCGTCCATTGATACCATAAGGTAAAAAATTGTTTGTTATACATATTACATACAACTATTTCTCGATTATAGGTATTGTTTTAAGCGTTAACATCGAGATTAACTCCCATTTTTTCCCCCTTTTTTCCCAGAATGACGAACTCAAAATAAGTCCATTAAGTACTTCCTAAAAACAACACAGAGCAAAAAATAATTACAATTGATAAATTAGTTCACCTACTTTGCTGCTGACATAGAGGAAAAGAAAATTTTACAAAATAATTCCATTAGTTCACATCGACGTCATCCGTAAAATTGTGGAAAATACAAGATATAAGCTAGATACATTTTTTCTCTCTCTCTAAATGTGGCCGAAAAACACATTCGACCTACTATACTGAATTCAAGCACAGGTCATAAGTTGCAATTAACACGTAAACTTTTTTAGAATATCTTTATCATATTCATACGCACATGATATCGCGAACATAGAAAACTTCACTTTTTTTATATTAGTTGTAGGTGATTCAAACGATAACCGAGGGGGGAAAAAAATTCAGAAAAATATAAATTTTTTCCTGGTTGCTTCTCGTATAAAAAGACCTCGAGGAGTCATTAGTCTTTTCTATTTTGTTGTAGAAGATACTTCAATATCCCATTTCAAAAACATAACTACTTCATTCCAAGTAAGTTTTGTTGTTAGGTATCTTTTCCATAAACATACCTCATGTTCTTGGATACATTTCTCCGTGTTTTGGAATTTTATTCTGAGTATAAGAAAAGTTTCTATAATTTTGTCAAAAGTCGAAATCTTTCAGTATCCAAATATAGGTTCTTGTCATTCAGCTCAGGTGTTTTCTGAAATATTTTTAATACATATGGCTCGAGTGGAGAAAGAAATGTGATGCAACTCCCATAATGAATTACCGAACCATCCAATAGCACCACGCAATTCAATCTTTTGTATGAGCAAAATTTTCGTCGTCATCATTGTTTATACTTCTGTCTATAATAAAATACATCAGATTCATTTCCGCGTAGCCCACAAAATGAGTTTTTGAAAATTTATCAAGGTATACCAATAATTTGCACTTCTTGTCCTTCGACGATCTCTTCGAAGAATGCAGAGTAGAGGATAAGAATTTTGAAACGTGTAGGTAATTTGATAATGTACTTCAATATTTTTATGACGAGTCTTCGTTTCTAATCCAATCCATCAGCTTTAATAAACGCCAAAATGAAAATAATTGCGTTGTTGTTCGTACTTCTCGCCTGCGCTATAGCTTCTTCTCAAGCAGTCATTTGTGCAAGCGATGGTAAAAACCATGGTGCACCTCAAAACTTCAATAGTTTAAGCGATATGTATGCTGAGAATGGGGTAGGAGGAGGTGAGTACCTACATCCGTTTTTCTCGTATTATTAAACCGGCAATAAATTTAGATCAACACCAATTCTATCACCTGCAAAAGACTTACAGGTGTATCACACTTCATTATCACAAAAAATTTGGCACTCACCTTGGGAAAATCAGACGAATAACAAATTAAGAAAAATAAAACGTGAACCCACATTTTGGTCCTCATCCCAACGAAATTCAAGGCTGCATGAGGAGGTCATTTTAGCTCGGCTGCGAATAGGCCACACTCGTCTTACTCATATACTCATCTTCTCCCTAATCTCGCTCCTCCATCATGCCCTCACTGTCTCCAAGAAAATTTATCAGTTGATCATTTTTTACAACCCACTCGAACCTCCCTGAATATCAATGCAGCACTAAACAACAACTCCGAAACCATCTACTCAACCCTAACTTATTTACGCACCACTCAATTCTACAACTTTATATAATTCACCAACAAATTCCGTTCGATCGCCACTCAATTCCACCAATAAGTACCTAATCTAACCTAATTTAAGTTCTAAAATAAGATTGTAACGCCGAGCAAATAACCCTCGTGCAGTTAATAATGCTCGTAAAATAAAATAAAATAAAAAAAAACGTACGGTATGTTTTTATCAGTTCAATTTTAACGACCTAGAAGTATTCTCGCCAAATGTAAACAAATGTGGAAAGTGGTAGTGAGTTTATGCGGAAGTGGTCCGGCTTGAAGGCAATTTTATTTCACAGTCGCACCACTTTCAGCGTTTCTTTACATTCACATAGGTACGTATAAGAATAACCTCCAGGTCCTCACAATCTCTCTGAAGAACCCCAATAACTTTTAATTATTTAATAATTTGTTGACTACTTATTTAAAAAAATATAATTTTCTCTCATTCTAGAATACACATTTTTGCATGATGGACCTTGTTAATATTTCGACAAAGGCCCCGTCACATCCATATAAACTGGGTCATGACAAACGAGTGGGAACTTTCAAAAGGAAATAATTTCATCGTTTCACATATTAAGTATTCAAATACCTTAGTTTTGTTTTCAAATTTTAAATATTTAGATTCTTTCTGTTTTAAGTAGCGTGGCAAAATTGAATAAATAGTATTGATTGCATCATTAATGAACTTCATTCTACTTAAAAAGGTTCCAGTAATTTTTTTTGAGATTAAATTGGCGAAGTGAGTTGTATATCCAACAATGGTTTCTTGGTGACCTCAAAAACTGTTTGTAAAACTGAGCTTTGTAAACTATGCAGTTTTTTTGTATAACGTCTCTCAAACATCTCTAAAATATAAGGATAGCCGAACCCCATGAGCAGAGTCCTTAGTTTTTGATAATAATTTGCACTTCTTGTCCTTCGACGACTTCTTCGAAAAATGTAGGATAGAGGATAAGAATTTTGAAATTTGTGGGTAGTTTTGATAATGTACTTGAATATTTTTTATGACGAGTCTTCATTTCTAATCCATCAGCTTTAATGAACGCTGAAATGAAAACAATCGCCTTGTTGTTCGTGCTTCTCACGTGCGTTGTAGCTTTTTCACAAGCTACCATTTATACAAAAGACTTGCATGGCGTTGAATCTCAAAACTTTAACAACATCTGGGATCTGTATATGCTGAGAATAGGAAAGGAGGAGGTGAGTTCCTATATCAATTTTTTTCATATTATAAACCAGCCATAAATTTACATCAACGTACGGTATACTTTTATCAGTTTAATTCCAAAGACCTACAGGTATTCTCACCAAATGTAATCAAACGTGGAAAGTGGTTTTGAGTTTATGCCAAAGTGGTGCGACTTGGAAGGCAATTCTAAATTACAGGCTCACCACTTCCAGCGTTTGTCTGCACTCACATACTTATGAGAGTACCTCCGAGTCCTTATAATTTCTCTGAAAATAACTTCTAATCGTTGGAAAGGCCACGTCAAATCACTTCGCAAAATTTAGATTCTTTTCTGTTTCAAATAAGAAAATTGAAATATTACCTATGGCATCATTAATGAATTTCAATTTACTTACTCAAAAAGGATTCTGCTATTTCGTATTGAATTGAAATTAAATTGACAAAATCAGTTTCATCATACAATGGGTTTGAGGCGATATGGGTTTGTTGGCGACCTGAGAAACTGTTTGAAAAATTGAGCTCTGAAGGTATAGTTTTTTTACAACAGTTGAATGCCTGAGCAAAGCCTCTAGTTATTGATAAGGGACACGTACTGCTCCAGTGACTCATGGAAAAAAGTCATAAAAAAACTAATTTTTATGCTTTCTCTTTCGTTGACACATGGATTCTTCAAATATTGTGTCCATCCAGCTAAAGCAATTATGAGCTATAGGACCTCCTTCCCTCAATCGAAAATCATGAAAATAAGTAAGCCTCCAAGCTACAATTCAAAGATCAAATTTTTTGTGAACAGAAGTCGTTAGTCTTCTATTCTGTTTATTTTTGGAATTTTATTTTTAGTATAACAAAAATTTCAATCATTTTGACAAAAGTCGACATCTTTCAACACTCAAACGTAGGCTTTCGTCATTGAGCTCAGGTGCTTTCAGAAATATTTTTGGCAGATATGGCTTAAGTAGAGAAAGAAATATCATGCTATTCCTTTAAAACGGGACCATTCAATAAGACCATGTAATTCAATCTTCTATTACTTATCAAGAAAATTTTCTTCGCCATCCTTATTTGTATTTCTGTCTATACTAAAATGCTTTAGATTTAAGTCCGTAGCTCCTGAAAATGAGTTTTTCAGAATTGATTAAGGTATACCAATAATTTACACTTCTTGTACTTCGACGATCTCTTCAAAAAAATAAATGAGTAGAGAATAAGAATTTTGAAATTTTTGGGTAATTTGATATTGTACTTGAATATTTTTATGATGAGCCTTTCTTTATTTCTAATCCATCAGCTTTAATAAACGCCAAAATGAAAACCATCGCGTAGTTGTATGTGCTTCTCACCTGCATTGTGCCTATAATCAACGAAGCGGTGGACCTGACAACTTCAACGACATCTATGACATGTCTGCGGCCAACAGGAAAGGTGGAAGTGAGTACATCCGTTTTTCTCATATTATTAGACCCGCAATAAATTCAGATCAATGTACGGTATTGTTTTATGCGTTTAATTTTGAAGACCTAGAGGTTTCTCGCTAAATTTAAACAAACGCGGAATCCAACCTTTGTTTACGTACACATGTGAGAATACCTCTGGGTCCCTAAAATTTCTCTGATAAACCCCCAATAAGTGCTAATTGAGTCAAGGTTGGATAATGCGTTGACTACGTATTTAGAAAAATTTTGTAATTTTGTCTCATTTTAGGACATCTATACCAGCATGATGGATATTGTTAATAATTCGAGAAAGATTCTGTCACATCACTCCAAAGTGGGCGATGACAAATAAATGAGAACATTTGAAAATGAATAATTTCATTATTTTCATGATTAAGTATCCAAGCTTAATTAATATACCGATAATTTCATCGAATTTCAGGCTCTTTTTTCACCGAAGGGCAGATTCACCGAGATGAATACACATATCCACCGACCCAAAAAAAGAAAGAAAAAAAAAGAAGAAGAGGATCCTAAAAAAATTAAGATAATTCAATTACTTTGCCTTTAACAATAAATTCATAAAGTGTAGACTTCCGTCAAAAAGAAAAGAAAAGAAAAGAAAAGAAAAGAAAAGAAAAGAAAAGAAAAGAAAAGAAAAGAAAAGAAAAGAAAAGAAGAAAAAAAAAAAAATTTTCTGGCATAGCCAAATAAATGAAAATCATGTTCCATGTCTTTTATATTTTATCAGTCATCTTGAAATATTTCAGTCTAGGCTTCTACTAGGTCAAGTGTTCGTGAGATATTATTCGTTTACCCCTTTACCTATCTTGGCGTCGTATAAGTCTTCTATGAGAAATATGAGGTAGCGCGAACTCGCTGTTGTATTGGAATGGTACGAGACAATTCAAGTCTAGGGGACGACTATCCAGCCTTTATTTATTTAATTATTTAATTATTTAATTATTTAATTATTTAATATTATTTATTTATTTATTTATTTATTTATCTATTTATTTATTTATTATTAATTCTTCTACTAGGTCAAGTGTTCGTGAGGGCGTCGTATAAGTCTTGTATGAGAAATATTTTGAGGTAATTGTGGGTGTTCTATATTTTGAGGTATCAACTTTCGTGGGGCGAACGAGCGATCTCGCTGTTGTATTGGAATGGTATGAGAAAATTCAAGTCTTCTATGAGAAATATGAGGTAGCGCGAACTCGCTCCGCTCGTTCGCCCCCTGTCCCGCTGTTGTATTGGAATGGTATGAGACAAATTTTCTAATTATTAATTATATTAATCATTTAATTATTTATTTATTTATTTATTTAATTATTTAATTATTTAATTATTTAATATTATTTATTTATTTATTTATTATTAATTATTACGAGTTCGCCCCCTGTCTCGCTGTTGTATTGGAATTGTATGAGACAATTCAAGTCTAGGGGACTTGGAAAAATTTCGACTATCCAGCCATATATGATAGGAAGAGGGACTTAGAAAATTTTCTAATTATTAATTATATTAATTATTTATTTATTTATTTAATTATTTATTTATTTAATTATTTATTTATTTAATTATTTAATCATTTAATTATTTAATTATTTAATCATTTAATTATTAAATTATTTAATCATTTAATTATTAAATTATTAAATTATTAAATTATTAAATTATTAAATTATTAAATTAATTATTTATTATTATTACGCGGGGTGTACTCGCGAATTTCTGAATCACCCACGGGGTAGAGATTTCTCTTGACGAGGGGGGGGGGTAGTGTACTCGCGAGTTTCAAAATCAGGGTCCGGCGAGAGAAAAGACATGGAACATGTCAAAAAGTAAAAACGCCTTAAAAGAAATTACTTATAGTGTATTGCGCGATGTACGTCCGTCACTGAAACCTTCCGTTGTTGTTTCCGACTTCGATAAAGTTTTCTTAAAGGCTTTTCCATCAGTTTTACCCACGAGGAAACTGTCCAAATTATTCCCTAAGAACGTCGGTGTTCCGATAGGCTCTCCCCTTGGCTCCCTGGTCTCGGAAGTCTTCTTTAAAAAGTTTGAGAGTGAGGTGTTCCAGTCTGGCTTCTACCTCCTTCCTCATGTGGTTTATTGGCACCGTTATGTTGATGACGTCCTTTGCCTTTGGAAAGGTTCTGTTTCGGAGCTTCGTGCTTTCCTTGCCTTTCTCAATGGCAGGTGCCCCATCGTCAAGTTCACCTTCGAGGTGGGAGGGTCTTCCATCAACTTTCTTGACCTCTCTATTTCTATTGTTGGTGGCGTCCACAGTTTTGGTATCCTCCGGAAAAACACTTATACGGACATCTGTGTTCATGCCTCCTCGTATTGCCCCACCTTCAACAGCTTCGTCCACCGTCTCCTTTCTATCCCTCTTTCTCCTCAGGCGTTCTTTGAGGAGGTTTCTATCATCAAGCATCTTGCTCGTTCTAATGGAGGATGATTTGGAAAAAACTTATTTCAAAAGCTTTAGATCTTACCACTTCTCTCCCCCGGTTCCGAGAGGAAAGAAAAATGGGTTCGTATTCCATTTTCGGGGAAATTGTCTTCCGAACTTACCCACCTTTTGGTCTTCGTCCTGCTTTTCATAATCCTAATACGGTTTGTAGTCTTTTCTGTAAATCTAAAGACTCCATCCCTATATCTGAGAGAAGTGGTGTCTACAAGCTTAAATGTTCTGGTTGCCCGGCTCTCTACATAGGGAAGACAGGCCGGCAACTTTGTATCAGGGTTCAGGAACACATTGATGAAGTCGCTTCTGCCCCCCTCCTCCAAAAGAAATCGGCTTTCGCTTTTGGAATCCGGCCACAATTTTGAGTTGGACCAAGCCATATTACTCCATTCTGAGAGTTCCTTTCGTAGACGGTTGGCCCCCGAGCATGTTGAGATAGTTCGTCATGTGAATGATAATGAGGTTATTGTTTTGAATCGTTTCTTTGCGGATAATGACCTCATTGAAAAGTTTTATAAGCTTCCTTCCAACGACTTGTGATTCATCTCGGTTTCCTGTCACCACTGGCCTCGATAGTGATTGTACCTTCTTTCATTTCTCACTTCTTCTTTCTTTTCCTTTAGTTCGTGTTCTGTATTATCTGATGATGGTTATTTAACCGAAAGTTCTTATACTTTGTAATTATTTTATTTTGTGTGGTTTTGTAAAGTTTCGTATGATATTATATCTAATTATCTTTATTGTGTTCATGTACATATTTAGCATTTTATAATAATTTTGCTAGAATTATCTATATTGAAAACCTTTCTCTCGATTTTTTTTTTATTTTATTTTAATTAACGAGCTACTAGCAGCCTGCTTTCAGGGCTCAAATGCTTCTACAAATAGTTGTACATACTCGTAGATGATTTGCGTATAAGAAAATTTTACAAAACAATTATGACGCCAGAGGAGGTACAGGCACGTAACGTAACAATAAAATAAATGAAACCACAGAGGCACAACCAGCGTATAATCAAGTCAAAAAACACAAAATAAAATTAAATGAATAAAATAAAAATAAAAATGGTCGGTTATAAAAGGAGCAAATCACGAAAAAAATTTCTGGACGATATTTCGCTAAACGAAAACGAAGGAAAATAAATAAATAATTCCATTACTGTACATTTATTTGGTCGTCTGAGGGCAACTGGTGTTTCCATCGCCTGAAATGTACTCAGGAAGTACGATTAGATGTATTAGGTATGTATATGTTACAGTTAAAACCCGAAATCAGTAAATTCTAAAATTCACTAGTCAAAATTAGTTGCCACAAATGACTTTAGTCAGAACTAGTTTCGACTAGTTAACTCTAGAATTTACCGTGACCCTCAGCGTTGGAGCTAGTTTTAACTTGAATAATTTCAGGTAAAACTAGTTTTTACTAGTGAAAACTAGAATTGACTAGTAAAAAGTGAAATAGAGAAGAAATTATGATTGTCAGGGAAAACTAGTTTCAACTAGTGAAAACAAGAAGGGTGAATCCAATCAGTAAAATGAATTTCTTCCCTAGTACAAATGTAATTGCATTTTTATCAAGGGTGTTGAAGGCATATTTTTTTTAGAGGCCTCCGGAACGAATAAAGAAAATGACTCTCCGACTCCGGTTGCCTCCAGTGGACACGTTTGGAGGCGTCTTCTGACCTCCAAAGTATGTCTCTGGAAGTACCTCAAAATGCCTCCAGCGCAATTACTGAGATTGGAGAAAATGCCTCCGGAGGCACTGTCGAAGAAACCGAAGACGTCTTTGGAGACCTTGGAAGCACCTCTAAGCCTCTACGTGGAAGCAAGGTACCTCCGGAGGCAAAATGCTCCAGCCTCCAACATCTTGGTTTAAATCCTCACCATCTTCGCCTCATTGGAGGCGGAGGCAAGGTACCTCCAGAGACAAAATGCCTCCATCCTCCAACACCCTTGAATTTTAATTTTTCACAAAGCTTGTTTGTACTTGAATGGTGTGCGTCAATTAGTCACTGTTAGATTTGCTCTTGTAACATTTATGGACCGATGAATTGGTATGATGTGTGTGAATTAAGGAGGAAAAATTTAGAACTTTTTCGTATATTTTATTCCAGTGTGAGCTACTTATCCTCAAAGTTGAGCAAAACTACCAAATATCTATCAATTTGGCCGAAGTATGTCTGGAAATACCATCACCTTTTCAACTCGAACAATTTCAATTCGTTTCAGTTATAAGTAGAATTTACTGATGAATTCAAACAATTTTTTTATTCTAGAATTAACTAGTCAAAACTAGTTCTGACTAAAGTCATTTGTGGCAACTAGTTTTGACTACCTAGTGAATTTTAGAATTTACTGATTTCGGGTTTTAACTGTAACATATATACTTTGTGGAAGAACGAGTCATATTACTCCTATAAAATAATGTGACGTATGAATTTTTCCAACTACTTACTTATCTTTATCATATTCATGTACTTGTATATGATTTATAATAATTTTGTTAGAATTATCGATATTGGAAAATTTTTTTTCAATTCAAATAGGTACTTCTAGTTTTACATATTATTATTATTCAAAATCTGTATTTTTCGAGATTTTTCTTGACTACCGACTTTTTACGACCTCGTCGTTTGTTCGAGTTTTGCATGCAATTTTAGAATTTTTTCGAATTTTAACAATTTTCAATATTTTACGACCTCGTCCTTCTTTCGATTTGTACGAATTAAAATTTCTTGAGTCGTAGTAAATTACTTTGATTGATTTGATGTTTCCTTCTTTAGTCACCTGTGAAATTGTGGACCAAGAAAGATATTTTTTTTTTAAAGATACTTGAAAAAGAACACTATATCTATGTACTCTACTCAAATACGAGTCAAGTTGCAATATGGTGTAGTATTTCTTCAGAGATCTTTATCGTACTCATATGCACGTAGAAAACACTTATTTTTTTTATTATTGGTCAGTTATCCGTCAATGGAGTGATAACTGAAAGAAAAGAAAAAATGTAGAATTTCTCCATTGTTGCTTCTTGTATAAAAAGAGCTGAAACACAGCATAGGAGCAATCAGTCTTTTCTATTGTGTCATATTATAAAGAAGATACTTCACTGTCTAGTTTCACGAACTACCTTATTCCTAACTTTTTCAAAGTAAGTTTTATAGTTACTATATTTCAATTATATCACATCCATTTATAAATAGGTACCAGATTCTTGTGAGATTTACATTTTTTTGTCACACACAAATATTCGGATTGTACCCTTTTTCTACCATACAAAAAAGAGGAAAATGAGCCCAAGAAAATATAAGTTTTTAGACGTTACCTACTAGAGGATTAATTGCAAAGTGAGTTGCTCAGTTGTGGTTTAAGAGTCGTATTCTGATAATACTGAAGCACTACCCTGACTAATCCATATATATTTAAAAAATTTGGGATCTATCCTTTTCACAGTTCGTGATCTTTCCTTTGAATAAATGCTTCCGACCCACAGATAAGCCATTACCCATTGGCTGATCTGTCCCTGACTTCAGTTTTGGGTAGTATTGAAACGCGATTTTGCCCTGTAGATTTCTTATGGATATAGGTATTTTTTAGATGAAATTGAACCATTTTATTCAGTGTACCAGCGTCAAACTAAACAGATCAGATTGTTTTTTTTTTTTTTTTTTAATGAATGCCTCTCACCAACAGATTCAACGTCACTCAACAATTTACTCCGCCTTCCTCACAAATTTTCAAAAAATCGGAACTCAATTTTTCCCTGTATATTTTTTAAGGGGATATTTGTGAAAGGAAAACGAACCCTCTCTTCCAATTTGCCAGGGACTTCAACTGAACAGGTCGGGCTGATTTTTTATATCCTCCGATCCGCCATCACTCCTTGATCAACTTAGCTTCCCTTACAAATTCCCAAAACATCAAACCGCGGTTTCACGAATTACATTTCTTATGTGGATATATTCAACCTATAATAATAATATATTCCCCCTGTCCAGGTGTCATGGTTGAATTATATCATCAATTATACTAATGCTGCGGAGCAGCGAAGGTCATCTAATCAAATTTCTATTATCAATTTTCAATTTTTCAATATTCCTTTCTAAGTCAAAATCACTCTGGATTCAATATAAGGCTCCCAACGTCGAACTCAGGTTTCTTCTCAAATATATTTGGTTGATGACTCAAGTACAAAGAATAATTGTGAAACTATCCAATTTTATTAACTAACCAGCAAAATTTTCATATACGTGTATTCCTTTCTACAGTCACTCATTATTATATTAAGTTCATTTCCATAGTTCTGAAAACAGGTTCGTCTAGAGTCGATTCTGAAACCAACCTAACGATAATTTGCGTCCCTCATATCCCTGACTTGCTATTTCTAAATCAATTGAAGCGCTGCGTAGAAAAGGGGCCTCCAATGAAAATTTTGGTTTTGAGAAAAACGCATTTGAAATTTCAAAGCATAGTACTTCTAAACCAAATAGACTCAAATTATTACGTTCTTGTATGTTACAACTATGGTTGATCATGATCACTTCCCTAATTTCGTTATTACGCGCTCTAATGTCATTTTTGAGCAGTAAAATAAAAACATGGTAGGTAGGTATAATATAGTAGAGATCTTAGAACACAATAAACGCCTTTTTTGGAAAAAGGGCCTAAGGCTACGGAGGCCCAGGGGGTAGCTTTTCTTCCAAAGTAGATCTTGGACGCCAAAATTTTTTTATTTTATTTGTTTGTGCCATTTACGTATCACTCTTGGGTAGAATAGGAAAATCATTTCGCCGAGTGAGAGAATCTTTAGTACATTGCACTGTGGGATAAATCGCGAATTTAGCTGAACAAGCGTTCAATTTGGATAAAATGGTTGTAAAAGAATAGGGTAAATTAATAAATTGAAATCTCTAGAAACATTGGAATGTATCCGACAAAAAAATTTTTTTTTTTTCTTTTTGCGGACCTTAGATATCCTAAAAATACTATAAAACTTCAACTTCAAATATTTTTTATTTTATGACGCATTCAACGACAAGGTTATTAAGAAAAGGAAGAATTTGTGAGGTTTTATCAGCTCTTCCAAAAAATCCCATATGAAGTTCCAAGAAAAGTTTTAAAAAATTTTATATGCTACTTGAGCGCTCCAAACAGGCTCAGAAGCCGCTGAAAGATCTAAAATCCAAAAATTGATAACCTATAACATTGTTATGAATTTCATTAAATTATGGAATTCTCAGCAAAATTTGTAAAAAATACTCAAGAAATTCTACAATACGTGTATAAAAGCCTGAATATGACTTACGAAGCTCCAAGAAAGTTAAAAAATTACGGCTTCCTTAACGAAGTTAAACGAGGAACGCAGGGAACTTGTTTTATGATTCGAGTGAGATTTGGTATTGAAAATTCAAGAAAGCCTAGATATGGAGAAAGGTAGTAAAAAGAAGGCCTAGACCAACTATTAGTGTAATATAATATAGTTGGATAAATCAGGTTCCTTGTTAAAATTTCCACTCTTAGCTCGAGAGTCGAAAATTTTCTAAGTGCCCCTCCTATCATATATAGCTCGAGAGTCGAAATTTTTCTACGTCCCCCTTCTATCATATATATAGCTCGAGAGTCGAAATTTTTCCAAGTCCCTCTCCTATCACATATGGCGCGAGAGTCGAATTTTTTCTAAGTCCCCCCTCCTATCATCTACAGCTCGAGAGTCGAAATTTTTCTAACCCTTCTATCATATATAGCTCGAGAGTCGAAATTTTTCTAAGTCCCTCTCCTATCACATATGGCGCGAGAGTCGAATTTTTTCTAAGTCCCCCCCTCCTATCATCTATAGCTCGAGAGTCGAAATTTTTTCTAAGTCCCCCTCCTATCATATATAGCTCGAGAGTCGAAATTTTTCTAAGTCCCCCTTCTATCATATATAGCTCAAGAATCGAAATTTTAACAGGGAACCTGTTTTATGGGGGCTATTTGAGAAATCTGCCGTGCGCCGTGCGCCGTGCGCCGTCCAGCGAAAAACTTGGAAAAATTTCGACCCTCGAGCTATATATGATAGAAGGGGGACTTAGAAAAATTTCGACTCTCGAGCTATAGATGATAGGAGGGGGGACTTAGAAAAATTTCGACTCTCGAGCCATATATGATAGGAGAGGGACTTAGAAAAATTTCGACTCTCGAGCTATAGATGATAGGAGGGGGGACAAATTTTTCCATGTCCCGCTCCTATCATATATGGCTCGAGAGTTGAAATTTTTCCAAGTTTTTTGCCGGACGGCGCACGGCAAATTTCTGAAAAAGCCCCAAGTAGGACCGGTTCCCTGTTAAAATTTCAACTCTCGAGCCATATATGATAGGAGGGGGACTTGGAAAAATGTCGACTCTCGAGCTACCGTATATAGCTCGAGATAGACAAATTTAGACTCTCAAACTATATTACACTAGGTTTATAGTGGGTCTAGGCCTTCTTTATACTAGCTTTATCTAGGTGTAGGCTTCCTTGAATTTTCGATACCAAATCCCATTTGACTCATAAAACAGGTTCCCTGCGTTCCTCGTTTAACTTCGTTAAGGAAGCCGTCGTTTTCATTTATTTCTATGTTTTCGCTGGACGGCGCACGGCGGACGGCAGATTTCTCAAATAGCCCCCCATAAAACAGGTTCCCTGTTAAAATTAGAGGTGGTAGGAGAGCCATTTTCGGCCTGTAACCGGTTAGAGCACAGAACCAAAGCCAACTCTGGACGCTGGAGCTGAAAGCTGAAGCGGAGAGCTAAAACGAAAGAGAGAAGCACAAAAATAGGTGGACTTCTTTGGCGTTTTTAACAATGCCATAAAGAGGGACAAGCAAATTGAAAATCAGTTTAGGCAGTATCAAACTGAAAGGTAAGAGTACGAGAATGAGCTCTTGGAAATTTTTCTAGTCTTATTTGAGGCCTACCTTAGGATCCAACAGAGAAGAACACCTCTCGAAAGACTCTCAATGATCTCTATTTATCTCCCGAAAAGAAAAGAAAAAAAACAACCAAGTTACAGAAGATAAGCTTTCGGTAATTTGTACAATATGATATTTTTTTTCCTTGGTGTAGGAATATTAAAATTTTGTTCAAGTTTGCAAAGTAGATTAGTATAAATGAATATTGAAACATTTTATTGTTTTGTAGTTCTCACGTTTTGGTACACATAATAAAATGAAAAAACATTTATTTTTTATTCATCAGTTCAAATAAACATCAAAATGAAAATCATCGCCTTGTTGTTTGTGACCCTTACAAGCGTAGTGGCTTTCACTCAAGCTACAATTTGTGCTATTAATACACATACCGGTGAGCTTCAGAACTTTCCTAGTCGTCGAGCGATGATGTCTGCCGGACGTCCAGGAAGTGAGTATACTTCGTCAAGTTATTTTTCTTATTCAGAATCGTGATAGTTGAATCGTCGGTATCACGATTGAAATACTTTTACTCTCCGTAGAAATTATGAATTCTTCATTATCCTTATGAATTCATAGAATCACCCTTACCCTTACTTCATTTTCAATTAAACTTACTTATATGAGTAAGAATAAAAATTAACCCGCGGAATATACATGCGCTTTATTCTTTTTAATAATTTTGAAGATACATGTGAAAGTCGCGAGATAATAGCTCTCAATATTGAGCCAAAGGTATATTGGGAAGAAATAATATTGAATATATTTTTTTGTTATTGTAGCATATGTATACTTGCATCAGGGGCCATGTTAGAGTTTCGGCTACATAACTTGGTGTCCTTCCGTGTTACGACAAACATACATCTGAAATATTCAAACAGTTTTTATTTTCACAATTTCTGTCGTAATGCATGTAACTTACGTTTTTTTTTTTTGTAAATTTTGGAATATTGTTGTATTGAATAAATACGGATGAAATAAACATCATTGCATGATTAATAAATTTTGATTCATTTTGAGTGATCAAGAAGAATGTCACACCGATAATTTTGTACCAAAAGTAAGATGAAGCCTTTAAAACAGTTCTACGCATGACCACAGTTTGTTGGTAGTCTTTAAAAACAGTTGTATTCTAGACAGCTACCAGGCCCGCATCTCATTCACCAGTACCGAAGTAGCCACGGTCGGCTCAGATTTATAAGAAGCTGAAACTGAGACAATAGAACGAATTAGTAAGATGAATGATTTCGATATAAACATTCTGTTGGCGAGTTAACTCGTAGCTATAGACCTCGTAGCTAACGTGAAATATTCAGTATACGTATAAGCGGTTACAAAAATACGTGAACACTTTCACTTTGCTTTATTACATTAAGCACCTTTTCACTGCTCGACGGCTGATCCGCAGGAAATTCTTTGCAAGTAAACTATTCGCAAGAGAAAATTATGCGCAAGACAAATTGTGAGCACAGAAAATTCTTCGCAAAAACGAAAACACGAAAATTGTTCGCACGATTTATATGACACTACAAATTATGAAGGGGGAAAGTTAAAATATTAAGAAATTAATTTCGAGAACGACGTTAAGTTGATGTAATCTTCAAGTAGGCCTAACTAAACAGCAAAGTTGTTTTTTCATTTCTGTCAATGCATTATGAGAAAAGTTATTGAAGAAGGGCTGAAGGTGCGTTACAAAACGGATAGTGATTTTGCTCATAGGTTACTTCATTTTGCAGCGTCAGCATTTGTACGAGTCGATGAAGTGATGGAAGCATTCGACGTCTTATGAGACAATAACGTTATCCCAGTTGAGGCTCAAGAAGTTCTCAATTACTTTCTGGATCGGACGGCCTTATCGCAGGGGTAGGCAAGCGCCGAAGTTTCCATTGAAAATGTGAAACCGCAATGAGGCCGCAGTCAATGGTATGCCCAAAATTAATAACTCCGTTGAGGGATGGCACAATGTTTTCGAGTCAACGGTGGTAGTATATCCCAAATGTCTTCCGATTCATCGAAGCGGTGCAACGAGAACAGGTCTTGACAGAAGTGAAGTACAAAGAAAAAGTCGCGGGAGAGCCTCCAACAAAGAAAAAAAAAATTGATCGTGACAACGCAGCTAGATTAAAGCGATTGGTTGAACGTTACAATTCTGGAGACCAAAATGACGAAACTGAATCTGACGAGGAGGGTGATGATCATCCAATTTTAATATACCTGAGAGGAGTAGTTCATAACATTGCTTATTAGTTCCTATTTCTAAACTATTTTCTGTATCATTGTACATTGATACTCGTTTTAATATGCATCACGAAACACATTTTTGTGCGAACAATTTTCGTGTTTTCGTGTTTGCGAAAAATTTTCAGTGGGAAGAATTTTCTGTGCTCACAATTTGTCTTGCGCATAATTTTCTCTTGCGAATAGTTTACTTGCGAAGAATTTCCTGCGAAGAATTTTCGCGCGAAGAATTTTCAGGGAATCTCCGCTTATATCCGTATACTAAAACGAGCGTCTGTTGCGCGTCGACGACAGCCGCTAGCAAGGTAAGTACCAATTTTGGAATAAGGAAACGATTTTTTTCTGCTAAAATTTTCTGAAAAAAAATGACTCGAAACGACGAGCCAATTTACTAACACAAAAGGATACTGTTCTATTCATTAGCAAAAAAGCCAAAGAAACTGCTCCCATGAACAGATATAGGTAGGCTTATTTTGTTTTGTGGATACTAAATTTCTTCTCTTCAAAAAAATAATTATAAGAACTTACCTATTTTTTCATCAGGGTGCGCTCCATTAAATTCATTGGTCGGCATGTGAGGCCAGTCTGGGGGCCCAACCCCCTCCCATGTTGATGAATGACGTATATAGAACGGTCTTTTAGACATATCAGTAGGAAAATATGATTACAATATTAACCTAGCATTTGTGACACAGAGCCAGTTTGAATGCAAATTGGTATAGGTTGACAAATCATCCAAAACATTTTAGTGAGTCGCGTATTTAAAAAAAATTAGAAGCCATTGCAGACGTTGCAATGGCAGCGGGGAACCCGCAATTCCTTAACTCGACCTCAAAGGTGGTGTGGAACTGAGTTGACAATCTTGTCATATAATTCAAATCGAAATTATCATTCTACATTCCCTCCTATCATATATAGCTCGAGAGTCGAAATTCTTCTAAGTCCCCCTTCTATCATATATACCTCGGAAGTCACAATTCTTCCAAGTCCCCCTCCTATCATATAGAGTTCGAGGCTCGAAATCCTTCCAAGTCCCCCTCCTATCATATATGGCTCGGGACTCGAAATTCTTCTAAATCTTTTAAGTCCCCCTCCTATCATATATAGCTCGAGACTTGAAATTCTTCTAAGTCATTTTCCTATCATATATAGCTCGAAAGTCACGATTCTTCCAAGTTCCCCTCCTATCATATATATCTCAAGACTTGAAATTCTTCTAAGTCCTTCTTCTATCATATATAGCTCGAGTCTCAAAATTTTTCCAAGTGTTTGGTCGGACGGCGGACGGTAGCTCGAAAGTCAAAATTCTTCCAAGTCCCCCCCCCCCCCTATTATATATAGCTCGAGACTTGAAATTCTTCCAAGTCCCCCTCCTATCATATATAGCTCGAGACTCGAAATTCTTCTAAGTCCCCCTCCTTTCATATATAGCTCGAGACTCGAAATTCTTCTAAATCTTCTAAGTCCCCCGTAACCTGCGGACGCGGACGTTTTCTGAGGATGTAATCTCCTATAGATAGCGGGTTCCCCGCTAAAAAAAAACTTATGACGCCACCATTCTTTTAACAGACTGCTATGTAGTACTTTGGTGGTATTTTTCGAAAAAAAAAATATATATATTACCAACTTTAACCAAACCTATTATAAATATAAGTTCTACTTTGGTGGCATTTAAAAAAAAAAAAAAAGAACATATTGCTCACTTTAACCAACCCCTATAATAAATCAGTTCTGCTTCAGTCGCATTAAAGTTAATATATTTATATAGAAATATTTCATATAATTATTGAACGTAGCCTCACATAAATTATAAATTTTGTGTGCTAACATTAAGTTGGCAAGTTCTTCATGATGACTTTTTGAGCTACCTACACTTCTTTTAGCCAAAACAAGATTTTTCACTTCACGTTTTGATTTAAGGGATATTTTTTTCAATGAAGTATTATTATAAGAAAATGAAAGAGTCAAAAGTTGAAAATAGAATTTCTAAAACTTGAAAGCAAAATTAATACGCGGAATCATTATTATTGAATGACTTTCATTATTTCTAATTCATTTTATTATATAAATACAAGAGAGAAAACAATCAGAGCAGAGGAGGGTAAATTTTACTGCAATATAGGGACCTAGATATGAATTCAAGTTTTTATAAATTTTTGTGATTTTGCAATTTTTTTACGTCTTTTTCTTCGGACGCTTCGCGGGCCGGATGAAAGGTTTCCTGGCCCGCGGCCCCTAAGTTGAGCATGCCTGCTCTAAATATAGATTTAGAGTCAGAAACCCTAGGCTTGGTAGACTATATGGTTTTTCAAAAACTCATAAAGCGGGCATCCCTCTGAGACCTGTAGCATCTTACATTTCGTCATCTATTTATCCTCTCACTGATTTAAATCCAATGTGGGTTTTCAACCTACTTTCTCTGTTCAAAACACCCATCAACTGGTTGACAAAATCAAAGATCGTCATGTCCCTCAGGACTCAATTCTCGTGTCCTTCGACATCGCCAATATGGACCCCGATGTTACTTGTGCTCCAGCCCTTGGAAAAGTTTTTGACATCTTGGGACGACCACAAATTTCACCACATGCTGCCGAGGAGTTCATTACTTTCTTGAAAATTTGTCTCGACTATAAGGTTTGCCAATTTAAATACAATATTCATCGCTTCCCTGATAGTCTTTCTATAGGGTCCTTTAATTGCAGAAATCTTCACCAAGAGTCTAGAAAAGGAAATTTTCTCCTCTGATAATATGCTTATGAACCTGATGGGATATTGGTACCGATACGTAGACGATGTTCTATGTCTATGGGAAGGTACGAACCCCCCCTCCAGGATTTCCTTGTTTCCATCAATAGTTTCTACCCCTCTATTGAATTCACGCTCGAGATCGGCGGATCCAATATCAATTTCTTAAGTCTCTCTATCGCTATCATAGACGGCTGACATGAATTCATTATTTTCAGAACGCCCACTCACACTGATCATGTGATTGATGACTCTTCTTTCCACCCTCCTTCTCACAAGCATTCTGCCTTTTATTCAATGATCCATCGATTAGTGTCTATCGCCCTCACTTCAGCGGTCTTCACAAAAGAAGTAGACACTATCACTCACACAGCGAAGACCAACAATGAATGTCAAAATAGACATGTATGAGATAGTCCGCAAAAAACTCACCTCACGTACGATCGCCCTTCAATCTGAAGGCAAACAGAAAAAGAAAAAAGAAAAATGGTTCCGGCTTTCCCACCTCGGAAGTTTTTTCCATTAAATATCTCGCTTACTCAAAACCCATTATCTTCCCGCTTTCTAGACACTACAAAGTTTTTCTAAGTCCCGAAAATGATGACGTGACATCTTGAACGTATTGTAATATCAAGGAAGCCGTCGTTTTATATAACTCAAGAGTCGAAATTTATGCCGTGCGCCGCCCGGCGAAAAACTTAATTTTGACTCCTATCATAGCTCGAGAGTCGAAATTTCTCCTGCTCCCCCCCTCTCCGTGATGTCATCAATCTTCGGGCCACTAACGCCCACGCTTCTCAAAGTACCCCCAACAAATGGGATAGTGGGTTCCCCACTAAAAAATTTGACTTTTGAGCTGTAGCTTAGAGACTTATATATTTCCATGATATTTGATTGAGGGCAGGAGGTCCTGAAGCTCGTGGTTGCTTAATAGTTTTATTTTTAAAATATTTAATTAAAAAATCCAAGAATCAACCAGAGTGAAGATATAAAGCTTCGTTTTTCATCTTGTATTGAAATGACTTTTTTCGATGAGTCACTGGAAGTTTTTCATCAAAAACTATAGGCTCTGCTCAGGCGTTCGACTATCCAAATATTTTGGAGATCTGTCACAGACATTATGAAAAAAAGAAGGACCTACAAAGCTCAGTTTTTTAAGCAGTTTCTGAGGTCGCTAACTGATTTCACCAAAAGGAACTTTTTGAGTAGAAAGAAGTATTCACTAATAATGATGCAATAAATACTATTTATTCAATTTTGCCGCTCTATTTAAAACAGAAGAGAAACTAAACATTTGAAATTCTTTAAAACAGAGGTATTTAAATACAGTCGATGCCGACTATAGGTGAAATATGACATCTGTAGCAAGATTGACAGGAGGACGAAGCAATGATCTTTCTCGACGCTTTGGAGGTCTTACATTACTTTCAGACTGACAAAAAATCAGGTTACTTTATATAGGCCTATTATTATTATTATCAGCCTTTATTGATTATAAATGATACATGTTTACTTATATATACATGGCCCTACTTTGGGCGAAGGCCTCCCTCAACCTCGACCACTCTTGTCGGTCGTACGCCACTTTGCGGTATGATCTATTGTATCTTAAGAATTTTATTATTTCGTCTTCCCACCTTGCTCTTTGCTTTCCCTTCTTCCTAACCTCTTTTTGAACCCAATTCTTCAATTTATATGTCCATTTGTTCCCATCTTGCCTTGCCACGTGTCCCGCCCAGTCCCATTTTGCTCTTTTTGCTGCTTTCAAAAAGTCGATGTAGGCCTATATGTAGGATTAAATTTTTTTTTTTATCCGCGGATTCCCTCGCAAATTACTGGACAGATTTTTTCGACACTTAGATAAGTTATAGTCTCATATCTGAAGATGGGCGACAACAATTTTTTCGAAGAATAATTGATAGAAATTTTTCAGCGCGTTTCCAATTAAGTTAATACGATTCTGTAGGTTACGGTTAATCATATATTGAGAGTAATCGAAATATAAATTTGCAAAGATTGCAGAAACAATTGTTATAGCACCGTAGCAATGTGGGCAGGGGGAGTGAATTTTACAAACTGAGTTTTATTGTTCATTCTACAAATATTTGGCCTGATTGACAGGTCATTGGTATTTGATCTAAAGAGAGGGAGTAACTCTCTCAATGATTTTGCATGGTGAGAAGAAAAGTCGTGTACTACTCACGCGACTGCGTGAATGTTTTTTAGACAGTTTCTGAGGTGGTCAACAAACTATTGTTGGATACAACTGACTTCGCCAATTTAGAATAGTATAATAAAAACGGCTTTGCTATCACACCATTCTGTAATATTTATCTATCACGGAAAAACGTTACCAATTTTTCGCCAATTTATTCTCAAAAAAAAAAATACTGAAACCTTTTTGAAGAGAATGAAATTCATGAATGATGCAATAAATACTATTTATTCAATTTTGCCATGCTATTTAAAACAGAAAAGAATCTAAATATTTGAAATTTTTGAAAACAAACGTATTTGAATACTTAATGATTAAAGCAATGAAATTCTTCCTTTCCAAAAGTACTCATTCATTTGTCGTAGTCCAGTTTGAATGGATGGGACAGGGCCTTTTTCGAAATATTAACAACGTCCATAATGGTCGAAAACATAATCTAGAATGAGAGAAAATTATATTTTTATAAATAAGTAGTCTCCAATTTATCAAACAATTAAGAATTACTGGGGTTTTTCAGAGAAATTGTGAGGGCCCGGAGGTAAGTATTCTCATACACGTATGTGAATGTAAACAAACCTGGAAGTGGTGCGATTTTAAAATAGAATTGAATTTTTAAATCGTACCACTTCCGTATAAACTCAAAGCCACTTTCCGCGTTCATTTACATATTTTAGTAAGAATACCTCTAGGTTATTAAAATTGCACTGATAAAAACATACCGTATCATGGTCAAAATTTTTTGCGGGTTGAATAATATGATAAAAACGGATGTAGGTACTCACCTCCTCCAATACTGTTCTGATAATACATATCATTGATGGAGTTGAAGTTTTGAGGTGCATAACCGTTCTTTCTGTCTCTTGCACAAATAACAGCTTGAGAGAAAGCTACAGCGCAGGCGAGAAATACGAACAACAACACGATTGTTTTCATTTTGGCGTTTATGAAAGCTGATGGATCAGAAATGAATGCTCATATTAAAAATATTCTAGTACAATATCAAATCACAGATAAATTTGAAAACTCTTATCCTCTACTCCGCTTTTTTGAAGAGATCATCCAACGACAAGGAGAGCAAATTATTGGTCTACGTAAGTACCTACCTTACACATAAGAAACTCTGAAAAACGATGTTAAACGAGGAACGCAGGGAACCTGTTCTAATCTCACGAGTCCAAATTTTTTCAAGTCCCCTCTTATCATATAATATAGGTAGCTCGGGAGTCAAAATTTTTCCAAGTTTTTCGTTGGACGGCGCACAGAGCATAAAAATATTTTCGAAAAAAAAACCATAGAACAAGTTCCTCGTTAAAACTCATTTTGGGGCTGTACCAATGAGTTTGAAGTATTTTATTATGTAGAGAAGTACAAATAGAAATGACGACGGAAATTTTGTTGATAAAGCCTAATAGACACGATGCATGGGCCCATTATAAAGTGCTATTACTAATTGATTATGGGAGCAGTATCACTTTCAGTAAGAATTTCTTCCTCTTTTTGAGCCACATCGGAATATATGTATTTCAAATAACACCTGAGTTTAATGACAAGAGCCTACATTTAAGTACTGAAGGATTTGGGCTTTTTTCAAAATTCTTGAAATTTTTGTATCTACTCAGAATGAAATTCCGAAAAGTGATACGCACTCATGAATGAATGTGATGTTATGAGCCCTATTTACAAAACTTACTTGGATATTGAAATGAGATGTTGAAATATCTTCTACAAGACAATAGAAAAGACTGAATACTTCTATGTCCAGTTTGAGGTCCTTTTATACGAGAAACAACCCGGAAAAAATTCAATTTTTTCGGAATTTTTTTTCTTTCCTTTCGGTCATATTCGAAACACCTACGTAACTAATAAAAAAACAAGGTTTTTCATCGAAATTTGCGTGCGTATGAGAACGATAAAGATATTTTTTTGATACGTCAATTGCAACTTATGACTTAAATTCAGCATAGTACCTAGGTCTAATCGTGTTTTCCGGGTACATTTTGAGAGAGAGAAAAAAAGATAACTTTCATATTCTACAATTTTACAGATAAGGTCAAATAGTTTAATGGAATTATATTGTCAAACTTTCTTATCGTTTGTGTCAGCAACAGAGTAGGTGAACTTATTAATTGTTGTTTTGGATTTCCAGGAAACATGTAATTGACTTCGTTTCAGAACATAATTCCCGGGAAAAAAGAAAAAATTATCGAGAAATAGTTAAATGTAATTGTTTTCGTTATCGTATCAACGCGGATAATGACGTTGATGGGACGGTTCTTGCTCGTCGGTATCCTTTAATCAACGTAACTAGAAATTTCCTGTCCAAAAGTGTTCATTCAGTAATAGGTAGAATAGTCAATCATTACAGTGCTTTATTTGAAAAAGAGGCACATATACACGGCGACGCATTATGTGGGCTACAGAGAAGTCAAGGTAATATTATGGCAATAGGTATGATGAGGTAGCATTTTACCAATATTGTTTCTAGGAATTATTGAGGCCACAATAAAGACTTTTAATTAATTGTGATTTTCCAGCGGGTTCTGAGCGCGCCTTGAAAAATCTCAAGGAGTGCTCGAGAACCCTGCACGCCATTACTTGCGGTCAAATAAAAAATGACGGTTTCCTTAATGAACCTAAACGAAAAATGCAAGGAATTTGTTTCATAAGTAAAATTCAATGTCGTATTGAAAATTTAAGGAAACCTAGGCCTAGTATAAAGCTAGTATAAAGAAGCACTAGACCTACTATAAACCTAGTATTATAGTTCGAGAGTCTAAATTTTTCTTTACTCTCGAGCTATATATGATGGGATCGGGACTTAGAAATATTCCAAGTACCTCTCCTAACATATATATAGCTCGAAGGTCGAAATTGAAACTTTTCTATGTCCCCCTCTTATCATACATAGGTCGAGAGTCAACATTTTTGTAAGTCTCTCTCCTATCATGGGTTGAAAGTCGAAATTCTTCCAAGTTTCTTGTCGGACGGCGCACGACAAATTTCTCAAAAAATTAGAAGCCATTGCGGACGTTGCAATGGCAGCGGGGAACCCGCAATTCCTTAACTCGACCTCTCAGGTGGTGTGGAACTGAGTTGATAATCTTGTCATATAATTCAAATCAAAATTATCATTCTACATTCCCTCCTATCATATATAGCTCGAGAAACGAAATTCTTCCAAGTCCCCCTTCTATCATATATAGCTCGGAAGTCACAATTCTTCCAAGTCCCCCTCCTTTCATATATAGCTCGAGACTCGAAATTCTTCTAAGTCCCCCTCCTATCATATATAGCTCGAGACTCGAAATTCTTCTAAGTCCCGTAACCTAACCTAACCTGCGGACGCGGACGTTTTCTGAGGACCCGGACGCGGACGTTTTCTGAGGATGTAATCTCCTAACAAAATAGATAGCGGGTTCCCCGCTAAAAAACCCCCATAAAACAGGTTCCCTGTTAAAAACTCACGGGTTCTTTGACGAAGTCAAATGACGGGTGGCTGGAAACCTGTTTTATGGGGCACTTGGGATCTGAAAAATGTAGATTATGACGGCACAAGGCTGACTATGACATCAAACTCACAGGCACGGATTTTGGAGCTATTCATAATAGGAGGAGAGTTTGAAAAAAAGTGATTCATAACGTCACTAGATTGTGACGTCAGAGGCCCCCGCCCCCAAGCTATGTATGATAGGAAGGGGACTGGGAAAAACTTCAAGTAACTTTCTCCACTATCCATTTCCATTGTATCGATATATTGATCTTGATTGTATCGAAATATCGATTCTATGCTCGGCTGCTGCAGTACGTGAAGCCTTTATTATAACTTGTATTTAACCTAGTGTAAGTCTAGTAGACAATATTTTAGGCTGACTAGCTTTGGGGGGCTCACTCGCTCCGCCATTCTCCCTCTCTGTTTAGTCTCTGTAAGTCTAGTACATAATATTTCAAGCTACTAGCTTTCGAGGGCTCCCAGAAAAACTAATATACTATGTTTTAAGATGACTAGCTTTTATGTACCCACTCACTCTGCTCGTTCGGCCCCTTCTTAGTGTAATATAAGGCTAGTATACGGTGAAGGCTAAACCTACTATAGCACCCTATAGTTTAAGCATAGTACATATAATGAGGCTTTTTTCCAAGGCATGCCTAGTGTACTGTATACTAGGCCGTATAATGAAGGCTAATGGTCGAAACTTTCCAAGTCCTTAATGTAGGTCAAGGTCATTAATGACGTCATAAAACGTCGCGTGACGCAGATTTCAAACTGACCCCGAGCCCAAACACATATACATGTCCAGAGGCACACGGGATCTGAAAAATTTAGATTGCGACGTCAAAGGCGGCATGACGTTATCAAATAATGAAGTCACAGTTCCCATCCCACAAACTATAATATGATAGGAAGGGGACTTGTAAAATTTTCGAACTCCGAGCTTTACCGGCCGGCTGGACGGCGGAGTTTCCACCAAAAAACCCCCGATAGAACAGGTTCCCTGTTAGAATTTTCGAGCTCCGAGCTTTGCCGGCCGGACGGCGGACAGAGGACAGTTTTTTTCGAAAAATCCCCCGATGAAACAGGTTCCCTGTTAAAATTTGCTCGAATAAGGAATTCGCAATTTTAATTCATATTGCTGAAGTGAACGCGATCGATCCTTCTAAAAAATACCTTCTCCTTACGAATCCTGACTCTCTTATAACCATTGCCTGGATTCCGGAAGACACAAGGATCTAACAGAGTACGATCCAGTCGACGAAGCAGCCAAGCAAGCCATCATGACCTGATTACCAAACTTATTCTCTTTGACATTTTCAATGTCTTTATCGGCGCACCACCTCACTAAAGGAAATTCCGTGAGTCCGAGTTGCCCCTCCCATTGATGGGCTTAAAATCCTCGCACCCGCGACCTAATCCAGAGATCTGCGAGTTAAAAATTGCTAGTCCTAGTGTACTACTCGTATACTAAACTAGCTTTAAATTAGTGGATAAAACTATAGACTTAATTATGCTAGCTTTGAACTAGACGTAGCATACGCCTATGCCACGCTTTACTTATACTTGACTATACTAATAATAGGTATTTTTAAAACCTTTACCGGCACCAGCCCCATCCCATTATTGGAAATCTGCGAGTCCGAGATTTGGTTCATCCCATCCAGAAATCGGCGAGCTCTGGTTGTTGCGCACGGCGGTCCGTACGCCACGATGAAGAGGAAATAGGAACCTGTCGGTTCCGAAGGCTCCTGAACGCCTCGGGCGGAGGATCGGCGTTACGCGACATTATAAAGAAAAAAGTCTCTTTCGGTGTATAGCAATGTACGTTTATTTCGATAATACGACAACAAATGAGTGGAAGAGAAAGGGAGAAGAACGGTTGACTGGAATTAAAGAAAGCTGGAGAGTGATCGGCCGGTGCTACAAAGTTGAGGGGGAAGAGAAGACCAGTCCCGCGGTCACCGCGGAGGCTAATCAAGAGGAAGCACTGTTGTACCCGCGGACACCGCGGCGAGCAACAGGAGGAAGTTCGGAGAAGATGAGCAGTTCAGTCCCGCGGACACCGCGGAGGCTAACCAAGAAGATGTACTGTTGTACCCGCGGACACCGCGGCGAGCAACAGAAGGAAGTTTGGAGATGTTAGTAGATCAGTCCCGCGGGCACCGCGGAGGCTAATCAAGAGGATACGCTGTTGTACCCGCGGACACCGCGGCGAGCAACAGGAGGAAGTTCGAAGATGTTAGTAGATCAGTCCCGCGGACACCGCGGAGGCTAATCAAGAGGAAGCACTGTTGTACCCGCGGACACCGCGGCGAGCAACAGGAGGAAGTTCGGAGAAGATGAGCAGTTCAGTCCCGCGGACACCGCGGAGGCTAACCAAGAAGATGTACTGTTGTACCCGCGGACACCGCGGCGAGCAACAGAAGGAAGTTTGGAGATGTTAGTAGATCAGTCCCGCGGGCACCGCGGAGGCTAATCAAGAGGATACACTGTTGTACCCGCGGACACCGCGGCGAGCAACAGGAGGAAGTTCGAAGATGTTAGTAGATCAGTCCCGCGGACACCGCGGAGGCTAATCAAGAGGAAGCACTGTTGTACCCGCGGACACCGCGGCGAGCAACAGGAGGAAGTTCGGAGAAGACGAGCAGATCAGTCCCGCGGACACCGCGGAGGCTAACCGAGAGGATACGCTGTTGTACCCGCGGACACCGCGGCGAGCAACAGGAGGAAGTTCGGAGAAGATAGGAAAGCTAAACCCGCGGACACCGCGGAGAATAACCCGAAGGGATAGGTAAGCGAGAAGAAAGCGAGGGAAGCTGAGGAAGCCTAGTATGCCGAGAAAGAGTAGACTATACCCGCGGGCACCGCGGCGAACAGTCCGAAGAGGTTGTGGAAAGAAGCTATGAAAATAAAGAAAGAAGGCAAGGAGAGAAGCGAGAGAGCTAGCAGGAAAGCAGGAGAGTAAGCTGGGTGAAGCCGAAAGAGAAGTGATGAAAAGTGGCTCGCGGAGCCTATTTTATAGGGTGTTTTTGGGCGCGATCTCGGCGCGATCACGTGAGGACGGTGGTAGGAGTATTTTCTACTTTTGGGGGTAGTTCGCGTGGAGTACGCGTTCGTTACGAACGAAGATGAAAGCAACATGAAAAGAACAGTTGACGCGCGAGAGAAAATACTTATTCGAAAAATATATTCGAATAATTACTTGAATTCGTGAGTACAACATCGTTGATGTCTTTTTTGTGCCTTTATTTCCTACCGGGCATTCACAAGTTCGGGAATAAGTTTCCTCTTTTCAATATCTTTATTGGAACCCCATCAGAGGGGGAAATCCGGAGTCTAAATACCAGTTGATCTTCCTCTTCCCAACCCTAGAAAATTTGCATGGAATCCTTGACTTGATCCAGGATAGTTGAGTTAATAAATTAGACCTAAAGCGGTCGGGTACATCGCTGATCACAGGATCGCTTATGCTTTGTCTGAGGTGAAAGAGCCTGGAAAATCGGTGAGAAAATATAAGTGGGACAGTCTTCAAAATGCGTATGAGACCAAGAATGAGGGCGAACGAGCAGAGCGAGTGAGTAATTAGTTGGTGGAAGAACAAAGTAAAATGGAAGTCAGAGAGTGTCGAGAGTTAAGGAAATGAGGAAAAGTAAGCGAAGGAAGCTCCGGAAAAAAGTTCCTTGAGAGGAGTGAGGAAGGAGAGGAAGAAAGCCGGAGCTAGAAATGTAAGTAAATTTCTCCACTTCATGGAAAAACATTGAATCACGTATACGTCTTTGAGCGTTTGTACAGAAATATCATGTAAGGATATATCAATCTCGATTACATCGATACATCAATCTCTGAATGTCTTGATCTTGATTGTATCGAAATATCGATTTTATAATCGGCTGCTATTCATTGTAGGCCCATATAATAACCTAGTATAAGTTTAGTACACGTATACAATATTTTAGGGTAACTAACTTTTGGGGCTCACTCGCTCCGCTCGGTCTCGTATAATGAAGGCTAAGGGTAAGAATTTTGGAAGTCTCTAAAGCAGGTCAAGGTCTTTGATGACGTCATAATTCGTCCCGTTGCAGATTTCAGACTGACTCCCAGCCCAAAGACATGTACATGTCAAAATAATAGGAAGAGGGTGTGGAACATTAACAGATAGGAGGTAGAACACGAGAAGACTCGCCACAGAGACAATCCTCTTAGTCTAGGATAGACCAAAAGAGAGAACTTTCAGAAGAGAGTCATGAAGGAGAATGAGAAAAGGACCAGGAAAAAAATCAAGTAGAGGGGAAGAGGAAGACTTTCGTCAACCGCTTCACTCGATTTTATTACAACTTTACCGGCGACTAATTTTCCTTATTTTGGCTCAGTTTTCTCCTGCATTTCGTTCTACTCATATCTCTGATGATGACCGCCCCGACGTGGTTGAAACCGGTCGTGTATATTTGTTCGGTTTGAAATAATTTCTTGTGTTATTTTTCTTCGAATAAATTTCCACTAGTTACGTGCTTGTGCCTTTTATTACTCTATTTTAGGTTTTATTATACTATAATAGCTTCAAACTAAGCTTAGCGTACAGATAGATTTCCGCCGATGGACTTGAAATCCTCGACCTGATCCAGAAATCTATGAATCCGAGAGAGAAAGAGAGAGTAAGTCATTAATTCAATGACGTCATAGGCAGGTCCAAGTTGATGACGTCACAAAGAGGTTTGTCTTTATTGTACCTTATCCGCTATCGAAAATCATTTCTTCTTAACTGGCAGCTAGATGCATTCAACTATAAAAAGACATAAGAAAATGTTCTTTTCATATTTGGCTCCACCAAAATATTTTTCAGAATGTACGCGTATCTTTTGAGCTGTATGAGTAAGTATAATTTCAACCTTGTGAACGACAATAAATTTCTACAAAATTTTACTTGTAAAACACTTAAAGTTCTACATTTTCGTCCTCTTTTTTTTTCTTTTTTTACTTCTGAATCAATGCCGAATAGTGCTGAAATAACGTTGAAATGAAATCGGTATAGACTACCGTAACGCAAACGTATTTTTCAAGACGGTGACGGTGTTAGGTTTAAAATATGTCAACTTTATTTTAAAGAGTGAACGCGAACAAATATATCAATTCAACTGTTTCCTTATTTTTTCTTCTTTTTGTGCCTACGAGGAGGATATTTTACCAGCACTAACTTTCGGGTGTTCTATGACAGATTTTTCTATATCACCGATTCTCACTTCATCTTCTTGCGATTTCAAATCAGAATCTTAACATTCGACTCAAACACAACTAAAAACTTTTTGTTAGGTACTCTTCAATGAAACGCAATAGGTAAAAAAAATTTGGATGATACTTTCTTTCTAGAAGATCAGTCGTCTTCTCTCGCGTAAACAACAATCGAACTAACTTTCAACATATTTCGTGTATTTTTAACAATAATAATTCACGATGTAAAACACAATAAAACATTAGTTAAATTAATCCTAAATCGCTCATTTTATACAAAAAGAAAGAAAAAAAAAGAGAGTGAAACAAACAAAAAAAATACAATCTTTAATAATATTGGATAGTTTTAATATTTGATTTCAAGAAATAATAAATAAATATTATTCTTAATCGTATTCGTAATATTAGGACATTAACGACGATAAAAATAGAAGTTAAAGTACTACGAATGAATAGGACCCGTGAAAATACAAATATTACGGGCTTGAAAAATTTCTAAATAAATACAACAATAATACATTTATTAATCCTCTTACAAATGAGATATACACAGGCGTACAATTTTACACTACAATATCGTATCACACCGCTAATATCGCGGTATATTTCATATTTGCCGAATCAAATTGTAGTTTTACACTCGATCGTAAGTTTGAAGTCTTAAAATACACACACTTCCTTCATCACTGGAGATGAATCAAGAGTATTAAAAAAAAAAAAAAAAAAAAAAAAAGATTGTACAATGGAAACAAAAGTAGTCAATATTGTCTTAAATAACAATTGTCAAGTTAAGTTGAAAGAGTGACAGTTGAAATTTCGTAAATAATTAATTTATACAATTGTCTTAGAGTGAATTTCTTTAATAATTATGATTATTCCATTTTTTTTTTTTTTTTTTTTTTTTTTATTAGTTTCTATTATTTTTCTAAATAAAAGAAAAAAAAGTTTGGTAACGTAAGAAAGAACAGCAACGCAATATAAACGAGAACGAAGAAGAAAAAAAGATAAAAATAGGGAGAAAAAATAGAAGGAAAATGAGGAAAAAAACTACATAAAGACGGAATGTTGCCTTCAAGCTTTTATGATATATACTACATTAACTGCAGACAGAAAATGATTTATATTATGAAGAATAGTAAGTAATTCGTGTACCGATAATTTTCATTTAAAATACTGTTTTATAATATACTGTGATATTTTACGTGCGGCCGTATAATAAGGCTTACGCCGATGCACACTTTTTTATTTTCCTATTATCGAAATCAATGAAATGGGCGGCCTTCGATAGACTGTCAATAAAATACCCAAACCGTTTCACTAATCTGTTTCTCAAATGCCGATAGCTTTTAATGCAGACATTTTTCGCAGTTAGGACGTCGTAATGGTGTCGAAATCCCGTAAAATCAGAAGTGCACATTATCTTATTATTCTTTTCGCACGAATGATGTATTATTGGATGTTTCTCTTCGCGAAATCTCGTAAATTTTTGAATTCATTCTTTCGTTCACATCCCGAAACGAGAATCGATAGACTCGTTTTCTGAAAATTTGCTAAAATTATATCGTGAGAGCGGTACGAGAAAAGGATCATATTCATTTCTTCGTCGATCGACGAAGTTAATTTGAAATTTAAAATGAGCCTCCGATGTACATTTCTATTATATAGAGGAAAATTTATAATGGAAATTCCGTTTTTAAAATGGATTTACTACGCGAATAGAAGAGTTTTATTGGTCGCTGTTGAATGAAATAAGTAGGTTGGAGAAAGAAAAAAATTGTCTATGATTTAGAATATTTTCTACAAATTGTAGGGCGAGTTTTTTTTTTTCGTATGAGTCGGGAAAGACTCTTCTGTTTAATGTATTCTGTCGGCCGTGAACTTGGTAACACAGAAACATGACCTGCCCTATCACTTTAGCGCTGAGAAACGATGCCACAGAAACTTCGATTTAAAAAACCAATGGATATTTACGCCATCGTCGACTTTTTCTGTCCTTCATACTAAGATTGTGAACAAAAATCTATTGACTGTTGAAATCATATCGGTAGAATTGTACAGCAAAAAAGTGGGTATATCGGTATTCTTTACTTTTCAACTCCCCCTCGAAGTGATTCACCAACCAAATCTTCAGTTTGGTAGGGATACGAGAATCAATTCGAGGTGATGAGGAAACGGCAATATAAGAACAAAATTTTCCAGAATTTTAGAAATAGATTCGAGAAAATAAAAGAAGGAATTTTCAATATTGTTCTCTACATACTTGGACAAAAATGAGAGAGAAAATAATATTTTTGGTGTTTTTTTTTTGTGTTACCGTCACCCTTTCCACCCTTCATCGATTTCCCATGCGCGACGCTAGCGAATCTACAATTTACACAATCAAAGCTATCGAACAAAGAGCAGGGTTGCGATGTCTTAAGCAAACGATGTTTAAAACGTGTTCAAAATATGTTTAAGACACTCAAAAAAGTCACGATTGCGTCTTAAACAGAAATAATGTTTAAAACGTGTTTTTTTTTGTTTTGAACTTGTTTTTTTATATTTTAATAAAAAATATTCTTAACCATGTTTTCTCTTCCTTATTTTCATTATTATGCTTCACTAAAAATTACAATTTGACAATTTTTCCAGGGTTGCAAACTTGCGAAACGTTGTTTGAAACAAACCAATGTTTAAAACGATAGTTGAAACTTAAAATGACAAAAATATGTCTTTAACCTTATTTAAATGTTTTGAAACGGTTTTAAACAATGTTTAAAAAATTTAAAACACGTTTTAAACAAGGGATTGAAAACCTTTATTTAAAACAGGTTCTAAAAATGATCTATTTTAAACTAAAGGAAAAACATGTTTTTGTTTTTCTCAAAAAAGAACGTTTTCTTTTGCAACCCTGACGAAGAGTGAAAATATTAGTAGCATAGCCACTAATGGGAGAAAACCTAGAGAAACCCCGCAAAAAGCGCAAGGTCATTATGTTTGAAACAAGAAAATTTATACAAAATTTGTATAGAAATACCGTTTTAAATAAGTTTGAAACTTTGTTTTAAACAATAAAGAGAAAATATCAATTTCCGATATGTCTTAAACAAAAAAAAAAAAGTTTTAAACTAAGGAAACACGCTTTTTCGTTCTTTACAAAAAACTTGCAGCCCACGTATTAGCTTATTGGAACCGATTGATGCGATCCTAGCGGCTAACCGAGCTGAATTGTAGCAGATCTAGATTTTGAGTACAGTCACGGCCTACTCTGTACCAGGGCTGGGTACAGATTGCAAAAATTTGATCCGGGTCGATTGTGGATCGCAATCGCGATTCGCGGATCAATCATCGTCCATTGGAAATGATCCGGATCACGAATCATGGATCAGTAACATTTCTTTGCAATCCAACGGATCAATCAACTGCGGATCAGAACATTTAATCCGTGAACCGCGGATCATAAAGCGCGGGAAAAAATGACCCAAATATGGATCACGGATCATCAATTTTTGATCCGTGATCCGTGATCCGATCCATGCCCAGCCCTGCTCTGTACAAGGCCCGAAAGTAGCAATGTCACAACGTTGCATTTCAAAATCAGTGGAAACAGATTTATATGGACCCTTGAAAATCAAAAAATTGAATATTTTGATTTGTACGCTAATAAAACGGTGTTTTTGAAAAAAAGGAATAGAATATAATATGAAGATCAAATGATTTTCTATTTTTCAATCCCTATTCTAGTGAAATTGGTGCAGTAGAAGAGGAGTCATCATCGTTTGCAAATAAAAAATCAGGTAGGGTACAAAGTTACAAACAACGTTTTATCTGTTCACCTTCTGTTACACTGCACCAATGAAGATGAACCGCCCCAAAACGTCCCCGATGAAGTGATAAGAATCCACTGCGTACTGTAAAGTTGTAATTTTCTACATTCCGGCCTTGTATAGAGTAGGAAGCTCAAGAGCAGGTAATGGACATCCATTTTGTTTCTAACTCACTGACAGCTGGTGGCTTCATTAGGTGATGAAAGCGCGGGTCTGCCGAACATTCATTTCGATATTAACGAAAAGGGTGCTAAATTCATTTACGATGATTGTCCATTTTACGTACCCGTGGTAGCCTACAGTTTAAACCTTAGAAAACTTTTCGAACAGCGCCAGAATCAAAACCTTGTTCTCATGTTTGTTTACTTTTTTAGGTAGCTTTCGAGATTGGATGATACCTATTCGAATTATTTCTGGAAACTCGAGAACAAACGTGGATTTCAAGAAACAGTCGTCGATTTTTGGTAAACTATCATATTTATAATGATAAGTGTGTTCCGATGGAGAATTATCAGCAAAAGAGGAGCAGGTCGAGGTAGGAAACTAAATTCCAATGCTAATGGAGCAATTACTAATCATAAATGATAATTTAAAGCCGATTTAATTTTAACGATATGAGATGAAGGAACATTTTTTCCTTCAGGACCTTTCGTTTGCTCAGATTTTTGAAGTATACGTCTTAGATTTGATATCTATGAAAGTTCGCAAGTATAAACATTTACCTCCTTAAAAATAGAAGATTCTTATTCCAGACTTTAGGACAAAAGGCATTTCTAGTATTTCAAACTGCATACTTATTCTCCTATTTGTTATCAATTTGGTGATATTTATAACGTCATACACTTATGGGTGTTTCTGAGTTGTATATTTATTTTCGCCATAAGATCAATATTAGAAACATGACTAAATTGATAACATGTAGGAGAATAGATATGCAATTCAGAATACTAAAATTACCCTTATCCTGACTTGACATCCATTTTCCTTGCTTTGTATGAAAGAGGGGGGTCATGCACACCCTCCTTCCAAGGCACTTTTCAAAAAAGTACAGCACAGATAGGAGTGTTCCTCCCTCGATATGTCTAACCGTAATTTAAAGAATGTATTAATCCAACAGATGGAAATTTAGAAGGAGTCACGGTTTTCATCCCGCCTCCCCTTCTGGCCGCACCTTTCCTTGTTATCTTTCTAGTTCTCTCTCTCTCTCTGAAATAATCGTGATCTGATCTCGTATTTACAACATCTGATTCCTCGGGTAACGACGTCGATATTCCTAACTGCGTTTTTTTTTTTTTTTTTTTTTTTCTCAACGGTACGATAAATTGTACTAATCGAACTACTCGAGAAGGTATAGCAGAACATATACGAGAAATAAAAACACCGAAGAGAACAAAAATCGAAAGGAAAAAACAATACATAATATGTAGAGTACAAAATTATTTCGAATTGAGATCGTTATTAACTGTTAAAAATTATACGTAATTTTCACATTAATCTACATACCTTTCGAACTCGACTCGAAATTTAATCTGTAACACGAGTGGACGTCTAGATAATGCGGTTCAAGCCAATCCAGCATCTATAACCCAATCCATTTAAATACAACCAACGCCTCACACGGTTCGACTTTGTGCCGGATTTCGCAACGACTCTCGTTGTTGTTTTTTTTTTCCTCGAGAAAACACGGTACAAGCGGCGAATTTTTTAAGAAAAATTGCTGATCGAAATTACTATCTATCTAAAAAACAAATAAGACACCTGGGGCCCTCACGCTAGCCTATACCTATCGTTTGCACAGACCGACGATATCGAAAGTGACGAATTCCGAAGCTAATTTCGTGTACACATAGGATCAACAAGGATTCGATTTTACGGTAGCAAATAATTGGCTTTTCAAAATGCCTACAGCCAGTTTTTATAAAAATTTGTCGTCGCCTTTCACGGGCACCCACACTCGTCGACCACCATTTTCGGAAGATCTCGTTTGATCACGTTACGATCGGGTGTGATGTAGATGAGGGAAATTGACGAGAATTTGACGGGCGCGCAGCACGGCTCGAACAACGAATATTGATTGATTTTCTTGTAATCCTCCATGGCGAACGAGTGCGGATTGATGTAGGTGTCCGGTGTACGATGGAATCCGCCGCAGTCGCCGCGGCAATAATTTGCGTAGTAACCGCTAGGCGCGATAATCCACGTATGCCAGCCTATATCTCGAAATCTTATGTAGAATTGCTGTTTACAACATTGGTCACGTTTGGCTAGTGAGCAGTCGATTGCCCTCCGTCGCACGCGACGTGTCACAGTCGGATCAGGATGTATGATAAGGAATGGTTTTTCCCATTTGTTCGCTTGCCGAGGATCGTCGAACAACACGGGGGTTACGTAATCACCGCATCCAGTACACTCGACCAGTAGCCGGAGTCGATCCTTCTGCGATGTCGAGTACCACTGCTTCACCGTACTCGTGATATCGAAGGTTTTCCACCCGAGACTAGATAAGGTTACTGGTAAGGAAGCCGCGAGTTTGGAATGTTCTTCGAATTCCTGCATAAGACAGAACAAAAAAAGAAATCTTGATGAGCAAATGAAAGCAACTGACAGGATTTGAGAAAATGAGATTCATGCGGGAGGAGGGGAAAGGAAATGGTAAGATATGAGCTAACGATGCTGCATAAGAGAATCTTGACTTGAGGAAATTTTGCTCTTAAAATAAGCTATATTTATCTTCCCCACTCTTACCATTCTACATCAACAATTCTCTGGAGAGGTAATCGCCACCATCAAGACGTGACGTCATTGACCTATAGTAGAGATCAATATGGAAGAATTTTGTAGTCTTTCACTTCTACGAGGTACTCGTAGAAGGATAAAGAAACATGGAAACTTCCACCAATTTTAGGTGGTTTGATCTTGAGAATCGGCAGCTTTTAAGCAATACTTACAAATATATAAGCCGAAAATATAGGGAAAAACGACAGCCTCAACGAGGAACGCAGGGAACCTAGGTTTTATTGTACGAATGTTTTGATGTTGAAAATTGAATTCAAGATTGAAGTCCCTATTTCTGAGTCCCTTTCTGTCATTTATGGCTCGATATTCGCGTATTTTCTATGTCCAATTCCTTCACTAGGGTTGGTCAGTTTAATTCAACGGTGAACAGCGAGACGCCAAATCCTCAAAACTACCACACACAGAGCAAATTTTTTGTTGAAGCTCGGGGCTCACATTGTCACGAGATGTCTTTCGCTGTCTTTCCCAATTGAGGCATATTGCAAACCATCCGACCATTCAAGGACTTGGAAAAATTTAGAAAAACTTGAAGAAAAGTTGGAGTCTTAGACTGGGTTCGAAGGAGTATTTCAAGCTAAGACTCCTCATGTTAAGATTAATTTGGAGCTGTGAGGGTTACAACATTGGAAAACGTCCGCTTCCGCTCTCGGTGACTTCATCAATGGCCTTGACTTAATTTGGGGACTCCAAAAATTGAGGGTTCCGGCCCTTTCTGCAGGAAGGTGGGGAGGGGGCTTGAAAATACGATTTTTCTGATGAAGTTAACCGAGGAATTAAAGGAACCTGTTCCATGGGGCGAATTTGGTTTCGATATTGAGAATTGAATTCTTAATTTGAATGCTCAAAAGGCCCCCCTTATTATACGTAGCTCCATATTTAAAATTTTTTCCAAATCCTCCGGCTGCCATATAACTTAATATTCAGAAATTTTTCCAAGTCTTCCTTTGATGATTCGAAGTTCTTCTAGTCCTCCTCCTACCAAACATGGCTTGAAAGTGAAAATCTTTCTAAATGCTCTCCCATCAAATGAAGCTCAAAACTCTAAATTTTTCCAAGTTCCCCATTCCTATATGGCTTCATGGCGGAAATTTTCTCAATTTCCTTGTGCCGTCCGACCAAAGACGTGGAAAATCTCGACTCTCGAGTAATACTATATATGATACGAGGGTAACGTGGAAAAATTTCCATTCTCGAGCCGTAACATATGACAGAAGGAGGACTTATAGTATTTAGAGCATTGTATATCTGGCTCATTGAAGGGGCAAAGCTAATTAGTATATGAAACATTGCATGTGTAGTTACACAAAGGTGCTATCCTAATATTTTTCAACCCATTGCACAGGTTACTTGCGTTTCTTGTTCAACTTGTTAAGGGAGCCGTTGTTTTTGCCAATTCCTGTCATGGACAAAAAATTTTGACCGCTAATGTGGGATTCAAGGTTATGGACAAGAAATGTTGACTCCAACCATAATAAATTTTGACCACTACCATGGAATTTCCTCGGTGGGGAACGAAAGTTTTGGCCACAAGCAAAGAAAATCTTGATCACCACTATGGAATTCCTACAATGTGGAGAGGAAATTCTGGCTCCGACCAAGGAAAATTTTGACCACTGATCTAGAGTTCTTTTATTACAGACAAAAAGTTTTTATCATAACTATAGAATTCATACCTCATAGATGGAAAATTTTGACAAAGACCATGGCATTCCTATGTTGTGGACACAAAGTTTCTGCCATAATTATAGTTGGATGAAAAATTTTGACTAGGACTATGAAACCCCAAGTTGTGGATATAGGAAATTTTGACCAGAATCATGAAATTTCTATAGTGTGAACAGAAAGTTTTAGTTTGTGTAATCATATAATTCCCAAGTCATTGGTGGAAAATTTTGAGTAAGACTGTGGGATTTCAAGTTGTGGACAGGAAATTTTGATTCCAATCATGATCAATTTTTACCAAGACTATAGAATTCCTATGACGGGGACAGAATGTGCGGTCACAAGCAAAGAAAGTTTTTATTCCCACTATAGAATTTTAATATGAAAATTTTTACCGAGACTATGGAATTCCAAGTTATGGATAGGAAATTTTGCCTCCAATCATGATAAATTTTGACAAAGACTATATAATTCCTATGTTGGGGACAGAATGTTTTTGCAACAACCATAGAATTCCTATGACTGTCATGGATGGAAAATTTTGACCAAGACTGTGGGATTCCAAGTCGTGGACAGGAAATTTTGACTCCGACTATGATGAATTTTGACAAAGACCATAAAATTCTTATGTTGGGGACAGAATGTTTTTGCCACAACTAAAGAATTTCTATGTCATAGATGGAAAATTTTGACCAAGATTATGGAATTCCAAATTGAGGACAATTTTTACCACTACCATAGAATTCCTATGTTGTAGAGAGGAAATTTTGACTCCAACCAAGGAGAATTTTAATTACTATAATATGGAATTGTTATTAGTAAAAAAGAAAAATCGACGCTTTTACCGCACAGAATTTTATTTATCTATTTTCATCAAAGTTCAAACTGAAGGCTTTTATCAAGACAAAGTTTTTTTTTTTTTCTATTCTATTATTAAATATTCTTGCAGGCAAGTTTGGAATTCTTATGTTGCAGACAGAAAGATTTTGCCATAACTATAGAATTCCTATCTCATCGATGAAAAATGTTGACTAAAACCATGGCATTCCTATGTTGTGGACACAAAGTTTCTGCCATAAATATAAAATTTCTATCTCATGGACAGGAAATTTTGACCAGAATCATGAAATTTGGTGTGACAGAAATTTTTAGTCACAACCATAAAATTCCCAAGTCATGGATGGACAATTCTGACTAAGACTATGGAATTCTAAGTTGTGGATAGGAAATTTGGACTTCAATCATGATAAATTTTGATTGAGACCATAGAATTCCTATGTTGGCGACAAAATATTTTTGCCAGAACCAGGGAAAGTTATTATTTTTTTACAATAGAATTCCAATATGGAAAATTTTGACCAAGACTATGGAATACCAAGTTGTGGATTGGAAATTTTGACTCCAATCATGATAAATTTTGACAAAGACTGTATAATTCCTATGTTGGCGACAGAATGTTTTTGCCGCAACCATAGAATTCTTATGACTGTCACAGATGGAAAATTTCGACCAACACTATGGGATTCCAAGTTGTGGACAGGAAATAGGCCTATTGACTCCAACTATGATCAATTTTGACCGCTACCATGGAATTTTTACGCCGTGGAAACTACAACCAAGTAGAATTTTTATCACTTTTGTAGAATTCCTATGTTGTGGAGAGGAAATTTTGACTCCGACCAGGGGAAATTTTGATTTTCTTATTAGTAGAAAAGAAAAATTGAGGCTTTTCCCGCACAGAATTTCATTTATTTATGTCATCGACGTTTTGCTCAAGCTAGTGACCTCTATCAAGACAAAAAGTTTTTGTTTTCTCTTCTATTATTACTAAATATCCTTGCGCGCAACTTTGGAATTCTTATATTGTGGTTTACCATAACTGTAGAACTCCTACCTCATAAAAATAAAAGTTTGACCAAGACCATGGAATTCCAATGTTGTAGACACACAGTTTCTGCCATAACTATGGAATTTCCATCTCATGGATGGAAAATTATTTCTTTGGTGTGGACAGAATGTTTTGCTCTCAACCAAGGGAAATAGAATTCCTATGTTGTGGTTAGAAAATTTTGACTAAGACCACGAAAGCCCAATTTTGTGAACAAAAACTTCGAACACAATCATGGGAAATTTTGACCACGACTACGGAATTCCTATATTGTGGACAGAAAATTAACCATGGGAAATTTTAATCTTTGTTGACTGCATACTTGACTTTGTGAACTATAAAAAGTGATCTTTCCGTTTGGTAGGCCGCATACTACACTGTACAGGCAGAACGCATACGAGGGCCAACACTTTCCTTCCTAAATGGGTGGACCGCATATGAGATCGGGACCATTGGATCAAAAGGAAGGTTGAGCTCTGTACCTTCAAGCTGGGTTATATGTAAGCATGGCTCCTATAAAGCTAAATTTCCCCTTTACGCATAGAAGTTGAATTACAACTGAGGACGTACCTGGCAAAAGGATGTCTCAACTAACATAAGCGAAGCCTATCGGAGGAATTTAAGCCAAGAGGTTTGAGCTTGATTAATTGATTTTCAAGGAAAAATACAACGAATTGAAGAAGGACGCGACTCATCAATAGTTTTAGATGGTTAGAAGGGGATAAGGGGCTTGGAAACATTAAAAGCATGATTCATGAAGGTATGACCTCATCAGGGCCAGAAATCCTTTAAAATCTTTACAGGCTAAGGAAAGTATCTACCAGCAGAAGAGTGTGACGTCATCAAGGGATGATTTTTGGTTTTGATTCCAACTCACTTGACTAAATAACTGAATGGTCGATTCTTTTATAGCTCGAAAGTAAAACTTTTTTCTACTCCCTCCCCTCAATCACTAAGCTGAATGGTCAAAATTTTTCTAGGAAAATTTTCCTGAGTTATACCCTCAAAACAGCCCATAATTTTTCTATCTGATCATCTTTATTATTGTCCACAAGTTTGCCTGTAATGATTAGGCCAATCTTCAATCGCAAAAATCTTACAGATGAAATTCCCCCCTACCCCTCCCCTAAGAAAATCAAAGTAGTCACCTAGAACTATTTCTTCTGATTGTCCTCGCGGTTCTTCTTTGAGATGTATTTTCAATTTATGATCGAAAATATTAGTTTCAGAACCAGATTTCGATTCCAAGTGCTCTTAAATCATAAAGCAATAAACGTTGCAAATATACCAACTTGTAATAAACATTTCAATAATAAACATATTTTCCAAGTGAATGAAGCGCGCGTGTTGCCCATTTATTGACATACGATACCACATCTAGTCTCGGATATAATTTATTCTTGTCGTAATATTAATAAGTCTTCATTCAAAAAACTCCAAATCTTTTTTACCGTATTGTACAGGCTGTCACAAGTTAACGCAATAATTCTCGATAGCGTAGGGGCCGAAAAAGAAAAAATTGAAGTAGATTATGAAATCATCCTACGCCAACGCGGGCTAATATGAATGCCAAATCGCGTATTATGAACAGTATCCAGCTTTCCACCCTTACGTAAAATTTATCCGTATTTTAAAAAATGAACTCGAATCCGTTTCATAGTATATATTCTCGGTACACCCCCGCCCCCTGACGGCAAATTACTCGTCGTATAGGCCTATGCTCGCCGAAAAATTTTAGATACCTAATGATTAAATAAATGATTATCATCTCGTTTAATAACTCGACGTTTTTCCGCTCTTTCTCTTCCTTCTTTTTGTTGTCCCTTTCAAAATTCTGTTTTCGATGTCGTAATGATTAACGAGCTGTTCGGCGGAATTTCAATAGACGAAGTAAAAAAGGCTCGCAGCCCGTTTGATATTGGCAAATAGGTATAGTCGAACATTCATCTAGCTAATGACGTATACGTGAACTGCCGAGTTCGAATGTTCGCCTTCGGTTTTGAAAATCGTTACCACGTCGGGTTTACGCGTCATTAGTATTTTTAAATTGATTGTTTAATGTGTTACTTAATATAAGGCTAAATCAAAACAAATCGTTAATTCAAAAACAGACTCGCGTAAAAACGTCCCTGAAATCTTGTTACGCGTAATACCTTGCCGCGCAATTTCACTATCCTTGAGTAACGCACCTGTGTCCCAACAGACAGGCTTCATCACTCATCATTCCATCTAAAATTGAAATCGATACGTATCTGAACGCATGAAAGGAACAAAAAAAAAAGGAAAGGTGAAGGTCTTACCGCAGCATCGATTCTTTTCTGACAAGATAAGAACGAGTAGAAGCTTTCTAACTACCTACGAATCTTTATATCCGACGAAATTCGTAAGTTCGAAAAGGTTATCGCACTTTCTCGTTTCCTGCTCCTCGTAAATCAAGTTTTTCCAAAATAAGAATCATTAATTACATTACATCTAAATAAGTACCGAGGTCAGGAGTTCAGGAGAGGAAGATATGGTGGTTTGTAAGAATAAACAAAGAAGTGAGGAAAGATATGTAGGAGGATTCTCAAAAAAATTGAGGGAGTGAGGAGAAGAGAATGACTCAGTTTATGCAGGTGACGTGAAATTATGCAAGTTGTAATTTTCTGGTCATGAGATGAAGAGAGTCAGAGCGGATATTCGACGAATTCAAAGGGGTAATGTACTCAAAAGAGAGTAGAGAAATGCGAAAACCGCATGAAACACAGCCGCTTAGCGCTTTTGGTTAGACAACTATCTTCAGAGTATGAACGAGAAGAAGCGACTGAGCCCAAGACCAACTAGAACAGTCTAACAGAGGAACTCAAAAGAAAGTCATGATTGAACCAAAGAGTCATCGAAATGGGAATTATTCTCATAGACTCATTCAATCAAACCTTCGTCCGAAAGATACCCGTTTAGAACGGTAATGTCTTTGTAATTCCAGTGTCAAATAATGTCGATATTTTCGAGGGCCAGACGTTTAAAATATGAGGCTTTAGACCTTATTTTGAACTTCTGCCCACTTTCAATTAAATGGTCCGGACAAGTTACTCTACTTCTACACTTTTTTATGCTCAGCCACTCTGATTTGGAGTTGACGGCCAGTCATCCCTACATAGACTCCAGGGCAGCGGAGAAAACTTGTCTAGGAAAGGAAGTCCAGCCCAACGTATTCTACTATCTAGGTGTGAATTCCCAGGAAAGGAGATGGTAGGTTGGTAGAGTCGATACGCTTTCTAGTAAGCCACCTCTGGACCATGAGATCAATATCCAACCTAACCTGGTGCTTAATTGTCAGCAGATCTTTCTGGAAAGTAGCTTGACTCAAGGAAACATGAGTCAGGCGACAAATTAAGCTATTGAAAGTTGCAATTTCTTGGCCAGCAGGACGAAAAGACGACCCGTGGGTCACAATATTATTCCTATAAATTCCAAACTCATGGACGTCTTCTTTAACAGAGTTGGACGAGTCCAAGAAGTTTATTGAAGAGCCACCTCCTTCCAGAGTGAATTTTCTGGAAGGGTTATTGGCTATTTAAATATGCAAGAAACTCACTCAGAAGTTCTGTAGGACTGATCCACGCAAACAATCTTGTGCCAATAATAGACATGAGTCAAAAACACCTGGCCCGAGGAAAACATCAATCTCGAATTTAGACATAAATACTTCTAAAATAAGGGAGCTCTATGGGGAGGACCATAAGGAATCCCCACTTTTCCGGGGAACTCCAAGAATTTTCCACCAAATTTACAAAAATTAGGACACCAACCTTCAGAGGGACACCAGATTTAACGGGCCGCATCGGGATATTCCATAAATGAGGGTTCTTTTGCAGCAATTAAAACAACAGAATACGGTGAAAATTGAGAGAGAATACGAAAGGACAATGGAAAACTTAAATTATAAAGCGGGGGACAATGATTCGGATCATTTAGAGCTTCAGCTTATAGAGCTTGAAACTCAAACTTTATTCATCTCCTTCGTCCTTCGTCCATAGACAGCTGAACTAAAAATTTTTTTCACTATCCTCATCACGTCACGAGCTGGGTGGCGACGTATTTCTCAAGAATGTACCCTGAAAAGGATCGTCAAAGAGTATCTTCAAGCTTGGAATCTAAAAAACTAGCTTTCCTGACTTCTTGAGAGTGAGGAACCCATCCTTACTTTTGTTGCGGATACGTCTTCAGAAAATGTCTGTGTCTGCTTGAAATTATACCAGAGCCTGGATTTTTCGGCACTAGAAATAAAAAACTCGCGGGTTCTTTAACAGGGTTGAACGAGGGGTGGCAGAAACCTGTATTATGGGCGATCTATGACGTCATCAGATTTTGACGTCATAAGGCTGACCTACGACGTCACAAATCCGAACTTGGAAGTCGAAAAATGTCGACTTCCAAGTTATATACGATAGGGAGGGGGGGGGGACTTGAAAAACGACTGCTTTTTTAACAATGCTAACAGAGAAACGCTTGGAACCTTTCTATGGGTTGAAAAATAATAGATTAATAATATGACCCGCATTAGGATAGCCCCTTCAAGTGACTAGACATGCAATACTTTGTACACCGATTGACTTAGCCCCTTCAATGAGCCTGATATGCAATGTTTCAAACACCAAGTCCCCCTTCCATTATTTATTATTACGGGTCGCGAGTCAAGATTTTTTCAAGTGCCCCGCCAGTCATGTGTAGCTCGAGAGTCGAATTTTTCGAAGTTCTTCGCCGAACAGCGAACGGCGAATTTCTCAAAAAAAAAACTCACAGAACAGGTTCCCTTTTAAAATGTGACCGAGGATGAGAAAAGGGACCTTAGTGGGCAAAAAAATTGATTTTTTCTGATTAAATCATGTGAAAGAGCGTGAAAAATTATGTGAAGAACTATCATAAACAGAAAAATTGATTTTTTGCCCACTAAGGTCCCTTTTCTCATCCTCGGTCACAAATCTTTCCTCCCGAGCTATATATCATAGGAGGGGAATTTGGAAAAACGACGGCTTCCATAACGAAGTTAAACGAGGAACGCAGGGAACCTGTTTCATGAGTCAAATAGGATTTGGTATTGAAAATTCAAGGAAGCCTAGACCTAGATAAAGCTAGTATAAAGAAGGCCTAGACCTACTATAAGCCTAGTATAATATAGTTCGAGAGTCGAAATTTTTCTAAGTCCCCCTCCTACCATATATAGCTCGAGAGTCGAAAATTTCCCAAGTCCCCCTCCTATCATATATAGCTCGAGAGTCAAAATTTTTTCCAAGTCCCCCTCCTATCATACATAGCTCGAGAGTCGAAATTTCCCCTCCTATCATATATAGCTCGAGAGTCGAAATTTTTCCAAGTCCCCCTCCTATCATATATAGCTCGAGAGTCTAAATTTTTCCAAGTCCCCCTCCTACCATACATAGCTCGAGAGTCGAAATTTCCCCTCCTATCATATATAGCTCGAGAGTCTAAATTTTTTCTAAGTCCCCCTCCTATCATATATAGCTCGAGAGTCTAAATTTTTCCAAGTCCCCCTCCTACCATACATAGCTCGAGAGTCGAAAGTTTTCCAAGTCCCCCTCCTACCATATATAGCTCGAGAGTCTAAATTTTTCCAAGTCCCCCTCCTACCATACATAGCTCGAGAGTCGAAATTTCCCCTCCTATCATATATAGCTCGAGAGTCTAAATTTTTCCAAGTCCCCCTCCTACCATACATAGCTCGAGAGTCGAAAGTTTTCCAAGTCCCCCTCCTACCATATATAGCTCGAGAGACTAAATTTTTCCAAGTCCCCCTCCTACCATACATAGCTCGAGAGTCGAAATTTCCCCTCGTATCATATATAGTTCGAGAGTCGAAATGTTTCCAAGTTTTTCGCTGGACGGCGGACGGCGCACGGCAAATTTCTCAAAAGCCCCCCATAAAACAGGTTCCCTGTTAAAATTTCGACTCTCGTGCTTTAATATGATAAGAGGGGTACTTGGAAAGATTTCTTAAGTCTATTTACTATCGTATATACTATACTAGGTCTACGTCTCCTTTATACCAGCTTTGTACTAGGTTTAGGCTTCCTTGAATTCTCAATACCAAAACCAATTGGACTTATAGAACAGTTTCCCCGCGTACCTCGTTCAACTTCGTTAAGGAAGCCGTCGTTTTTCAGCCAGCGGACCATTTTGAGTTGGGTAAGAAATGAGACGGGTCAATTTTACCAATTTTAAAGTATTAATAAATTTTCTTGTATTTATTTCATAATTCGTCTGCTCTTCCGAAGCGGTCTTAATGGGACGAATGGAGAGCTTTTGTAGGCTGGATTTGGCTCACAGGCCGTGGAATACCCAAACCTGAAAGAAATAAATGGTGGGCTCCTATGGTTAGCAAAAAATCAAAAGTCGTAGAAACGTCCGAGCTCTTCTTAATGACGTCAGACCGTTCTCCATAGTCTCATATTTCTAGGTTAAAGGTCGGAATTTCACAGTCTTTTGAAATCGAAATTTTTCGAAGACCTTTTTTTATCATCTGTAAGAAGCTTTAAACGTTTGTTAGACCTACAAGTCGCAGAGAAGTCAAAATATTACCGCACCCTATGATGTCATCAGATGGACCAAGATCCTTGGCCCAGTATACGTAGAATCACGAACTACCCTCGTTTGATGTCATCAGATACATTGTATCTCGTAGCCCAGCGGAGGCCAAAGGAGGCGAAAGCTCTAAGAATATTAGGCTAGCTTCTAGGGCTAGTTTACTTGACTAGCTTACTTACTGGCGAGAAACTAGCAGTTTCTCAAAGTCTTCAAAGTAGGTCAAGGCCACGTCTACCCTAAGACGTCATCAGAGGGTTCAATGCCCGCTAATAGACATTTTCATCAGGGAAAAAAAATTTTAAGCAAATCACAATCACTTCCAATTTTTGAATGTCATATTGATCCGGTTGTCAAAGCGGACACTAAAGTCCGAGCCTGGGAGCAAAATTACGATTTACCCTCCCCCCCCCCCCTCGCCATGCCGAACTGTTACGATAGCTGGAATTTAGACTGGTACAATGGTGGAAATATTTAGAATTCTATTCGGTCTTCAAATTTCTCTCCAAAAAAAAAAGTCGGTGTTGTAGCTACAATTCTCGTGTACATTATAAAAATCAAACTACAGAAATAGACTTATAAACTAATAAACGCTGGTTTACAACATACCTTACCACTTAAATACGTGGCATTTGTAAGTCCGTTGGTGATAACTTGAAAGACCCAAAAGGTGAAATTTAAATTCGGAGGAACCCTTCTCATCAGGTACGGTGTATTTGATTTCAGTTCTAATCGCACCCACAGCGTGGCCGACTTCACATTCAGATCCGCCGCTGCCATATCTTGCGACCATGAAAATTCTAGTAACTTCTGACCGTTTAAAGTATAACCTAAAGAGAGGGGAAAACGAAAAAGAAAAGAAAAAAAAAAAAAGCACACGTTAGAAAGCGTCGTATACAACAGAAAAATGTGTTACAAGAAAAAAGTCACATCGGTGAAAGGATATAATAAGAATGGGCGCCGTAGTGCTTGACCTACAACAATAAAATCTTTTCCGTTAATTACCTCCGAACTCGTGCTTTACGGCATCCCCGTCCGACACAGACTATTTTTTGAGACGCGAAAGAAGGCGTCCCGAGAGAGAGAAAATTTTTTGACGAAAATTCTTTTAAAAACGTTGACCTCTCGAACGGAGGGAAAATATATTCCGAGATCGAAGCGATAAATACGCTCGAAAAACGAAGAGGAAAAAAAAAGCGGGAAAAAAGGCGACGATTCAAAGTAGCCCCAGTACACACGCGGAGTTTTGTTTTTATACACAGCTCGTGGATTTTATGTTCGCTACTAAACGTCATAAAATTGTAAACACGTATAATATTTATTTGTAAGACGGATCCGTGTTGTCTCGTGATTTCGCCAACTTTTTCGGAGTCTGATGTTGGCGAAAAACAAAATTTTGTGGCCATTCTAGAGTTTGGAAAATTTTTTGATTTTATAATTGTCGGAGTAGGAGTCTATTATCACCTGTAAGATTTCTTATTTTTCTCTCTCTCTTTTCCTTAAAAACAAAGGTAAGTAAGAATAATTTGAATTGAAGTAAAATAAACGTTTGTGATAATCAGTTTCACAATAAACAGTACTTCAACTTTAAATTGTATACGTTTATTAATTTGTCCATCAGGGACACAATTATTACTCATTGTGAATGATCGTCGTGAATAATTTTATCGTTCCATTCAAAGCAACATTCTTAAATGATTTTCCCCGAACAGGAAAAATTTTTATTACTGGTTCTCTTGAATTTGTAAATGATTGAGACTGGACCGCTGGAACATGAAAGTTTTGTCGTTAAATGAATCGTAAAGTTTCCATTCAACGTCCCAGAAATCTGAATTTACTCCTTTGTAGGTATCAATAAACTACTACTAAATTCGTACCTTCTTTTTTTATAGATAAGAAGAGATATACTTCTAAATCGAAATGTGGGAAATGTTGACAGAAGTGAAATGATTTATTCTTTTAAATTTACAATTTTCGATAAACTATAAGTGGCCATTATTCTTATTTTCAGTGAACTGGCTCGTGTTTCGGAGATTTCAAGTATGAGTATAAAAAACGTCGGCTTCCTTAACGATGTTAAACAAGAAAGGCAGGCAGGTGTCGAAAATCTGCAATTTTCGGAAGTTTCATCGCTGCGGCAATAGTCGACTGATAAACAAATAACGAAATCCATAGCAATGAAAAATCCCATTTTCAGTATTTCCCTTCAAACTCTCTTATTAATCTCTGCCTACGAATTTCGGTTACGAGTTACATATAAACGATAACAAACATTTGCGATACGATGTCGGACCAGCAGACGCCGACTTAGCAATTCCTGATGGTTCCAATCGATGTAAGTATTTATTCTTAGACAATTCGACTCTTTTTATTATTCTGGTTCGAGCCGCTAAGGACTTGTACGATCCAAGACCTTAATCTTATAGATGTTTTATTCTCTGTCCGTTAGATTCCCGATGATCCGTCAATGACGACCACGGTACACATTCAGACACGTTTCGGACTTATAATTATTCGATTTATCTTCTTAATTAAATAAATATACTTTATATCTCTTTCACGTCTCGATATTTTCCTCAGATTGAGTTTTCAGCCCGTCTTCCACTGCAGTAAAGCCACTCTAGCTATTCCCCCCTTTCGCATTTCCCACAGCAGGGAACGTGTTCTATGGGTTGAAGAATAATACATTATAATTATGACCTGCATTAGGATAGCCCCTTCATGTAACTAGACATGCAATACTTTGTACACCAATTGGCTTGGCCCCTTCAGTGAACCAGATATGCAATACTTCAAACACCATCAATCTTCTCTCATGTATAGCTCGAGAGTCAAAATTTTTTCCAAGTTTTTAGCCGGATGGCGCGCGACAAATTATTTAAAAAAAACCATAAACAGATTCCCTGTTAAAAATGAAATTAATGAGTTTATTTAAGTAAATTTAAGGTCGATTAAAAGTCGACATACTACTACAAGTCGACGGAATAGAGCAACTGATTTCAGGTACATCAAAAATTTGGTCATGTTGACTCGAAATTAAAGTAAGTAATGTAGTGAAATTGAGAGTCGTCTTAAAGTACCAATATCAGCATACAATTAATTTTGACTGAGACGAGTCGACTTTTGGTCGACATTGTACGTGACTCAGAAGTAACAGCAAGTAGATGGTTGATATGGTTCATCATGCAGCCTCCCACTACTACACAAAACCTTCATCGACTGCCCGGAATATATTACACTTGTACCAATCTACCGCGGTCACTCATTTTTGCCCAAAATTTCAAGCCGATTTCTTAGGAATGAATCAACTATCATATTGTTCGCAAACTCGCAGATAAATAAAGATATTTAAAATAAAATTTAAAATTTAAAAATTAATATTCTTAATGATAAAATTATTCAATAAATGAACACATTCTACTAGTCATAAAAATATTAGATTTATTATATTCAATTTAAGGAGTTCCAACAGGAATAATTATTAAATATAATTTTTTTTTTTTTTTTTAATTTTATATCAATTTTATTTTTTGAAATTAAATTTCAACTTTATTTAAGAAGTTTATAATATAGGTAATATTATTTTGAAAAAATAAAGATCTTATTTAAATTTTCTTGATGTAGTTGATTTAATCAAAATGATTAATTTTTTTTCAGAATTATTTATTTAATAAAAATATTTATATTAATTTTCAATAAAAATTATCATAAAACAACTAAAAAAATTGAAACTAAATAATTTTTTATATCATTCAACTTATTTAACATATTTGATCCTTTAAATGAGAATTAATTATTTAATCATTTCAATGATTTGAAATAATCATATTGAACCAGAATGATATTTTTCATTTTTTTGTTCAATTTTACATTCAATTAATAAAAAATTATTAAGTTTATTTATAACAAATAGAAAAATTATTAAAAAACAATTTTTAAAGAGGTCATTTAAATAATAAATTGATATAAATTAAATTGATAAAGGACAATGATAATTAAATTATAATAATTAAATTTAAAATTAAAATTACGTGATATTGTACGAATTTTATAAATTAAATTTAAATAAATACATACATAATATAATATTTAGATTCATTTTAAAAAATTATTTAAATTAAATAATTCAATTTTAATTGGTATAAATCCATGATAAATTCCACAAATTTCTGAACATTGTCCATAAATAATTGAAGGTATACTAATTAATATTGTAATTTTAGACCACAATCGCACTCCTCTCGATATAATCCTGCTAACGAGATTGCTATCTTCATTTCTTTCTTCTCTCACATGAGAAAGCCTTAGATATGGACTGGTTTTTCCTGTCGAAAATGGCGGTCTATTAATATCATCTAACTAAAGACCGTTTTATGGCGTCTCTATTGCCCAAAACTTGATTATTCTGCTTGTCAAAAAGGGTCTATTTGTAGTGGTCCGTTAATATCGCTTGTATATAGTCTACAACATACTGTTTTATAATCGTCTACCTTGCCCAGAAATCTACCAAAGAATTCTAAATATGGTGATTTGTTGACAATGATTAAATATTGACTATGAGAAAATATTTTATATCGTCAAGGTTCCCTAGAAATCGACTCTTTTTTTGGTCAAAAATGGTCAAAATATAGTCAATTGCAGAGGAAGTATGGCCAATGATTGACGATAGACCATTTTATGGTACCTACATCACCTACAGATCGACCAATTTTTTCATTCAAAATTTTGTCAAGTTGCTTTAAATGTGGTCTAAATATAGTGGGGAAGAGCGGAAGTAAATCGACTGAAAAAGTTGGTCTGTTATTAGTCACTCATCAGAGAGCACCCCCTCAGTCTATTTTTGGTCTATATTTACTCAAAATCAACTGAGATATCTGGTCGATCTGGTTTATCAGGCTTATTAGCTACGACATATACTGTTTTGTGATTGGTCAACTCAGTTGATCAATATGCTGGTTTCTATTGGCTACCACCTTTGTCGCTATCTTATTGGTCGATTCTGTTCTTGTTCTCTCGTCCCATCATCGCTGTCAAACGTGATTACATTTTGTTTGAGAAGCTGGCTTTCTTCATCTTCGCCTTTGCAATCTCCACCTATTCCCAGAGTTCTCTTCTCTTTGAGCAATGCTCTACACGTACTATTTCAAATATTCCTTCTCCATTGTGCTGTTCTTTGTCTCAGTATTTATGGAAAAGTGAACTTATTTTCATCTTCTTCCCCTCAATGTTTTGTACTCCTTCTTTCAAATTTCGACCTGCCAGCTATATCTGAAAGGAGGGTGACATAGAAAAAAATAGGTCCTGCAATAGCAGCGGGGAACCCGCTGCCCCGAGTCCCCTAGAGCCTACAGTTTTTCCAAGTCCTGAAAATCATGACGTGACAACGCCGTCGTCTTTCCAAGTCCCCCTCCTATTATGTATAGCTCAGAGGTAGGAATTTTTCCAAAGCCCCCTTCCTATCATATACTGTATGGCTAAAGGGTCGACATTTTTCCAAGTCCCCCCCCCTCTCCGTGACGTCATCAAACTCGCTCGCGCTCGCGGACAAAGATTTCCTGGAAGTACCCCCCAACAAAACAGATAGCGGGTTCCCCGCTAAAAAAACTAATCTATGATGTCGTCAGATTATGACGTTACAATTCTGACCTATGACGTCATCAAATTGCGATGTCACAGGCTTGGTCTTTGGTGCTATATATCATAGGAGAAAGACAAATTTAAAATTTCTTTATTACAATTCACCGCATAAATTCAAACTTTACACCGAGCGCTTTTGACTAAGGTCATCTTCCGGGTGGACAAAAAGCTGTTTGAATTTATGCCGTGAATTGTAATAAAGACATTTTAAATTTGTCATAATGAACCGGAATATTATAGAAAAGCGTGTATAGTAGATAGGAGAAACACTTGGAAAAACGATGGCTTCCTTAACGAAGTTAAGCGAGGAACGCAGGGAACCTGCTTTATGAGTCATAAGGGATTTGGTGTATTGAGAATTCAAGGAAGCCTAGATCTAGATAAAGCTAGTATAAAGAAGGCCTACACCTACTATAAGCCTAGTATAATATAGTTTGAGAGTCTAAATTTTTCTCGAATCTCCAGCTATATATGATAGGAGGGGGACTTGGAAAAATTTTGATTCTCGAGCTATATATTATAGCAGGGGGACTTGGAAAAATTCCTATCATACATGGCTCGAGAGTCGAAATTTTCCTGTTTTTTGTTGGATGGCGCACGGCAAATTTCTCTAAAAGCCCCCCACAGAACAGGTTTCCTGTTAATATAACTTTCAACAGCCTGCAACAATAGAGTCTACTACTGAATGATATTATAAGTAAGTATGGGTTGCGTGAGTGAATCAAACAAGGTAAAAATCGAATCTATCTGCAGAGAATTGTTAGTTCATACCCTTTTAATCCCATATTTTATTGTGTGCTTGTGTGAGTGTGTCAGCAGCCTGTTTGTGTAAAATATGCTTTTTAAAAGGTGAAAATGGACATGATACCTTTTAAACTCTAAAGGTAAAAACGGTAGATTTAACTATCGAAGTGGAGAAAAACGTTAAATAGCATATTTTACACATACAGGTTGCTGACACACTCACACAAGTACACAACAAAATATAACTTTCAACAGCCTGCAACAATAGAGTCTACTACTGAATGATATTATAAGTAAGTATGGGTTGCGTGAGTGAATCAAAAAAGGTAAAAATTGAATCTAAACATGATACCTGCAGAGAATTGTTACTTCATACCCTTTTAATCCCATATTTTATTGTGTGTTTGTGTGCGTGTGTCAGCAACCTGTATGTGTAAAATATGCTATTTAACGTTTTTCTCCACTTCGATAGTTAAATCTACCGTTTTTACCTTTAGAGTTTAAAAGGTATCATGTCCATTTTCACCTTTTAAAAAGCATATTTTACACATACAGGCTGCTGACACACTCAGACAAGCACACAATAAAGTATAGGATTAAAAGGGTACGAACTAACAATTCTCTGCAGGTATCATGTTCAGATTCAATTTTTACCCTTTTTGATTCACTCACACAACCTATACTTACTTATAATATCATTCAGTAGTAGACTCTATTGTTGCAGGCTGTTGAAAGTTATATTTTGTTGTGTACTTGTGTGAGTGTGTCAGCAGCCTGTATGTGTAAAATATGCTTTTTAAAAGGTGACAATGGACATAATACCTTTTCAATTCTGGAGATAAAACGGTATCCATTTTCATCTTTTAAAAAGCATATTTTACACATACAGGTTGCTGACACACTCACACAAGTACACAACAAAATATTACTTTCAACAGCCTGCAACGATAGAGTTTACTACTGAATGATATTATAAGTAAGTATGGGTTGCGTGAGTGAATCAAAAAGGGTAAAAATTGAATCTGAACATGATACCTGCAGAGAATTGTTAGTTCGTACCCTTTTAATCCTATATTTTATTGTGTGTTTGTGTGAGTGTGTCAGCAACCTGTCTGTGTAAAATATGCTATTTTCCAGTTGAATAGTCGAATCAACTCATTGGTCATTACTACGTTTTATCCTCAGAATAAGGTATTATGTCCATTTTCACCTTTTAAAAAGCATATTTTACACATACAGGCTGAAGACACACTCACACAAGCACACAATAAAATATGGGATTAAAAGGGTATGAACTAACAATTCTCTGCAGATATGTTTAGATTCAACGTTTACCTTGTTTGATTCACTCACGCAACCCACACTTACTTATAATATCATTTAGTAGTAGACTCTATTGTTGCAGGCTGTTGAAAGTTATATTTTGTTGTGTACTTGTGTGAGTGTGTCAGCAGCCTAAATGTGTAAAATATGCTTTTTAAAAGGTGAAAATGGACATAATACTGGAGATAAAACGGTATCCATTTTCACCTTTAAACAGCATATTTTAAACATACCTCTATAAGCCTAGTATAATATAGTTTGAGAGTCTAAATTTTTCTCGAATATCCAGCTATATATGAAAGCTCGAGTCGAAATTTTTCGAAGTCCCTCTCCTATCATATATGGCTCGAGAGTCGAAATTTTTCCAAGTTTTTTGCTGGACAGCGCACGGCGCACGTCGCACAGCACATTTCTCAAAACCCCCCATAAAACAGGTTCCCTGTTAAAATTTCAACCTGTAAGCTATATATGATAGGAGGGATATGGAGAAAAAAAAACTGATCTATGACGTCATCAGATTGTGACGTCACAGGCCCCGGCTTCCAAACTATAAAAGGAGGACTTGGAGAATTGTCGAGCTCCGACCTTTGCTGTCCGGCCGGACGGCGGACTTTCTTTCCGAAAAACCACCCGATTCAACAAATTCCTTGTAGAAATTTAGTGTAGTGAGTGTCGTTTTATGAGGAAAAGGCGCCCTTTCCTCCTACTGGTGGTAGTAACTTAGCATTAAGGGACTCCTGTAGCAATGTAGCAGAAGTTGACCATCTCTGTCTATTCCAAAATGAAAGTATTAAAAGTAGATAATAGGGATTCACATCTACCTCCAAACAACGTATAATTATCGAAAAATTTTGACAGCAAATCGATCAAAAATGACTGAAATTCAGAAAGCGAACCCATTTGTCACGTTTTCAAGTCCATTCCGAGTCGACGTTTTCAACGACTTTTATCCACCCAAATTCGTGCGATTTGAGAGTCGATTAGTTAAATTCTGGAAATTTAGTCAGGTCGACCTAAAATCGACCTTCAAAATTCAAATTTTAACACAGGACCAACCGTACATCGACGTCTTTATGGAACCAGTTTGATTATCCTAATTTTGGCAGATTGGAGGCGCCAATTTCAAGTCAATTTTTCCAAATACTTAATGGACTTCAAGCCAATTGCTTAATTGTAAGTGTGGACTACACGTAGATATAATTATGACTACGTACTCTGTCTACGAGTAGCAAAGTCACTAGACATACCGAATCCAAAAAGTTTATCAAGCAAAGGAGAGGAGGAGGCCATGGACCACATTATAGACGTGACAAATGAGTCAAAATGGTTGCCGACTCGATATCAACATCGACAAGTTAATTAAGAGTTTCGAAAAGGAATTTCAATATCAATTAAAGCATAGTATAAAACTGATCAACACACATTCTCAGTACCCTACAAATGAACTGAGAATTTTCAAGAGATTGACTTGAAGTCATTTTGAAAAATCCTCAATTATTCGACCTGATATTGACGTCACCGTCAATTCGATTTTCACGATAGGCTATAAGGACGTAATGTCGAGGTCGATTTTCGGATGACACTCTACGTAACTCAGAATCGATATCATTAAGGTTCATCGAAACGTACTTTTGCTGAAAAAACAAATATTACGACTCTGCCCAGGTTTGACTGAGGACTTCGTTTACATACATCGTTAGACAAAAAGCTAGTTGAATTATAGGTAATTGTATTCTTTTGAAAGAAAATGGCAATGCAGAATCTGCTGGCGATAAGTCGACTCTTGGAAGGAGTATTTGTTGACCACCATTTTCAGGTCTCAAACATCGATAAGCATCACTTCAATTGATTAATCGAGTTCTTCAAATTCAAAAGTCCGCCTTATATTTGCCTCGTCGTATTCAGGAATTTGACCATTGTTTTGCCCGACAGATAGCTGTATATACAGAAAACTGACAGTAGATTTTTGTGGGCATGTCTTATATCGTTCAGATTCTGCCGCCTCTATTTCTTGGAAAAAAATACTTGAACATTTTTTTTATTGGATTCCCATGTACAAAATACCTATTTTACTAAAAAACATAGAAAAACAACGGCTTCCTTAACGAAGTTAAACGAGGAACGCAGGGAACCTGTTTTATGAGTCACATAGGATTTGGTATTGAAAATTCAAGGAAGCCTAGACCTAGATAAAGCTAGTATAAAGAAGGCCTAGACCTACTATAAGCCTAGTATAATGTAGTTTGAAAGTCCAAGTTTTTCTCAAATATCGAGCTATTTATGATAGGAGGGAGACTTGGAAAAATTTGTCCCCTATCATATATAGCTCGAGAGTCAAAAGTTTTCCAAGTCCCTCTTCTATCATATATAGCTTCAGATTCGAAGTTTTTTCTAAGTCCCTCTCCTATCATATATGGCTCGAGAGTCGAAATTTTTCTAAGTCCCCCTTCTATCATATACAGCTCGAGAGTCGAAATTTTTCTAAGTCCCCCTACTGTCATATATAGCTCGAGAGTCGAAATTTTTCTAAGTCCCTCTCCTATCATATACAGCTCGAGAGTCGAAATTTTTCCAAGTCCCCCTACTGTCATATATAGCTCGAGAGTCGAAATTTTTCTAAGTCCCTCTCCTATCATATATGGCTCGAGGGTCGAAATTTTTCCAAGTTTTTCGCTGGACGGCGCACGGCGGACGCCAGATTTCTCAAATAGCCCCCCATAAAACAGGTTCCCTGTTAAAAAAAATAAAAACGCAAGCACGTTATTAGGTATTGTGATATTATGATGAATAATTCATTATTGATTATTGACGTTTGCGGCCTTGTGGGTGTCAAAATTTACCTTTTCCATTTTTCTTGAAAGAAGGAAAGGAAAAAAAGGGGAAAAAGGAAAAATTTGCCGCCCCCAAAAATTTGCCGCTCTAGGCAGTGCCTACTCTGCCTATACGTAAATCCATGGCTGGAGTTATATCCCCCTCACCTCTTCCTCAAAGAAGAAGTATTTACTTTGTGATTAGAAGACTACACGTCCATGAGTCATAATACTCAAGTAATCGCATATATTTTCTTACTACACATGACTGAAACATAATCCACAAGAAGTTATCAATCTAGTATCCGCTCGTTCACCCCTATTCTTCGCTTGGTATAAGCCTGGTGCACTGTAATGTTGGACCTAGTATGATGATGAAGGCTAAGGGTGAAAATTTTTCAAGTCCTAAAAGTAGGTCAAGATGATTCATTAAAGACAAAAAGACCTCAAAAATTTTATTTATTTATAACTATGATTCAGTTAAATTTTATTGGGGTAATAAAAAATTAATTTTTAGGTTACTTGCTCAAAAAGCATCTTATTTGTAAACACTTTTCAGTGCAAGAAGCGAAACATGCGAATCACATCGAATGCACAAATTTGTATCCATGTATGCCGTTTACAGCCTTCTTTTTTGCTCTGGTGCAAAAATGGATCATTTTTGCACACTTTTTAGACATACCGTTTAAATGTAAACGAGAAATATGACGTCAGTACTGCGAAAATCAAGAAGCAAGTAACCTAAAAAAATAATATAGTTTGTAACTTTTGCAAGAAGTTCGAGATTCGCTCGTGCGATTTTTTCGTCACTCGCGAATCTTGCACTTCTTGCACTAGTTGCAAAATATACCATCTTTTTTTATAGAATTAGTTTAAGGATAACAGGATAATTAAATATGATGACGTCATAAGCCCAGGACCACGATTAAGCCCAGTATAGGCCTAGTATAATGAAGGCTGAAGTAGGTCAAGGTCATTGATCACATAACGTCATCGCATGATGCATTACGTAACGCAGATTTCTGACTGACCCATAGTTCCAAGATAAATGCACGTCAAAAACTTGCAGAAAAGATCTATCGAGAGTTGGTCGTAAATAAAAGGGGAGACTCGAACGATGAAACTTAAAAAGTTGGGTGTAAGAAAAATATGACTAAGATAAGAGTTGAAGACGTGAAAGGCGTTCCGAAGGGTTACCACAAAATCGTAACGTTAAAGACCTAGAAATTTTGTCGAAAAACATTTTCATAATTCTGACTGCAAAGAGAAAGATAGCATCTTGGTAAAAATAGAATTCAAGAAAATAATGATCCCGTGAAAATATTTGGATTTTGTCAACGAAGGGGACGAGAAAATGCTGCGGTACAGTGTGATGATTTTATTAGACGTTATATTGGAATACCGGTAGTATTCCTTGAAAAATAAAAGCTAGAATACAAAGCTCCTACTTACACCAGAGTGATCGGACCCAATACCCAGCAATAATTCGAATAACAAACAGGATTGTATATAATTTATATTTGAGTCATTCTTCGATTCTATTCTATCCATTTGTAATGAAAATCTTTTCAAAGCTCGAGATAAATACGACGAACGAGAAAAGAGTAGTGGGAGTAAGAGTCCTCTGGCGAGTCATTATACGTATTCTCACTTTTCGTATTAAAAGGGCCTGACGAAGGATTGTGCGGAGTCGGAGAAACACCAAATTGGCTATATGGTATCGACTAGACATTATTACGCTCCGTCAAATTTGAACTTTGATTACGTTTAACTGCGATAAAATATTATGTATGTTAATTTCTTCGGCGAACGAATTTAAGCGCAAAGGTTGAAAAGTCGTAGGAGTCAAAATGAGTTGATCGAAACGAGAAAAATTGTTACATGTGCTACATTTATAGAGCGACGAGTCTTCCTTTTCAGGAAAATCTATGGCCTTTCGAGCGTACACTGTACCCGCAATATCAGCCTACTTATTTCTTTAGTTCGACTTTTCGCTCGTGTCAATATTAATCAAATTTTTCGAACGTCGGCGAAAAGTCATCTCGCTCATACATATATTCATTACTGCAATGCGAATTTCAGCCGTATCTTCTTTAGTCGTCCGGTATATCGTGCAGCAGTGTATTATATACTTAGTTTCAAGGTCCGCGAGATTAGTTCGGGAATAAACAAACAAAACTAGCGAATATGGAAATCTAAGGGTAAACATTTTTATTCTAAAATACGCTCAACTTTTATACGCGCTGGTTTTTTAACGAGCCTCTACGGTGACTCGAATATTTTCTATTAAGTATATCTGAACTAAGGAAATCGTCTTTAAAGTTTAAATACACGAAGACAATTTAAAGGTCTGTGCACGTGTGATACTACACAATATTCAGAAACCTAAATAATATAGGCCTACTCACTATTAAGGCAATACGACAGCAAGGGAGGTGGGGTTCATAATTACAAAAACGACCTCGTGGAAGATGAAAAAAATCTGTAAATCTTGAAACTGAAGGTTAGAGAGAACATTTCCTATTGATAGAAAAATTTCGAAGGGCTATTTTCACACTATATAGAAGAACGATCCAGATTGTGGTTTTGGAACCATCTCTCCTCTCTTCACTTCAATATTGAGACGTGATATAAATTTTTATAGCTTCGATTCCGCGCACGATAACTTATTAACAAACCGACATATTTATCGAAAAACACATTTATCCGACATTAATGATTCACAGTAATGATGAAGTGAGAAGGTCTTTATCAGTTTCTTCGATTCTTATATTAACTGAACTTCGTAAAAGGATTGTTTCAACAAACGCCATTTCGAGTGATTTTTGAATAAATTGAACCTTTTTGTTGAGCTCCGAAAAAGCCTCCCGAGAAAGTAAGGAAAATTTTTTTATCCCCCTCTGATTTACGACAAAACTTTACATCGCGCAAAAAAAAATTTCAATAGATTTCTATCCCTCGCGGAATTTCTTACGATAAACAGTTTTTTATTTCTATTATTCCAAGTTTATCAGAGCTCGATGCTTGTACGATAGGACTAAAAGAATGATTTTTTTTTTTTTCTATAAAAAATTTGATTCTCCTGGATTTTTTTGAATTTCATATTTTACAATCATGATATTGTGAATTCAGATTCTGTACAAAATTTCAGCAAGTATTCAACTTGCCCTCGCCGGTGTCATCGGGGCAAACGCATCACTTTATTATGTTTGGAAACTGCATTACTGTTAGTTCGACTTCTCTTTAAAAAAAATCCGTCGTGATCATATTATTTTCATCATCTTGAATATACTCCGTCGAAATCTATGGAAAAAAAAATTTGACTTGCCATTCGGGTTATTTAAGGCAACCATCATATATCACTGTATGCAGTGGCGTAACGAAGAAATTTTCAAAGGGGTGGAAGATTGAACAAAATTTTATGCGGGTTTACTTTTTACCATTGTCTGTAATCTTAACGATATTTCGAAGCAAGTATTTCAAACAAGAAAGAGGAATACTCCGACGTGGAGTAAATTAATCAAGTATTTCAGTTTAAGGATGGGGGTCAATCCCCTCTGGTTACGCCGCCACTATAGTTGACTGGATTCTGATGGAAGAGAAAAAAGAAAAAAAAAATATTAAAACCACATTTCACATTCTGAGATATCAAAAAACTCACAGCCCACCTGGTGAGCTGCTGGGAGTTGCCTTTATTAACCTTGTTAATTGAGACAAACAGCAAACCTGTTTTATGGGACTCATTTGTGAGCAGTATTCAATTTTGTTAAATTTTTGTAATTTCTAAGTCGCCCTCTCATCATGCTGAAAATTTTTCCGAATCTCCCTCGTATCATATATAGCTCGGAGGTCGAAATTAATCGAAGTCTACCTTTTATCATAATATGTGACCTGCGATGAGAAAAGGATGCTCATTGCCTATTGGCGCAGGAACACCATTCGGGAAGTAATCTGACGTGCGCCATGAGCAACTATATTCAGAGGCGCTCTGAAAGGAGACGTGATGGGGAGGACATCTAATCAGAGAGAAATGGTGTTCCTGTCAGTGGGTAATGAGCATCCTTTTCTCATCGCAGGTCACATATGTAGCTCGGAAGTTGATGTATGTACATAGCATGAAAAAATAGTCCCTTAAATTAACTAGATATTTAATGCTTTATACACCAATTGACTTAGCCCCTTCAAGTAACTACATATGCATGCTTCATACACCAACTGAATTAGCTCTCTCAATGAGGTAGATATGCAATGCTTCAAACACTAAATGACTTGGCCCCTTCAAGTAACTAGATATGCAATGCTTCATAACCTATTAACTCAGCTCCTTCAATGAGGTAGATATGCAACACTTCAAACACTATAATACTTGGAACGCTCTTCTAAAGTATACTAAGTCTTCTTTGTAAGTATCATATCATATATTATAGGTATAGCTTGTAGATTGATATACAGTAATGTATATAACCTGAAAAATAGTCCCTTAAAGTAACTATATTATAAGTAATGCTTTATATATACCAATTGGCTTGACTCCATTAATGTACCAGATATGCAAGGCGTAGGTTTTTCCTAGCCCCCCCCCCCCGTCCTATCATATACAGCTAGGAGATTGTATCATAATAATAATTATATAGCTTGGAAGTCAAAATTTTCCCAAGTTCTCCTCCTATCATAGAATATAGCTCCAAAATCCGGGTCTGTGACGTCACAATTTGATGACGTCATAGATCTGGTAGGTCAACAAATTTTTCAGATCCCACCTGCCTCATGAAACAGGTTCCTTACCAACTCCGCTAAAGAACCCGTGAGTTTTAGCGGGGAACCCGCTATCCTTTGTATTGAGGGTACTTCCAGGAAATTTTCATCCGCAAGCGCGGGTGCGAGTGAGGTTGATGACGTCACGAAGTTGATGCCGTCACGGATAGGGAAGGAGAGGGGGAATGGAAAAATTCGGACCTCCGAGCTATATATGATAGGAGGGAGACTTTCAGGACTTGGAAAAACTTCAGGCTCTAGGGGACTCGGGATAGCGAATTCCCCGCTGCCATTGCAGTCCTGCAATAGTATCAATTTTTTTTTTCTGAACTCACTCCCATGTTATTAGCTTAGAGGTTGAAATTCTTCCAAGTCACAGGTTCTGCTGGACAGCGCCCAGCGCCCATCATTTTTCTTCAAATTGCCTCTTCCCCCATAAAAATAGTATAGCTTTCTTCAACGCTCATGAAAATAATCATCAATAGGAAAAAAGATTGAATGCTCTATCAATTTATTCTTAGAATTATTTTTGCAAATTGTGACCATAAGTTGCAGCGGATGAACTGCAGCGCTCTACCAGCTAGCGATTAGTTGGCTGTTGGTGCCTTGTGAGGTTGCTGCCAGAGTATTGCAGCCAAAAATTGCAGCTTCGGCTTTTGGCTTGAACTTACAATCTTGATATTTGGCTTTTGGCTTAAAGCTCTTGGAAAAGGCTCAATTCAGCTGATTTGTGGCTGGTCAAGATCAATATTATTATGACAAAATGGGAGTTCAGATGAAACAATCCAGAGAATTGGGCTGTTGTCACACCTGTGGAATAAATAGAATGTGGTCTTTGCAACTCGTCATACTTAATAATAAAGAAAAGAACTTTACAGAGATGCACAAAAAATTATATTTTCCAAGGGAGAAAATACAAGGTAGATGTACGTTTCGCGACGACGTTAGAACGCCGCATCATCAGTACAAATGAACATCAAAAGCACGATACAAAAGTGAAACAAACAGAATAAAACGAATTACTCATACAATGGTATTATCATGTCCCGTATTCCTGTAGACACGTGTAATGAAGTTGGGGTAATTCATATACGTATCATTGAGCAACAGCTGATTAGAAGATACCTATTCAATAGTTCGTGTTTATCTCCACTGGATGACGCACAACAGGCTTCTATATTGAATAACTGAATTGCTGAACTGAACAGGAACCTATCGTTTTTATCTTTTTCATTTTGTTTGAGTTTCAATAAGATGGATTGAATTTCACAAAATGAATGATCTGTGATTCTTAATATTTCTGCATTTTTTTATTGTTGCAAAAAATTGGAAAAACTACAGAAATATGGCTTATTTTGGTATTTGGCTTAGGAAGGTTTAAATTGAGTCGGTATTCAACTAGCTTTGCTCCTATCAGTAGAAATTTGGCTGCTTGCAGCAATGGCATGTATCTTTAAATGGGCAAACAAAAATACTTAATAACCGCAAACTAATTGCTCACAGACTGATAGACTATAGTTGCTCATTCACATTAGGCCGGCTATTTGCCAGGTTTGACTTGGTACATGGTCAAGTTTGGTCATTTCTGGTCAAAATTGGTTGTTTTTAGTTGAAATTGGTTAATTTTGGTCATCTTTGATTGAAAAAAACAGCCAATTTCAAAATTGACCACCAATTGACTTGCTACCAAGTGTACTGAGTAACAAGGTGTACCAAACAGGGGACGTTACTACTTTATGTGAAATTTCCAACAAATCATCAATTCTCCCACAAAAATTGACCAAGTCATTGTGATGTCATTCATAGCTAACCATGTACCAACAAGGCGGGCAGGCTGCAAACTACGCGCAAACACACTTCATTGATTGTATTGTTTTTGGGTCTATCACTTTATCAATTCCCATAAGAAATACACTGGAACGTTTCAATCATACGTTCAAATTGAAAAATTGGAAATAAGTAAGCAATTAGGGATTCTCATTCAGAATTAGGAAGTTCTCAAGTACATATTGGAAAATGTATCTATGGTTCTTGTTTTATTTCTTGTTTTCAAATTTGAACATAAGATCAAAACATTCCTGTGTATTCTTCTGAAGCATTCTTTTGTCTACAATCGAGTTGATAGTGTAGGGTAAGATTGACAATTTCAAGCGGACTATAGGGTACGTTGGGGTGAATGGATGTGGAGTGTAAAAGTCTATTAATTCCAATTAATTTCATGAAACCCTTCCACCCGTCACCTGCACCGCCCATCAATTTTTCGCAATACGTAATAGGCCACGGCCTTCTACAGTCTGTCTCACGAGAGTTGGCGCCGGATCACGCAGCAGACTAACGCGCGTCAGCGTCCGTGCCTAAAGAAGACACCGATCACAAACATCCACATACTCGCGTTCAGTATAAATTTCACCTATTCCTCTCCCCAGAGCCCCAGTCACTGCAACCAGTCTATTTGCGACTCTCGTGAGAAAGATATTACAATACACTCAACAAGCCGAAATACTGAAAAATGACAATGCTGCAAAAGAGGCCAATGTTCGGATGGTTATGATTGTAGGCTCTTATATGGAAAAAACCATAGCGATAGCCTTCCTAAATGTAGAGGAAACGTGTGATTATTTTCACTTTTTGATACATTTCATGTCTTTGCCCTGACCTCTCCTCTCCCCTGCCCCAATGCCAAAATTTGCATGCGCGTGTGCGTGCGTGCGTGCAGATGACCTTGGTACTTGAGAAAAATAGCTCCATTTGTGAGTACTCTCCTCTTTTTGGTCCAAACCTCCGTCAAACTAGCATTATACTTGCTTTAGGCCTCCACTTGAACACTGTTCTATCCAGTTTATACTAGCTTTACTAAATATTTGGTCTAGGCCCTAATAATCCTGTATACTGTGTTCCTTCTAATGACGTCATCGACAGTAACTCCGAGCCTAATTCTGAAATTTAAGAGTTCAATACACCTCTCTTCATCCTTGTAATCTACAAGTGATTTAATGTAAGTTTTTATACTTCCGTACGTTAGGCTAGACCCCCGCCCCTTGCTAGAGTACACCACGCTTGTATTAGTCCAAGAATGGGGAATACGCCTTTGTGAGGAAAATTCTCCACATAGCCTTAAAATATAAATGAGGTCATTCACTAGTAAATATGAAACATGATCTTTATTTACTTAGCTCTACCAGAAAATCTCTCTTTTCTTAATCCGTACTTATAGAAATAATGGCATTTAAATCAACATTAATATTTTAATGGCATAAAATGCCGTAGTATACCAGTGACGTCATATATTTTTGAAGTTACATCTAAATGGACCAACCTCTATTCTAGGGACTGCTCAATTTTGATAGTAACTTGACCACATAAGGCCTACTCTCGATCTAATCTATACCGGGCTTTTGCTCACCATTCTTATTGATGAATGACGTCACAGTGATGGACATTCGTCGCAAATAAAAGCCCTGTAGATTTTCCGAAAAAATGGCACCGGTACAAAAAAAAAAAAAAATGTTTTATAGTTTCCGTGCGCAAATTCATTCTTGCGGGAGAAAATGTGCAATTGACCCTGGGTTGACCTTTTTAACAGCGTCCAGTCCCAATGATATAATGTTCCTGTTCGTTCATGTTGAAACATGTAGGCCAAGGCACCGGTAAGTTACGAATTATTTTTTTAATACCATAACTCATATACTCGTATTTTAGCTTAAATTTAGTTCTGTTGGAATAAAAGTTTTACAAAAGACTTCTTTAAAACATCGTGAAACGAGAGCTAATACGATCTTCCTTCCTCCAAATGACCTATATTTGGTTGACTAGTCACGACTATTTTTTATTTTTTTGATTGAAAAGTTGAAATATATCATAACAGCGAAGTGTGACAACTATAGAAATCGTTATTTATTGTAAGTAGAGGATTCATTTCCTACCGCAACCTGCATACATCCGCCTCTCCACGAAAGAAGAAAAGAAATAACAATAAGACAGTTGGAACGAATTTTGATGAGAACTTTTCCGACTCTATCTCGGGTAAATTCTTTGAAGCTGTCTGCTTGGCAATTCTCGTTACACTCGTGTAAGTATTTTTGCCAACTTAGTCGTAATCGGTATGCGAATTTCCTCGCGTCCGACAAAACGCAAATTTTCATAAATTTAATGATGACGATAAGATTTCGTTTTTCCTGCTTTTGAAACTTCAGCGTCGTCGTATCGAAATGAGAATACCCGAAGAACGAGTTCACTGTTCTCTTAGTTACGAGCATGATACTCGCAGTTTTTTACAGATTTCTTGCCAGTCTTAAAAAGTTCTTCGTGGGTAGCTAAATTGTATACGTACAATTTCTCTCCTAATTTTCTCTTCTTCTGCTCAGCGTGGGAAATGAGCGGATGGCGATGGCAGCTAGAGTGTAGAACTAGTTTAAGTAGATTCTGTAGAATTTTTCGATTCAAAAGACGAAGTTGGGCAGTTTCTAGCCAGCCTATTTCTTCAAAAAGTATAGTCCGAAGAGACTCCATAAAACTTTCGAGTGTTGAGTTGAACTAGTTCGAGTAGTGTTTGTCGGACTTTTCAGTTAAAAGAAGTTAGGCCTAGTGGTGTAAAAAACATACTTATCTAAGGCTTCCATCAAAACAAGAAGCCGGCCCTTAAAACCCCTAAAAAGCTTCCATTATTATAAAATTGAAACGTAATAAGATCAAGGAAACAAACGCCATTACGTGATACTTGATTAGTTTCTCCGATGCTATAAATTATGATAGTATGCCAAATATTTTCAAAATACCGAACTACAGCATTGAAATTTTCATTCCTTTCCGTGTTTCGTTAGCCTATTTTTCGTGTACTAAATTACATTTTCTCTTTTTTGCCATCCTATCTTTTTCAATTTGGGTGAAAAAAATTTTCGTCATTATTAATAAACGGAGGAAGGACATTTCAATACTAAATCTTTATCAGTCAATTTGGCTACGCCTTTATCGCAACAATTGCATCGACCTTTCCCGTATAGTAAATATTTTCATAGTTTCGAGTTGATCCCTGTTTGAAAGCACTTTCGCTGCGCGCTGCTCATCGTAGTATATAAATCACAACATGAATTCGACTGGCGACGAATTTTCAACTTTTTTTTTTTTTTTCTTCCTTCGCCGGTTCATTTTCTATTCCATTTCTTCTTCTTCCCGTCTTTTTACACAGCACAAGTCATTTCTTCCTCCGGATTTAACTTTTTCGAATACATTATTACGAAATTATTACACTGTTAGAGTGTTGGCGAAAATCTTCAACAGCGTATGCGACGCGACGATGAAAAAAATCCTAACGATAGTAAAAAAGTAAAAGTGATTCTGGGAATTAGAATAAAACATTTGTTCGTATTACTCAAATGACGTAGTTGACTTGAGAAAAAAAGAATCGTAGACCTAAATATTCACAAATATAATGACTCGTTAAAGTCAAACTGAAGACGACTTTTTCCTGCAAGATTGGTATAGGGCAGTCGGTAATACCCTCTCTGAAATCCGTCAGAACTGTCAAAAATCGAGTTGAGGACTTGCTGTATGTTCAAAAAGTAGAAATTGAACAGTTCAATACCACTGGGGCAAGTTGTGTAGCCCAGAAGTAAATAAGAGGTCGTCCACCTTGGCATTTAAAGTATTCTACCTCCTTTTCATATGAAAACCGAAGGCAGACCCATCCCTCTTTGAAAATTATCTTGAGTACGCCATTGCAGCCAATATAAATAGTTAACATTGAATCTTTAAGAATCGACTGTAAATTCAAATATACTCTTCCCTCTTACTCGTTTTGATAAGTCCAGTCATTTCATGAATTCCCTAGAGCTCGAAGTCGATAATATTATTGACATGGTACTGGGTCTTAATCCTAGATCTGCGCCCGACGCACGGGCATCCGTACTGTCTTGACCTTCAGACTAGAAGGAATTTGAATTTTCGCGCTACCTCTACTTTATTTCAGAAGCTTTATGACCTGCTGTATATTCTGGAAAGGCTATGGATCGCCAGTGGTTGTATATCCGCATCACGCTTCAATGGGTCACACTCGCCTACACGTGGTGCCCCTGTTCCGTCACTACGGTAACCAACCAGGTCGACCAACATAGGAGTGCACGGGGAGGGGTCTAGTTAGCGCAAATACTTAGTGTAAGTAAGGAAAACGGTCTGCTATATCGGATAGGAATTGGGCAGGTTACCTATCCAGAAGCGGTGGTAAGAATGCTCAGTCAGCAATCAATTGACAGCGCTTCAAGTCCAAGTTAGTCGAGCTATTGTCTTGGTTCACGTAAGCTGTACCTGCAGATGCGGTCGTCTCGGCCTCGCCTCTCACGACACTCCTGAAATATCCTGAAATTGCTCCTCTTATCAACACGGCGACGGTTATGACTTGGGCATACTTAGGAGGAGCAATTTCAGAACTGCCGTAAGAGAAATCCTGCCACCGAATCCGCCTGTATATAGCTGTGAACACGTCACGCAATCTGCGCAACGGCGTAACGAACTTCTTTTGCGTTATCAGGTCCTAGTCGGTGTAAAACTGGATTCCGGAGGTAAAATAGCCCCACACTCGGATCTCCGGGTGGCTACATCGGTTTTTAGAAGAAGAGTCATAAAGCGAGCAGTAAGAGCTTAAGGCCTACGCCTCGGTGCGTGGAATGTACGCACGACAAGTTTGTATACCTCGGAAGCACTGTGACCCGAGAAGCCTCAATGGGTGTGGAAATGGGCACCCGGACCCGTAAGTGTCACTCGCGCTTTTTACCGTCTGAGACGTTGGATATTCAAAAGTGAAGATATTAGCATCCCGACCAAGATTGCGGTCTTCCGGACGGTATTACTGTCTTCCCTTCTGTATGGCTCCGAGTTGTGGGTCCTGTGCCGCAGGCGCTGGAAAGTTTCAGCAAAGGCAGCTGCGGAGAATTTTCGGCATCTTATGGTTTGACTTCATCACGAAGAAGGAAATACTTGACCGAGCAAGGGTTCTGCCCATCGAGACGCTTATTGCTAGGAACGAACTTCGTTGGCTAGGCCACATTGAACGCATGGATAGGCGGCTCCCTGCTTAGAAGACGAAAAAAAAGAGTGGTGGTCAGAAGAAAAAGTACAAGGACCAGCTCCAAATGTTGCTTCAGCGAGCAAGAATTGCGAACCGATGGGAGCAGCTGGTGGGGGACAGAATCGCCCGGCGGAAGATGATCCATGAGTACCAAGGGTCGCGTCGCGGGTGCTCTAAAATCGAGAAGGAAGGCGCCGGATCCCGTCACCGTCATCTGTGACGACTATTAGAGGCTGATCACTTCCAGAATCGGAATGGTCGCACACAGCCAGACACACAATAAGAACTATGTTCATAAGATGAACCACTGTTTTATGTAATCCTATATTCTGGATTTCCGTCCAGGCGTACAGGTGTTTAACCGTCCGAGGCCGAGTCTTCTGGGTCGCAGCATCTCTACTAACTGTTAAATTGGCTTGTACCATATCTTTTAGCTGGATCTAAAACTCATTTCACAACCTCTACCTATTCCTTGGATTCGTATCTGGATGCATTTGTACGGCTGTGACCTTGGGACTTGAAGAAATTCTTATCTTTGCGGTACTCTTATCTATGTAATTTCTCAGATTGGGAAGGACAAAATATTGACTTTGGAACTAATACCCTGGACCCCATATCAAAAAAGGAGCAGTAGAGGTCGGTGCCTTCATACTATAACTTCGCACTTCTATTTCCGATGGACTGACCTATAAAGAGACTACTCCAATGACGTCATCATTGTACCTGATGAACCAGGCCGGTTTCAGACTACGTTGATTTGAAGTCAAATCGACTCGCCATTTCGATTAGAAATCGACTCAAAATTGACCGTCGACGTTGAAATTAGGTCAACTCCCAATAATATACGAGAGATAGTCTCCTCGATATTACAGGACATTATTCACAGAGATTAGATCAAAGAACTCTGCAATCTTTTCCTTTGATCTAATCTCTGTCCCAATAATATTTCGACCGAAAATTGACATCTGTTTTGGGTCGATTATACGGCAAGAGACTTGCAATCGACGTCCACATTAAGCCGATTCCAAATACGATCTGATAAAATTTCATGTTAGAGGTAAAACTATACTTCAATGTCGACTAAAAATCGACGTCATCATTTTATCGATTCGATCATTTCTGCACAGGTCACGCATAAGCATAGGGTTAATATCCTCAATGCGGTCCTCGTTGTATAATCACGACTATCCATTCTGTCTGCGAGGAGTGAAGCGACTGTACGACGACTCCATATCGATATCGATTCAAAGTCGATCGGCTTACAGAACCAGAGAACTACAAATCGACTTGGAAATCGATGTAACAGAGCAGTCAATTTTAGGTTGACAAAAATTTGGAGAAGTCGACTCGATATGGCTCATCGGGTAAACTGGGCAATTATTAGTTCACGTACGCCAGGGTTGTTTGGGAGGTATTGAACTGGATATGGTCAAAGAAGAGGGAAAGACGGTTCATGAGGAAACTCGATGATCCTTACTTGACGTCACGCTAGACTATCTTGAGACGCGACCTGAACATGATTGAAAAATATGATGGCGGCCGTAGGCTATGAGACATGATGTACAAGTATGATTTTCATTTTTTGCACGACGGAACAGTAGAATGATTTTTAGCGAGGAATCCGCTATTTCTTTTATTGGAAGGATATTTTCAGGAAATTTCTGCGAGCGCGTCCGACTTTGATGACGTCATCAATGTAAATTGAGTTAGACCCTCGGCCACATGGAACTTGGAAAAATCCCAACTTCCAACCTACGTATGATAGGGTTGGGACGGAAAAATTTTGACTTTTGACAAAATTTTCACCCTCACATTATCTCCTGTAGTCAGGGGCGGCGAAAGCGTGCGACTTTGATGACGTCATGAACCTGAGTTAGGTTATGCTACGAGACTTGAAAAAATGAAGACCTTTATACTATACATTATCATGGATAGGAGGTGAACTTGGAAAAATTTCTATAGCGTAAAGATCTTGAGTTCTGAGCTATGTATGGTACGAGGGGCACTTAAAAATATATGATAAGAAGAGAACTTGGAACAATGTCGACTTCCGAGTCTCGCTGACACTGAAATTTCCTGTGACATTTAAATTTCTTTTTAACAGGGAACCTGTTCTATGGTTTTTCTTTTGAGAAATTTTCTATGCGACGTCCGGCAAAACACTTGGAAAAATTTCGACTCCCGAGCTACATATGATAGGAACTTAGAGAAGTTTTGACACTCAAACTATATAATAGGATAGGAAAGGAACTTGGAAAAATTTTCACACTCATGCTATTATTATGATAGGAAAGGGACTTAGAAAAATTTCTACTCTCGAGCTATACATGATAGAAAGGGGACCTAGAAATTTCTACTCTCGAGCTATACATGACAGAAAGGGGACCTAGAAAAATTTCTACTCTTGAGGTATATATGATAGGAGGGGGACTTGAAAAAACGACGGCTTCCTTTACAAAGTTAAACGAGGAACGCAGGGAACCTGTTTTATGAATCAAATGGAATTTGGTATTGAAAATTGAAGGAAGCCTAGACCTAGATAAAGAAGGCCTAGGCCTACTATAAGCCTAGTATAATATGGTTTGACAGTCTAAATTTTTCTCGAATCTTTCTTCTATCAAAAGCTCGAGGGTTGAAATTTTTCCAAATCCCCCTCCTATCATATATAGCTTGAGAGTCGAAATTATTCTAAGTCCCTCTCCTATGAGAGTCGAAATTTTTCTATGTAATGTAGAAGAGGAAAACACAAGGAATGTAACAAATATAATATGTAGTTTAAAAATACACAATCACAGACAAAAAATTAAATTAAATTAATAAATTGAAACTAGATTCGGTGAAAACAAAACGAAAAATGAAATGAAACCGTCAAAAATTGGTAAAAAAAAAAGTCAGTAAAAAACCGTCAAAGTCGAAATAAATTGAAAATGAACTAAAAATTTAATAATAAAAATCGTCAAAAGTCGAAAATTAAAGAATAAAGAAAAAAATATCAAAAATTTTTAGAAAACCAACCAAATAAAAACCGAAAAAAGATGGAAATGAGGTAACAAAAAAAAAAAAACAAAAAAAATTATTTTTCTCAGTCCTCTTCCATCACATATAGCTTGAGAGTCGAAATCATTCCAAGTCCCTTTCCTATGAGAGTCAAAATTTTTCAAGTCCCTCTCCTATCATATATCGTAGAGTTAGGATTTCCGTGCAGTAAAAAATGGGCAAACGTGCAGTAAAAATATGAAAAAATGCAAAAAAAACGTGCAATAAAAATCAAAAACGTGCAGTAAAAATTTGGAAACGTGCAATATAATGAGTAAAATTAGACCAATTAAAACGATCACAAATAATTATTTACAAAAAAGCGTGGACATTAAAATTCAAGATGACCATTCTCTCTAGATTGGTATCAATAAAACGGTGGCGTCGATCGCTTAAAACAAGTTTATATAGTGAAAATGATCGCTCCACATCAACTGAGGTCAACAGAGCAAACATAAGTGCACTAAGTTCTTCAGGAGTCATACTTGCAGGAATGTTGCCCTTATTCACCTCCTGTAAGAACTTTAAACCAACGTTTTTGTTGAAAACATAATTGAATTTTTCTTTAAGTACGTCGCCGCTGTTCTTTGGTATCGAAGCAATTTTACGTTCAACATCCGACAAGATTTCCAGTTGCTCGGCCAATGATAAATTCCTCCCCTCTAATTTCGTCATTGTGGCAGGTAAATGACTGGCGTACGTCTTGATGAATGCTAGTTCACGGACAACTTTTGGACTGGACATTATGGATTTCAGTTTTGCGACACTAACGGCGTCATCCTCTAACTTCTCCACAACACTTTTGAACTGCCCAAAATGGTCACTGTAAGAGAGCGCTGCTTCCAGCCAAGTGCCCCAGCGGGTCAAGACGGGATTAGGAGGCAGCGGTCCCCTCCATTACTTCACGATAAATCGCAACGCGAGCTGGAGCTTTCAGGAAGACTTTCTTGCCGTTATTTAAACTGACCAATATTGAACTGACGGACGCGTAAGAGCACGTGCAGACTTATTTAGTGACTTTGAATGAGATGCGCTGGTTTTTAATCTCTGTTTATTCAATTTTATTTTTTCTCGCGTGTTGTAACCAGCTTTGCAAAACGGTATTCATGAATGATTCACCATCGAAAAACGATGAAATTAGGGAGGAAATCATTAAAAAATGTCAAATACGGCTATAAACGTGAAACGTGCAAAAACGTGCAGTATAAAATTTTGCAGGGAGCCCCCTACGTGCATGATTCGTCCACATTTTGAATCAGATTTAGCCTAGCTGTTACCAAAAAAAACATGCAGTATCATGGAAATCCTAACTCTAAATGATATATGGCTCGAGAGTCGAAATTTTTCCAAGTGTTTTGTTGGACGGCGCATGGCGTTCCCTGTTAAAAATTCTACTCTCGAGCTATATATAACAGGAGAAACTTGGGAAAATTTCGACTCTCGAGCTATACATGATAGAAAGGGGACCTAGAAAAATTTCGACTCTTGAGCTATACATGATAGAAAGGGGACTTGGAAAAAATTTCCGCTCTTGAGCTCTATACTTTGAAGTCTCTAAAATAGTTCCAGGTTACTGATGACGTCCTATTTATACTAGGTATTATAGTAGGTCTAGGACTTTTTCCAAGTTCCTCTCTTGTAGATCAAAACTTTTCCAAGTCCCTCTCCTGTCATATAGATCGAGAGTCGAATTTTTTCCAAGTTCCCCTCCTATCAACTTAGCCTCGAGAGCAGAAATTTTTTAAAGTCCTCTTCTAAAATAGGTCCAGGCCACAGATGACGTCCTACCTCATACTAGGTTTACAGGAGGCCTAGGCCTCCTTCAGACTAGCTTTATACTAGATCAAGGCTTGCTTGAATTCTCAATACCAAAACCAATTTGATTCATAGAACAGGTCTAACTTCGTTAAGGAAGGCGCAGTTTGTACCTTGATTAATTCTACGGGCAGATTTCAGGTCGCCAACGCCTTCTTTCAGATTATTCCTGGGTTGATAAGTACAGAACTCAGGATCTTTTAATCCAAATCTTACAATCAGCAGAAGCATGATGTTATCGACAAGCTTCTTATAGGAACTGGATTTCCAGGTTTGTCAAATCCATTGCATCAAGACTCCAAAACAGTACCGTCGTTGGATTCGGACGAAGGGCTGTAGCCGTGTCCAGACAATTTTCAAATTTCCTCTCTCTTTAGTGAACCCGTTTGCGCAATAACACCATTAAAATCGACGTCGATTCAAAATGAGAATTGAATTTTTGATATTTACTCCACATTATTTCGAACAAGAAGTCAATATTTATTCTAAAAAAATTTCACTCAATTTTGTTGAATTCCTCACCTTAAAAACGTGGATAACAATATTTTCCTGGAAAAGTGTCAATAAGCGGAAGGGTAGCGACAATGAACTCGTAATTTGCCCTCCAAACTGCTACAAATAAAGTTCGACGTATATGTTCGTTTCCGCTTATAGATTATAATTCTCATCCTCATTAAGGCCGGTTTACCTGCGTATCTTCAATCCGGACGCATTAATCCCATCGAATTTCGTTGAAATGGACGAAAGAGGCGACGTATTATCGAGCTCGCCAACACCCTATACGTCCCGAATTAATCCGATCAGTACAAACGAGATTAGCGTGGTCGGTCGCGCTTATTCGATAAAATTTCTACAAAACGACGAAATTTTCGTCCTATAACCGAATGGTAAAGGACGAACGGAAAATGCTCGAGCAAAAAGTGTTTCTAACTATAAATTTTTAGTTATGTGTGTCTGGAAGAATTTTTTTCCCCCTTCCATTTGGCATTTTCTAACATTTGTATTCGTATGTAGTTCAGAAGAAAACGGCCCTGAACCACGACTCTCTTACCGCTCTACCATAGTTTATCTTTTCTTTCCAGTGGACGATTAAAAAAATATACCCTTAATGGGAAGGGGGTTTCTCTTTTCGAACATACTGTACAGTTTTTAATCGTGAAATTTACGAAGGTTGCACAGAATACATGTATAGGAGAAAAAGAAAACGAGACGAAGGAAAGAAGAAAAACGTAGAATTTTTCTCGCTGTCGACACGGCGTAATAAAATGGGTGTTTACTTGTTCGTAAAGTGAAAACTGCATTTCGTAAATTGATGGCGGGATAATCGAATTGCGGCAAGTTGTATTTGCTTATAGTACTCGTCGTATAGTGTATCGTTGCTCTCTGGAAAAGGCGCGAGGAAGTAATCCGATCGAATTTCTCATCGCCTTTTCGTATCGTTAAGGCTCGCATTAGATTAATACGAACAAGTACAACGTTTTATCGACAAACATAATTCATAAATGTTAACATTAAACTTAACCCGAACATTCTATACGTGCCACATTTCGTAATCGTCAGTTTTCCTGAGTGAACATTTTTTATCGCCCAGCATTCGCTCATTATAGACAAAAATCTCGGAGAAGTAGTCGGCTAAAAAAATCTCTATACGTATATATTCTTCACTCAATTGCATTTGAGTGATGGGCACCTTAGTTGGAATTTCAGTTTGTGCTGCGATTCGCCGCCAACAAATAAAATCATTACTGACGATTATTAACCGATATTGTCAATAGGAACCTGTGGTTAGGAGAGATTTAATAAATTTAAAATCAAGTGCAGTAGGTGATACGTACTTGTATGATGTCTACCGTTATCAGTTTTAAATGAGTATATGTAAAAAGTGGTTGGATATTTTCAGACTTCATTAAAAGGAAGTGGGGTGCTGAATATTATACATACGTCTTCTCTTGGTAATCAAGTTTTTAAGTACCTACTGGGATCCGCTCAATATAAGAGAGAAATGAACCATGAAGTCATCAGACTTTTCGTACAAAAGTCTCCAAGCGACAAAAAAGTTTCCCATTGGGTCTGAAGTTCATTGGTGGTGATTGAGTAACGAAATGAAATTGATCCATACTTTTTTCAAGATCAGGAAACTTGCTTTATAGAATGGGGAGGGCTTTGGTGAAAATTTCTGCCGACTTGTAAGACAATTCAATTTTGCTAATGAGCTAAGTACTCAGGTAATGACACGTTGGGGCTGCTGGGCTAAATGAATTTGAAAAATTGTGTAGATGATAGAATCTGGAGAACTTCTAACCGGAGAGAGATGGTGGTAGAAATTTTAATTGACTTATTAAATAATTATATAAAACTCGAAAGATCTCGTTGATAAAAGTTAAGATTTTTCGTGCAGAGAAAATGATAGTTCAGCACTCATCTCGAATTTTCGTCTCTTTATTGTGCGAGCAGAGCCTCAATTATTTGCTGGATCTCGTTGATGATTAGCTTCAGTGCAACAATGAATGCAGAAATTTGAAAACGGATGGGAATTATAAAACGTTGAAAATTTTCCATTATTTTTATCAGACCCCGTGTGAGCAGCGAACGAAGTCAGCTGCCAGTTCATGTCTTTCCTGAAGTTTCTCGAAACCTAGCCCCTAATTCCGAAATTTGCAAGTTCATACCACCCCTACGAGTCTACACCACTCCCTAATAATCCTGTATACTGCATCCCTTCTCTTGCATTATAATAAACTAACGTCATCAGTTGGTGATATCATCAGCCGTGACTCCGACACCACCTCCAACTATAACGTCATCAACCTTGATCTCGAGCCTGATTCTAAAATTTGTGAGTTCAATCCACCTCTTCTATCCTTGTAATCTAAAAGTGGTTGAGTATTGACTATTATACTGCTGTATGTTGGGCTCATGTTGGGTCTGGCTTCAAGAAGGCTGATAATAGACCTAGTATAGTTTAGCATACTGTATAGCCCATTATAATGAAAGCTAAAGAGTAACCTTCAACCATGAAATCTACAGGAATGACGTCATCAGCCGGAGACGGTTGGGAGAATTACGAACGGGCTGAATATCCGAGTATAAAAGAGAGTAAGGAAGAGAGAGAGTCTAAGCTGTGCTGATGACGTCATAGGCTGCCATAATGAATGATTATGACGTCACGAAGTAATGATATCACTAATGTTGATATCCATGAGGACCTATCCGTACAAAGGGCGTCCGTGAAGAAAAATTAATTACAGAAAAATCAGTTTGAAGTTTCAGTTCAAAATATCTCCGCAACAGCGAGTTTAATCAAAAAAATGGTAAGGAAGAAAATTGAAGAGCAACTCTTCTTCTATAAGAAACGATAATCACATTTTGAATACATCCAGAAACGAACAAACTAGAGATCATTGAAAATATGACAACGGACGCTCTTCTTGCTGAGATGGAAAAAATTGTGGGTTAAAAAAAAAAATTTCTAAAAGATAGTTTATGATCTGAAACGCACAAAAATCGAGGTCTCCGCAAAAAGGGCGTTTGTACTGATAGGTCCTCATATGGGGGCAAGTTTTGAAAGGAAATGTTCCAAAAAAATGTTTTTTGTTTTCATTTGAGCCAGAAATTTAGTTCTGTATTTTTTGTACTTACTATTTCACCAATTCTGCACAGGAAAATCTATTCAAAACGTGATAGGTACTTTTTATTCAAGTAATGATTCCATTAATATTTTGTTTTTCGTCATCGTTAATTTTTTGAGGAACTGTATGACCATTCAATGACCCTAACCACCGCTTCTAGAGAATTATACGTATTTCGTCGAAAGGAGGAGGTAAACAAATCTCAAGAACTAGCTGATATTGAGAAACTTGAAAAAAAGTTTAATTGTTCTGCTTAACCTTAACATCAAAATGGAGAAAAGCAAATAAGACTGTGCCGAAATTTCAGTCATCCACTAAAGCGTGTCAGAATCAATATTTACTGTGATTGAGAATTCGAGTAAGAAAATTTTAATTAATCCATTCTTGCTTTATAGAAAAACAAATGATTTATACTGTATTTACAACATGAATTCTATTTTATAAAAAAAGTACCCTAATTCTTCTTAAAATAGTTAGAATTTTCTGATGATCTCCTGATTTAACCTGGTTCCACAAAATTCCTCAACTTTTTCTGGTTTTTCAGCATTTGCAGGAAGCCCCCTTTGTTTCAATTGAGTTTATCTTATTTTCTGTGTTTTAGTTTTGATTTGTTTACGGTTACTTCGTGACCTGCATTTCAATTCTGTGATATAATTTAATTTGTTTCTATTTTCAGGAAAAAATGTTCAAAAATACGGAAAATTAAAAAAAAAAAAGATTTTCTAACTGCAAACTACTATCTTTATTTTCCCCTTTTGTTTACATTCATTTAGAATTTTAAAAATCTCTAACCTCTGATCGTATGGGTACCAACCTGTAATTTTATTTTATTGTTTGCAAACAAATAAGAATTTTTCAGAATGATTATCAACTTTCTTTCTTTTTTTTGAGTTCATATTGTGACCTTCAAATGACTTCAAAAATTTCACGAATATTCTTCTAAACTTGGCAACAAATTTTACACGAGAGTTCGCAAAAATCACCAAAGTTCTGATGATTATTGTTGGTCAACTTTTGGGGCCCTGGGATCCTCACAAGCCCATTCGAGGCTTTTATTCACCTCGTCGAATTTATTGACCGTTTTTTTTTTTTTTCAAACTCGGTAAAGAATTGATTTAATTGATAAACGAATTACCAAAAATCACGGTTTTCCAAGTAGCTCAATTTCTCCAAATCGTTCCAGCGACTAGAGGATTTTTAGACTATTTTTTTTTTTTTTTTTTTTTTTCAACTCGGCATACGGGATCAAGAAAAAACAGAAAAGTTATTAGGGTAACTGTAGCCCACGGGTTGATTCGCTCCATAGCCTGGTCCCGGTCCAGTACAAGCTTAGCACAAGCCTAGGCCTATGAGCCTAGTGTATGATATACAATACTAGGCTCAGAAGCTTGATAGTGACAATTTTTTCAAGTCCTATCCCCCGGTTGGTACAAACAATGACGTGGGTAGGAGAGATTCAGTGAAGACATGAGATATGTCAAAACCCTTAGGAGCCTGATAATAGAATAAATATCACTGAAAAAGTCGATTTTTTAAAAATTAATTCCTTGTTTAGTACGAAAATTTCGTCAAATTCATAATTATTCCAAAATAACATAACATAAGAAATAGCAACACTCGATAGTTTTATCGAATTAGAAATACCGTGTTAGCTGAAATCTTTCAAAATTTAGGAAGTATTCAATTCAAAGGAATTTTAATCGACCAAAATTTGACTAATTTTGGCTTAAATAAATTCCGAATACCTACTCCAATAGAATTTAAATGAGATGGATTGATCAATATTCGTATTAGATCACAATTAAGGGTATGCAGGTTTATCTGCTCAAAATTTCCTCCCCGATAACTTTTTGACACTGATGTTCTTATACTGAGGTGATTATTTGAATTTTTTCCACGCAATGTTACCCGTCTTCAAGAATACGAAAAATGAGAACGGTGTGGGAAACGCGAAAGTCGAAGAAAGAATGCACTAACGTGATATTGACCCAAGACGTAGCCCATATCTCGAAAAAAAAAAAAATTGTTTAAAATAGTTGACGTTCATCCCGTATCGACATTTTATCTTCAAATCAACATATACTGAGCTGATTTTACATTTCCTGGAAACCTTTTTTTTTCGTAAAGAAATTCCATGAATTCAAGTATATCGCTATTTATTGACGTCAGCAAGTTTGTCTTTTCAGATAGAAAACTAAGTTAATCAACAATTCCATTAATTTATTTAACGTCAATCATGTCATAGAACATTCAAAGGTTGTGTTTTTTTTTTTTTCTTCTATACAAAAAACTTGGTCTCATGTACTATTGTAATGTAAGTCTCGAAACATGAAAATCGAAGATAACTCGTAGGCGTAATACCTAACCTTGGTGCAATAACCTTATTTTACTTTAATTTTTTAGGAGGATATAATCATACTTTTAATCAGACATAATTATAACGTCAATAGACTTTTTTCTAAACGGAAGATTTTGTATAAAAAGTTTTCGAATTGTATCAAGAAGTATCAGTTGAAAGTACTTCGTTGGAGAATAACGACCTAGCTCAAAACTATTCTTATTTTCTTCTCAAGTAGGTAATGTTTCTTATTTATTTATTTATTTATTTATTTAATATTAACGAGCTTTAGCTACACGTAGGGCTATTAGCTACAGTACAGAATATTATGCTATTTTATTTGAGTTTACAAAAGAGTTGAAGACAAAAATATTAAAAAACTTTAGTTGTGTACAGTGATTAGTTGTAGGAGTAAAAATTGGTCAGTTGTAGTTTTTATAAAGTGTAGGAGATGGTGTCAGAATTATTTTTGTGCGCTCTATGAAAGAGAGGATACGTATTAGTAGCAGTGCGAAACGATAGGAGTTGAGAACAGGTAAAAAAATGGTTAAATTGTCTATTACGCAGTGGAGGTAAGATGGGGAACTAAGTATGTGAGGATTGGTTATAGGTGGAAGTAGGTAATTCTTGTGTGACCAACTCGATTTCCTGTAGGAGAATGACCAGGGGTGGGGATTTTTTTAATAAAAGTATAGGCAATTTGGACAGATACAGCGACGAAAAAACCATTTGGAGGTAACAAGTGGGACTATGATGAAAAATGTAGTATTCGGTGTCAGAAATGAGCCCTCACCCCCCCCCCCCCCCAAATGCTGTCGAAAATTTTTTGTGGCACGTTCAAGCCCCCAAATTTTACTTTTTTGCTTATAACTCAAAAAGTTGAAGCTTTAGAGAAAAAAGTTTGAAACAAAAAAGATTCCTCGTAAAATTTACTACAAAATGCATTTACTACATATGACCGTACATCTAATCGTTAGCCTACAATGGTCCTCGGAAGCTGGAGAGTTTTGAAAAATTTTTGAAAATCGAGATATTTTTGGCAAATACTTTGAAAATGGCAAGTGATGGAAAAATGTAGTTTATCACGGTTTTTAGTTCGACAAATAGTCGCTGTCTTATAGCAAACCATATCATAAATCTTTTTTCTTTGAAACACTTTTCTCCACCACTTGCCATTTTCGAGATATTTCCCTGAAATTTCTCCATTTTCTAAAATATCTTCAAGTTGTCACAATTGAACAATATTTCTAGGCTAACGGTTAGACCTACGCTGACGTGTAACGCATGAATTTTGTAGAAAATTGTACGAGGAATCTCTTTTGTTCCAAACTTTTTTTTCCATCTCTCGCCTTTTCTGAGATATTTGCCGAAAATATCTCGATTTTCAAAAAGTTTTCAAAACTCTTCAACTTCCGAGGACCATCGTAGGCTAACGATTAGACATACGTTCATATGTAATACATGCATTTTGTAGTACATTTTACGAGGAATCTTTTTTGTTTCAAACTTTTTTCTCTAAAGCTTCAACTTTTTGAGTTCTAAGCAAAAAAGTGAAATTTGGGGGCTTGAACGTGCCACAAAAAATTTTCCACATCATTTGGGGGGCGGGATTTTTGAGGGCTTATTTCTGACACCGAATACTACATTTTCACCATAATCCCGCTTGTTACCTCAAAATCTTTTTTGAATGTCCAACTTGCCTATACTATAAGGGGATTTTTCCAGAGTGAGTTCAAGAGCAGGGTAGTGGTTTTTGTAGTCAGAAGCGGGAAGGCGGGTGTAATCAGTTATTTTCTTAAGAGAAAAAGAATGTTTGGCGGCTTGGTCAACAGCGTCGTGTTCAGGGAGGTCGATGTGCCCAGGAATCTATAGGAACGTTATTTGGGTATCATGTGAGGAATGGGTTGGAGAAGGAGTGGAGAGAGGAAAGTGAGTTGTAGAAGAGAAGATATTTGTCATGTGGGGGAAGTTGAGGAAGGCAGGCATTTATGGGTATGAGTTCAGTTGTAACGAGTGCGATGAGGAGTTATACATCCATCGATTCGTCAAGAATGAACCAAGAATGAACCTGTTTCAAATTTATCGCAGACCTACCTCCTTCCATTAACATTTAAATTCAAATCCGGATTGCTAAGTCGGAGTATTATTGTTTTCGCCTTCTTTTTTTTTGTTTTTGTATATAATTATGTTCATACTTTTTGTCCACTCTTTTTTTTTATTTTTTGTTTCGTTTTGTTATATTTAATTTTTAGTTGGATGTAAAAAAAAAAAGAAAAAATTCAAATCAATTTTCCCATTTCGCCATCCTCTTTCCAACCTTTTTTTTTTTTCCTTTCTTTTTTTTATATTTTTATGATTTTAATCTTTATAAACTTTGAAGAGTGTTTAAATCATACTGCCTTAATACATGAATTCAAACTCGACCCCAGTCCTCACAACGCATTAGTATGTTGGAGTATTATTGTTTTCACTCTTTTTTTTTTTTTTGTAATTTTTACATTACTTTATATAATGTTTATTTTTTTTCCTATTCCTTTTTTCTTGTATGTCTTCTTGTTTATTTTTTTTATAATTATTTTTTGGTTGGATGCAATAAAAAAAGGGATAGGAAAATCCGCTTTTTGTAACGTAAGCAGCTACTCCTAATAGTGAGAAATTTTTCAAAAAATGAAAATTTCACGAGAACTACTCTCAGATCCTCAAAAAAAAAAAAAAAGCAGGTGTACATCTTCAGATACAATGGCCAAGTTACGAAAAATCCATCAGGTTGTTTCGGAGGACTTCCGTGGACCAAGAAATCCTATAATAAATATATAAGAAAACCTGAAGGGACGGTATAAAAGTAGTGTTGTGAATACCCACCCACAATTCACAGAAAAATTACGATTTATTTTAATTTTTAATATTATTTCATAAAATGATTCTTTTTTCTATGGAAAAAAAAAGAATTAATTCCAAGTGAACTATCAAATAGAAATTGTCGAATTTTATATTTTCCTTTAATTGTAAAAATAATAATATGCTCTCATCTTTAATCCATCAGTTCATTCTACAAAATAATCGTCAAAATGAAAATCATCGCCTTGTTGTTCGTGGCCCTCGCAAGCGTAGTAGCTGTGTGTCAAGCTACAATTTGTGCAGTTGATGGACGTAGCGGTAATCATCAGAACTTCGATAGTCTCGACGCGATGAATGCTGAGAATTCAAGAGGAGGAGGTGAGTATACTTCAAGTATTTTCTTTATTCAGACTCTCGATAGTTGAATCACCAGGGTAACCAACTGTGACCGCTAACTCGATTAGCTTAGCTGTCCCTGACTCGTGAGTGCTCCTCGTACTCTCTTCACTCGTATGACTCGCACCTCGTCCCTCGACTGGGGGACGCTCAGCCTCCGTAGATTTCCGCGTTTATACATGCCAGGGTCAACTCGTTCCCAGTTCCTACCGAGGACCACTCTTCATCCTCCAACAATTAATTATTTAAATTCTTTATTAGTCTTATTTTTCTCGGATGAACCCCTCCTTCCCCCTACCCAGTGATTGAATAATTTTTCCGGTACTTATTCGTAATCAGATTTATGAGTGGTACTTGATAAAAATTAACGCACGAAACATTAATACCCCGTTCCCTTATAATTTTGAAATTACAAATTTGGAAGTTACTAGAATTATAGCCCTCGATCGAATGAAGGAATAATAATTTGTATTAGGAAGTAATAATATTGAAAATGTTTTTTCGGTATTTTAGATTACAGATACAGTTATTTTGGACCATGTGTTAACTAGCCTCGATATGCAGTATCAACGCGGGCCACGCCAAATATACATCTGAAATATTCAAATAGTTTCTGCTTTCACAATTTTCTATAAATGTAATCCTTTGTCTTAAACTTTCCTTATTTAAATTGAATACCTACATACAGTGAAATAAATATTATTGCATGATAAATGAATCTTATTTCTTTTCGAGCGATCAAGAAGAGTTTCCATCCCTAATTTTTGTTTCAAAATGAGTATGAATCCAGAAAATCGGTGGTAATCTGGGACAGAGGGACTGGAAAAACAGTGTCATTATTTATTTATTTAACGAGATTTGAAACTACATGGTAATTAGCTCGACGGTAAGACATAGAAAGAGGATAGATGGAAGATAAGTAGGTAGAAATTAATGAGGAGAGGAATTAGTGTGGACGGTCAGATTGTTTAGATGTTGGTGTAAAAGTCAGTTGATTGTAAGTATTGTAGGGTACCACAAATGGTTTCATGGTTGTTTTTGAGTGCTTGAGAGAAGGAGGAGGGTGTGTTAGTGAAAGAACGAAGAAGTACGAGTTGGGGGCGCAGGAGAAAAAGTGGTCAACTGTTAAAAATTGTCTTGTTGACAATAGGGGGCAAGATGGGGAGGTTAGGATGTGTTGGTTAGTCATGTGAGAGTGAGTAATTTTCGTGTGGCCAATTCTTAGACGGGAAAGAATCACTTTTCTGGTCTTTTGTCTCTGTTGGAGGATGACCAAGGGACGGGGATTTTCTTAATACGAAGAAAATTGTTGTCAGATTGATGTTGCCAAAGTGTGTTCCATGATTGGGTGATAAGTGAACGGTAGTAATTTTCGTAGTCTAGAAATGGTACAGGATCATTATCAGTTATTTGATCGAAAAAGGTCGCTTGGTTAGCGGCTTGATCAACGGCATCATGTTGAAGGAGGCCAATGTGTTCGGGAATCCATATGAAGATTATTTGGATGTTGATTAAGTTTAGAGTATGAAGTGTAAGGCGAATGCGTTGAACGATTGGATTTGAGTTGTATGCATCTATAAGGGAATGAAGATAGGTGAGGGAGTCATTGAGGAGAAGGGGGAAGTTGGGAGAGGTGAGAGAGACAGGTAAGTATGTCCATAAGTTCCGCTGTAAATATGGAAGCTATGTTGAGGATACGTTCTGAAAATATTTCGCCGTCAATAGAGTATACCCTATTATGTCGTGTTCCCCAAATGTCCGCGAGTTTGGCACAGTTTTTGGTTTCTGATAATTTAGCAAACATTAGTGCAACGACGAGTGTAAAAACTCGAAAAAGTGTGGAATTATAAAACATTGAAAATTTTCGAAACTCATGTGAACAGCAAAAGACATATGCCAATACCAGTCTTTGGAAGTTACATTGAAAACTGGAAAAATGTTTAGCCTATCAGCTACAAGAGAACGGCTTATAAATGAAGAAGACTAAGGTATACATATGCCTGGTACCTCAGTATAGTGGAGGCCAAGGAGTGGTACCTCATTTTGGAAATCTGCAATTCTGATTTTATCAACCACGACCCGGAGGCCTTAAGGGAGACTCGATCAGTATTACAATTAGGCATAGCGTAATAGAGACTCCTGTGAGGCTTACAAGTAGAGTTAGTGATCCCGAGAATAGAAGCGATTAGGGAAGAAAGAGCCCAAGCTGATGACGTCATGACCATCCATAATGGCTGTCTGTGATGTCATCAGCATTCATAACGTTACTTACAAGCGCAATCAGTGATCCATAAAAAGAAGAGAGAATCAAAGCTGATAGCCTTATGGATACCGTTGATGTCACATGCAGCCGTTCTGGATGTGAAAGCTAAGGACGTCTTTAATGTTGATGTCCGCTCAATCGGCCGTCTAGGACTGGATAGCTTATCTTAGTACACCACGCCTATATTAGTCCAAGAAGAGGAATAGGCCTCTGTGAAAAAAATCAACAAGTTGGGCCATGATTTCATCACAAAGCAGGTGTGATCTTAAACTGTGCTTATATGACGTCACTCACTAGTAGACATGAAATGTGACCTGCGATGAGAAAGGGATGCTCATTGCCCATTGGCGCAAGAACACTATTTCTCTCTGATTGGACATCTAATAAGAGAGAAATGGTGCTCCTGTCAGTAAGCAATGAGCATCCTTTTCTTATCGCAGGTCACAAATATGATCTTAATTTATTTGGCTGAGCCAGAAAATCTCTCTTTGGGCTGGCGGTCAGCCTGAAATCTGTGTCACGCGACGCGACGCTCTATGACGTCATCAATGGCCTTGACCTACTTTAGGGACTTGGAAAAATTCCTACCTTCGGCCTCCATTATAGTAGGCCTAATATACAGCATACTAGGCCTGAACTAGGCTGCTACAGTCTGAAATCTGCGTCACGCGACACTTTATGACGTCATCAATGGTCTTGACCTACTTTTGAGACATGGGAAAATTTCGACCTAGATGATATTATCCCCTTTATTTCTTTAATATTATTACTTAAAGCAATGGCAAACCTAGAAAATTTTGAACAAAAAAATTTCTTCTGGAGGGGATTTGGGAGGTTGTCCCAAAGTGACTCTTTTCTTATCTTTTTAACAGGGAACCAGTTCTATGAGGGGCATTTTGAGAAATCTACCGAGCCCCCTGCGCCGTCCGGCGAAAAACTTGGAAAGATTTCAACTCTCGAGCTACATATGATGGTAGGGGGGCTTCGGGAAATTTTGACTCTTGAGCGTAATATGATAGGAGGGGGACTTGAAAAAATCATCCTGCAAGCTAAATACAATAGAATTCCAAATTTTTCAAAGGCATACGGCAAATTTCTCAAAAAAATGAATGAAATTTTCTGGCATAGCCAAATAAATGAAAATCATGTTCCATGTCTTTTATATTTTATCAGTCATCTTGAAATATTTCAGTCTAGGCTTCTACTAGGTCAAGTGTTCGTGAGATATTATTCGTTTACCCCTTTACCTATCTTGGCGTCGTATAAGTCTTCTATGAGAAATACGAGGTAGCGCGAACTCGCTCCGCTCGTTCGCCCCCTGTCTCGCTGTTGTATTGGAATGGTATGTGACAATTCAAGTCTAGGGGACTTGGAAAAATTTCGACTATCCAGCCTTTACTTATTTAATTATTTAATTATTCAATTATTTAATTATTTAATATTATTTATTTATTTATTTATTTATTTATTTATTTATTTATTTATTTATTTATTATTAATTCTTGTACTAGGTCAAGTGTTCGTGAGATATTATTCGTTTATCCATTTACTTATCTTGGCGTCGTATAAGTCTTGTATGAGAAATATGAGGTAGCGCGATATTTAATTATTTAATTATTGAATTATTTTATTATTTTATTATTTTATTATTTAATTATTTAATTATTTAATTATTTTATTCTTTAATTATTTAATATTATTTATTTATTTATTTATTTATTTATTTATTTATCTATCTATTTATCTATTTATTTATTTATTATTAATTCTTCTACTAGGTCAAGTGTTCGTGAGATAGGTATTATTCGTTTACCTTTTTACCTATCTTGGCGTCGTATAAGTCTTGTATGAGAAATATTTTGAGGTAATTGTGGGTGTTCTATATTTTGAGGTATCAACTTTCGTTGGGCGAACGAGCGTTCTCGCTGTTGTATTGGAATGGTATAAGAAAATTCAAGTCTTCTATGAGAAATATGAGGTAGCGCGAACTCGCTCCGCTCGTTCGCCCCCTGTCTCGCTGTTGTATTGGAATGGTATGAGACAATTCAAGTCTAGGTGACTTGAAAAAATTTCGACTATCCAGCCATATATGATAGGAAGAGGGACTTAGAAAATTAATTTATTTAATTATTTAATTATTTATATATTTAATTATTTAATTATTTATTTAATTATTAATTAATTATTATTATTACGCGGGGTGCACCCGCGAATTTCTGAATCACCCAAGGGGTAGAGATTTTCTAATTATTAATTATAATAATTATTTAATCATTTATTTATTTAATTATTTAATTATCAATTAATTAATTATTTATTATTATTACGCGGGGTGTACTCGCAAATTTCTGAATCACCCACGGGGTAGAGATTTCTCTTGAAGGGGGGGAGGGGGATGTACTCGCGAGTTTCAAAATCGGGGTCCGGCGAGAGAAAAGACATGGAACATGTCAAAAAAAACCCACAGAACAGGTTTTCTTCGTTCAATAAGATAAACTTTGAGCTATTGCCTGTTTTTGCTTAGATTCTGGCCAACATCGGAGCGGATATTTTGGTATCACGATCGACCTTGCGGTAGGTAAGACGGAGGCCATTTTATTCACGACCGCGACCCGTGGAAAGTTCAGTCCACCCACATTTTGCCTATAGGATGTGAACACTGAGACGAAGAAGTGGATGAAGTACCTAAGCATCTGGTATGACTCAACGCTGAGCTTCAGGTACCATTTTCTGAGGAATCTAGAAGGACGAGAGAGCAAGAAGAAGGATCATGATGAGTACCGTCTTCCCGATCCTTATATGGCGCCCCAGTATAGGCCGACTCAATGAAGATACCATACAGGAGGAGAAAGATTGTAAAGATCCAATGAAGAGCTGTGCTGAGGAGTGTCAGTGCCTATCGCACTGTCTCGACGAAGGCTCTTTGCGTATTAACACGTTCATCACCAATAAAGCTCCTTGTGAAGAGAGCAATGATGTTCATAGCAAAAAAGAAGATGAAGACCAATTAAGAGGCTTTACGGGTCAAGCAGGAGGTCAGGCACTCCTTGCTTGAAAACAAAAAGCAAGAATTGCCCAGAGCAAGCTGCGTAAATGGACAACCCGTGTGTTAATACGCGACCGTGATGAGTGGATGAACCGAGTTCATGGTCAGCTGAACTTTCACCTGACGCAGGGGTCAAGCGGCCATGGCTGTTCACGAGAAGTTAAGGAAAGATCAGCAGGCAACGTGTTCACACTGCAACCAAGGGCAAGACGATGGACCACAGCACACCTTATTTGAGTGTGAGGCGTGGAGGCGTGAGTGGGACAAGCATAGTCGACGGCGGTAGATGAAGCGCTTGCTCCGTGTAATCCGCTATCCACCATGCTAGGTTCCAAAAAAAATGGACCAGGAATGGAGTAGGCAGATGCAGAACTAAGCTAAGGTCTACACAACACCTAGGTACGATCCACATCTAGATGTGCAAGAAAAAGAGAAAGATCATTCCTGAAGAAAGAAGAAGACGAAGAGACTCCATCAGCAGCGATCTACCATATCTGTTGTTGTTGTGTGTTCTAATGTGGTCGATTCCGGTGTTGGAGGAAACAAAATTTAATGCGTACACAACCCACATCCTTTCCATCATGGAGGACGGGCGGCGCGGCACATGTGACACATGCAAAGTATCAGGATCGATACAGCCGACAGAGATGCAGAGTAGGTTTTCTTAAAAGAAGCTCTCTCGCATCCTTCAAACTTGGTACCATCTCTGGAAAAGTCACTTTTCTAGCAGATCCTCGCTCCTTTCAGAATCAGAGCCACTACTCCTATCATTTTTCGTCTCCCGTGATTTTTCCCGTAGTGCAACCAAAAATCCTTATCCGCCTTCTTACTCGTCATTTGATTTACTTCTTCGTTTTCAAATGATCCTCCGTAATACACGTATATCCGTATTTTTATGCGTCTTCAGAGGGCTGATAAATGATTCGAAAGAAACGATCTTATCTTGCGGTCGAGACTAAAAAATCACTCACAAAGACAGTATTTACAGACAACCAACGTAATCAAGAGTCAAAGTCCGAATATCTACAATTTGTTCAGCATAGAACGAGCAATTCTAACATCGCCATATTTTTGATAGACATCTTTTTTTGCCAAGTAATTTAAACTTTATCAATTCCCGAAAAAATTTAAAAGCACGAAAATGTAGATCTGATACACTTTTACGTTTAAGTCCACGTCGAGCGAAAAAATAAACTCTCGCTTAATGGCGCAGGGACGAAACCAGACGAAGCGCCCAAAGAGAGGTGATTTCGGCTGATAGCAGCAGACGGAATGATTGAAGATATCGTTACGTCCCCGCTAAAAAACGACCATCGCAGTAAAAAATTTGGAAAATTTATAAAATTAAATCGCGTCGTAAATGAAATTGATTGGAGACAAAGAACGTTTTTATTGGTGAACAGTATAGCTCTATCGGGAGACAAAATTCCATGAGAATAGTGTTCGTCCTTTCCAGTATAAAGAACGAGCAACAGTTACACGATCGTAAAACGTCTCCTATTAGAGGGTTCATTTTTTCAGGTTTTCAGTTTCGTAATTTGCAAATCCAACGTTTTTATTATTTCGATAAGGTTTTGGTAACGTCGTCAATGGTTCAAGTTGAATATACGACAAACGACAAATTCGAACATTATCATTAGTTTGAAAAATAAAGAGAAACAAGCGTCACTATGATAGTTACGTATAGGGGCATTAAGTTCTAAATTTAGTATCATGAAATTATAAGTGTTGCTATTGATTGGGAATTGCTAAGTGAAAGCCTCGGAAAAATAGTATTTCTATGAGTACTTATTTACAGAAATCGGTTGATTAAATTGTTCGTTTTAAAGAAATTATCTGGCTGGGACAATTAATTTCAGTAAAAATAGTGGTAATGAAATGAATTCTTGGAGGAAAGAAATCTCTCATAAGACATGTTGCCTGTACTATTCAGTCGACGCCGTGAATGAACCTGTAAGTTGAACAAGGGGCCTGTTTTGTAATGGATTATATAAGGGCCAACTACTGCCGTCCTTCTGGCACATTGTGGTTTCAAGAAAAGAAGAAGTTCAGACCTACTTTAAAGACTCGAAAATTTTCGATGAATTGAATTTTTGGAATGCCCATTGATCATACTTCAGTTTCACCGCACTGGCTTGGTATAATTGTTATTCTCAATAGGCTTCATTATAATATAGCTATGAAAACGTATTCTTTCCGTGAGTAGCAAAGTCACTCAACAGACAGCGTGATACAAGTATATCAAGCACGTGGAGGAGGAGAATGAAGGAGGAATTCCTGTGCATCAACTCCCAGAGATTTTCAATCTCAATATCAACGTGAGCATACATCAATTCAAAATTTAAATCCTGCGAGTAGCAAGGTCACCCACGCCCCAAAAGAGAGAGTGGCACAAGAAGATAGAATCACGATTTTCAGCTGATTTTCAATGATTCTATTTTGGTCGAAACTGTATTTAATAGCTCAGAATCGACGTCAGTGGTTCATCAATACTAGCGATCATTCTGCTATATAAATTAGGAGGCACTTGGCTAAATTTGGGACATGCAGGGATTTTGAGTAGAACTTAATGAAATTTCGATCATCCCTCTACAGATGTAGGAGGGTGGAGTTATGAAAATTTCAACATCTAGTTTTATATTTGGACGAGACTTGAACTTTGACCCCCCCTGCTATATAAATGAGGAAGCGATTTCGAAGAATTTAACCTTCCAACAAGAGAGGGTAAGACAGAGAAACGGCTCTCATGAGTTTTACAAGTACACTCTATGTTAGACTCACTACCTCACAGGCTCACTCGTTCCGCTCGGCTAATATAAACCTAGTATAAAATGAAGGCGAAGGATACAGGTCTTAGAGTAGCGAAGGCCGAAATCTTTTCCAAGTCCTCAAAGTAGGTCAAGGTCATTTGTAACGTCATCACCTAATATAGTGAAAGTAGCAAAGATCGAAATTTTTTCAAGTTCTAAATTAGGTCAAGGTCATTGTAGGTCGAAAGTGGCGAAGGTCGAAATTATAGACGGAGTAATGTATGTTGGGCCCAGTGTAATGAAATCTAGTGAGCCGTATGTTAGTCCTGGTATAATGAAAATAGCGAAGATCAAAATTTTCCCAAATCTCAAGGTCAATTCAAGCGTCAGACTCCAACACAAAGACATGAAACATGTCAATCATGTAGACGTTACCATTGTTGAAATCGATAGGGGTTAAAAAATGATACATGATATGATCCACATTGGGATAGCCCCTTCAAGTAACTCGACATGCAATACTTTGTTCACTAATTGGCTTAACCCCTTCAATCACCCAGGTATGCAATGCTTCAAACACTGTAAGTCCCCCTTCCATCATGTATTACAGCCTACGAGTGGAAATTTTTCCAAATCTCCCTCCTATCATAATTATATAGCAAGAAAGTCGAAATTTTTCCAAGTCGCTCTCTCATTGTAGGTACATAATTTGAGAGTGGAAATTTCTCCGAGTTCCCCTCCTGTCATGTATAGCTCTATAGTCAAAATTCCAACAGGGAGGATTTGTTTGGGGGAAAATTCACCGTCCGATGTCCAGTCTTTAGAAAAATTTTGCTTCTTCTTATTTATTTATTTACTTACTTTTTAATTAATTAATTAATTAATTAATTTTTTTCTAATTTATCTATCCTTCTAGGTCCCCCACCTTAAATGTATAATAGCTTGAGAGTAAAAATTTTCTTTGACGGAGTTGAACAAGGACTGGTAGGAAACCTGTTTTATGAGGCGTGGGTCCTGAAAAATGTTGACGTACCAGATCTATGACGACATCAAATTGTGAGGAGGCCTAGACCTACTATAATCCTAGTATAAAACAGGACGTCATCAGTCACCTGGAACTATTTTAGGGACTTCGAAATAAATAGCTCGAGAGTCAAAATAAGTCTTTCTCCTATCCCATGCATATATAGCTTACAGGTCGAAATTATTCTAAGTCTTCCCTCCCCCCCCCCTCATATTATATAGCTCGAGAGTCGAAATTTTTCCAAGTTTCTTGTGGACGGCGCACAGCAAATTTCTCAAAAAAAAATCCCATAGAACAGGTTTTCAGTTAAAATATCCTGGCCCGAGCGGTAATCGAACCCCCACGACCTCTCGTTTTCATGACGAGTGCAATAACCACTATTCTACCGGGCCCTAAGATTGGATTGTCATATTTTCTGAAGGGGAAATATGACAGGTCCGATTCCTGCTCGGGTCAGGAGATGTTTTCGTCATATTTCTTCAAGGGGGAGACTTGGAATAATTCCAAACTCCAAGCTACATATGATTCGACCTCCGATCTATACATGATAGGAGGGGGGCTTAAAATACGTTAGAAGGACGTTCCGAGTCTTATGGTGCTTGAAGTTGTATATCTGGCTATCTTTCAAGCTGTAACATCGACCACCGAGCTATACATCATAGGAACAGGACTTGGAAAAACTCACAGGTTCTTTAACAGAGTTAAACGAGGGGTGGCAGGGAACTTGTTTTGTGGGACACGGACTTGAAAACTCTTATGATAAGAGAGAATTGGGATTGCAGAAAACTGCTCTCTGACGTCAGAAAATTGTGACGTCACGGCATGGTGGAGTTATATATAATAAGGAGCTCGAGAGCAAATAAAATGGACATTCATTTTATTTGTAACTTACTGACAGCTGATGGCTTCAATGCGGGATGTAAGCGCAGGCCTGTCTGACGCGCATCTTGTTTTTCAATGTTAACAAAAGGGGTGCTAAATTCATATTACAAACAAAATGGATGTCCATTTTACCCGCTCTCAAGCTCCTCTTGAAAAATAGAGTATCTTAAGAGGGACGTTCTGAGTCTTATGGTGTTTGAAGCGTAAGCGTTGCATATCTGGCTCATTGAAGGGGCTGAGTCAGTCTGTGTATGAAGAATTGTATATCTAGTTACATGAAGGAGCTATCTTTCAGCCTACATACACCGACCACTGAGCTGTATATGATAGGAGAGGAGCTCAAAAAATTTCTGAGCTCTGAGCTTTGCTGGAAGGTGGACGCCGGACGTTTTTTTCGGATCCCCTTCTCTCCCAAAAAATAAATAAATACAACAGGTTCGTGTTGGAATGTCGATCTCCGAGCTATATATGATTGCAGGGGGACTTGTAAAAGTTCTCGTCCTCGTTGGGAGGTCGACCTTGAGATTGCCAACCAGCTGCACGGAGTACATATCAACAAGAAACCTGTTTATCGTGAGGGGGGATTGGAAAAGATGCCCTCAGGTCGGAGCTTGAAAATTTTCAAAGTCCCCTTCCTATCATATAGACCGATTCCCCGTGACGTCAACATCTTCGATTTCGATTGAATGGTTGTTCTCTACTGCTGGCTTTGGGGCAGCCATTTTAGAATCCCATAAGAATACACAGGGAACGTTTCGATCATTCACTAGTATTCAAAAACAAGAAGTACGTTAGCAATTGAAGCTATATACATATTTGAATTCCAGAGAACTTCCAGATTTTAGATAGAGATCTCGAATACATTAGGAACATCTTGTTTTTGAATATCTGTATGTGATCGAGTCGTTACGTGATGTGTATTCTTATGGAAATCGATATCATGATTGGCCCAATAGTCGTTATATCGATTACAAATATCGGTACTTTGATTCACTATCGCTCACTGTTATCAACACTGTGACGCCACCGGGGAATCGGTCTATATAGCTCAAAGGTCAGTGTATATAGGCTGAAGGAAAGCCTGATATTTTATGCTTCAAACACAAATCGACTTAGCACCTTCAATGAGCCAGATATGCAATATTTCAAACCCCCATAAGAATCAGAACGTCCTTCTAAGGTATTCTATGTCCTCCTCCTATCATATATAATTCCAAAGTCCGGACCTGTGACGTCACAATCTGATGACGTCATAGAACCTCATAAAACAGGTTCCCCGCCATCCTACGTTTAACTCCGTTGAAGAACATGTGAGTTTTCCCAAAAAACACCCCAACAAAACAGGTTCCCTATTGAAATTTCCACGTTCTAGCTATACATAATTATTATGATAGGTGGGTGACTTGGAAAAATTTCGACTTGCGTCCCGTAATATTACGATTGAAAGGCGACTTATAGTGTTTGAAGCATTGCATATCTGGCTCATGGACGGAATTTGATGTACAAAGCATTGCATATCTACCAACTTGAAGGGGCTATTTCAATGCTCATTTGGTTTTTTTCCCGAGGGGAAAAAGAGGAGATTGCGAAGAAATAAAACTGTACGACCCATTTTGCCATAAAATTCGACATTTTTCGTCTTTTTTCTTGAGCTCCCCACACCTAGCAACGCAAAAGTCATAAATTTGAATGAAAAATTTAGAATAATATTTTAACATCTCGCTCTGTTTCGGATCCACATCAGCCGCGCCAGAAGATCGAAAACCAATTTATGTCACCTTCAAAAATATGCCATGATATTTGCTTCAGTTGGAACGAGATACTGAGAATATTTTCGAACATTGTGACCTATTATCTATATGACATGGAGCGATCTCGTCCAACGAATTTCTTACAATTCTTATTAATGTAAAGTTACCGCAGTCGTCTTAGCTAGCTATTGACAAATTATTTTGCGATCTGTTATACGTCTGAACTTTGATACTAAAATGATGATCTTATTGAATTTCAATTACCCCTAGAAATAATATTAATAATACGTTACCGCGTACTTGAACAGAGAGTTGACATTTCTTAGAAAAACTTAGTTATAAAATTCGAAGGGTGTTGTCCCCATAGAGTCTGTTAATAATGTGGCAGACACGGCGGCGCTAGACATAGTCAACCGAACACGAAAAAGTTATCGAGGATGAAACGACAACGGTATACACGATTCAATGGCCTTACCTGGAATTTCCTTCTCGTTCCTCGAAATCCAGGGTTAAAAACCGTATTTCTTTTCGGACTAGTTTTGGTCGAACGCGTGCGTTTACACTATGAAGAATTTATCTAGTCGTCTGTCGTAAAAAGAATTACGGGACCGCGATGACGGAAATCTCAAACACGACATTTTTATTCGACGCGTTCGAAAAATTAGTCTCGTCGAACATTCTCGACGTTATCGTCCTTCTTTTTTTTTTGAACTTGTGCACATAATCTTCAAAAACCCTCGAGGGATCAGATATCGTATTGCTTTACAAACACTGTTGTATAAATTTGCACCGCGTACTTTACATTTTCAGCGCGGGGGGAGAAGAAGAAATTGAAAAATGACTCGACGAAAATATTACCGTACTTTTGGTCGCGCATCCAGAATAAGTGTGGTAATAAAATATAATAGTCGTAAAATAGTAGGCTATTGTACGCTATATGTATTATACGCACACATAGCTTATTTCGTTCTCCCCCCGAAAAAGAGTATCGCGAGAAAATTTTACGAAAATGAAAATGCTCGTTAAGTAGCTCGCCGTTCGATCACATTTACGATAGCGCTCGAATTGTCGAAAAAATATCTTTTTATCAAAAAGCATAAAACATGTGCTTTTTTTAGACTTTTGCCCCTAATTAATCGCGCGCGAATCACTTAGGCCGCATTGGAAAATCGATACGAATAATGGGTAAAAGTTCAAAAAATGTTGAAAAGAATTTTCGACAATACAAAAGTTCGCAAACCGGAAAGGGATGGAAAAAATTCTTGAAAGTCTCAAGAAGCCTCCGAAGTAGTAAATTTTGAATTTATAACTTTCTGGTTCGTAAATTTACTTAATACGAGCATGTCGAGGCCCACCATTCTGTGAACTTCGAAGGGCGGGAAGGAAAAAAAAAAACGAGAGCATCGTTGAACGTTCACCTTGAAATACGAGTAACAAGACATATACCTTGACGGATTAACCCTTTTCGACTGCGTACAAAAATGTCGAAGAAGGATGAGTGTATCTTACGACCGTAAAATGTCGAGAAATTGTGTCGGGAAAGACGAGTGTTGAACGTTGCACAGAAGGTGTACGGACGAAGAGAAGGGAACGAACGAGAGGATTTTATTTAAGAGTGCCGGTAAAATACACGTATAATTGTAATAAAGAACGAAAAATTTAAAGACGGCAAAACGAGTATAATTCATACAATTTGAACTGCATAAAAGAAATAGCGGTTTAGGGAGGGACCAGTCCGACAGACGCTGGAGCCAGAATACATCGATCGTGTCTGTAACTTGGGATATCGTATACACATGTATACACACAAATCGTATGAGGAAAAACATGGTTGAAGTGCGGCATGTTCTTTTTCGGCTCAGTAAAAGAACGCGGCGAACCCCCGTCATATTTTTTGAAAATCAGTTCACACAGCGAAATTCGATTTTTTCAGAAATTCTTCTGACACACGTACTTAATAGCGTATTATTCTACATATTATTTTTCGTACGCGAATTATTCGTCTTCGAAAAATAAATTGATTAATATTCTATACCCGGGAAATTTAGCCGCTAAACCGGTATTTTTTTTTTCTTTTTCTCATTACACAGTTGAACCTTCAAAAAAAATTCTGGGCTGGGGTTGGGTTGCATTTCAGATAATGTGATACAAATATGATTTTAAAACAGATAGATTCTTGATATTTCGAGCTAATTAAGATTAGTGAACTGCACTGAAATCAATTAGTAAACTACAGTGGTGCTCAGTGAATTTAAAAAGAAAGAGGCTGTCAATGATACAGGGTGAGATGTTACCTTAAATACAAAACTACACGTATTCAGTTCTAAGTCCTGATTTGGACCCGTCCGCATAGTGAAGAAAATGGAAGGAAAATTCTGTAGAATGATTTAGTTGATTTGTCGTTTGTATATGAATTCAACTATTTTAGGGATTTCTGTAAGACCGAGACAAATGTCAAGGACAGGAGCCAGTCACCAAGTGGTGCTCATTCTTGTGTTAGGCCATTTTCTCAAGAAGAAATTTTATAAAAACCCCTGTACCATTGAGAATATTCAAGAAGAAAACTTAATGTCCCCCTCCAAAAACAGGACAATGCTGCACAGTTGTTGTTGTAATACTCTCCCATTTGAGGAAAAAAATTAGGCCGGAAAGGGGCAATGCTGCAGAAATTTTTTCTTTGGCCCAATTTTTTTTTTCTACAGAACTTGTCTGCTATCAAGCATCATATTATGCTCTCTTTGGAAATTTTTTACGCTTTCCCAAAAAATCATTTGTTTCATTTTGAGCCCTTTCAAGTGTATTTTATATATTCTGACAGTTGGCAGTTGCGAGTGCTGATGAGGTAGGAACCTGTATACATTCCCTCTTTCAGTAAAGACCGCCCTTGGTCAACCCTCTTGAAAAATAATTCAATTTTAGGGAGTACTTGTACAGTAGAAATCACAAATAACAATACCGCTTTTAGCAATTTACCGCTTTTAGCAATTTACCGCTTTTAGCGATTTACCGCTTACAACGATCAAAATAATAAACAAGTCCTGGCTGCTAAAGAAAAAGGATAATCCCTAATGCTTTTAACGATAGATTGGATTTAACGATAGAAATTTTGATCCCTTTGGACATCATTATATCCAATTTCTACCGTAACACCTTTTGTACGCTCGTATGAAGGGCCAGTTCTCTACAATAAAGGCTAACAATTCTATGAGGAATTGTTCCGTGAAAAATGTTTGCAAATCGCTGTCCGTCGAGGATTTTCCCCTTTCCTCTCCCGCCCTCCTTAGCAGGATTTTGACTCTTGTAATTATAAGCAAAAGTTGCAGAATAATTTTCATCACCAAACTTCTACGCTCTGATTGGTTTTCACGCATTGGGGAAAGACGTGTTGCTATATGCCTATATGCGTAAAATTGGTAACTTTCTTACCAACCTCTGCAAGATTGATGCTTATGGCACACATTCTAGTGTAGGTGAATTAGACACAAATATGAGAAATGAAAACATTTTGGGCGACACAAGCTTTGATGGCTGAAAATGGTAGAGAATGATGTCTAGAACGACCCTCTAAAAATCCCGCTGAATCTCCCTGGAGCATTTTTTTATGGGGGTTTGAACCCCAAAAAATCAGGTTTTTGCAAATATCTCGCAAAATATATGGGTTATGTGAAAAATACCTCACTTCAAAATTGTCCCTCATCAAATTTCCTGTAGGATAGTGTATTTCATCTTAAGCCTAGTTCTCCCCCCCCCCGGCCAATAAAGTTGATGAAAGTACCCCTATTCTTCAAAACCTGTGTAAATAGCATTCTACAAAGTAGAGTAATGGCGTTTCACGGGCTTAAAATGTGTAAGAGTGTGATAATATGTATAAAAAACATTTTCAATGAATAAATAATGAGGCGAGGGGGGGGGGTGGTGCCTTTCACGAATGTACTTTGTCCTATATATGGAAATTCCTTTGACACACACACGTTTTCCAAAACGGAAACACAGATTGTTTGACCGCGTGCACAACTTTCTGCGGGAGTAACATGCAGGCGCGGGCATTGTGTGAATCAGTGTGACCAGGATGACCCTCATGAATTTCCCCTTTCGAACATCAAATTATTTAGTCCGGATTCGTGATGTCACAATTTTATGACGTCATAGCTCTTCGTGTGACGTCACAATCTGATGATGTCATAGATCCCCATAAAACAGGTCCCCTGCTACCCTCGCTTAATTCTGTTGAAGAACCCGTGAGTTTTTATGAAGGAGGGAAGGACTCCTTCCGTATACGGCATTTTTGAATGTTGACCTAGTTCAAGATATTGAGAAATTTCGGATTCCAAAGTCTAAGATAAAGGAGTTTAGGATGTCTTAACAGGGAACCTGTTTTATTGAAGGAGGGGGGTATTTCGAAAAAAACGTCTGCTGTCCACCGACCCACCGATAGGCAAAAATTGGAGCTCGGAAATTTCCTAAATCTCCTCCCCCTCTATCATTTATATATATCTCGAGAGTGAAAATTTTTCCTATCATATTATGTCCCCCTCCTATAGTATATAGCTTGACGGTCAGGACCTATGACGTCATAGGTTAGCCTTGCGATGTCACTATAATATATCTGATGACGTCATAGATCGGTTTTTTTCGAATCCCCCTCCTATCATACAAAGCTTGGGGGCGGAGCCTGTGACGTCAAAATTTGATGACGTCATAGATCAGCCTTGTGACCTCACAATCCACATGTTTCACATCCGCCCCTGCCCCATAAAACAGGATTCCTACCACCCCTCTTTCAACAAGGTTAAGAAACCCGTAAGTTTTTAACTGTTTTTTGAGTCCTTTCCCATTCTTCCTTTATAGAATGAAGAAATTCAAAAAAAATTGGCCATCAAGTTTTAAGTGACAGATGGGGGAACGTCGTCAATTTTGACTGTCACACTGCGCATATAAAAGGAGGCGAATCGGATGTTGCAGACTGTCGACTGTGTGTAAAAAGAGCGTTTTCACTTCAATAGCAGTAGCTGATAATTTATATCATGGATTATCAATGTGAAAATCGAAATTTAATTAATTGATGTGTTGAGAAGTCACAGGGGTTTTGTACGAACGATATCGTGCTAGGAGGGTGTGTGTGTGTGAGTGAGTGATATTCGTCTCTCTTTCCTACAAATCATTTTAATTTCTCGTCTTTTTGAGCTTTCACTTTCGTTTTCCTTCTGTTGCACTCCACCTAGATACAAACTAGCTCCGTAAAGCATGAGATCATCTAAAATTTCCGATTTTATCCTGTCCTACTTGGTCGGTGATATCAACGATGCTAAATTTTCTTTTTCCTTGATTTATCGCGTGGCCTGATGTCTTTCAATAAATCTGATTTGTCTAAATTTCCCGTCGATTTGGTGGTAGGAGAAGCGATAACGCTCTTTTGAGTGTTCTTCAATTCGACGTGAGCTTTTCGCGCTCGTTTTGAAATCAGTAACTCCCAGAAATTTGACGAATAAGCTGTGTGGTCAGTGGAATGGCAAACCCATCGTTCACGTAGCCATGTGTAACTCCTGTTTCATTTTGATGGAAGCGTTGTGTCTGGTGCCTCGTTTGTGAATCGAACCGTAGCACGCAAGTCAATTCGTGTGCTGAAGTACCCACTCAGAGGGGCAGCGCGTCAAATTATTACACCGCGTCTAGCGAGACTCCCCCTGATCTCCCTCCACCCGAAGGTAGAGAAGCTATCCGAGCCTTGGTAAATCTACTGGAAACGGCAGCTAAATCCGGTAAAATGGCTGAAGGGTCGAGTATAAAACAGTGCCACCCCACACCAGTGTGTAGCCCATAGGACTGTAATGAGAGTCTGAGGGTTTTGGGGTATCTCCTCGAGTCTGAGCTACTTTCCGGCTAGATGACGACCCCTTCTGCGGTTCCGCCCATCGTCGAACTTGTTGACTACATCTGATCCTTTTGGAAGATGCCTTGGACGTCGTCGCCTAGAACTATCTTCTGATGTCTCATCTGCAGTAGTTTTTTTTCGCCTATTTAATTTTATTATTTGATCCATTCGGCCTTCTCATTGGTTCATCTCTGACCTGATCAGGCAGTTCTACAGGTAGTCCGAATTACTCCCTCTATAGGATACCAATTAGTGTGGATGAGAACGCCATTTTCTTCCTCACGAAGAGTCTTGGCTTCTCATTCAGGTATTTCTAAGCCAAATTCCCATTTTTGATGAAAGTATGCGTTTTCCTACGAGTGATCTGACTTTCACCGCCGTTTAGAAGTCCCATCAAGTTCCACTAATATCTGAAGCTGGCACCTGGTGTAGGAGTGGCCACTGAGAGGGATTCACCTCTTTTATTGGTAGGAGCGAGTCTTTCACCTTTTCCACCCTCGACCTACCTGGACTATGTATAGTTTATTCGTAGACTATTCGTACTTTGAATAGAGTCAACCTCTTTTGACCAGTGTGAGTCAAAATGAGTATGTGGGGGTCTCGCCTCTCTGGTCTGTTCGTCTCTTGCAGATTGGCGAATACTTATTAATCCTGATCCGTGTGCCCACAGTTTACGTGTCTACATCACAGTATGGATCAGGTTTCTTGAACTCCTCCATCAACTTCGTTTTGAGGAAACGACCTGCATATCTTCCGAAAAACTAACGACGAACTGGAATGATTGGAAATTGGTCTGATCAGTATAACAGTTTTAGAGACCAAGCTATTCATCGAAAATAAGGAAAGAGGCATTCCTGCGCTAGGAATGAAGTTAATGCCCACCCCTTTTGTACTAGACGTCTTGAACTCCGATATCAAAAAATATAGAACTTCCAACGTTAGGATTTCGACTCCTGACATACTTATTATTCTAACCCTCGATCTATTTCATCTCCGAAGTTTCTCACAGGCAGAAAAAAGCGCGAGACTTTAAAGAAGGTGCGTGCGCGCGTACTACAAAATCGCACCATCAGACGAAAAACTCGGTCGATACGTAATTCCAATTAGAGAAAGCACGAGTAATAAAAGTTTTTCGAGCTGTCTATAAGTTTCTATTAATTTATTAGATGATATATTTTATTGCTATTTGTAAACTTACTGGGTGATAAGATAATCATTCATTGTTTCTCGAAACTGCAGTAATTGCTACGCAAGATGCTCATTGCGAAACAGAAAAGAGGAGAAAAAAAAACAGGTTCACGGACCTCTCCAATAGCTTCGGATTACCGTTCGTTCCTCATTATTTGTCCGTCTTCTTTTCCTTATTTCTAACGTAATCGTCATTTCTTTTTTTCTGGTCTCGTATTATCTCGTTACGTAAATAGACTAAAAATGAACATCCGCAAGACAATTGATCCCGTTATTAATTAATTCATAAGAAAACTGGTGCAGTACTGCTCAGCTGCTGCCTTAATTTCTGTCACGACCACAATATCTTTTATAGAAAAAAAAAAAACGTTAGTCGACTATTCATTATGCGGAGGGGAGGAAAAAAATAAAAGAAGATAAAAAACGTATTTTTAGAATGGCGTTTTCTTTTCAGAAGACTGTCTAGAAGGACAGAAAGAGGAAGAAAAACTGCTTCCTCATTTTCGATATGAACCAAAACGTATCTGCATCGAAGACCCGCCGATTCCTTCCTTGTCCGTGTAAATAATAAAATATTTGTTTCGGTTGACGTAAACCTCTAACCCGGTGACCCCTTTTTTTTTTCGCTCTCCCATCCGTTGCGTCTAGCTTTTCGAGTACAATTCGATGATTACTGCACATAGTACGCGGCGGAGAAAGAAAAAATGACTCGTTTTTCTTTTCGGTTTCCATGTTTTTTTTTTCCTTGGTATTTTTCTTACTCTATCTGTTCTTTATCGTTTTTTTTTTTTTCTTTTCCATTTGTTTGTTAAACGAAGAAGGATATCCGAGTTATTACTATTGGCGAATAGCCATACGAATGTAGAAGTTTATTTTGAAGTTATATAGTATGAGATGCAGCTCTATGGAAAGTAAGTTGCAATTTAGTTTCGGATTTTTCGTTTGATGTTTCCTTGGCTTTTATCCTATATTCGAATTGGAATGAAAATTCCCGTTAATTTTCGTACATTCGCGCGTTGAAAACTGGTGTTGTCCTGTACACGGACGGTGCACTGAATGTAGATGGTACTGTTCGCCAATTTATAAATTTTCAACTTACGTTTCGTGACACCGAAACGAAAAGGTTTAACGTTTCACATTTGAAACATTTAACGCGATTATCTTCGCATTTTAAGCGTTTAATCCGATTATCCCTCTCGCACACACTCTTCGGTATTGCGTTTACAAAAAATGCATTCAATTTTGCCAAATTATTGCCCGAGTGGTCGGTGGTTGCATCGCCGCAACAACGCCCGCATAAGTTTTCAAAATCCTATTGTAAGTGGATTACGAAGACTGTCCAGCTATGCAGTATTTTCCATTACCTATCAAAATATTTACTTTGGTCGCTGTAAAATATCTCGCAGTTATGTACGTATTCTGAAGCGGTTAATCCCCGAAAATTTGTGCGCTTTCACAGGCTTTATATCTACTGCACTTGTATGCAAATCTGCTCGTATGCGACATTATCAACCAATAAACTATTGCGTCCTTGCTCCTCCTACCTCGAAATAGAAACCCTACATGAAACGTTGAATCCACCATCAATACCTATGTACGCGCGGGTAACTTCATTTCCGTACTAGTCAGACTAGAAAGTAGTTTGGAGTGGATATAGGGTAGAAATTACTGTATAATTATAATAATATTATAGTGATACGGTTCCAGTTACCAAAAAAGAGATTACATATTTACCCATAGAAGGCGACGTGTAGTAATAGTAAAGCTCAAATCTGCAATTAAGTGGGAAGACGTACACGAGGTAGAAAAATAGAAGCAAAACCAGAAACAGACATTGAATCTGATCATAACTTACTTGCCACCAAAATACGCTTGGAAGTCACAAGAGAATAAAGAAATCGAATCAAAAAGAGATCATCGATATTACAAAATTGAATTTGAAACGTCAAAGAAATAAACCGATGAGATTTGTGGAGAATGTCCGGACACAAGACGATATAGACTGCCTAGATAAGCTCCTTCATATACAACCATTAGAAGGACGAAAAGTCTTAGACCTGAGGTCAAAATTTCTCCAAGTCCTCTTCCTGAACCGCGTAACTCGGTGTCAGTCACGTATTTAGAGAGGGTCCAAAAATTTTCAAGGCCAAAAAAAAAAAGCTCATTGGATAGTTGAAAATTGATACTCTACAGGGATTTTGAGGTCCTCTGTGGCAAGGTTTGTCCCCAACCCGCCAACTCGCCAGTGCTCGATGTCAGGAGTTTCGACATACTTCATGCTTTTCCTGAAGCTTCCTCTATGACGTTATAAGATTGGGACGGGCACGGACGTCACAAAAGCTCACCTATGACATCATCAAATCGTGATGTCATGGGCCTGCTCTCAAGCTGTATTTCATGGGAGAGGGATTTAGAAAAAAGACTTATCTATGACGTCATCCGATTGTGACGTCACAAGGCTGACCTATGACGTCATCTCACAAGATTGAATGATGTCATCAGGTTGTGACGTCACAAAATTGACCTGTAACGTGACGACCCAGGCCCGCTTCTCAAGCTATATACCCATATCATAGGCGGGAGATCTAGGGGAGGCCCGCTTCCAAGTTGTATATCATAGGAGAGGAATTTGGAAAAAAAAAATTATCTATGACGTCTTCAGATTAAGACGTCACAAGGCTGACCTATGACGTCATCAAACTGCGACGTCTACCCCGCTTCCCAAGCTGAGGAGGATTTAGAAAAAAAAGACTGATCTATGACGTCATCAGATTGAGTCGTCACAAAATTGACCTGTAACGTGACGACCCAGGCCCACTTCCCAAGCTATATATCATAGGAGGGAGATCTAGGGGAGGCCCGCTTCCAAGCTGTATATCATAGGAGAGGAATTTAGAAAAAAAAAATTATCTATGACGTCATCATTTTGTGACGTCCCAAGGCTGACCTATGACGTCATCAAACTGCGACGTCTACCCCGCTTCCCAAGCTGAGGAGGATTTAGAAAAAAAAGACTGATCTATGACGTCATCAGATTGTGTTGTCATAAGATTGAATGATGTCATCAGGTTGTGACGTCACAAAATTGACCTGTGACGTGACGACCCAGGCCCGCTTCCCAAGCCATATATCATAAAACTGATTTATGACATGATCATATTCTGACGTCACAAAGCTCACCTATGACGTCAGATCGCCCTCGTAGCTCAGTGGTTAGAGCAGTCGCCCGGCAAGCGAAAGGTCTCGGGTTCGGATCCCGACGAGGTGATCAAATTTTTCGCTTGAGTTTTTCATTTACCAACAACCCCCCTCCTTTAATAGGAGAGGAGTTTAGAAAAAAAAATTATCTATGACGTTATCAAACTATGACGCCCGCTTCCCAAGCTGAGGAGGATTTAGAAAGAAAAAATCTAAGACGTCATCAGATTGTGTCGTCACAGGGTTGAGTGATGTCATCAGATTGTGAGGTCACAAAATTGACCTATGACGTGGCGTCCCAAACCCGCTTCCCAAGCTATATATCATGGAAGGGGGATTAAAGAAAAAAAACTTATTCCTCCCGCTCCCCAGCATAGGAGGGCGGGTGGAAAATATGACGTCATCAGATTGTGACATCACAAGGCTGATCTGTGACATTACATTTCTATGGGATGTGACAGGCTTGCTCACCAAGCTAAGGCGGACTTGGAGAAAAAAAGTTACTCATGACGTCATCATAGGAGAGCGACTTGGGGAGAAAGACATCTATGATCTATCTACGATCTATTAGCCTGTAAGGGCTCTGCTAGGAGCGCCACTTTCCACGCTACTCTCGAAGGTGATGGTGTTTAGCAGTCCCATATAAATAACACTAGAATGATTTTTCAAAGTTCCTCACTTCTTAATTGATCAATCAATCTTAGAAAATGAGATATACAAAAGTTGGTGCTGAGTCTACCCTAACAATTTCAGAACTCTTTTAGGTGGCTTTCCACTTGAATTTTACCCAAAAAAAAAGGCAAAAAGAAAATACGTTGTATAGTCATTATCACTCATCACTTTTGAAAGCAAGCTTTGGAGGAATTCCGTATAGCAGGGAATACTCCGCCTTTGTTGGCGAGTGATGTGATGTTATCAAACTGTGACCTTACAGGCCCTCTTCCCAAGCTATATAATATCATGAGAGGGGGGGGGGCAGAAAAAAAAGGATCTATGACGTCATCAGATTGTGACATCACAAGGCTGGCTTATGACGTCATCAAACTGTGACGTCACTGGCCACTACCCAAGCTTTATATCATAATAAAATCCCAGGGGACTTGGAAAAAAAAACTGTTCTGTGACGTCATCAGATTGTGATATTACAAAGCCGACCTATGACGTCATCAAACTGTGACGTCACTGGCTTCCGACCTCAAACTATACATGTTAGGGGTGTTCGGGCGCCATGCACGGAAAAGGCTGTTAAGTTTACCGCAGCCGTAAACCTACGGATACTCGCTCGTCTTTGGTTGCAGCTTCACCTTTCTTCCATAGAATAAAAAGAGAAGGAAACACTAATTTTTTATCTTCCTTTTATTGAACTTCGTTCACCAGTCCTGTCTTCTTTTTCGACCGTATAAAAAGAAGACTGCACAGATTGTCTGCGAGTGCTCGCTCTACTTTATAACACGTGTGTTTCTGTCTCACTATTCTTGAAACTCAGAGAAAAAAGAAAGAAAAAAAAAAGAAAAAGAGAGGGGAAAAAAAGTTGAATTAAGAACAGAATTATAAAAAGAACTTGGATAAAACTTATTCACTTAATTAAAATTGGGAAAAAAAGGAATGAATAATAATAAAACATCATTAACGCGATTAAAGCATTGATAACAAATGATAATGGGTACTTGAAAGCTAAAAGTGAAACATTTGGATTAAAAAATGATAGTAAAGTTGGGACTAGAAATAAATAAATAAAAATAGGTCATCTTTGAGAAAAAAAAAAAAAAAAAATGAAAGAGGAATAGAAAAAGGCGGGAGAAAAAATAATGAAAAATAAAAAGTCTCAGGGGACAGTACTTTCAAATATTATTTTGTTAGTTTCTTCTTACCATGTATTTTACCTCTTTCTATTCTAAACTGTTTTCAGATAAATGAGATATCGATAATAATAAGCGATGGTCGAAATAATCGGTAATTTGCTCTACTTTTTACCGTCCTGTTTCAAGATGGCTCAAATCGGAAGGAGAATCATTAAGAATATTATCTCAATTCAAGGAGCTGATAATATTTTTGTTCGTGAGCTCTTATTTTCCTTCTTCAAATCGATTTCTTTCAAAATAAAGAAAGGCGAGGTAGGTAATTAACATGAGCACTAGAGGGAAATACGCCATATTTAATCTGCTTCTAATTTAGCAGACTTTCGCGCTTTTTTCTACGCTTATTAGAGATGAGGCATTGAAATATTAAAATTTTATAGCCCCTCATCAGTATTCTATGATATTGAAAATGAGTTTTTCCCCATGAAAAATGAATATAACATTCATGGTACATCCTCGACCCAGTACAAGTCCTTGACTTTGTTCCGAACTTCACAATCGAGTATAAGTTTAATTCGACGTAAGATTCGGGGAAAAAAAAATCCGAGAAATTTTTCAATAAAATATGTCGTAGCAATTACGAGAACTTCTTAAGGCATTATTATCCGTATAGTATTCAAATAAATAGGATACCACAATTAAGGGTGGAAAGTAGGCAAAACTTTCTTAACGAAAGAAGAAGAGGGAAGAAAAAAAAAAGTATTACACAGTTTTAATGGCGCGTAGAAGATCGTAATTCTGTATGATAAAAACCCGGCGTTCGGATTTTGAAAAAAGAGGAAAAATAAAGAGCGCTGTAATTTGTTCGACGCTGACATTCGAAATGATGCAATTTCGAATCGAATTATAGCGACGGGGAGCCTACGACGAGCGTCTAAAAAATCGGCAGTTTGTCCAGCGACCAAAGGGGAAAAAAATGAATGAAAGAGACGAGCGATCGTATTCCGAAAAATGCTTCGCGTGTTATGCGTATTCACCTAATCACTATCTCACGCAATCGCATCTTCCTTCTTCTGTCTCTCTCTCTCTCGCTCCTTTTTAAACTGATGAAGAAGTACACCGTACGTTGACCTTTGTATCGCACTACACGTTAGCGGATTGAAACAATGTCTCATCTCAGTCGATAACGATAACGGTTTTATTTATTTCGTAAGAAAACATCGTTTGATGGGTATTCAGTGTACGGAGCAGGAAAAGTCAATATTTTTGCGAGGAGCGACCCTCCTACACGCTGCAACGTTAAATCATTATCAAATAATAACCAAACGCTATTTGGTGCGGCAAATACAACTAGAACCACTGCTTGAACCGACGATTATACCCGCATCATTTCCTTGCTCTGAGACTAAATGTAATTGCAGCAAAATGCACTCATACGTACAGAATGACGATCTAAAGAGGGGAGCTCGGACATAAGTCGGACAATTTTCTATTGAAAATTTTGTTCGAACGAGGAAACTGATTCGAAAGAATTCTAGACTGCAACCGATAGACAGTATAGTAAAGCTAAAAGAAAGCAAAGGCAGTTGATAGAAAAATCGAAGACAAGAAAATTATGAAAAGGTCGTCCTAGAGGAATCATCACTCTTATTTCACAACAGTAGATCTAGAACTCGGAAATATTGTTGAAGGAAGCCAAAATATTGGGAATTCATCGGCCTCAACGACCAATCAGATCGCTGAAATACCATAGACTTACTCGCCCTCATTGGTCAAATTTAGAATTCTTCCGCGAGTGCATAAAATTTTCAACCTTCGAGCGAACTACATAGGTTAACATTTTTTCTAGTCTCAAAAAGAAATCCTTGCGTTTTACCGACGATCATATCGAAAGTAGTGAGTATGTGTTTGTGAGATCTTCCTTGAATAAGTTCTCATTGATTCCTAAACCTATCCTTCCACAATTATATGGCCTCCTTAAACTTCATAAGCCAGGTCATCTCATGCGGCCCACGGTTTCTTTTGTTTTTACTACTTCTTATAAATTGACCTAGTTTCTCAATTCTGTCTTTCGCTCTAGTGTAACTTTGCAGTCTGCTTAACGAGGTTCAATTCTTTTTCTCAGTATGACGACAACTACGAGCAATACCTCCCTCATCTGAACCAGGGGTAAAGCTGATTTCTTTCCGTAAGTACAGTTTTGGGAGACAATCTTTTGCCGTTCACAACGAGAGTTTTCGTACTTTCCTCATCGTTTTGATTATAAACGGAGCCTCAGTCGATCTGTCAGCGCGAGCACGTAATGGAAGACCCACATCTCGGTATATTCCATCCGTCGCCTAAGGTAATTCGAATTTCCGTAGATTTGCCCATATTGACCAAACACGGTACCTCGGCCAAACCTCACTCTGCACTGTGAACTTACAACAGAGGATAAAGATTGCTGAACCAGGGAATCAGAACAAACCTAGCACAAACGATTACGTCCATATTTATTTCGACAGTCCAAATGGGGTCCTGAATATTTCCAGCCCCCAAGGATCGGAAAATAAGAGGTCCTCAAACTTCAGTATTTTCGTACCAGAAATTGAATGAGAGCGCACCTCACATGTCCACGGCTGTCCCCAACGGTTGGGGGACAAGGAGACTAGCACAAACGTACAACTCAACGACACAATCCAACAAAAACATAACACAAATGTTTAGCTAAGAACCTTCTTAACAACTACTAATTCCCGACTTCTGGACCCCATCTGAAACACATAAGACTTTTAACAGGGGACCTGTTTTATCGGGAGGTTTTCCAGAAAAAACGTCCGTCGGCCGGCCGGCAAAGCTCGAAGCTCAAAAATTTGTTACCCCTTCAATCATATTATTGGAGGTCAAACTTTTTCAAGTCCCTTCCTATTATTTATAGCTTGAGGGGCAGGACCTGTGACCTCACAGTTGGATGACTTCATAGTTTGACCTTGTGACGTCACAATCTGATGACGTCATAGATCAGTTTTCTTTCTGAGTCCCCTCCTACCATATATAGCTTTGCATAACGGAGCCCGTGAAGTTACATATCAGGTTTTTTCTAAGTAAGTAAGTAAGTAAGTAAGTAAGTAAGTAAATAAATAAGATAATTAATTAAATATAATATACATAAATTAATCAATTTTAATTAATTAATGAAATAAATGAATTAAGAAAATTGATCCAGCGCAAAAACGCGAATTGTTAGTTGTAATATACTCAAATCAACGAAATTGATATTTCAACTTTGTCTTCAATTAGTACCCCTACTCAATTTTCTACAACTTTTTTGAGCCGAGTCATGGACCAAAATGTGCCCAAAATTTACAATTTTCTAAAATATAGTCAAAAATTAAAAATCGTTCGAACTTCCATTTTATCAAGTTGAGCTGATTCCGAAAAAAAAATACTCGAATAATCCTATGAAGCTTGTAAGTGGGGGGGGGGGGATGTTCAATTTTCTATTTCAGGAATCTTGGCAAATAGGTCAATTTTTGGCAGATTTTGGTCCATAACTCGGCTCAAAACTCGTAAAAGTTGAGTAGGGACACAAATTCAAGATTAATTAATTGAGATACAAATTTTGTACATTTGAAGTATATATCTAACGTTTCGCGTTTTGACGCTGGAACAGATTTAGTGCAAACTCCCATTTAACTGGCAACATCTTTCTGGGACGTCAGACGGCGGATGACAAATTTTTCGAAAAAGAAAGAAAAAAAAACAACAATAACAACAACAGGTTTTTCGTTAAAAGATGGTGTGACGTTATTTTGTTTTTTTGACATGTATACGTCATTGGACTGGGGGTCAGTCTGCGATCTGCGTCGCGCCACGTTACGTGACTCGACGCTTCATGACGTCATCAATGACCTTGATCTATTTAGGGACTTGAAAAAATTATTCTATAAATATGCGCTTATTTTATAAAAACAGTCATGCGGCAGAACACAATGCAAAAGCTTTTAAAAGATTAGATAATGTTATTGAGTGACAGTGGATATCATAAAAATGAAGAATTATTAAATTTAAAGGGAAAAGTACACAAGATGTCAATCACTGATACTGGTGGTCTTCCTTACCGCATTATATTACAAGTCAATTCCTCTTATATGATCACTGTTAATATTGATATTCCTGATGGAATAATTAATGGGAGGAATTCTTAAATAAGTAGAATTTACAAATATGAAAGATAAAAATGATATAAAAGGATTATGGTTCAATTTTAAAAAATTGAATGTTGGGAAAATATTGAAAACAAAATGTAAAACACATTTAAATAGAATTAATGAATGAAATGCGACAGTTAGAAAATTATAAATTAAACTCGAAAGCTAATAAATGTTACAAATGTGAATTTTTGGATGAAATAAATGATAACAAGTTTACTTTAGTACTTTTGAATGTTCAAAGTCTAAATCTAAACGCACATGGATTAGATGCAAATAATTGAAGACATCACATTATTGAATAAATGTAATTTTTTTATATTAACTGAAACTTGGATTAATGCAAATGAAACAATGGAAATTAATGGCCATAAATGTTTAACAAAGTTTAAACATTGTAAACACTAAGGTGGTGTCAGTAATTTTTAGAAAATAAATTCATCGCCTGCACATATTTTTAATTATATTACAGCTATTGAGAATAGTATAGAATGTAGTAATTTTGGTGATCTTTGTTCCATTAAATTGAAATTTGAGAATAATATTATATTTCTAATTTGTATTTATATAAGTAAGACCTGGCACTTCTTTATCAAATATTCAAACATTTTTGTTAATACAAATGGATCATATATTATTCAGTAATGATGATTATAAATCATTTAATCGAAATAAAGAGATTAAATTAATTCTTTGAGGCGATGTTAATATAAATTTAAGAGACACAATAAATGAATAAATCATAATTTTTTAAAATAAGAATTACAACCTTGTTTTGAAAAGAGAAATAAATGAAAGTACTACCAAGCATAATATAACAATAGACGCTTTATTTTCAAAAGATATTGGAGATATTAAGAGCATAAATTATGTAACATACTTCTCTTATAATAATGCAATAGTTTTAATCATTAGTTTAATTCAATCTTTTAACAAATGAATTGATTATTTAATTAAACCTTTTTGGCCCTCAGTAATAAAAAAACTTGAAATTGGAAATTCTTTCAAGAACTTGCGTCTTATTAAGGCAATATTTCAAATTGGTAAACAATACAAAAACATTGTACTACCAAGTCATTGCTACATTTGTGATGTAATTCATAAAATTTAAACTATTTCCAATGACAGTTTTATTTTCAGGAGTCCTTAAAATATAAACAAAAAAGTAAATTAATACTAAACTACTTTTGTGGGATAGACCTATTGCCGAAACCACTATAAAAAAAACTCACTATCAACTCGATCTCTAGGGTAGTGTGGAACTGAATTGAGAAAAAATACTGATTTTCCAAAATCTCCTTCTATGACAAGAATTCAAAATTTTTCAAGTCCTTCCTGTCATAGAAAGAAAGAAAGAACAAAACTAAATAGAAACTAAATAAATAAAATAAATAATTTAATAAATTAATTGAACCCTTCTTTTCACGAAGAGCGTTGTATCTCTTATGGAACGTTTTTGCAAGTTACGCCCTTCTTGAAAAGAAGGGCTCATTTAATTAAATAAACAATTATATAAATCAAACAAATGAATAAAATAGATAAATAAATAAAAAATATGAATAATTGAATAATTGGATAATTAAATAATTAAATAATTAATTAATTAATTAATTAATCTAAAAAATTAATAAATAAATCTGAGTGCCCCTCTTATCATATATAGCTCAAGAAAAAAAACAAAATTTTTCTTAGTTCATTTTGCTCGGACTTCAGATGGCAAATTGAAGAAAAAAAAAAAAAACATAGAACAGGTCCCCAGTTAAAATTTTGATTCGCGACCCGTAATACTTATACACATATTATAGAAGGGGGACTTCATTATGGCGTTTGAATCATTGAATAGGTATCTGGCTCATTGACGAAGGTAAGCCAATTGGTGTACGAAGCATTGCATGTTTAGTTACTTGAAGGAGCTATCCAAATGCGGGTCATAATGTATCATTTTTCAACCAATAAAACAGGTTCTCTGCATTCCTCATTTAACATCGTTAAGGAAACCGTCGTTTCTTTTCAAATCCCTCTCCTATTGTTTCAAGCTCGAGAGTAAAATTTTTCAAAGTTTTTGTCCGGACGGCGCACAGCGCACAGTGAATTTCTCAAACCCCCCATAGAACAGGTTCTCTGTGAAATTCTAGTACTGTGACAAAGCATAAACAAATTCAATTCTACTGAAATATACGATTGACAAACTCGTTCCTTATCCTCTTCAGTTTTCAAAGATTATAGATTCACGGTCAAAATCAGATAAGAACACCACTCGCCTTGCAAAAGTCCGAAGAAGATGATAAAAGCAGTCTGGACGAAAAAAGTTACCAAAATTTTTGAAAAGCGAAATATCAAACGTTACGCCGAAAAAATTTCGTCAGACAATTTCGAAAAAATATCCAACGACGTGTTACCGAAGATTTTTATTTTTCCCCGTCGTAGATTTATCGTTTGCTCTCACTTCGTTACTCGCGAAGACTTCCCTAGCTTACAAACAAAAAAAAAAAGAAGAAAAAAAAAACAAAAATTTACTCTACTTTCCAAGTTCTAATTCGATACAGCGAAGCGGTGTAGCGTTCCTTCGGTTTCCGTAGTAATGGGACGTAGTCGTTAGCTCGAAAAATAAACTAAAATCATTATAAAAGGGGAAGACCCAATATATCAAAGCGCGCGAACGGGCTAGACGTACGATAAGAGTATATCGGGATTCGTCTCGATCGAATTTAGCGCTTTTCGCTGCATCGCGAGTCGGTCACCGCCGAAAAACCGCCAACACTTCTCATTTTTTTACGAATAATCTGATAGCTGGAATTTTTCGCGTCTCGATGGTAGCATAACTCGGACGCCGCGATGCAGCGGGTCGTGCGTACGTGTGCCCAGACGTTTTAGATTTGATTTATGCAATTAATTTATGGACGCGGGAGGAAGAGAATGAAAGTATTAAAAACTTTGACGGTTCTCAAAATAAGGATGAAAAAAAGTCCATTTCAAAGGAGTATCGTACGATTGTAGGCGACGTAGGAGGGTGGAAGGGGTAATTGGTCGCGTTTGGGAATAATCCAAGTGCGCGAGAGTATACGTCTGCGGAATATACGATTACATTCGTTGATGGTAGGATAAAAACTAAGTTAAATTCAGACTTTTATCTACGATAGATCCGCGTACTAGAAAGCCGAGCGAACTTTCATCACGACTATCGGCTCTCGGCTACAGCCCAATGAGTGATAAATAAACATTGTTGTACACTAGTTGTTAAATATTTTAATGATGCTCAGTACTGCTTCCGATGCACCGAAGCGTGGTATACATTATACGCAATACTGCCATTATCCGGCCGATTACATTAAATAAAATTCCAGAATATTCCAGACTTTGTCATTAAGGAAATCGTTAAGATGTCAAATTTCACGAGAATTATTTTCGCTGCGAAAATTTATATTTAAGTTTAACGCTACTTAAATCGGTCACTCGATGCTCTTGCAACGATATTCATTCCACCCATAACGAATGATTTATTTCGTATAAAAAGATTTCTTGCTTCATTGAGACAGTGTATTCGAAAATTACGTAATCAAAATAACGCTCCCATATGAATGAATTATCGACGTAGCTATTTGTCGAGATTGTCAAAAGAAGCGAGTTAGTGACGCCCTCCCTCTGCTCTTACTCGGATATACGAACGGATCCCCCTATTATTTCTACTATTCTTCACTGTTCGTAAAAGTTGAAGCTTTTTCGCGAACTTCGCGAGTTGCGAACGTGTCGATTACGAATTTAGGAAAACTTCGCCTTCTGTTCGCATTTATCATTATTAATACAACCAGCGGACTGTGTAAATTCTTCGAAACAGTCGTACATTGGTCTGGACTGTGTATTCAAGGAATGAATGAGTCATCGACCCAAGACGGTAATTTTGCGTGAATAGGAGACATACTAACAGTATAGTAAGAGAGAAAAAGTAGTCCTATTGTGCGGCGATGAAAACGAGCCTCGTCAAATAAAGCGCACGAATGTCCTCCGTTTCGTCGGCGTCTAAATAAAACGCGATGGATTATAAATAGTATAATACTTTACATTGTCAGTATGAGAAGCGAATCGGGTTTTTCTGAGTGAACGAGCTTGTTCTGGAAAATCTTTTTCACGTCATTGGAGAGAAAATCTACTTACGCAGTCGCTTCACCGAAGATCGTGATCTCAAACTGCGCGAATATCCGTCTATTAATAAATTAATTTCGCGACTGTATCAATTTACTATAATATACTTGAATTCGTACAGTCATAAAAAATGTTAACTTTTGTAAATCATGCCTCTATGAAAAGAAAAACTCTATCAATATGCTAATCATTGTACCGTTCTATACTGAATGAGAGAATGTATTACAGGGGAATTACCTACGTACTACATGTATCAAACTTTTCTCGCTGCTCCCTATAGTGTCCTTAAAATAGTTCAACGTTCTCTCTTCTTCATAATCTTGAGTAATTTTTTTTTTTTTTTTTTTCAATCTATTAAACGTTATTTCGTGTATTCCCGAGTATATATCTTTCTTTCGAACAATTGAATGAATTATCGGTGGCCAATTTTCTCACAGGAGTAGACCGTTGAACTTCATCCAATCCTTGTTTATGAACACAAATTTTTCAAATCAGTTGTGGGTATTTTTCGGTATTTCTTTCATTCGAAAATTGCACTTACTCGAAAAGCGTACAAAGTGACACTTATTACAGTAATCGTGGTGACGTGACTTGAGAATTGAAATAATGACAAATAAGAAGATATTTTATAGAATATAGAGACAGGAATGAAACAGCTAGGTCATTTTCATTGACCACGAGAATGGGGAATCTCTTTTATGAGAGATAATCATTTATCCTATTCTATTGACTACATGGGGAAGTCAAAGGAGGGAACTGTACTCTGTGGAGTAAAAAAATTAGATACCCGCCGATGAAAACTGACCTGCCCTAATCGAATTAGATACCCAGGGAAATTTCTTCTCTTTTCTCGCTCTTCTAGTATAGGGAGTGAGATTTAAGAAAATTTCGCCCTCAAAGCTTTATAGAGGTGATGGACTCGAGAAAAAACGACGTCTTCCTCAACAAAGTCGATAGAGAAACGCAGGAACCTGTACTATGAGAGAAATTTGATTTTGACATATTTCATGTCTTTGCTCTGACTCTACCCTAATTTCAAAAATTCGCGGACTCTTTAACGGAGTTGAACGAGGGGTGGATGTGGGATTGGAAAAAGTTGACGTACCAGATCTATGACGTCATCAAATTGTGACGTCACAGGCTCGGAATTTGGAGATATATTTTATAATAAGAAGGGGACTTGGAAAAATTCTGACCTCCAAGCTATATATGATAGGAAGGGTACTTACAATATTTTAGAAATACGTTTTGAGTCTTTTGATACTTGAAGCGTTGCATATTTGGTTCGTGGAAGGGGCTAAGTCAATCGGTGTATGAATCATTGCACATCCAGTTACTCGAGGGGCTACATTTCAGACTATATACACCGCCCCCCGAATTATATGATAGGAAGAGGACTTACAATATTTTAGAAGTACGTTTTGAGTCTTTTGATGTTTGAAGCGTTGCATATTTGGCTCGTGGAAGGGGCTAAGTCAATTGGTGTATGAATAATTGCACATCCAGTTACTCGAGGGGCTACATTTCAGACTATATACACCCAAGGGTAATAAAGGGAAGGTTAGTCCACTCGGGATGCAACCCGCAATAATGACGTCACTGTAGACCTCCACCTATAACGGCCATAATATAAATCTATACAATTTTAAACCAAAATATCTCGAGAAATATTGATTTTCTCTTAAAAGTCAAAGGAACAAAATTTATTCTATTTCAAATTTTCTTTCAGATGTGGTATCTTTCAAAATTTTTCTACCAAATTTTGAAATTGTTTTTTTTTAACCTAGTTTTTGTCTGTAGACCCAGTGTTGCACCTGGCTCAAAGTGGACTAACCTTCTCTATATTACCCTTGATATACACCGACCCCCGAGCTATATGATAGGAAGGGGACTTAGAATATTTTAGAAGTATGTTTTGAGTCCTATGATGTTTGAAGTGTTGCATATCTGCATCATTGAAGGGGCTAATTCAATTGGTGTATGAAGCATTGGATATCCTGTTACTCGAGGGGCTACATTTCAGGCTATATACACCGACTTCCAAGCTATATATGATAGGAAGGGGACCAAAAATACCTTGGAAGTACATTTTTAATCTTATGATGTTTGAAGCATTACATATCTGGATCATTGAAGAGGCTAAGTCAATTGGTGTATGAAGCACTGTATATCCAGTTACTCGAGGGCTACATTTTAGGCTATATACACCGACCTTTGAGCTATAATATGATAGGAAGGGGACTTTAAATACCTTAGAAGTACATTTCGTGTCTTGATGTTTGAGGCATTGCATATCTGGATCATGAACTAAGTCAATTGGTGTATGAAGCATTGCATATCCAGTTGCTCGAGGCGCTACATTTCATGCTAAATACACCGACCTCCGAGCTATATATGATAGGAAGGAGACTTAGAATACCTTAGAAGTACATTTTGAGACATGATGTTTGAAGCGTTGCATATCTGGATCATTGAAGAGGCTAGTCAATTGGTGTATGAAGCTTTGTATGTCTAGTTTTTGGAGGGGCTATCTTTTGGGCTTTATACACCGACCATCCGAGCTACATGTACATGATAGGAGAGAGACTGAAAATTCTCAAGCTCTGAGCTTTGACGGCGCCAGCCGGACGGTGGACGTTCTTTTCTGAAAAACCTCCCGATAAAACAGATTCCCTGTTGACATTTGCGTGCGTGCGTGCAGATGACTCAATTTTGAAAATGTTCGTGCCTACTAGATCTCTCCTTGATCTAAACAGTAAACTACTGGTATACTAGCTTTATACTAGCTTTAGAAATCTTATATACTTTATTCCTTTTCTTTGTTATAGTCGGTTTAGCCTTCATTATATAGGCCTAATATGCAGTAAACCACAAAAAAGGGGGTAAATCTAGGCCTCCTTTATACTAGGCTACAGCTCAGCTAGTATAGGCCGAGTATACGGTATGTCGGGTCTAAAAAAATTAAGGCTAAAGAACAGACTAAGAGAGGGAGCGAACGAGCGGAGAAAGGGGTCCTGAAAGCTAGTAGCTTTTAGACTAGACTAAATTTTCCCTACCATAACCCCCTTATTAAGTTGATTAGTCTAACATACAGTATACTAGATTCACTCAACACCACCCCTGGAAAAGTTTTTACCAAGGGTACGATTCACAGCTAATCCAACCCTATAGAAAACCCATCCAATTGACACTTCCTCTTTCCAATAGAGGCAAGGATCTACAGTTGGATGAAAACAGAGTACCTTAGGCACATTGAATGAAGCAATAACAAAGAGGGTAAAGTCAGTACCGAACAAAAGGGCCTCTGGCTCGGGAAAGTCAATAAAATCATCTCTTGCTTGAGTCTGTGTGCTGATGCTGAACTGTATTTGAGCAACAGCTCTTTGCCTGTCAAAGGTGAAGAATGTAGCGTTAACTCGGAAACATCTGCAAAAGAAGAACTTTGGTGGGAACCTGTATGTGAAGTCAGAGAGAATGCCTTCAGACTGCCAGTCTTCCCTCCTGCACTATCACCGCACTGAATGTGGTAACTCCCATATGGATATCAGTCTTGGATATAGGCCCATCCTTAGATGCAAATTACTCTCAGGATGTCTGACAACCCACAACACAAAATATCACTGACTATCCTCTTCAAAGAGATCACTTGAACAAAGCATGGAAGGAATTCCATGTCTTGTTCATGCCAAGAGTTTGAAGTGGTACTTAGCTAGTGTAATCAATTTTCTTTTTGAGAGGAACATACTAGTGGGTGATGCAATATGCAACAGTGTAATAAGTAGCAAAGTAGAGAAAGTACATTAACTCGGGAGCATATTTTGAAATTACACTGTGTGAGAGCAGTAGCCTTACCCTCTGACCAAGCCTAGGACTCGGAAAGGAGCGATTTAGCTCCCCACTAGACACTGGTAGGCCTGTTCTTGTGTGACAGCCTTCTCACAAGTCCTGACACTGGCAAATGCTCCACGAGTGGCCGCTCAGGATAGACCCTGAATCACAGTAACATCGACAAACCTTAGGGATCTTCTTAACCTCTCCCATACTTGAATTACTCCCGCGGTATGTTAGGCCTAATATACTAGTAAAAGCCTAGTATGGAGGCTATAAAGCTTGTATAATGTATATTACGCCTGGAAACTCTTGGTATAATGGAATTAGTGGAGGTCGAAATTTTTCCAAGTCTCTAAAATAGGTTAAGGTCACGTTACGTCATTTTCGTGACGCAAATTTTAGAATGACCCCCTGCAGTCGTAAGACATATCCATGTCAATTTCATCAACTACGTTGATTGGAGCGAGCAAGAAATCAGTTGTGGGTGAGGTTTTTCGATATCGATTTCGACAGTCGATTAGGATCGATTATTTAGTCACAATGTTTCCGATTGTCCCTCCTGATAGATCGATGGCCGAAATCTTCCCAAGTACCCTGGTATAACTCCAAAGTTGAAATTTTGTCAAGTCTTGAAGACTTGAAGTCGAGTCTCGAGCAATTTTCTCAAATTGTCTTTTTGCCGAATCGCTTTGACCCTCTCGTAACCCCGACCTAGGTGTAGCTTCAACGTCGAAATTTTTCTAAGTCCTCAAAGTATATCAGAGGGTTTCAGAACGCTTCCCCAAGTGAAGCACTATTTTCCGGAAAGACCGAAGATGATGTACATCGGATATTTTTAAAAAGTCCCCATCGTGGTCTACTACATAACTTGAAGGTCGCAAGTTTTTCAAGTCAGCAGTCCCAAGACCAAGAGAATATGAAAAGTAAGAAGAAAGGCGGGAAAAAAACGAAAGTTCCGCGCGAACGACAGATGATGGACACCAAAAATCTTCAAATCTCCCCCGCCCCTCATAAAACAGAGCTGTACGTGAGATGTTGAAAAATTTTGACATTCGGGCTCCACATAAGGGGATGGGAACTCGGTAAAAATTACGACTTCCAAGAGAATCTATCATTGAATAGTTATCGATTGTCACAACAACAATAGAATAGGTCTTCGACTATGACATCGTTAAGAAACTCATAGTTTCTTTTGATTCTGTATTCAAAATTCTTCCTTTCCCCCTCTAAACATTCTGTTTGAGCTTTCGTTCCATTTGCGCCCTACGGAACCGCTTGAGCATGTTAGACACCATTTGACTTTGGATATCGAGATCAGGTAGATTTCAAAAAACACGTAGTCATCGACAAGGGGAGCAGGGTAGGCCGGAGCTTCAAGCCCCGCCCTGGGCCACTTAAATGAAAAGGGAAAAGAAAAGGTCCAGAAGTTTTTGCATCAAAAGATGAACTCATTGCTATCTGGTTTCAAGCTATAGCTCTCCCACTCTCCTTATTCTAGTTTAGTGAGAGTTTCAGCCGTTCTGAAACCATAAATTGGAGAAATATCGGATTTGATAAACACGACTAGACTTTTAATGAGAACTTTTTTGAAAAACTTTGTCCAAGACACTCTTGAAGGCAATAGAACGGTTGAATACGAGAAGGAAGGGCTTTAGAATTGGAAGAATGATTCCTAGTTTAGTATGAGTGTCTTGGTACCAGGTTCAAGTCATTCTTATAGAAAAAAACCGATCGCGCCTAAAGAAAGAATGGGCTTAACTATAAAACTCCGACAACTACCGGAAGTGGGGAAAAAAAGTCTACTACTTTTTCTTCCTACTTAATCGAGCATGATAACACAATGAGATAGGGTGAAGATTCAAAATAATATTTATAATGATCGCGGTCAACAAAAAACTGCAACACAGATGCGACTCGAGTACAATCGATGAAGAGCCGCTGCATCAGTGTCCAAGTTTCACAATTTTCGTGAAAACCACCCCAAACTGTTAAGTACTTCTCGCCGTTGGTTTCACATTTTATTCGCAAACAAGCGATATAGGCGACACCAACACGGACATTCGTTTCGATATGAGTTCGTAAACACACATAAAACGCCAAATACTTCCGCTATTAAAAATTCTAATCGACGTCAATACGTTAAGACTGCCGGACTGTGTGTTCAACATACGTCACCGCACGATTATCGGAACGCTGACACCGCACAACGAAGCGAAGATGAAACAGAAGAAAGTTACACCACTTTTCGTACTTTCCTCCGTCACCGCACCGCTACCCACCGACACGCGCCACTTCAAATGTTTACAAAAAAAAAAATAATAATAAACTAGTAAAAAAACTTTAATCGGTTTCGAAGTTCGTAACGATGGCACTATTCGGTGAAACTTTTTAATTTCAATAGCTTTCAAGCGGAACATAACGTGGTACAGCAAATCCTGGACGTATATTATGAGGTGCAGTTACTGAGTAGTACGCTAAGTGAACTCGGAAAAAAAAGAAAATCCGCGTACTCGAATAATAAACGAAATACTCGCTACCCCTCGTTTATAAATTACGTAAGCAGAAAAAACATATTCCAGCGTTTCCAGCGAGCTCCAGTGATAACAATGTTCGTCACATCTCTGGGAACGAGAATACTTTTTACGTAAATTTTCGCAGTTCTATGCACGAGAAGAACTGAATGATACGTCTGTATGTATTCGCGAATACCGAAAGATAATTTTACAACTTGACGATGAAGCACGCAGCGAATGTAATCAAAAGCTCGAGAGCTCGAGAAGCGAAAAAAAGTTAGCCCGTTTTCTAATTATTGACTCCAGAAAGAGAAAGTACGTAATATTATTGTTATTTCATCTCGTGTCTCTCTATAGCGAACTATTTGAGAGTTTTGTAGACCGAAAGTCAAGCGTGGAGATCCCTTCGATGTGTAAGCTTTAATACGTCGTTGCATCTCCTCTACCGTGCATAGTTAGGGCAAGTTTTACCAAAGCGCTGATCCTCGCCAAAATCAGGCGCTTTATTGGCTAAATGGGAGCTTAACCTATCACGTGACTATAAGCGTTGTTGGTGAAACTGTTCCTTACAGTTTTTTGACATTTCTAATATCATTACCGGGACCTCCCCCCATTGCACTATTAGAAATCCGCGAGTCCCAGTTGTCCGTCCCACCCCGTCGATAGGCCCCCAGGCGCGGATCCAGACGATCACTTTGGGAAGGAGAGGACATAATTACATTTTCGTCGAAACTACAGATTTTTTTGTTGTTTTTTGTTTTTTTTTTGAGTTTTTGGGGGGACATGTCCCCTATGACCCCCGTGGATCCGCACCTGGACCCCCAGACATGATCTAGAAATCTGCGAATCCGAGTTCGAGTTTTCCAGTCTCTACTAGACTATACTAGCTGTAAACTAGGGTATGAAGTCACATGCTAGGAGGTGTAGGTGTATGTAAGTCTCTCTTTCCTACGAATCGTTTTACGTTCTCGTCTTTTCAAATTTCCACTTTCGTTTTCCTTTCGTTGCACGCTGCCTGTACAAGCTCGCCCGGTAGAGCGTGAGATTATCTAAAATTTCTGGCTTTATCCTGTCCTACATGGTCGGTAGTATCATTGATGCTAAATTTTCTCTCTCCTTGATTTATCGAGTGGCGTGATGTCTTTCGATAAATCAATTTCTGTGTTTGATCATTTTTGATTTGGAATCCTTTACTATCCAACATATGGGTGACCTTCTTGTTCTATACCTAATACTCTTCACGAAAAGTTACGACTTGTATGTACGCTGATTCCCTAATTTCTATAAATTTAATGGGAAATTTTTCGAGTTCCCTGAGGAGGTTGACATTCCCATTGAATCATTATTGGGTTCCCTCGTTTCTAAGGGTCTTGATGTCTAAGTTTGAGGCTGACCTTCTTTCCTCGGGCCAAGTATCCTTTAACGACGTCCTCATTGGCAGAGGTATGTGAATGACGTTATATGAGCGTGGACCGGTCCCCAAAATCTCCTTAGTGAGTTTCTCAAGTATCTAAATGTGCAATATCCCTCCATTAATTTCACCTTAGAAGTTGGAGGCTCTTCCATTGACTTCCTGGGCGACGATCCCACCACCGAACTACGACGAAGTACCCTCGCTGTTTGCGAAAACGTTGGCGGAGGTACGCGATGAACGATCGTAGTTTGACGATCGTACCCGCGCCGTGGAATCGTCGCCCTGGACCTTACTATCTCCAGAAGCGATGTGGTCTATGAGTTTGGTTTATATAGAAAAAATACTCCGATTAATATTGTTGTCCATGACTCGTCATTCTGCCGTGTTACCCACAAGATGGCTACTTTCAATAGCTTCATTCATCGATTGACCCACATTCCGCTGAGTCAGTCGGCGTTTCAAAATACATGGCTGGAGTGGATAAGGTCAACTTGGACACTGACCTCATGGTCCGAAGAAAGATTACGCGTCAATACCTTGGTTCTACCATTCCCTCCCCTGTGTTTGAAGTTGGATTAGACTCCTCTGTGGTAATATTAGAAGTCCAGATCATTTACCAACAGACTAGGTAGAATGAAGGTGCACATAAGGTGGTAGATTTTTAGGAGCATTGAACAATTTTTTACTTTTCCTTTTTTTAGGAAACTAAGGGAGGGATAGCAAAAATCTTCAAATTACTTGCAAAATTCAGGGAGAAGTTTCAAATAAAGATATATTAATTCCTCGATAGATGATTTTTTATGGGTTAAAGTAGGGTCAGAAAGAAGTAGTATTATCCCTTGTTCAGACCAACAGTGGTGCGAATTTTTCTAATTTGATACCATTCGAGTTGCGAATTTTTCTAGTAGTAGTAATAGGGCCCCTTGGGAACAGTTTCAAAAATTGAATAAAATTGACTATAAACGACCAAAAATGCTTGAAATCCATCAAAATTGATAAAAGAATGACAGAAGCCAACCAAAAACAACTAAAATTAATCATAATTGAACATCCATCAGATGTGTTGGACACCTCAGGTGGTTTTTGGAACACTTCCTAAGGGGGCCCATTACTACTGAAGTAATAAAAGAAAAGTGGTAATGACCTATAAAATATTTGATTTAAATAAATAAATAAATAAATAGATAAATAAATAAATAAATAAATAAATAAATAAATAAATAAATAAATAAATAAATAAATAAATAAATAAATAAATAAATAAATAAATAAATAAATAAAAGGATTCAATTTTTTCAAATATTGAAATATGCTTTTGACTACTTTGATAGAATATTTAAAGTAAATAAATCAATGCCAAATGAAAATGAAAAAGTAAGATGGGTGGTTGAAATTTTTACAAGTCTCCAAAGTAGGTCAAGGTCAAGCGCGACGCTAATTAGCGTACAACAAAGGGTTAATTATAATCGCACATCAAAAGAGAATGTTGGAACAGCAAATCTGTGAGCAGCAGAAAGGAATGAGAGAACAGTTAAAAAAATGTATGAAATGGTCAGTAATGGTATACAGTAAATAGAATTTGTGAAACATTAAAAATGATCTCTTTTCAGCAACAAAATAATATTGAAATGAACAGTCAATGCTCAACAGCAATTAAATTTTTCTCACCTCAAATCACTCGGTTTTTGACACAAATATGCCCGGCTTTTAAAACATCGTGATGGGCAACTTCAAGAACAGTAAGATTAAGTTCTGAACTTTGAAAAGGTGATTCATGTACACATCATAGCAAGAACACAAAAGTTTTAAAACTTGAAGAAGAGGAAAGAATGACTTCGGTATTTTATACAACATTGTGCAGTTTTGGCCATCAATATCGAGGAAGCTTCTATCTACAATGATTTCAAAAAAGAAACAGTGGAAAAGCTTTGATGGGTTCAAAAGATATCAGAATGGGGTTTGGAAAATTCGTATTAATCGTAATGGCACTTCAGATTTGTTTTGTTCATGTCCCTTTTTTCTAAAACATTTAACCTGCAAACATTCTCTGGGTATGCTCATCCACCTCCAACTTTGTGACGTTCCTCCTCACTAGGCAAAAATGTGCCCCTTGGGCAGAAACGTAAACGAGGACGCCCAGCGAAGGCAAAGAAAGCTCTGTTAGTGCAATGATTATTATGTTTTATTTCTCCGTTCTAATCAGGGTTCTAGTCTCCTCAACTTTATTCGATTTTATTCTACCTATTTCAGATTTTGGACAGATTTTATTTTGTTCTAGACTTTCAACGGATTTAATTTTATTTTAGACTTTTGACTGATCTTATTTTATTTTTTTACTTTAGCAGTCTAATGCTGAATTAACGCATTTTGCTGTTCAAATTTTTTTTTCTGAAGTTGTATATATTATTTGCTGCGCAATCCTCAATTTGCTGTTCAATTCGACCTTTTACTGTGCATTATTTTCTTTGCTGTGGGATCCTCATTTTGCTGTGATTACATTCTTTCCACTGCGTAAACCATCTTTTTTGCTGTGCTCTAAGATCCAACCCTACAACAAATGGGGGGGGGGGGGGACTTGGAAAAATGTCGACTCTCGAGCTATATATGATATGAAAGGGACTTGACAAATTTTAACTCTCGAGCTATCATATATAGCTAGAGATTCGAGAAAAATTTAGACTCTCAAACTATATTATACTAGGCTTATAGTAGGTCTAGGCTTCCTTGAATTTTCAATACCAGATCCCATTTGACTCATAAAACAGGTTCCCTGCGTTCCTCGTTTAACTTCGTTAAGGAAGCCGTCGTTTTCAATAATATTTAGATTTAGACCACCAGAAACCTTCTTTCAAATCCCATTCGTATGTGTATAAGTACGAGTCGAAATTTTCTCTAGTCACAGGGTTGTAGTTCATAAATATGGCTCAGGACCTCAAATTTCTTAGAGCATGTAAGGCAAATAACGCTGTCCAACTAAATCGCACCTCAACTTTCTTATAATAGTGCACAAAATGAAAATACTGAATGATACGATGTAATTTAGACCAACTCGTCCTGTACCCTCGCAATGTAAAAGTTAGTTGCGCCACTATGTCTCAATCTTACTCGTATTGGCTCTATGGAACTAGATGTCAATCACCTCTTCGACAGAGAAATTAATCATCGAGAATTGTGTTCTGAGATTTAACAGAAGTCCTGGAGGAAATTTTCTCAAAACGACTATATCTCGTCCCCATCGTTCATTCATCGAAAATGAGGATATTTTCTGGTCATCGGTGGACGTGAATGATGAAACGTCAAATAGGACAAAAGGCGGAAATGATGCGTTTTCGGAAGAAGAAGTATACGGCGCACGAATGTAGATGACGAGAATCAAAATTTTATGGTCCATAAATTTTTCGCTTTTATTCGCGAAGAATTTTTGACAGGCGTGTTCGTAATAATAACGCTACCAGCCAGATACGAGAAATTTTTCCAAACTACACACAAAATGTGATTACTACACACAGCACAGGGCTTTTACACTGTCTCGCGACGACTGTATTTTACGGAGTTCTACTTTTTACACAGTCGCTGTGTGTTATATCTAGGATATACTATATGCGTTCTCGATATTGATTTCGAAACTCAATAAACTCTAACCGGGGCAGAGACTGCGTTTCTACAGGCTCACCATGCTTTAAGAGATAGCGTTTAGAAAAATTAAAGGACGTCGCGAGAGGGGGTAGGTGGAGAGAAATTCTCGATGACAAATGTAAATTTTTCGTTCATTTTAAATAGTCGTTTATCGTTCATTTCACACGTTCGTCGTTCTACAAGAAACATAGAGGGGGAGGGAAAACTAGCGGCATCGTGAACAATAAATTTGTTTCTCGCTGTCGAAAAATTCTCTCCCTCGATGGTCGTTTGTTGTTTCTAGATATCCTTTAGACTATACGAGTATACCCCACGTCTTGAAGGAAAAGCACGCTATAATTGTGCACTATGTATATCGACTGCCCTCTCAATTGGCGTAAAATATCGGTTTTTACAAAAAAATAAATGCTATACTCGTACATTACGGTACGGTATCCACTAAGTAGATTCGTCTGCGAGAAACGATGGTAGCGGCGACTCGGCCTGCCTACAGACGTTACGTGCGCGGACGTCCCGCGTGTTTTCTCGCCGATGGCGGTAGCGCGATAAAGTTGTCGTCGTTGTCGCGTACACGGCTCGTTTGTTCGAACAATTCTGCGAAGTGACCGCGAAAAATCGGAAAATCGAAGGGGAGGAAGAAATCAGTTACGGCGGTGCTAACCGCGTTCGCGTGGTGTACAAGGGTTTATATTTGTACGAAGTAGACCTAAATGAATACGGTTATATAATCCGAAAAATAACGCGAGTCAATTCTATCTTACTCTCTCCCTCGAGAATTTTCTGCACCGAATCGCTTCTCGATTACCGTTTCGAAGAATGTCGACGTGACGTCGCGTCGCGTCGTCGCAAAATCGAATAGACTATGTAAAGTTATTCGCGATTATATTCATTTGAAATGCGCTGGCGGAGAATCAACGTGATTAAGAGAAGCTAGAAGCTAACTTTTGCAGCTTTGATGATCGATTATTGCCGTCATCGGAAATTTATTTTTTGAAGAATTTTTCATAGTATGTACGAAGTGGTTGAAAGCGAGGTTACAAATAGTCGTTTGTTTTCTTGAACGTGAGAGCGACTAAATTAATTTAAGGTGTGTGTTCAAGTTCAAGAAATTGAGTGACAAAAAAAAAAACTTAATTTACAGATAACAATATTATTTGTGGTGTACCAAGATGAAGGGGACATTGGTTCAAAGTTTATGAAACCTTATGAACCACTCCAAATCGACTCGACATTTTGATCAAATTCAACCCAAAATCGACCCGTGCCGCCCTATGCCTACCCCAAATGTACCCAAAATGACTAGAAGTCAACATACAAATACAATCAACAGCTCCTTTTCCGTGGATATTAAAATTGAATTATTTTCCTGAATTAAAGATTGATGTCGACAGAAAATCGATGTCGAGTTTGGGTCCCTCATCTCGGCAAAAAAATTGTAATCCACGTCAGAATTTTGTAGATTTCAAGTGAACAGTTTGATAGGGTAGTAGAATTGAAGTCAAAAATGAGTCCACATATCATGCGGTATTGGATTTTAATATCAACTGAAAATTGACGTCGAAATGGCGCGGTGTTGATACGACTATTACAGCACAAGGCGAGAATAATATGGTCCTCGTTATACAAGTGAGACCACGCATTTCTGTCTGCGAGTAGCGAGGTCACCAAACACACAGAATGTTTCAAAAGGATGACTGTACTTTGGCTCCAGATTGACGTCAATCTGAAGTGGACCAGTGCACATCTCCAAAACCTTTTAAATCGACGCAGCAGAGTAGGCGATTTCAGGTGACTCAGAATTGATGAATCAAAATTGAGTTTGACGTTGATTTGAGGTCGATTTTGAACTGATCAATATACAATCCCCAAGCATTCAAAACTGACTGTTGATTGACGCAACTAAGCAATAGGAGCTCCCATTAGTTGATCTCAAGAGGACAAATAATGAGTACCTATGGCAAAGGTACCAAGCACACAAGATTTCTTCAAGAGGGTGTGACTATAATTATGTGAACTCTAGGTCGACGTCGATTTGAGGTTGATTTAAAGTCAATCAGCTCACTTACAAGATATCATTTGTTAATCGACCCAACAGAGCAGTCAAATTCAGTTTTATAGAAAAATTTGCAGTAGTCGACTCAAAATTCACTTTGAACCAACATCGATTTGAGATCAATTCAAAGTCGGCCAGTGTACTTTCAACTAGATTACATGTTACTTGTACCTGTGACTCCTCATTGTGATTGTTGTTACCTGAGAACTACAAATTGGCTCTCCTCTTAGTAGTAATGTCCCCCATTTGGTACACCTTATAACTCTATACATTTGGTACCAAGTCTATTGGTGGTCAATTTTGGTCGTCTTTTATTGAATTTAGTCAATTTTGGTTGTTTTTGGTCAAAATTGGTCATTTTTGGTTGAAATTTGTGGTTATTTTTGTTCCATTTTGACCGGAATTTGTTGATTTTGGTCATTTTTAGTAAAAAAAAGCAACTAATTTTGACCAAAAACGACCACCAATTGACTTGGTACCAAGTATATTGAGTTATAAGGTGTACCAAATGGGGGAAATCACTACTCCTCTTTTTGTCCACTAAGAATTTTGTTCATAAGATATTTTGTCCAGGAAAAATATGTCCAGAATTTTTTCATTCTAAATTTTTTAGTCCAAATTTTGTCCAAAATCTTTAATTAATAATTGGAGAGGATGTTGTTTCATAACATTACTGCTTCATATTGTTGTTATCCCACATCCTCTTGGCTCCAATTCACATAGACAAGTAAAATCTAAAATAGATTTTGTTTGTGAATTCACATAAGAAAAAGATTGAGTCGCAGTTTTAGTAAACTTATATTTTTCACCTGGGCTCCTCTTCAAATTGTTCTACATTTTAAAAACTTGGAAGAGAAAGAAAAGGGGATTAGAGTTGAACTATGTTATTTTACTTTATTATACGTAACTCTGGCTGAAAGGAAACTACCTCAGATTTGGAAAAATTTAACCTTTCAACTTAATTTAGTCTCTAGTTGATGCCTGCACTTGCGATCAAAGTCTACACTGCTGGTGCAAATGGTATCATCAACGTACTGTGACGTCAATTAAATACAACAAAATGATGGAAGTGCAAGCTGCAGACTTAACCTTCCACAAGATGACTTCCCATTATATTTCCCATCATTGTGTGTTAAATATTGGTCGCAGCCAAAAGAATGATGTTATTAATTGAAGGGAACTTCTCATTAAATCTGTTCTAGCACAAGAACGCTAGATGTATACTTAAATTCATCTCAATTTGAGCTCAAAACAAGTTTTTAGGTCTTTTCCAAGGCAAGTAATGGCCCTAAATGTGTCCAAAATAGACGTTCTAAAAATAGTCACATTTTTTGGTCCAGACAAAACAAAAACTACGTACTGGTCTCAAATTTGAAATGCAATTGAACATTTGTGTCCTTCAATACCTATAATACTTCATTTTTCACTCCATTTTGCAGCAGGTAACATCATTTTCCCCCACCCTGTATTCATAATATCCTCATACTTGATAAAGGAAAGAGAAGTTGGAGTAGGGTTTCTCAAAGTATTGATAACGTCTTGGCAATTTGATGAGAATTATGTCCTTGGGAGAGAAGTCAATCAAAAATTTGTGTGATGGATACTGAAATTTTTCGAATCTCAAGGTCACGTGTGGACGAACATACGAGTTGACAAACGAAAAATGTCGCACTTGAGTTTTGAGAAAGGTATGAACCTTCGTATGACGTCATGAGCATGTGAGGTCACGTGAGTGTCAAGTTTTAGAAGACTTCGTATATATTTTGCGTAATTTTGCTTACAGATAACATCAAGCTTAGAAAAATCTCGTCTACAGCGTAGAAAAGAGGGAGTCAGCAGATTTAAAATTTAAGTCATGAGCTGTATGAAGGAAGAAAGCAGCGGGAAAATTGAAAACGTCGTTACAGCAGAAATTGTGGATCGTTCATTTTAGCATTTTATATACTTATAGGACGATTTCAGTGGAAAACATGGTCACAAAAAAAAAAAACGGTTTTAATGAGATCGGGACTTTTGTTGGAGGAGCCGTCACGAAAAATCGGTATAGTTCCAGCTACTCTACGGCTTAATTAGTGACCTTGACCTAATTTAGGTACTCGAAAAATTTCAGTTTTTGTTGTCGAAAAGTTAGCCTATTGTTGAATTTTCAATAATTCAACTTCGACGTTCGATGTCGAAGAAATTATATCATAATTATGATAAGAATAAATAATTGATTAATGAGGTCGAAGTTGATTCAACTCTAGGTTAAACTGGGCTCCAGGCCTACCAAGCTAAGAAATACCGATGCAGGAGTAAGCAAACCCGTCAGCACTAAACTAAGAAAATATACAGGTTATTAATATGACGTCATCATGACCGAAATAGATATCAAAAGTCGATATAATCGGTAAAATAGATTCGATATGAACGATAACAATGTATTATATCGATTCCGACAGATCACTATGAAATTGAAACTTGTTCGGACTAGCATCTGGGGTGAACAAGCGGAGCAAGGAGGTTAGTCGCGTTACCTAGCTTGCAGTATATTGGGTTTAAACTAGTCTAAGCAATACAACTGTAGAAGGAAGAGGGGATGAGCTCGATCAGTTTCTTAGCACCCAAAATGGAAAAAGCATATGAAATGCTACATCGTAGCTTTATACTATAGGTCTGGAGAACAAAATTGTTTCAAGTCCTTCCTATCATATAAAAAAAGAAAGAAACTAAATAAATAAATAAATAAATAAATAAATAAATAAATAAATAAATAAATAAATCCCTCTTATCATTCCCCTCCTACCATATATAGCTCAAGAATAGAAACAAAATTTTTCGAAGTCTGTTTTGGCCGCACGATGGACGGCAAATTTCTCAAAAAAAAAAACCCTCCAGAGAACAGGTTCCTGTTGATAGGGGGAGACCCTCGATGTTATGAGGTTGACAGTCCTAAAAGAGATATGGAACATGATCTTTATTTTTTGCTCCTAGAAAATCTTTTCTTTAATTCGGCACAATTTCTTCTCTCCCTCGCAATATTCAATTCTACATAAAAATTTGTATTCCTATAAATTCACTTTCGATTGATTTTGTCAGGTTAGGTCAGGTTCCCAAAAAAATCTCCCATGAGAATGAGGAAATATAGATTGATTTGAATTTGCACGAGACTTCCTATTGTATGAGGTCAGTGTCCACCTAGATTCCACTATTGTACTTTGAAGACGTATAGAATGAAGCAAATGCCGCCGGCTAAAAAAATACGAATACTCGTACTAAAAGCACCATGTGTAAGATCACGATGTTAGACGGGCCCGCGGCCGATTTTAGTGTAAAGTATTCTCATTTTATTTCGCTTACGTCGCGAGAAAAAATGATTTTCTTCAAAATATATCCGAGTCGTGACCAAATTAAATAAACAAACCATTTACAACAACCAGAGTGAGGATAGTTACACTATTAACCAAATCGTTTATCGAATTGAGTGATAAATTGGAGAACCTGGACGGTCTTATTAGTAGCCCGTAGAAACGAATACGAAACTGAAACACCGCCGCGGCGCGATGTATTTAACAAGTTTCGCATTCGGCCGTCGGCTTTAAAACTTTCGCCCGCCCACTTTGTACAGAGGAGAGCGGTATATGTACCTTGTTGTTCACTATAAATACATGCAATTATTCGAGTGTGAATAAAATCGAACCTCTCTCATCAGAGCGGCGCTAAACCAACATAAGCGGTCGCGCGTAAACTAAATTTATGACCGACGCGATGCGAGATTTATTACGCTGTACTGGCGGGCGTGTGTCGATTTTTCATCGCTAATAGACAACGACCGGTCTCCTTTATAAACGCCACTCGATCGGTTAATTAATTTACCAGGGCGACCGTTTAGTATTCGTTACAGTCCGTATGATAACTGTAGAAATGACCGCAAAGGTGTACTCTCAATACCAGCAGCGACAGTGAGCTGTTGAACAAATTTTACATAATTTTGTTTCTTATTATTGTTTTCTGTATCACAATGAAGTGATTGGTAAGCCACATATGAATCTGGGGAATGGGCCATTGTTTAGGGGGAGATAACGCTTATCCTCCGGCTTTTTACTTAAATACAATTTATATATTATATTATTACTAGCAAGTGAAAGTTACTCCTCCCCTACCATTCGTACCCAGTATTTAACCCTGCACACCCTGGATTACTACATATAATATTGAACGTACTACAAGTGTTTTGCACATAATTTCTCTCTAATTTAATTGGAAAGTAACACTCGCAAAACGGATAATATGTTAATTATTTCTCATATCATAAGTACTGAATTAATTGTTAGCTTTGGTAAGTACTTGCAGTATATTTATATTCATATACTGTATTGGCGAGATGGGATTTATTCAGCCTGGAGAAATAATACTAGTTTTAACTAGTTATTCTTAGACTCGCGAAGCCGTTGGCATTATTGTAATGTCTTTTTCGTCGTGAATCTCTTATTGCAGTGAAGCGCATAGACAGTGCAGCTGTAAAGAAATGGTAATGAGGTACAACAGTATATTGAATTTTGACCTAGGCCAGGAACCCATCATCGTACGTCTGAAATTCGCAAATATGCTGTTAGATATTATTAACCATTCCCTCGGTACATAGAGACATTAGGCGGCGCAGTGAAAAATATGTAACGTGCATCACCTCTGGACGAGACTGTCAAAAAATAAAAGAGTGTACTCACAGTAGTTTGAAAAAAAAATTTGATATACTAAATTCATCTCCGAGCTTAACCTTAACCTGTTGCATAGAGGATGACTGTTTATTTGCGAATGAAGAACCACTAAAATACTCTGCCTTTTAATTTCTATATTTTCAATTGGTAATTTTTTAAAAATTATTTGAAAAGTTTTTTTGTGACTCAGTCAGAGAAATTTTTAGGGGTTCGGCGGGAGGACATTCAACAAATAAGAAGAAAAACTTTTTACTGGAAGTTTGAAATTTTTGCGCGAGGATGAATTGAAATTCAGTAAAATCAAATGAGGTCTGCCAACACAAAAACAAATGGAAAACTTGGATTTATTTATTTATTTATTTATTTATTTATTTATTTATTTATTTAGTTTCTTTCGTTCTTTTTTTCCATGACTCTCTCCTATCGTAATATAGCTCCATATCATTGTGCAAATAGCGGGAGGACCGAAATGATGTTATCTAATCAATGAAATGGAAGTCTGCACTACATCTGTTCTATTGTAAAAACGCAAAACGTTAGATTTATACTTTAGATCTACAAATTTTGAATCTCAATTTTATCCTCAATTTGTGCTTTTATCCAATTTTCTACAACTTTTCATAGCCGCGTTATAGACAAAATGTGCCAAAAATTAACCAATCTGCTAACAAAATTCAGAAAAAATACCTAAATATCTTCCAAAGTACGATTTCACTCCTTATGATGTCACGATTTGATGACGTCATCCTGTGACGTCATGATCTAAATGATTTCGTAGCACAATCCCTAGCATGGAACTTGAAAATTTTCCAAGTCCTCCTCCTATCTTATAAAATTCGGGGCGGCCGGGTCCTATGACGTCACAGTTGAATTACATCATAGGTGAGCCTTGTAACGTCACAATCTGATGACATCATAGATAGATTTTTCTCAAGTTCCCTCCCATTATATATAGCCTCAAGGTCCGGACCTGTGACGTCATAGGTCAATCTTGTAACGTTACGATCTACATTTTTCACATCCTACATGCCCCATGAAACAGGTTCGCCACCCTCCTCGATTAACTTCGTTAAAAAATCCGTGTTTTTCCAAGTCCCACTCTTATCAGATATAGCTTGGTAGTGGGGCCTGTGACGTCATTGTTTGATGACGTCATGGATCAGTTTTTTCAAGTTCCTCTCTTATGTGTAGCTTTACATTTGATGACGTCATAGGTCGGCCTTGTGACGTCACAATCTACATTTTTCAGGTCCCACGTGCCCCATAAAACAGGTTCCTGCTACCCCTCGTTCAACTTTGTTAAAGAATTCGTGAGTTTTTCCAAGTCTCTCTCCTATCATCATCGCAAGGACATTTTTGCAAAGATGATGACGTCACAAAAGTCGGCTCGCGTACGCGTCCGTTTGCCCGTTTTCTGCCCCCTCCCCCCCCCCCAAACAAAACAGATGGTGGGTTCCCCGCTAAAAAAAATTAGGATTCCTCGAAAAACGCAGGGAACGTGTTCTGTGGGTCGAATTGGTTTTGGTTTACGGGCCTATATTGGGAAACCACTATTAAGAAAATGCACTATCAATTCCACCTTTATGGTAGAGTGGAACTGAATTCGAGAATAAAGGCAAAGGCGCCCTCCAGATATACTATGGTGGCAATTTGAGGAAGCTTGCAAAAAAATTGATGAAGTGAAAAAAGTCATCCAAAAAAATATAAATTACATCCATCTGAAGGAAAATTGAAAGGGTAACAAGTTTTGTTCTCTGCATTTTTCAAGAGAAACAATTTTGAAAAATTTAATTTTTAAATCATAAGTTTAATAGCTTTCAGCTTGATTTTCAATTTATTTTATTAATTAAATTAATTTCGAATATTAATTTTTCATTAAAATTATTTAAAATTATTTATTTAATAATTCATTTTTTAAATAGAAAATTTTTTTAGTATATAATATTAATAATAGAATTTTTTTATTTTTTAATTTATATATATTTATTGATAAAATTTATAATTTTTTTTATATTAATTTATTTATTATTTATATAGTATTAATTATAATTGATAGATTATTAATATTTTTAGTAATAATAAAATTAATTATTCAATTTAATTTAATTTAATTTTTTATGTTTTTAATTATATTTTATAAATTTTATTATTTATAATTTTTATTTTGATTTATTTTCTTCAATATTTTATTTATTAATTTTAATTAAATTTTTTTTATAAATAATAATATTAATAATTTTATTAATTGATTAATTTATTTAATTAATTTATTTATTATGAAATTATTTTATTTCTTATAATTTTAATAATTAGTAAAGATGGGTATTATTATGAACGAATAAATTTAATTATTTGATTATTTTTATATATAATAATTTTTTCATATTTGAGTTTAATATTTATACATAAAAATAATTTATGATTAAATTCTAATTTAATAAGTTTATTATGTTTGAGAAATTCAATGTTATTAATGATTTTTATAATTTTTTTAATAAAAATATCAATATTTATATTTCACTATTGGTTGCTTGAAGTTCATTGTGAGGTTTCAATAAATCTTTCAATTTTATTATCTTCTGTTATTTTAAAATAGGTAGATTCGGTTTAATTCATATTATAATATTTTTAAATTTATTTATAATAAAATTAATTTTTTATTTATGTTTTATTGGAATAATTTATTATTCAATAATAATTTGATAAATAAATAAATAAATAAATAAATAAATAAATAAATAAATAAATAAATAAATAAATAAATAAATAAATAAATAAATAAACAAATAAATAAACAAATAAATGAATAAATAATTAAAAAATAAATAAATAAATAAATAAATAAATAAATAAATGAAATCAAAATTTTTTCAAGTCAATTTTGGCCGGTCGTCAGATTGCTGACGGCAAATTAAAAAAAAAAAAAAAAAAAAAAAAAAAAAAAAAAAAAAGCATAGGAACAGGTTCCCTGTTGGAAATTGTTTGATTTTCCACGAGAAAATTCCGATTTGAAAGTCCGGGTCCAGATTGCGTTGATATAATTATTATTGAAATCGACTTCACGTCAAAATCAGGTCGATATGGGGTCGACAAATAGCAGCTTCATTTCGGATAATTTGCCACCTCGATCTCACCCTTTCGGTCCTCTTTTCCAGAATCTAAGATCATCTTAGTCCCCCTTGTGAACGTCACATTTTCCATCACCCGCTCTTCTGTAGCCTCATATCTACAGCTCGAAGTTTAAAATCTTCCCAAATCACCTAGGTTCAAGTTCTTTCTCACTTCAAGACACGACTTTCTTCTTATACGCGTGTAAGGATCGTTAAAACTCGCAGATACTCATCATCATGCTCAGTGATACTCGGTTCGTTTTGGATAATAGTAAAATATGTTACGTCAATTTGAATAGATCTTGTCAAATCGGATACAGCATTCATATGTAGCTCAGAAGTCGACATTTTCAGAAGTTTCTGAACTAAATCAATCTCCCGCAGAAAGCTTATGTCACCTAAAAAATTACAACATGAGTAATAGCTCGTACGTATTAAGTCCTCTGATACAAGACCATAGTCACTGACCAAGTTTCAAAGTCAAGAATTCCCTCAAAATTCCAAGGCGTTTTCCTTCCTTTCCAGCCTTATGATAAAGAACCTAAATTTGAAAGAAATGACGAAAGAATTGAGTTGTTTATTACTGATAGAATTTAGATTTCTGGTATAGGAACTCCCGGAAGGCAGTACTTGCTTGGTGAATTTATAGGGTAGGGGAAGCTATGTTACGGCTCATATTGAATGAAGAAAGAAAGATCAATTGATTTCTATCTTTCTTTCTTCAGAATCTAGATTTTCAAGAAGTGTGTGAATTTTTTCCTGCCTTTCAGGTGAGCCAATTTATTCGTTTTCAGTTTCATAAACTGGTCTCGCGCACTCTATTTCTTAGATTATTTTCGAGTCTCTTGAAATCCTCTTCTTCTCGGAAAAATATTTCTTTTTTCTAGCTAGAATAACTTTTTATACTCATGATCCTAGAGAGAATGAAAGAACTTTGTTTTTTTTTTTTGTAAAATGACAAGGAACAAGTTGCCCCAAGAATAGGTTATTTTGTTTGTTGATGGTAGTATATGGAATTTTACGAATCATGAATTTATTTAGGTTGAGGGGCAATATAACGTCTTCCTGTCCTGCACTCTTTGTGAGGGCAACGTTACATCTACAATACCAATTCTTTTCGTGTGTTTTGATCGTGATGGGGTGAAAGAGATGTCACTACGTTACTTTTTGTAATTGCATCATCTCATTTTATATACTCGCGTTTGGCCGTTTCCGCGTACGTAAGTCGTGCCAGTCAAGTACCAAAACGTTTTATTTTATATTCTTATTTCATAAAATTCATTCGTAAAAAAGTAGGAAATTGCGGCCTTTGATGATCGGAGTAATAAAAGACAGAGACGTGATGGAGTCATTACTTCAAGACTAAAGTAGGGATTTCTTAATTCGTACTCAGTTCCGGCCTTCGAACTTTTTATTTAGCGCATCATTTTATAATTGTAATAAAATTACAATAATTTCAACCCTTGCATCTAGTGCACGTAAACAAGTCCATCATCTTCGTGTACATCAGTACATTCTCGAAAGCCTTACAATTTTAACGAGTCTTCTTACGCCATCAACGTCGGGATTGAAATTATTCAGCGACTATCCCAAGTCCATAAGGTTACACATGGTTAGATGCGAGACGCCGGTTGGGAGAAACGCATAAAAATGGGGAGAAATAATAATGGTTGACTGTAATTAACGACATTAAAAATAAAAAATGCAATTTTGAAAAATTTTACGTTGTTCTCAGGCCAAATGACAACAACATCGCTTGTGGAGATCGTAAAGCCTTCCATATTACTCTTTCGACACAACAATTACTCTCAGACGGAGCAGATTACTTTTATCCATCACTATATTGTTGTATCTGGCGAATAGTAGGAGACAGAATCTCACCTGTTAGTGACGTCATCAAATAGTTTCCTTGCCTCTTCTCTCCCTTCGGTACCTAATAGAAATTCATTTCTGGGCGGAAGTGATGGATGGTTAAAATTTTTAGATTATTGAAGGTGGAATTTCAATTTGGAACTTTTTAAGGGGGTTATTTGTGAGAAACTTCCATCGTCTGTCGTACTTTCGAAAAAATGAGGTCTCAGGAAGGTAGGGTGCTTGCATACTCGAAGGCTTTTTCTGAAACGGTCAAACAGTCATATCGATCATGACTACTATTAAAAAATGATTTGGTCATAACAATTCTTAACGGTCAAAATAAAAAGAAACATTTTTAAAAACAAAAAAAAACATTAAACATTGAAAATGCAAATATATAACTCTCAATATTACTGTTATGACCGTTTTGACCGAAACATTTATCGGACAAACGGTCATAGACGGTCAATATAATAGTTTTCTTTTAAAATATTATCGGTCAATCGGTCATGAAAATTTTTTTCCCTTTTGGTCATCGATCATAACAGTTATATAATTCGCAAACCCTAATTCGAACTTGAACTGGCGCCAGGCATGGCAAACGTAACGAAAACGTAACGTTATTTACGTAAAAGAACAAATGATATTTTGGGAAACGTAACAAAACAAAAAAAAAATTTTGAATTCAGAATTAACAAAACAAAATAAAAAACAAAAAATCTTCCACAAAACGAAACGTGAACATAAATGAAAGACAATTTTCCTAAAAAAACATTATTTTACATGAAAAAAACATGTTGTTATTAGGAAAATATGTTTTTTTCAAACAAAATTTATTCTGGTTATCGAAACAAAAACAAATGAAAAATCAGTCGGATAAACAAAACGTAACTAAAACGAAAAATTGAAAAAAAATTAGATTCCATTGCAGTAGTGCAAGTCCAGAGTCCCCTACCGCCTGAAGTTTTCCAAGTCCTAAAATCATGACATGACAACTTGAACGCGCTGCAATTTCAAGGAAGCCGCCGTCTTTCCAAGTCCCCCTCCTGTCATATATAGCTCGAAGGTCAGAATTTTTCCAAGTCCCACCCCCATCATATATAGCTCTGAGGTCGGAATTTTTCCAAGTCCCTCCCCCCTATCATATATAGCTCAAGAGTCGAAATTTTTCCAAGTCCCACCCCTATCATATATAGCTCGGAGGTAGGAATTATTCTATGTCCCCCTCCTGTCATATATACCTCGAGAGTCGAAATTTTTCCAAGTCCCCCTTCTATCATACATAGCTCGGAGGTAGGAATTTTTCCAAGTCCCCCTCCTGTCATATATAGCTCGGAGATTGGAATTTTTCCAAGTCCCTCCCCCCTATCATAATATAGCTCACAATTTTTCCAAGTCCCCCTTCCATCATATGTAGCTTGGAGGTTGGAATTTTTCCAAGTCCCCCCTCCTATCATATATAGCTCCAAGGTAGGAATTTTCCCAAGTCCCCTTCCTATCATATATGGCTAGGGGGTCGAAATTTTTGCAAGTCCCCCTTTTATCATATATAGCTCGGAGGTAGGAATTTTTCTAAGTCCCTCCTCCTATTGTATATAGCTTGAAGGTAGGAATTTTCCCAAGTCCCTTTCCTATCATATATGGCTAGGGGGTCGAAATTTTTGCAAGTCCCCCTTCTATCATACATAGCTCGGAGGTAGGAATTTTTCTAAGTCCCTCCTCCTATTGTATATAGCTTGAAGGTAGGAATTTTCCCAAGTCCCTTTCCTATCATATATGGCTAGGGGGTCGAAATTTTTGCAAGTCCCCCTTCTATCATACATAGCTCGGAGGTAGGAATTTTTCTAAGTCCCTCCTTCTATCATATATAGCTCGAAGGTAGGAATTTTTCCAAGTCCCCCACCCCTCTCCGTGACGTCATCAACCTCCCTCGCGCTCGCGGACGAAAAATTCCTGGAAGTACCCCCAACAAAAGGGATGGCGGGTTCCCCGTAAAAAAACCAAAACAAAACCAAAAGTTTATCGTTTCCATCCCTGGCAGGATAAGAGAAACGATGGTAGTCTGTCAGATTATCTACTTTGCAATTTAGGTACATGACGAAAGATCATGGGAACTTGGGAGAAGATGAGGCGAGTGGGTGAGTGAAAGAATATCTTCTCCGCGGTGGGAGTTTTTGTTGAAGATGACCAGGGGATGATGGGCTTACTTTTAATTGTATCAAGTTCCTCATGAAAAGATACCATAAGCTAGAATGAAGGAGTGACAATTGTTTTCATCAAGGTCGTGCATTGGTAAAGGGGTGAAGTTGGTAATTTTAGGTAAGAGGGTAAAGTTTTTGACGATATTTCCAGCCGACCCTACCACTAGGACGTCTGCGCCTTCGCTTGCTTCTATGAAAGACTTGGTAGCAAATAGAATGTACAAGCTGAATTAAAAGATTCTAACAAGCTGATGAAATTATTCCGAAAAAGCTTCTCTAGCGTTGAACACGTGACTCAACTCTTATAATCTACTCAAAAAAATATTATGTGAAACGAAATGTGGCCGAATCAACCGTGTAAATGTTTCCAACTCGTAGGTGGGACCCACATATCGATATAATCAACAATTTTATGAAAATATTCAGGGCAGTCACCCGCCAGGGGCGCGATAGTCGACAAATTGAACGCTTTCCCCATTTGAATATTAATGAAATAATCTCCAAAGAATTTCGAGAACGAAACCTTTTAGCGGAAAAATTAAAAGGACGAAATATTTAGAACGTAAAATTTCCTACTACCGTAGTTGTTTTCTCCAGAAAATTATGACTATGATTGATTTAATGGAAGATTGGGTGCACTACCCGCACCGCCCATTAATCACCCTACTTTTGTTGTTCGCAAAATTACGACTCGTATTAGCGCTGAGCAGTTGGTCAGCCCAAATATGAAGTATAGTTTTCCTCCGAGGAAAAACAATTGAATCGATTTGATAGTAAAATATTGATAAGCTGAGCTCATCGATTTACGTAAAAATTGCATTCAGCATCTCACGTAAAAATGATAAAAATTTTAGATTCCTGTTTTGTTAACCCAATGTAAACCATCATAATAATACGATGAATATGAATGAAAAATATTTACAATTTGGCATCCAGCCACTTTTCACGATGCAAACACTAGTAGCCACACCACTCATTCCATTACACGATTTTTTTCCTCGAACTGACGACTTTTTATTTCTCTTTCGACACTTCGAGCAAACCCTATGCGTTCTTTTTTACATGCTGCATAAAATATGATGCACTAGTGCGCGTACTTTCATTTAGGCAAATTTAAATGCCGCCGTTGTATTCATTACCAAAGGGAAAATTCAATTCATTCCCTTCTTTTTTATCTTCTTGGCGTATTAAAAAATTTGTATCGTGAAGAAAATGCAAAATCAAATCTCATTGCGATATTATGTGATATAATAGTTCAGCAAAATGGTTCGAATGTGTCAAAATAATTTTTTTACTCATTATTAATGAGCGCACTATTGTGAAAAACTTTACCGAACGCTTAATGGCTTCTTCATTGAAGCGAAAAGGAAAAAGAAGGAAAGGATTCGCGTGTACGCAAGAAAAATTACCCGTACAGATGAATTTTTTCCCACGAATAAGCATAAACAATTTTATACGATACGTACCTGGTTCAGCGAAGCCGATAATTTCTGATGTCTTTCCGTAGAAATCGTCCGGTTCGGAGTCCAGGGCATTCGACATCCGACTGATCGCCGTACTGCCTTCGTCCATAGTTAACGGATTTTGATTACCCGATATTGCGTCTAAGAGGAAATCCGTAGACACAGCGGACGTTACATTTGGTGTACTGGTTAATCCTAATTTACTTAAAATTTGTTGCTTAATTAATTCGACACGTTGACTATCTAAATTGACGTCGTGCCTTTTATCCCTTCCTCTACGTTTATTTTTTCGTTGATGGTGGTGATTGTGATCCGCGTTTTCATTTGCGTTATGCCTGCGGTGATGATACCTCAGCATATTTGGACATCTGGTACTTCGAACTGAAACAAAACACAATTAGAGAAAATTAATAAGTATAGGTGCAGTAGTATTCTTTATTAATGATACTGAATCTAGAGCGATTGAGCAGCCGGAATAAGGATTATTCAAATAGGTAACATGAAAAGAGTTCAATTTTTCACACGGTGAAGTCCAGGTCGAAAAACGAGATTTCTGTAACTGCCCTCTCCCACATACATTTGAGAATGATTATTCCATATTTTTGTACACCGGCACTCGCAGATAAAGTACGTGGCAAGAATCTAGCCACTTGTCAGTTGATTTTGCTGTTACTAAGATCGGCCAATAAAATGCCCGAACAGGTAACAATCATCCTATTTTTAAAGATATATCTGAAAGATAAAAAATTTCAACTTCCTCCTCGTAATCTATAAGTTCGACGATCGAAATTTTTCCAAGTCCATCATCTCTTATCTATGACAGAAAAATCACGAATTCTTCAAGCGCCCCCGCTCCACCTCAGATATAAATTACAGCCAAATGGTTGAAACTTTCAAAGACTAACTCCTTTTATAAAGAATATTGGAAAGTTGAAATTGCTTCAAGTTCTCCTCCCAATCTATGAAATTCGATGACCCGAGATTTTTGAAATCTTCTTCCTCCTACCTACAAGTCGGAAGTCAAACTTTTAAAAAGGAACCTGTTTTATGGGGGTCGGAAAAAACGTCCGCCGGCCGGTCAAAGCGCGAAACTCCAAAATTTTCCAAGTCCCCCTCGTATCATCAATAGCTCGGTGGTCGGTGTATATAGCCCGAAAGATAGCCCCTTCAAATAACTAGATATGCAACGCTTCATACGCCTTAAGACTGAGACAGTCCTTCTATGACCCCCCTTGCATATCATATATAGCCTGAAAGCTTGCCCCTTCAAGTAACTAGATATGCAATACTTTGTACACCAATTGGCTTGGCCCCTTCAATGAGCCAGATATGCAATGTTTTAGAGGCCATATCGCTCAGATCACCTTTCTAAGGTATTCTGCATAATATATAGCATGGCGAGCCTCTTCAAGTAACTAGATATGCAATGCTTCATACACCAACTGGCTTCTTAGACCCTTCAATCAGCCAGATATGCAGTGCTTCATAGGCCATAAAACTCAGAACGCTCTTCTAAGATACTTCAAGTCCCCCTTGTAAAGAATCGATACGTTTTTGTATAAAATTACGGTCATCCATAATGAAGAGGATACTCAGAGGAGTAACACAAAGTTGGTGGCTCCGCTATAAACATTTTGAACTTGTTGATTTCCGTCACTGACGGCGTCCATCAATTTGGTATAATCGAAAAAATACCTCGATCGATCCACGGGTCGTCATTCGTACCTGTTGCCCAAAAAGTTGCTACTTTCAATAGCCTGATACATCGCTTGATTCATATCCCCATGAGTCAAGCCGATTTAATGACTATAAAGCACCTGGCTAGAGTGAATCAGGTCAGGGTCGACGCGTTGACTTTATGGTTCGTAGGAGGCTGACAAGGAAATGCCTTCACTCTACGACCTCCCCTACTCGTGGTTTCGGTCATGATTCCGTTTGAGGTCGCTTGTTCTTGTTGGTGTTTGGTTCAGTCGCTTTCCACACTTCGAGAATGGCTGATTAGCCGAAAAAGCTTGTGTTTTCAATTTTCGTGCGGTCTTTTGCATCTCCTTTCGTGTTACTCCTTTGAGTATCCTTTTCCCCCTTGTATCATATCTTATATAGCTTGGAGACCAGTGTATAAAGCCTGAAAGATAGCCCCTCCGAGTAAAAAGGTATGCAATACATCATACACCCATTGGCTTAGCCCCTTCAATTAGCCGGTTACGCAACGCTTCAAACACCATAAGACTCGGGACGTCTGTTTTGTGGCTCAAAAATAATACATGACTTGACCCACATCAAGGTAGCCCGTTCAAGTAACTAGATATGCAATAATTTGTATACCAATTGACTTGGCTCCATCAATGAGCCAGATATATAATGCCTCAAACACCATAAGTTCCCTTCTATCATAATATATTACAGGTCGCGAGTTGAGATTGTTACAAGTACCCGGCCTATCATATAATTATAGCTCGAGAGGGGAAATTTTTCCAAGTACCCCTCCTATCACATACAGCTCGATAGGCAAAATTATTCCAAGTCCCGCTTGAATTGTATATAGCTCGGAGGTCAATATTTCAACAGGGAGCATGCTTTGAAGGGGGGGAGGAGCAGGTTTCGGAAAAAACATCCGCCGTCCGGCCAGACAGCAAAGCTCAGAGCTCAAAAATTTTGCGTCTCTCTGTATGTGAGGTGGAAACAAGAAATAGGGTTACCGATTAAAACTAAAAATTGCGTAACAGAGAGTTGAAAATTCCGACAGACATTCCACGTACAGATGCTGTCAAGCATTTTTGTTTATTTTTTGAATGGGGTTTGGTACGTGCCCTATAACCAGTACCATTTTGGAAAGAACGTGAAATTGTACATACAAATTTGTCATGAACGGAAAAATGAATTGTTGGTCCTTCACCCTATTTCCTTATTCTACCTCATGGTCACAGACTGTAGTTTCGGCACCACCTCAAAAAATAAACTTGTAAAGTAATAAATATATAATATATAGCACGGTGGTTGGTGATAGCCTCTTTGAATAAAAAGGTATGCAATACATCATACACCCATTGGCTTGGCCCCTTCAAGGAGCCAGATACGCAACACGTTACACACCATAAAACTAAGAACGCCCTTCTAAGGTATTCTAAGTCCGGAGATCAGTGTATATAGCCTGAAAGACAGCCCCTTCAAATGACTAGATATGCAATGCCTTGTGTACAAATTGGCTTAGACCCTTCAATGAGCCAGGTATGCAACGCTTCAAACACCATAAGACTCAGGACGTTTTTCCAAGGTATTGTAAGTCCCCACTTGTATCATATACGTGTCCAATAAAACAGATTTCCTGCCTCCCTTTGACCCCGTTGAAGAACCCGACCCCCCCGACAAAACAGGTTCCCTGTTAAAACTGATGGGACACTCTACAGTGAGTTCCTTATATCGAAGAAACCGAGTGTTGAGGCATTATTCTAAGTCCCTTGGGGGAAAATGTCCCCAGATACCCTTCGATTTCAACAGGGCAGAAGGTCGCGACCTTTTGAGTGCTGAAAGATTCCAAGCTGTTCTACCCAAGAAATAAAATTCTTTCATAATCAATCAATCAAACAACGGCTATTCGGAAGAGGTCCTCTTTGGAGCGAGCGAATTCATAAGTGGAGAGCCAGGAACAACCCCGAGTTGGAATTTTAAATACGAGTCGTTTCTATATAAGCTCACAGATTACACAAAATTCTAACATAAAAGTTGACGTCTTTATTAATTCCCATCAGACTGCTTTCTAGAATATTTGTTCGGGAGTTGTTCCCGCGAGCAGCAAATAAAACACAGGAAACTCGTGTTCGACGGAAAAAAGAACTGTATGCAGCATAATATTTTTAAAAAATCTATTTAACGAATATCCTAACAATGTTAGCTCCCAATCGATTTCTCTCATTTTTTTATTTTTTCATCGTACAAAAATTTACAGTACATTGAATCCGTGCTGACGAGTAAAATTTTTAGTCAGCTTATTTCTTCTTCCTCTCCCAGCAACTCATAATTCAAATCTAAAAATCGTAAATCTATCCTTACAGAGTTCCTTTGCAATGGAGATATTCGCTAACAAAAGCGGTCTCTAAGCTAAGGCTATTTCCTATCTTTTTCTGTCAATTTGTGTCGGACATTGTTGACAGTGATAGTAATTAATGCACCCCTCTGTATCGTAGTTCGAGTTGAAAAGAACTTACACAGTTTGCGAGAGAAAAAAATTTATCTTTGTAATACTCGCTTTTGTATTACTCAAAAGTAAATTATTGCAGTATAATTAAGAGCGAGAAAGAAAAAAGAAAAGAGAATGTGTCTTTTCTTTCACTTTCGCCGATTATATTATTGTAATTTTTTCATCGAAACACAGCCGTACTCAATTTTGGCGGATGTCAACCGACTGCTTGAAATTTTTTTTTTTCGAAGTATCTAAAAGTATTTGAAAGTTACATGATTTTGAATTTTGTCGCGAAGTTCAATGAACTCGTCTTTTACGACGCTGAAGTTGACGAGAATTTCTTTAGATAAATATGCCGTAACTACTTAAAACTGATCAATAAAATAGCAATAAATCTACGTCAAAGAATTCGTTTACTTGTAGTTTTTCGATTTATCTGCAAATGTAGCCTTCATTCTGGACACTGGGCTGTAGAAGGCTCGAGTATTATGCCAAAGAAAATCCGACTGTGACAACCGGCATATTAAATTTAAAGATCTGATACGGGGTTGAAATTTTCGCTAGAAGCGAGATAGACTTTAGCAAAAAATACACAAGCTATTTGAAAACTGTTTTTAAGAATAGACTGGGAGTTTTGATTGAAATAATTGTACCAATGTCGAAAAATTTGTGCGGTATTTGTGTTCAAAATTGAGATGAGCTTTTCTGTGAGAGGGAAATTACCCATGTATTTCTGAAATACCTCTCCGGTCTGACGAGTTTTAATAGACGTGTTTTGTACGCCCCTCTCCGTTATTAAAGAGGGAGAAAAAAACACGACGGTCCCCTATGTTCTTCCATTCCTTCCGGCCATGAATACAACCTTAATTATATACTCGACTTTGGGGAGGGAGTTACATCTGACTGCAAAAGCTGGAAGAGTGCATGCGTTTACTCCAGAATATTGAGAGTCACTAATCTTGACCAAGGTTCATACGATTATTCATAACACAATGGCCTAAGGTTCGCTATTAGTCAAGTATCTTTCAACAAATAGCAATACGACGAAGCGATTTCTATGTAACTAGACAAGGGAAAATGCAAACGTCACGTGGCTTGAAACTTTCCAAATTTTTTATAGAAGTCGTTGAAAGTATAATATTGTACACGAGTGGTTTCACATCAGTAACGATCGAATTGTTAAAAAGGCTTCAGGTAATTTAGCGCAGATATGTACATTCAAATGAATTTGAAGCGCCAAAAAAAAGTTGTACGGTAATCTTGTCAATGTTGCAATTAGAGAAACGAAACACCTTTTTTTTTTTTTTTTGCAAAATTTCCAATTACCGAATCAGTGTCACAAATCACATTATAGAGCTCCGTATAACATTCAAATGGAATATAATTTGGGATGCATGTGCGGGATTTCATCGAGCGAGGTCGCATGCAATGTAGAGTACCTAAAGTCGAGACCACTACAACGTTAATGAAATTAGCTTATTGATGACAGTGTGAAAAAAGTGCAAATGTCAATTTTTTGAGGCTCCTGCCGGTGGCAAGGCAAGAACCCTTATGCAATCACGAAAAAAAGAAGTTCTCACCAGTAAAATGTGTTGTGACGTCACTCCAGATATACATATACAGTCTCTGTTTTATTTTTGCCTGGCAAATTTTATTTCTCGTACAGTCTTCGTCAAGAGTGACCAAGATAGTCTTTGAACATCAATATTGATGATAATGTATATCGTTTGAATAATACTGCACGTATTACGTATTATTCTGTCACCTATGATCTTATCTTTGCATAGCATTTTTCGAATTTCTCTGCAGTCTTGGCGAGTTTTGTTTTTGTATAGCATTTTTCAAATTTTTGTACAGTCTTCGAAAAAGTTTCTTCTTCTCGATACTTCAATGAAAGTAATATTTTCTTTTGATACCTGCATGGTTTCATCTTCCTCGAGTTTTCTCTTTTCTCCATTCTTCCTTTCCCCCAGTTTCACGTACTTAGGATCGTCTATACTGAGTGGAACAAAGATGCAGGTCTCTTGGTTTCCAGATGTTGACATAGAAAAAAATATAGATCTGAAAATCTGCTGCCCTGGGCAGTTGCCTATATTGCCTGTGCGTAAATCCACCGCTGCACTAGAGGTGCACATGAGGCAAAGAAATACTGTTGTAGGTATATTTGGGCTATTTGAGTAACTAATTTACTTCAGAAATACACATGTATACCGTTAGAGATATGTCTCAAGGTCAGTGCAAATGACGTCACTGGTTAATTATGTCACCAAGGTTGAGGATGACGACGTCACAGAAATGTATGTAAGACTCAGCGGTTTGTCAAGCGAACTTGCGCCGTTTAAATAGTTTAGAGGTGGCCTTAGTTACCTACTTGACTATCCGGCTACAATAGCGCAAAATCGGTAAGCACCAGCGTAACAAAGTTGGACGCTCATATACCTGCAACTTGAGTGCCCATGCAATGCCACCAATACAAAAATTTGTAAGACATATGTATGTTTCACAGTGAAAGATAATAACGAGTTGCAATAGGCTTTTGGCCTTTGGCTTACGAAAATCCAAATAAAGCTGCTTTCAGCTTCTCTCTTATCACTTATCAGTAAAAATTCAGCTAAATTTGGCTTTTGGCTTCCAGCTGGCTGGAGTATTCTGGATACAGGTGCTAAATTAGCAAAGGTTACAATTCCTTAAAGTAAGTTAAAGTCATTGATGAAGTCATCAGGTGTGACAATTTTTCCTGCCTTATGAGCATCAAACTGCTAATCCTCAAACCAATTTCTTATTAATACTCCCCTCCTCATCTATGGATTTCCGTCGTACATTTGTATGTTTGTTTATCCTGTTAGCCTAATCTAGTGGATAATACTATTGTATACCAGAGGAGCGGTTGACAGGGAACCTGTTCTAAGGTTTTTTGTTTGAAAAATTTAAAAATTACAAAAATTTCGACTGCGTTGAGCTGTACTACAATAGGAGGGAATTGATTTGAACAAAATTAGCGGTGTTAGTCTTTTATGGTCAATTTGCAGACGATATTAGACGGAACTCGTCCCATTTTGAGTTCATTTTTGGACCACCTAAGTACGACTCCACGACAACAAAGTTGGAAGGTTACATAACGGTCAAATGGATAAGAAGGTGGTATGGACAGATGAACGTCACTACAAGACTTAATCTGCTGGTTTACTCAAGGCTTTCTGCCCTCCTTCACCCTGGTGAGTTCGAATCATTTATAGTATCGATTAATGGTGACGGTCGCGTTTTTGAACGGAATCTAAAGAAAAGAAAAATCGCAAACTTGCACCCTTCAGAGTTCTAAAGCTATGGCTGAGAAAAAAGATTGTGCTGGAGATGAAATAGTCCAGCAGTTCCAGCCGCGAATCATCAATTATAGTAAAGTTGAGCTTACTTCTGATGAGGTGAACCTGTTGGAGAAAGGGTCACCCCTCTTAAAAACCAAGAGACTCTTGCTAATGTGGTGGCTGACTTGACAATCAAGATTGGACTGGGCGTGAGCATCCAGAAAAAATGCGCCGAAATGGTAGGTAGTACCCCCCCCCTTCCTTATATGGTTAATACCTGTATTGAGGTGATAAAAGGCCTAAAGAGAAAGGTCAGGGAGGAAGCATTAATCCTTATTAAGGTAGATAGAAGCAACGCTATAATAATTATGGAAAAGTCCTCCTATGTTTCCGGTGTTTATGATGTGTTGAAACAATGTAAGGCCAAGGAAAATAGCCTTTTCTGTTTCCCTCAGTTTGTTAAAGAGGTGGGGAAAATCATTAACAAAAGTGAACTCATTATCAAGAGTCCACTCACAAAAAAAGCCATTTTGGAACCTAACCAGGTACCCCCTCCCCTCCTCTACGGGTTGCCTAAAGTACATAAAAAAGATGTTCCAATGCGGCCGGTCATACCGTTCGTCTCGTCACCAACTTACTTATTAGCTAAATTTATAGATCGATGGTTTAAGTCACGACTAGATTGTACCTCCCCGTATTCAGTAAAGAACTCGGGTTCCTTGGCGGATAGGTTGAAGGACGTAAACCTTCCTCCGGAAACGACCTTATGCTACTTTGATATTGTAGGATTATTTCCTCACATCCCTAAGGCTGTTACCACCCAACACATGGGCGAATTGCTGGTAAAATCGGGTGTCCCTCACGACGAGATGGCGGGATTCTTTGATCTTCTGAGGGTTTGTTGGACCCCCAACTTCTGCAAATTTGAAGGGCAACTTTTCGAGTTCCCGGATGAGGTGGGGACCCCCATTGGTTCTCCCTTGGGCTCTATGATATCCGAGGTACTCATGTCCAAATTTGAGATTGATTTGTCTTCCTCAGGCCAGGTGCTGTTAAATCATGTCTTTTACTGCCATACATATGTGGACGACATACTTTGTGCGTGGACCGGTCCAGTGGAACCCTTTCGTGAGTTTTTCACTTACTTAAATAGCCAATACTCTTCCATAAAATTCACCCTGGAAGTTGATGGCTCATTAATAAATTTTTTGGACTCGTCCATTTTTGCGTCCAAGAATTTGGAATTTATAGAAAAAAAACGTCGACCGATATTACAATCCACGGGTCGTCCTTCTGTCCGGCTGCTCTTAAGATCGCTTCTTCAATAGCTTGATCCATCGCCTGACTCATGTACCTTTGAGTCAGGACGCTTTCCAAAAGGAACTAGGAAGAATTAAGCACCTGGCTAGAGTGAATCAAGTGAGGGTGGACATCGACCTAATGGTCCGTAAGAGGCTTACCAGAAAAAGCCTCAATTCTACCACCTCCCTCCCCAGGGATTCACACCTTTGGATTAGACTTCCTTACCTGGGTAGATTTTCGTTGAAGTTGGCCGTGTGCTCAGTCCTTTCGGGTTCCGTCCGGCATATTATAATACTAACACGGTAAAAAGTTTGTTTGTAAAATTAAAGGACTCCTTTCCTCTAGCCGAGAGGAGTGGTGTTTACAACATAGTCTGCAACGATTGTCCTGGAGTTTATTTTGTAGGAATGACCGGCCGTCCGCTCCAAATAAGAATCGATGAGCATAAAAAAGCTTGGGAGAAGGGTGAGTCGGCCTTGGCCGATCACCTTATCGAAAGTGGCAACAGATTCAAAGAGGGGTCTGGTACCCTCCTTCACAGGGAGAACTCATATTTTAAGCGTGCCGCTTTAGAAAATATTGAAATCTTACGTCACTGGAATAATCCGTTTTAAACAGGTATATTCCTGATGAGGGTCTGGTTGAGCTAGTCTATGAGAAAGATTCCCACCTCGATGACTCGCTGGTTCAATCATGATCCTTAAGTTGGTTTCTCTGTCTTCGTTGTTATTGGATTAGTCGCTTTTGTTCGTGCTCCGAAGATGGTCGTTTAAGCGAAAGATCTTAGCAGCTTTGATTAGTGTGGTTTTAATATTTCGCTACTCTCTCGTAGAGTACAACCTTTGTATCAATATGATCAACCATAATTGTAACATAGAAGAACGTATTAATTTTAAGTAAGATCGAATCCTCAAAAGTACGAACCATTTTATAATTGAAGGTTGGTTGGCACAAAGGCGCGTAACAAAAACAAAGTTAGTCTCGAACACGAGATATTGTCAAACAGCAACATAAAAAACATATAAAATCCGAAAACTCATAAAACACACGAAAAAAAATTATTGACATCAAAAACTAAAAAACTAAAAAGAAAGAAAAAATTTTGGTCAAAAGAATGGTCGGAATGGAAACAAAGGGCAAATTTTAAAAAAGTTTTATAAAAAGTTAAAAATGAAAATGAAAAGCCTAAATCAAAATATCGAAGTCACGGTTAAATTTATAAATAAAACATTTTTCATTTCCATTTTTAACTTCTTATAAAACTTTTTTAAAATTTGCCCTTTGTTTCCATTTCGACCGTTCTTTTGAAGAAAATTTTTCCGTTCTTTTTAGTGGGGAACCCGCTATCCCTTTTCTTGGGGCCACTTCCAGGAATTTTTCGTCCGCGAGCGTGAGCGAGGTTGATGACGTCACGAGTTTGATGACATCACGGAGAGGGGAGGGAGACTTAGAAAAATTCCTACCTCCGAGCTATATATGATAGGAGGGGGACTTGAAAAAATTCGGACCTCCGAACTATATATGATAGGGGCGGGACTTGGAAAAACGACGGCTTCCTTAACGAAGTTAAACGAGGAACGCAGGGGACCTGTTTTATGAGTGAAATGGGATTTGGTATTGGAAATTCAAGGAAGCCTAGACCTAGATAAAGCTAGTATAGAGAAGACCTAGACCTAGTGTTTGAGAGTCTAAATTTTTCTCGAATCTCGAGCTATATATGATAGCTCTAGAGTTGAAATTTTTCCATGTCCCCCTCCTATCATATATAGCTCGAGAGTCGATATTTTTCCAAGTCCCCCTCCTATCATACATAGATCGAGAATCGAAATTTTTCCAAGTTTTTTGCTGCACCGGCGCACGGCAAATTTCTCAAAAAGGCCCCCATAAAACAGGTTCCCTGTTAAAATTCCGACCTCCGAGTTTTACCTCTAAGCTATATATGATAGAAGGGGGACTTGGAAAAATTCCGACTCTCCAACTATATATGATAGGGGGGGGGATTGAGGAAATTTCGACCCTCTAGCCATATTATGATAGGAAGGGGACTTAGAAAAATTCCTACTTCAATTCCTACCTCAGAGCTATATATGATAGGGGTGGGACTTGGAAAAATTCCGACCCCCGAGCTATATATACGATAGGAGCTAAGGGAACTTAGAAAAACGACGGCTTCCTTAACGAAGTTAAACGAGGAACGCAGGGAACCTGTTTTATGAGTCAAATGGGACTTGGTATTGAAAATTCAAGCAAGCCTAGGCCTAGATAAAGCTAGTATAAAGAAGGCCTAGACCTACTATCAGCCTAGTATAATATAGTTTGAGAGTCTAAATTTTTCTCGAATCTCCAGCTATATATTATGATAGCTCGAGAGTTGAAATTTTTTCAAGTCCCTTTCATATCATATACAGCTCTGGAGTCAAAATTTTTCCAAGTTTTTTGCCGGACGGCGTACGGCGCACGGCAAATTTCTCAAAAAGCCCCCCATAAAACAGGTTTCCGTTTAAAATTTCGACTTTCGAGCTACATATGATAGGGGCGGGACCTTCGAGCTATATATGATAGGAGGGGGACTTCGAAAAATGTCGACTCTCGAGCTATGTCTGATAAGAGGGGGACTTGGAAAAGTTCCGACCTCCGAGCTATATATGACAGGAGGAGGACTTAGAAAAATTTCTATACTTTCGAGCTATATGATGGGAGGGGGACTTGGGAAGATGACGGCTTCCTTGAAATTGCAGCGCGTTCAAGTTGTCACGTCATGATTTTTGAGACTTGGAAAAATTTCAGGCTCGAGAGGACTCGGGACGCATTGCAGTCCTGCAATGGCATCTAATTTTTTTTAATTCTTAGTTTTTGATTTTAATAATTTTCTCTTCGTGTATTTTATGAGTTCTTGGATTTTTTATGTTTTTTATATTGCTGTTTGACAATATATCGTGTTCGAGACTAACTTTGTTTTTGTTACGTGCCTATGTGCCTACCAACCCTCAATTACGTATTAATTTTATTCAATTCATCTTCTTGCTATCCCTCTTGACCTGAAAAATTAGTACGATCTGAGCCACATGGAACTTTTGGTCCTTACTCTCATTAGGTACACATAAAGTAACCGTGACATGTTCCCGAAAATATGTACCTTTAGTGATCTAGTGTCATTATAGTCGATGACAAGTAATTAATGGCTTACTTTCCTTCATTCATGATGATACAGAAGTTCGATTTTGCATTCAATTATACTGAATATTTGTAAAATAATCATTTATGAACTTATTAGGTTGGAGAGCATACATTCCTTATTTTGAAAGCGAGAAATCGTGTCCCATATTTGAAAGTGAACCGATGTATTACGTAAAATATTTATAGGTCATCTATTAATGATATAGGTAATGATTGTGAAGCCTTTAGCGAGAATTATTAAAAAAAGAGTTTAATAGGCTCGTCCTCCAGCATCGTTAGAAACCTCGCTAGAATTCTGAGAAAATTTTGCTATAATTTGGTGGCGATTTGTACGCGCTCACACAATTACGATAGAGAAACGATTAATTAATAAAAACACTTTAAATATGTGCTACTAGCGATTCAAAAAAATTCAAGTTATGTATTATAATAATATGCAGCTAAAAACATAAAAAATTTCCTATACATTTGTATTATAAAATAGTTTCGTAGTAAGCTCTGAGAATTGAACATAAAAACACGCCCTTGAAACTTGTAAAAATTTGTTTTCTTTTGCAGTTGACACGGTGTGGCGCCGATATACAGCGTAAGGCAAACGGCGTAATATCGAGAAATGATTTTCGAAAATTATTAATTTTGGTTACCGAAGCACGAGACGAAAGGCGAAAAGCATCGGCCATCATCGAGCGTTTGTTCGAAAATTCGAGGACACGAGTCCATTACTCGAAAAAAGGAAGAACGTAAGCCTCGATGTGAAAAGACTTTGATGGAGATTCGAAGTTGAGAGCAGTCTCTCGAAATTGAATGGAATGGAAAAGTACCTACACGCTCAAAGATTCAGAGGTCACTCGAAACTTAAGAAAAAATTCTCACATTGAAATCTATCTCGCATAATTTCTTCGAAAAAATGGAGCAGCTAAGCACTTATACAGGAAGAGAAAGGGAACTAAAAAATAATATACCTTAGCATCGTTTTGTATTTATGAGTTCGCAAACAGAACTTTTCTCGGAATTGGTTGAATTACGAAGTAGAATACTACAGGATAGCTACGTTACCTATATTTATTTTCCATTTTATTAGGTACGTATAATAATACAAAATTAAATTGACGTGAATATGAAATTAGAGGAATAGTAAAACAAATTAATTTTACTTCGGTACCCATATGAATAGTTGAACTTTGTACGAGTGCGACAAAAAATCACTAGTATAGGAAAGAAGCAAGTGTACCTCAGACTGCGAGTGAAATTACAGGTATACCTACACCTTTACGTCTGGACTTGCAGAGAGTATTGAAATAGGGTCACCCAATATCTTTTAATTTACGAAACATTGCAAGAAAGACTAATTAGGAAATTCTAGTCGTTAGAATTATGGATCCTTAAGGAAGTAGAGATCAATTGGTCGACTGCGAGTGCATTCAACGTCTTGGTCGGTAAACATATGTATTGGTGAGTTTGATAAAGGCGTCATATGCTTCACACCCTTACTTTCCACCTCCCCTCTTTCAGCTTTTTCTCACCTCTTTATCCCCTGTCTTCATTTCACCTCGCCCTCTCACAAAATTCACAAAAACACAAAAATTACTAGAGTGTTAATAAACTTTTTTTTTTTCTTTCTTCATTTTTACACGCTTTTAAGCTACGCTTTGGGCTATTAGCTTGATATACAGTATTACATTAAAGGTACAGTCATCTTAAAGGCTAATTTTACTATAATTTTATAGATAGTTACTGGTTTTAAAGTAGAGAAAAAAGTTCGGCTGAGGTTAGGTATTGTACGAGTTCTGTGAATGAGGTGTCATTTTTGAGTGCTTGTATTCTAGAGTGGGGTGTGTTCAGTGAGTTTCATTAAGTTGTAAGTTCGGGGCATGTAAAAATAATTATGGTTTATGTCTATTGTATTGAAGAGACATTTTGGACAGTTGGGTGGTTCTGAACGTGTGAGTCGGGTGTGTCCTATTCTGAGGCGGGTTAGAACGGATGTTTCTTTTCTAGATAGTCTGCAAGTTGTGGGTTTGAGAGGGTTAGCCTTGATAGGGAGGAGTTTGTTTTCAAGTCGGTTAGACCATAGGTAAGACCATTTTTTAAGTATTTTGGGGCAGTGGTGGTTTTTGATATCAGACGCTGGAATTTTCCATGACAGGGTCACGGTGTTGAAATTGGTTGAGTTTTTGGCTGCTTTGTCTACTACATCGCTCTGTTTTAGTCCTATGTGTGAAGGAATCCACACCAGGTGTTTGACTTTATACTGTATTACGCAAACACACATACGCATAGCACTGTAACTGTTAAGAAATATATTTGGCGGACTGTCTACCGTAGTACGTAGTGTCCTGGTTTATTCCATAAAGGAAAGAGTCGCGATTTGACTTTAATTGCTATAGATATCTAAAATGGGAGATACCTGTTGTCCTTTCCGATCTATCGAGGCCTCTTTAAGCGGGCCGCACGGAAGTCCTTAATATTCCGACGAACACAGTCCGGACAGAGCAGGCTCCGCGCACGAAAAAGTCCCATAGCTTGTGGTGTATCCCTTTACTGTCCACACCGACATAAACCGACCTACATCTGTCACTCAGACCGACGTCGAGATGAAGGTTTCTTCTTACTTTACTTATGGGGGGTAAATTTAGACAAGAAATCGAAAATAAAAAATTAGAAGCCATTGCAGACGTTGCAATGGCAGCGGGGAACCCGTAATGCCTTAACTCGACCTCTCAGGTGGAGTTGACAATCTTGTCATACGAGTATAATTCAAATCGAAATTATCATTCTACATTCCCTCCTTAAATATATAGCTCGAGAGTCGAAATTCTTCTAAGTCCCCCTTCTATCATATACAGCTCGGAAGTCACAATTCTTCCAAGTCCCCCTCCTATCATATATAGTTCGAGGCTCGAAATTCTTCTAAATCCCCCTCCTATCATATATAGCTCGAGACTCGAAATTCTTCTAATTCTTCTAAGTCCCCCTCCTATCATATATAGCTCGAAAGTCACGATTCTTCCAAGTCCCCCTCCTATCATGTATATCTCAAGACTTGAAATTCTTCTAAGTCCCCCTTCTATCATATATAGCTCAAGACTCGAAATTCTTCCAAGTCCCCCTCCTATCATATATAGATCGAGTCTCAAAATGTTTCTAAATTTTTGGTTGGACGGCGGACGGTAGCTCGAAAGTCAAAATTCTTCCAAGTCCCGCCCCCCCCTCTATTATATATAGCTCGAGACTTGAAATTCTTCTAAGTCCCCCCCCTATCATATATATATATCTCAAGACTCGAAATTCTTACCCTAATTCGAACTTGAACTGGCGCCAGGCATGGTAAACGTAACGAAAACGTAACGTTATTTAACAGAACAAATGATATTTTTGAGAAACGTAACAAAACAAAAACAAAATTTTGAATTCAGAATCAACAAAACAAAACATAAAACAAAAAATCTGCCACAAAACGAAACGTGAACATAAACGAAAGACAATTTTCCTAAAAAAACATTATTTTACATGAAAAAAACATGTTGTTATTAGGAAAATATGTTTTTTTCAAACGAAATTTATTCTGGTTATCGAAACAAAAACAAATGAAAAATCAGTCGGATAAACAAAACGTAACTAAAACGAAAAATTGAAAAAAATTAGATTCCATTGCAGTAGTGCAAGTCCAGAGTCCCCTACCGCCTGAAGTTTTCCAAGTCCTAAAATTATGACGTGATAACTTGAACGCGCTGCAATTTCAAGGAAGCCGTCGTCTTTCCAAGTCCCCCTCTTATCATATATAGCTCGAGACTCGAAATTCTTCTAAGTCCCCCTCCTTTCATATATAGCTCGAGACTCAAAATTCGTTTAAGTCCCCCTCCTTTCATATATAGCTCGAGACTCGAAAGTCTTCCAAGTCCCCCTCCTATCATATATAGCTCCAGACTCGAAATTCTTCTAAGTCCCCCTCCTTTCATATATAGCTCGAGACTCAAAATTCGTTTAAGTCCCCCTCCTTTCATATATAGCTCGAGACTCGAAAATCTTCTAAGTCCCCCTCCTATCATATATAGCTCCAGACTCGAAATTCTTTCAAGTCCCCCTCCTTTCATATATAGCTCGAGACTCGAAATTCTAACCTTAGGTTACTAACTTCGCGGACGCGGACGTTTTCTGAGGATGTAATCTCCTAACAAAATGGATAGCGGGTTCCCCGCTAAAAGAAGAAAAACTGATTTTACCATAGTGTCTCACGAACTCGACACATTCTGGAGAATATCTCTATTTCGAGGCGTCCTCTGGCCGTAACTAGCAAAGCAGTGATGGGCCGAGAACGGGTTCTCTAGGTAAGGAACAAACTGTCCCTGATTCAAGACTATTGGACCAAGAGTGAACTGTATACGACCGAATGGGCATTGTGACTCTTCGCAGGTTCTCATCTACATACCTACGGTAATCCCAGTGGGGGAAAAGACAAGAACTGGCTATCGAACGTGGATGGTCAATCCAAGAGGAAAAAAAAAACAACGACCAAAAAAAAAAAGAAAATTTAGAAAAACCAAAAACAGAAAAAGAAAAACTATTGTAGAAGGAAGATGGAAACCCTACATTCTCACATGAGAATGGCTCAAAGTTGGACAAGGTATGAAATGACTCCGACTCTTCAGGTAATTCCGCAGCTAAGTACGATATTCAGAAAACCCACCCACATACAAGATTCTCAGAGGGGAGAATAAATGGAATTTTAAGAAACGGACAGCTGAGCACACCCTGACGCTCTAGATAATTAAAAAGGGGACTCTCCTCCAATGAAGGAGAGCTTAGTATCAAATAACGAAAAAATGATATAATTGCGTCGCAAGACTAAGAAAAAATCGTACGTTACCAAATTCGAATGGTGATACTTCAATTAATTATCCGCCTGTCGGCTGGTAGCAGGGTGTCGAGCGTTTCTTCCGTCCTCGATGTAGTAATCTTCAAAGATTCCTTACAAAATAAGGTCTACGCCTATAGTTGGTGAGAGTTGGCATGGATAATGACGACTAAAACCATGGACTTCTCGTTTAGCGACTCTCAGCAGCAACTAATTAAGTGTTTACTTTTTATATTGTGAACTGGTAACTCCACTCACGCCCTCATCGGTATCCAGAGGCAGTACTCAGGTGCGCACTTCACCTTACGAGAAATCACCAGATGAGTTGGTGTGGATTTCAAAGGGAGGATTGTACCCAGAGATTTTACACACTTAAAATATGAACGTGGTTAACTTGTCTAACACACAACCCAGGAGAAAAGCATGGAGTAGGCCCGACGATGGTCACAACTCGGTACAGGATGTGTGGTCTCCACATGGTCTGCAAACCTAAACTGAAGTATTCGTGCAGCGAGCGAAACACTCGTCGACCGAAACCTCGAATAAAACGATAAGATACCCTAGCTTGCCCCCTCCATCTCAAGATATTGGAGTGGACGAATAGGAAGACAGTACCTAAATTCATGACCAAATATGGTCATGAATTCAGTTGGGAAGAAATAGGAACAGGATAAAACGAGAATAGTCTGTATTTGATGATGGGAAAAACCACAGAAAGGAAAATTGGTCATGAATTCAGTTGGGAAGAAATAGGAACAGGATAAAACGAGAATAGTCTGTATTTGATGATGGGAAAAACCACAGAAAGGAAAAAGGAAGGAAAGAGAGAAAGATAACTAACTACACGTAATCGATTCACACACACCAATTTACACGCATGAAAAAATGGATACTTTCCAAGCTCTTGAAATTTGCTTTACCAGAAGTGAATGAAAAAGTTCAAATATTTGAACTTTATTGCATACCTACCTTAGCAAAAATGATATGTCCTTGGTGACAGTGATTTCAGTCAAATAAAGTCTAAAAATAAGCAAATAATGGTAATAAATTTTGCCTGAACGACCGTGAGCGTTGAAAAATCATAAGTTAGGTAAAAAATTTACCTCATTTATCGTATTTTAGAGAATAAATTCTGGGCAATATTTTAGTTCAAATTATAGGAGTGTAATTTTGTTGAAAATGATATGAATTTTACCAATATTTAACCTGGACCGGAAAGTGTCCTAAAGACCAGTCTGTACTACTGTCAGGACGCTCGCCCCACTCGAAACATTAATTTGCCGACATAATCAAATAACTCCCACAATTGAGAATGGAGTACCAAAACGTTTTCCGCGATCAATCACCTTCCCATAATCGATTATGTGGAAAGTCAGAATTGCTTTGCCTCTCTACTCAGAGTGCAGTTATGGGGAGGGGAAGAGGAGGGAGGAAGTTGACCTTCGATGACCAAAATCTTTCCAGTACATTAGGCCAAGTGAAGTACTGTCGTCAAAAATTTCCGTGACGTTCTTTCAATTCCTGGAGAGAATACAAGGAGAGAATCGTTTTCCGTCGTGGGCTCGCAGTGAGAGAACGGCGACCGCCCCGCTTTTGAATTCTGCCATCGTTATTGCTTGAGTTACAGCCATTTGGAATTTGAGCCTAAAAATGACTGTACAGCCCATGTGAGTGAGCGAATGGTTCCAATTTTTGGATGTAAAATTTTCTCACAGGGGCAACATTTCGACATACATTCGGAACATAATTATTGCGACCAAGACCGTTTTCCCCTCTTACCCGTCTATCTTTGCTAAGTATACATTTCTGAGCAGTGCGACTCGTTCCTCACTAAAGACTTAAAAACCATTAATGTGTATTTTATTCTCGACGATCGATTGGGACAATGACATTATTTGTCGAAGTTTTTTCCGTATACAATAATTTTATTCTTCTACACTATACTTAGTTCTCGAGATCGCAAAACTTCTCTGTACTGTGATTGCGTTCCGAATTCGAAAGGGAAGAAATAATACTTCACTTTCTCGGCCAAGCTGCTCTAATCTGATCAAGTAATTGATATACCGGAATGATTTAGAATCTAGTTTTCTAGATCTCGTTTGATATTTTTCATTTTTCTCGCATTACGAGATTCTCGATACCGTCGAAGCGACAGCTGATAAGCGCGAAAATTTAACGCGTTTTCTTAAATAAAGAAGTCTCGGTTCGAACTTTGCCTAGGCATCATACAACATACAAATCTCTTACACGTTTGAAAATGTTAATATGACAAATTCATTTTATATGTGGTACTGTATTTCATGCAGGAAAATGTAAACAGTATAATCCGCATTCTCTGTGGATACTCGGAGTACCGACGACCGGTCAAACGACTTACTACGGATTTTTGACAATAACTCATCGATCGCGCGTTGCATAGTTTCCTATTGCTTACGTACATTTACCGGTACATTATTTATACAAAAATAGATTAGGTATTTGAGTAGCGTGTAATGTCTGTGCAGAAGGTTAAAAGTTTTTCTAGTGTTCTGGTTATTAGAAAAAGATGGAAGTCGAAAATTCTCTAGAGCACGACACCTTTCGGACGTTTCCTCGAGTAGAGCAAGAACACCCACCTTGAAGATGGATGAAAATATTTAAATCAAATCTTGTTTCAATTAATTCAAACTTTGTTTCAATCCCTTCCCATTACAATACTCCACAAAGGATAAGACCAAGTTCCTCGACTTCCGCACGGTTCGTCAGACTCGGACTTGAGGCCGAGTCTATCATTGTAAAGTTCATTTTGATTCATCTCCCTGTCCAAAGTTCAACAAGGGAGCACGACCTAGTAAATGCTCACAAAAAATCGTATAGATTTGTATTTGAAATAGTATCTACCCACATTTTTGGAAAACCGTCATCATCCTTCCCATCCTGAAACCTGGCCTAGACCCCAGTGTCCTGGGTAAACCATTTCAAAAAATACTCATGATTGTCAGTTTTCAACAAATCAACACCTTCATTATTCGCCAAAATGTATCATATACAATTACTCTCAAAAGTTGAACATTGTTGAAGTTTCGAAGCTTGTAGTCTGATAGTCATTAGCCTAGAAATCCATAGGTACCGTCAAAATAGAAATTTCTGTTTTTCAAGTAGAAGCCTGAGTTGTAAGATGAAGGTATTTCCTTCCGCCATCCCTCCAACACACAGGGCATAGGCTATTCACCAAAGAGTTTTCGGGTAAAAATGCAGGAACTTTTCCAATCTTTTTAAAAGATTTTGACCTTTCCATTGTCGCGTTATAATCGTCAATCAATTTACAGTCACTCTCTTCCTTCTCATCCCACGGCATAAGATTTATTATACGACTTTGCTACTTGCTGACAGAATGTTTACTAATGACCTTGAGTGAGGTCATAGTTCTATCGGTTGTAATGTGGATACAGTTTTTGAAGTGAGTAGAAGAATAATTAACCGTCATAACACCAAAGACCAACTAATTTTCAGCCCTAATTCTGAATTCCTTTTAGATTTTGTGAGGGCGACTGCGTCTATGTTCTTTTAGCTGGGAACCCGTCATCCCTTTTGTCGCGAGCGCGAGCGGTCCAAGGTTGATAACGTTACGTAGTTGATGACACCACAGAGAGGGGGGAGTTAGAATAATTTCGACCTCCAAGCTATTATATGATAGGAGGGGGACTTGGTAATTTCGACCTCTAGGATATGATAGGTGGGGGACTAAGTAAATTTTCGTTCGCGATCGCGAATGGTCCGATGTTGATGACGTCACACACTGGTCCAGATTAGGAAAATTGCGGTCAAAACCCTGAGGAAAAAGTTAGAGGGAAGTGCCTATATTTTTATGTAGAATTGTTCTTAAGAATATAGGTAAACAAAATATTGCAGTGCTTCCACCAGAATAACTTTTGTTTGTACAGTTATTCCTTATTTTTTCCAAAGAATTGGTATAAACTATGAGAAAAGTACTCAATATAGGCATACGCTTGAACTCTATATTCTGGCTTCAAAACTGACATTGTCATCGACTTTTTTTTTTTTTTGTCTTTCATCCTTAAAATCTCTATTTTCGAATGAAATAATTTCTGAGATTGGAATTTCAATAGTTATCCCGAAAAACACCATTTTCAAGTGACAAACCCAACTATTTGGGTATAAAGTAGGAATTTCATGGACTAGAACTAATAGATTGCAATATATTGCGTCAATTATTGAGAATCAGAACTTGATTCGGGAAACTTTAGTTGCCAAATGCACCAATAGTAGAGTTATAATTAGAGCCCGGTTTCCTTGGCATTTGTCGAATCATTTTTCTAAGGGCGGGAAGCTTGAAAACCAGATGTAAGTTCATTTTAGGGGTAATGGGGCCTGTAAAACAAATTTTATCTTGCCAAAAAATACCGAAAATGGAATAAATGTCGAAAACGGGGTTTGAAGCCGAATAAGGCCGAAAATGACTATTTTGCTAGATATCGTCAAAAATTATAAAATTTCGGACAAAATTAGCTGAATTTTGCTTAAAATTCATAAATTGTGGTGGAAATCGGACCTTTTTTTTGAAAATACTAGTTTTAATCCAAAGTTAAAAAATTGAAAATTTTGATTGAAATATTACTAAGATTTTTCATTGATAAGTTTAATTCCCAAAATTAGTTTATTTTGGTTAAAATCACCAAATTTTGGTTGTAAATTGAATAATTTTGGGCGTGAAGTAAAAGTACTAAAAACAAATGTTTTTTTTTTTTTTTTTTTTTTGATCTTAATGCCGAATAGTGCCGAAAATGCAACATTTCTCATTTTTAGTTCCAAAGAATCCGGGCTCTGGTCATAATTCATTAAAGAACACGAGTTTGTAATGAAATTTGAAGAAATTCGAAAGGAACATCGTCAGTTGGTGGTAATGGTGGAACTACGCTGCCCTCGCTGCAGCTGCGTGGTAATGCATTCCTTAATGATAAGAGTGAATAGAATTTAAGCTCGTATTACAAAATAAAGAATGACTCTCATTTTCATGGAAAAATGTTTTCTTCTTGGAAAAATTGTTTGTCTCTAAAAAAGAGATGTTTTTTTATGTGAAAAATATGTTTGTTGAAATTATACAGTAGACATTACTGTCAAACTTGGATTCAGTGGTCCACAAAATGAATAAGTGATTGTTTTACAGAATTTCACAACAAAACATATCTTTTAACTAGAAAACATTTTGGAAAACATGTTTGTCATAGTTTGATAGTAAAATTTTGGCCAAATTAAGATTCACAGTATCCAATACAGAGTAAAATACTAACATTCTCACAAGAAAAACAAAAAATATGGTTCTTGCTAAAGAAAAAAACGTGTTTTTTTTTGTGTGAAAAACATTTTTGTTATAGTTTGGTACTAATGATTTTGCCAAATTAGGACTCAGTGATCCAATACATGAGTAAAACACATTTTCACAAAAAAAAAACAAAAAAAACAAACAAACAAAACAAAACAAAAAAACAAAAAAAAAAACAAAAAAATAGTATTTTTTTTATAAAACATATTTTTTAACTAGAAAACATTTGAAAAACATGTTTGTTAGTGGTTTGGTAGCAAAATTTTTGTCAAATTACGATTCAAAGTATCCAATACAGGAGTAAAATACTAACATTCTCACAAGAAATAGTTGGTACTAAAGATTTTGCCAAATTAGGATTCAGTGATCCAATACATAAGTAAAACACATTTTCACAAAAAAAAAAAAAAAAAAAAAAAAAAAACAATCCTTTAAAAAACATATTTTTTAACAAGAAAATATTTGAAAAACATGTTTCTTACAGTTTGGTAGTAAAATTTTTGCCAAATTACGATTCAAAATATCCAATACAGGAGTAAAATACTAACATTCTCACAAGAAAAACAAAAAATATGGTTCTTGCTAAAGAGAAAAATATGTTTTTTTTTTGTGTGAAAAACATTTTTGTTATAGTTTCTTTTTTTTTTTTTTTACGAGCAATGCAGCTGCGCTAAGGGCTATTTGCTCGGCAGATAGTTCTGCTTTTACAAAAACTCAGTATTTAATAAAGTAGAAAAATTGAAAACAAAATACATGTAAAAGAATTGAGATGAAATAAAAATATAAGTTGGTACCAAAGATCTTGCCAAATTAAGATTCAATGATCCAATAGATAAGTAAAACACTTACATTTTCACAAAAAACAAAAAAAAAGTTTTTCCTTCAAAAAACATGTTTTTTAACTGGAAAACATTTGACAAACATGTTTGTTACAGTTTAGTAGCAAAATTTTTGCCAAATTACGATTCAAAATATCCAATACAGGAGTAAAATACTAACATTCTCACAAGAAAAACAAAAAATATGGTTCTTGCTGAAGAAAAAACATATTTTTTTTGTGTGAAAAACATTTTTGTTATATTTTGGTACTAAAGATTTTGCCAAATTAGAAATCAGTGATCCAATACATGAGTAAAACACATTTTCACAAAAAAAAAAAACAAAAAAACAAAAAAAAAGTTCTTCCTTCAAAAACATGTTTTTTAACTGGAAAACATTTGAAAAACATGTTTGTTACAGTTTGGTATCAAAATTTTTACCAAATTACGATTCAAAGTATCCAATACAGGAGTAAAATACTAACATTCTCACAAGAAAAACAAAAAATATGGTTCTTGCTGAAGAAAAAACATATTTTTTTTGTGTGAAAAACATTTTTGTTATATTTTGGTACTAAAGATTTTGCCAAATTAGAAATCAGTGATCCAATACATGAGTAAAACACATTTTCACAAAAAAAAAAAACAAAAAAACAAAAAAAAAGTTCTTCCTTCAAAAACATGTTTTTTAACTGGAAAACATTTGAAAAACATGTTTGTTACAGTTTGGTATCAAAATTTTTACCAAATTACGATTCAAAGTATTCAATACAGGAGTAAAATACCAACATTCTCACAAGAAATACAAAAAATATGGTTCTTGCTAAAAAAAAGTGTTTTTTTTGTGTTCGGTACTAAAGATTTTGCCAAATTAGATTCAATGACCCAATACATAAGTAAAACACTTACATTTACACCCCCCAAAAAAAAAGAAACATAAAACTAATAAAAAACATGTTTTTTTTTGTGAAAAACATTTCTGTTACAGTTTGGTAGCAAAATTTCTGCCCAATTTCGAATCAGTGACCCAAAACATGACTAAAATGATAACATTTTCGCAAAACAAAATAAAAAACTAATTTTTTCTTGAAAAGCATAATTTGTTTGGTGAAAAACATGTTCGTTGAAGCTGCATGATAAAACTGCTACCATATTCGGATTCTGCGACCGAAAAAACGGGTATACTCGAAGTCCTGAAGTTTTGGCCGCAAAAAATTATTTCTGGACCATGTGACGCATGGTTGATGACGTTACGGAGAAGGGGGAAGTTGAAAAAAATTCGACCTCCAAGTTACGTATATACGATAGGAGGGGGACTTGGAAAAATTTCCACTCTTGAGTTATATATGATAGGAGAGGGACTTAGGATAATTTCTACCTCTAAGATATGATAGGTGGGGGGACTAAGGAAATTTTCGTCCGCAATCGCGAGCGGTCCAAGGTTGATGATGTTGACTCACAAGGTTAATGACGTCACGGAGAGGAGGAGTGGTAGAAAAATTTCGACTCATGAGCTATTTATGATAGGATTTTCTATATGTTCTACTTTTTGAAAGACCTTCCGCAGTAGAATACGGGCCTTGCAGGTTTCCCGCCCATATCCTAATTTTTTTTTAATCCCTGTCGGTCTACCAGACTTAATTTTTCGGAGTTTCCATCCTCGCTAGATTTACCGTTCGAAATTCAAAATTCCGAGTCTTCTACACTGGGAAAAATTGAATAGTTCATAATAATCCGCATCGAGGGTCAACTCATTCGTAACCTGCTTCGATGTCCCAATCAAATGCATTTAGGTCGAACACCTGGGCCCACAGAGATACAAACTGCTCCTTTTCCTTGCGTAAAAATGGGTCATACTAGCGACGAAAGTTTAAATTTCTGCATCGCACGGTCGATGCTCTATGCATACGCACTTAGTTTTCTGGCAAACTTTGCCCTCGGTGACCCGACAAATTTTTCCGCTCGCTAAATGTTTGATGAATGCTCGTTATCAAGGTATACTCAGCCTAGTTTTTATATACCTACGTACAAATAGCGTGTCCAATCTCGAATGTTTTGATAAGAAGAAACTCAGCGCGTCATCGTATAGTGGCGGGCAGCCAGGGTGCGGCTCGAAGGTCTAATAATCTCTTGTTTGACAAGTGTGTTTTGTACTCGAAATAAAATATTGAATGTCGACACGAGAGAGTAATTAAACGCTATTACATATTAGGAGAATTATATGCGCGATCTAGAGAGCTGACAAAGAACGTATAGCGAGAGTTACAAATCAGACTGCTCAAATAGATAGGTAAATTGCATTATAGTATTTTCGACGGCCGTAAAATAGCGGTAGATGCCATATGAAGACTTTGTATCGTAAACTATAGATTTGGGATAACGCACCTGCGGTACGTTTACGTTCAATGAACTCGATTGTAGGATCGGACCTACGATAAGAACGGACGATCTCGTTCACTGGAGGGAAAAAAATTTCGACATACACTCGAATTTATATTGTCAAAGTTGACGAGTACGTATATGGTATGGTGAAATCAGAAAAATATTTTGTTCTCAAGGGTCTCGCAGGGAAGGTTGCTTAAGTCATAAAGTACGTCATTGGTTGGTTGGCTTCCTACTTTTTTCATGCATCAAGAGCTGATAAAAAATATTCTTCGAAGTAATTTGTGTACCGTTCCGATCCCTCGCATAAAATAAATATTATGTGATTCATTTATCCGATAGGTACTATGATATGTCGCATCCAAAAGGTTAATAATACATACGAACACGTTGACTACTCACATTCGTCATCAGAATAGCGGTACGAAAATAATGTTTATAATCTATTTTCTTGATCTTATGACGCTAATACTCGTCATCACCGTCTCAACAAATTAAAATTACACAGTGGTCAAAGATTCTTACCGACTTTTTCTTAGGTTTTTTTCCATGACAACTGTTTGACAAATTGATTTTTTTTTGTCGCACCGAATGAAAATATTTGTGAGTTCAAAATTTTTGTCGGATTGTTTCTTTTAGGTTGTATCGGAAATCAATACACAATAATACATCGATTATATCGATTCTGTTTGATCTATCTATCTCGATCACGATGACGGGTGAAAGTATAAGTGAAACGCAGATAGTTGAGAGCGTTCGTGACCGTATTGCAGTTGTTACAAAGAGCAGGTGGAAGACGAGGAGAAACAGAGTGAAAGAGAGGGATATTTTTAAGAGAAAGATGACGAATATATATATATTATCATATTGGCAGTATTGACAAGAGGGCAGGAGAAGAGAATGATTTCTTTATGGTAAATACCTCGATTGGAAGAAGTCTAGGGGACTGCTTTGCTTTCGATTGCTCTAAGTAGTCTAAGTTTGTTTAAATACTGACTTTTCCAAAAGCATGCCAGGAGTCGAGTATCATGGGTCGGTAACAGTAGGGGTGAATACAGGTACGTTAGAAATTTTGTGGGATAGAGGAGAATCTTTGGCGGCAAAGACAATCGCGTCATGTTCCGGGAAGTGGAGACAGATGTAGAAGAGGATGATAATTATAGTGATTGCAGGAGTAAATGAGTGTGTTGATAGTGTGTTAGTTAACCCTAGAAATTTCAGCGGGGAGGGGGGGGGGGGTGAGAAAATGGAGATGAGAAAGACAAGAGTATATGGCGTCTCGTTTGGTAGTGAAAATGGAAGCAGTATATATTTTTCAATTAAAATCTGATTGTAACTCCTTGGATCGAGTACGCGTGTCCTGTTTTGGGTCCCGATTTAAATCTGTCGGTAAATTAGGGCTGGTAGGTCGGAAAATTGGTACAGAGATAATGTAAATTACATAAGAGAATGACTGTTGAATCGAAAAAGTTCACGGTACTTGTGAATTAAATCGTGACTTCCTGTACAATTTTTTGTTTTATGTAATTTGAATTATAACCCACCTATTAGAACGCATTAATGTTAGAGATAATATTTCTAATGAGTCGTCGGTATAAATAGTGATGTGAGTTTGGAGATTATCAGCTGGATCGAGTCGAACATCTGGAGGAAGGATGAGCTATGGAGAAGTGGGTGTAAATAGTTTAATTTGAGGTGTTTGAAAAGTTCAGATTCAAGAGGAAGAAGGAGAGAATTATGTCAGCAGAGTGCGGGTACGTAGATTTGAATTGCTGTCGTACAACCGTTACAGAATGAATGAAGTAGGTCCAGGGAATGAAAAACATGACGCTGTTCACCCTTCAGAAAATCTGAAACGATATTAAAATTAGATACGAACCAGAGGAAGAAAATTCCTCTGATGAAGATTGAAATAAACGTGAGTAAACTATTAAGGCTGAATGTCGTCCCAACTAAAATTATATCAAAATTGTAAGTCTTCAGGAGAGAATAAATTTTGCTCCAAATTTCATGTAAATCTCTTCTAATGATGGAAAATTTATATCTATAGAGTGACGCTTCTAAATTTGGCTCTAGCCTGGTAAGGGGGGGGGGGAATGGCCTTGGTCGAAAAATGTGTCAAATATCCGTCAAAATGTTGTCCCCAATAAGAAAACTCGAAACCCAAAAAATTGGGTCCATCTGCTCACCCACATGAGCTGCGGAATCATTTTTAGGCCTAAAATCCAAATGGCTAAATCTCAAGCGATAATGATCGCACAGCGATATGACTTGGGGACATTTTAGTATTTGTGAACGTTCATACATGGTATTTTTTTCAAAAAAGTCATTCATATTTTCCCTAGTTTCCAGCAATAACAAAACTTCAAACTCGAATATTAAAAAAAGTCGAGGGGGGAAGCACCTGGGGAAAATCATTCATTTGAAGGCCATACCCTCTACTACAACATGCATTAGTACCGTAGTCCTCCGTGAGGAGGAACATTCCCCAAAAAATCAATATTCAATGAATTTCTGTGATTTTTCCATCAATAGCGGGGTGACCTGCGACTGCTACCGCAATAGACCGCGTGAAATCAATAGTTAATGTTCGAGCTGAAAGATACGCACTCCTCCGTGAGATGAAATGGGAATGTTGATAGACCAAAAATATATTTTTAGTATTTCGTTCATCGATTTGGTCAATCCTTAAGTAAACACATCCACGGATTAGGTGGAGTGCCTTAGATTGAGAAAAATAGTTGAAAAATTCTCCAGTCGCTGGAACAGTCTGAAAATAGTAGAGAAGTGAGATAATCCAGTTTTTCAGTCTGGAGGACAGTGAGTTTTGGTATTTTATTCATCAATTAGGTTGATTATAATGTAAATATGTCCATCGAGTTCGAAAAAAATAGTCCAAAATTTCTCCAGTCGCTGGAACGTTCTGGAAATGACAAATAATCGAGAAACTCAACTTTTTCACCATGGAGGACCGTGAGTTTTGGTATTTCGTTCACCAATTAGATCGATTATAATATAAACATATCCTTCGAGTTTGAAAAAAATGGTCAAATAATTCTCCAGTCGCTGGAACGTTTAGCCAATGACAAATAAATGGGAACATCCACTCTTTCACCTCGGAGGACTGTTAGTTTTGGTATTTCGTTCACCAATTAGGTCGATTATTATGTAAACACGTCCACCAAGTTCAGAACAAATAGTCCAAAAATTCTCCAATCGCCTGAACGTTCTGGAAGTGATAAATAATCGAGAAAATCCATTTTTTCAACCTGGAGGACTTTGAGTTTTGGTATTTCGTTCATCAATTAGGTCAATTTTTATGTAAGAAAACAAAGGCTTCCTTAACGAAGTTAAACGAGGAACGCCGAGAACCTGTTTTATAAGTCAAATAGGATTTGGTATTGAAAATTCAAGGGAGCCTATAGACCTAGGTAAAGCTAGTATAAAGAAGGCCTAGACCTACTATAAGCCTAGTATAATATAATTTGAGAGTCTAAATTTTCCTCGAATCTCGAGCTATATACGATAGCTGCAGAGTTGAAATTGTTCCAAGTCCCTTTCATATCATATATAGCTCGAGAGTCGAAATCTTTTAGATGTCCCCCTCCTATCATATATAACTCGAGAGTCGAAATTTTTTCCAAGTCCGCCTCCTATCATATATAGCTCGTGAGTCGAAATTTTTCCACGTCCCCCTCCTATCATATATAGCTCGAGAGTCGAAATTTTTCCATGTTTTTTGCCGGACGGCGTACGGCGCACGGCAAATTTCTCAAAAAGCCCCCCATAAAACAGGTTTCCGTTTAAAATTTCGACTCTCGAGCTACATATGATAGGGGCGGGACCTTCGAGCTATATATGATAGGAGGGGTACTTCGAAAAATGTCGACTCTCGAGCTATGTCTGATAAGAGGGGGACTTGGAAAAGTTCCGACCTCCGAGCTATATATGATAGGAGGAGGACTCAGAAAAATTTCGACTCTCGAGCTATATATGATAAGGGGGGGGAATGGAAAAAATTTAGACTCCCGAGCTACTTATGATAGGAGGAGGACTTGGAAACGATTTCGACTCTCGAGCTATATATGATAAGTGGGGGGGGGGGGGGACTTGGAAACAATTTCGACTCTCGAGGTATACATGATAGGAGGGGGACTTGGAAAAATTTCGACTCACGAGCTATGTATGATAGGAGGAGGACTTAGAAAAATTTCACTCTCGAGCTATATATGATAAGGGGGGGGTCTCGAGCTATATGATAGGAGGGGGACTTGGAAACATTTTGACTCTCGAGCCGTGTATGATAGGAGGGGGACTTGGATAAAATTTTGAATCTCGAGTTATCATATATAGCTCGAGATTCGAGAAAAATGTAGACTCTCAGACTATATTATACTAGGCTTATAGTAGGTCTAGGCCTTCTTTATACTAGCTTTATCTAGGTCTAGGCTTCCTTGAATTTTCAATACCGAATTCCATTTGACTCATAATACAGATTCCCTGCGTTCCTCGTTCAACTTCGTTGAAGAAGCCGTCGTTTTCTCTTAGTAATCACCCGGGAAGAAAACGAAGAAAGGTGGTATAGGCACTACTGTGAAAACCTTCGTTCATCTTCTGAATACTTCCACCTTAAAAGCTCTATCCCCAACCGTCCTTGGTTTACATTGTCAAACTACGTAAACCGGAAATTCACAATAACATACAATTTGCAGTCTTCGTTTCGATCACAATGGACTCCTTTTCCTTCTACATATTTCTCCTATCTGCCCCTTCAATCTGGGGGACATCCTTCTTTTCCGATGCCTTCACCTTACCACTAAACAAAAAACTTTTCATTCCTTACTTACCAACTTTAACATCCAACGTCCTTTCGCTCTCCTTAATTGCCTCCATGTCACAAATCTCTCCATCTTCCCTACCAACTACTCTTATTTTAATTCCCCTCTCTCTCTCTCTCTCTCTCTCTCTCTCTCTCTCTCTCTCTCTCTCTCTCTCTCTCCCGCTATCACAATCTATATCCTTTTTTTTTCTACTTTTATTAATTAACCTTTATCTTCAACTCAAGTTTCACCACTGTACATATTTGCTCCCTTCTCAACATTCTTTTTTGTTCTATTTTTAATCTTCTTTCAACTTTTAGTACAAGGCCACGCTCCTGTAATTCGCCGCCATTTCGAACAGCTAAGTTACCCTTCTCAGATGTCCATCATCGATTTTTTTGCATGTTACCTCCAATAACATCCTCCAAATGGTACCAAAAACCACCATTTTTCACTATGGCCCATGGACTATATCTAGAGATGAGATGAATTAAGTACTGCTAAATTATGCTTCTAAGAATACAGTGATACATTTCTCGCCAACAGTTGAATTAATTGCACTCAATTAATACCTCGTACAGAGAAACGGAGGATATAATTTTTTGCAGCGTTGAACGCGCGTCAAAAAAGGTCAAAGGTCGTACCAAGCGATGACGCGTATGAATGCCTCCTTAATTTTATTGGTCGAACGCGAAGTTAAAAAAACGATACGACGATAGAGAACTTGGAAAAAAAAAAAGTTTATACGTACAAAATGAAGTGGAATAGACAAGTACGTACTCGAAATTGTTATCGTTTATTGAACGTGTGGCGACGGCGGCGAAAACCGACGCGGCGCGCAGCACTTGAAGCGAATTTTTGCGGCCTTTGCGACACTGTCTCACTTTTGGAAGTCGGTACGCGGTATCGGTTCAATGTTCACAAACTACAAAGTGATTTGTGACGCTATGACTGGGCCTGGTACAATGCGCCGATAGTTGAGTAAGTACAGTACATGTCGCACTGTAGCAGGTAACCACCTACCATATCAATAACGTATGACGAACACATTGCAGCTCGCTGTTCGGCGGTACCGCACCGCTATTTCGCCGAATGCTCCGGTATGGTGAACGTAAACCGAAAATTATTGGAAAGCACAGCGTCGCGGAGGGAGAGAACTGAAGAACGTTTAGCGTCACGACAGTCACCTTCGTGTTCTTTGTGTGCATTATTTTCACACTCATCTGCTTGCCTCATGACTCGATAAACACCCACGATCTATAGCTTATGGAAGACATTTTAATAAAACGGGTGATTCATCTATAATCTCATTCGGTAAACATTACAAGAAATTTTTCGTCGAAAATTCTCCATTCAAAAGTGTACATCGGAAAATTTCTCGGAAGAAAAATGATTGATAGATAATATGCGAGGTAAGACGCTCGAGAGTGGTGCGAAGAATGTTCACAATTTCCGTATTAACAAATCGCGAATATGATGAATGACCAAACGGTGCATTCGCAAAGTTTGTACAACACCTACACCAATAACGCGACAAGCGATACTTGGAACTGAAAAAATGTACGGAATTTCCTCAAAATTTCGTGAAAGTGTCGGTCAATACTGAACATCTCGACCACAAATAGACCACGAAATGACGCCAGAAAAAACACTCACGCAGAAGTGTGAGTAAAAGAGTAGCGCACGACTTTTCTTCTGACCCACTGAAAAAGTGATTACAAGAATCTACCCCAGTCTGCATCTGAAATCACCAGGAAAGTCAAGCTTAAGTCATGATTGGCTTAAGCTAAAGCTCAAGCCGTTGTTTTGGCCGTTATTTTCAAGTTGTAAGTCAGCTAATGATTTTTTTCATGATTGGCTTTAAGCCTAAAGAAAGTTGATGTGATTGATTTAAACTTGTAGTCCTGATGTATTTTTCCGTTGTATCCGGTTCATTCCACTCCAGAGTTGGTTCACATTACTTTGGAACCGATTTATCATGTTCCAAGATGAGCTAAAAGCCAAACGTTATTAAGTCTATTGGGAAGGGTTGACAATGACTGTAAGTTTAGTTTGATGCTAGTAAGGCTCCATAAATATAGGTAATGACACGACGCCATGATGGACCTAACAGTAGAGCGAGCGTGTTCGATTGCGTTCCGCGTAGCTTTGCGTCAGATTTTGGAGTTCAAAAACTATCGCAAAATATTTTGGAAGAGAGGTCATCTGATAGGAAATTACAAGACACACAATTTTTATTCTCTTCATTTTTCGAAAAAAAAAAACAATCATTTTTGAGATATCAATACACAGGCTCTTATGGCAATTCTGTAGGAAAGAAAGACAGTGGCGTAGCATCATTAATTGCGGTTGTTGCGGCGCTCACCAAAATGAAGAAAAATGAAAATTTGTTAATTTTTCTCGGTGAAGAGGAGGTGGGAACAAAAAATTATCCTCACCCTTAAGGTTATTTTAGGGAAGGCTAGCCCACTCGCGATGCAACCCGCAATAATGATGTCACTGTAGACCTCCACCAACAACAGCCATGTAAATCTATACAAATTTAAACCAAAATATCTCGAGAAATATGGATTTTCTTGAAAAAGTCAAAAGAACAAAATTTATTCTACTTCATATTTTCTTTCAGATGTGGTATCTTTCAGAATTTTTCTACCAAATGTTGAAATCACCTTTTTTTTACCTAGTTTTTGTCTGTAGACCCAGTGTTGCGCCTGGGAGAGGGGGCTAACCTTCCCTAAAATAATTGGCTCACCCTAGTGCGACACTCGCGCTACGCCACTGGGGAAAGATCCATCATGACGATGTGTCGTTTACCCATATACTTATAGAGCCTTAATGCTAGAATAAACTGACAGTCAAAGTGTTTAAATCAATGACGGTTGATGGCTTGACATCCCTGGAAATAACAATAATTCATCGATGAAGCCACATCACCATGACGTCACATCAACTGATAATAGAGTAAAAGTCTGTAACCTACATTGGATTGATGAATTACCGTCATATTAAGTTCATCCGATGTTTGAAAAAAAGTAATTTCTCCATTTCATGGAAAAACATTGAATCATGTACATATCGACACTTCTTATATCTTGGGAATTTCAATTATTTGAACTAATATTAGATAGTAACAACCTTTCCTTTCTCACTTTTCTGAAGCGTTTCCACACACTGATGAGTAGAGCTAAAAGACTCATAGCGCAACAAGCAAGTATGAACTATAAATGCACAAATCTTACATTGAGTGAACAGTTTCGGGTAGTAATAAAAAAATAATAATAATAATAATGTTATAAAAATATAAAAGTACTTAGTAATTAGGTAAAAAGATAGATTCACGTTTGCGGGAAATAAATCTTCCGCCTCATAAAAACATTAGCTGAAAAAATTAGATAGGTAGGTATAAGTATGTATAATAACGATAATGATATTCCTCGGGAGCGAACAATGGGATTGAGTTGAAAATAAAATTGTCTCACTCCATTTGGAAGCTGGAATAGGTTCGTAACATCTCTCTCAAATAGATTCCTAAATTCTTTCCCGTCAAACTGGGCGGATCCGCGTCGTTGATAAATCGGGAAAACTCTTCGGGATATTCTTTTCCATCTTCTGTCTCCGTTCTATTCAGATCGAAAATGAAACACGCGTGCGAAAGTTCCAGATTCTCTGCTACGGTTAATTCTGTTAGCCTATGATTCTCAAACAATCTAGCCCAACGCCACGAAAGTTGGTTCTCATACTTCCCCAGAACTTTGTGTATCTTCACTGCTGAAACTTCCATAGACGGATCGACCAAAAGAAACTCGAGAAAGTTTCGCGGCTTCATTTGGGCACTTGCAGCGGCTTTTTCCAACCAGTATATCGAACCAGCACTAACACGTTGAATGAACGGGAGACAACAACCACTGGCCACAAAATTTCTGACCCACATATCGCCTAAACAATAGAATCCGACTAAATACGTCAAGTATGTTTGAAGCGCAGAACCGCTTGGTTCAAATAAAGAAGTCCTCATGAAGTGATAAACGTCGGGGTGAGGAGGTATTATCTTTGGAAAATCGTATGTATCATACACGGCTGTTGAAACCATAACCTCGAATGAAACGTTTAAAAACCTTTCTACCGATTCAGATGATGTAAACTTCACTCGAAATAAAACCATCGATAACAAAGCGAAATAATTGGTAGCGGGATCAATGTTTTCCTCAACAAATTTTTTATCACGCAATGATTGAACCCAAAAGTTAATCCATGGTTCAACTTTTGCAAAACGCGTATCAACATTGAAAGTAGGATCTATGAATTCTCTGCATTCATTAAGACCGAATTTTGTATGACAGAACACATGGTGTAAGTCCGAAAATGTGGTTTCCTTGGACCCAAACTTAAACCAAGACCACATCGAAGTACCCCCGGTATGGTAATTTGATTTAAATGTTCCATGCAAGAGAATCAACCATACGGAAGCTAAATTCTCAGTGGATAGTGAACTTGGTCCCTCTGTGTAAAACTTCAAGAACATTATTATCGCTTTGACCACCAATTCTTTGTCCGGTACCTTATAATTCGGTACTGATTTACAATATTTCTCGAAAAAATACGTGTCACTCCATTCTTCGGGGTCGGTTCCAGATTGATTCTCAACATTCGCAGGTAACGATCGCACAACCTTCTCTCGTTCCGCATTCCTCCGTACAAGTTCGTCATCGGCGTACTTACTGAATAATCTATTCCATGCTTCATTGTAAGCTTCTTCACAGCGATAATTTATATCAAGGAGTAAACGATAAGGCTCGCCTCGGACCAAGCTACGTAACGCTGCAAATTTGTATTCGTTCGATAATGGTGATTGATCGATCGTTTCTTGTAATTCTTCCATAAACGATACGAACTCGCGAACGTCACCAGATCCAGTAAATCTTTTCATTTCAAACATTCTTCGCGACAGTTTTCCTTCGCCGGCAGATTGCAGCGATGATTCCGAAGAAGTATTCAGTTGAGCAGTTCCCTTGTCACCGTTCGTTTCCAATTCCTCGCTATCAACGTTCGATGTCTCCTGTTTTGAACGTTCGATCACTGTCTCCACTATTGAAGGCAAAGATAGCTCTTTTGAAGGAATCACGTTGGAATTATCGTTCACACATTCGTTAGTTACGAACCTGGGATATGCTTCGCCTAAACACGATAATTTTGCATCGAGAATGTCAAGCAAAACTTGTGCTCGGAATACAGCGTCATGCGCTTCATCTAGTGGGCTTTTTCTACCCTGTTCATCGCCACACATCGTCTGAAGAGTACATAAACGATGTTCGGGTAGTTCCTGGATTTCGTACCTTATTTTTATAATGCGGGCTAGAAACTTACTCAAAATCATCGACGATTCTTTGAGATGGAGATAAGAGGTGAAATCGTATAAATTCTGTCGTTCTTTGATAGCTTGTTTCGTTTCCTCGACCAATTTCTTCAATTCGCACGCGTACTCAGTCAACTTTTTCAACAATAAGACGGGATCCATGGTTATGGCATATAGGTAATACGATTGCAGGAGTGAAAATTCTCTGAAATTAATAGTTCTGAATTTCTGTAACAATTTAGAATACCTTGAATGTATCGTACAGCGCGATAAAATTAGTGCAGTATGAACCAGAACGTATTTAGCATCAACACATCCAGAGATAGGATGAATTAATTCTTCAATAATAATGTACTACCAATTTGCACAATCATGATATCAGCAATCAGCAAAGCATTCATAAAGGCAGTGGGGAAACGTCCCCATTCCCGCTTCCCGCTGCCATGTTCGCGGTTCTGCCTTAGCGGTTCCTAATACTCCCATGACCCTGCTACCTACAGATATACGTCTAATAATCTGAATTATCCTGACGTCAGTCATTGTAAACTCCCTATACTCTGTTTACATTAAGGAAGGATAGAAATATGACCTTGAGAACGGAAGGGTAGATTAAAATTACCCGGAGCGTTCCGTTCTCGAGGTCATATTTCTATCCTTCCTTAATGTGAACAGAGTATACCAACAACGCGCGAACACACTTCAAAAACCCTTCATTAGGCGGCGTAACTCGGAGTTTGCAATGTTGGTAGCCCTGCATACAAAGGTGATCATGGTTAAATTTGTGTATCTCCTAACAGTTTTTCAATATTCTGTTTTCCAATTCAAGTATGAGCTTTAGAAAAAATCGTTTATTACGAGAAATGTTCGTTTCAAAATTCTCTACAACTTTGATTCTCACACTTCTCTTGATTAAAAGTCAAATAACTTCAGAAAATTCATTTGAACTAACGCATGTATTTGGTCCATGACAAAAAAATCCATGATCACCTTTGTAACTAGCGCTACCTAGTGTAGGTTATGCCGCCTATGTGATCGATTGTATCGTTCTTAGGTTCTATCACATTATTGATTCTCATAATAAGAAACTAGCCATGACGGCGCGCCTACGGCGCGCCTCTCTCCTTATCCAGTATTTTTATATCTAGATATTTCACCATTCTTGGAATTAAAAAATATATATTTTTTATTTTTTGATACTTGTGTCATCTAAATTTTTAAATATTTCTTCATATTGCCCATCACTCATTACAATAAAACAGAAGAAGTAAGAAAGGTAAGAAATTGTCAATGAATTTTTGGTGATGCAAATTTCTTATGGAAAACAGGTAAATAGGAATAATTTTTAATATTTTAATAACTTCGGTAACAATGTAGATATTTATACTCTGGAAAAGAGAAAAAAAGTAGAAATTCTGTGGATTACTTTTCTGTGAACTTGTATTCAAAATTTTTATGCAAACTCTCCTTCTTTTTCATTCTTCTGCATCCATCTCCTCTAATCATCCATATCCTAATATGTGACCCCGTCTACAGAAACCCGGCTTGATCAATATTATCGATCAGCAGAAAGATAGCTAGGTCACGTGAAACATAACTACCTTTCTGCTGATTGATAATATTGATCAAGCCGGGTTTCTGTAGACGGGGTCACATATAATTGATTCTAGGTGTCCTCCTCCTCTAATCTACAATGAATAGAAGAAAAACGTTTTGATTCTCAGATTAGTTGATTCATTTTCCCTTTTCTCTTTCACTTTTTCTTCTCGAGGTCCTCAATATTATTCTTTGAGTCCACTCGCCTCTAACTTTCAGTTATTCTCGTCGTCAGTCCTGATTTTTGTAATTCAATAAGTATCCTTCTGTTAAATCGTTATGACGTTAAGTCCTTATCCAGTTTATAATCTAGTCAACTACTAATTCAAATATATTATATATTAAGGTTTAATTGGCAACCCTTTTTTTTGTCGGGGGAGGGGATTCTTGAAAATTGTGATGTCTTGTCATTTGCCAAGAATAATGCTTAAAATTTTTTCAATTCCTCCTTCTGTCATAATGTCAGAAATTAAAATTCCATATTCCTCTCTCATCATATTATATAGCTTGAAAGTTAAAATTTTCTCAAGATACCCTCTTGTCAGAAATGTATAGCGTGAGCTCAATGTACAAAATTTCATCAATTTCAACTCATCTGGTGTTTCAATGTTGTCCAAGCTCTCTCCTGTCATACATAAATAGCTTGATTCTCAATATTCGAAATGTTTTCAAATCTGACTCCTTTGATAGAAAACATTTCTACTAACCACCGTCCATCATCTATACAGCTCAAAAGTCTTAATTACTTTCAACTGTTATGACCAATATTATTTGAAATAATCAAAACGGACATAAACATTTATACCATGACTATTTGTTTTGAAAAGGCTCAAAAGGGTCATCTTCAATTTCAAGTGCTAATTCTGCTTGTTGGAAGAATTTTATGAAGAACAAAAAATTTCCACCCTGACCAACATTTTTTGGTTAGAACAGTTATAACATTGATTATTAGCAAGAAGTTTTGACCATTTGACCATTTCATCCAATAACCATTTCAGATTAAATTTTCAGAGAGTTACAAGTATTTGAGATTTAATTTGACCAAAAAAAAAAAAAAAAAAAAAAATGATAACTGTTCAGAGCCTTATATAAACCAACTACATTTCAAACATTAAAATGTAATGGGACGTTCCATTTATTTTTGTCGTCGCTGGCGAAAAGTTGAATGCGGTATGCCTTTTTATGCAGCCTGTCACATTCTTTCTTCATTATCTCAAAAATATGATTCCAAATGAAAAATTGAAAAATACAAAATTTGATCCATTTATAAATTCCCATCTCTAATTAAGTTGAATTTAAATTTTTGCGTCAAAAAAATCTCAAATTGGACTTACTGAAAAGAAAATTACAAGAGGAAGAGAAAATGTTCTCTTTGCAATTCATATTTCTTCAGACTGTAATTAGGAAAAACGCAACACAAAAAGTTTTCAAAGACACTTGTGTTGACGTCACGCACGCAAAACGCTCAATATTTTTTTCTTCAAACCGTTCGAATTTTGAACGAAAACGATTCGATAGTTTGTAACGGTAAGGTAACACTGCACAGTGATACAGATCAAAAATCTTTCGTCATTCAGAATGTTCCAACGAATACGACTACTCGGATTATTCGCCCAATCAGGCGTCGTAAGGTTTGTACGTTTAGCCACGTTTAGCCTAAACTTCATCATAAACCCAAAAGTCAAAAAATATTTCGAGCTGATAAGCGGAGGCTCAAGGTCGAGGATTCGTTTAATAATATAGATAAACTGGACCGTTTTGATCATATGTTCAAATTGAAAAACCAGAAATAAATAAGCTATTACGTGTTCATATTCAGTACATAGTAGGAAGTTCTCAAGTATCTGAAAATGTACCTGCAGTTCTTTATTTATTTCTGGTTTTCAAATTTGAACGTAAGATCAAAACGTTTCTGTGTATTTCTTATGGAGCATTTTTTTGTTTAGGAACCACAGTGGTAAAGTAGGGTAAAAATAACAGCGTGCAGCGTGGTTGTAGGGTAACCTATGTGGAGTTTGTGACGTCATGTCAATTCAGTCTATTTAGCGTACAAACATTTTCGACGAATCAGACGAATGTATCAATGTAGCTTGTGCCAAGCCGTTCACGCTTTGGTATTTACTGCCATACTCGGGTAAGAGTGATGCCACAGGCCTTGAAAATATTTCTTGGCAGGGATGGCATAACGTTTGCATTTGTTGAAGTTATTGTACCATAATGTGAATCTTAACGTTAAGAGTTATGGATCGGATAACATAACGCTGAACTGTGTTAAAGTTATAATAACTGTTACATACATTATTGAAAAAAAAAGCCACCGGCTGGTGGCTGGCAAGAGCGCCGGGCAATGAAAGGCGTTGAGCATCACCGGTGGGCCAATGGTAGCATAAGCATTTAAAATATGATTTTGAATGATTGGAATGTGACCTTGTAAGTACCAATTAAATAAATATTTAAAAACCAAAGAGAGGAAATGGGAAATAGTTATTTGTACTACAAGGGTTACAAATTAGTTATTTCTCGATAAGCTTAATGTTAGCGACCCGAGCAAAGCGAGGGTTGATAGTGTCATACAAATGAATAATAGCCCTTTCTAATCCAGTTGCGTATGAGATTTCTCTTCATTTACAATCAGAAGATAGAAGACAATTAGACAAGTGCATTTTTGGAGGTCACAAGATAGATGATAGCTTGTCAATATACCTACCCCAGGTGCAAAATGAAAACAAAAAAAAACTCCCCAGCAGCAAAATGAATAGCCTGTATGTAAACGCACAGTCGCGTCACGTTTGATATGACTTATTTTTTACCACTATTACTTAAGAGGACGCTATAAGGCACTTTTTCATGATAAATGAAGAAAAAACATGTAGAAAATTAGGTATGCCGTCAGAAATTGCTCATCAATCATTGTTAAGAGGAATAAATTTGTCTAAATGATCAAAATTTAATTTTTGAATCTACAATAACGTATGAACTTGAATTTGTTACAGTTATTTACCAGGAACGCATAACGTATACTTTGGTAAAGTTATAAATAACATAACGCTATTTTCGTTGGGTTAACGTTGGGTTAACGTTATTTAACCGTTACGTAACCGTTACCCATTATGTTATGCCATCCCTGCTTCTTGGACTTGTAAAATTTTTCATTTTCAATTCTTGGACTTGGAAATATTTTCAAGTGTTGGACTTTGAAATATTTCCAACTGTTGGACTTGGAATTATTTTCAAAATATGGGACTTGGAAATATTTTCAACTGTTGGACTTGAAATTATTTTCAAATTGTGGGACTTTGAACAGTTGTCCAACAGTTTAAAATACTTCAAAGTCCAACAATTGGAAAATAATTCTAAGTCCAACACTTGAAAATATTTCCAAGTCCTAGAAATTTTAATGAAAAATTTTACAAGTCCAAGAAGTACGAAAATATTTCAAAGTTCCGTGGCATCACTCTTACTCCGAGTATGGCAGTAAATACCAACGCGTGAACGGCTTGGCACAAGCTACATTCGTCGAAAATTTATTTATTTATTTATATATTGTTTATTTTTTGGGGTGGTGCCGACAACAGCCTGGAAGCCAATTACGGCCGACACCACCCTTGAGAGATCGATCCATGTTAATTTGCCTCTAATTACGAGATATGCTAAATGAAGCTTTGCGCTTATAACTTGTTATTATAAGACGTTACTGCACAACCGTGTGCCAATTTTTGCATAGCTCTGCTGTATAAAGAGTACATTTGTGTAACCACAAAAATAATGAAAAAATTATTCTAAAATCCTGCAAATTTTACGATCTCTAATATTTTTATCTAAGAATTCGATGGTCGTTTTAAATTTTTGTTAACAGCATTAGTTTTAGAGATATTTACTAATATTCACGTAAGTGGATAAACATTCCATTTGTCGACAAAGAAATAGGACGTATATTCACTTTTGAATGATCAGCAGAGCTCTTATGACGAAAAACTCTTTGAGCGTCTGTTTCTCAAGGAAATATGGAGTTTTTGAAAAAAATGAAAAGAACAAAAGTTGTAGTTTGTGAAATTTCCTTTAAATAAGAGTCATCTCGATTTTTTCAGGAGAGAGGTGTTTTACATGTAAAGCTGTAGGAAGAATGGGGTGTCGCCTTTCTACGTTCATGGCTTGTCTTTGCCCTAGTCAAATAATTAAATATAAAATTGACCCACCATTGAATGACTAGAAAAACCTAGGAGAAAAACTTGACGCACAAGAATAGTTATACAGTATGCCACCACAGTTATGTGAAGCGCTGGGATGCAGGAGAGCGATTGTTTTTACTCGCATCTCCAATAGATTCGAGTTTATTTAGCATAACCCCCAGCCCAAAAGTATTATACATCTTTCGAGAGTTTACTCGCGCCACTCGTTAGCCGCCCTTCTTAGTCTAGTATGAAGCTAGTGTTATGACTAGTTAGCAGTTAGTAGAACATTGTATATTGCCTATACTGACTAGTTAGTGTAGGCCTAGTATAATAAAGACTAAATTTACTAAAGCAGCCTGGTTTAAGCCCAGTAATATGGGCTCAGCCTGGTCTACTATGCTGTATATTAGGAAACCTAACATACTGTATTATATTGGGCCTTGTTAGCATAGGCTACATATTAGGCCTAGTATAATGAAGAAATTTCGCAAAGTCCCTAAACTAGGTCAAGGTAATTGATGATGATGACGTCATGAAGCGTCGCGTCACTTTGCGTCACGTTACGCAGACTTCCGATTGACCCCCAGCCCAAAGACATATGTATTTGCGAATAAAGTAGAAGAAGGCTCTCTCTACATTTTCTGTGACGGTCATTTGCGGAAGCTTGGCGAAAAGTTGATGATCCTGAAAATTTCATCCGAGATATTTGAAATTATATTCACTTGACAGGAAATTAAGAGGACTGCAATTTTTGTTCCATACATTTTTCAGAAAAAATAATATTTTGAGAAGGTACAATCGATTTTATTAAAGTGCTGTCTTATGGTGAAAAATACCATGATCACCTTCTCGACATCGACAACAGCGCCACTACAGATCGCTTTATATGCGAATACATGTCAAAAATTGCAGGTGTACATCTTCAGATAATATGAGACTATAACTTGCCTGAGTCTCGAAAAAATCTATCCAGTACTTTTGAAGGAGATCCGCGGATGATAAAAAAAATTTATAAGTATACACCGGATTTTTCGGCGCTAAAAAATGAATAATTCGGCACTAAGAATTTCATTTTTGGCATTGTTGGGCAAAAACAAAAAAAAAACGTGAAAATAAGAGAAAAATGGAAAAATTGGAAACGTGAGACATGCCTTTTATTTTTGTAAAACAATACTCGCGTGGTACAACCTACAAAAAGAATTTTTTATTGTGAGAGACTAGAAGATGACTCTCCAAGTTTTGCTGAGTGAAATTATGCCTTTTATCAGTTAAAACACACTTGAACTCGACGTCAACAGATGTAAGGGAGGTGTCAAAATACTTTAGAACGGCAGAGTATGTTGACTCGTGTCCCAACATGATCACTGATGATTATTAGTATGCAAGTCAGTGCCGAGTTACTGCGTAATATGATGGAGGATGACTAGTGATCATGTTGGAACATAAGTCAACATACATTGCCAATCCAAAGTATTTTGACAGGAGGCATATATGTAAGAGCTGAGGACGGGTAGATCAGCACCATGAACCACTGTAGCCTGGATTGTAAACAGTGTTGAATAGCCAGGATTCGTCTCAAGAACTTTTCTATAGTTTTCAATTTCAGCGTTGGCCCCTCGTGAACCCGGAAGAGCGTCAATTCTCAAACGAGCATCTTCAATTAGTTGAACATGTTGGTCTTTAATTTGCTTGGAGCGATAGGAACAAAGAGGTCCAAAGAAAAGTTGTAATTTTTGAGAGTTTCAATTGAAGGAAAGTTGAGTGAGAGCGATTGGTTTATTAATTGTTGCTCAGTAGCAGGATAAAATTTTCAATCAAGAATCAAGAAAGTCACTCTCTTCAATTTAAAAAAGTAAATTTTTGCCTAAAGGTATGTAACAATAAGTTGATGGAAGTGGATCCATAGACTGCAGCAACATACTTGTGGATCGGATCACCTATGGTTGGAGGAAGAAGGAAAGTTAAAATGTACAAAAATTTTGATCATTGAGATTACAAAGTTATGTACGTTATTCACTTAGATTATTATGCACTAATTCAATGTAATGGGAAAAATTTTATAGAGGTAGAGGGTTATTATGGGGTCAAAATGAACCCTCTAGATATAAAATTAAATTCTAAACACGTTATATAATTTTGAGTTTTCTTCTATCATAGATAGTTTTCGCTATGAATATAAAATTTGAGGTATTTTGGAATATATTTTTAAAATTTAGGCTTCAGGGAATACCTCAAACAACTTTTCGATAATCAGTAAAAATGTAGAGGAACTTTTATGGAACAACTTTTGTTTGGAAAATTTTTCTGATGTAAAACTCATAATAATGATAATATACGCAATTTTAAGAAAAGACGGATGGTTCTTGCAAAAGTGAGGGACCAGAGAAGATGAAACCCGAGCTCAATTTGTTCCAACTACGTCCTAAATTGGGAATCAGTAGTCAAAATGCCGAATAACGCACTTATGACGCATATTGCACGTATATGATAAGGAGTTGAGAAGGTGTAACGCGCTCTAGCAGCTGAAATATGAACCGGAACTGACATTTTTTGTAGGAAATTTAACCAAGTTTATTTGAAACATTTTTTTTTGTAGGATTACTTGTTAACAGGAAACCTGTTATATGGGAGGGTAATTTGGAGAAAAATGACAGTTGGATGGCAACAAAATTTCTACCTCCGAGCTATTTATTGTTATATGATAGAAGGGGATTTGGAAAAATTTCTACCTCCAAGTTATATGATAGAAAGGAGGCCCCCGGCGCCGTCCGCCTGGCGATGGACGGCAAAAAATTTCTACCTCCGAGCTAAACTCCCATAAAACAGGTTCCTTGTTTGCCCCTATTAACAAATTTAATTAAAGCAACCCCGAGCAGCTCGCCATGTGGGCTGTTAGTTATTGAGTAATTGACGAAAAACTCCATTCCCCCCTTTTCCCCTTTAAAAGGAGAAGCCCATCACGGATTTGTCGGGATTCTTGAGATTACATTTAGGAGAGGGTCTCAAACACTTCATGAAAAAATCAGCTCCGTATTTTTTGTGTCCAGGTAGATGTCTTCATTTTTTGGTCTAGAAGGAGTGGTCCGGATCCAATAGAACCACGCAATATATTTATAGAATACCACAATATTATAAATTCTAGGGTAGATAAATTGATTCCCCTTCCCCGGGCCGGTTGCGCTCTTGGCGACTTGAGGCACGAATATCAGCAGTAATAAAGATTTTACTAGTCAGTTGTTTATCACAAAAGAAACCAAGTCTACGCAAAGGCTTAGTTTCCTCTATTTTATGCTCCCAGGATTCTACGGAAAATTCTTTCCGAATCAACTATCATGAACTTAAACTTGAACTTGTTGCACGTCTAGCATGATTATTAAGAAGAAAACAAATTAATACTATTGCATAACTCGGAAGTCGATCCGCCTTCTACTACCAATAGCTCAAAAGTCAAAAATTTTCAAGTCCTAATCCTATCGTACTCGTATAAGTACAGTATGAAGGTCGAAAATTGTCCAAGTCACCCTCTCATCACCAAAGAAACTTCTAGCAAGTCTTGTAAGGTGATGACGTCATCAATGTTCGATACACTCGCGGAAATTTCTTGAACCCCCCCTCAAAAGACACAGCGGGTTCCTAGCTAACAAAAAAAGAGTAATAACATACATTTTTCTGTACCCTCGTATTTTCGAGTACTTCATATCCACGTATGAATGCTATACGTCAAATCTGAAACTCATGTACGCCTTCATCTAAGACAAAACAAAATATCGACTGTAAATTCGCCCCCTTGCTCTAATAAAACACGCCGAATAGAAATTTCTGTTTCAAAACGTAGATGTATAGTTCGAGCTCCGTGATGAATGCTTAAAATTCCTTATTTTAGTTTATACGTACGTTGACATCAAATGGCCGATTCGTCGAACATTACCATCCGCCTAAATTCATGTGGTCTTTGAAAATGTCTCAGTAAATACGGGAAACGGAATAACTTAAAGCGTCTTAATATTTTGTCAAATGACTGTCCTAAAAACTTTTTTCTTACTTTTCCTCTTCCCAGTTCTTTTCATAACTCTAGCAAATGACGCTAAAAAAAAATTATATTTTATATCCTCGCGTGACACGAAGGAGAAGTGAGGAAAGAGAGAGGAAGATTAGATTCTGGTGAAGCTGTAGGCAAGCACTAGACTGGAAATAGATTGGCACGCCGTATATCTTTGAGATAAATACGAGATAGACGCATCGAAATCGATTTTCGTCGGGACCAAAAAATATTCGAAATTATTTGTACAACGTATTCGCAAACGCGAATAATTTATAAACGCATAAAATCGTGCGGTAATTAAAATATCCTCGATAGTATTCTCTATTACACCATTTTTGATTGTATTACGAGAATCCTTGTTCGAAATTTCAAACATTGTCACGGATTTATTTTCCTTGCTCTTAAAACTAAAGGAAAATTATTGTACGAAATTCGAGTTATTTCATTCTTTTCCGTTGGTTAGACATTGCCTGCGTTATCAACTTTATTCATTCGACAATAGAGCGTCGTGCTAGCCCACCCGTACCGCGTGTCCGGGGATCCCCGGCCAGAAAAGGCCCGCGAGAAACTTCTTAAAAGTTTGACCGGGGCCGGAAGATCGCTGATGCCTGGCCGAAAAAATGTGAGCTATAAGCACGAAACTGTTTACTATAGAATAGTACAATTTTGAGATAGAAAATATGAAAAAATATCATAAACTAGAAACCCTTTCGGAATTTCCTTTCTACTTTACCTTTTTCGTCGCCTTGCTCTTTCAATCCCTCCATATCTAAATTATTATTATTATTATTATTATACTTCATTTTGTTCATTCGACTGTATTTCCAAAACCGCGTCCGATTTTCTTACAACTATCCTGCTGTATCTTTGTGCAGTACTACGATTCAGACTCAATAAGCAAACTTTGATCCAATCTTGAGCTCGATTCATCTCGTCACTTCGACTTTCACTGTCTACCCGGAACACCTCCATAGCTCCTTTTCTCCCCAAAGATAATTTGCTATCACACTCTTCTCCTTAGGTCCTAAACTATACCCTGCATTTGAAATTCACTCAACAGAAAACACCTAAGCTATTTTTTTTTTCTGTGTCGACCACCGCGACGTGGCCTTAGCTCGTCATCATTTGACCAAGAGAGACACCTCGTTAATTTTTCCTTAATCTCTACGTGAGGTTGGTCTCTGCTATTCAATGTCGATACTTCTGAGGGTTTTGAACACGATGTATAAATTCAAAGGCTATTTTTGAGTAACTTTTGTATAAACAGCGTATACACCTAAAAGACCTCATTAAATCCGTTATAATGCTCAGATGAGTAAATTTACATTCGTCGATCATTCACCCTAGGGAAACGTTATTTTTTTGTATGAAACTTTTAAATTTAGTCATGATAGACATGTTGTATACATTTGTCGCAGTTAACTCTAACAAACTTTATCGTAAATTTATTTCACATGTAAAATCTTGAACGCTCGTACGACTTTGAAAATTACTTGAGTAAATGGAAGAAGGGAGAGTAGAAATTTGAGGAGAAGAAGGAAATACGACTTTTTCCTTTTACTTCTTATTACGTAAAAAAAAAGATTTATAAAAAATTTTTTTAGATCATTGACTTATCGAGGATATACGACATCAATCATTGCTCGTGTGATATTTCTCTATAAGGTGATGAACTAAGAAATGTTTGACATGTTCATATACTTCTCTTTCTGGAGCAACAAATTCTAACTTTTCAAAAACTACCGAAGTGTAAACTTTTTTTCTTATCGTATTTTCAAGTCATCACCCATCCGCGTAATCACTAGAGACCTAATTTAGGTATAATTCATGGCGAAACACTTTCAAGGAGGAAGTTGAGGCGTATACACATAAAATTCAATTCTCAAATTTTTCAACCGCTCATTAAGTTTTTATTCGCATAGTATTTTTCTTCACCCGCGTTGGCATCCTCATGTTTCATTTGTTCATAATATTTTCTTTTTCTCTGACACATTCAATTTTATGAGGCACAATTATTGAATGGAAATGTGTTCGAATTTTGAGTATGGGAACGGAATGGTCAGATTAAACTTTAAATCAGTTTTTTTACTCCTGGTCAACCTAAACTAGGTAAAAACATTCACTCCACATGAAATTTTCAAGTTCTCTCTCGACCAGCCTAAACTTTTTTACTCTCTAGCCTGAACATTCGTTTTCATTTTTGTGACGTCATCACGAGACCTACATTTTCGAACCAAAAGCTATACAAAATACAGAAAGCTGAAACAAAAATTAGATGCCCTTGCAGGACTGCAATGGCAGCGGAGAACCCGCTGTCCCGAGTCCCCTGTCCCCCTCCTATCATATACAGCTCGGAGGTAGGAATTTTTCTAAGTCCCCTTCCCATCATATATGGGTAGAGGGTCGAAATTTGCTGCAATTTCAAGGAAGCCGTCGTCTTTCCAAGTCCCCCTTCTATCATATATAGCTCGGAGGTGGGCATTTTTCTAAATCCCCTTCCTATCATATATGGCTGGAAGGTCAAAATTTTTTCAAGTCGCCCTCCTATCATATACAGTTCGAAGGTAGGAATTTGTCTAAGTCCCCCTCCCCTCCCCGTGACGTCATCAACCTCGCTCGCGCTCGCGGACGAAAAATCCTGGAAGTACACCCAACAAAAGGGATTGTGGGTTCCCCGCTAAAAAAAGAGATCCGAGCTTCCAGAGATATAAGGCGATGGAAATTCGACAAAAAACCTTTAGTTTTACCTTACATTACTAAAGAAAGTTCTGGCCGTGCCAAAGAAATGACACGGCTTCTTTAACGGAGTTAAACGAGGGGTGATAGGGAACCTGTTTTATGGGGCACAAGAGATCTGCAAAATATATGACGTCATTGGATTCTGACGTCACAGGCCCAGACTTTGGAGCTAGATATGATAGGAAGGGCCTTAAGGAAAAAATTAGGATGCCGTTACAAGTTTTACAACGGCGAGCGGGGAACCCGCAAGACCCCGCTAAAATTCCTACCATATAATTATAGCTCGTTCGTTCAAGTCCCCCTCCCATCATATTATAGCTCGAGAATCAAAATTATTCCAAGTATTCTTCCTATCACCTACAGCTCCAGAGACGAAATTTTTCCCGAAAATTTTTCCAAGTTCCCCTCCCATCATGTAAAGCTTAGAGCCTGAAGTTTTTTCAAGTCTCGAAAATGATCCTTATCGCAGTGCTTTTCAACCGGGGGTCCGCGAGAGGTAGCAGTTTTCATAAATTTAACAGGAATGAATTTACGAAGTAAGAGGAAAAAAGCCATATAGTTCGCCATGTCATTTGTAAAGGAATGATTGAGATTAAAAATTTTTTTGAAATATTAAGGGTCCGCGAAAATTTGGAATTATTCCTCAGGGGTCCGCGACCTCTGAAAGGTTGAAAAGCACTGCCTTATCATATACAGCTCAGAAGGAGAAACTTTTCCAAGCTCCTATCATATATAGCTCGAGAGAAGAAATTTTTTCAAGTTCCCCTCCTATTATATAAAGCTTGGGGACTGAAATTTTTCGAACCCCCTCCTTATCACATATAACTAAGAAGCTGAAACTGTACTAAGTCCCTCAACTATCATATAATAAGGCTTAGGGGCTGAAATTTTTCCAAGTCCCGAAAATAGTGACGTCACAATTTGAATGCAGTCGCGCTCGTTCTCTGTAAATATCCTCTCAAATTCCTCGCTAAAAACAGATCTGTGACGTCATCAGACTGTGACCACGAGCCTGACCTGCCTTCGAAAATTTTTGAGCTTTAAGATTTGCTTTTCTTTAACCTCCCTCGCGATAAAACAAGTTCCTTGTCAAAATTTTGACCCCAGAGCCGTATATGATAGGAGGGAGACTTAGAAAGATTTCGGCCTCAGAAATATGTAATTATGATAGGAGGTCGACCTCTAAACGACCTTGAAGTTGCCGGCCGGCTAGACCGCGGACGGCCGACATTTTCTACGAAACTCCCCCCCCCCCCGCGATAAAACGGGTTCCCTGGTAAAGATCATCGTTCACTGGCCCCTCACCCTTTCCACTCTGTATAAATCTACGTATACTACTCATTATTTAGCTTATTAGTACTTGTAATATAGCCCACACTTTGGTACAGTGTGTACTAGGCTCATAGCTTGATGGTCAAAATTATTCAAGTCTCAAGGCCAAGCGGACGGGTAGCACAATTTCAAGGTCAGATCCAGCAAAAAGACATATAACATATAAAAATATTAGATGCCATTGTAGGACTGCAATAGCAGCGGGGAACCCGCTGTCCCGAGTCCCCTAGAGCCTGAAGTTCTTCCAAGTCCTGAAAATCATGATGTGACAACTTGAACGCGCTGCAATTTCAAGGAAGCCGTCGTCTTCCCAAGTCCCCCTACTATCATATATAGCTCAGAGGTAGGAATTTTTCCAAGTCCTCCTCCTATCATAAATGACTAAAGGGTCGAAATTTTTCCAAGTCCCCCTACTATCATATATAGCTCGTAGGTAGGAATTTTTCCAAGTCCCCTTCCCATCATATATGGCTAGAGGGTCGAAATTTTTCCAAGTCTCCCTTCTATCATATATAGCTTGTAGGTAGGAATTTTTCCAAGTCCCCTCCCCATCATATATGGCTAGAGGGTTGAAATTTTAACAGGGAACCTGTTTTATGGGTGAGAAATTTGCCGTGCGGCGTCCGTCGTCCAGCGAAAAACTTAGAAAAATTTCGACTCTCGAACTATGTATGGTAGGAGGGGGATTTGGAAAAAAATTTCGACTCTCGAGCTATATATGACAGGAGGGGGACTTGGAAAAATTTCGACTCTCGAGCTATATATGATAGGAGGGGGACTTGGAAAAATTTAAACTCTAGAGCTATATATGATAGGAGGGGGACCTAGAAAAAAAATTTCGACTCTCGAGCTATGTATGGTAGGAGGGGGATTTGGAAAAAAATTTTGACTCTCGAGCTATATATGATAGGAGGAGGACTTGGAAAAATTTAGACTCTCGAGCCATATATGATAGGAGAATGACTTGGAAAAATTTCGACTCTCGAGCTACATAGCATATATAGCTGGAGATTCGAGAAAAATTTAGATTCTCAAACTATATTATACTAGGCTTATAGTAGGTCTAGGCCTTCTTTATACTAGCTTTATCTAGGTCTAGGCTTCCTTAAATTTTCAATACCAAATCCCATTTGACTCATAAAACAGGTTCCCGGCGTTCCTCGTTTAACTTCGTTAAGGAAGCCGTCGTTTTTATAAGTCCCCCTCCCCTCTCCGTGACGTCATCAACCTCGCTTGCGCTCGCGGACGAAAATTTCCTGGAAGTACCCCCGCTAAAAAAATAAATATATTCGCCATCGCACATAAGTCTAGAGTAAAACACTATCAATGGGGAATTCGGGGCACATTCCGTGGATATGACAACCCTACAAACGAGGGAGCTCTGACGCCTGTCGATGAAAGGGAACCTACCTAGTAAAAAATGTCGACTCAAGACGAACGCAGATCTGATAATCAGCTCAAATTCAACTGTGAGTTTAGCCTAATTTTAACAGCAAATCGACCAAAAATGATCGGAAATAGACTTCGAAGTCTTCCATTATAGAGAAATTAGGTTGACTTTTGGTCTCAAAGCTTGATATGACAGCTAAACACTGACTTCGACGTTGTATACTCAAAAATTTTTTAGCCAAATCATATAAAAGAAGAACTTGAGAAAGTTTGGAGCTCTGACCTCTGTCAAGGGAGAAACTTTGAGTTTGTTAGAAAACGTGGTTATCAGAAAACTCAGAAAAAATTGATAGTACAAAATCTATAAAGGAAAAGCGAACAATGGGAGATTAGAAATTGAGACTGGAAATGGATCGCGCTCAGGTCGTGACAATGCAATTGACTATACTTCATGTGCATCATCAGCCCTATCTAAATAATGCAATGGTCGAGCTTTGCATACGATCATGGCTACGCATTCTATCTGCGAGTACCAAAGTCATCTAACAGATAGAATACAACAAGTCTATCAAGCACACGGGTCTGAAGGGAGTGACTGTACGTCGACTGACGCGATAAACCACCCAAAATAATAGAGTCGACAAAGGCCGATTCAATATCAAGGTCAGCGTGAAATAATTCGAATGAAGGATTTCGACGTGGAAAGTCGATCACCCTACTAGATTGAGATGAGAAGAACTCTTAGGCACGTAACGTTTAATTAATTTCCCAAATCACAATTTTGTAGGTCAAAAGTTTATAACTGAATTTAAGTCAAAAACGATTTTTTGTTTTTTTTTTTAGATCGATACCTAAACAAAATAAAAATAAGCAAATTAAATCAAATGAAAGAAGTTGAATTAAGCAAAAAATAAAGTATGGAACGATTTCACTTGGTAAATTATTACTAGCGCGACCGGTTTCAATACGTCTACCGTATCATCATCAGGCGAACTACAGAGAGAAGCGGAAAAGGGTGTACTTATTTTTGAGCAGTAAGCTTATAATAACGATGAAACAAGATTAGTCATGAATTAATGTCTGGTAAGTAATTTAATATGTAACGGACTATTGGATTGAAGTGTATGTCGCTTCCATATCGTACAAAATTATGGTGTCTAACAGTTTCTATTTCTTCTAGACGATTGAGACGCTGGCCCTTCCCTTGACAAAAAAAAAAAAAAAATTAATTTTTCACTTAAATTCAGTCAAGTGATAAACTTTTGACATACAAAATTGTGACTTGGTTAATTAATCAAACGTTACGTGCCTAAGTGTTCTTCTCATCTCAATTCAGATGGTTTGTACGTACCCTAGAGGACAAAATCGAATTGAGCCTACTAGATATTAACGTTTAATTCAATAGCAATGAGCAAGTGATTTGGAGTTCATTGAGCACTTGGAGCATTTGACTAAAAAAATACTGACTTAATGTCGACTTGATATTCGACGTCGGCGTGCAGTTAGGTCTACGAAACTAATTTGAGGTCAATTTAGAGTCGACTTTGATGCATACCCAGAGCACTAGAAATCGACTTAAAATCAACGAGACGAATGAGTTAAAAAGGGAGTCGACGTAATTCAACCTCATGTTGACGTGGTGCTGACTTCCAATTTTAACGATTATCACTTTTTCGATCAAGGCTTGGAAAGTAGCTGATTTAGAGTCAATTTTTGATCGCATAACTGTGAATCGACTGTGATTTTAACAGACAGGGGTCCCTGTTCATAGAGGAGACTCGAAACATTTGACCTTGAATCCCTATGAAAAAGAAACTTGAAGGGAAGAAACTTAGATTTCAGCCTAATAGAAGACGAGAAGAGGCCGTTTACGTCCTAATCGTGACGACAAGAAAAATTTTACCGGGAGGTAAATTTCTGTGTCCGGGTAGTGACTTTATATCAGAAATCTGAGAAAAATCCCTCACTTAAGACTCGGCTAACTCCGAGTTCCGTGGATTTCAATTTTCACGGATCGAAAGCAGGTTTTCATTCCAAAAATCCATGAATATTTTGGCAAATTAAAAACGGAAATTGCTTACAATCTTATCATTTTTTTCGTTCGTGTTGAATAGATGAGACCTTGAGAAAAACTTCAGATTCTATAGAATGAAAAATTAGTTTTCTGTTGCCGTGAATAATTTAATTATTTCAAACTCCTAAAATTAATTTCTCGGTATTAAGGCTCAAAAAGGTGAACACAGGCTCGAGTTCGTGAAAGAACCTGTGAGGCAAATCAAGTACACCTTTTAATACAGCTCAAATTTTTTTGAGTTTTGAAAAATGTGTACGCCGGATAAAATATCCTTTGAATTACTAAGTTTGACAGACGAAGTGTTTTGTCCTCTATAAGAGCCCTGAGGTCGTCAATTTTCCCTATTTTTAAAAACTGCAAGTATGTACCTCCCTTATTCTCATTTTTCATCATCTCTCGTAATAAAAACTGACCATGAATTGAAGTCACCTCGATGATATTTACCACGTCTTTGCAATGGTTGTCATTTTAAATCGAGACATTTTTATTTAAAAAAAACTAAAACCCTACAGGGGCTTGATTTTCGTTCCCCTAGTTCGAATTTCGCTCAGCTAACAACAATAAATTGTCTTCATCCAGTAACAAAAACGACTCTCATTTTTTTGTTTGAATGTTCACTCTGATCAGACCTACAACAAAAAGAGGGTTGCTGTTTTCCTCTCTCTTCTCCAACACAAGATTTATCATCTAGGAGGTGTTGGAGCACATTTTACGAGAACGAACTTCGAAATTTCATTCCTGCGAATCGTCGACAAATTTTACCAGAATTGCACCTCGATAATATCAATAACATCGTCTTTATTATTTCTCGTCCCGAAATTCGAGCGACTCGAAATTTTTCTTCGAATTTTTACAACTTTTAAATTCTTTACAACACTTAAACCCTGCTTCATTATAAGGAGCGTGGGTGACAGAGCGCGTATTTCGATGAACGTTTTTCCCAAATATTTTAAAATAAAAAATTTCGCTCGCAGAGAAAACGTCTCTAACTCGATCAGGATTTTTCTTATTTTATCTAATCGGCGAACAGGAGAAGAATTTGTAGCCCCTTTTTCGTGGGTGTGCGTGTATGCGTTATTTTTTATGGTGCCTGGGCTTCTCTTGCACGATTCTGCATCTTGTGTACGGGTGCAAAACGGTACCGCGTGTGTACGCGATTAGCAATATTATTTCGAGTGCACCAATCGAAGGTTAAACGAACTTACCCCCATTTCAAAATCAATCAAGGTGACCTTTTTGCAGAAAGGTTGGTACATATTTTTTTCAGAGTATTATTTATCGATTGCACGGTACCGTATTTCATTTTCGGAATGAGATTGTTGTGCAGCATTGCGGATGCGGCGTACTTTAGCGATGCAGTCTATCCTATACGCGGTACAAAGGTTAATGAGGAGTACTTACAATGTCTTTCGGTGGTGGCGTCGAAATGAAATTCCGTCGTATTCGGTATGGGGACGATTCTCTCTAATTGCGAACTAGTCATATAATCGTCCATGGATATATTGGTGAGCACCGATTGATGGCTGATATCTCTGGTCGATTTTCTTCTATGATTATGTTGATTGCGAAGGTGACGAGCGTGAACGCTGGCGCTATAAATAGTCACTAATAAAGTCATTGCTAATCCGTACCATTTCCAATAACTTTGGAACCCCCAGAATTTTTTCTTCATGCCTTTTTGATGTAACGCATCAACCTGGTTTTCGTTATCCGTGATACCGCGGTGATTCTTCTAACGTGCGAATGAGCCACGTTCTTCCTTGCCCCGATCCTTATATCTAACGGGGTAACCGAATGACCAAAATATACACGTGACCATCATACGCATCAACACTTAATTACATTGTAAACCGCGTATCCAAACCGTAAATTAGCGCCAACGGACCCGGTTTGGATGGGCATCATCGCGCGAAACTCTCCGGCACCGAAAAATCACGTCGCGCGACAAATATTTTTTCTTTACATTTAAATCGATCGCGAAAAATTAGCAAAAAATAGAATAATACGCGCAAATAAAATGCGGTCGATTAGTCCAAAAAAATAATATTGAATAAAAAAAATTGCCAATTATGATTATCGTACAAGGCGTTTACGCAAAGAGCGAACGAGTCGACGAGGAAAAAAATTGAATAATTAATTTTTTTTTTTTCTAAAAATCGCGAATATTTCACGAACGAACGAACATTTATTACGAAAGTGAACAAATCATTTTCTGAACATACCGAAGCATGGATAATCAGTTACTACTATCACATATCGGTGTAATAAAAGCCGCCGTGATTGTTGTCGGCGACTGAGAAATTGACTGGAAAGCGCATGCTCAATAAGAAATCAGCTGGTAGAAGAGTACTATCAGTGCACTACGACTGGCATTCACTTTCGGCACGTGGTTTTCATCTCGCGATCGTCTTTTCGCGGTTCTTCCGTATAAAGATTTCTTCTTACCGAGCCGCTCCCTCTTCTCTTCTTGCTCGTCGCACGACGTTAATTAAACGGTATACATAATCTATAATAATATTATTATCGAATCGACGTACTCGGCCGTATTATACAAGTTCACGATCACATCGAAGAAATTGTCTCGCGACTTACCATATTATACAACAGCAACGCCATACATTACAGCTTTTACAAAGTTTTTCGGAAAGCTTGTATCTTGGGAACGTCATTTAAACGCTGCACGGGGAGTTAGAGAGAAGTCGTAAATAAAAACAGTTCGCTTAACTATTTGTTATTGCGACGTCAAGACGTCACTTATTTCACGCTAAACCGATTTTAAATTTACGATAGTGTAACTCGAAACCCGGCGAACTATACAAGAATATTCGGAAAATATTATTGGAAAACTAAGAAAGACCACGTTTGCGTTTTTACATAATATGTATCAGTACAATGTTCTATATATCGCAAAATTTTTCTACCAACAAAAACGACGTTTGCGATACATAATTTAGTAAAAATTACACCCCTTGACGATCACAAATTAAGATCACAGCAGAACAAAGCTATACTTTGTGACAATTTTTTGTAAATTACGGTTTTCTCAGCTTCTACATAATATGATAATCACAACTTTTTCTCTCTTCCAAATTTTCTTTTTGACTATAGTAAGAATTACTATTAAAATTTTGACGGAGAACCTGTTCGAGATATCGACCGACCGCGTCCTTCCTGAAAATTGTAATTACAAATAAAGGGGGGGAAGGACTTCCAACTACTTCATGGACTTGGACAAATCACAATCGAGGGTACGATTTCCGAGCTATGAGTAGCAGAGAAAATGAGGTCTAGAAAAATTCTTACCCTTTTTCAGAATGGGGACTCTGAAGAGCCTGAGGAGTCGATGAGGATGAGCAGAAAATCTTTTTACGAACACCATGGTGAAAGTTCAAATAGCTTTTTCACAATACTTGGATCGTACAAAACTCGTGCGAACAAGTAAAAAATGGCCTCTCGTGCAATTTGCTTCATTCGACTTCGCCTTATGTCGCAAATTATGCACCCGAAAGTCATTTTTCACTTTTTTAGCGGGAACCCACTATCCCTTTTGTTGGGGGGGGGGGTGGTACTTCCAGAAAATTTTCGTCCGCGACCGTGAGCGAGGTTGATGACGTCACGGAGAGGGGAGGGGACTTGGAACAATTTCGACCCTCTAGCCATATATGACAGGAAGAGGACTTACAAAAATTCCGACCCCCGAGCTATATATGATAGGATGGGGACTTGGAAAAAACGACGGCTTCCTTAACGAAGTTAAATGAGGAACGCAGGAAACCTGTTTTATGAGTCAAATGGGATTTGGTATTGAATATTCAAGGAAGCCTTGACCTAGATAAAGCTAGTATAAAGAAGGCCTAGACCTACTATACGCCTAGTATAATAAAGTTTAAGAGTCTAAATTTTTCTCGAATCTCCAGCTATATATGATAGCTTAAGAGTCGAAATTTTTCTAAGTCCCCCTCCTATCATATATAGCACGAGAGTCGAAATTTTTCCAAGTCATTTGCTGGACGGCGGACGGCAAATTTCTCAAAAAGGCTCCCATAAAAAAGGTTCCCTGTTAAAATTCCTACCTCCGAGCTATTATGATAGGAGAAGGACTTGGAAAAATTCCTTCTTTTGAGCTATACATGATAGGAGGGGACTTGAAAAGAAGACGGCTTCCTTGAAATTGCAGCGCGTTCAAGTTGTCACATAATGATTTCCAGGACATGGAAAAACTTCAGGCTCTAGGGGACTCGGGACAGCGGGTTCCAGTCCTGCAATGGCATCTACTTTTGTTGGGAAGTGCTTCCAGAAAATTTTCGTCCGCGTCCGCGAGCGCGAGCGAGGTTGATGACGTCACGGAGAGAGGAGGGGGACTTGGAAAAATGTCGACCCTTTAGTCATATATGATTGGAAGGTGACTTAGAAAAATTCCTGCGTCTGAGCTATATATGGTAGGAGGGGACTTGGAAAAATTTCGACCCTCCAGCCGTATATGATAGGAAGGGGACTTAGAAAAAACGACGGCTTCCTTAACGAAGTTAAACGAGGAACGCAGGGAACCTGTTTTATAAGTCATATGAGATTTGGTATTGAGAATTCAAGGAAGCGCAGGCCTAGATAAAAATAGTGTGAAGAAGGCCTAGTCTTACTATAAGCCTAGTGTAATAATAGTTCGAGAGTCTAAATTTTTCTCGAATCTCGAGCTATATATGATAGAAGGGGGACTTGGAAAAATTCCTATCATATATGGCTTGGGAGTCGAAATTTTTTCCAAGTTTTTTGTTGGACGGCGCACGGCAAATTTCTCAAAAAGCTCCCCATAAAACAGGTTCTCCGTTAAAATTCCTACCTCTGAGCTATATATGATAGGAGGGGGACTTGGAAAAATTCCTACCTCCGAGCTATAGATGGTAGGAGGGAGACTTGGGAGATTTGGAAAAAAGACGGCTTCCTTGAAATTGCAGCGCGTTAAAGTTGTCACATAATGATTTCCAGGAATTGGAAAAACTTCAGGCTTTAGGGGACTCGGGACAGCGGGTTCACCGCTGCCATTGCAGTCGTGCAATGGCATCTAATTTTTTGCACTAGTTGTGTGATATACTATCAAGTGAAGAGTTCCCTCCTCTTATATAAAGAGTGTCCTACAATGAACAAAAGTTGGCAATAAATAACGAGCAACGGGCAATCAGATTCGATCAGATCTCAAATACCATTGGTACATTTGATATTAGATTGCTTGTTGCCAACTTTCGTACACTGCACTATAGGAGACTCCTCACGTTTTCCCACGTCTTCTCTTCTTGATATATAGCTAGATGATCGGGATTCTTCCAAATCCCCTCGTATAGCGCTTAAAAGTTGAAATTTTTTCAACTCTCTTTTTTTCAGAGGAAGGGGATTTAAAAGATGATTTTGGGAGGAGAACTTAACGACTTTTCTGATATATGATGAGCCGAAACTAAGCTCCTACTCTTTTCCCTGAAATCACTTTCTTTTCCTCTCATTTTGTAGATTTTAGCAGGGAACCTGTTTTATCAGCGGGCTTTTCAGAAAAAAAGTCCGCCGGCCAGTAAAGCTAGGGACTCTAAAATTTGCAAAGTCTCCCTCCTATCATGTATCTCCTGGAGGTAGAAATTTTTCCAAGTCCTCTTCCTATCATACGAATATACCGGGTGGGGCAGAAAGATGTTACCAGTTAAATGGGAGTTTGCGCTAAATCTGTCGTAGCGCAAAAACTCGAAACGTTAGACGTATAGTTTGAATGTACGAATTTCGTATCTCAATTTCATCTTCAATTTGAGCCATATCCGAAGTTTCTACAACTTTTCTGAGCCGAGTTATTGACCAAAATGTGACAAAAATTGACCAATTTTCCAAGATTTCCAAAATAAAAAATAGAAAAATCCCCACTTCCGAGCTTCATAGGGTTATTTAGGTATTTTTTTTTCGGAATCAGTGTTAAATTTCACTTTCAAATCGGATAAAATATGGAAGTTTGAACAATTTTTAATTTTAGAGAATTTTGGGAAATTGACCAATTTTTGGCACATTTTGGTCCTTAACTCGGCTGAGAAATGTCGTAGAACAGGGTGTCTACCAAATTTGAAAATTGAAAATATTGGACTTTCATTGGACCTCATAATTTAACAAGAAAGAAAAAAAAAAACAAACTATTTTTAATTCTTGATTATTGATTTTTATTGGACTTGCATCAAAATTGATGGACTTTTATTGACTTATTGGACCATTTTGAAATAGTGAACTTTTATTGGACTTATTGGACTTATTCACCCGGTAGACACCCTGTAGAAAGTTGAGTATGGGTGCAAATTGAAGATAAAATTGAGATACAGATTTCGTAGATTTAATGAGTGCATCTAACCTTCCGGTTTTTGAGCCGGAGTGAATTTACTTCAAACTCCCATTGAACTGGTAATATCTTTTTGCCCCAAACGGGAAAACCTTAGGCGGCCTGTGACGTCATAGTTTGATGAAGTCATAAGTCAGCCTTGTGAAGCAACAATCTCATGACTTCTTAGATCGTTTTTTTTTTTTCTTCTACATCCTCCTCCAATCATATATATTTTGGGGGGGCGGTGCCTGAGATCAGTTTTTTTTTTAGTTCTCCTCCTATTATTAAGTGGGAACGACTGCCGGGGAAAAATTTTTCTTCTTTTTTATTTGTTCATTATTTTATTTATCTATTTATTTTATTTATTCATTGTCTTTTCTGACACCCCATACACTATTGAAAAATTGCGAGTACCACCCTCCCTCCCCCCAGTAATGAACTTGAAAAATTTATCGAGAAAAATTTTTGTACCTGGGTGGTGATTGAGAAATTTGCGAGTTCCACCCCACTGTCTTTTCTGACAAGAAGAAGGAAGAAGAAGACACCAGTTTGCCCCACAAAAGGCGATAGCCCAAATTATTTTATCTCTATTTCTCATACCAGAATTATACAACACCAAGAAAGGGCGAGTGAGCCCCACAAAAGTTGATAGCTCAAAATATTTCTCATGTACGACCCCAAGGAAGGGGGCGAACGAGTAATATCTCACGAGCACTTGACCTATAGTAGAAGCCTGGACTAAAATATTTCAAGATGACTGATAAAATATAAGAGACATACATGATCTTTATATTTTGGCTACGCCAGCAAATCCATCACTTTTTATTTATTTACTCATTCATTTAGTTTTTATTTAATTAATCAATCAATTAATTTAATTATTTATTTATTTATGTATCTATCTATCTATTTATTTATTTATTGGTTTATTTATTTATTTATTTATTTATTTATTTATTTATTTCGTTATGTATTTCTTATTTATTTAGTTCCTTTCTTCTTTCTTTTTTCCTCTATATGATAGGAAGGACATGAAAAATTTTGTATTCTTGTCATAATATAGGACAAATGGAGATTTTGGAAACTTGCTGTTTTCTCAATTCAGTTCCACACTACCATAGAGGTCAAATTGATAGTGCTTTTTTTATAGTAGTTTCCCAAATAAGCCTATAAACCTCATCACTTAAACAAATTGACCCATGGAACCTGTTCTATTTCTCCTTTTTTTTTAATTTGCCGTCCGCCGTCCAACGCCGACTGCCGGCCACTTGGAAAAATTTTGCTTCTTTTTTATTTCTTCATTTCTTTATTTATTTTATTTTATTCATTCATTCACTCATTCATTTATTTATTTACCTACCTACTTATTCATTTATTTTTTATTTAATTTATTAATCATTTAATTTAATTATTTATTTATTTATTTATTTATTTATTTATTTATTTATTATTTATTTATTTAGTTATCTTCTTCTTTTTTTCTTCTTCCTTTCTTTATAAGATAGCAAGGACTAAACCTTATCACTAAAATAAAGTCGACCCATAGAAAAGGTTCTCTGTGTTCCTCGTTTAAGATTCTTAAAGAAGCCTCAATTTAATATATAGCTCCAAAGTCCGGGCCTGTGACGTCACAATTTGATGACGTCGTAGGTCAGGCGCGTGACGTCACAATATGATGACGTCGTAGATCAGTTTGTTTCAAGTTCTCCTCCTATTATATATAGCTCCAAAGTCCAGGCTAGTGACATCACAGTTTGATGACGTCATAGGTCAGCCTTTTGACGCAACAATCTACATTTTCCAGATCCCACGTGCCACATAAAACAAATTCCTTGCCACCCCTCCCACCCGTTCAACTCCATTAAAGAACTTGTGAGTTTTTTACTTTTTTTTTTTTTTTTTTTTGGTGGGGAGAATGTCCATGAGTCCTACCTCCCCCTTTGATATATTTAGCTTAATAGTTGAAATTCTTTGAAGTTTTCCCCCCTTTCACTCATGTACATAGGTAAAAAATCAAAATTTATGTAATTCTACCCTTTTCCCTCCAGCCAATCACCCACCAATGTTTATTGCTCGAACGTCGGAATTTTTATAAGAATTGTGTCTTACGTGGATTATGTAAAAATTTTCTTTGCCCGCCGCGAGAAATTACTTTAGTATGATGACCAAAGATCTCCTAAATTAATTAAAATATAATTATTACTAATTAGTCTTCACAGGTATTGCTGGTTTACAATATCAGGCGAATCGTTTAACCAAGGCAAATATGAAAACCGTGACGGTCTTTCTAAAAGTAGTCCCATTGTTAGGAGCATATAAAATGCTAATCATTGTGATAAAATCATGAGAGAAATCCAAACTAGCATAGTATACTAGGGGTTTAACCCTCGTATACTGTACCTTAGGCTAACTAGCTCATCCTGCCCTCTCCATATAATACACAGGTTCTATTAGGTCAAAGTCGCTGATGTTGTCATACAACGCTTTGGGTAAAAGTCCCTTAATTATACCAAAGTCATTGATAATGTCATAGTGACAACACCATTACAGGTTTTTGTGAAAATTTGTCTAAAGTAATCCCAGTCAATAACTGTAACGGTTTTGGTGACGGTTTTTTTAAAAATTAGTCCTCGTTCAAAAAACCGTTACGTTCTTTTGTGACTGTTTCTTTTGACGCTTTTTTGTGACAGTTTTCCTCAAGTATAGTCTTGATAAAAAAAACCGTAACACTTTTTTGTAACGCTTCTTCCAAGAGCAGTCTTACTCTTACATAGGCATCTAAAAAGCTAAAATTGTGGCGCGCAAGCATCGCTACATATGTATAATGATGTATGTAGTAGTTCTAAATGGCAGGTTAGTAGTAGTGTGCAAAGAAGGCGAAGATGCCGCTTGCTAAATACATTAGACGTCGAAAGAGAAGACAAGAAAGTCACCAAAAACCATGAGGATCGTCATTTCTTGAAGTGAAAGTTACAAAATGATATCTTCATGATTTTTTCATATTATTGTTTGTTTGGAGCACTTCAGGAAATTACAATTATTACTAGCATTAGAAAACAATGCAGTATTATAAAGTATACGAAAAATCCTTACCATACACATTTTATGCAATAGATGAGGCACAATACGAAAATAGAAAAATAGAAATAAAGTTTGTCGCTTTACTGAGCACGATCCGGAAACGGTTCGGCGATCCGTTGCGGAATCAAGGAAACCGTTTTCCCGGAAAACGGCGAAGTGAATTTCCCCTTTCGATTGGAAAGAAAGTCTACATGAGTATTGATTACGCTCGAGGTGTCTAGAAGACGTCCAAGTTCATCATCTTCTTTCTGATTGTGAATGGTATACATTATGCAATCGAGACCGAAATCCGAAATTTCTTTACACATATTCTCATAAAGCAGCGACAACGGAGAATTTTTTTTCCGACTTTGATCTCCTTCTACCATAAAACGACTTTTTATTCGTACAAGGATTAATGAATTAAGCAAAAAGAGAACTCCCTTCTGCAATACTTCACAATAAAAAGCTATTAAGCACAATATTGGATTTTCCGACGAAATAACTTACAACATTCCGTTTATTATTGGTGTAGGTCAGCGCAATGATTGTCGGCGATAGCTTCTTTTTCACTGTCGTCACTTTTTTTGCAGCAGCATCTATTAAATATTTTATTCTTGCACGAGCGAAAGAAGGTTAAATGATTCTTATAGCCAATCTTTGAGAAACATTTCGCCCCATTACGCGGACGAGTCTCTCGGGAAATATTTTTCGACTAGAGGAAACTCTTTGACGCCGACGCGACTAGCCTAGACTAGCCCACCAGAGCGAATTCCAAAGTTGGCTTGAGAGGGCTAAAGGCGGGTGGCACTTTTCGTGCCGCACCGTTGAGTCCAACTTTTTATCTTTAGGGTGGCGAAATGTAATAAATTTCCGCGAAATATATTTTTTCGAGGCAGCACCGAGCGATATCGCTGTCGCACGTGCATTTGTACGCCTAGAGCCCCCAACTGAGTGCATAAATATTGAAATTTAGTGAAATTCCGAAGAATATTGAAACTATGTGCAATGAAACGCTAAATTGTAAATCTTCTGTTTGCCGAACTCTCCGCTGATACTCTTGGGATACAGTGTCTAAGATTTATTGAGGTATAAATTGCGATGAAGAATAGAAAAACTCAACGCGAGCAAGAGAATATCATGGAGCCACGTGGATTTCCAATCAATAAAATGTCATTATTCGTAATAATTTACATGTAATAAATTTCAAGCACTAATCATAAGTTGATATTTCTTTTACACAGTATCAAAGGCCTCAGTCGCACAGAATCACATTTAAAAAAAAAATCTCCTTCTCATCCTATGGAAAAATTACAATCTCGATTGTTGTACCTACGTCATAATTACAATAGCCCTCTTAATCTGAGTCTCTTTTATGCTTTTCAGACTTAAAACCCATGGAGAGGAAGTAATAAGAAAGCAGACTTTTTACCAATTTTTGGGATTAGAAAAAAATATCTTTTAAAGAATATAAGCACAGAACTTGTTTTCTGCGTTCGAAAGAAAATATATTGTTGCAGTAGCCACAAATACGTCAATAACGTTCCATAATGGGTGGATTAGGTGTACAAAAATTCTCGGAGAATCTTTCGACGCGATTTATGCGGAATGTGTTCGTGTCCTTGGACGAGTGTATTTTTTGAAGTGCATGCATAAAGCATATGCACACATCTCAGCTACTGTCTTTGCGTAAGAAAGCTAAAATGTAAATCAGATTTGCATACTACGGGTATTTAATGTACGATCTAAGAGTTTGGTAGCATTTTTGTGCTCCCGTCCGACGACCAGGCCCTTTCTATCTGCGAGCGAGGCGCCGGCCTAGACGCGATAGATTGCGATCTTCATGCTGCGCCGGATTCCCTGCATAAAATTTACACGTCGGGATTAAAATTTATAAAATTCAAAATTCCATTCGAGTGATTAAGTAATATCGCGAGTGATGGAGAAGGCGGGTATCTAGTTTTGTATTATACCGTTTATCTTCGCGTGCTTTCTTTTCCGCGTACGAGAGTCTCGTATACAAACAATTACACTGTAAAACCGAACAGCATTTCACGTACCTCAACACCAGCAAATCCAGTCGAGATCTCGAGAGTTATAGATATTGATAAATGAATTTCAACCTTGACTACTCGCGTATTGAGGCGTGTTCCCATCGTACGAGAACAGCTGACAATACATAACTCTAAATCGAAAAGTAATTAATTCGTAGACTAGTAGTAAATCAAAATAAAGGCGCCAACATTCATGAATATATTATTATACTTACTGATGATGAAGCAGATCTCGTTAACTAAACATAGCCTTACATAGAGAAAGCTTATTAACATGAGGTCAGGAAAGAGTACAGAAAAATAAGAAAATGGCTCAAGTATCCAACCATCAACAACCGTCAGTCAGCAGCCAACGGCAAAAGCTTCAATCTTTGGCTAAGAAATATAAGGTAAGGTTGTACAAATACGTATACAATTACGTACACAACTTCGTACTATGGATTATCCGGGGTACAATAATTTTTAAAAAAGAGAGATTTTCTGGCAGAGCCAAATAAATAAAGGTTGTGTTTCGTGTCTTGTAGTTGAGGCCACGTACCACGTCTGCTTTTTGATGAAATTGTGGCTTAGTTTGTGAATTTTTCGTACGGAGGCTTACGTCCCTCAGGGGCTCCCTGTTTGCCCCCTTTCTTGATGTATGGCATTGGATTAATGAACTGTGGTCCACGAGGCCGGGGGTCACTCACAATGACGTCATAACGTCATAACTATCCATGATGAGTGCCTGTGACGTCATTTGCACAGCTTGAGATCTCTCTCTTCCCTATACTCTCTTCTACTCTCGAGATCACTCACTTCACTCGTGGGGCCTAATAGCAATACTTCCCGATTCCCTTATACTAGGCCTCCAGGTCACGGCTCATGATGTCATACTTGCAGATTTCAGAATCATGGTACTTCTCCTTAGGCCATACAGGATACTAGGGTTTCTATTAGTCCTTATAAAACTAGGCCCCACATAAGCCTATCATACAGCTAAACCACTTATAGATTAGAATGATGAAGAGATGTGGATTGAACTCGCAAATTTCAGAATAAAGCTCGGGGTCACGTTTGATGAAGTCATTGTTTATTATCGTGGAAGAGAAGGGATACAGTATATATAGGATCATTAGGAGGTGTGGGAAAAATCGCGCGAGGGGTGTGAACTCGTAAATTTTAGATCTACTAAATTCAAAAATTGAAAATATTAAGCCCCATTAAACCATATGTAGCAGGGGGACAGAGTCAGGGGGACCAAATCTCCTCTGGACTTGAAAATTCGCTTTAAAATACCATCGAAATTGCAGAAAAAAATCCTACTCAACTATGGAATTCAATTTTTTTATTGGTTCACAAATTAAATTAATGGACTTTTATTGGGTTTATTATAGACCATTTTTCAAATATTGAACATTTATAGGGTTTTCAGGATTTATATGGGCAGTAGGTCAAGGGCTCGGTTTCAGGACTCACCAAACACACATACTTTCAGGATCATGTATAGGGTCGCTTTACGGGGGGGCAACTCACGCGGCTGCTGTGAACTCGCAAATTCTGGAATTAGAGGATAGGATTCAAGAAACGTCGGGAAAGACATGAATTAATTATGTCAAAAATGAGGTGATTATGGTTTCGTATTTCTTCACACACTCAAGGCGCTAATGTCGATAATTTCCACGAGAAATTGTCTAGGACAAGAAGTCACGGGTTCTTTAACGGAGTACACGAGGGGAGATAGGGAACCTGTTTTACGAGGCACGTGGGATATGAAAAATGTAGATCGTGACGTCACAAGGCTGACCTATGAAGTCAACAAACTGTAACGTCACAGACCCGAACTTTGGAGCAATACATATATAATAGGAAGGGGACTCGGGGAAAACTTATTTATGACGCCATCAACATGTGGCGTCACAAGACTTACTTATGACGTCATCATACTGCGACGTCACAGATCTCATCCCCATGCTATATATAAAGGTAGAGGGACTTGGAGAAAAAACTATGACGTCATTAAACTGTGACGTCACAAGTCCCGCCTCAAGCTATACATGATAGGAGAAGGACTTGTAAAACAAGTGATCTACGATATCATCAGATTATGGCATCACAAGTCCGACCTATGACTTCATCAAACTTTGACGTCACAGACCCGGACTTTGGAGATATATATAATAGGAGGAGAACTTGAAAAAAATTGATCTATGATGTCATCAGATTGTGATGTTACAAAGCTGACCCATGACGTTACCAAACTGTGATGTCAAAGACCCCGCCCCCAAACTATGTATAATAAGCGGGAAACTTGGAAAAAACTGATTTATGACGTCATGAGATTGTGACGTCGCATGGTAGACTTATGACGTCATCAAACTGCGACATCAGAGGCTCCACCCACAAACTATATATAATGGGACGGGAAATCTATGACATCATCAAATTAAGATGTCACAAGTCTGACCTATGCAGTCATCGAACTGTGACGTCACAGACCCTGCCCCTAAACTATGTAACTGATATATGATGTCATCGAATTGTGACGTCACAAGGCTGACTTATGACGTCATCGAACTGCGACGTCACAGACCCGGACGGAGCTATATATAATAGCAGGGGAACTTGAAAAAAATGATCTAGATGATGTCATCAGATTATGATGTTACAAAGCTAACCTATGACGTCATCAGACTATAACGTAACAGACCCCCACCCCTAAAGCTATATGTGATAGGAGGGGACTTGAGAAAAAACTGATTTATAACCGCATCAAACTGTGACGTCGCTGGCTCCACCTACAAACTATATATCATGGCAGGGGAACTTGAAAAAAATTGATCTAGATGATGACATCAAATTGTGATATTACAAAGATAACCTAAGACGTCATCAGACTGTGACGTCACAGACCCCCGCCCCTCAAATCTATATATTATAGGAGGAAACTTGAGAAAAAACGAATTTATGACGTCATCAAACTGTGACGTCACAGTCTCCACCCACAAACTATATATAATTTTGTGGGGGGGGGGAACTTGAAAAAAATTGATCTATGACATCATCAGATTAAGATGTCACTAGGCTGACCTACGGTGTTATCAAACTGTGACTCAAACTGAGCCATTACAGGCCCCGCCCCTAAACTATGTAATAAGATGGAAACTTGGAAAAAACTGATATATATCACGTCATTCGATTGTGATGTCACAAGACTGACCTATGACGTTATCAAACTGAGACGTCACAGACCCAGACTTCAAAGCTATATATAATAAGGTGGGAACTTGAAAAAAAAAAAAATGTTCTATGATTGTCATCAGATTGTGACCCGTACTTTAGAGCTATATATAATAGGAAGGGGACTAGGAAAATGACGGCTTCCTTAACGAAGTTAAACGAGGAACGTAGGGAACCTGTTTTATGATTCGAATGAGATTTGGTATTGAAAATTCAAGGAAGCCTAGATCATATATAGCTCGACAGTCGAAATTTTTCTAAGTCCCTCTCCTATCATATATAGCTCGAGAGTCGAAATTTTTCTAAGTCCCCCTTCTATCATATATAGCTCGAGAGTCGTAATTTTTTCTAAGTCCCCCTCCTATCATATATAGCTCGAGAGTCGAAATTTTTCTAAGTCCCTCTCCTATCATATATGGCTCGAGAGTCGAAATTTTTCCAAGTCCCCCTTCTATCATATATAGCTCGAGAGTCGAAATTTTTCTAAGTCCCCCTTCTATCATATATAGCTCGAGAGTCGAAATTTTTCTAAGTTCCCCTCCTATCATCTATAGCTCGAGAGTCGAAATTTTTTCTAAGTCCCCCTCCTATCATATATAGCTCGAGAGTCGAAATTTTTCTAAGTCCCTCTCCTATCATATATGGCTCGAGAGTCGAAATTTTTCTAAGTCCTCCTTCTATCATATATAGCTCGAGAGTCGAAATTTTTCTAAGTCCCCCTCCTATCATCTATAGCTCGAGAGTCGAAATTTTTCTAAGTCCCTCTCCTATCATATATGGCTCGAGAGTCGAAATTTTTCTAAGTCCCCCTTCTATCATATATAGCTCGAGAGTCGAAATTTTTCTAAGTCCCCCTCCTATCATCTATAGCTCGAGAGTCGAAATTTTTCCAAGTCCCCCTCCTATCATATATAGCTCGAGAGTCGAAATTTTTCTAAGTTCCCCTCCTATCATCTATAGCTCGAGAGTCGAAATTTTTTCTAAGTCCCCCTCCTATCATATATAGCTCGAGAGTCGAAATTTTTTTAAGTCCCTCTCCTATCATATATGGCTCGAGGGTCGAAATTTTTCCAAGTTTTTCGCTGGACGGCGCACGGCGGACGGCGGACGGCGCACGGCGCACGGCGGACGGCAGATTTCTCAAATAGCCCCCCATAAAACAGGTTCCCTGTTAAAACTTATTTATGACGCTATGAGCATGTGACGTCAAAAGGCTGATTTATGACGTCATCAAACTGCGACGTCAAGGACCCGGACTTTGCAACTATATATGTTAGCGTTAGAGTATGAAATCCGTTAATGCATGGATGAACTAGGTATTACATGCAGTATCTAAATCAGGTCGTTAGAGCATATAATTTTTCCTCTTTATATGTTATAACTAGCTAATTTATAAACTAACGAAGGGGAAACAGTTCATCCATGTAAGAGAGAGAAGAAATGAAAAATATCTATCTTTAGAATTAGAATTAAGCAGTACATATGAACATGTGAGATTTCTGTAATCTAATTGTACTTTCTACTTGTATTTTTTCATTTCCATCTACTCCTGAAACTTGTAAGATCGGCAATCAGCACTTCTGTGCACATTTTATGAATGCTGAGAGAAACTTTTTCTAGTACCTACGTTATCTGATAATCGCCCATTTAACATGTCTATTCGTGTGCATTGTGTTTTCTCGCACAGTAAATTCAAGACTGCTAAGAAAGTCTATGTTATCGAATGCAGTTAACAGTGCGATTTGATCAGTGATACTGTGGTGTGGTTGTTTTCATCCTCATTAATAATTATGGCTAAAAACGTTATAGATCTCGAAGAAATGAAAAAAAAATTTAAAAATAAGATGACCTTGTGCTCCGGTGCAGCTAACTCTGCGTCAATGACGCTTACAAAGTATAATGATTTAGTTTCGCGAGTGAAGACTGTGAAAAGTGATGGCAAAACGTCACCAGGAGATTTCTGGTTGATGCGCCATTACGACGTAATACATGTAGACGATGTGGATAAATTAATTTCTCCAGTGAAGAGTGCCGATGGTGTTATTAAATACTATGCGACAACGGACGATTTATTTGATTTGCTGTATGACGCTCACGAGAAACTCGGTCATGGAGGCCGCGATAAAATGATGTACGATTTGAATTCCCGGTATAAGAATATCACGCAAAAACAAGTAACGTTATTCCTGCACTGTTGCGACGTGTGTGCAATGAAGAAGAGCGGGATTAAAAAAGGTATTGTAGTTAAACCTATGGTTTTTCAGAATTTCAACAGTCGGTGCCAAATTGATTTAATTGATAAGCAAGCAGACCCAGACAACTCTAATGAAAACCGTGTGTTTAATTTCATCTTAGTGTACCAAGATCATTTGACTAAATTCGTCGTCCTAAAGCCTTTAGCAAGGAAGTGCGCCATAGAGGTTGCCGATAACGTAATTGAAATTTTTCTACTATTAGGCGCTCCGTCCGTTTTGCAATCCGATAACGGCAGAGAATTTCGGAACAAAGTAATCGATCATTTGAAAAAAATGTGGCCCGAATTGTCCATTGTTCACGGCAAGCCTCGACACAGCCAGTCCCAGGGTAGCCGATTTTCGGTGGGATCCAAAATTTGCAAATTATGTGAAAGAGTGCGCGCCATAAAACGTAAACGTGAAGAATCTGTCGACGGTTTAGAGGCGCAGGCTCGGCAAATGCGACTACGCTCCGATTCCAATTTTCCTAATCCTCAGGTGGGGGACAACGTCAGCATTCCGATCCCGGACGTAGATCGAGGAAAAACAGATGCGCGCTCGATGCTGGCATGCGTGATGGAAATTACGGCAGATAACCTTTATAGACTCGGGACGCGCAGTGGTATCTTGAAATGCTTGTACGCACGCTCGCAATTTGGCTTATGCAAAGAAAAATTTATCCACGTACACGAAGTACCTACTACCTCATCGTCACTCACACTACGCACGGCCGCTTCTTCGCAATCCCTGAGTGGAGGACAGGGATTTGCAAAGTGTAATTGCACCACCAAGTGCTCGACTAGCAAGAAGACGAGATGTGCGTGCCGAAAGAGGGGTTTGTTATGTAATTCAAGGTGCCACAACAGTAACTCATGTGAAAATAAGTAGTTATTTGTAACTTTGCCAATTTATTTTAGTTTTTTTAGTTTTTTCTTTTATTATGTTGACGCGATATGAGAATCAAGAAATTTTTGCTTCATTTGGCTGCAATAAGTGATAATATTTTGTTTTTATATACTTTCGCTAAGCGTCTCCCGTTGATCTATGAAATAACTAGTTATTATATACCGTCACTAGTTCATCTGTAAAATAAATATTGCTTTTAATACTCTAACTAAAATGCCTTGTTATTATATGTAATCCCTAGTTAGATCATACATTAACTGAATTTTACACTCTAACGCTAACATATATAATAGAAGGGGAACTTGAAAAAAAAATGATCTAGTTAGAAAGCTGAACTATGACATCATCAGACTGTGACGTCACAGACCCCCGCCCTTCAAAGCTATATATTGTAGGAGGGAACTTGAGAAAAAACCGATTTATAACGTCATCAAACTGAGCCGTCACAGGCCCCGCCCCTAAACTATGTATAATAAGAGGGGAACTTGAAAAAAAAATGATCTATGATGTCATCAGATTGTGACGTTACAAGACTGACTTATGACGTTATCAAACTGCGACGTTACAGACCCGGACTTTGGGCTATATATAGGGTTGGGCACTTTTCATGAAAAGTCATTTTATGAAATGAAAAATGGAAACGTTTCAGAAAAGTTGTGAAATTTCATGAAAAGTGAAAAGTTCTCATCGTGTGACCCCTTGGTTTCACTCACCGTTTCGCGGGCTTAATATTTTGGGGGACTATTTGCATAATTATTCTTAGACTAGGATTTTACGAGGCGCTTACAGCTGATGGAATGTGCAGTTCTGAACAGATCGTTTTATAAGCACGTGAATCAACGTGTCGCACAATGGTCAATGTATTTTTGAAAATTTGAGAAGAGAAAAGTCCTTGAAAAGTGCCTTCGGAAATTTTCATTTTTCATTTCACTACTCTTCATGGATCAACTCTAGCTATATATAATAGGAAAGGGAACTTGAAAAAATTTGACGTCACAGACCCTTATCCCCCAAAGCTATATATGATAGGAGGGATCTTAGGAAAAAACTGATTTATGTCGTCATAAGACTGTGAAGTCACATGCTCCACCCCCAACTTATGTGACCTATGACGTTATAGAACTGTGACGTCACAGGCCCAGCCCCTAAACTATGTATAATAAGAGGGACATTTGGAAAAAAACTGTGACGTCACAAGACTGACTTAGGACATTATCAAACTGCGACGTTATAGACTTGGACTTTGGAGCTATATATAATAGGAAGGAACTTGAAAAAAAATGATCTATGATGTCATCAGATTGTGACATTACAAAGCTGACCTACGACATCATCAGACAATGACGTAACAGAGCCCAACCCCTAATGTTATATATTATGATAGGAGGGAACTTGAGAAAAGACTGATTTATAAGTCATCAAACTGTGACGTCGCAGGCTCCACCCCCAACTTATGTAAAACAGGAGGGGAACTTGAAAAAAATTGATCTATGACATCATCAGATTAAGATATCTCAAGGCTGACCTATGACGTCATCGAACTGTGACGTCACAGGCCCAGAGCCCAGCTATATATGATAGAAGGGGACTTATAAAATTTTTGAGCTCCAAGTTTTTCCGACTGGCCGGACGGAAGACGTCCCCCCCCCCCCACATAAGACAGGTTCTCTGTCAGTTTTTTTGTGAAAAAATCTGATTTCTTACTTCTCTACCACTCGAGGTCAGAAATTTCTCTAGGGGAAGGGAATAGAAAGGAATGAACGACTACGGTCCAGAAGCAGGGATTAGGGTAGGGTGGTGGTTTATGATGCCCACTTTAGACCATATTAGACCGCCGATACAGTATGTGAACGACAATATCATTTGTCCCAACGGAGGAGGTCGAAGTTCAGTCTATTGGGTCTTATAATGGACGTTTAGGACAAACGTTCAGGACCCAACCGACTGAAGTCGCCTCCAGTCGGTGGTCGCTACCGATGATGTGTCACCCCGCAGTAAAGAACCAAAAAAGTTGGCCAGAGAGGACGATACTGTGATCCGATTCTTGTTTTCGATACCGAAAATCAGCACACGGGTGAGATGTTGAATACAGTTTTTATTTGCAATATTAGAATGACGCTTTAAGATAGTACTTCTGTCAGAAATGCGGGTACGTATTTAAGATCTTTGATCGCTGAGTAAATAATGAAAAATTTTACATTCTGAGTCACGCCGAAAAATGATAAATATTATAAATACTGGAATAGATACGATTTACTCTGTGTGTTTAAAGAATTAATCTCGTTAAATGCGGCGGCAAAGCGACGGCCGGCTTCGTGCTTTATTGAACAAGCATACGATATGTACACAGAATGTATTAAGATCTTCTCATAATCAAGTTCGTTAAACGTATCGGAGTTCATATTTCTGATTTACAGCGCTTTCGTGCGAGTATTACGTTTACACCTACCACATATACCTTTCGATGAAGAAGTAAGAAAGCGCCACAATAGGCACTCACCGTATACTGATGTACATGACGCAAAAAAAATGATGAAAAATATCTTCCATCCGCGTGTGAGTCCAACATGAGCGTGAGTAATGAATAATAATTTAGCCTCGAACTAAGTCGACCGTCTGATTTTATCGCTCTACTGGCCAGATCGTACGGTCATCATTTCAGAGCTTTAAAATAAAATACCGCTGGTTCGCACTTATCCATACCATATTCATTTGTTTCATTTGCGCTTACTCTCTACGATAGCATTAAACCTGTTTCGTTACTAAAAATGACAAAGTAAATTTTATACAGTATCACGTATGGGCCACTTTTCTGGAATTGTACTCATTTTCTACAGTCTTCGTGCGTCATATAGCGAGAAATTTTTTCGTGGAGTGGGAGAAGAAGAATTAAAGATACATATTTTTCTCACTTGATGGCTGATGATGGCGAAATGCTTTCAACGATGCGATATTGGGGTTCTGCAGATGCATTCCCTACCCCATTTACTCTCTGCACAGCAACAAAAACTCGTTTCTTTTCTCGTGTCCAAGTCCACCTCCACCCTGTCATTCATCGTGACAGTATGAGTCCGCATCGAATTTACGAACTCCTAATCGATAATTGAGCGATTCGACGGGTTCCAGTTTGAGTACAATGTTTTTCACACTTGAAGTGAGATGTCCGTCTCGGCTCGATGTAAATTTCTTTACCCTAAAATCTTTGGCCAAAGTCTCCTGGAAGAAGATACTGTGCGTGAGTATCGAAACTTACCTGCGTCCATCGAACGACAACCCACACAAGACAACCGATAATAATCGAAGTGGCGCCTTCAACATTACGTAATAAAATATTTTTATCGGTACCCGTTCGGACGAGGCACGCCATAAATATAATGTAAGTACGTGTATCTGCATACAACCTGCCTATAAAAGAGGGACATTTACCAAGTGTATATATACTGGTACACTATTTTTCGTTAGATACCGTATTTGTAACGATGCAATTTTCAGGCTGTAAATATTTTATCGCGATAAATTATTACCGGTTCTACGTAAGTTAGGTACTCGGAAAACCGAAAACGGACGCTAGCCGCGCGATGGGGCGGTAGAAAGACGGAAAATGAAGAATAGTTCGACGTCGTCATACGCGCGCCGGTTTGAACGAACGCGAGCAAATGAATTCGAACGCATAAAAATCGTACGTGACAAATTATTTCGTGTGGATTACAAATTAATTATTAAATTGGAATCAATCCAAAACGTAATAAAATACTCAACTGTTATTTTCATTACGATCGTCGAACGTGCGGAGATACCGCACGGTTGATGGACCGCACGCGAGTTCTCTTTCTCCATCTCAATCTTGTCATCGTATTCTAAGAGCGCAGGACCAGCGCGTGAGGTGGCGTCGTTAAGAACGTGAGTGCTTCGACAAATGCGAGACAAAAATCTGAGGAAGTTAGAAAGTGGAACATTATAATGTAAGGGACCAAACAACAAGACCCCCGGAGTGGATGGCGTACCTTCGGAGATGCTTAAGAACGGTAGCACGGAGTTGAAAAGAAACCTCTTCAGTTTATGTCTCGCCATATGGAAGATGGAGAGTATCCTGGAGAACTTTAAGGTAGCCAAATTGGTGAAGAAGGGGGCCACATGGGCTGCGGCAATTATCGCGGAATTTCTCTATTGGCATCGGCCGGGAAGTTATTTGCAAAGGTCATCAACAACTTGCTAACTTAGGTAGTGGAATCGACAACACCAGATAAATGGCTCGGAGGCGGGGCCTGTGACTTCACAACTTGATGACGTCATGGGTCAGCTTGGTGACACCAAAATCTACATTTTTCAGACGCCACGTGGCCCATAAAATAGGTTTCCGACCACCTCTCGTTCAACTCTGTTAAAGAACCTGTGAGATTTCCCAAGTTCTCCTCCTAATATATTTAGCTTGGGGGGCCTGTGACGTCACACATCAGTTTTTTTTCAAGTCCCTCGTAACAGCTACTTGGGGAAAACGCTTCATCTACACTGATCTCTTGGAGAGACCGACTAAGCTTGTTCCACACACGCATGCTGCGCCATCGATTGCAGTGCGAATACGTTGCCTACTCAACTTTGTTGAAGCAGCCATGTCCACTTTACACCTGCGGTAGGTGAAAATGCAGCTGACCATGGAGTTCACACATCAACGTCGCGTATAAACACACGAGTTGTCCATTTACTTAGCTCACTCGGGGCAATTCTTGCTTTCCATTTTAAAGCAAGGGGCGCCTGGCCTCCTTCTTGACCCACAAAGCCTCTTGATTGGCCGTTGTCGCCTCTTTTTACTTTGAACACCATCGCTCTCTCCTCAGCAAGAAGCTCGATTGGTGGTGAATGTGCTAGAATACGCAAAGAGCCTCCACACCTTAGCGCAGCTCTTCGTTGGATCTCCACCATCTCTCTTCTTCTATATGGTATTTACATTGAGTCGGAATAAGAGGGTCGACAATGCGATGCTCACCATGACCCTTCTTCTTGCTCTCTCGGTCATCAGGAAATGGTGGATGAAGCTCAGCGTTGAGTCAAACCAGATGTCAAGGTACTTCATTCGCTTCTTGGTTTCCGTTTCCACTTCTTGCAGGCGAAAGGTGGGTGGACTGAACCTCCGACGGGTCGTAAATAAAATGACCTCTGTCTTACCAAATACAAGTACTAGTCCAGCCGACTCGATCCAACGCATCACTACCTCTAGAGCCCGCCTTACCCTGCTCTCCACCGCTACAATTGTTTCACCACAGTATAACCCGCATTGCAGATAAGCTTAACACTCGTTGGCAGCTTCACCCAAGAACCGACCCCTACGGCACACTACAAGTAACAGGGCGCATTACCGTACCAGCAGACGTCTCTGCTTGGATTTGACGACAACTATGATAGCTGGTGATCATCCAGAGCAGGAATACGAGCACTTCTGCGTCCACGAGGCCTTCCAATATCCTCCTCCATAGAGTCGAGTTGAACGCATTTCTTATGTCGAGGCTGACGGCTGCGCAAAACTGACGCGTAGCTATTGCTGTCTCGGCTATCCTCTTCAACCGAATTCCAACATCGGATGTACAGCGTCCAGTCTGAAACTCGTACTGACTACTAGAGTTTATATCTCTTTGCTTCAAATAGCTCTCTAGTCGATTGGCTATCACTCTCTCCAAGAGTTTCCCAGCATTGTCCAGCAGACAAAGGTCGATAAGAGGATGGAAGGCCAGGTGGTTTATCTTTCTTATCAATCAACGCTAAGCTGGCACAGAGAACAGTTCCTCAGTAACCATCGCATTGATTGTATCAACAAGCAGTGGTGGGTCAACTGAATGAACGGCGCGCCAGACTGGATTTGGAATCTCATCCGGGCTCAGAACCTTCCAATACTCCCCCTTCAGTCTGCATTCACCTTCTCGGTATTTAGAGAGGATATACCCTCCTCTTCTACTATTGGTAGCATTACCATTGGTGGTGGCTGCTATGGGAACGAGCCATCAATGATTTTCTCCACAACATACGGCTTCATTCGCCTCATTGCTGAGAGGTTCTTTAGGTTGTAGGAGTGCCAAACGGGTTTTTCCTCTGCCATCTCGCACAGCTCTTTCCATGCAGCACTCTTGCTGTCTTTGATGGCTTTCTTCAGCCTCTTACTAGCCAGCTGGTATTCAGGTGCAATCGCCTGCGCCTCTTCGCGGCCTCTACTACGCTGGTATATTGGTCCGTCAGTAAACTGCTCTCCTCTCCTTTGGTGGACCTGGAGCTATATATTAGGAGGAGACTTGGAAAACTCTCGGGTTCTTTCACGGAATTGAACGAGGGATGGCGAAGAACCTGTTTTATGGGCCACGTGGGGACTGAAAAATATAGATTGTGACGTCACAGACCCGGAATTTGAAGCTATATGTAATGGGTTATTCATTTTTAATGGAATAATCGTATTGATTATTAAAAAAATATATATTATAAGAATAATGATGATATTACTACAGGCCTATCTTTAAAAATAAGTAAAGGCTTTAAATTAATCTCATCGATATTATTATTATTTTAAATTTAAAGGATTTGATGATTTGTTAATATGTAAAATAATCAAGTGAATAATTGAAAATTCTAATAGCTGAAATAAAATGAATTGAAAAAAATCGATTAATTAAAATATTGTTAGTGAATCGATTACCACAAATTAAATATATTAATTTATTGTCAATTAATGGAATAACAGCAATTTGTTGATATTGACATTTTATTGATTTCATTTGAATTATTATTTTTTAAATAATTTATTAATTTAAATAAAATAATTATAAATTGTAAATTTATATTAATAAATTTTATTAATTATATTATAATTGTAAATCAATTAATGATTATCTATCTTTTAATATTTATTTCAATTTATATTCGTAAATTAATTATTAATGAAATTATTAAATAAAAATAATTAAAATATAAAAATACAAAAAAAAAATAATTGTTTTCATATAATTTTTGTTATTAAGTCATAACGGAATCGAATAATAAATATCCGAATTCATAAAAATGATAATAAAAATTATTAAATTAAAAATTTCAATAAAATTATTTAAAAGAAATATTAAAATTGTTAAATCAATAAAATAAAATAAAATCTAAATATTCAATTATAAATAAGATTATAAATTTAAATGATCCTAATTCTAAATTGAATCTAGAAATACGTTCAGACTCACTTTCATAGAAATCAAATGGATTGGAGGGGAACTTGAAAAAAACTGTATGATGTCATCAGATTGTGACGTCACAGACCCCCGCCCCCCGAAGCTATACATGATAGGAGTGAGACTTAAGAAAAAACTGATCTATGACGTCATCAGATTGGAACGTAAGAAGGCTAACCACAAGGTTATCAAACTGTGACGTCACAGATCCCGCCCCCCCAGCTATTTATAACAGGAGGGAAACTCGGAAAAAACTGATCTAAGACGTCATCAGATTGTCATGTCACAAAGCTGATCTGTGACGTCATCAAACTGTGACGTCACAGGTCTCATTTCGAGCTATGTATGATAGGAGGGGGACTTGGAAAATTGTTGAGCTCCGAGCTTGCGGACGTTTTTTCCAAAAAAACGACCGATAAAACAGGTTCCCAGTTGATATTTTAAAAACTCATATTATACAAAATTTCACGCTTGTACCACCATTTGCCCTTAATCACCATAATTTTGGTTATACCGCTTGCACTATCCGGACATAACTCGTGTTAAGCTCTTATACTCAAAGAAGAAATTCAGCTTCAGATTCAATATGATTTTATAGCCAAGCTCAAAGGTTCCGAACATCACCTTCCTCTGGATCCACCTCTTCAGAGGTGGATCCAAAATTTTTCAGGTGCCCCCAAGTTAGCGGCGATTTAGAACTACTGCTACCAAGCAATTTCGGTCCAGAAGAACGAGAAAGAGAAGGGGAAAGAAGTCGAGAAGGTGAAGCAAGGCTGCAGCCAAGTGTCAAAGTAGTTTTGACGTTAAAGTTGCAACTAAGAATGTAGCTGCGAACCACCAAAGACGTCAAAATTTCCATGAGGGCCATACCTTCGACAGGGAAAAACATGAATACGTCATCAATGCAAATTAAGTACGATACCACGAATTACTCTGATTCATAATCGATCCATTCGCAACGCAGAATGTTTCTTATAGTCTACCGATGCGATGCGCTGTCGGTGACGTCAAAATTTGTACTCATAGACAGGCTGAATGAGAATCGTCACAGCTGGGAGGAATATCGCGATCATCGAGGGAATGGAATTTGGTGGATTATTGCGTAAGTACGAAAGAATTGTATGGCGCCTGCAGCCGATGCCAAGTAGACATTATCGCGATTTCGCATTCCCCAAGTGAGAATAAAAATCAGAAAAACAAGAACGACAAGAAGAACGCGACGAGTATACGTTTCTGCGATGATGACGATAATAATAACAATAATACAATACAAGAGGAATATTTCGTAATGTAATAGATTTTCGGAGAGGATAGAAAATTTTGCGATATATTAAAAATCAAATTTGAAGAAATGAAGAAAGAGAAAAAAAAAAAGTTTCGGTTATATTTATCTTTCAATACCAATAGGAAAATTCTTTCTCCTCGAGATCTCCACTCTTCAGCTAACGCTTTTGTGTTCCGGCTTTTTTCTTACGCGTACCATCCGACTATAGAAAAGTCCATTAAAAATGATTTACGCCCGACTTTATGTAACTGCTTCCATTTATGGGACCATGAGACACTATAACTACAATTTTTATTTCAATCTAAGATATTTTTAATAATTCAACGAGCTGTCGCTCGCGGAAATTACTATTCATTAAATTTAAGCTAACGAAGAATGCTCTTTCGGCTGCACTTTACAATTGCCTTTTAACTCGAAATATTTTTATTATAAGTAAAATGAAGTACGCGCGTATTAGATCACCGGAAAAATACTTACTGTCTATTACGAAACAACTTCGCTAAAGCTTTTTTGAACTAACCCTTCTGGTCAGCATCGAGCTTTACAGCAATATCGCTTATGAACGAAAAAGTTTGTCGTTCATGACGTACAAGGAGGATAAAATGCTCGAAACGAGGTCTCTCCGGCGATTTTACACAACGATGATCTTTCGAAACACAAAAAAATGAAGTTCTCATGTTTCCAGACGCTAGCTGCAACAAGTAAAGTGAATCGATGCATTTATTGTGAGAATTGATCGCACTTTAGGTTACATAAATCGAGGTCAAAGTAATTAATTCTTCGTAAAGTTCATCGTAGAAACTATAATTAGGTTTAACGATTTTTAAGATTATAGAAAAGAGCAACTGGATACACACAGTAATGGAGAAATTATCTTACGAACATGGATATGTGAATAAGGTACATGAAGATATTGGTGAAATAAGAAAAATAACTTAAATACCTTTGTATATTAATAGTATTAACTTGGTAAGGTTATAAAATTGTTTCAAATTTTATTTTATTGATTAGTTTTATTCGTTATTAACGTAACTATATTTATTTATTAGGTACTTCAATTCATCTCATCATTCATCATCATGATTATTATTACCCATTATTTCTAGAAGAGGTCCACCTTAATTCGTGATAAATCTTTTTTGCAGCACTATATCGGTGCCTAGGTCGAAATTGTTGTGATTCAGACAAATCAAATATTCGACACTTCACAGGCGGTATACCTACTTCTACATACTCTCTCCAATATTTTTGAAATTTTGTAACTACAACATTTTTTTTCGAAGGGGTATCTCTCATTCTTTTATACTATCCTTGCTCAATATAATCTACTAGAAAACTAGGTACTATTGAAAATCACAATTTGGGATCCAAGAATCGAACTTTTTTTTATTATTCTTCAATAATAATAATGAGTTATACGTATTTAATATCGTGAACATATAGCCTATTTCGTAACAAGGAATTCAATGCAATATCATCTCAAGAACCATTTAAATTTTGCATTAAAATAATTCCATTAGAAACGTTAAAACCAGACGGCTAGACCTAGGCTATACTTTATAATAATTCAGCTTATAATATTTTAAAATGAATGTGCTTACAGTCGGGATTCTATTCATTACGTTTGACGTAGGAATTTGCATTTTTTCGCCATTGAAAACTTTATACAATCATATTTCCCATTAAGCTCCATAATAGTAACGTTATAATTTTTTATATACTCGTAGATTGGCGTTACACATTATTGTATGTGGGCTATGATTATAATGACAAGTTTTGAAAGGCTCATGAAAGAACTATAGATAATATTACAATGCAATATGGATGTAGAATTTGGCCTAAGAGTACACATATAGTAATATCTTATATTTACGAATATCGTTCTGTCAACAAAATCTGTTGATATACGAATACGAAGATATAGGGTACAGTCGTCGTTTTTATCCGGACGAGAAACAAGATACATACCAAACAACTACACTTAAATCAAATATAGGTGCCCGTTAGTTATAAGTTATATATTTCAAATTTCGACACATTGAAGAAAACTTAATAAGCCCATATCCAATATTTTCAATGAATGTATAGTAAATTAACAATTTAAAAACTTTCCCTAGGATTATCCAAATACGAATAAGCTTTATCTTATTTTTTTCATCAATCAAGTTCGTTGCTAAGATTCCTTTTTATTGTACACATCTTCCTCGAAACAACAATAATTTCGAACATGAAAATCATTAACGCTTTGATGTAACTTATTTCGATATAGACCGAAAACTAGGCTTGGGTTCCCTTTAGATGGATTAGGAAATGAAATAATAAATTCCCTAACAATATTTGAAATATATAAACAACAACATTGATGAAATTTTCACTGAGAAATATCTTACAAAACAATGAAAATAATTCCATTCATAATTGTTATGTTCAGGTAGGTACTTTCCTATCTAAAAACAATTCAACACATTTATTGACCATATTTAGAATAAGAAACGTCACTAGAGACATAATTTTTTGTTTAATCAGTTTTAACACGATCTTACTTTTGATCAAATCATGATTCGAAATACTTACAACTGTTCCTAGATAAATCTATCAGTAAACTGACAGCTAGAGCTGGAACCAAAATACTTAAAATAATAAATGAGTTTACATAATTTTTCAAAGTACCTACCGCATCTTGTAATTTCTTGCCTACACGGTATCGGCGAGGTGAAAAGATGGAATGATCCATAAGAGAAAGAATGATATAAGTTATTATCTTCCTAAGAGCCTGAATACTGTTGCATTTTGTGCATAAAAATATAATAAGTAGTATGCATAATTATGTACCCATTTTGATAGCAATGAACGAAGATTCTGAGAGAGAAACTTTTGTTTAATTATAAAGAGAATAATAAAAATATTCGTATCTAGAAATAAACAGTTTTTCTTTCAAGTAAGTACCAATTTATCGCAACTGATAAGTTGAAAGGTAAAAAAAAAAATAAATATGAATTTCAACGTAGAAAAAAGAGACGATGAAAGTAACAGTTACTTACAAACTTTTCAAAATACGGTACGTATCAACATTAATGAAAAACACCATAATAATAACAAATTTAAATTTAATATTTAAATTAAAGACTAATAAGTTTATATATATAAATCATTAAAAATCGATAAATATCTTTATTAAGTAAATTTAATGATTCCAAAAAAAATTATCGAGCTTAATGAATTACATCAAAAAATATATCTTTACAAATAAATATTCTAAAATTTAATATATTATACCTCTAAAAATTAAAATACTTCGAATCGCCTATTGTTGCAAACGAACCCTAAAAATATTAAAAATAAGTATCAAAAATGATACCGGTAACTTGAAAAGGAAATAAAAAACTCAAAAATAGTTATTAAAAAAATAATATCAATAAACTCAGCATTGCGACACCTAGGTCTAAACTTGAATGCTGGTTGAACACAAATGCTTCTTATTTAAAAAAGCATAGGAAAATAGACTCTTGACAAAAAATAAGAAAAAAAAATTAAACTGTGTAAGCAAAATCTAGAATTTAACACAGAAATGAAATGTCTTGGGATAATACTCGACCCTAATCTCAATTATAGTAAACATATCGAGTACATAGTGACAAAAAACAAGAAATATTATAATAAAATTCGATCTCTCCAAAAGAACAAATTTAGCTTTAATACCGAAAAAAATGAGACACTATAATCCACTATTTAGATTAATAACAGAATATAGATCCCTAGCGTACTTCTCCAAATTAAGAAAAACAGATGTGAAAAAACTAAAATCCCTACAAAGATTACTACTAATAGGTGTAATCTTGGCCTACAAAACCATTTCCCCAAATATAATAGCGGGCATCTTATCAATAAAATCAAGACAGCAAAAATTAGAAATAAATCTGGAAATATTATTAAAAAACAGCTGAATGAGGAAATTGCGCTAGCCAACGTAGAAATGATGAAAGCCTGGGTAGAACAAGCAAATAAGGATAATATGGGAGACGATGAACAAAGTTAATACCTGACATAGTTAGGCCAGATTAAAACAGAAAAAACTCAAATCCAATTTTTACTTAACACACGATCTTTCTGGACACGGCAAATTTGCATCATAATTGAAAAGATCCAAAATCACAAAAAATGAAATCTGCGGGGCATTCGGGGAATCGGAAGACACCCCCGACCATACCTTTGCAGAATGCAAAGAACTCAGAAAAATACGAAAAAAGTATAATATTACTGAAAAAGATTGGGAAAACTGTTTACTCGAAAAAGAAAGCTACAGAAAACTTGGAGTCAAAGAAATTTTGAGGGGGAAAAAAACAATGAAATAGTTGAAATAAAATGGGGGGGGGACGGATACCCCTTGGGATTAAGTTGAGCATAACTGTCTACATTCAGATATTATTTAAAAAAAAAAATATTAGATAAATAAATTTTGTAAAAATTCCAACCTCAAGTACGAACTCGAAATCAGGATGCTTTGGGGGCGAGAAACTGAATTGTAGCACTCTGCATAATGTACGAGTATAATAAATAATAAAAAGAATTTAAAAAAACTTGAAAACTTGAGGAAAAATATACGTACGATAGAACAGAAAAAACGAAAAACTGTAAGTTATAATGTGATTAATTTTAGACAACTAAACAAATATTTGTAACAAATTTAATTAATTAGTTACAGTTTTATCTATTTTTTTTTCTTGAAAACTTTCATGAATCGCATATAAGCCTACATACAAGTACCCATTATAAGAAGATTCAAATTATAAAACAATGAGTTTTCATCGGAGTTTGGTCATTTATCTCGTAATTAAAACTACTCTGAAACTCATCCAAGAATATAAACTTTTTGATTTTTGTGTTGGACCTCACGGAATTATTTTTGAAATATTCATTTTCTCACAACAAGAGGGAAGAAAATTTATCTTGCAACATTAATTACCTATATTATAGTCCTAATCAAGTTTTCAGTTCTCACTTTCCAGTTATGACAATTTGTTCATTCATCCACAAAGCTTTCTACAAGTCATCTTTAAAAACTTAAATATACGTACCTGTTCGGGTACCGTCCATGTCTTCAAAACAAAATTGATAGAAAATCATCATTCAACAATATTGCCCGAATCAATCCGAATGAATACTATAGGCCTATTCTCAAAATTCTCACACTACAGTAAAAAAAACAAAACACACCACTGCATTAATTCAAACTATTTTGTGGAAATTTTTCAAGCTATAAAGGTATTAATATTTTAAACGATAAAAAAAACTTTAAATGTAAGAATTAAAACTCCAATAAGGTGATTGTTCGAAATTCTCTATCTATGCTATCGGTACTTACCCATACACTTACTCGAACTTACCTGTAGGCTGTTTTCTTCGGAATTTTAAGGTTATGTAGTCTCTAACGAATAGAGATTTGGTTTTGTTTTATTTTCATCTTCTAGTCTAAGATACTAGATTCCCATAAATAGGTCATGTAACATTTTTTCTTATCGCAATGCACTCCTTTGGGCTACTGGGGATACGAAGTATCCCGACGACAAGAAAAAGAGAGAGAAACCTTTTGTACATGATGCACTCCTGTGGGCTACTGGGACCGCGGTCCGACGCGTACTGAAAAACTATGTTGGGTTACCTCTCCGGCTACCTGTTTTGGAAAAAAAGTTAAATTGGTTTCGGATGCTCCGAAAAGGGTCAGGGGCTAACAATTCAGCCTATTGGCTGCCCCTCCATTCTTTCTCATTAATCATACTCATAGTAGTTTCACTGATGACGAGAGGAGTTCTAAATATTGGAAGATTTTCTTCCAGTGAGGATAGTATGAAATCCGATAACCATCTCTTGATTAGGTCTAGAATTTCTTTTGATTTTTATTATACAACTTGAAAAGTGAGATACGAGAATATTTGATAAAAAATTATGCGGATGCATAGGGCCTCTCGACTAGCCGAGGCAAGAGCCCCCAAAACCAAGAAGTTTCTTACACTCAACTTTATCTTTGATCATTATTGTCTCATATATATATTTATAAGCTAGACACTCGAGAGAGAAAAAAGAAAAAAAAATAGAGTGAAATTACAGGTGTTCTCTGAATGTTCTTCTTTAGTTGAGGCGAGGAACCTCAGGGCAACAAATTATTTCTTTTGGAAATTGTATACTATATTCTTACATTATAATGACTACCGGTAGTTTCTCTTCTTCTTGGAGATGAGAAGTTTTCTTTGGGTGAATGAGCAGATTTTGATGAGGAGTATAGTTGATATCTACGAGTAATTGCATCTACTTCGTCAAATTTCTTGATATTTGAGACAAATTTTTTTTTCGGATACTCTTCATACAACACGATAAAAATGTCATTACCAAACCATTGGAATCAAAGATGACACGATTTTATTGGTATTAATAAGTAATTATGATCAATAATAATTCGCGAGTACAAAGTTCACATCAAGGACGACAATTATCAAAAAGCGAAGAAAAGGAATCCTTAATTTTACGTCATAAAAATAAACAAATTAAAATAATATCAAATTTAACTGTAACACAAGAAGATGGAGAAAAAAAAGGGGGTAAAATAGTTTAAAAAAGTAACGTAAGATACAATATAAGTATTACGAGATCGCTCCTCAGTTTCAAAATTGAAAACATCACTTCATTAAGAAAATATGAACACAAGACAGCCTGCGATTGACTACGAAATGAAGTCAGTTTTTCAATGCTACATTCAGTTTGTCGTGTTTAGAACGACGGTGTCTGGTCAAGTTAGACTGATAACGAAAAGTTTTACCACAAAAACAGAGAAAAGCTTTTGCCTGACCATGCGAAGTTTCATGTTGAACCAGGTAGCATTTCCGGGAAAATTTCTTCCCACAGACGGTACAGGTGTGTAGGTGTGTCTTCAAATGATTATGACGAATATGTCTGATCAAATCCGTCTTCCAATTATAAACTTTGTCACAATGACTGCATTCAAAAGTGGGTCTCGACTCGAAGTGCGTCAGTTCATGTCGTTTTAATGAAAAATGAAAGCGAAATGATAGATCGCAGAGTTTGCAAGCGTAAGGTTTTTCATTTGCATGTTGAGATTCATGACGACGCATGAGAAACACTGATTTGAACCCCTTTTTGCAGTATTCGCACGAGTAACTGGCGACAGTTCGATGTTGCATCGCATGAGACTTTAATTTGGACAACCAGTGAAATTTTTCGCCGCATTTTTTACAAACGAACTTCGGTTCAAGCTCATGAGTTCGAAGGTGGATTCTCATTGTTTTTTTGGTGACGTAACGATTTCCACAATGCTCACAAACGTAATTTCCTCTGATTTTATGGATCTTTCGTCGGTGACTCACGAACTCTGAAAAGTCGTCGCACATAAAATTCTCACAATGTGGGCATAAGAACAAACGAAACGGAATTTTATGTCGTCGAACCTCGACCCAACACTCGGACGTTGGTCTATCCGCGGTCAAGTGTTCCTGTAGATGACTTCTAAATTTTTTAAGCGTAACAAACGGTACATGGCATTCTGCGCACGTAACTTTTTTTATATGACAAGATGTGCAAAATTTGAATGGCATGAAGTGGTAACAAGTATCACAGCGTGTTTTGGAATTCATTTCCAGGGCCATATTCTTGACTGAGACGTTCAGGAGATGAAACGTATTTACTTAAATGTAAGAACTCCTCTTCGAAACATCCTTCGGAAATGGAACTGACCCGTAAGAGGCATACGGGTATTTACACGGAATCGTAGATCGAATAGTGGAACCTTCGTACAATCAGGTCACTTTCATTTACAGCTGAAAAGAGGAAGAAAACAGGATATATACATTGATTTTCCACTCATCAAAATTCACAGAGATCGGGTCAATAAACCCATGCATGGTATTCATTCATAAGACCTAGTAAAGAAGTTAATAAGTATGTTTACTCACTCTTATACGAATTTTCTCTATTTCTCCACTAATGAAGATTTCATCACTGTTCTTTGATCGAATTTTAATATTTCTAATCCAACATTCAGCAGTAAGTTGGTTTTCTTTGAACTTTGAACAGTTGAACTTCGGAAATCGGCTTGATAAGCAAATCTGGCTAAAATGGCTGAATAGCTTCAAGCTCCAGCGTCAGACATACATACCAGCCAATTAACAGTCATTGCTCAGGAAATTCAACTAATCAAAATGAAGGAACATTTTACCCATGTTTTTCATCATTTGACGGTTGTTCAAAATGTGAATTTAGAGAACTGGGCTTTTTCTCAGATGAGCAAAAGATAGTATTCTCCTTATTGCGATTTTGGATACGCCTCCATTCCACTTTGCATAATAACAAAAATTTTTTTTAATCGTTATCACTCTTATCAGTATAACTGCCGACAATGGAATGCAATTTTGCCAACAATAATATAGATTCGTATTTTCGTAGGAGCTTGTTTATTCCTCTAATTAATGTAGTATGATTATTCATCTAGTGTTAATGAAATGAACTTAATTACATAAACCATGATAAACTTTCTTACAGAATACCCTTAACCTCGAGATTCGAATTTCTCACCGGCTTCCATCATCGAATTGGGTGTCATCGTTCGAATTGCGGCGAAAGTATGGTTCTGTCTTCATTTCTTTCCAATGTCAGGATAATGACTAAGAGAATTACCAAGACTTCATTCCAACGATTCAACAGTACTTGTCAGAAACTCGTTTTCAACGAATTCGGTGATCCTTTAAAAGTTCTGAAATTGGTAGAGGAACCGTTACCATCTGTCCTCCCTGACGAAGTGAGCAGTATTCGTATGAGTTCTTACACAATCGAAAAACTCTGCCTAATCGCTACTGAATTTCTGATTTCTCTTTAGGTTCTCGTCAAATTTCTCGTAGCGTCCATGAATCCTGCCGATATCAACGTTGTTCAAGGTGTTTATCCGATAAAAGTAGAACTACCCGCCGTCGGCGGCCTCGAGGGTGTGGCCGAAGTCATCGAAACAGGAACCGCTGTTAAGGATCTCCAACCAGGTGACCGCGTGTTACCAAATATCGAATTCCTCGGTATGTGGAGAACCCGCGGCGTTTTCAAATCGAATGTTTTCCATAAAGTAAGACCATCTATCGTGTATTTTAGCGTTCTCGAATCTATGTTTGTAACTGTATTTTCTTTGATTCTAGATTCCGAAAGATTTAAATGTAGTTGAAGCAGCTGCGCTTAAATCTAATCCGTGTACAGCATATCGAATGTTGAAAGATTTTGTCAATTTAGAACCGGGCGACGTCGTTATTCAAAACGGTGGAAATAGCGCTTGCGGTCAAAATATTATCCAATTGTGTCGTATAAATAGATTTGTATCCGTGAACGTGGTTCGTGATCGATCAAACATCGATAGTTTGAAAACGTATTTGAAATCTATCGGTGCAAATTACGTTCTAACAGAAGAGGAACTTCGGTAAGACGTTTTCTTTTAGGTACCCACTTTTGAAGTAAGACTCAAAATTAGTGTTGATACGTTGCTAAAAATTATTGAAATATGGAGATATTGAGGAGCTGAATAAACTTTGCATCAAGTTTGTGCATATGGTTCTCTTCTCTTTCCTAACTCGAAGTAGGCTACTGAAGCCTGAATAATCAAAGTGCAACGAGAAAATACTAGAAGTTATACCTGGTCTTTGACCCATTATAACTACCAGTCTCTCTTTATCCAGAAATTAGTATCATTTATTATAAAAAACGAATAAGTGCGCACAATCGTTCAGAAAACGTTGGGAGTTATATTGGGTCGAAGACCCGGTATAACTACTAGTACTGTTCTAATTTTAAATAATTTCACATTTTAGAATTTTAAGACTCGACGTCTGAAATTTAAACCCGTTAAGGTTTCAAGCACTTTTCATTCAACAATTCGTTTCACTTCAAGATTTAATTCTTTTCATTAGCGTCGAATATTAATCTCAAATTATGCACTCATTCGGATGCTTAGTATGTTATTAAGTTATTTATTTTTTTTTTACCATTTCTTTATGAGTGCCGAACATTCATGATTTTATCGGAAGAGATAAAAGATTGGAAAATTCACGCGTTGATTTCACCTTTTGCTCGGTTCATTTAACGCACGAATTGAAGAAAATTTTGATTTGTTTATTTTGTTTTCTAGAGCCTAATGTTTTCATTCACGATTAGGATCAAATTGTCCGACTAATAATTATTCCTTTCGATTCCTAGTAATTTTGTTTATTCATCTCGACGCTTTTGTTTCAAAGTATCTTCCTCGTACTTGGACAACTTGACAATTTTAGTTCCCGAGGTTAATCGACCATTTCTATATTATTCTTAGAGTTTTTTAACTCGATAATAGAGAATAGTTGATTGAGTTTTTTTTTTTTTTTTTTTTTTTTTTTGTAATTTGTTGATTAAATTTCTTCTTTTCACGTCGTTTTTGTCACTGCTATTTTAGTTTCATTTTTGTCGCCACAAATTATCGCCTATGAACTAGAGAAATTCGAAGTACCTACCATAAGTAAAAATAGATCCGCTTACCATTAAGATTATTTGCTCCAAACTTTCCAAACTTCTCACTGTCGGTTTGAAAAATTCAGTCTTCGTTCTAATTTCTTGTTTTGTCTTGAGCTCTCGAATGATGGATTAAATTTTATCAATTTGTGAATATTTTCCGCATGTTTAACCGTTAATCTCACTCTCCTAATTTCCAATATAAAGTTGATGGGAAGATGTAATTTTTGGCAGATGAAGATCTTACAGAAATTGATTCTTGTCAAATTTCTTCATCTTCTTCTTCTATCGAAAGTAAACCCCTGAAAACTTCGTCAATCATTTAAATTTCTTTGTATAGAACTTTTTAAAACCCTTTATCTATTAATTGTTTTTCCTTCTTTTTTTTTTTTTTTTTTCTTGTTGTTCTCAAATCAATTTATGAAGTTTTTTCTTCTTTCGTTATGTCTGACATTACAACTAACATAAACCTTCGTGAGAGAAGTATTGATTATAAAGTTAGAAACAAAAAATTGAACGTATGTCCAGAAAAAAAACTTGCTGACTCGATAAGACGCTTTGAAGCCTCCCAAGTTCTAAGGTCAAAACATGAGGACGGAGAACTCTTCTTATCGAGTTGTGGGAGAAGCCCACGGAAACTGTACTTATGGAGAATGAGACGAATTTGTCGTCATGTTCTCTAAATGAAGGAATAAGTCGAAAAAATATTCGATTGGAAATATTCGTCAAAACAACGTGTAATAATTTTATGAGACATCAGCTTGTGAAACTCTTTTATCGCCATTTACATACAAAGTATTTCTACTCATCAGATTAATTCGATGCATTTTCTAATCTTCGCCGCTCGACGCTCTGTTTGTTCTAATTTCTTATCACAACACACGCGTTTTTCAAGCGTTGCGAAGAGAAATCCAAGGAGACACCTCGGATTATCATCGTGTAGATTATCAAGTCTCTTACATCGGTTAGCTTTTCTTAGTAATACGATTTTACGGAAAAATACTTGGAAAAATATGTATAGATTCACCGATTACCAAAACTATGTGCTGGAATCACACAAAAATCACGAAAAAACAATTCGTTTGTTTACAATTGTCTACTGTGACGTATTCTGGAAGCATACACGTGTTACCTAATCATAAACTGTATGAATTAGTCATTGGTCCGACTATCTTAATTGTTCTTAAGATAGGAAAATATTCTTACTAGCTCCGTATTCTATGACTCATACACTGTTGAAAGCGATAATAACTCTGGTCCTTACACTAGACCTAGCACCTTGTTTTTTTTGTTTTTTTTTTTTCGTCTTCAATATGTAGCCATCCTACACCTCAATTTTTTTCTTTTCTGATGCAGGACGACAAAACTGTTCAAAGACGAGCTTCCCAAGCCAAAACTGGCGTTGAACTGCGTAGGTGGACGAAGCGCCACCGAAGTATCTCGTCAATTGACGAATGGAGCGACAATGGTTACGTACGGTGGCATGTCGAGAGAACCGGTCACCATTCCTACCGGCTCCTTCATTTTTAAAGACCTCACTTTTAAAGGCTTTTGGATGACCGAATGGACTCGAAGAAACCAACAGTCAGAAGAAAGGAAGCGTATGTTCGATGATCTGGCCGAATATATCCGTAGCGGTCAATTGAAAGCGCCAGAACATAAATTGGTACCGTTATCGAATTTTTCCGAAGCCATAATGAAAACCTCTAGCGTTCAGGGTTACAGGGAATACAAATACATGTTGGATTTGAGCAGTTGATACACGTTTGGAAAAAATATCCTCGTTGAAACTCTCGTTACGTCGTTACCACATTTATCCGGAGCGAGTCCGATAAAACTGTAGCATAAAATGCAAATTACAGTACATCAAATCTTTAATAATAATGATAACACGTAGAATTCTAAACACAAACAAGTAGAAAAAATGTCTAAAAAAAAAAAAAAAGAATACTGTTGTAAACGTGTAATCGATCGCCAGTGTCGAAGATGCTAGGAAAATGAGAAAGATATTTTTTTAACATTAATCTGAACGAGAAATGTATCAAAAAAATGATTTGTACAAAGTATAATATTCTTTTTTTGGTCTGTATTCAAGCTTCGACTGAAAACTTTTTTAACGTATTAAGCTCGAATTTAAATGTAAGATAAACAGGATGGAATATGGACGTTGATTTTTGAACGGATTCCTCGTCGGCAGTGCATTGTATGAGTAAATTTACTGAAATAAAATCTCGATTTCCAAATATATACGGTAACTCTACTTCTGTGAAAATTCTAGGAGTGGATATAATCATTAGCTCGCTAGCTATATCGTAGTTTTCCTTTTCTTCTCCTCACTCGATGAGCAATAAATCTCTCCGCAGTTCGATTGAAGTGCGCTTGGTACAGTGGTAGGTATGGCGGCTTCAATTGATACGAATTCACATAACGACGCAGTTGCGGGTTCGTTCACGAAAATTCAGATCACCTTTCGATCGATACCAAAGACCGTTATACTTGTGTGATCCGAATTTATGAGAGGTAGACAGGTTCTTATTTAATTTACCAAGAGCCGCAAGAGCAGAAACCTCGAACGCGTCTTTAATAGCTTTAGGGCACGATTTCGATGACGTTTCAACATAGGTGGTGGCGCCAATTTGCCTGCTGACCGCAACTCCCTGTAATTCAAGCAAATTTTTTGTTCATTGAGAAAAGAGCGATGAGGCTGATATCAGCTAAAATTATTGTCTTAGAAGTTAAGCGATCGCGGTGAGGAAAGCTTGACCGGATTTTTATACTCTAACGACGAAGTTTAGGGCTGAAGTGACGAAAGCAGAATATGATTCTTATTTAAATCGGATGTAACGACAAGCAACAGCGCTCAATGTATTTCTTATGGAGTCCAGTATTGGTCGTTCAGTGAATTTGCTTACACTGCACGATTACTTTCATTACTCCAACTCAGCGAAAATAGCTACAAAGTTGCCCAGGAAATATGACGATGACTCGATCGGAGTCAACGATTGGGCGTCCTGTTCCTGAAACCGCCATACAAGCGGCGCCGGCGTCGCTTTAATCATGACAGGGTTTCCTACCAAAATTATTTCATATGAAATATTATGTAATGCAGTAATGACGTCACACCTTGATGGAATCATCTCAAAAGCGTGTAGTCTCAGGGTTTTTCACACCAAAAAAAATGTAAAGCGAAACTTGAGTGCCGTGAGGTGAGTTGAGATAACCGGAAAGTAGAGATGTGAGTCATATGTTAGGTAAAAAGTAGGCTAAAGCGTACCTCAACATGTGCCTAAGAATGTTAGAAGTTTATTCGGCTTATCGCTTGTTTGGATAGCTAATTTACTTCAGATATGCATGTCCATACCAACAGAGATATGTCTTGAGGTTAGGGGTGATGACGTCACTAAAAATGACTATAAAGAGCAAGCGAAACAAATCCATGATCTTGAGGTTTTTTGAAGCTAGAATTTGGGTCCGACTTCCAGGGTCTAAGTCCAAAGCTCGGCCATCGGCTCTCTTGGGTGCTGTTCAATGCCTTCAAAAAAGCGTCTCTTTAACTGTTTTGGGAGCCGTTTTGCTTTTCCTTCTGGGCTTCCAACTCCTAAAGCTCGCTGGACCATTTCGACCGTGTTGCAGTATTCACGACCGACCGCTAATCGACTTCAAATCGAACGAGAATTCACTCCAACCCTACTCTTCATACTTCTCTCTCCAAGTTAGGGAAAGGGTTCTCCACAAACGTAGATATTTTATTGTGGGTGAATCAGAGACCAGAGTGACTACGCATTAATCAAAGCCGAAGGTCGAGCTCGACGATTTTGCGCGAAGAATTTGCAAGAGTAATCCCAATCTTAGAAAAATGTATGTACAATTAAAGGAAAGGTCCAGATTTTTTCATCTTTCTTCCATCATGGCACTCAATGCTTAGAATTTTTTCAAGTCTTTGTAGCAGGTCAGTGGTGTAGCTAGAAATTTCTTCAGGGAGGGGATGGAAGCGAGATGGACGACCACGGTAAATTTTTCTGCTCAAAATCTCACCATCGAGAAGAGATTCGTCCTCTACCTAGCTACGCCATTGCAGTAGATCAGAGCTCTCGCCCCCTCGCAACAATAATTTTTCAGAAAGATAACGGACGTTGGATATTCTCCCTAGAAAGAAAATCAAGCAGTGTAGCATATAACGTTTCTTTTCCAAGTCCCTGAAGTAAATCAAGGTCATTATACTGATTAATTGGGCTAATTAGAAAGAATGAAAAACTTTATGTAGACACGCAAACGCCACTAAGTGCACTATCGATTTCATTTGATTAGTCGGCTGGTGGTACACGGGGTCCGTGTATGCTATCTACAACAACAACACGTGTTTGTAAATGGCAAACCACGCGACCATGTATGCATTCCCAACAGGTGGTGCCAGCTGAATTGATCGTCGCAGACTAGTACTCCAAAATGAACAATATTTCAAGTTACTCAAGTAGGTTAAGGTCATTTACGCCTCAGTCCCTCTGTATGTGGAAATTCTTCCAAGTCTCTTTACTAGGCCAAGGTCATTGACGTCATTATGACAAATTAGTATCGCGAAGTCAAGTGCTAGAACATGATAAAACCGGTTCCTTTTTTTTTTTTCAGTGTGTATTTCCCGCCACTCCTCCAATTTGTCAACTCGTTCTACTCCATATCTTGTTTGTTTTAGACTACATACTTCTGGGAGACTCTCATTGATGATGTCTTCAAGATCTTCTCTTTGGATTCTTCCGAAATTTTCTAAGCTTTCTTCTTCCATCTCACGTGCAAAATTTTTCCGACTCTTCTCCGCATCGTTCTTTTGAGCAACCTTTTCGAAATCAGACCATTGGAAATTGTTTCAAGTTCCTTAGTTTTTCGTCGCTTATACCTCTGCTTGAATTACGTTTTCATGGCTCTGAAGTACAAAATTTTCTCAATCATCGTTCTCGGGTCACCTCCAAATTTCCTCGCTATCGAAATTTTCAACGTTCATTTCATAGATTGTTTTTCCTATAAGGCTGCAATCGTAAACTTATCTCAAGTCTTTCACGCTAGCAGATGATGGTAAACACGATTGTTTCAATTGAAAAGACTAGCCATGAACTGTGTAGATGTTTTTTATTGAATTATAAAAACTATTTTGACCTCGAGGAAGTTCTCATAACGTTTCAAGAAAAACGTAGCCTACAAAAGAACATCTTTGAAGGTTCTTTTTTGAAGTTAAATACAATGAGGATTTTGATGGCTTATCGCCCAAATGGATTTGGAATAAAAAATGACTTCCGAAACCTCTCTGTAGATCAACGGAAGAGGGGAACGCAGGCATTGAGGAATTGAATCACAAGTCACTTTCGCCGCCTAATTTCAAGATTCTTTCTGTTGATCCCCGTGACACAAATTTCTGGTTTCTTCAGTGTAACTGAAATCTGCTAAATGTAACGCCTAGAGTTCTAGCGAGAAGGCCAGTCAATACGGACGACCTTGACCTATTATTTAATAAATTTCTGATTTCAATCTCTGCATAGATGGAACGTAAATAAATGTGTGGGCTAAAGGAAGAAGTGACCTCATTAAGGGTCTTGGAAAACTGAGGAGGGATATAACTGACCTGTGGAAAGGACTTGGAAAAACTCACGGGTTCTTTAACGGTGTTAAATGAGAGGTAGCAGGGAACCTGTTTGATGGGGTACGTAGGATCTGAAACACAAGGCTGACCTATGACGCGATCAACCCGCACTTTGGAGCTATATATTATGATACGAGGGCGACTTGGAAATAAAATTGGTCTATGACGTCATCAGATTGTGACGTCACAGGGCTGACCTAAGACGTAAGCAAACTATGACGTTACAGGACTCACTCCCAAGTATAATAAGATAGGAGGGGGACTTGGAAAAACTCAAGAGTTCTTCAACAGAATTGAACGAAGGGGGTACGAAACCTGTTTCATGAGCCATGTGGGATCTAAAAAATGAAGATTGTAACGTCACAAGGTCAACCTATGACGTAATGAGCCCTACCTCCGAACTATGTATGATATGAGGGCAACTTGGAAGATTTTCGAGCTCGGAGCTTTACCGGCCGCACGGCGGACATTTTTTCCAAACAAAAAAAAAAGACGATGAAATATAGGTTCCCTGTTAGAAATCGATCATCGACTTCAAACATTCCTGACTATTGGCCTGGATATAGAGGGCTGAAACCGATCAACCTGCTTTGTGAGATAGGAGAAACTCGAAAAAATCTTGAGGAAATTAATCGATACTAAACGTTTTTTTAAATCGAAAAATACCATATAAAATAGATTCCCTGCTCGCTTTAATTGACATAGTTAATGAAAGAGACTCCGTGAACAGCGACTGAAGTTGACTGCGTGTCTTTGCTACGTATTATCGTCGTGGACGCAGTGGCGTATTTACGGGGGTAGGGGGACAACCCCTCCTACCAAATAACTTCTAAAAACCTGTGGACTCATCAATTTCCAATTGATTGATAAAGCTTCTCATTCACCCAATGAAAATTTTGTCCTTGAGAATTTTTAAACCCACCCACATAGAATTTCTAGATACGTCACTGCTTGGACGCAAATCTTTGAAAAAATGTTATTGAAAGTCGCACACGAAACTCGCTCCTCTAGTCTCAAAAGGGAGGTTAAGAATAGTTGCTCACTTTGCAAAGTTGAGGTCCTCTTCTTTTTAACACACCAGTGAATTAAATTGAAGTCGTATAGCCAAAAATTTTCGAGTGGGTGTTTTGAACATAATTTCGTGCAGTGCATTACTTTTTTCTGTAGTTTTAATGGTATTCTAAGGCAAATTTTAGCAGGGAACCTGTTTTATCGGGAGGGTCGGAAAAAACGCCCGTTGTCTGGCCGGTCGGCAAAGCTCGGACCTCGAAAATTTTTCAAGTCCCCGTCCTATGATATATAGCTTGGGGCGAGGCCTGTGACGTCACAGATTGATGACGTCAAAGGTCAGCCTTGGGACGACACAATCTGATTGTTTCATAAATCAGTTTTTCAACCGCGAACCTGTTCTATGGAGTTTTTTTTGAAAAATTTGCCGTCTGCCGTCCGACATCTGGCCCAAAAAAATTGAGGCTTCCTTAACGATGTTAAACGAGGAACGCAGGAAGCTGTCTTCTATAGGTCAAATTTGTTTTAGTAATGAGGTTTATAGGCCTATTAAGGAAACCAGTATAAAAAAAACTCATCATCAATTTGACCTCTAGGGTAGTGTGGAACTACATATAGAAAACAGCAATTTTCCAAAATCTTCTTTTATCATATATTATGACAAGAATTCAAAATTTTTCAAGCCCTTTCCTCAATATTCATGACTTGGAGAACAAAACTGTCAAGTCCTTCATAACATACAATATAATACATAATTATATATCTCGAAGGACGACGGACGGCTAATTTTTCAAAAAAAAAACGTACAGAACACGTTTTCTATTAAAATTTTTACCTCCGAAATACAAGAAACTAAAATAAATAAATAAATAGATAGATAAATAAATAAATAAATAAATAAATGAGTAAACAGATAAATAACAGATAAATAAAGGGTAAATAAGTAAATAAATAAATAGATGAATAAATAGATAAATAAATTAATCTAAATTCCCCTTCTATCATATATAGCTCAAGAAAAGAAGCAAAATTTTTCCAAGTCCATTTTGGCCGGACTACAGACGTCGGACGTTTTACGGCGGATCGCAAATTTAAGAAAAAAAAAAAAAAAAAAAAAAAACTCATAGAACGCTACGTGTTAAAATTTTGCTTCTTTATTTAATTAATCCATTTATTTATTTATGTATGCATTTATTTATTCATTCATTCATTTATATTATTCTTTTATTCGTTTATTTATTTATTTATTTATTTACTTATAAGTTTATTTATTTCTTTAGGTAGATCCTTTTCTTTTTTTTTTTTTTTTCTTTCTTTATATAATAGGACAAGACGTCCCCTATCATATATGAGGAGTTATCTGTCAAAAGGGCACTCGCGATCAATGTAATTCTCATGGAACGGGTGCCTCCTTGACAAAAACACCTCATATATCACGGAGGTAAAAATTTTAACAGGGAATAAGTTGTATGCTCTTTTTTTTTTCCTAAAAATTAGCGGTATCATATAGTATAAATATATGATAGGAAGGACTTGACACAATTCTATTCCCCAAGTCAAGAATATTAAGGAGGGGACTTGAAAAATTTTGAATTCTTGTCATTATATTATATTATATTATGATCGAAGTAGATTTTGGAAAATTTGTATTCTTTCGATTCAGTTCGACATTACCTTAGAACTTGAATTGATGATGCATTTTTTTCATAGCGATTTCCCCAATAAGCCTACAAACTTCATTACTAAAATAAATTAGACCAATAGAACAGGTTCCTTGCGTTCCAAGCGTGACATCGTCAAGGAGCTTCAATATTCTTCAAGTCCCCCTTCTATTATTATATATATATATATATATCTTGGCTTGCGGGACCTGTGACGTCATAATTTGATGACGTCATAGGTCAGCCTTGTGAAGTTACAATCTGATGACGTCATAGATGAGTTTTTCAATTTCCCCTTTTATTATGTATAGCTCTGTAGCCCAGGTATATGACGTCAAAATTTGATGACATCATAAGTCAACTTTGTCACTTTGTGAGGTCACAATCTGATGACGTCATAAACCAGTTTTTTTTCAAGTTCTTCTATTATGACAGCTCCAAAGACTGGGCATGGGACGTCACAATTTGATGACGTCATAATTCGACCTTATGACATCACAATCTACATTTTTCAGAACCGCCGTACCCCATAAAACAGGTTCCGTGCCAGCCCCCGTCTAACGTTGTTGAAGAACACATGATGTTTTCCGAGTCACCCTCCTATCATATTTAGCTCGGAAGCGACGCCTGTAATACCACAGTTTGATGACGTCATAGTTTAGCCTTGTGACGTCATAAACTGATGGCGCCATAAATTATTTTTCTAACAGGAAACCTATTTTATCGTCTTTTTTATTTTTATTTTTTTTGGGAGGGGGAGGAACGTCCGCCGTCCGGCCGGCAAAACCCTGAGCTCGAAAATTTTTCGAGTTACCCTCGTATCATACATAGTTTGGAGGCGAGGCCCGTGACGTCACAATTTGATGACATCATAAGTCAGCTTTGTGAGGTCACAATCTGATGACGTCATAGTCAAGTTCTCCTCCTATTATGTATAACTCCGAAGCCCGGGCTTGTGACGTCTCAGTTTGATGACATCATAGATCAGTTTTTTTTACAAGTTCTATTATGTATAGCTCCAAAGACCCGACATATGACGTCACAATTTGAGGACGTCATTAGTCAGCCTTGTGACGTCACAATTCACATTTTTCAGATCCCACGTGTCCTACCTATGAAAAACAGGTGGCCTTTCACCCCTCCCGTGAGTTTTTAACAGGGAACTGTTCTGTGGAGGGTTTTTTAAGAAATTTACCGTACGCCGTCCGGCAAAAAACTTGGAAAAATTTCAACTCTCGAGCCATATGTGACGGGAGAGGGACTTGGAAAAAAATGTTCACTCTCGAGCTATATAAGATAGGAAGGGGGACTTGGAAAAATGTCGACTCTCCACCTACATATTTCGAAGTCCAGGTCACTGATGACGTCCTAATGTTCAGAAAAAGCAGAAGACACTCACGTAAAAGATTGTATTTAAACACATACAAGGAAGACGACGCGTTTCAATCCGTCTTGGCGGATCATCTTCAGGTCGAGTACTGAAAGGTGCGAAAAATCAAACAATACAGTAAGAGAACGTATGAGGAATTATACATTTAGATTTAAATTGTAGCGTAGGAAGGCGTTGAAAAATACTGCATCCAAGTTGTTGAGCAGGTTTAAACCACGATGACGTAAGGCAATAAGTTTTTCTATCGTGTAAAATTCCTCCAAACGATTCATGTAGGCACCTTTTTCACAACCATGCAGCAACGAGATTTTTATTTAATCGAAAGGGTGGTTTCTTTCGTGGCAACGCTGAGCCATAGCTGAAGTGTCCTCCGTACACCCAGATGGGGAGGGGGAAAGGCAAGACTTCTGCACCAACTTTTTAAAATCCCGACGATGTTCAGCCAACCGTGTGTCAAGGGCTCTGCCGGTCTGCCCTATGTAAGAATCCCCATAAGTACACTCCAATAAATAAATACCGGGAGAACGAGATGCCGGTATACCATCTTTCAAGAGGGAGAGATCACGGATGCGGGTTAACGGATAGAACCCGACCCTGTAGTCATAACGACGAAGCTCGATAGCCAATTTATCAGACGCAGGACCTAAGTAAGGTACGCGGAGCCATTTGTAATCATCTTTTTCCCGAGGTTTCGGAATAATGGAAGAGCAGCAAAATTGATCCGAAACAAACTGAGCGAAGTTAGGTTGAGTACGGGAGTCATTCAGCGAACGACGGAGGCTCAGCTTCCGGACCATAGATGGAATATTGACATTTAAACCGTTTTTCTTGGCGATGTGCGTTATGAAAGTAATTTCACGTCGCTTTTCGAGGAGAGAAAGGGGGAGGGACAACATGCGATTGATGGAAGCATGGATGACAGCAAGCTTATGGGATACCGGGTGCATCGAACGGTTGTGAATGGACAATCCAGTAAAAGTCGGTTTCCGGAAGACAGAGAATTCAGGTACCAGTAGACCATCATCGATATTATCAGGAACAAGGCGGATGGTCAGATCTAAAAAATTAAGCTCCTTATTACCCATTTTCAAAGCAAAGGAAATGTTTTCATGGTAAGAGTTGAGATCGCGGTGGAAGAGCGCAAGCTGGGCATCGGAGCCATTCCAAATGCAAAAGACGTCATCAACATAGCGGTACCAGAGGCAATATTTTTCAACGCCTTCCTACGCTACAATTTAAATCTAAATGTATAACCTCATGTTCTCTTACTGTATTGTTTGATTTTTCGCACTCGACCTCAAGATGATCCGCCAAGACGGATTAAAACGCGTCGTCTTCCTTGTATGTGTTTAAATACAATCTTTTACGTGAGCGTCTTCTGCTTTTTCTGAACATTATGTCTGAACCACGTACCTACGAGGACAATATTCTAATCGATGACGTCCTATCTTATACTTGGTTTATAGTAAGTCTAGGCCTCCTTCATACTAGTTTTATACTGGGTCTTGGCTCGCTAGAATTCTCAATACCAAAACCAATTTGACTCATAGAACAGGTTCCCGGCGTTCCTCGTTCAACTTCGTTAAGGAGGCCGTCGTTTTAACAGGGAACCTGTTTTATGGGGGGCTTTTTGAGAAATTCGCCGTGCGCCGTCCAGCAAAAAACTTGGACAAAAGGCGACTTTCGAGTCATATATGATAGGAGAGGGACATGGAAAAATTTCAACTCTCGAGCTATCATACATAGCTCAAGATTCGAGAAAAATTTAGACTCTCAAACTATATTATACTAGGCCTTTATCTAGGTCTAGGCTTCCTTGAATTTTCAATACCAAATCCTATTTGACTCATAAAACAGGTTCCCTGCGTTCCTCGTTCAACTTCGTTAAAGAAGCCGTCATTTTTCATTTAGGAAGTTTTTGACTCTTTTACCCCCTTCCCCTTGCTGGAAACGTCACTGAATTCAATTTCCACCCTGCTTGTGACCTCGAAAGACAAAAATTTCCATACAACCACCGTAAACAGCTGAATCGACGCACCATATACGAAACCACGATTAGGAGAACAAGGCTTTTCGTATTGCTCACTGAAGACTAAAAGAAATCTCATTTCATTGATCGTCGTTATACAAATACGTCGATTCAACTTCGTACGGTAGACGGAGTTTCAATTTTCCCTATTAGGATGGGCGACGATAGACCGGACGTACACCGTTACGACTGGCTACTGTCACCCTGCAGACATCTATATTTATCTTAAACATAAACTCTGAACTGCAATATTTGTAACTTTATCATCATCATAGTTAAATCTTTGAACACCGTAAAATATCATTATTATTATACCTTTGTCTTGTAATCTTCGTACTTATTACAATGTTTGTAGGTACTGAGTGTATCAGTGTATCGCAGACCTAAATCAACACTTTATTATTGATGCCATCAATGTAACAACCTTATCCTCCACTCTTATATCTGGTATCTAACCCTTGAACTCTAATTTGCACATTCCCCCTTGTACTCAAACATATACCAAGCCAGTATTATTCTCAGCCTAAGGACCTACCTTATATAAACCCTAGAGCACCAGGCACAAAATTAGTCTCGATTCTCTTACGGTCAAATGTTGTTCCTGTAGTGGTATGTATTCCACTTTGCTGTCGAACGGTTTGACCAGAGACTCCTAAAAGTGTTCTGCATTAATTTAGTAGGTACAAGTGTTAAAATCAACTATTATTTCTGTTCTCAAATTGTTCAGGCTGTTGCGTATTCGGTCGTAACAGTACAAAGAGCCACCAGAGAGGAGTTTCCATACAGAATTCAACCCTTCTCCAATAGAATGGGGGACGACAGCCCGGACGTCAGAGCAGCTCGATAGGTAGTCAAGTACATAGACTCAGAACACCACGAGATCAGATGCTCAGATGACCACGTCTTCGAAGCATTGAACGACGTACCATATACGTTTTGGAAAGTGTGACATTATTACCATCCTATCCTATAGATTGATAGCTAATTTTATAGATTCAGAAATTATTCGTATAAATTCCAAAAATGGACAATCATGACTAGCTTTGAATCTGTACAGTTCAAAAATTCAGTGCACCTACATACTTGACAAAGGTATGCTGTTAAATTTCGAAAGCTTCTTTTCTAAATTTTATTTGCTAACTTGGTAAAAATTGTTTTTGACTTGAATAGATCATTGTTACGCGAGTTCCTTAATAATGTTTACACACGTACTTACAAAGACTCTCTCTCATACAATTTTCGAGGTTTCGTACTTTCATTTGCCTGCCTATAAAGATCATCAATGCATTCATTCATTCACAACTACTTCTTACTTTCTGTCAACTAATGATATGGCGCGCGATAACAGATTGATAAACGATTAATAAGCGAAGAAAAGTTCGCATCTATTACGGCTCAAGGCCAAACAGATGTTATATCGAATGAGCATCTGTAGGTGGGTACACATAGAGATAAGACGCGTCCGTTGCAATAAGGAGAAAATGATAAATTTCAATATCTCATTTTATGGTCTACATTAGTCAGTTCGAACGTATTTATTCACCTTTCCTTCACCTCTGCGACTTCGCTTTTTGCTTTTTCATTCGAGAAATGGCACCGACGAGTTCTCAGAAACAGAGAGAAAAGATGTTCGAACTGCTCAAACGTTATCACTCGTAGATTTCGTATGAGTGATTTGATCAATATCGCAATGTTGGCCTAATTAGAACTAGAAGTCTTTTCTCAATTCTTGTCCAAAACACAGGTATTCGTAACTTTAGGTTCCACCCTTCCTCGTTTTTTTTTCAGTCAAGTTATTTTTTCCGAGAAAATCTTCAGACTCACGAGACTACTTTCAATAAGAACAAAAAAGTCCAATATTCAAACTTTAATAAAGAATAATAATATCAGATCGACTAAAAAAAATAATAAATACGAATTAAATCAACAATAACTTCGATACATAAGGTATAACACGTAATTTTTATCGGTAACGTATAAGGAAAAAGACAATCGCCCATTTTTCATTCTTCGGCAGCGTAGTGCTGAATAAACCTGGCCGACGGATCCGTAACACCCTCGTTCCAGTTGGGCATCCAATAATGGGGTACCAACGTCTTAGCCTGCTGGGGGTAGAACTTTTCGAAGACTTCGCGATAATAATACGACTCTTTGGTGTACGGCGTCAGGTGCGGATATTTGACCGCAGCGTTAGCGAGATCGGCATCTGAGACTCGACTCTCAACCCAGTCTTGAATCACGTTGAACAAGGAGCGTTTCCTGTGCGCCACACCATCGCTGAAAGCTTCCTTATGTCGCCAAAGAATATTTTGTGGTAGCAAGTCGCTGTTGTTGAACGCTTCTCGTATTAAATGTTTCTCCAATTTGCCATCTCGGGGTTGCCTCATCTTCTCCGGCAAACTGAAGAAATAATTTGTGAATTGTTGATCGAGGAAGGGCACTCTTAACTCCAAACTGTGCGCTGACGTTGTTCGATCCGCCCTTAAACCATCGTACAAATAGATTTCGGACAGCAACTTTTTGCTCTCTTTATCACCATCCCCGGGGGTGGGAGCATTTCGGAAATAGATGTAGCCCTGCGCCACCTCGTCGGCGCCCTCGCCGCTGAATATGACTGTCGTGTCTGTATTCTGTTTGATGTATCGAGCAATGATGTACATACCTAGGGACGCCCGGATGGTAGTAATGTCGCACGTTTCCAAAGCGTATATGACGTCATTCAATACCTCGAAGACGTCGTCTTCTGAGAATTTTATTTCATGGTGCTCCGAGTCTATATACTTGGCTACCTCTCGAGCTGCTCTCACGTCTGGGCTATCGTCGCCCATTCCAATCGAGAAAGATTGGACTCTGTATGGAAACTGATTTTCTTTCGAAAGTTTTACAAGTAGGGCGGAGATCAAACTGGAATCTAAACCACCGGAAAGTAGGCACCCGATACGTCTGTTGGACATCAATCTTTTGTCGACCGCTGCAGTCAACAGAACACGAATATTTTCTAGAACGTCTTCCGTCAGTTTTTCGTAACTGACCCATGGAGTGAACACGGGCCGCATGCCGATGTCGTAATATCTTTTCTGCTCTATCAGCTCCACCTTGTTTTTTGCGTCCATCTGGTACACAGCATAGGAGCCAGGAGGGAACTGTTCTATGTACCATTCAGCGCCATTGAAATTTTTCGTCAGCTCGATTAGACCTTTCGCCTCCGACGAAATGCCAAGAATGCCATTCTTGGTGACAAGCCTAAACAGAGGCCGGACACCATACGGATCACGAGCCAAGTAGATGGTTTTCTTTTCCAGATCTACGAGACAGAAGGCGAAAACTCCGTCCAGATGTTGAGCGCATTTTTCAATACCGAACTTCTTGAATAGATGGATGATGCACTCGACGTCCGAACCGGTTTCGTAGTCGAACCCGAATTCATCGGCGAGACGGTTGCAATTGTACAACTCTCCATTACACATCATGCTAACATCGCGATACTGATACAATCGTAAGGGTTGTATGCCGAATGGTGTACTCACGATGGTTAATCGACAGAATCCAAAATACGAGTTGGGGAACTCTGACTCGGACTCAAATCGTGACGCATCAGGTCCACGGTGTTTTATCTTGTCGAACGCGTTGTGACATTGACACGAGTGATTACCTTCGATGCCGAATAGAGCCCAAATTCCGCACATAATTGACAATGAAAGTTTCGAAATAAATAAAAAACAAAACGCTCGATTTCGAGATCAACGATTGCACGATATAGGCCTAGAGTACCGTCTTGTATTTACTGCGATCTATTTTAATCCCCGCACTACACTCGTGATTCGCGTCGAAACATCCGATAAGCAGTGTTACAGCAACTTGCGCTCGATTGAGAAGAAATATTGTACCGATCGCCGTCTCGTATGAAGTACGAATGATGTGAAAACACCGAAGTTCGTACGTGCAATGTTTCAAAGGTAGAGTGTAAGCGCGGAAAAATTTACAGATTACGAAACGAAGAACAGAGGGAACACTCATTTACGTCTTAGTCGTTTGAATTGTCGCTCGCAGATAAGAAGAAAATATTTTTTTCCGATTACACTGATGCTTTCCATTTCCAATTCAACGCGAAAATATGACCTCTATGAGTTCGTTTTCTACAAATGACGTAATTAGATTACATAATGAACATCGAACACGTCAGGCAGAATGTATTTCAAGAGACGTAAGAAAACCGAACGATGGAAAAGATAGGCACAAAGCGCGAAATCCTATTACGTAGAAATGTTTTCCCGCAAAAATAATTGTTATCACCGGTACATCATTCACTTTCGGTTTGCGCTCTTTCTGCCCGTGATAAGACGAATCATTCGCAACTGACAAGACTGAACTGAATCAATTGAACGAATCTAGTAATTCAATCACGAACGAAATCTGTCGGATGAAAACCGAGTCAATAATATAATAGAATCTTCTGGAAAATTGGAGAAAAAATTTCACATCGAATCGTACGAACGAACACGGAATACCGATGGATTTATATTTGAGTTTGATACCTACTTAAATAATAGCCTATGTCCCGTATCTATCTTTTCATTTTAATTCATGCTGTAGGCTAGGCCTAGGTAATCATGATTCGTAATATTTCAAGAGCCAGTTTGCACTTGCAGATATTAGCTATGACGTGAATATTTATCGAATTGTATAACTTCATTATCAAATTCACTGCGTATTTGAATATTGTTAAAAATTTGTTGAAAATAATATAGTCTCTGAAACTCGTGTCTATCTCGAACACAATTATATACACGTAATTATCTTGTGGATTTTGCAAAGAAGAAAGATAAGGAGCATGCGTTACTTCTATCGTAATCCTTGATTCTTTAGAATTCTGTACCTACGTCAATCCATCTTTGAACGGCAAGTGTATACATGACCTAATCGAAATTATTGTCAGATAAGATTCGACCGGATGGTCATACATCGCACGTGTAAAATGACGTCAAAATAATTCAAAGATACCTAATTAATAGAAGCTTTAATAGTTTCTAAACCTATTTTTCGTTCGCGAGATGATTCTTGTAAACACAATATCGCTAGAAACAAATGAAAAAATAATCAGCTCCTATAGCGAGGACCCTCGTTAGTTTTCAAACTTCGGATTATCCGCCTCCTCATAAGGGTACCTACGCACTGAACGAAAACTGCAGGATACTCGGACTCCGAAGGCTACAAGACCGCAGAAATTAGATGCCATCGTAGGACTGCAATGACAGCAGGAAACCCGCTGTCCCGAGAATTTTTAGAATCCCCCTCCTTTAGAGCCTGAAGTTTTTCTAAGTCCCGAAAATGATGACGTGAGAACTTGAATGCGGTGCAATTTCAAGGAAGCCGTCGTTTTAACAGGGAACCTGTTTTATGGGGGGCTTTTTGAGAAATTTGCAGTGCGCCGTGCGCCGTCCAGCAAAAAACTTGGAAAAAATTTTTCTGTCCCTCTCCTATCATATATGGCTCGAGGGTCGAAATTTTTTCTAAGTCCCCCTCCTATCATATATTCTCGAGAGTCGAAATTTTTCCAAGCTTTTCGCTGGACGGCGCACGGCGGACGGCGCACAGCGCACGCCAGATTTCTCAAATAGCCCCCCATAAAACAGGTTCCCTGTTAAAATTTCGACTCTCGAGCCATATATGATAGGAGAGGGACTTGGAAAAATTTTGACTCTCGAACTATGTATGATAGGAGGGGAACTTGGAAAAATTTCGACTCTCGAGCTATATATGATAGGAGGCGGACATGAAAAAAACGACGGCTTCCTTACGAAGTTAAACCGAGGAACGCAGGGAAGCTGTTTTATGAGTCAAATGGGATTTGGAAGCCTAGACCTAGATAAAGCTAGTATAAAGGAGGCCTAGATCTACTATAAGCCTAGTATAATATAGTTTGATAGTCAAAATTTTTTTCAAATCTCCAGCTATATATTCCAAGTCCCTCTCGTATCATATATATGGCTCGAGAGTCGAAATTCTTCTAAATCCCTCTCTTATCATATACAGCTCGAGAGTCGAAATTTTTTCCAAGTCCCCTTCCTATCATATATGGCTCGAGAGTCGACATTTTTCTAAGTCTCCCTCTTATCATATACAAGCCGTAAGACCGCTAAATATTATAAAATTTCAAATTATTTTCAAGATTCTTGATATTTATCTATCATTAGTATTCTTTTAGTTCAATTTCTAATCTAATTCTTTTAATTTCCAATTTTTCAATTTCATTTTTTTTATCGTTGATATTTTGTTTTACACTTTCAATCTCGTTCTTAATATCTTCTCTGATAGTTGGATGCCGTCTTTTTAGAAGATCCTTTGCGCATTCTTCTTTCTGGGTGTATGCTGAAAAATTTGTCATTTTTTGTGGATTGTTGGAGGAGGTAGATAACTTCCTATATAATGATACAATTGTCCAAAAATTTTGAAAGTTGTAAATATCTTTGGAACTTCATTACACCCTAAAGAAGTCATTGAAAGCGCATTGTTGTATTTATGCAAATTATTAAGAAAATGGCATCTATTATCCTTTCCGTCTAATAGTTTTTGAAGAAGATCCGGCATTGAGGGCAAATCAGGTAACTTAATCTTACCACCCCCGCGACAGAAATTTCGATTTTCAGTTTCAAATAATTTTCCATCACAAAATGTGCACGTAATTGCCAGATTCCCAATTGAACTTATACTGGTATATTCTTTCACAATGATGTACCTAATGAATGGACTATTATCGTTCTGACAATCATTTTCCACATTATTTTCTGATGCCAAAATTTTGGAATCTTTCCTTTGTTCGCCAAACGCCCTAGATTTGCTTTCTTGCGTTTTGGCATTCCAATTAGATTGTAATAAAGTGAGACATCCGTGACTTCGATATTGAATTTTCGAAATTGACGTGAATTATTTTTCTTCTTTTAGTCCTCAGTTAAATTTGAAATAATGAAAGACAACCACCACTTCTTCAGATAATTGCTAAGCAAAATCTTTATCGTAACCCTACACTATTCGATTACTCATGGTATGGGTATTCAAAACTTCCCCGGCTAAAAAGGACCATTTTCCAAAAATGATTGCCTAGCACATATTAATTTTCGATGAACGTCAACAAAAATGATTGCTTAGCATTTTCAATCAATAAATTAATGAATGATACAGATTTTTCATTTCTTGAATCATTCATGACCCCCCTCCCCCTTGCCAAGCACAAAGACATATACTACACGCCATTCGCATGATTTCGTAATTTCAAATTTATTACGCATAAACCTTCTCCTAGGCAAGCTAAAGCAATGGAAACAAATTCCAAGGTCGTAGGTAAAATAGGAATAAAGTTAAATGGATTTGCGCTTTTGCAACTTCTTTTTATATAATAGATAGCTCAGAGTCGAAATTTTTTCCAAGTCCCCTTCCGAGAGTCGAAATTGTTCCAAGTCCCCCTCCTACATATCATATATACTGTAGCTCGAGAGTCTGAATTTTTTTCAAGTCCCCCTCTTATCATATACAGCTCGAGAGTCGAAATTTTTTTTAAGTCGCCTTCCTATCATATATGGCTCGAGAGTCGAAATTCTTCTAAGTCCCCCTCCTATCATATATGGCTCGAGAGTCGAAATTCTTCCAAGTCCCCCTCCTATCATATATGGCTCGAGAGTCGAAATTTTTCTATGTTTTTTGCTGGACGGCTCACGGCGGACAGCGCACGGCAAATTTCTCAAAAAGCCCCCCATAAATCAGATTCCCTGTTGAAATTTCGACTCTGAGACTTGGAAAAATTTCGACTCTCGAGCTATATATGATATGAAAGGGGCATTGAATATATAGCTGGAGATTCGAGAAAAATTTAGACGCTTAAACTATATTATACTAGGCTTATAGTAGGTGTAGGCCTTCTTTATACTAGCGTTATCTAGGTCTAGGCTTCCTTGAATTTTCAATACCAAATCCCATGTGACTCATAAAACAGGTTCCCAGCGTTCCTCGTTTAACTTCGTTAAGAAAGCCGTCGTTTTTCTAAGTCCGTCCTGTCATAATTATGTAGCTCAACAGTGGAAATTTTTCCAAGTCCCTCTCCTATAATATACCTAGTCCGAGGGTCAATCTTTTTCCAAGTTCCCCTCCTATCATCTGTAGCTCAAGAATCGAAATTTTTCCAAGTCCTCCCCTCTCCGTGATGACATCAATAAAGAGATGGCGGGTAGGTCGAAATTTTCCCAAGTTCTTACGAAGAGTAAAAAAGCAAGTACAAAAACCGCAATAAAATCACTACACTACCGAGCGCTTTCGGCTAAACAGCCATTCTCGGGGTATAGAAAGCAACCGAACCCAACACCAACAAGAACAAGTGACAACGAAGAGGAGGTCATGACTGAACCAACGAGTCATCGAAATGTGAATCATCCTCATAGACTAATTCAATCAATCCCTCTTCGGGAATATCCCGGTGACGATGAATTTTGATTTCTTCTAAAGCTAAGCGCTTGAAATATGAATTTTCCCTGTGAAGGAGAATTTCAGACCCTTCTTTGAGACTACGACCACTTTCAATTAAGTGGTCAGCACCTACTTCTCTTTCTTCTCAGACTTTCTTGTGTTCATCAACTCTAATTTGGCGTTGACGGCTAGTCATACCTATGTAAACACTAGGGCGATCACCACAGGCCACCCTATAGACACCCCCCCCTCGGCCATCGGTATCGGATCTTTTAATTTGACCAGAAGGCTCTTGCAGTATTAATACTATAAAATACTGGCCGAAAACCGAAGGGACGGAGGATACGGCTCAACTCCGAAGAAAACTTCCCCAGAAACGGCAGCCTTATCACCGTTTTCGCCTATCAAGGTGCGGTTCGCGGAGGAGGGAGGTCTCCCTCCCCTAAAAAATCAGGAGACTTTAGCAAACGTTGTGGCTGATTTAACAGTAAAAATCAGACTAAACAATAAAGAGGAATACTCCGACGTGGAGTAAAAAAATGCAAACCGCAGAAAAAATGAAAATACGACGAGCGCTTTCGGTTAAACAACCATCTTCGAGCCTGAAATGAAAGCAACTGACGAACAAACCACCAGCCGCCAAATGAAAGTTCGAGTAGCTGAGCACCTGAAGTCCTGGAAGAAGGGACACTTGGGGGAGTCAGCTTTCGCCGATCACTTAATAAACAGTGGCCACAGCTTCCGTGAGGGATCCGAAAAGCTCCTCCATAAGGAGAATTCCTACCGTAAGCGTATCGCCCTCGAGAATATAGAGATAATTCGTCATCTCAACACTGACGGCATCACTGTTCTTAATTCGTATATTCCGGAAGATGGCCTGATCGAACTTGTTTATGACTCACACCGTGATTTCTCGTTTGGACGATCTTAATACCTCGTTCTTCTCTTTTGTTCGTCAGTTGCTTTCATTTCAGGCTCGAAGATGGTTGTTTAACCGAAAGCGCTCGTCGTATTTTCATTTTTTCTGCGGTTTGCATTTTTTTACTCCACGTCGGAGTATTCCTCTTTATTGTTTAGTATGGATAGCCGTAACTTAAAGGAACGGATTCGTGTAAGTAAAAATCAGCCCTGGTGTAAATACCCAGAAAAAATGTGCCGAAATGGTCCTCCCTCCTTTGCATAAGCGATGCAGGGAGTGAATTGATCATGGGTTTGAGGAGGAGGGTCAGGGAGGAAAGGTTAGTTATTACTGGAACCTGGATTTTTTGGAGTTAAAAACAGCAAAATTCGCAAATAAAATGAAAATTTTCGGCATTATTCGGATTTATTAAAATAATTATTAAAAATTGGAAAAAACATTTTTACAGTAGGTAAATATCAAAATTTTTACGTCCAAAAAGAGAAAAAAAATCTAAATAGTTGATCTGAACATAAAGAATTATAAAAATTTCACGTTATGCTGCACTACCAAGTGTTTTTCTATATTTTATTGTTTAAATGATTGTCGCCTATCGGATAATAAAGCTTTGTATTCGGAAAAGCTTCTTTCAGAGTATTGTGAAGTTACAACTATATAGGCAGTAAAGCAATTTTTTTCGACTCATATTATTTAAATTCTTGTGTCTCAAATCACAAAATTTCGTATAAAAAATCACTTTTTCTCCAAATTATAGGTTTTCGGAAGATTTCGGATTTTATCCCCATTTTCCGAGTTCATTCCATTTTCCGAGTTTTTCGGAGAAATAATAAAACTTTTTTCCTGGACTCAGAATACCATGAAACGAACTCCTATTTGATTATCAGACATTCGCCCTTCAAGGAAATGATTCGACAAAAACCAGGGAATCCGTGCTCTAGTTATTACTAAAGCTGACAAAGGGAATGCTGTCGTAGTTTTGGACAAGGCTTCCTATGTCTCCAAGGTTTACGATGTGCTTGGCCAATGTGGGGCCAAGGAGGCCCCTCTTTTTGATTTCCAAAATTTGTTAAAGAGACTAGGAAACTTATTAATGGTAGTGAGGTTATCATTAAGAGCCCCTCATTAAAGAAAGCCATTTTGGAACCGAATCCAGTTCCTTCTCTCTTTTACGGATTGCCAAGAAAATAGGCCGATGCGGCAGCGGTTGTCTCGTTTGTTTCCTTCCCCACCTACTCCCTCACTAAGTTCCTGGATAGATGGTTCAAAGCTCGTGTGGAGGGGGAGTCTCCCTATTCAGTTAAGAATTCGAGTGCCCTGGCTGAAAAATTGAAGGACACATGCCTTCCCTCGTTTTATGTCGTTGGACTTTTGCCCAATATCTTTAAGGCCACCACTATGCAACAGATAGGAAAATTGCTTGTGGAATCTGGCACTCCTCGTAATGAATTTGGCGAATTTTTCGACCTTTTGAATGCCTGTTGGTCGCCAAAAAAATTTTTTGAGTTCCCAAAAGTGGACTTATAGGTGTCATGTGATATCGAGGCGCAACAGATCCACGTAGGATAGGTTAGGAAGTGAGATACCGTATAGGTTCGAACCCCCATAAAGCCATGGATCATCATGACCATGCTCTGATAAACGTCTTGGCTTTTTTCCAATTTTCAATTTTTTTTCTCCATAATATTCTTGGAAAATATTTCTCTTAAAAATGAAATTTTATGAGAGTTTCTAAATTTATTTCGTTATTATTTCTCAAAATATTCTAGAAATGAATTACAGAAAGAGGCTAGCCATTTCTCGAGGACTAGATATAGACTTCAAGAGCCTTAGGGCTTTGTTTACGTACTGGGCCATAGCCAAAAGAAGCGGCCTGATTGGTCGGGGCTGGAGAAACGTATAATACTGAAGGGCTTCAAATGGGTGAAAACCGAGCATACGGCGAACCCATTTTTCGAGGCTGTAGAAGGGCTTCATCAGCCGAAATCTTCTTCGTAGGTTATATGAAATTACAAATATTATTTTATACGTGCTTTGCCTCTGCCATCTAGTTCGATGAATGGAAGGTCCATAAAACAACCGATCAAATACTTTTAAATTTGAAAATATTATATTTGTTGAGAAAATATCAAACAAAAGTTTATTCCAAGTTTGTCCTATATTTGATCAATCCTAAAAAGAAAGTACTAGAATGAAATAAGATAATTCCTTTCCGATTACTTTCCTACTTCAATCCGGTCGGATTCAAAAAGATCCTGTATTTTTGATCTTGGCCAGATACAGATCCAATTTCAAGCAATCTAGTTGATGTCTAATTGTCAATCATCATTTTTTTGAAAGGCTTGCAAGTATCAATTTTAGAATTACCGGACTTGGTGAGTAAAAGGTAAACTTCCACACGCCCTAACCAGATTCTCACCTATGACAAAATTTTGAGATGAAAATTCTGAAAATTTCTCTCAAAATCTGAGGGAACAGCAACGGCGAATGGCTGCCGTGCTAATCCAAAATGAGATTCAGATCTGACATAAAATCCGGATCCCAAAAGATTCTGTATTTTCTTTCTAATTGGCAAGACAAGCCCTAAAATGAGTTTATTTGAGGAAGCGGCAGAACCCCTCCCCCCTTCCATACATAGTGCAAAAATTTACATCAAAACCGAAAAAATTGTGGGTGCCACCAAAAACTGTACCCGACCCTAACTCAAGAACTGCCCGCGTCGATGGACGCTCGTATTGCAAGAGGAAAGGGGAGTTGTATTGATTCGACCTCCCTTTCTCTTTGCAATACAAGCGTCCATAGGCAAGTTGGATCGAGTACTATCTGAAAAAATTTAGTTCGGCACCAAAACCGAAACGAACGAACTGTTCTTATTTTCGGTCCTGATCTCTGATTCAAGATCACCGTATTGGGCTGAGCTTCCATACTTTGCTACCTGAAGCAACTCATTCGCTACCAAGTCCGAATCGTAATTTCTTCAGCCTTACACCCACCTGCCAACAGTCCCCATACAAGAGCGTGCAACATCGTAACATCTATGAATGGGCTCTGGAATAATATGAGGTAAAGTCAGAGCAGCGGTCAACTGCATCTGTAGGCATTAAAATTAATAAATAAAATATTAAAGCAATTAAATTTTTTTTTTAAATATAATTAATAAAACTTTCAAAATTAAATTTAATGAAAATATAAAAATAAACAATATTATCTATTAAATTTAAAATTTAATCTAAAATTCAATTTTAAATAATATGAAAAATGATTTAGTAAATAATTATTTTCAAAATAATTTATTCATATTTTATCATTTTTTATTAATATATCATCATTTTAATTTTATGAAATTTTATTGGGATAATAAGAAATTAATTTTTTCATTTATAATATATTTCTTTATAAAAAAATTTAGTTCAAATATAATTAGATACAATTTTTTATTAAAGAATAAATTAAATATTGAATCGATTTATTCCTGCAAGTTACAGCCCGACATATTGAGAACGACAATTACCACAATGAATAAGTGAACGACAACCGACAAATACTACAAAGAGTAAATGTGCGAAGAGAATTTGAAAAAAGCCGCAGAAATAAAACAAACAAGATACCGCAAGCACTTTCGGCTAAGAAGCCATCAACGGGCGGAGAATAGAAAGCGACTGACAGAGGAACAGTCGACGACAGAAAACAACGGTGAGGTCATGATTGAACTAACGACTCCTCGCGATGTGAGTCATACTCGTAAATTAGTTCAACCAATCCCTCGTCCGGAATATACCTGTTAAGTACGGTTACGTTATCGCTGTTCAGGTGGTGAATGATTTCGATATTTTCTAACGCCATTCTTTTTAAATACGATCTTTCTCCATGGAGGAGGGTCTCTGACCCCTCTCTGAAACTGAGGCCACAGGTGATCAAATGGTCCGCGAAGGCCGATTCCCCCAATTTGCCCTTTTCCCAGGCTTTCAAGTGCTCAGCCACTCTTATTAGGAGCTGGCGACCGGTCTCACCTATGTAGATTCCGTCACAGTCGTTGCACCTTATACTACAAATCCCACTCCTCTGTAATGGTGGTATAGGATCTTTCAATCTAACGAATAGGCCTTTTAATGTGTTGAAATTATAGAAAACTGGACGGAACCCAAAGGAACGAAGGACGCGACTCAAATTCGACGAAAACTGACCCAGGAAGGGGAGCTTAATCCACCGCTTTCTGCCTTCACGACTCCCCTCCCGAGGGAGGAAGGTAGTAGAATCAAGGCATTGCCGCGTGATTTTCCTGCGGACCATCAGGTCAATGTCCAAGTTGACCTCGTTTACCCGAGCCAAGTACTTGATAGTACGTAGTTCTTTCTGGAAGGCTGCTTGACTCAAAGGGATATTAGTGAGTCGATGGATGAAACTATTAAAAGCAGCTATTTTGTAGGCGACAGGGCAGAATGACGCGCCGTCGACAACAATATCGGTCGAAGTATCTTTTCTGTATAGCAACTCATGGGCCCCATTTCTTTCGGAGATGGTAAGGTCCAGGAAGTTGATAGTAGAATTACCGACCTCCAAAGTAAACTTTATGGGGGGGGGGGGGGGGAACTGAGCATTTAGATACTTAAGAAACTCACCAAGGAGTTCTTGGGGACCTGTCCACGCACATAGCACGTCATCTACATATCTGTGCCAATAGTGAATATGATTTAAGAAAGACTGGCCCGAGGAAAAGAGGTCAGCCTCGAATCTCGACATAAAGACCTCTGAAACGAGGGAACCCAACGAGGATCCAATGGGAATGCTCACTTCCTCCGGGAATTCAAAATATTTATCGTTAAATTTACAAAAGTTAGGGGACCAGCAAACGGTAAGTAGGTCGAAGAACTCCTGCAGCTCTTCATGTGCAGTATTAAATTTAACAAGAAGGTCGCCTAAATATGGGAAAGTGGCCGCTTTTGGGATGTTTGGAAAAAGACCGACCACATCGAAGGAGCATAAAATAGTACCTGGAGGGAGCATTTCGTCTTTGAGCCTATTGGCCAAGACTCTTTGTAGTATTTGTCGGTTGTCGTTCACTCACTCATTGTGGTAATTGTCGTTCTCAAATTAAATATTATTATTTGATTAAAATTATCTGGATTATTTATTTCTAATGGTACAGTAATTATAATAATTATTAAATAGTATATGGTGCCATAAGATGGTGCGTTAATTAAAATGCAAGCAGGCCTATCTCGACAAATATTGAGCACCATCAAATCTTTTGTAAAAATGAAGAGAGCCAAATTTATTCTGTACTAATAGATCAATAGTATTTCTAGAATATTTTTTTTGAAATGTTTGATAAAGTAAAAACCAAAATTTGAAAAATTTTGTCACACGTCTCGTCAGAAACGAAACAGAAGAGCTACGTAGCTATTTCCGAACAACGAAATTAGAGAAACATGTGCCAAAAAAATTTGACGTATTTGTACCAGTGGATATAAGTACTCGTATTGAAGAAATAGTAAACAATTGGAAGCTCCAGTTGAAAACCATGTACGATGGTTACAATTTTATCATAAAGAATGTTGAGAAAGGAGAGAACATCTATAATCCTATTTCAACCATCGAGTGTCTGACGACTACAGATTTCAGAAATCAGTGGTTGTCAACAGCCTGCCTAGATATGATGTTGGTGTGACAGGTACTACGGAACCTTTGAAGCGCGTATTTGATGCGGATAAACTTTTATATATCGTTGGAAAGTTCTTATCAATACAGGCTTCGAGACATGGTCAATCATTAAATTAGCAATCTTTATGGTTGATTCAAAGGTATACGGCGCTAATACCCACGACCAGTTTTTGGAAATCACCAAGACATTCATTATTTTGGCTCTATGAGCCTTTCCCTGTTCTTGGTTCATGCTAAAATACTATTTTCACATACTCCTCTAGGCTCTATCAGAAGAACCTTCAAGAAGTCCCTCCTCTTTATAGTATGGTTTTTGCTCCAGTCTCTCAAGCCTCAAAGACTTCCGAGGAAGTGTTCACTTGATACAGTCGAAAAAAAAGCAGTACCTGCTTGTCATGCTATGTCCGTACCCAAAGGTTCATACACTCTAGTTCTCATAGGTGGAGATACGTAGCACTAACATAACCTGTCGGCGTCACGAGCCATATTTTTGATCAGCACTCCCATTCAACTCAGACGTACCCACAACAAAACAAAAACGAACGATGGGACAAGGCAATCCCGTTCTGAGACGAGAACTGTACACTAGAACTGAAACTTTTATAACTGGAACCCACCAGCTTCAAGCGACTCCGATCCCTCACAATTTTCTTGAACTCTTCTCTTTCCAGTAGATACTGATAAGATGCTTCAGCCTTCTTTCGTTTTCATACGGCACGTACACGCATTCAGTCAGTTTTCCTGCTTTCTCCTATCACTAAAATTTACACCGACAAAGTGTGCTTTGTCAAGGTCATTGATTGCTGTCTTGAATTCATTTGGATACAGAGATACCTAAATATTCGCTTAAAGCGCGAACATCTATAAACGCCGACTTATTTTCTTTTAGAGACATAACCAAATACACACTGGCAAACGGGTAGTAAGTGCATATCTACATCGCCAGCTTTATTTTTTTAACCTCGATCCCGTTGTAAACCCGTATGAAACCCACTAACCGTCTCGTTAGATCTTTTTCATGAACTTCTGGCAACAATACTGTTAAGAAATCCAAATCGAATACCCTCTTCAGAGATTCCATAGTGCTGGCCCTATTTCCATTCTCCATCAGAAATGTCAAATGAAATTTCCAATCGTGTAAAATTTCTTTGAAATCTATACCGTGTGGTTGTTCTCGCACAGTATTTCTGACTTCCTCGTTAGAGAGTGCTAGTGTGACTTTTTCCGTAGTTGGAAACGGTTAGATAACCGTAAGACAGTATCTGAATTTCAACGAGCACACACTCCTACTTTCTTTGTATCTCCTATCAAGGTCCAGACGGTAATGCCCGACGAATTCGCGAAATTATGAGGTTTTTAATCATATCTGGAGAGTCTGTTGTTCAACCAATGACTTCCGAAATCTGTGGTCGTCACACTCTGGATGTTTGAAATTGAATTAAAGACCTCCTTTCCCTTCCGTTCAATTTTTATAAGAAAGGTAGCCATCGTACATGGTTTTCAACTTGGTCATCAAGAGCTCAACTTTTTCATCTTTCGTCGTCGTATGTTTTCTCAGGTTGAACTTCTCAGCTACTTTTGCATTCACCAACTCTTCCCGAAGTTCATCTTCCATGAACTCAAAAGCTGTTACAAAGGTTCTGTCGTAGGTTAGATCATTGAAGATATTGCTACTGCTTTCTAAAATATGAAGTCCCATCCTTGAGATACTGCGCAGTTACAAATACGAAACGAATTATTAGGATTTTTTCAATAGTCGCCTTAATTTGACCAAAATCTCTTATCTCTGAGGCTACACATCCGTATCTGCAGTTCCGTTGTTCTTATGCAACACTCTTCCAATCGGGTAGCTGTATTTGTGACTAACGGGCAGTCTGTAGACCTATTTCAAATGAAACTGAAATGTTACATCTCTGGAATATAGGTGTTAGGTAACCTGTAGTTGATGTCTACTTCAGCCTTGCTCGCAATTCTTCGTCAGTCCTATAATAATTTGCGAGTTCGCGAAAGTTCAAGTAAAATACAGGAGATTTTATCCACTTTTTCTTCAACTTCGAAGATGCAACGCCAGGGAAATCTTCAAAGCACCGAGCGTTTCCTCGGTCATGATCTCGAGACCTCTAAAATATTCTTCCTCGCCGCAATGCAAAAACTGCTCCGCCATTTGAATAAACGTCCACCCCAAACCTACTTGGTCGATCGTTACGAAAAAACATTTGTTTCCGAATCCATTTTCAAACATTCAGTTTTGTCTACGTACACATATGTTGGATTGCGTTTTCGGATCTCGGTCCAACTATAGCGTGATTACCCGGCAATCCCGCGGATGAAAATGTTGCCAATGCACTCGAAAGTTTCACAATATTACGGTAGGTGTCCGGATAAAATGAATTGTTTCAAAAAAATAACGAACTAGGTAGGTTTAGGTATATATGCAGTTCGACGAAGTTGAGAGTGCGTGAAGAAGTGCGTGATAGATTTCAGTCATTCCTCACCAGAGTATTTCATCGAATCTACGTGATCCGCGGTCTAGATATTAATTTAGGCCTATTTTTATCATCGTTTATTCACAAAAAACTGTATGCTGCTTTCAGTTTGGCAAATTATCATCCAAGGAACGCATAATTAATGAACAAAATCATCTCATCTCACTGATAGCTTAATTACACGAATTCCGTTGGAAAATAGGTATAACGCGAATTTTGTAAGAGCTTCTTTGTACTTATCAACTTTCATTGCAGTATTGAATGAATTTTGTAATTGGCACAATGAATGAAGATAGAAAATTACGAATCGCACCGCAATATTTAGGTATTGATGAAGTAACGTACGAGCCAACTTTCGGTCAAGTAAGCATTATCAAGTGAAATTTAAAGTCACTTGGTAATGGTTGCTTAACCGAAAGCTGGCTTGTATGTTTAGTCCAGCGGCTTAGTGCAAATTTTAGGATCAACCTTGCATTTCATGTTGAAATCATAACATTTGGAACGAACTTCTAGGATACTTGAATGACAAATTTGAGCCATGGCGCTACAGTCTAAACCCCATAGGGGCCCTTTAATGGTGGGTTGCCCAATTGGAAGGAATTCTTGCGTAGAAATGACGGAAATATTGCTTTTGGTTCGAATTCGGACCGCCAAATTCGAAAAAAATTATCAAAAAATTCTTCCGACTTTTAAGGGCGCGGAGGGGTTGATAAACCCTAAAATAGGGTTAAAATCGAAGTGACATATTTCAAAATATTGTCACGAATATCCATATGAAATTTTCCGTAGAAATTGGGAAAAATACTATTAAAAATTCTACCGACCGTCCAAAAGGCCCAGCCCCCCCCCCCAAATTGAGGAAAAAATATTTAATGTTTTTTTGGAAAAATGTTAACGGATTCCGAAGTAGACTTTGACGCGAAATCCGGGAAAAATTGTGAAAAAATTCCTGGGGCCCTCAGAGGGAGTTTAGAGGGGCACAAACCTAAAAAGTAATGAAAAAAAATTCTACATTTTTTTCCCAAGTTCAACAAATTCTTTTGTAGAATTTACCGTAGAATTCAGAAAAAATGGTAAAAAAAATCCTGGAGGTCCCGGAGAGGGGGTAAGAGGACCCAAACCTCCAAAACTCAAAGTAAAAAATAAGCATTGTTGAGAAAATTCAAACGGACTCTTGTGTAAAATTTCCAGCAGCGCCGTCTTTGCGCAGTATATCAGGGTTTCCACGTGTGGGGGCAGTGTCTGAAGAAGAATCAAAAATTGCCAGATCCGCAAGAATGGTGCTGAAAGCGAGCGGCTGATGGAACACACTGGGAACCTTCATGGACCCTTCAGCCATCTATCTATATGGCATAGGACAATCTCGTAAAATGCGGCTGCCAGAAAAGCTGCTCTACGAGACACTGTAAATGCCAAAAGGTTGGTTTGATATGTGTGCATGTGGTAATGAGTGCTCGTTTGAATAAATTATTTGTACATGGGCATTACAATTGTCATCAGCTTTTAAATATATAATTATTATGTTGGTGAATTTGTTGAATTATTTTATATTTTAGTAAGACCTCAGTAGTTTTTGTAATATTTCAAGGTATATCTATGCAACAGGAAATTCTACATAATATTTTATGAAAGTTCAAGGATGGAAATGAAGTTGTACAACTTCTGTTCCAAGACGTTTATAGTATTCCTTCATGAGATTTTTTTCATGATTTTTTCTGAATTCTACGATAAATTTCACACAAAAATCCGTTTGAATTTTCTCAAAAACGCATATTTTTTACTTCAAGTTTTAGAGGTTTAAGTCCTCTTACCTCCTCTCAGATACCTCCAGGATTTTTTGACTATTTTTTCTGAATTTTACGGTAAATTCTACAAAAGAATTTGTTGAACTTGAAAAAAAAAATACAAAATTTTTTTCATTTCTTATTCAGGATTTGTGCCCCTCTCAACTTCCTCCGAGAGCCCCGGGCATTTTTTCATAATTTTTCCCAGATTTCGCGTTAAATTCCGTTAAATTCTACTTCGGAATCCGTCAAGATTTTTCCAAAAAAACAAACTATTTTTTCCTTAATTTGGGGGGGGGGGCTGGGCCCTTTGGACGGTCGGAAGAATTTTCTTTAGTATTTTTCCCAAATTCTACGGAAAATTTCATACGGATATTCGTGGAAATATGTTGAAATATGTCACTTCGATTTTACCCCTATTTTAGGGGTTATCAGTCCCTCCGCGCCCCTAAAAGTCGGAAGAATTTTTTGATAATTTTTTTCGAATTTGGCGGTCCGAATTACACAAGAAGCCACATAAATTGCGAACCAAAAGGAATATTTCTGTCATTTATATGCAGGAATTCCTTCCAGTTAGGCGACCCACCATTAAGGGGCCCCTATAAGGTTTAGACTGTGGCGCCATAGCTCAAATTTTTCATTCAAGTATCCTAGATTTTCGTTCCAAATGTTATAATTTTAACATGAAATGCAAGGTCGAATCGTCTACTTCACGGACTAGTTACTTTATCAATAAATATTGCGGTGCAAACCGTAATTTTTCAATTTTTATCTTTATATGCATTCACAATTTGCGGTAACATAGAGCGAACGCATTTCAATAGATTGACATAATTGACACAAAGAGAAACAACAATTTTACAACAAATTATCACAACTCAAAAAAAAAATTTTTTGAAGAGGTCAAGAGCAAGAATATGTGATTCTGAAAGTATTTTTCACGCTGAATTCGATGCCGTTCTGACACACCTTTTTGTAATTAACTACCTTCAGTGTTCAATGCGCTTTGCAACAAACCGCCACGACTAAACATCAAGATTGAATCAGAAGATAACGAGAGAATCACGAAAAACAAACCACAGCAATGCCTGCGTGGAAAATACTTTCAGAATCGGATATTCCCTTTCGTGACCTCTTGAAAAAAGTTTTTTTGTCTAGTTGCGTTATATTGACATTTTAACAAAAGGAGAGCAACATATCGATTTTCCATGACGTCACATAGCAAACTGAAGCTTCCAGAGCACAAGTCAAATTCATAACAAAAGCATGGAAACCTCCAAGAAATCCAAATTATTTGAAAAGTAACAGAATTTTTTCGAATAAAAAATTGATTTTTGTGAAGCCAATATTCTCAGCTTTATTGTACAACGTTTAGCTCATATTGCTCTCTTATGTGACAAAATCAATTCATTCATTGAGAATCATGAAATATGATGTAAAAGAAAGTTGAGATTCTCGGTTCCACGAAAATCTGTCACTTTTCAAACAATTTGGATTTCTCAAAGATCTCTATGCTTTCTTTGTGGGGTCAACTTGTGCTCTGGAAACATTGGTCTGCTATGTGACATCACAGGAAAAGCAATCTATTGACCAAAAAACGACGGCTTCCTTAACGAAGTTAAACTAGGAACGCAGGGAACCTGTTTTATGAGTCGAATGGGATTTGGTATTGAAAATTCAAGGAAGCCTAGACCTGGATAGAGCTAGTATAAAGAAGGCCTAGACCTACTATAAGCCTAGTATAATATAAAGTCTGAATTTTCCTCGAATCTCCAGCTATACAGTAGAAATCACTTACAACGTCACCTTTTAGAGCCAACTGGCGATTACAACGAACAAAACGCTCGGTCCCGGCAGAATTCCGTTTATCTCTGTGTTAAAAAATTCTGTTTGGAACGAACCCGGTTTGAGCGAACTATATTTTTGAACGAACAAAAGTCATGTAAAAAAGAGTGAGTTTTATTGGTTACAACGAATTCATGACTCGTGAATTTTCAAATTTTCAAGTTCAGACAAGTCGTACGCTTACTGCAATACATTTCATCCGTATATTTTGCGGTCGGGCGGGTAGATACTGATAAATACAGGATTTCAGTCGGGTGGCTACTGATAAATGAAGAACAAAGCAATGAAATTTAAAAATACAGCAGTATATCAGTGATCTTCACGATGACGCGTCGTCAATTTACGATTGAAGAAAAGTTTGCCATAATTTGTCGCCTCGGAAATGGGGAGAAAAATAGTGATATTGCGAAAGAATTTCTGACTGGACATTCAACTATTTCCACGATATGGAAGAATCGCGATTCAATCAAAGTAGAGTGTCAATTACGATCTCTCCAAACAAAAAGACTTCCTCGTACTTGCGATTCGTTGTAAGCGGTTTCTACTGTATATGATACCTCGAGAGTCGAAATTTTTTCCAAGTCCCCCTCGAGAATTGAAATTTTCCAAGTCCCTTTCATATCATATCTACCTCGACAGTCGAAATTTTTTCTAAGTCCCCCTCCTATCATATATTATATAGCTCGAGAGTCGAAATTTTTCCAAGTCCCCCTCGTATCATATATGGTTCTAGAGTCGAAATTCCCCCCCCCCTCCCTCCTATCATACATAGCTCGAGAGAATTTTTCCAAGTTTTTTGCGGGACGGCGCACGGCAAATTTCTCAAAAAGCCCCCCATAAAACAGGTTCCCTGTTAAAACAATACATTTTTGGGAGGATTATTCACATTTCTTTCTGCAGAGGAGATTTTTGAAACGGAATATGAGCTCAGAAGCTATACAACCAACTTCGCGTACAGCATACGGCTGCATATAGCGTACGCCTTCACCATACAAGTTGGTCAAGTTAACATTACACCTTATGGCACATTTAAAAAAAAAAATTGTCCATCTTGAAAACCATCAATTTTTGTATAAAAAAATAAAGAGAACAAAATTTATTCCACTGAAAATTTTCTATCTGCTGAACCTATTTACAGATTTTTTCGTCAAAAAATTCTGAAATCGCTCAACCCAATGGGAAATTTCACGAGGAATAAAATTTGTTCACTTCATTCCTTTCAAAAGTTGATATAGTTCTTAAGATGAATCGATTTTTTTTTTAAAAAGCGTCATTGCTCATATTAATGTCAACCTGACTAACGCGTCAGGCGCAGGTTATACTATCGTTCTACGTTCTGTTTCAACACGCGTCTCGGCATCTTATAAAAGTTGGCCATCTAGATGAGCTTCTCCAATATGTAGTTTACTAGCATCATATCATGTTGACGAAATTTTGTGCCTGAAGAAATGGCCTCGCTGCAACGGGGGTTTTAATGACACTCCGTCTTGTCCAGGATCAAGTGTCTGACTGATGGCTGCATCACTTCTATTTTTCTATACATTGTTACCGTCGCAGTACGTTGATGACGTAATTCCACCCTAAAGAGCAGAATGCAGCCATCAGCCGGAGACTTGATCCTTTACGTCTAAGTCATCTTCAATCGTGATGGAATAATTTACCCAAAACTAGTTCTGGGACAATTCTCACAAAATGAAATAACAGAAGGGAAATCGTTCTTGTTTCTTCTCAAAGTTTATTTTAAAGACTTTTTTGTGAAAGAAAGGTGTTCAAGTACTGTTTTATAATTAATATTTGATACAAGCGACCCTGAGACACTGCAACGGGAGTTTCAATGGGACTCCATTTGGTCTAGGATTAAGGTTCTAACTGATGGCTGCATCACATCTATTTTTCTGTACATTGTTGACGTCAAAGTACGTTGATGACGTCATTCCACGCAAAAATGCAGACCGCAGTCATCAGCTGGAGACTTGATCCGGTTTCTTTTTCTTCTCTTCTCAATTATTTTGGTTTTAGTTTTTGGTCTCAAGTATTGGAAGTTTTGAGTTTTACAGTTTCAGTTTTGGTTTCAATTCCAATCCCTATGAATGACAATACTTTCCTACGACAAGAACAAAATTTCCAAACTCTTAAGATATTCCAGATCGCAATTTTATATCGAGACAAAAATGATTAAGATTTCGTCTCTGGTAACCTTCAGCCACAAGAAACGACAATCCTCGAGCTTTTTCAGAGCTCATAACTCGAGTTATTGGCGATTTGCTTGACTTCATTTTCTCTGTCCAATGTATGTAGCTAAATCGCAGCTTCATCTTCCTGGCACACAACTAATAACTTGTCCATTGCAACTGCTACACACATTACTACGATTCTAGCGAGCAGCCGCTCTGTCAAGTTCGAATGCCCGAGGGTAGGCTACCTCTTAGCTGAAAAAATAGTGAGCGTAGAAGAATGGCGTACAAAGCAGCGGTGAGAACCCCATATAGGACCTATTCAGATCCAGATAGGATATACAAAAAGAAAGAGAGGAAAAAAAAAGATCCGGATCTTATGAAGGAAAGAATGAAGAATATTTTTGGAAACGGATCTTGCCAAGAAAATACAAAATCTTTCGAGATCTGGATTTCATTTCAGATCTGAATCTCATCCTGGATTAGCAGTTTTGTCTTTATTTTTTTTCCCCTCAGATTTTGGAAGAAATTTTTAGAATTTTCATCTTCTCAAAATTTTGTCATAGGTGAGAATCTTGTTAAGGTGTGTGGAAGTTTACCTTCTACTCAACAAGTCAGGTAATTCTAAAATTAAAACTTGCAAGCCTTTAAAAATAATGATGATTGACAATTAGACATCAACTAGATCGCTTGAAATTGGATCTGTATTTGGCCAAGATCGAAAATACAGGATCTTTTCGGATCCGGCCGGATTGAAGAACAAATAGGAAAGTATTTAGGACTGCAATCAGAAAGGAATTTCATCTTATTTCATTCAAGTACTTATTTACCTTATTTTTTTTTAGGATTGATCAAATACAGGAAAACTTGGAGTAAACTTTTGTTTGATATTTTCTCATCAATATATTTTCAAATTTAAAAGTTGATGATAAGGCCGCGCTAGACGATCAAGATTTTCGTCAATTTAAAAAAAAAATCGAGTTTATACGATTTCTTGACGTGGAAACTTGAAGGTGCATCAATAAAACTCAATTCTGTTTGAATTTTATTGATGATACCGTCAAGAATTTGGTTTAAAACTCGATTTTTCAAAAAATTGACGGCGAAAATTGACGAAAATCTTGATCGTCTAGTGTGGCCTATAGATTGTTTTATGGATGTTTCATTCATCGAATAACATGGCGTAAACAGGGCACATATAAAATAACAAGAGTGAAACCCGCGCTTTCAGCGCTTCAATATCCCGCTTTCTGAAATTTTTTTTTCAGAAAAAAATTCGTTTTTACAACAAGATGTATTTCAATTTGGAACAAAATTTTAAAACAAAATTTAAAAAAAAAAGTAAATACAAATTTAAAAAAAAAAAGTAAATACAAATTTTTAAAAAACGATTGCAGAGACGGAAAAACACCTGAAGAGAATGAAAATGCCCGCTAACTGAAATATTTTTTTTTCATAAAAAAATTTGGTTTTACAACAAAATGTATTTCAATTTGGAACAAAATTTTCCAACAAAATTTAAAAAAAAAAGTAAATAAAAATCGAAAAACAATAAAAATTTAAAAAAAACGAACAATAGTCTAATAATATACTCGTAATTTTATCCGTACAATTTTTTTTCATACACCAACCTACTTCTCTTCATTTTTATTCTCTTCAGGTGTTTTTCCATCTCTGCAATATTATTCTCAATGTCCTCCAATTCAAAGTCAGAATACAGAGTTAGGTAGTTTTTAATACATAAGGGCATCGGCAATGTATTTTGTAATTAATTTAAATGTAAAATCAAAAAATAAAGGCGTCTTTGAATTTGAATTTGAAAAAGGCCCAAAAGGCAGACATTGAAAATAAATAGGAAAGAGAGATTAATATTGGAAAGATCAAATAAAAAAATGCGGATCGGATAATTTGAATCTTCCGTCCAAAAAAATGTTATGAAATATTGAATAATTATTTGAAAACAGCCAAAATCATCCGTATGAACTTCGTTTGATTCAGTTTAAGAAAAAAATTGGACCCTCAATTATATTATACTCGTCAAGAGTAGTAAATTACACTACCCAACAGCTTATAATAAGTGCAGAGAAAGTATTTATGTATTCAAAAAAAATAAATATCATTTTTTTTTGTTGCAAGTATTAATCGTTGTTTTGGTGCAGCATCCGTTGTAGTTCAGTTACTAAATCTTGATCCATAACCTCACTATCAGTATTTTGACACCTTTGCAATGCTTCCTCCTCTTCATTGCCAACGAAATATAACTGTAAATACTTTGGTTTTTGATTTGGCAAAGGCGATAAAGCGCCTATTCGGTGATAAACTTTGTCGGAAATTTTAAAAGTCAAAAAATCCCACTCTTCCCGCCGTATAACCAAACGACGTCATTGCTAACGAATTATTGTATTTACGCAGAAATTAAAAAAAAAATATTTGATTTAATATGAGATCCATCTAATAAATTACTCAATAAGTCCGGTGGATCGGGCAAGTCTAATTTTACTCTACCGTTTGAACAGCACATATTTTCACTTTCACCCATAAACAATTTTGCTGTACAATGCGGACAAATTCGTTCAAGGGCACCGAGAATCGAGTTTAATTTATAATTAAAATTCACATCATAAATATACGTTAAATTTTGAGGAGGAAAATTATCATTTAAAATATTAGGATTAGGAATAGGATTTATCACCTCAATCTTCCTTTTTTTTCGGCATTTTACGACTTTTGCCGCGGAGTTTGATCTGCGACTTACATTTGATCTTCTCTTTACCATTTTCTCAATTAAAAACTTCTAACAGATAATCAAAATATTGTAGCAAGTCAATTCATAATCATCGGGAAGAGGGTCGATAAAAAATAATGGGAAAGAACTGAAAATAGTAGCCAATATACGCTCGACAAAAACCATTTGTCACAAACATCCTAATTTGAGAAAGAAAGCTGTAGCCTATAGTTAAGTAATGAAAGTAGGCTAATAGTACTTTTCCATGGCAATTCACCAACCCGATTCTCAAAATTATATTTGGTTGCCTAGTATGAAAAAACGGAAATTTTTTCGGGACCAAGAATACATGTACAAAAGCAGTAGCCAATACACGATTAACTTTCAAGCTTTATTTCAACTTTTACGGTGAACTTTATTGAATTTTGGATAGGAAAAGATCATCCTCGACATAATTCACGTATAATGTGAAAATTTCATCGAATTTCAATGGGTGGGGGCGGAGATTACCCGTTACATGCGATTCCATCTTCAGCTTTATAATATAGGATAATTTCATCAAACCCGATGAAGAAAATTTAGGCTGGTGAAGCTCTTCTACAGCCTCGGAAAAAGAGCCCGCCGTATATTTGGTTTTTTGCTCGTTTGAAGCCCTTCGCAGTATAAGCGTTTCTCCGGCACCGACCACCAGAACACTACTTTTAGCCACAGTCCATTACGTAAACACAGTCCTAAGACTCTTCAAACCTGTATCTAGCCCTCAAAAAAGGGTTATTTTAGCCTGTGTGTAGCCCTTTGAAGCCCATTGAGCCTGTCTGGAGTTCACTTTTAGCCCATTTTGGCACGATTACAGTTCATTTGTAGCCATTTTGTTGTTCATTTCCAGAATACGTATTTTGTGAAACAATGACAAAAGAAATCAAGAAAATATCATAAAATTGCATTTTTAAACGAAATATTTCCCAAGAATGGAGAAAAAAAAAATTAAAATTGGAAAAATACCATGCCGTTTATGAGAGCATGGTCATGATGATCCAAGGCTTTATGGGGATTCGAACCTACGATATCCTACTTCCTAACTTATCCTATGAAGACTTATGGCGCCAGTGCGTCCACTTTTATGGACTCATAGGTATGTTCAACAGTTTGGTATTAATATTGCCCTATTACCGGGAAAATTTTTGTCAATATAATTTCGATCTCCTTTCAAGGGTGCAATTTTCAAAATCCAACTACCTGTAATTTTTTGAGTGTAATATTGTGGAATTTGTAATATTGCTGTAGATGTGTTTCTTGAAACGACAATTCAAATAGGGAGTTCATTTTGGAGAATCATAATTATAAATACATTTTTCATGAAAGGGGGCGTGATTTCCTCTATTACCCTGTTGTAGCCTTCAACAACCAGGACGTCAACCAGGCGCTGACCTTTCGTAGCGCTTCCAGTCCTTCCAAACAGCCATTTTTCCACAATAAAATTCACTATGAAAGTACGAGGGTAGAGGATAAACTTTTTGGGTTTGGGAGAGTCTATAGAGGGAGAGTTGATCATTTTATGATGAGAAGGAAGTTGGTAAAAACGTCCTAGATGGTAATTTTGTACGTGCTACCCTCCCCCGGAATATTCCTTCAAAAAAGAAAAAAGGCGTCGTGTGCCTTATCTTGAAAAAATCTCTATAGACCTACAGAGGATACTTAGGCCAGTTGGCTTCCGGCCTGCCTTCTTTAACATTGACAATAAATATTCAGCTTATTTTGTACAGCGAAAGACTTCATTCCCAGTTCAGAAAAAAGTGGAGCTTACAGTATCGATAGTGAGTTATATTCTGCTATCTAGGTACGTGGGAGAAAAAGGGCACAGAACAAAAGATACGCCTCTAATAAGAAGCACAAGAAAAAGTCGACGATCTCCGGAGCCACAAGTCGAATGTTGACGATCAAGAATAAGTACTCAGTTAACAATTGCTTGATAAATATAGTTCTGTATTACAATGCAGGCAGTAGGGTCACCAGTTAAATGAGAGTACAGTGCAGTGTGAGCGTAGAAGTGTTATATTTTTATAGATCCAGTTTCTCAGGGTATGGTATCAATCAGAGAAAATACAGGATAAGCATTGAGGATGAAAGAAAATATTGAAGTGATGGAGAGGGCCTCTCAAAGAGGAAAGAGATCAGGGAACAGATAGGGTAAAAACGAGTAGTTGGACAAGTAAAGGGGGATCATCTAACTTTAAGAAATTGCAGGCTTGGGTTAGGTACGTACAAGGGTTTCGTCCAAAAAACGGGCATTTCTGCTTGTAAATTCTGAGCGATAAGGTGAGGGAAAAGGTACTACCGCACCTAAGAACTTATTTGTCGAAAATTACGGACATGAATGAAATTCTTGAATTATTCTTTTAGCGGGGAACCCGCTATCTATTTTGTTAGGAGATTACATCCTCAGAAAACGTCCGCGTCCGGGTCCTCAGAAAACGTCCGCGTCCGCAGGTTAGGTTAGGTTACGGGACTTAGAAGAATTTCGAGTCTCGAGCTATATATGAAAGGAGGGGGACTTAGAAGAATTTCCATGTATGAAAGGAGGGGGACTTAGAAGAATTTCGAGTCTCGAGCTAGATATGATAGGAGGGGAACTTAGAAGAATTTCGAGTCTCGAGCTATATATGAAAGGAGGGGGACTTAGAAGAATTTCGAGTCTCGAGCTATATATGATAGGAGGGGGACTTAGAAGAATTTCCATATATGAAAGGAGGGGGACTTGGAAGAATTTCGAGTCTCGAGCTATATATGAGAGGAGGGGGACTTAGAAGAATTTCGAGTCTCGAGCTATATATGAGAGGAGGGGGACTTAGAAGAATTTCGAGTCTCGAGCTATATATGATAGGAGGGGGACTTGGAAGAATTTCGAGTCTTGAGATATATATGATAGGAGGGGGACTTAGAAGAATTTCGAGCCTCGAACTATATATGATAGGAGGGGGACTTGGAAGAATTGTGACTTCCGAGCTATATATGATAGAAGGGGGACTTGGAAGAATTTCGTTTCTCGAGCTATATATGATAGGAGGGAATGTAGAATGATAATTTCGATTTGAATTATATGACAAGATTATCAACTCAGTTCCACACCACCTGAGAGGTCGAGTTAAGGAATTGCGGGTTCCCCGCTGCCATTGCAACGTCTGCAATGGCTTCTAATTTTTTCTTGACTTCACTCAAGGGAGCGATCAAGTTAAGGAGAAATACAACACGTAAACCTCAACCTAATCAAGTGGTTCGTACTCACGAAGAAAATATTCGAATCATCAATAAAAAATTCCAAAGGAGTGAGTCGTTATCAGGACCAAACTACGCACATACTTATACGTTCATTTTTTACAATCCGCTGTTTTATTTGGGCCTACTTTTAGTCCAACCAAAATGGCAGGTTACATTACCGAATGCCATATTCCAACAAAATAAAAACAATGATGCCTCGTGTAAAGAGACGTATCGCGACATCGAAAGGTAACGTGTAATAAAGCACTATATGGTACAAGCAAATAGACGGTTCGATAGTCAATGAAAATGGAAATACATAATTCATGGCACGCCTCGCGGATAATGAAGTGCAGAATCGTAGATGGTGGCAATCGGCAATGGTGTGCACTCGCTGTAACTTGCTATTACGCTACCATACATCAATTTGCTCGGAACTGCGGCTGGCTAAATCTTTATTTATGGGACACGCGGCCCCAAATTTTATTCTGAATTGTTTCGCCTTCCAAATACAAACCCAACGACAGTACACAATTTACATACAAACACGCATTTTTTTAGTACAGTAGAATTTGTATCGAATCATAACATGTGCAACAATGTTACCAAAAAGCTTTCTATAGGCCTAGTTCCACAAGCCTAATCCCACACAGTACATATAGGTAAAGGTGTAGGTAAGTATTTGAGAGTCTTCTTACTTGTTCAGCTGTCACTGGTATCCTCTGCATTTCCGCCAACTTTGCTTGCGTCGCAAAATCGTGTCTTAAATCACTTTGACATCCGCATAAAATTAATGGAGTGGTTTGACTGTACCTACGAATTTCTGGATACCACTGTAAACAAACAAGCTTAAATTTGCATCACAAACACTTGAGCTATTGACTGCCTTTTTTTTAATTGTATCAGCAAATAAAATCAAAGGTTCTCCATCACCCCTCACTCTAGAATGATTCTTAGACGTCACTGTCTGAAGTTGGCTTCTTTTACCCAGGTACATAAATGTTGAATATTTGCTACGAGCTGAAATGAAGAGAGGTTAGGGATACTAATCATACGATCACAGTGGAAGCACCTAAAAAAGCTCAATTTTTCGAGCCAAAAACATGAATTTGTTAAACGAGGTCTTCATCGTCATCTCTACCTCATCCTCTCACTCGAAATAGCGTTGGAAAAGGTTATTTCGTAGTAAACCACACGAAAGGTAAACAGTTCTAAATCGACAACGATTCTCCCCCAAAATATGCGCACGGTGGTATCGTACATAGATATTATACTTCGTTATACTTACTTTGGTAATTATACTTTCCAGCGTGGTCGGATCGCTAATGGTAAAACACAAAATGAAAACGTGAGTTTCTGGATATGCTACAGGGCGCACCGTATCGTAACCAGACGTGCCTACAACAAAGAATAGTACAATCATCGTATAGAAAATGGAGTTTGTTTTCGTTTTGCGGTTAAACATCAATGAGTACAGCGAAATGAAATCAAATTCGAAATGCATACTACGTACGAATAATATTATTGTTTGAATCAATAAAATTTCCAAGCTGTCAAATAGTACTCGAGTACGAAGGATACCTCGTTTAATGGAAACGATCACATCACTCGGTACATAAAGCGTATCAACATCGACCTATCCTGTATAAATTTGAAAATTGTCGTTACATTTGGGAAATAATTTCTAACGAATCCCAGCGGAGAAGCACGCATTGCGCCGGCAAATGGTTTTCGATAATCGTAAACTAGATGAAGGAGTTGCCAAACTCTGGAAACTTTGCGTATCATCGTGCGATGATGCTATAAAGGACGAATAAAAATACGCAAAAAATTGAGGAAAAGAAAGATCGAAGAAGAAGAGGAGAGGAAGATACGAGTAAGCACCGACCGAAAAAAAATTCAAATTATTATTGTTATTACGGTATCCCGTTGTTTACTCGTACGCGAATTTCAAAGGGAGGAGACGAAAAAAAAAGTGATTTTCAAAAAAATGCGCTAGTGCTGGGTGTGCTTTTGTAAGCAAGATGATTCAATTTCACTTGAACGTGTCACCTTTTATCTAACTTTGTCTGGCTGTAAAATCAACTCTACTGCACTAAATATTATTGTTCTTTACAGAAAAATGTAGAGGATGAAAGTGAGGTACCACATTCCAAAAAGACTTTAGTCCCATTTTTGCGCTCCTTTTCTCGTGCCAGCGTGAGCATGGCAGGTTTTTCCATTCAATTATCATGGTATTATTTTTGGTTCACCTCATGATTACTATTTCAAAAAAAAAAGAAAAGAATATTAACTCATAAGAAATGCTATGAAACTATCATTATTTTTTTCTAATTAAGTTACTCAAAATGCTTAAAATGGACCAAAGCTTTTAACAGGGAACCTGTTTTATCGGGGGGTAAACTGAAGGAAAATGACGGGCGCTGGCCGCCGGCCGCCATCCGGCAAGAAAAAGGGACTTAGAAAAATTTTGATGAAGTGATAAGAGGGGGACTTATCCTCTCTGCTTCATGCAGTATATTATACTAGGTTTATACTACGTATTATACTAGGTGTATACTAGGTCCAAGCCTCCTTTATACTATAGGTCTAGGCATCCTTCATACCATAAGCTTACAAGATCTTTATCAATAGCTTATTGATCGTTTCAAAATTGATAACACATTTTTGTTTACTTTCGTTTTGGTACGAAGGTTTCTATACTTGCATATGGGGAATAAGTGGTTTTCAAGTTTTGCTCAAAAATGAAAGAGTTTCATGAAAAATTGCCAAGAACAAAAGTTGTAGCCGTTGAAATGTTCTTTTAGAAATGGTCACCTTGAATTTTTCAAAATAGAGGTGTTTTACATGTAATATCTCCGCCAAAACGAAAGTAAACAAAAATGTGTTATCAATTTTGAAACGATCAATACTAGCAGTTTGTCCTAGCTCTGTACTAGGTCTTAGGCTTCCTTTATACTATAGGTCTAGGAGGTCTGTATTAGTGGTTTTACTAGCTCTGTGATGTCATCAGATAGTGATGGCACGATGATCGTAACGTCACAGATCTCCATCGTGACGTCACCAGATCGTGACGTCATCAGATCTCCGAACTGATAACAGGATAGGCCTACCGGGGGTACCACACAGGCTGTAAAAATAAATAGCAGGAAACCTGTTTCATGGGGGCAAGCTGTAACATTTAGTAAATTATAATTGGAGAATTTTAAGCTATAAAAGGGGGAAAGTTCACTCTACTTGAGACGACAAAAAGCAAAAAATGACACTCACATGATTACTCCCATAAAACAGGTTCCCTGTTTGCCTCAATTAACAAAGTTAATGAAGGCAATTCCGAGCAGCTAACTGAGTGGGCTGCGAGTTTTTTGGAATGTGGTGCCTCAAATGAAAGCTCTTATAATTATCTTTTAGATGAGTTCAACTTTAGATTTTTTGCATATCTTTTCTCGCATCTTCACCTCGTTGACCAAATTGCACCAATTATAGGAAATAGAATTTGTTTTGCCGCTAAAGAGCGAACTTTTTGCCTGCTTCGCGAATATTAATTGAGTTGGACCGTTGAATTTTTTGTGATTGTTTTGTCCTGCGTATACGATTATGGTACCTAACGTGATTTTTGAACATTGCGTTCGTGCTGTGTGCGTTCTCGTAAGTGAAGTCATTCATACACCTTCCTACAAAGAAGTTATCCCACCATGTTCTTCTCACCGGTTAGAACAACCATTTCTCTTGGACAAACTAATGACCCTTCACAACAAGAAAGAGATCTATAACGTCATCATATTAAGACATCACAAGCCCGGACTTTGGAGCTATATACAGTAGATATCGGTTATTGTAATCGCATCGGGACCAGGTCTGTTCAATTCAATTAACCGAGCAATTCTTATATGCGGAGATGCTAAAAATTTTTTTTACTGATTGTCACAATATAAGTGTATATACATACATAATTATGTGTGTACATAATACTGTTATATCTTACAAAAGTAGTCGTTAATTTTGTTTTGTTCAAGGTTTTTTTCCAATATTTTATGCATAACATTGACGTACTTATAATGTAGGTTAAAATCTTCCGATGTTTCCCCATAAAATTGCAGACCCTTTGTAAGAGTCTCCAAAGCTCTTCTCATCTCTTTTAACGGAGGGGGGTTCGTGCATGGTTCATCAGCTTCGTCTTCACTGCCTTCTCCTTCCACCTCTTCTTCAGAACCGTTCATCACTCTGGCTATAATATCGTCTTCTGTTTTATTTTCTGACGTTATGACATGATCATCAATACCGAGCCATCTCTGCGGCTTGACTCATCGAAGCCAGTCCCAATTCGTCGAACTTTTTGAGAAGTGCACATTTTTCAACCAATGAAAGGTCACGGCGCTTATGAGACATTTCGATGAGAAAAAAAAGAACTGAATATGCGCGAGATTATGAATACGTGCGGTTCTAAAGATCGAACAGTGAGAACTAAGTGAAGAAATTCTGAATACCCAAGTTAGAAAAGATTATTGCATTGTATCTACATGTTCATTTTTGTCAAAAAGTAGTCGTTATCACCATTCATGGAGGGAAATTTTAATTCAATTATACGGGCTGATAATCACAATAAACGGTACATTTTGTATGTTAAATAATGCAAACGTTCGGTTCCGAAAGAATTCAATTCAATAATACGGGTTATGCAATTAAGAGGGATTACAATAACCGATATCTACTGTATAATAAAAACGGGAAAGGGTGTTCCGAGTCTTATAGTGTTTGAATCGTTGTATATCTGGTTCATGGAAGGGGCTAGGCCATTTGTTGTATGAAGCATTGTCCGCCATTTATACTGAGATCATGAACATCGATGACCTGTCCTCAGATCACTCGCCACTCATCCTAACACTTGACAATTCCATTATACGCAAACAGATGGCTCCTAAACTTACCAACAAACATACAGACTGGGATGCTTTTCGTGACGGTGTGAATAATAATGTTAACCTCCACATACGGCTGAAATCGCCGCACCAACTAGAGGCAGCAGTTGATTCCTTCACCAAACTGCTTCCAACGTGAAGCCAAATTGGCCACACCCACAAATTCACAAGAACAACACTATCATGTGTGCTACCCCAAGGAAATCCTGGAACTGGTCAAGAAACGCAGGCAAGTGCGGCACCGCTGGCAGCTGTCGCGCAACCCTCTGCACAGCAGGCATTTAATAATCTCTGTAAACTGGTCAAAACACGTATCTGTGAGCACAACAATGATTCCTTCAACCACTTTGTAACCACTCTGGGAGCCACAGAAACCACTGATTACTCACTCTGGAAGGTAGCTCGTTCGTTAAATAAACCATCAGACTACATTTCCCCATTGAAACATCCAAACGCGAGAACGGATGAAGAGAAAGCTGAAGTCTATGCCGAGCACCTTGAGAAAAGATTCCAACCTAATGATATTGTCACCGATATCTCTCCTGACCTCTGCCTAGCAGAGGAGCAGGTATTTGACTTATTTTAAAATAAAATAAAATTCAAAAAATTACAAGCACGCACTAAATTTTTAATCTTTATCTGACCCGGGTTTCGAACGTATGGTCGCGTTCATCTTCGGAGACAGACTGAGCAGCAATACAATGAGGAGAGAGTACGTTCGAAACCCGGGTCAGATAAAGATTAAAAATTTAGTGCGTGTTTGTAATTTTTTGATTTTTATTTTATTTTAAATGGCTCGCAACGTAAAAAAACACACCCTCTCATTAAAAATTTGACTTATTTTCTCCAAGAGAAATCAAAACTATGATTAAAAAATGCTTACGCAGCCGCGTAAGCAACACACGACTTTTCACCTGTATCTACAATCAAGTTTTTTGCTTAAATTTTAACTCTAGCACTCCAATTTATTCAATGAATCGTTTTCTCAATAAGATACACACATCCTCACCATCTCTTGCCTCTCTAATTCATTTTTGATCATCTCCGATTCTCAAGCATCTTTTAATGTTGGTTGTTGTAGACTCACACACACACCCATCTCATCACTTATATCCTTCTTTCATGCTCTCATTGCGATTCTGATGCCTCCCTCATTCAACATATCTTTTTCCTCACCATCTCTCACCCCTCTACTCATAATTCATTCTTGATCATCTCCAATTCCCGAGCATCATTCTATGTTATTTCCAGCTGCTCTTCTCTTCATGCAATCATAATTTGTATTCACGCTCTCATCGCAATCTATGAGAGAATAACCGAAAAATGTTATTGAAAATAAAAAGAAGCGGGAAAAGCCTCTTTTTATTTTCAAAACTGTGTCGTCCTTGCACGTATAAAAAGCTTTTTCCTTGAAAAATGTTATCTTTAAGAGGATTAAAAGCGCACACTTATGGATGAAAACTCAAAAGAGTTATGCAATAGCAACCGCCCCATCCCATTTTGCAAGCATGGGAGCAAGAACATCGCGTCATTATACGCCCCACCTTACCCCGGAGTATTCCAAAAGAATTTGATGTTGGAATTAAAGTGTTATTGAAAACTAAGTTGTGTACCTCGCGTAGTCTCATGTTGCTGCCACAGAGTGTGAATAAGGGTTAGCCACAGAATCAGTCACCCTAGACTCACACACATACACTTCTCATCCCTCATCTTATGCTTCTCTCATGCTCTCATTCCCTCTCCCACATCTGAACTCAATAACAACACCAAGCTTATTATAACTCCCTAATGACAGGCTCTTATTAGCTCTTAATTGAAAAAAAAATTAAAAGAAAAGAAATAAAATGAAACATGAAAGATTATACGCAAAGGATTGCTCACCAATACTATAGCATATCCTTACATAACATTCATTCATGAGAAACTCAACACAAACGAGCAAATCTTTCACACATATAAAACCATTTCATCACTCAAAAAAATGACAAAATTAAACGCAAAGGATCGTTGCACTAATACTATTAACACAACATTCATTCATGACAGACTCAACACGAACGAACACATCCTTAAAATTCATTCATAAAGAGCGTATCGCCTTACGTGTGTGTGAACAGGTAACCCAAAAAATGAATAAAACTAGCTACAACTACACTGACAATCTACGTAATCAAAGGTTACCCTTCGCTTTTGATGACGAAAGCGATTACCTGAAGTTTAGTACTACAAAATATTAGTAGCTCGAATATATGCAAATTTCATCAAATTAGTTCACGCTTCAATTTGAGATTTCTCACGAACCAGACATCGTATCAACACCAAAAGTTCACAATTACATTTTTAGACGTGTAAATTACAATATATCAACATTTGAAAAGAATTGAACCAACCATATCAGAGTTATAGGAGTGGGGAATTTTTTTTTCAAATTGGGTATATCTGGAGAACTACTGATCCAATCGACAAAAAAAATGCAGGTGCACAACTTCAGATATAACACTACAACTTGACCAAGTTTCAAGAAAATCCATCCCGTAGTCTCGGAGGAGAAGTCCGGACAAATTTTGATCCATATATATATAAATAAGGAAACTTGAAATTTTTTTAATGGCGTAGCGATGATCTATGGCCTCTAAAACGTCGAGAAAGTTCATTTCCCCTCCTTTCTGCCACAACTGTGACGGGTGTAATACTCGCTTTTCTACGAAAAGTCGGTAAAAGAAACCTAACCCTAAGAAAGCACCTGGGCACGATCAAATTTCGGCTCGTATTCTACAAGAGCTGCCACGCAAAGGCCTGGTAATGTTGACCTACTTATATAATGCAGTTCTGAGACTGCAATATGTACCAAAACAGTGGAAGTTAGCGAGAATAATCATGATTCCTAAAGAGGGTAAACCGTCAGAAATACCCAGCTCGTATCGTCCAATATCCCTGCTTTCAGTTCTTTCTAAACTATTTCAGAAGCTTTACATGAGGCGTTTACTGGGAATAGTCATAAACAAGAACCTAATCCCAGACGACCAGTTTGGATTTAAAAACAGGCACTCTACCATTGAACAGGTTCATGGTGTTGGAGCAGCAATTAGAAAGGCATTAGAAGAAAAAAATTTCTGCCCACCCGTATTTCTGGATGTTAGTCAAGCCTTTGACGAGTTTGGATCCCCGGACTTCTCCACAAAATCAGCAAACACTTTCCGACTTGTCATGAATTTACTATGGAGAAGCTGACTCTTCTGACAAGCCAATAGCAGCGGGTGTACCACAGGGCAGTGTTCTTGGTCCCCTGCTGTATCTACTATACACTGCAGACATTCCAGAGCAAGATGACTCCACACTAGCCATATTTGCAGACGACACCGCTATACTTGCTATGCATGAAGACTACTCTACTGCAGTCACCAATTGGCAGAGAGCTGTCAACAAAGTTGAGGAATGGACCACCAGGTGGAAAATCCAAACTAACGCATTCAAGACTGTCCGTATTGACTTTACCCTTAGAAATCATGGATATGATCCCACATATATATAAATAATGAACCTGTACAGCGGGCTGACTGCACCCCATATTTAGGCTTACACTTGGACTGTAAGCTAAATTGGAAAGCGCACATAATCAAGAAAAGAGAGCAACTCAAACTTCGCTTTCGCACCATGTTCTGGATGCTGAGAGCTAAGAGTCGGCTATCACTCTGGAATAAAAGGCTACTATATGTCATGATCCTTCGCCCCATTTGGACGTATGGAATACCATTATGAGGCTCGGCAGCAAGTGGCAACATAGGAATTTTACAGCGATTCCAAAACAACGCACTCCGTAAAATCACAGGAGCACCGTGGTAGATTACAAACCAGCAGTTGCACGAAGACCTGGCTCTGGAAACTGTCCAGCAAATCGCATCAAAAGCCGCGACAAGGTACATCAAACGACTCCACGGCCACCCAAATATGGAGGCACTTCAGCTACTGGAACAACCATCTACCCAACGACTAAAGCGTAAGCCTATAGTGGGCATTGAATAGTTACTTGTACTCAAGGCACACTCGCTCCTAGCAATTAATTCATCTCCTAATATCAAGTTGTAGCATAATAGTGGTTGCACTATTAGCTAAGTAAAGTTAACTATGCCATATCTGCCCTACCTATATGTAAATGCCACTAGGCAGTTCATATATGATCTACACGTATTACATAAAAGAAAAAAAATAAAACGACGGCTTCCTTAACGAAGTTAAACGAGGAACGCAGGGAACCTGTTTTATGAGTCAAATGGGATTTAGTATTGAAGATTCAAGGAAGCCTAGATCTAGATAAAGCTAGTATAAAGAAGGCCTAGACTTACTGTAAGCCTAGTGTAATATAGTTTGAGAGTCCAAATTTTTCTCGAATCTCCAGCTATATATGATAGCTCCAGAGTTGAAATTTTTCCAAGTCCCTCTCCTATCATATATGGCTCAAGAGTCGACATTTTTCCAAGTCCCCCTCCCATCATATATAGTTCGAGAGTCGACATTTTTCCAAGTCCCCCTCCTATCATGTATAGCTCGAGAATCGTTTTCCAAGTTTTTCGCTGGACACCGGACGGCGCACGGCAAATTTCTCAAAAAGCCCCCCATAAAACAGGTTCCCTGTTTAAAAAAATGACAGGGGGGGACTTAGAAAAACGACGGCTTCCTTAACGAACGCAGGGAACCTGTTTTATGAGTCAAATAGGATTTGGTATTGAAAATTCAGGCCTAGACTTGGATAAAGCTAGTATAAAGAAGGCCTAGACCTACTATAAGCCTAGTAAAAAATAGTTTGAGAGTCTAAATTTTTTTCGAATCTCGAGCTATATATGATAGAGTGATCAAAGATGAAGGATGAGAAGAGTGTGCATTATTCTTGCTCCCAAAATGGTTGATGTACGTAGCGATAACACTCTATGAATGAAAAATCTCTAATAAAAACCTTCATTTCACTCGTTCTCAGATGCTCACTTCTTCATACTTTGCACCAGCTTTCAGCGACTCAGATCTTCAGATTTCATCACGTAAAATCAAGTTTTCAATTTTAAAAATCTTCACGAATATCATAAAACTACGACGTTTTATTTACTCATTATCACAGAAGCGCTATACATGTCAGTCTTTCTAAGCATACAAAAATATGCAACCTAAACAGGTAGCTGGTTCTGAGTTCTGCCTGCAACCACGGGGACTGTTTTAGATTTTCTCTCCATACGTTGTCCTAAAATCTGATTACGTCGTCTGAACATCTTGTTGTTAGACCATCTTAAACGTATAACCGGGAAAAGTTTTTTAACGACGTGATCGAATAGTAACATTACGCCGACCGTAATACGTTTTATTTCGAAACTACGCGATTCTGGCAATTTGCAGTTGTAAAAAATGGCGTTAAAGGTCTGCTTGGCTATATCTTGTAGGTGCGGCACCAACAACACCGCAATCCCGACAAGCACAATCGGTACGAGAACCATCTTAGTCAAATTGAGGATCGTATTTCTCGGCTGGGCCATCACCATCATATCTTGATGTGCTCCGACTCGCGGTCCCAATCGTCTCCTGACCATCTGCAATATTTCGATTAAACGTTGGTTGAGATGATGATTGCGATTAGCGAGCGATTCACTGCTGCTGGGAGGAACATTAGTTGGATGAATTGTAGGAGCGACCCCCGGCGCTGTTTGGTCGGCTGTCGGTCGGCTTCGTAATGATCCTCGTGTTGACGGCGTCCCGGAAGTATTTTTAGCCGCGGCTCCTTGTCGATTAACAGTCAGACACCGTTTTAAGGTACAACGAGCGAGAGCTTCATTCAGAGTGGTAGCGGGGGTATCCTGCTCTTTAACCTGTTGCCCGGAAACAGTTTTCGACAAAGGTGATACCTCAGCCGCTTCGTTGTTCATCTTGATCGATGGTATATCGTACAAATTTTCTCAAAGTGTCTGCTACTCTTTCGACCTTGCATGTACACTGCATTTTTTTTTTTGTTAAAAAGAGATTTTTCGAAGTAAGTTTTATCTTTGCTACGGAATTATTTTATTCGGTTGCTATGGATAATGAATATTCATTTCGAAAAATACGTCGTCAGTTCGTACAATCATCGCAGAAGTTGGTACTAGTTTGAGGTGAAAATTCTGAGTAGAAGAAATGTCGAGAACGAGAAGTCCTCCCCAGGTGACTCCATTTTGTTTCGGGTAACTGCGCCGGCTATCCACCGGGAGCGTTACGATCGGTAAAATTGAAGACAGAATTGAGGAGATTCTCTCGTCTTAACCTGAGAACGAAGCGAATAAAATTTATTGAGCGTAAAATTTTCTACGTCATCTTCTCTCTTAAAAATTGATCCAGCACCGCCCTCGTTATCGTTGTGCGCGATATTAAACTTGATTCAACTTAAGAACGCCCGTGCCGCTGGACGCTTTTGTATTGCAAGAGAAAAGGGAACTCGTGCGTATTCAATACATCTTCCCTTTCCTCTTGCAATATAAGCGTCCATCGGTAAGTTGGATCTAGAATAGCGCTTGAGGAAAATCGATCTGAATCGCTACCGATTCATGTCTTCTGCATTTCTCAAGTTGGATCGAGAATAGCGCTTCAGAAGAATTGATCTGAATCGCTACCGATTCATATCTTCTATATCATTTTTATAATACATGAAGCGAAAGTGCTGCGTATAGTGTTCGTTTTTCGTAGCGAAACATGCCGTTATCAGAACCGTGGTGAAAATGTTTTACCAGTGGCGAAAATCAAGTCAGTGGTGCCATTCGAAAAATTTGTCAACATTCTTTTTGAACGATAACCAATTTAAATTGCAGGCCTAAGTGTTCCTTTCACTACATGTATTATAAAAAGTACTGTTTGTAATTCGTGTCGAAAACAAACGATATTGGAACTCGCTTATCCACACTCGCTTTGCTCGTGTGGCTACACTGCGCTCGTTCCAATATCGTTCGTTTTCGCCACTTATTACAAAATGTACTATTTTGCCTTTGCAGAACTCTAGTGTCGTTAAGTAAATCCCATGTCTAGATTTGCCTCTGGTCACCCCCTTTAAGCTAGCAGAAAACACGACTATTACCGAAAATGTGACTCTCGTCGAGATAAATGGTACGATATTTATTTATCCAACATTTAACTCTACAGACAAAAATTTTGGAGCCACGCTTCCCTTCGAAGCGTAATTTATATATAATCATTAGGTCGAATAAGTAGCTTATAAAAGATGATAGACTACATCGTGCAGTTTATCAACCCCTCTGAACATCAGCCGACTTTGTCTTGGTTCTGTAATTCTCAAAGAGTTTCTCAACGCGTTCGTTAATTAAGGAGAGCAACTTCCGAGTAAACTCCAAATACAATCACTGCTCTCGAAAACGCTCATATAGACGTCGTATTAAAGGAGGAAACGAACAGAGAGAGCGAAAGAGAAAGAGTGAGAGTGAAAGACAGTATAGTTCGAGAGTTTCAATAAGTGTTAAAATAGGATTTTCCGCTTATCCACTGCGGGAGCGGATCCGCGATAAGTTCGTCGCTGTATTGTTGGTTAATACGACTACCGCGTCAGTGATTTACTCCATAATCCGACAGAATAATTCTAAAACATTAACCGGTAGTCTATTTCCCTCGTTAAGAAGTCTTATGGCAAAAGGATCTTTTAAAACGTATACAATTACAAACTTCAGCACGGAAACGACCATCTCAATTTTCGCTGATGTGATTTTAAAATTTCACCGTTGTTACAGTAATGTTTTTCAAATTAAAGTAACTATCGAGACAATGTTACGAACTTAGTTTGATGAGAACAATCTTACTATACCTAGGGTATCGTACTCAAGGGTGTTGTATAATGTAGTAAGTTTTAACCCTCTTGACAGCTATGACGTGTCCATGTACTTCAATATATTAAATTCACCAGACCTCAGCATTGACGAGAAGTAACTTTTTGAAATCCTAATTTCGTTTAATTTTCATCAACTTTGACCGAACCTCGTACTTTCTCTCCCCAAGGAAGCTAATGAGACAAAAAGGTACGTGCGATCCAAAGATATCATGTTTGAATTTTTTCATTGGAATTAATAATCTAATATAATTTTGTTCACAGAAGCTTCTCACCTTTGAATTCCAAATAAAAAACCGGGGTCATGATTTTGTTATGTCGTGACTTTCCTGAAATTTCCTAAATCCCAACCCTTAATTCCAAAATTTGCGGGTTCAAACCATCCCCGCGAGTTGCTCCCCTCCCACCTCCCGGAAAGGAACCCTGGATATAAGGGGGCGTCCATAAATTACACGAGGCGTTTTTTGGGTGGTGGGGGGGGGAGGTTGGGCCAAGTCTCACCAAAACTCACGCGAGGAGGAGGTGGGTGTCGACAAATCTCACGTAATTTTTTTCTCACACAAATAAATTCTAAAATATTAGTCCTTTTTGAATAGGTATAAATGTGATCGAGAAAATTACGTTTTTTTAATACGTATAGATGAACGCGATTAAGCACAATTTAAAGCAAAAATACACATTTTGGAAAATATCACGCCAGATAAGAGGGGGAGCGGCGTTAAGGCAAATCTCACGACATCTCACCAAGAGGGGGGGAAGGGGGTCGAAAAATCACAAAAATTGCCTGCCTCAAGTAATTTATGGACGCCCCCTAATCCTGAAATATTAATATTATTGAATACGAATCCCGATTTAACTATCTACAATTCTGAAAAATATGCAAGTTCCACGAGTCTGATTCCTGGTCCCTAATTCTAAAATTTGCGAGTTACCACCACCCCCGCGAGTTGATCTTCCTCCCCCTCCCCTCGAAAGGAACCCTAGACATGATTATGAAAATCTGCGAATTCCACGAGTCCTGAATCTTGACTCCTAATTCCAAAATATGCGAGTTGCCCCTCCCCCCCGAAAGGAACCCTAGACATGATCATGGAAATCTGAGATTTCTACGAGTCCTAAGTCCTGGTCCCTATGTCAAAAATTTGCAACTTTACACCACTCCACAAAATCCTCCTTTCCTAATGTTTCCTGAATCCTAGCCTTCAAATCCAAAAAATCACAAATTCTTTAACGCAGTTAAACGAGGGGAGGCAGGGAATAAAGCGTTCTGAATCTTGTAGTGTTTGGAGCATTGCATATCTGGCTCATTGAAGGGGCTTGGTGTATGAAGCATTGCATATCTAGTCACTTGAAGGGGCCACTTTAATCAGGGTATACGGTGGACCAGAAAGATGTTACCAGCCAAAAGGGAGTTTGCGCAAAATTCACTCCGGCGCAAAAACGTGGAACGTTAGATGTATACTTCAAATCTACCTACGAAATTTATCTTCAATTTGCGCCCCTACTCACCGTTCTACGACTTTCTTCAGCCGAGTTATGGACCAAAATACGTATGGCAAAAATTAGATTTCTAAGATGAAAAATTGAAAAATTCCGCCTCTTTAAAGCTTCATTGGGTTATTCAGGTATTTTTTTTCAGGGTCACTTTCAAATGAAGTAAAATATGGAAGTTTAAACGATTTTTGATTTCTGATAATTTTGGTAAATTGGTAAATTTTGGCACGTTTTGGCCAAAAATTGAGATACAAATTTCGTAGACTTGAAATATACATCCAACGTTTCGCGTTTTTGCGCTGAAGTGAATTTAGCGCCAACTCCCATCTAACTGGTAACATTTTTCTGGTCCACCCGGTATACACCGACCTCCGAGCTATACATGATAAGAGGAAGAATTGAAAAGTTGTCGACCTGTGAGCTTGGCCGGGCACCTGGCTGGTGGATGGTGAACGTCTTTTTCGAAAAACCCCCGATAAAACAAATTCCTTGTTACGTTCCCTGTTGAAATTTGCGAGTTGCTCTCCCTTCCACCCCGAAAAGGAACCCTAGACATGATCATGGTGATCCTCGAGTTCCACGAGTCCTAATTCCAAAATTCACGAGTTCACACCACCTGGAGAGTTTCCCATCCTCTGATAATCCTGTATGCTGTATACTTTCTCTTCCTTCACAATAAACTATGACGTCATCGGCTGTGACGCTGCTGAGGTCCTTTCCAACTATGATGTCATCAGCTGGTAACGTCATCAACCGTAACACCGAACCTGATTCTGAACTTCGTCAGTTCAATCCATCTGCCCTCATCACTGTTATTTATAAATGGTTGAGTATAAACTTCTATACTGCTGTATGTTAGGCTCATGTTAGGCCCAGTTTCATGGATGCTATTAGTAGGCCTACAGTTTAGTATATTGTATAGTCCAGTATCACAACTCCACATTATCGTTAATATGGCTCGTACATTTGAGGAAACCTTCACTCCGCAGTATATTGGAGGCTAAGGACTGGGAGCCCAAACCTGAAGTCTGTATGCGTGACGTTATCAGCCGTGACCTCGGGGCTTAGTAAAAGGAGGACGTTCATTTATGGCTTAAAAAGTTTTCTGAATAATACAAGTAGATTCTTGGGTGGTTGTGTATCAAATAATCGATTAAAAAAATCCTCCATTAATTAGATTCCCTGCTTGCCGCAGTTAACGAAAGAGACTCCGCTCGTTTTCGGCATTAGCGTCTAGATATTTAAAAATACGCATTTGAAACCCTTTTGAACTTTTTCATACATTTTTCATATAAATGAAGATCGGAAATCGAGTATTCGAAAATAGACAAAAGCCTATTCATCCGGCAACTAAAATATTACCAGTGTACTTTATAGAATTCTAATGAAGCTGTAGAGGACGAGATAACAGATACAGAAGGGTGTACGGGAGATACGAATGTGGTATGATTCAGCGCCTAATATTTTCCAGCACTTTTGGAGAACGTTTAAAAAATTCAGATACATCGGTTCGTGCGGGTAGACTTCGTTTTACTCTATACAACACTCGAGTTCGGCCGGACGAAGCGCGTATCATACGTATATTACCTACAGTTTTTTAGTTTCGAACGTAACGGCTCGCATTAATTTTCAACACGGGGAAAAATCACGAACAGGAAAATCCCGAAGTTGTAGGGCAAGGTGAATATTTATGTTTTTGACGATGGTATAATCATTTTTTCGAAAAATATGGGTCGTAACGGAAGAGTGTACCGCAAAAACACCCTTTTTTTTTTTATGAAGGGTAAACCTTCCGCGTAGACAGTGCGAAGTGTAGCGCGAATTAGATTTTATGTCTCAAATGTGTCAAGAAAAAAATTTCTCAACAAATGAGGAATAAGAAAATATTGACGATAGTGAACTGGAATTTTATTTATTAATAGGTAATAACAAAACAGGGGGAAAAAACTCGCAGCCTACTTCGTTAGCTGCTCGGGTTTGCCTCCATTAACCGAGTTAATCGAGGCAAATGGGGAACCTGTTTTATAAGGATTCCTTCGTTTTAGCCTTGTTCTAAATAAAGATTGAACGTTAAATGTTCCTCGTCACCTTGGAAGTTTGAGCTTGAAAGTCGATATTTTTCCAAGTTTCTCCCTATCAAATACAGGTCAATAGCGAAAAAGGAAGAAAGAGACGGAGACGAATACAGCCGCGTAAAATATTATTATAGAAGCGACGACCGGTTTCGGAGTGAAACACACCATCATCAGGTCGCAACTAAACAGAGAAGAGAAAAGGAATAATAAGAAGAAGGAAAAGACTCATTCCGGTACTAACCCGAAAATGTACGTCACGAAGCTGCCAAACAAAACATGCTTCGCGTCATTTAGATAGTAATTCGCAACCTGTATTATCTAATATATAAAGCAGAAAGTTTGTCTGTCCTCCTGTCCGTTTATAACTCGAGAACTACTGGGCCGATCGCATTCAAACTTTCAGGATATATTGTCCTCATCCCAGAGCAGCACATAGACTCATAAAAATAAAAATTTGACGGGGAGGTGCTGCGTAATTTCAAAAAAGGGCGAAAACAATGACTTTTTTCAATATAAAAAAAACGTGGTGGTGTAGCTTGCCATGTACGTTAGACCTACGCGCGTTGAGTGGCGCCGTTTCGAAAATTGAATTATTGTGATAACTCGAGTATAACTCATTTTTATGAAAAATTGAAGAGACCAAAAATTGTAGCCCCTGTAATTTCCTTTCGAATGAGCCCGGTTCCAGATTTTTAGGAGGAAATTTTGTGACTACAGTATTCGCTGTACTTCCATACTAATTAGGTAAGTTATTTTATTCACAGTTTTAAAAACACCTACATAAAGGATTTTACATCCGGTATCTCATACAAGAACCAATGTCTAGACACGGTGCGCACTGCGTATGGGCTAGCGGAAATTACCCTTTTTAGGGTCGGCCCGTCGTACGAGGCCGACCATATTGTAATCCTATTTTTCTTCTTATTTCTTCGTCTCAGTTCAGTCGCGCACGTCACATCACGGATGTCACCGTCGTCACGTTCAGTAGGCCACAACGCAGTATAAACTGCGGGTAAGGTTTGTTATCAATATTATCATTATTGTTGCATTTTGCGTTCTTTCAATTGAGTCAAAAATTACCTACCGTGTACGTGTTTAATTCGTCAATTTAGCCGTAATTATTCATTGAAGACTCGAATCTGTATTTATAATGTTGAAACGAGCACAAACGTTTTTCATGAACCTATCATTGGTTAAGGATTAAGGGTATGCTTCACACAGAAGAAACACGCGTAAATATACAAGAATGTAGTTGATTCCGAGGCGATGAACCAATTGTTCTGAATTCTTTCGAAGTGTTAGGTGATAGTTTGATACAGATTTACATTGAATCAGAACTCGTAATATTATTCGGAACTGTCGTTATTAACAATTGAAGAAACTTTCAAGCTTTTTTGTGCGTTGATAACACGGTATAAGATGAAGAGGTAATGACACAACGCTAAAATCGTGTCCGCAGTTTTGAAGTTGTACGTACAAACTTCCGCTAGGTTTGCAGCGAACACTCGGGCTGTTTCCCTGTTCCTTCTACACCCCACCTGCGGCGAGACGTTACCGTTGGTACCCTAGTATTGATGAAATTTCCAAGGATTATAAAAAATCCAAGAATTTACTTAGAAGGATGATTCTTTCAAAATTTTATAGAGTAGATTAAATGGTATTTTTATGCCAAATATGAAATGCATCGGCTGATTCCTAATCCTGCAATAAATTTTTGAATGTAGTGGCGTTCCCATAAGACTCTGTACATTACCCATCACTTTCATCGCGAGCGCTGCGCTCGGGATGTTCAGAACTACTACAAAATCACGGACAGCGTTTACCACAGTCAGAATACGTTCGTGTCACTACCTCTTCATCTTATACCGTGGTTGATAACGAGAGTTGTAAATAATATTACGAGTTCTGAATTAATGTTAGGCTCTCATCTGGGAACAGTTAGTTTATTTATGATTATTATTGATTAATTAGCCGCTGTTGATTAATTCGTTACGATGACGAGAAGGAAGGAAACAATAAAAATAGTAGCGTCTTGTCTTTATTATCGAACGTTCGCAAATTGAAAAGATTGACTACGGATGGAACCAAACGTCTTAATTGCGATGGAAAAGAATATAGATAGAGTAATCAAATGTGAATTCTTGAAATTGGTCTAAACAATGTGAATGGTGCAGCGGTACTTAGACCAAAATCTAAAGTGAATGATTGTTGAGTATCCTGATCATAAAATCGGTATCTAATTACAATGATTCTAGTCTCCAATCTGAGTTTGTAGTTCTATTCGATAGAACGTGAGTACCTGAGTGGAAAGTATATGAGGTATATGATGAACAGTTTGGATGAATAATTATCGAAATTTTATTATTTCAACTTGCAAAGTACATTTAGTTTCTAGTGCCGGTTCTTACGCCTGGTGTTAGAAGCCAAATATCATCTTAAATCAATATTTTGCAATGTATACGAATATGTATTGGAATCCAAAAATTTTGTTTTGATGGAATGCCTAGTTGTTGGGCGTTTGTTTCTTTCACAAAATGAGTTTGTACTCAAGTCGAAGTTGGTTAGTTGTATTCAATAAAATATGATCAATGAAATATGATTACTTAATGTGAACTGAGGAGCACAAACTTTTCCATGGACCCACAGGAAACTGAAATGAATAATTGCGCGAATAAAAACGTACAGAACAGAATGACTTGAAAGGTGACCATGAATCGCAAATGCGGTATCCGAGCTTTGTGATCCGCAATTCAATTTTGAATTTCAATTTATACTTTATTAGTTCTAAGTACTTTGAAGTTGACTGCAAAGGTGGTATGATAATTACATTGTTGGGTTTTGAGTAGACAAATGAAGTTTGTGATAGTGGGGTGCTTGTTTCTTTCTTTCTTTCTTTCTTGGGGTAAGTTCAGACGCTCGCGTCACGGCCTGTCCACGATGCAGTAAGGTGTGGTTATTTTTATGCGTTATTGCGTTTTGATTGTCTCATTCTGTAGTTTCATCCGCAAGTTTATGTAACTGCAAGATGGGGTAACCCGTCGGTTTACTGCCATACTCGGAGTAAGAGGCGAGTAAGAATGATGGCGAGGGACTCTTTGTACTTCTTGGACTTGAAAATATTTTAAACTGTTGGACTTGGAATTATTCTCCAATTGTTGGACTTCGAAATATTTTCATACTTCTCGGACTTGTAATAAAGTTTTTCATTTTTAATTCTTGGACTTGGAAATATTTTCATCTGTTGGACTTTGAAAGGAATATTTTCAACTGTTGGACGTTGAAATATTTTCATCTGTGGACTTGGAAGTATTTTCAAATTGTGGAACTTCAAAATATTAACAACTAGATTTTTCGAGGATAAGAAGTTATTAAGATATCTGAGATGGAAATTAACTGAAAAGCGAAAAGTTTGAAGCGAAAAGCGGTGACATTTTTTGGAAGTGAAAAGCAAAGCAAATGTTGGAAAAGCAAAAAGTATAAACTATATAGCAGAAGTATTTCAATTTTGCGCTTTTTAGTGAAACAAACAACGATCAGAAAAATTTATTGGATTTTTGACGAGTCTCTCTTGACTGAAATAAAGAAAAATTAATATTATAATCTAATTGAGGCCGACCCTGATACTATGTCGCCCGCGACATAGCTTGTTTTTATCTGTTGTCTGTGTGTTTTCTTAGGGACTGGCAAAATGTCAATGGATTTGTCTGTATTCTGCTGCGATGAATACAGGCTTCACGCGTTAAGTCAGCTCTCAAGTGAATTAGTGTGTAAAAAATTTAATTTGGTGATTTTATTTTTGTGCGACTCGGAACTTTGATATATTTTTATAAGTACAGTCGCAGTTTTTGGTGTCTATTTTCTTATTTTTGAACTGAATAGTTGTGAATTTTGCAAAACTCTTTCCACCGTTTCTTTTTTAAAAATTCATCTGAATTCCAAGATACCTACAAAACACACATACCTACAAGATACAGATACCTATAAAACACAGATATCTACTCAACACACAGCTAGCGGTCAGGCGCGCCGGAGGCGCGTCGCCAACCGCTAGTTCATTATAATCTCAATCTCCTCTAATCTAATTAGAATGGTGCGTCTTTCGGCGACGAGTGGAGGAGAGAGACCCTCATTTTCGAGGCGGAATGGCCTGCGTCGAGAATATGCCGGGCAAAGGCAGATTTTTGAGGTTTGTTGTTACCAATGGCGGATTCGTGCTTCCCAAATGGATCCGCAAAAGTCCTGCACGTCTGGCCAATATACACGCAGCATTACAATAGCCGCAATTGATCTTATAAATCCCCGTTTTTTGCTGGGAGAGGGTGAGGTCCTTAAGGTTAGAAAGATGCCGGATCTTATGGGACAGGTGACCGAGATAAGGGACACGAACCCAACGTGTTCTCACCACAGCGTTACCAAGAGGAGGCAGGGAGGTGGTCCTCTGTACAGAGATAGCCTTCCTCCTTCTGCGCACAATTTTCTGTACATTAATATTAATATTATTAGAAAGCGAAATATGCGTGATAGTATTAATTTCTTTCTGGAGGTTCCGAGGGGAAAGAGGGAGGCTAGCTAAACTATGAGCCATAGCAATATAGACGGCGTTTTTCTGTGGGTAACTTAGTGAGGATAGATACAGACACGTAACAATTTTATTATAGAAAATTAAAACGGGCTACAGAGAATTTTTCGGACATTTTTTTCGAATTTTACAAATAATTCCATATAGGATTCAACAGGACTGTGATTTTTGGCACACTAAATTTGAATCGGTCCAACAGTGTCACATAGCGTAGAGATTATGCGGGAAAAACTATTTCTCAGTAGTGCCGTCAAATGAAATTAATTATTAGAAAAAAGTTATCGAGGATTTGAAACCTAGTATGAAAGTTTTTGAAATATTTTTCTTGCAAAAAAAAAAAAAAAGAAAAGAGAAAAACAAATGCCGGAGAAACATTCTTCAATATATTGTCATAAGTTATAAAATGAATCACATTGATTAAGAAAATTAACAACAGGTCTGTCCATCTAGAAATGTAAGTACCATCACCATACAAAGTTACATAATCCATCATGACATCTCAATTTATATTACCGATGAAAATGAGGTTGAACTACTTATTATAATAATACTAATTACAATGATAATTATCACAATTATTTCACTGAAGGAAGTTATTCGAATCTCAATACAAACTAGTTTGTTGAGGGTAAACAAGATTCAAACAGGTACTAAAAAATATTGATCAGAGACAAGTAAATAAAGGATTCATTTGTCCCCAAAATTGGTATAAGACCAGGAAGCATTAGGTATTGATTTTGTATTGTTGCAGACTAGAAATAAACGTTGAAGACCACAAAATTCACAAAACACAAAGGTTACTAACGTCGTATTTTAAAAATTTTATGAAGCGAGCTGATTGATAACCATCCGGAAGCGCTCGCTTAATAAAATTTTTAAATTACAACCCTTTGTATTTTGTGAATTTTGTGACTTATGCGTCGTAACATGGAAGAAAGAGTGCTAGATAATAAACGTTGACTCAAAAAGTGTGAAATAATTCAACTTTAGAACAACATAATTACAATACTTCAAAAATTTAACTCCAGTTTAAGGACTGAAAAGATGTTTACTTTTTTTGCAATGGTTCTAGCTTGGACTGAATATTATAACTTGTACCCTTTTCAACAGGAAAATATGTTGGAGCCAAAGAGTTGAAATTATTGTTGGATTAACATTCGATAAAGTTTCGAAAAAGGCCGTAGATGAACCAATTACTGACATTGGAGCTTTATATTTTGTTGTTAAAATGATCAAAAAAAAAATATTAGGACGGAATAATCGTTGGGTAGAATTGTAGAAATACAAACGAGTAAATAAAAAAATCTACAATATGAATCACCTTATAATCAAAGTTGATTCAATTTACAGAATGCGACTTCGAAAAAGAGGTACAACAATAAGAGTATCGCTTTAATTGAATTAATAAACGTTAGCCATCATCAAGTTAATAAGTAATGGAAATGACGATAAAAAAATAAAAAAATTAGGTATCACAATGAGCGATAAGATTTGGACGGAATCTTTGGGTAGAAATACAATAATATAAATAGGTAGGTAACCGAACTCTGCAATACCACCCTAGTATTTTGACAATATTAATAATCTATGTTTATTAAACCTTACGCCATGATCTAAAAAAGAAGTAAGATAATAAACAGACAAACGAGGACATCTTTATAATACTTAGATAAATCAACGTTCGTCTCAATTGACCTATCTTGATAATCAGAATTACAAAATATCACAATGAGTGATATTACGGCGACCTCTGAATACAAATATAGGTATTCAAGTAAGAAATATGCAATATGTATCACAAATTTCACCATAGTACGTGATAGATAATTATAAAAGACTTGATGAATTTTTACGCAATGATTTGGAAAAAAGAAAAAAGGGAAATGATACAGATAAACGAGAGTATTGCAATATTAGAGTCAATTGCACCGTGCTCTAACCTCCAGTAAATTAATAATTAAAATGACAAAAAATGATAATATCACAACGAGCAAAAAAGAATTTTGTTAGAAATATACTCAAGTAGGTAAAAGAGGTCTGCGATATTTAACGATCGAAGATTATTAGAATTATTCAATGTTTCAAAAGAATAGAAAGAGAATAAGTACACAGATAAATGGGAGTATTTCAACACTTGAATCAATCAAGGTACGTTCATGATAATTACTTAATAAATAAAATAATAAAAATTACATCGAGCAAGATTAGAACGGAATCTTTGGGTAGAAATACGAGTATATTCGAATAGGTAGATGAAAGAAATCACCCCAGTAGTAAGGAACGATCAAAGTTATGACTAAAATTACGCAATGATTTAAAAAAGAGGCGAGTCAATACTTCATTATTATATACAGCTGATACGATCGAGTGTATAGGAATACTTGAATCATTAAAAATTAATCCAAATAAACACAATTAAAATAACGATGAAAAACAGAACACCAGGTACGATGATACGACGACCGACGTGAAAAATTCCTTTCCTCCTGTCGTGTCGGAATCAACTTATAAAAAGCTGATCCAAAAGAAACTTTCTTCTTCCTTTTACAATTATTATTGGCACGAGAAGGCTGAAATAAATTTTCACTATTGAATTGTACATAATTCGACAACAGAAACTAGCTAGTTAGGTATCAAGTACTACTGAAGAATAACTTACCTTTTTTAAAATTGATGAAATTGGGTTTTCGCATTTCGGCCCCAATCGGTCGAATACTGATGATTTCTGCAGATGAAAACAAACGCATACAATCAAAATTTCGAATAGAAACGTTCAAAACTAGAACTATCGTATAATTTGGACATGGACTTACTCTTTTCGGTCGTTCGTCATAAGGCTCTTCATTTTCCTTTAAAACCGCACATTCATTTGACGGCAGGGTGGGCCTTTCTTTGGATGACATCTTCGACGATTGTAATGCGTCTCCCACAAGTGTTTGGAATTTCGGAACATTTATTCGAGGTCTTTTATAACTGCGTTCGGAGATGTTATCGTAATCAGGTTGCCGACGCTTCTTCATTGTCAGCACCCTTTCATCATTGAAACCGATACTGGGTGCAACATTTTTCGTCCACGATTCTTTACGCAGAGAAAAATCATTCTTCTGATCCAATGTTTTGATATTCACGTTCAGAGCGTTTAAAATGAATCGTTTCTCAACTGATGTGCCGTTTTGAGTCTGAAATACTGTAAATATAGTGTCCGTTATAAATATCCAAAGACGGATGTATTTGAAATCACTTTCAAGTACATAGTACTTTAAATGATCTTACCTCTAGTCTTCGAGGGTTCACTGGCCATCTTCTCAAAAGTAAATAAACAGATAACGAATAATTATAAACCGTAATTAAAAGGAACTCAATTACAAGCTTATACAGAAACAAACGAATAAAATAATGAAAATACGTATGCAGCAGTATGGCGTCGGTAAAAACGTTGGTAACAGGAGCGAGCGGTAGTGTCGTCCGTTACCTTCAAAATGTTTTGTGAGGTTGGAAATTGGAACAACAAGGTTAGCAGAAGTTAGTGACGTCATTTCTATCTATCCAACCCGGTTATTCGGTCGGTTATTCATTATTCGCTGATCCGCTGGGCGAGACAAGGCTCTGGAAGGAACAGGATGTTTAGTTTTCGGAGAGGCAAGCAATGTGAAACGAGAGAAATGAAATACATAACAAATTGATTACATACATTGAAAGAATTGTTGCTTGGTTTGAGTTGTTTGAAGATAAGCCTTATACAAATAAGATGCACTTTTCGACATTTTAAATTGTAATTTTGGGCGAATATTATGAAAAGTACCTAACTTGATGTTATGAATGGATGGTTTAGCATGGCAATAAGTATGCGTTGAAAAGAAAGAAAAGAACAGAAATTGTACGTACTGTATACGGTACGTGCTATCAGTAGGAGCAATCGTAAGACATGTTTTACTGTGAGTTGAAAAGAGAGAAAAGAATTCATGACTTTAGTTGTAGAGGAAGGCACTAACACTAATATGTATAGATGAGTAAGCCCTGGGAATGAGTTTGCTACAAATTTAGTTGTCGTTAAAAACCTAGAAAAGTAACGAGACGTATATAAAAAAAAAAATGAGAAAAAAATTTATTTTAATATTACATCCTCTCTGAGATTAATTCTACATTACAAAGTTTGTCTAATTATAAAATGACTTATCAGAAAATGGGTAATTTTTTCATTCTAACATTATTTCTCGAGACATTTGGGCAACCATCAGTTATGAGGGTAAAAACACATGCTGAATCCAAATTTCATGGTTGCCAAGTCAAATTTTCCCTCCTTATGGCTCAAATCCAGGATGGCGGCGTATGTCGTCATCAGTCCAAGAACAACTTATTTTCCGAAATGATTGCAACAATACGAAAGAAAAGACGTTCTGGCCCCTTGTGGAACTCCTGAGATCGAGGGGTAGTCAAATTTGGCATCACTTGATGGGAAATTATATAAGAAATAATTTTGGTCTCATATAATTTTTTCATAAACCGTGTATTTTCCGAAATATAATTGAGAAAAACAAAAACGACGGCCTCGTTAACGAAGTTAAACGAGGAACGCAGACCTGTTTTATGAGTCAAATGGGATTTGGTAATGAAAATTCAAGGGAGCCTAGACCTAGGTAAAGCTAGTATAAAGAAGGCCTAGACCTACTCTAAGCCTAGTATAATATAGTTTGAGAGTCTAAATTTTTCTCGAATCTCCAGCTATATATTCAATGCCCCTTTCATATCATATATAGCTCGAGAGTCGAAATTTTTCGAAGTTTTTTGCTGGACGGCGCACGGCGCACGGAAAATTTCTCAAAAAGCCCCCCCCCATAAAACAGGGAAATTTGCCGTGCGCCGTCCAGCAAAAAACTTGGAAAGAAATTTCGATTCTCGAGCTATATACGATAGGAGAACTTGGAAAAATTTCGACTATCGCGCTATATATAAGATGAGAGGGACTTGGAAGAATTTTAACTCTCGAGCTAGAAAAATTTAGACTCTCAAACTATCTAATATACTAAAAAGCTAAATGACCCTTTGCCTCTCATTCCTGATTTGCCCGATACAATTTAGCTAAAAAATAGCTAACGCGTGTATTCTATTACTATATATATGAATTGCCTAGCAAATTATAAGAAAAAATATTCGTGAAATTCTAATGACGTCACAGCGATAATGTTTGAATTAGATGAAACTGAAGGTTAACAGGCAAAATAGAAAATAGAAAATTAATTATTGGTTATTTAAGTGCAACGATTCATTATCACAAACGTGCGTGTAAAAGTTCTCCATTTTTTTGTTATCGCATCCGACGTCATTATCATACTGTGACAAGATTATAATTATTTATAAGAGTAAAATGAATTACCTAGCAAATTTGGAGGAAGAAAAAAAAAAAAACAAAAAATGAATTGCCTAGCAAAATAAAACGTAACAACGATTCAACCTTACATCGATTACCTCGCCTCTCTAAACAACCTCACCTCAGGTTAGATGTCCGAAGTCTCGATAAAAGGTAGCTTACTTTCTTGGACGTGAGACAAGAAAAATGAATTCGACAAAAAGTTTTAATGATGTCACAATGTCCATATAATTATAATGATAAAATAAGTATCTAATGAAGGAGAGCCAACAGGAAAATAGAAAATAGTAGTCATAAAAATATGAGAATCCCTTATCAGTGTCAACTTTTTGAATAAAAATCACTTCAATTGTAAGAAGTAAAAGAAGAAAAGCGATTGAAATGATTTGTAAAATGGTATTATGGTTGTATTCTGAAAATAAGAATAACTGGAGTGGAGTGAGAAACAAACAAAAAGAACGTGAGGATAGGGAAGATGATTGGAAGAAGAGGTAGCAATCGAGTCAGATGGTGGTACTCAAATTTTAAGGCAGGAGAAAGAAAATGGATATGTATAAGTTGGAGTAATTGAGTACCATAGGTAGTTGCGGGAGTTGGAAACCGTGTTGGGAATGATTACATGGGACAGAGGATGAGACTGAGATTATATTGTGGGAAGTACGTTGATTTTGGAGAGTAGGACAGGAAGAAAGATGATAGATTGTCAGATTATCTGCATAATAAGATTTACATGAAGGTAGAGTATGGAAACCCAGGAGGAGATGAGAATGTTCAAGTTGAGAGTGACCGATTCTATATCGAGCGAAAATAACCTCTTTATGGTGGGAATTTCTGTTCAATGAAGACTGAGGATAGGTTAACTTTTAATGATTCCAAGTTTGTTGCAGGGTTTTTTTTTTATGTGAGTGATACAAGAATTAAGCTAGGATTAAGAAATAATGAAAGTTTTTATGGTCGTAAGTACGTAGTTACAAGGTGGGGTCCTTAATTTTGGGTGAAAGGGTGCAGTTTTTAGGCGCGCAATCAGTTTGATCATATTGAGGGCAACCGATGTGAACTGAGAATCAAATAAAAGATACATTTTGTACAGATAAGCGTAGAAAAGTGTGAGCTTGAACCTAATCAGA